>CM067334.1:79670000-81010000 GCA_034376525.1 Nicotiana benthamiana | reverse complement strand
ATAAGGATGTGCATTAATTACGGGCAGTTGAAAAAGGTGACGATAAAGAATAAGTATCCACTACTGAAGATTGACGATTTATTCGACCAACTTCAGGGTGCTAGGGTGTTCTGGAAGATAGATTTGAGGTCTGGTTATCATCAGCTGAGGATTAGGGCGTCCGATGTCACTAAGACAATATTTCACACTCGATATGGGCAGTATGAGTTCTTGGTCATGTCATTTGGGTTTATCAATGCCCCGACAACATTTATGGAGTTGATGAACCGAGTGTTCAGGCCCTATCTAGATTTGTTCGTGATTGTATTCATTGACGACACTTTGATATACTCCCGCAGTCAGGAGGAGCATGAGCAACACTTTAGATTGGTTATTCAGACTCTGAAGGATAGCCAGTTGTACGCCAAGTTCTCGAATTTCGAGCTTTGGTGAAGTTTAGTTGCATTTCTGGGTCATGTCGTATCAGTAGAGGGTATTCAGGTGGACCCAAAGAAGACAGAGGCGGTCAAGAACTGGCCTCGACCAGCTTGAGCTACAGAAATCTGGAGTTTCTTGGGGTTAGCAGGCTACTACCGACGTTTTGTATAGGGGTTTTCATCCATTGCAGCCTTGATGACTAGATTGACCCAGAAGGGTGACCAGTTAAGGTGGTCAGATGAGTGCGAGGCGAGCTTCCAGAAGCTCAAGACAACTCTAACTATGACACCAGTATTGGTTTTGCCTACAGCATCAGAGCCTTACACTATTCATGATGATGCTTCCGTATCGGGCTTGGCGCAGTGTTGATGCAGAATGGCAGGGTCATAGCATATGCTTCGAGGCAATTGAAGATCTACGTGAAGAATTATCCAGTTCATGACCTAGAGTTGGCAGCCATTGTTCATGCCATGAAGATCTGGAGGCATTATTTATATGGTATGATGTGTGAGGTGTACACGGGTCATACGAGCCTTCAGTACATGTTCAAACAGAAGGAGTTGAATTTGAGGTAGCGGAGGTGGTTGGAGTTTTTGAAAGACTATGATGTTTCTATCTTATACCACCCGGGGAAGGCCAATGTGGTGCATATGCATTGAGTAGGAAGTCTGCCAGCATGGGTGGTCTTGCCTATATTCCGATCAGCGATAGATCGCTTGCTCTCGATGTTCAGGCCTTGGCCAATCGATTTAGCTTACAGGGTTGCTCGTCCGTCGTTGATTGAGTGCATTCTGGAGAGGCAGTTTGATGATCCACATTTGTGTGTCCTGAGAGACACGGTACAGCGGGGAGGTGCCAAGAAAATGACCTTGGGAGATGATGGTGTATTGAGATTGCATGGGCAAGTTTGTGTGCCCAATATTGATGGTATTCGGGAGTCGATCTTAGCAGAGGCCCACAGTTCTCGGTATTCTATTCACCCGGATACCGCGAAGATGTATCAGGATTTGAGGCAGCATTATTGGTGGTGCAGAATGAAGAAAGACTGTTGCATATGTGGCTCGTTATCTGAACTGTCAGAAGGTTAAGTACGAGCATTAGCGGCCCGATAGTTTATTTCAGAGGATTGAGCTTCCCAAGTGGAAGTGGGAGAGATTTACCATGGATTTTGTTACTAACCTTTCGATGACTCAGAAGAAGTTTGATGCTATATGGGTTATTATTGATAGGCTGACCAAGTCAGCGCATTTTATTCCAGTTGCGATCACCTATTCGTCCGAGAGATATGCTGAGATTTATATCAGAGAGATTGTTCGCCTTCATGGGGTACCTATATCTGTTATTTTAGAATGAGGTCTACAGTTTACCTCGTATTTCTGGAGAGTGGTGCATGATGAGTTGGGCACCCAGGTTTAGTTGAGTACAATATTTCACCCCCAGACGGACGGTCAGTCGCAGAGGACTATTTAGATTCTTGAGGATATTCTCCAAGCCTGCGTTATTGATTTTGGAGGCTCGTGGGACCAGTTCTTTCCTTTAGCAGAGCTTTCCTATACTAATTACAACTAAAAATGTATTGTACATTGAATATACAAAATATAGTATCAAATATATACATTTAGGGAACTTGATTAGTATATGAGGCAAAATGAGATCCCCAACGAGTTTCAAAACAAAATTGAAAAAGAAAAAGATTAGTATAGGAGGCAAATAATTAACCTCCCAAAATGGTTGAGATAGTCAGAATGACAGCTGGTGATAGTTGTGATGATGAATGCTTAAAGGATGACAAAGTTAGTTAGGTGACAACTATGTACCGTATGAGATTTAGTTAGTTAGTTAGTGGAGTAAGTGTTAATTATATATATATGCTCATGTGTACAGTGTGTTAGAATAATTATCCATTGTCATCACTTTCATTCTCTGCAATTGAGATTAAATTACTAACAAAACCTCCTTCTCCTTCTCCTTCTCCTTCTCCCCCTCCTCCTCATCCTCCTCCTTTTCTTCTCCTTCCTCTCATTCTTCTTCTCCTTCTCCTCCTCATCCTCCTCCTCCTCCTTCTTCTTCTCCTCTTTCTCCTCATCCTTCTCCTTCTCCTTCTCATTCTCCTCCTTCTTCTCCTCCTCCTCCTTCTCCTTCTTCTCCTTCTTCTCCTCTGTCTGCTCCTTCTTCTTCTCCTTCTTCTTCTCCTTCTTCTCCCCTTCTGCTCCTTCTTCTTCTTATACTAATACTTCTTCCTTCTCCTTCTTTCTTCTTATTCTCTTTCTTTCTTCTTCTTCTTCTTCTTGTTCTTCTTCTTGTTCTTGTTCTTCTTCTTCTTCTTCTTCTTCTTCTTCGACTTCTTCTTCTCCTTCTGCTCCTTCTCCTTCTTCTGCTCCTTCTTCTTCTCCTCCTCCTTCTTCTACTCCTTCTGCTCCTCCTCCTCCTTCTTCTTCTTCTTCTTCTTCTTCTTCTTCTCCTTCTTCTTCTCCTCATCCTCCTTCTGCTCCGTCTTCTTCTTCTTCTTCTTCTTCTTCTTCTTCTTCTCCTCCTCCTCATCTTTCTGCTCCTCCTCCTCCTCCTCCTCCTCCTCCTTCTTCTTCTTCTTCTTCTTCTTCTTCTTCTTCTTCTTTCCTTCTCCTCCTCCTTCTCCTCCTTCTTCTCCTCCTCCTTCTCCTTCTCCCCTTCTCCTCCTCCTCCTCCTTCCTCTGGGGTACACCAGTGTTATTCATGAAGAAAAAGGATGGGTCGATGAGGATGTGCATTGATTACCGCCAGTTGAACAAAGTGACGATAGAGAATAAGTATCCACTACCGATGATTGATGATTTATTCGACCAGCTTCAGGGTGCTAGGGGGTTCTCGAAGATAAATTTGAGGTCTGGTTATCATCAGCTGAGGATTAGGGTGTCTGATGTCACTAGACAACATTTCGCACTCGGTATGGGCAGTATGAGTTTTTGGTCATGTCATTTGGGTTGATCAATGCCCCGACAACATTTATGGAGTTGATGAACCGAGTGTTCAGGCCCTAGCTGGATTTGTTCGTGATTGTATTAATTGACGACACTTTGAAATACTCCCGCAGTCAGGAGGATCATGAGCAGCACCTCAGAGTGGTTCTTCAGACTCTAGGATAATCAGTTGTACGCCAAGTTCTCGAAGTGCGAGTTTTGGTTAAGTTTAGTTGCATTCCTGAGTCATGTCGTATCAGCCTAGGGTATTTAGCGGGACCCAAAGAAGATAGAGGCAGTCAAGAACCGGCCTCGACCAGCTTGAGCTACAGAGATCCAGAATTTTTTGGGGTTAGCAGGCTACTACCGACGTTTCGTGGAGGGTTTTTCATCCATTGCAGCCCTGATCACTAGATTGACCAAGAAGGGTGCCCAGTTCAGGTGGTCAGATAAGTGCGAGGTGACTTCCAGAAGCTCAAGACAACTCTGACTACGGCAACGGTATTGGTTTTGCCTACAGGATCAGGGTCTTACACAATTTATCGTGATGCTTCCCATATCGGGCTTGGCGCAGTGTTGATGCAGAATGGCAGGGTCATAGCATATGCTTCGAGGCAATTGAAGATCTACGTGAAGAATTATCCAGTTCATGACCTAGAGTTGCCAGCCATTGTTCATGCCATGAAGATCTAGAGGCATTATTTATATGGTATGATGTGTGAGGTGTACACGGATCATACGAGCCTTCAGTACATGTTCAAACAGAAGGAGTTGAATTTGAGGTAGCAGAGGTGGTTGGAGTTGTTGAAAGACTATGATGTTTCTATCTTATACCACCCGGGGAAGGCCAATGTGGTGCATATGCATTGAGTAGGAAGTCTGCAAGCATGGGTGGTCTTGCCTATATTCCGATCAGCCAGAGACCGCTTGCTCTGGATGTTCACGCCTTGTCCAATCGATTTGTGAGATTGGATATTTCTGAGCCCATCAGAGTCTTAGCTTACACGGTTGCTCGTTTGTCGTTGATTGAGCGCATTCGGGAGAGGCAGTTTGACGATCCACATTTGTGTGTCCTGAGAGACACGGTACAACGGGGAGGTGCCAAGAAAATGACTTTGGGAGATAATGGTGTATTGAGATTGCTGGGGCGATTTAGTGTGCCCAATATTGATGGTATCCAGGACGATCTTAGCATAGGCCCACAGTTCACGGTATTCTATTCACTCGGGCGATGCGAAGATGTATCAGGATTTGAGGCAGCACTATTGGTGGTGCAGAATAAAGAAAGACAATGTTGCATATGTGGCTCTTTGTCTGCACTGTCAGCAGGTTAAGTATGAACATCAGCGGCCTGGTGGTTTATTTCAAAGGATTGTGCTTCCCAAGTGGAAGTGGGAGAGAATCACCATGGATTTTGTTACTGGCCTTCCGATGACTTAGAAGAAGTTTGATGCTATATGGGTTATTATTAATAGGCTGACCAAGTCAACGCATTTTATTCCAGTTGACACCACCTATTCGTTCGAGAGATATGCTGAGATTTATATTAGAGAGATCGTTCGCCTTCATGGGGTGCCTATATCTGTTATTTTGGAACTAGGTCTACAGTTTACCTAGATTTCTGGAGAGCGATGTAGGTGGAGTTGGGCACCCAGGTTTAGTTGAGTACAAAATTTCACCCCGAGACTGACGGTCTGTCGAGAGGACTATTTAGATTCCTGAGGATATGCTTCAAGCCTGCGTTATTGATTTTGGAGGCTCATGGGACCAGTTCTTTCCTTTAGTAGAGGTTTCCTACAACAACAACTACCAGTACAGCATTCAGATGGCTCCGTATGAGGCAATGTATGGTAGGCGGTATCGGTCCTAAGTCGGATGGTTTGAGCTGGGAGAGGCACGGTTATTGGGTACAGATAGTACAGGAGGCCTTGGATAAGGTCAAGGTCATTCAGGACAGACTTCGGCTACCTCGGTCTAGGCAGAAGAGTTATGCATATCGCAAGGTCAGGGATGTTTCTTTCATGGTTAGTGAGCGAGTATTGCTCCCTGTATCGCCTATGAAGGGGGTAATGAGATTCCGGAAGAAGGGAAAGCTTAGCCCTAGGTTTATTGGCCTATTTGAGATTCTCGATCGCGTGGAAAATGTGGCTTACAGACTTGCCGTGCCGCCTAGCTTGTCAGCCGTGCATCCGATTTTTCATGTATCCATGCTTTCAAGGTATCACGGCAATCCTTCTCACGTGTTCGATTTCAGCATTGTCCAATTGGAAAAGGATCTGTCATATGAGGAGGAGCCAGTGGCTATTTTTGACCGGCAAGTTTGACAATTAAGGTCGAGGAGTTTTTCTTCAGTTCGTGTTCAGTGGAGAGGTCAACCTCTTGAGGCATCGACCTGGGAGTCCGAGTCTGATATGCGGAGCCGTTATCCCCATCTATTCCCCGACTCATGTACTTCTTTCTTTTGTCCGTTGGAGGACAAACGAGTTTTTAGAGGTGGAGGATGTGACGACCCAAAGGGTCATTATCGTAATTCCCCCTTTCTCCGTGCTTTCGAGGCCTTGAAAACCTCTTATTTGTTTGCCTCGATTTACGTGCGCAGTCCGGACGCGAAGCCAGAAAATTTTTATGTGGAAATATATGAATTTTGTGTTAAAAACTATAAATTTTGGTAATAATATTGATATAGTTGACTTTTGTCAACATTTTGGCTAAACGAACCCGGACCCGTGATGTAACCGTCCCGGAGGATCCGTATGAAAATATGGGACTCGAACTTATTCCCGGAATCGAAATTCGAGGTCCCGGGCCCTATTACAGAATTTTTGAAAGAAATTGTTTATCCGAAAATGTTATGGAAAATTGAAATGAAAATAAGTTAGAAAATATTGGTATCGGGCTCGTATTTTGGTTTCAACGCCGGTACATATCTTAAATGAGCGTTAAGCGCTTTATGTGAAATTTGGTCGAAATCGGACGTCGTTTGATGAGTTTCAGGCCTAAATATGTAAAGTTAAGGTTATGAAGTTTGAAATGGGAAATGATGATTTTGGGGTTTAATTTATTGAATTTGATGTTATTTTGGCGATTTGATCGCTCGACTAAGTTCGTAGGATGTTAGTGAGTTAGTGTGTGTGTTTGGTTGGGATCCACGAGGGCTCAGGAGTGATTTTGGGGTTGGTTCGGGATGTTTTAGAACTTAAAAACACATCACAAAATCCAAATCTGTTGCAGACCGATTTTCCCTTCGCGATCGCGTTCACCCAGTCGCGTTCGCATAGCCCAGCCTCTAGTCTTTTACGCGATCGCAGAAGAGCCCCCGCGTTTGCACTGTGTTACCAGCTCCTTCAACGCCTTCACACTCTTCACTTCGCGTTCGCGTAAGCCACTTGGACCTCTCTTGATTTCCTTCTTCGTGATCGCGTGATCCCAATCGTGATCGCATAAGGCAATTTCCTTCAGCAATTTTTAAGTTTAAATACAGACCAGTGCACGAGAAATTTTGCCATTTTCCACATGAGCTCCTTCATAAATTCCTCCATGTATGAAATTCAAGCTTCACATTCTCCATAACTCTTTGGGTATGTGATCTTAACTTATCCCTTCATTATTTTTTCATCTAATCATCAATTTTCTAGCCTAAAAACTTGAAATCAAAGTAGAAATTAGGGCTTTTGGGTAGAGTTAGGTTTCTGGAAATTTTGGACGATTCAACCTCAATTTAAGGTCGAATCCTAAAACAAATTATATATTTGAACTCGTGGGGTTATGGGTGATTGGGTTTTGGTCCTACCCTCGAGTTTGGACCATGTGGGCCTGGGGTTGGATTTTGGTATTTTTGGAAGAATGATAAGAAATTCATTTCTAGGCTATGGAATTGCATTTTTAAGCCATTATTGATAATATTGAACTAATTATTGCTAGATATTGTTGTTTCAGAGTTGGATTCTAGAGGAAAAGTGGTGTTAGAGGATTGATTGCCATTTTCGGACCGAGGTAAGTGTTTGTTCTAACTTTTGCTTGAGGGATTAGGATTAGGATATTATTTGCTACGTGTTAATTGTGAAATACGGTGTATAGGCATGGTGAGGGTTATCTATGCACCGGAGTCTAGCATGATCATGAGTCGTAATTGCTTTTAGATTCGAAAGATGTGATACAATTGAGTTATTTAATTGATCATTTAATTATGAAGTGGTAGCTGAGAAGCAAATGAGTTAAATAATGAAATGTAGTATTTTTCCCTTGCCGGGACTTATTTGTTGACTTGCTCTTCCTTGCCGGGATGTTTATTCTTGTTGTTTATTCCCTTCCCTGATTGGTTGTGACTGTTGATTGGGTGAGGAAGAGCGACTATGCACGAAGGGTCATTCCGTGTCATGTTTTCATAATTATGCACGAAGGCTCATTCTGTACCATGTTTTGAATAATTGAGCACGAAGGGTCATTCCGTGCCTTGATATGATAGTTATGTGAGGAAAAGCACGCGGGTGATGCCGTGCACTATATTCGACGGTTTTGGTGAGAAATGAGAGTGAAAGCACAAAGGTTGGTGTCATGCAGTTATTGATTTACTTGTTCTCTTTCATTGATGATATTTATTCAGTTCCATCTCTTTGTTCGTTGATTTTATTTCTGAATTGTTACACCCCACAACATGCCCCTCCCTATTATCTATTTAAATTATGTATATTTTTCTATTATCGCACATATATCTGTATAGTTTAATTGTAGTAGGTCCGGTCTAGCCTCATCACTACCTTGCTGGGGTTAGGCCAGGCACTTACTAGCACATGGGGCCAGATGTGCTGATGCTACACTTCTGTGACCTTTTTGTGCACAGATCCGGGAGAAGCTTACAGACCGCAGTAGTAGATTGGGAGCGTACCTTCAGTCCAGAGACTTCTAGGTAGTTCGCTTGCGTGCGCGGGCCCTGAGTCTCTTCTATTTCATTTCTATTTGTTTTCATAGTATCGAAACAGACTTCTTATGTATTTTATTTTAGACTCCTGTTTGTAGTATTTCATAGTAGTCCGTGAGCATTGTGACACTAAATCTTGGGTATAGGATGATGTTAACTTTTTTGTATTTATTTCGGTTAATATTAAATTGAGACTTCTGCTTTATTTTACTGTTTTTTTTATTATCTTGTTGAATAAAAGCTGAAAATGTATGTTTAAGTTGGCTTCCCTAGCTCCGACGGTAGGCGCCATCACGACTCCCGATAGTGGGAAATTTGAGTCGTGACAAGAATAGATTCAATTCAGCTTTTATGAAGCTAATTTTGTTCGTCGAAGTATTTTTTTCTCATAAGCTTTCTGAAACTCAACAATAGTGACTTTAAATATTGATAACCCTAGACATCTGTTATTCCTGCAGCCGTCAGACAATCCTAGCAATGTAGTCATCTCGATTCAGCTAAAAGGAACTGCAAATTATTCAGTTTGGAGCAGAGCGATGGTGATTGCATTGCGAGTGAAGAGAAAAATAGGGTTTATTGATGGAAGTTGCACGAAATCTCAATTCAGTGAAGATCTGGGGAGGACTGGGAGCAAGTCAATGCAACAATGTTGACATGGATTATGAACATTATATCTCCAGAATTGATCACTGGGATTGTGTGTGTTAAAAATGCTCATGAGGTTTGGTTGGATCTTGAGGATGGATTCAACAAAGTTAATGGTTCTAGAGTCTACAATCTCCAACGAGAGATAGCTACAGTTTCTCAAGGTACCTCTAGCATATCTGTTTATCAATCTAGGTTGAAGTCATTGTGGGATGATAGATTCTCCATTTATCAATCTAGGTTGAAGTCATTGTGGGATGATAGATTTTAAATATTCTTACCTTATGTTTTGATGATCTAACAAACTTACTGTTTAGAACCAGATAGGGAACCTGACTTACTTGGACTACTACAAGCTTTAACAGATTCCAACTGAAGGTGAACTGCTACAGCTGCAGGAGCTAGGAACGCACACAAGGACCTGATACTCTTGTGGTTTCCTCATAGCAGTACAAAGTCAATTGGACATAGCTGGAAATGAAGTGACTGATGGTACTATTTCTGCGGTACTGCACTTTCTCCAGTTCCCACTCCTTCTCTAACCAAATAAAGTGCTCACATCATTTAAAGTGATGTGATCAAGATGTACCTACAATGAGTTTTACACAAAACATCACTTGAATGTTTCTGTTTCTCATTCAAGCTTCTTGCAAAAATAGAGAAATCAATCCTCACAAGCTTGAAGAACAAGGTTGAACACAACTATGGACCAGTTACTAAAAGATAGCTTGTTGTTGTCCTATTTGAGTTGTAATATTATTGTACTTATTATATATCCTAAACTTCTTACCTAGAAGCGTTTGATTAGGAATTCTCTTGTAAATCCGTAACTCCTTGATTTTATGTTGTGACCAGATTTAGTCATAAGGAAAAGTCTTTGTAATTGTAGAGTTACAAAGTGGCTTGTGGTGAGAGCATCACAAGATAGAAAAAGCCTCTGTAGCTAGGAAGTCACAAAGTGGCTTGTGCTAAGTGTATCACAAGTTAGTTGAGTAAATCCTTTGCAATAAGAGTCATTGCAAAGTGGCTTGTAGTAGGTTCTTTACAAGTTAGTGAAGTTAAAAGCCTACCGGTGTAGATCGTGGTTTTTGATCCCCTTGTGTGGGATTTTTCCATGTAAAAATACTCTGCCTTATTTACGTACTGTTTTAATAGCATTCTCAGCAAAATCTTGTAGAGACCGGGTACTCTAAAATTTGGTGGACTCATACAAACTAACAATTAGTATCAGAGCGGGTTCCTCATATCAGATTAACACCTAGGAAGGATCCTTATGACGGCTCTACCAAATTTTGAAGAAGGTCAATCCATATACGGAACCCCTAAGTTAATTGGACAATGCTATTGGTAGTGGAAAGCTAGAATGAACGATTTTATCATGGCTGAGGATTGTGAGCTATGGGATATCATTTCCGATGGTCCATATGTTCCAACCAAGGTACTAGAGGAATTTCCATTTTCAATGGCAAAAACCAGCAAAGAGTACACTGAAGAAGACAAGAAAGATGTGGAGAAGAATTTTCGCACCAAGAAAATTCTAGTACATGGAATGGGTCCTAATGAGTACAATAGAATCTCCACTTGTGAAACTGCAAAGGAGATATGGGAAGCTTTACAAATAGCTCATGAGGGAACTACACAAGTAAAACAGTCTGAAGATGAACCTGATACTGGTGATAGTTCCATAATGGTAGTTGAAGGCGAGGAGATTGGATATGACTCAACTTTTGCTTTGATAGCTCAATAAGATGATGATGAAGACATGGCTACAAAGAGGTAAATTTCAGAGATGTTCAAAGAAATTTGAAATCCTGTTCTCTGAAAAAACTCATGTCTTTAGCGATGTATTAATCACTACCTTTTATAGTCTTGTGGAGAATAGGGATTCTTTGATCTTAGAATTAAGAGGATCTGAACAAACTAGAGATAACTTAGTGGTTGTAGCTACTGACCATAAGAAAACTATTGAAATCCTCAGAGAAGAAAAGAGTGATCTATTGGCATAAATTGCAGACCAAAGGGAAACAATAGTGAAAGCATGGACTAAGTCAAAACCTGAAAGTTCTGAAAAGGGAAAGGAGATAGCAAGTGAGGAACATATTAGGCTTGAAAATGAGGTGAAAGCTATGAGATTTAGGATGTGTTCTGAAATATAGAAAAACGAGCTTCTCCAAACTAAACTGAAAAGAGTAAAGAATGATCTTGAAAAGTCCCAAAAATGAACTTGGTCCTCATAAGCTACCACTACCTTGTTTATTAATGATTGTGAAAAAAGGCAGGGAGCAGGTTCCAAAGGGAGAAAACTCCTCACAACCCTCACAGTAAGTACGTCACTATCTCTGATAACTGGCCTTGTACCCAATGTGGGAACACTGGCCGCTTCAAAGAAGGTGTCCAGGCCAAGAATCAATCAGTTCAGAAAGACAAAATGTTTTCTGAAACAATGACTACAAAAGAGGAACCAGGTTCCTCTCACAAAAAACGCATATTACCTGCATGGACTAAGAGAACTCTTATTCATCCCCTTTCTCACTACAAGGGATCCAAACTTGTTTGGGTTCCTAAAAACTTGTTTGGGTTCCTAAAACTAACTCCTTATATCTTGTGCAGGGAATAGTGAAAGGAAGCGGTCAACAATGGTTCATGGATAGTGGGTATTCAAAATACATGACTGGGAACACCATAGATTTCTTTCACTAAAAGCCCTATAAGGAGGGAGTATATACTTTGGCAATGGTAAAAAGGGGTACATTCTTGGAGTTGGAAAGTTGGGAAGTCACTCACTCATTCTATTGAAATGTGTACTATGTCAACATGTTTAAGTACAGTCTCCTGAGTGTTTCTCAACTCTGTTATAAAGGAAACAAGGTGGAATTCTTGTCCAAGATATGTACAGTCACTAACTTTGTGACCAGTGAAAGAGTACTGGTGGCCAAAGATACAAGAACATCTATGTTGCTGATTTCGAATCCTTACACGAGTGGTGATATGAGTAGTCTGAAAGTTGTTGATGATGATGCTGAACTATGGCATAAAAGACTGGGCCATGCAAGTTTTTCCCTTCTAAACAAAATAATTCAGAAGGACTTGGTCCATGGTCTGCCTATGTCACAATTCAAGATGCAAAAGGTCTGTGATTCATGTGCTAGAGGAAAACATGTGAAGTCCTCTTTTAAGTCTAAAATAGATATGAGAACCTGAAAGCCACTAGAGCTTCTACATATGGATCTGTGTGGACCTATGAGATTGCAAAGCAGATGAGGAAAAAGATACATTTTCGTAATCATGGATGACTATTCCAAATTCACATGGACTCTATTTCTCAAAAAAAAAGATGAAATTGTTGAAGTGTTTGTGGCATTTGGGAAGAAAATCCCAAGGTGAAGATGGAGTCTAGAGTTGTATGCATTAGATCAGATCATGGGATAGAATATGACAATGTCAAATTTGATGAATTCTGTAATGAAAATGGCATCACTCACAACTTCTCAGCTCCCAAAGCTCCCCAACAAAATGGAGTAGTAGAAAGAAAGAATAGAACTCTGGAAGAAATGGCAAGAACAATACTGATTGACAGTGGAATTGCAAAGAACTTCCGGGCTGAAGTTGTCAACACTACCTGCTACTTAGTGAACAGGTGCATGATCAGATCACTTCTGACAAAACCCCGTATGAATTGTTGAATGGAAGAAAACTCAAGCTGACTCACCTAAGCACATTTGGATGCAAATGCTATGTCCTCAAAAATGCAAATGATTAACTTGGTAAATTCGATGCCAAGAGTGACGAAGGAATATCTCTGAGCTACTCTTATCAAAGCAAGGGTTACAAGATATATAACAAGTGGACTCAGTGTGTTGAGGAAAGTGTCCATGTTATTTTTGATGAATCTTATCCATCATTTGAGAAGAGTGCCTAGGAAGATCAAGATGGAGAACCCTCACTACTTCCTAGTGAAGTCATTAACATGACAAATGAAAAGGTAGATATGATGAGTCAAGTAAAGGAGCCAAATGAAGACAACGCTGCCTCTTCATCAATAGAACCAATACCTTCAATTACAACCAGTGAAGCTGAAGAAAGAGTGGTTGATGCAGTTCGGGGAACCCCACTAGCACCTGATAGAAGGATAGAGGAAAATCAGCCAAACATACCTTCCTCTTCTCGGAATGAACCTCAGGATTCTAACTAGAGACACTTAAGCTCTCATCCAATAGAAAACATTAGCACTCCTCTAGATTCCAGAGTACAAACCAGGTCATGAGCTAGAAATTCACTTGCTTCCTAGCTTTTCTCTCCCAGATAGAACCAAAAATATCAAAGAAGCCTTAAAAGGTACATACTAGATTATAGCCATACAAGACGAGATGTATCAGTTTGAGAGAAACAATGTGTGGCACCTGGTACCTAGACCCCCAAATAGAGCCATTATAAGAACCATGTGGTTATTCAGAAATAAGCTTGATTAACATGGAATTACTACAAGGAACAAGGCCAAGCTAGTGGTCCAAGACTACAGTCAGGAGCAAGGGATTGATGATGAAACGTTTGCTCCAATGGCTCACATGGAAGCTATTAGAATTCTAATCGCTTTTGCATCTCATATGGAATTCACCTTGTTCCAGATGGATGTCAAGAGTGCATTTTTGAATGGACTCCTTAATGAAGAAGTCTATGTGAAGCAACCCTCAGGGTTTGAATGTCATGAGCACCCTGAATATGTGTTTAAACTGGATAAAGCTCTGTATGGGCTAAAGTAGGCTCCTCGAGCTTGGTATGAAAAACTGTCAAAGTTCCTTTTGGAAAATGGTTTTAAGAGAGAGAAATTTGATAATACTCTTTTCTTAAAGAAACAAGGAAGGAACATGCTCATTGTTCAAGTTTATGTTGATAATATCATTTTTGGAGCAACAACTAACTCTGTTTGTGAAGAATTTGCAAAACTCATGGGAGGTGAATTTGAAATGAGCATGATGGGGAAACTAAAATTCTTCTTAGGTCTTCAAGTAAAACAGTCCCCAAAGAGTATATCCATTCGTCAGCAAAAATACGATCTTTTGAAGAGGTTTGACATGGAAGCATCAAATGATATAGACACCCCCATTGCAACTGTCACTCGGCTGGACATGGATGAAATTGGATCTCCTGTGAATCAAACCATCTATAGAGGCATGAATGGGTCTATCCTCTATCTCACTACAAGTCGACCTGATATTGTTTTCAGCACGGGGCTGTGTGCAAGGTTTCAATCAAATCCCAAGGAATCTCACTTGAAGGCTGCCAAAAGAATGCTGAGATATCTCAAAGGAACATAGGACCTGGTGTTGTATTATCCATCATGTGACAATTTTAATCTGATTGGATATGCTGATGCAGACTATGCAGGTTATCTTGTGGACAGGAAAAACACTTATGGAATGGCTCACTTCTTAGGTTCATGTCTTATCTCTTGGAGTATAAGGAACCAAAATTCAGTGGCTCTTTCAACAACTAAAGTTGAATTTGTAGCTGCGGCATCTTGCCGTGCTCAGCTTCTATGGATCAAGCGGTAATTGGAGGACTTTAAGGTACTCACTGAGAATGTGCCCCTTCTATATGACAACACCAGTGCACTCAACATGGCCAAGAATCCCGTTCAACACAAAAAGACAAAATAGATTGATGTGAGGCATCATTTTCTGAGAGATAATGTGGAGAAAGGGTTGATATGTATAAAGTTCTGCAGCACAGAAGATCAAATTGCAGACATTTTCACCAAGGCGCTAAGTAGGGGAACAGAGTGAAGCTCGGGCTGTTGAAGCCAAATTGAGAACCTGATTCCTCTTTAGCTGGATTTTACCCTTAAAAAATAACTGGCTCAAAGTGTTTTTTGGCCATGTCTAACTCATTTCAATATCATTCCACGTAAACAAGCATGATGAGCATAAAGGCGATAGATGTAGTGCATGAATGAAAAAAGATGATTGATTCTTTCAAAAAAAATCAAGAACCTAGTTCTTGTACCAAAGGTTAGCAGTTATGTGCATCCTTTAATACACGTCTTAAGAAGGGTACAAAATATAATTGCCATGTCATCAACTTTATAGATCCTGCTGTCATGTCCCTTCATTTCAAAACGTTCCATCTTCCTCTGAAAAATTTCAATTGTCTACGCCCAACAACCATTTCAAGAACGGTGCCTATTCATCTCTCTTCATAATTATCCTCTACTTTTAAAAATCCTCTCTTGTGCTCTTATTAACCATAAGTCTTACACTAGAATCACCCAAAAGGAGGATCGTCACACCACTTCTTTTAATGGTTGAGACGACTTCCGATCTCTCTGCCTCAGTTGTAACTACCACTGATCAATCTATGGAACCTTCCGTTCTCACTAAGCCTTCCTCACCCTCTATTACTCCTGCTGTTATAGTCACACCTTCCTCAGTTTCCCAATCTCTTCCCAATTCACAAACCCTCGAAACTACTGCTCCGTTCTCACCATCATCTGATGTTCCCACATGTCAAATCCTAAGTGGAGAGAAAGGTCAAAATCCCGAGGTCACAAAGGTGTCTGCCATCGTAGCCACCGATTCCATGGTTGTGGAAGCACCGGTTGAGGAAGATAAAAATGTTGTAACCGTGTTTGTGGTATCTGCTGATGGTATATTGCATGAGATTACATCTCAGAAAAACGAGATACAAAGTGTGGAGGCAGAAGGGGCCATTGTAGCTATTGAAGAGAATGCAATAGCATATACTACTGGGGTATCACATGAGGAACCTGATCCCTCTCCGGAGGACCCAGGTCATTCCTCTCATCCCCAAGATAGTGATGTGCCTGCATACAACGTTGTGCCGTAGGAAATTCAAGCACCTAAAATGACTTCCACTCATGAAGAAGACCTAGATAATATGCCTCTTGATGAATTCATAAGCAAGCAGAGGGTTGTGTCTGATAACTAGGGATTTTGGCATGTTTCGTGATCCTTCTTGCTTATGCTTTGATTATAAATTTTACAAAATAGTCCCAAAAGTCTCATAAGTTGTGCTTGATTGCAGGTTTGATCGAAAAAGTGATGAAATATCAAAGATTGTCTCAAAAGGAGTGAAACATGCTCAAGTACCAAAAACAAGGCAAATTCAGTACAAACATTCCTAGTGCGGCCCACTACACTTTGTGCGGTTTGCACTAGGGGATTCAGAGAGCTGGCAAATCAAGCTTCAAGGCAGTGCGGCCGCAGTCGATCTTGCACGGTCCGCACTGAAGCCACCGTGGACGCACTTCCATTATGTGCGATCCGCAGAAGAGAAGACCAGGAAGATAAAATTTGCCAAGGGACAAGACAGCGCGACCGCAATCATGATTGTGCGAACCACATTGGAGACCTTCGCGGTCACAGTCCATTCTAAGCGGTCCGCGGAGCCTGAGTTCCGAGAGGCAAGACTTCAAGTCCAAGAGCCTAGTGTGGCCGCAGTCCATTTTGTGCGGCCCGAACTGACCCAGCATGGGCAGTCCAGTTTTTCTACTTAGTATAAATAGATCTTTTTTCATTTTCAGGGTATCAGACGTTGTAGAACTTCACTTGCTCTCGTGAGACGCGATTTTGTAACCATTTTGGGCATTTAGCTTAGCTTGAACGTTAGATTATTTGTATTTACTTTAATATTTAATTAATATATCTTCTTCTTCATCTATTTCTCTATTTTCTTCTTCAAGCATGAGTAGCTGAACCCATTAACTAGGGTTGTGGCTTAAGTGTGGGTAATTGATGGGTGTTGTGATTTAGGGCTAGATTGACTATGGGTATTTGTTGTTTGGGATAATTTTATGGTTTAATTTATGAATTGGTGGTTGCAAATACTGGTTTGTGCTAAGTTGACTTGGCTCTTCTTGAGAAAGAGAGCCTAAGTTTCCAAAATTGACCCAACAAGGAATTGGGATGGGCTCAAGAGAATTGGTAGTCCCAATTAAAGGGGTAAACCTCGAGAGAGTAATTACCCGACTTGAACCCTAGTTGCTTGAGCAAAATTTGCCTACCCATTTGGTCTTGAGAAAGTCAATTAGGCAAAATTACTCTCTCTGCCGAGAGGTGTGAGAGTGGGTAAAATCTTGCAATGGTTATATCATATTTTCCCAATCATGTCAATCAAGCCTTAGAAGCAATTACCTGTAAATTAGCCACCTTGGTGGAAGTCATTACCTTAGTGCATTTATCCATTGGATACAACTATCATCAATTATCTCTTAACATAATCTAGTTTTAATTCTAATTAGTAGTTCGATAATAGTAGTTTATAAAAGAAAAACTAAAAATGTTTGGAAGTGACATTTGGAACCATTACATAACTCTAGACTAGATAGATACTCGAGTCCCTTTCTAGATCCCTGAGGAATTTGATCCCTACCCTCATATTGGGTAAAATCTATTGCAACCCTCTCTTCCTACTTTGTAATAGTGTGGAGTTGGCAGCGATCACTTTTTGGTGTCATTGCCGGGGAGCTAACAGTTTTGACTATTTATTTAGTTAGTTTTATGTTTTGTTTCTCTTTCCTTCTTTTTACTTACTTGTTTGTGTCATTACTCAGGTACCAATATGGCTTTAAACAACACAAATGATCCTCTTGGGAACGTGATACAGGGGGAGGAGGTAGAAGATCTTGAGCAAGATGAGGTGCCTCTTGCACCTCAAGGACAATGAAGAGGCTGAAATGCTAATGCCAATCCAAATGATAATATTCCAAACCCTCCCCCGCCACCTCCAAGAGTGGCTCTCAGAGTATTACCGAACCAGGGCTATGCAAGTGCTATTGTCCCACCCCGGATCTGGGAGGGCGACTTCCAGATAACTAATGTGATGTTGACCTTACTTGAGCAGCGTTGGCACTTCACGGGCACAGTAGATCAAAATGCCTAAAAACATCTAAAGGGGTTCATAGATACATGTTAGGGGAGCAAGCACATGAGTGTATCCGAGGATGCAGTGAGATGGAGACTTTTTAAGTTTTCACTTCAGAGAAAGGCACTAAATTGGCTCGGGAGACTCCCCAAACAGTCCATCACAATGTGGGATGAGTTGGCGGATAAATTTTTGCCAAGTTCTTCTCACCGAGTCATATGGCGACACTTCGGGATGAAATATTAGCCTTTAAGCAAGAGCCAATGGAACATTTGCATGAAATTGGGAGTGATACCGTACTATGGTGAAAGAGTGCTAGAATAACGATATGACCTGGGCGATGATTCAATAGACCTTTTATCGAGGCACCAACACCACAAATAAATGCATTGTGAATCAATTGGACCGGGGTAATTTTTGAAGCTTGCTTATAATGAGGCATGTGTTGTACTTGATGAGATGACCGACACTTCTTCGGTGTGGAAAAGTAGAGCAAATGTGTCCCAAGTTCATTCATTTGCACAAGGAATTGCACGACTATAGTCAAGCTATTGCCGAGTTCACTACTACTATGAACTAACTGGAGAAGGCACAATTGCAACAAGTTCAAAGTCCGCGCCAAGTCAACAGCATGGAAGGTGTCTCTATGCTTAAGAGGAAGCAAAAAGAGCAACAATCTCAAGGGAATTGTGAACAATATGACAACAATGATGGTGGTGGTTTTTCAAATGAGTGTTATGATGATCAAAGTGAAGAGGCTCAATATGTCAACAAGTACCAATGCAATATAGGCAACTCTTCAAACCAACAATGGTGACCCCAAGGAAATTGGGGCAATCAACAACAAGGTGGTGGCAATTGGAACATCAATAACCAAAACAATAACTGGGGTAATCAAAACAATAACCAAGTTAATTGGAGTGGGAATAACAATAACTGGAGCAATATAACAATCAAGGCGGGTGGAACAATAATGGAAACCAAGGCAATCGGGGTCAAGGTTTTAAAAGCCCCCCAATGTACCAACAACCGAACAACCCACCCTTTGTCCCTTCTCAAGGCCCAAGTTCTTCTAGAAGTGATTTGGGTAGAATTGAAAGTATGTTCGAGCAAATGATGAAAAAGAACCAAGATTCCGATTCTCAATTGGTTTCTCATAATACATCTATCCGGAAATTGGAGGTGCAATTAGGCCAAATCTCTCAATCTTTGAACACTCGCCCCAAGGGTGCTCTACCAAGTGATACAGTGGTGAATCCAAAGGGTGGGAACAACAATCATGTGATGGCGGTTACAACAAGAAGTGGGAGAGGCGGTGATGTGAATGTCTCGAGAGAAAAGCAAGTTGTGGATGATGATGTTGAGTTGCAGGATGATGATATACCTTTGATTGTTGAAGATGTGGTTGAAGAGAATGTGAACAATGATATTAGGATTGATATTGATGAAGCTGAGGTAGAAACTCAAGATGTCGTGAACCCGTCTAGGGAACACGTGATTGACATACCCGATCTGGTTGTGCCAAAATCCTAGACACCCTTGCATAGGCAACCTCCACCTTATCCTCAAGGCTCTCAAAGCGAAGAAATCATAACCAATTCAAGAAGTTTACTAATATGATAAAGAGCTTGTCCATAAATGTGCCTTTGGTGAAGGCTCTTGAACAAATGTCGGGATATGCCAAGTTTATGAAGGATTTAGTGACGAAGAAGAGGTCTATGGATTGTTAGATGACAAAGATGACTCATCAAGTGAGTGATATAGTACATTCAATGGCACCAAAGCTTGAAGACCCCAGAGCATTTACTATCCCTTATACTATCGAAAGTGCGGATTTTTCCAAAGCTTTATGTGACTTGGGAGCTAGTATCAATTTGATTCCTTACTCAGTTTTCAAGAATTTGGACATTGGGAAACCTAGACCAACTTTAATGAGACTTTAAATGGAGGATCGATCAATGAAGCAACCTTTGGACATTATTGATGATGTGCTTGTCCGGGTGGACAAATTCATATTGCCGACCGACTTTGTGATCTTGGATTATGAAGTAGACTATAAGGTTCCTATTATCTTGGGTCGACCTTTCCTTACAACGGGGAAGGCATTGGTTAATGTTGAAGCGGGTGAACTCACTTTTCGGGTGGGTGATGAAAAGGTAGTCTTCCATGTTTGCAAATCCATGAAGCAAACCAATAGCATCGAGGTGTGCTCATTTGTAGACCTTGTCACAGTCGTGATTAATGATGATACTATGCTATGATCAATGATGATTCAAGGAGAGTGGAGTGTGTGGATTCCCTACATGGGATGGGCTCTTATTCTTATGAGCCGAGGAAATTATCTTTGGATCTTGATAACCGGAAAACACCACCAACAAAGCCATCAATTGAGGAGCCATCCCGTGTTGGAGTTGAAGCCACTTCCCTCACACCTGAGGTATGAATTTTTGGGCTCAAGTTATACTTTACCAGTTATTCTTTCTTCTTGCGTTATTAACATGCAGGTTGAGGCCACTCTGGTGGTGCTTCAAAAGCGGAAAAGGGGAATTGGATGGAATCTAGCTGACATTCGAGGAATAATCCCCGTATTTTATGCAAAGCCTTCCTTGGACCATCAAAGAATATTGAACGAGGCTATGTAAGAAGTGGTGAATAAAGAGGTGATCAAATGGTTGGATGCTGGGGTTGTGTACCCTATTTCTGATAGCTCGTGGACATCTCCGATGCAATGTGTACCAACGATGGGTTGTATGACTGTGGTGATCAATGAAAAAAATAAACTTATTCCTACTCGGATGGTCACCGGATGGAGAGTATGTATGGACTACCGGAAGCCAAACAAGGTGACCCGAAAGATTATTTCCCTTTGTCATTCCTTGACCAAATGCTAGATCGTCTTGCGGGGCATGTTTTTTATTGCTTTTTAGATGGTTACTCGGGTTACAATCAAAACCTAATTGCCCATAGGATTAAGAGAAGACCACCTTTACCTGTCCGTATAGCACATTCGCTTTCTCTCGAATGCCGTTCGGATTTTGTAATGCTCCGACGACCTTCCAACGATGCATGATGGCTATATTTACCGACATAATGGAAGATATCTTGGAGGTTTTCATTGATGAGTTCAGTATGGTTAAGGATTCCTTTGAAGAGTGTCTGCGTAATTTGGATAGAGTGTTCTCCCAGTGTGAAGACACGAACCTTGTACTCAATTGGGAAAAATGCCATTTTATGGTTGACGAGGGCATAGTATTGGGGCACAAAATTTCAAAGCAAGGAATTGAAGTGGATAAATCCAAGATACAGGTGATTTCGAGGCTTCCTCCCCTACTTCTGTCAAGGGGTAAGGAGTTTCCTTGCGCACACGAGTTTTTACCGGAGGTTCATAAAAGATATTTTCAAAGTGGTACACCCCTTTTGCAAGTTGCTAGAAAAAGATTCAAAGTTTGTGTTCGAGGAGAGATGTATGCAAGCATTGGAGATTCTCAAGCTCAAGTTGACCACTACCCCTATCATTACTGCACCATATTGGAGCTTGCCTTTCGAGATCATGTGTGATGTTGTGGTTGAGGCTATTTTGGGCCAAAGTATTAACAAGATGTTTCATCCGGTGTACTACGCAAGCAAGATCATGAATGAGGCTCAAAGGAACTATACTGTCACCGAGAAAGAGTTGTTCTATAGTGTTTGCAATGGAAAAGTTTCGACCATATCTTATGGGGGCCAAAGTTATAGTGCACACCAATCATACCGCGCTTATGTATTTGATGACAAAGAAAGACTCCAAGGCAAAATTGATGAGATGGGTGCTACTTCTTCAAGATTTTGATCTAGAAATTATGGACCAAAAAGGTAGTGAGAATCAAGTGGCAGACCACTTGTCCCGTTTGGAGGAGTAGGGAAGGTCTTGTGATGGACTTGAGATTAATGGTGCATTTCTCGATGAACAACTCCTTGCGGTGTCAATGAATAATATGCCGTTGTTTGCTGATGTTGCCAATTGCCTTATGACCAAAATAATCCCGTATGAGCTCTTTTCTAACGAAAGGAAAAAGCTCAAGCGGGATAGCTTGAATTTCTATTGAGATGAGCCATATTTTCAAGGTTTGCATGGATGGTGTGATTCGTATATGTGTCCCAGAAGATGAACAATTGAGTATTTTGGTGGCTTGTCATTCCTCTCCCTATGGTGGCCATATTGGCAGGGTGAGAACGGCTTCTAATGTGCTTAGTTCTAGGTTCTATTGGCCAACCTTGTTCAAAGATGCAGGTGGTTTTGTGAAGAGATGTGATGAATGCCAAAGACCGAGTGGAATTTCAAAAAGGGATGAGATGCCTCTCAATACAATTCTTGAAGTGGATATCCTTGATGTTTGGGGAATCAATTTCATGGGTCCATTTGTTATCTCCTATGGAAACACTTACATTCTAGTGGCGGTTGATTATATCTCAAAGTGGGTTGAAGCCGTCCTTTGCCTAACAATGAATCCCTGAGTGTTGTTGCATTTCTTAAGAAGAGTATCTTCAGAAGGTTGGACTCCTCATGAAATTATTAGTGATGGGGGATCTCACTTTTGTAATAGAGCTTTTGATTTGTTGCTTGCAAAATATAGAGTTAATCACAACGTGTCTTTCCCCTATCATCCTCAAGCTAGTGGTCAAGTGGAAGTCTCTAACAGGGAAATTAAGAGCATCTTGTCGAAGACGGTCAATGCTAATAGGACCAATTTGTTGAAGAAGTTGGATGATACTCTATGGGCGTATCGTACAACTTACAAGACTCCAATTGGTATGTCTCCATATCGGTTGGTGTTTGGAAAATCTTGCCATCTTCTGGTTGAGTTAGAGTACAAGGCTATGTGAGCTTTGAGGAAGTTTAATTTGGAATGGGATGTCGCGGCCAATCTTTGTGTTCAACAACTCAATGAGCTTGATGAGTTTAGATTTCATGCCTACTCCAGCTCTCCTTGTATAAAGAAAAAATGAAGTAACTTCATGAAAAATATGCTCGTTGAAAGGGGTTCAAGGTTGGAGATTTGTTTCTCTTTTTCAATTCTCGATTACGTCTGTTTTTGGGAAAGCTCAAATCATAGTGGAGTGGACCATTTGAAGTTGTATTTGTGACTCTGCTTGGTGCTCTTGATCTAAAGAACAAAAATGGTGAAGTTTTTCAAAGTTATAGGGCACCAAGTCAAGAATTATCCTGGAAAGTTTGATGACAACCATGTGGTGGTGCTTTTCATCTCAAGTGATAGATGGTGACAGGCGTCGTGCCGCGATGTTAAATCAGGCGCTTCTTGGGAGGCAACCCATGTCTTTTTCTTCTTATTTTCTTTAATTTTCTTTGTAGTTTAGGTTTGACTTTTGGGCTAATTTGTTGTGAGATGTTGCAGTGATTGTGTTGATGCAGTGCAAAACATGATTGAAAAAATGAACAAGTCTCTGAAGTTTGCCACCGCGGCCGCATTGCGTTTAGTGTGGTTCGCGGTGGATCTCTGCGGTCGCGGTCCCTGTGGTGCGGACCGTAGAGGCCTACTCCCTAAGGTTTGAATAAGACAACCCATCACGGACCGCGGACAACTTTCTACGACCGCGTTGGTAGGTGAGGCTGGGTCCCATTGGCTTGTCTATAAATAGACCTCAAGGGTCTCGTGTTACCCTTTCCGAAAATTTCGCTCTCACAGACCCTAAACTACTGTTCATCCTCTCTTTTGACCATAATTCTCGCTTAGATTGATTAACTGCATTTCATCTCAACCATCTGTTAACATTTCACTCATAGCTCTTCGTTTAATTTCTTAATTTCATCTTATTTTCATTTTTATTAGTCTGTAGCTTCTTTTTCTTCCCGTATTTTGCTGCTTGTTAGCTTAGGTTAGTTTAAATGTTAATTTGTGTAGACTTAGTGAGTGTAATGTGCTAGGTAATTGAGTAGGGACCTTAACTAGGTGAAAACTTAAACTTAATAGCTCAATCTTGAACCCCAACTCAGTGCCATATCTAGGGACCCTCTACGAATTGCGGTCGTGTTTGTGCGGTCCTCGGTGCCCTAATGTTGTTCACAGTACCACTTTATGCAGACCGCGTTGATGAATTTATGAAATGAGGACTCCTGTCCAGTGCGTCCGCACTATATTTTGTGCATCCGCACTGGCCCACTGCGGCCGCGGTACTACTTTGTACGGTCTGCGGTGCTCAGATTCAGAGGGTGTGTAAAATGACTCCCACCCTTATGCAGAGCATAGACGTATTTGTTCGATCCGCGATGGTCCCTGTGCGGCCACACTCCTTTTTGTGCGGTTCGTACATGCCATGATCTGCAACTGTCTGCTGCAACTATGTTGCTGTTCTGCAATCCTTCCTACACTAATATTTTACTGACTCTGCTGATGCTAACAATGTTAAATGCTATGTTTTCAGATAATGGTTAAACAACGAGGGAAAAGATCAAAACAACCCGGGAGAGGTTATTCCTCCTTGGATTTAAAGGAACGAAGATGATAAAAATCACTCCCCGAGTTTGGGAAAGTAAAAAAAAGTTGAGAAAAGCAATAAGCAGCTGACAAAGCTACTGAAAAATGAGGGAGTGAGTACGAGCCTTCACAGGATGTTTACTCAAATTCCATTCCGCCTCGTGTCCCTGACTGGCCCGGGAGATTTGGATTGACTGATGACTCACCTCTACCTTCACTTAGTGCCCAAGCTCCCGAGCATATATCTTCTGAGTCGTCTAAGGGCTCGACAGCCAACAGTGGTGAGTACACCACCTCCTCCACAACTTTATATCCGATAATGGTGCAGCCGGAGGTGAGGAGATGATGAGGGAGATAATAAGGTACCGGAAGGTGGTGAGCCTCATATTGGGGGGGTTGCCTGTACTAGAAAACCCGAAGTCTGGGAAAATAGATTCCTGAGTCAGGTGTCATACCACAAATTCAAAGAGTGGTGGCTAGTGGGAAAACTGATTTTGGAGAGGATTTTCATAGATAGAGACCTTCTACCCCACAACCCCAATGTACAGAGAGAGTTCAGAACGAGAGTGGGGTGGGAGCACTTTCTATATGACTGCATGGAGGCAAATGACACTTGGTCAAGGAGTTTTACTGTAATGTATCCCACATCGTCAAGGGCTCTAAAGTGACCAAGGTTCTAAACAAAAATGTGATGTTGGACGGAAAGTCTCTGAATGATTATTTGGGGTTCACTGATGTTGAATAGTCTCTCTACATGGCAAAGCTGGAGATGGGCAAGGATGTCCATCCATGGTTAGCTCAGTACTTGGCAATCCCAGGTACCATTCTGAATTGGTTGACTGTTGGGGTAATTCTATGGGGGACCCTCAACTTTGAGGCGGGGGTTGGGGAGACGTTCGTATGCAGCCGGTTAGATCCTACTACCCATGATCAGACTCTTCCTCTCCACCTGGATATCTTGTTTTCTTCTATCATGGCGGGATACCCCATCAATGTGGGGAATGTGATGTCCCGCATCATTTCTCTTGTGAGCTCTGAGACTGACCGAAACTACCCTTTCCCTAACACCCTGACCATGTACTTCCAGGACTTGAAGGTGGAAAAGAGACCGCTTGACATCAAGGTCAAGGAAACAACTCCATTTTCCTGGTATAGTTTAAAGGGGACAGACAACCCAAAGGACAAGAAAAACAAAGCCCCTACCTCTGCCCCTACTGGCGAAGAGCCAGTTGTGGTAGAGGTCCCTGTAGAGCCCACCACCACTACTGTTGATATGCCTCCCGGCCCATCCACTTCAGCTGACATTCCTCCTGGTCCTTCTACCTCAGCTGGCCCGGAGATTCTATCTTCTCGGGCCTATCCTATCACCACCCACCGGCTGAGCCAGACACATTAGAGCCTCAACAACTGGATGTATACTGCTTCATCCAAGTTGTCTATCTTGAACTCCACCATTACAGCTCAGTCAGTTCCTCAGCCAGCATAGGTCCCCAGTCTATCGAGGATGAGCTTAAGGAGATTCTTACCAACCATATGAAGATCCTTGATCCTCAGGATACCTTTGGCTAAGGCAATGGATTCACATAGCAAGTCTCTCAAGGAGCTTGCTCGGTAGCACAAGAAGCTTAGAAAGACACGGGCTTCCAAGGAGTCTGTGAAGGAGTTGTGGGCAGATGTGGATAGACTGAAGGCAGACCAGCTACCTTTAGACTTGTTATTTGAGGACCCACCTCCAGCAGCAATGCCATCAACAGATACACAGCCAGAGCAGACAGACAGGCCTCCAAAGAAGAGGAGGAATATCCTAGAGCAGGTGATTCCATCATTCAGTTGGCGGACCCAACGGAGGCTTCCTCCAGTCAGCCACAAGATGTACCACAGCCAGAGCCAGTCCAAGTCCAGTCCTAGGTTCCAGCAACTGAGCAATAGGTTATTGGGAACTGGTCTAAAGTTCCCGAGCACACATAGAACCCAGGGATTGCTCATGATCATATGCAGACAGACAAGGCTTAGGGAGTCTTCATATCTTTTATCTTTTTTTTGGTGCTTATTTGATTTAGTTGGCACTGGGGACAGTGCTAGCTTTTATTTGAGAGGTTCACCCTTTATCTTTGGATGATTGTATATATACTGATTTAGTTTTTTCTATTTTATTTTCATTTAGGTTGTATATAATCTTACATTTAGTTACTTTTATCGCACTTTTTATATTTTATTTGGTTTGTATATAAAGTTACATCATTGTATATATTCATTCCCCGTTGTATATTCATTCCCCTATTGTACATATTCATTCTATTTTCTATTTTTACAAAAAAAAAAATCATTTTGAGCTTCTTATATAGGCTCGTAAATTTTTGTTTTCTTTTGGACATTTTTAATAAGCCTTTAGTTTTCTTAATGCCACGGTTCTTTCCAAAGGTGGAGTATTGTGTGAACTGGGTGGCTCTACCCAATGATAGATGGCATGACAAGCTTTTTAAGGGTTTGAGTCTATTTTTTTGTTCTTTTTATTTTAGTAGTTTGTAGTTAACGGTACCTCAAGCAAAACTTGGGCCTAGCACATTTCATTTGCCTTAATCCCATGGTCAAAGACAAAATGTTGAGTTTAGGATGGTGAACCTTGAGACTCTTGGGTTGACTGACAATCATCAAATAGTCCTTCAGGACCATTGCATGCTCAAATTATATCTAAGGTCGTTATGGGCCCTCGACTCGATGTTCTTAGCAATCCCTTATCATGTATGGTGAGTAATTGAATTGCGAGTCCAAGTTGCGAGTCGCTGGTCTAGAAATTGCCCTGAATGTTTATTGAGGCGAAATCTAAAGTGAAATTTGACTTTAGAAGTGATTATAGAATCTCCTTGATCCAAATGATAGTTGAATAAATTCCATAGACTACCAATAATATGATCCTTAGTTAATCCTTTTGAGCCTTAGACCTTTTTTTCCTTCGAGAGCCATGTTACAAGCCTATCCCGATTCTAAAAGATACCCTCTCTTGACACATGATCTTTCCTTGGGCGCATAGTAAAAGTATGAGTTGGGGGGGGGGGGACGAGGATGACAACAAAGTGGTATAAGGCACAAAAATGAAGAAAAGGAAATGCAATGAAAAAGAAAGAAAAGCAAAATACAAAAAAAAAAGCTCAATGTGAGAAAGAATAAAAAGGGATTCAAGAAAAGCAAAAGAAAGAAAGGTGTGGAAAGTTGAAAAAGGAGAAACGGTTTGAATTGCATAAGAAAGAGTAACAATGTGTCTCTCTAACCCCCTAGAAAGAAGTGTGATGACTCAAAGAGTCAAGAACATGTGTGTCAAATGAATCAAAAGAAGTGCATAAGGGAAGATGGAACCCACTTAGATCAAAACATTTCCTACCCTGAACCAAAAGCCTTCACAATGACTCCACAAAAACCTATATGATCTTGAGTTGAATGAAGCTTAAATTAGTGGATACTTACATAAGGGGCAAGCATATGGTACTTAGAGCCGGACTTGTGACCTTTTCTTGAGAGAGATGAGTGAAATCCTATTAACCTCGATTTGTGTGCCAATACTCTAAAATGTGAGGTTTGCTTAGGGAGAGTTGAGAATGTGTGAGTTTGGGTTCCAAAATGACCGAAGTAATTCATAGAGTTCTTTAATGTAAAGAATCAACTCTTGATGCTCTTGTGTCATACTTGATCCATAGTTTTTCAGACGTTAAAGGTTATTAATGATTCATTCATATTAAGGCCAACTGTTAGTCCCAATTGATGCTTGTTGAGGTTACTTTACGATAGCTGAAAATTCTTGGATTTTCTCTTATGGGGTGAGTCTTATTTTGTTTTCTTGAGGACAAGAAAAAACTTAAGTTTGGGGGAGTTGATAACTAGGAATTTTGACGTGTCTCATGCTCCTTCTTGCTTATGCTTTGATAATAACTTCATACAAAATAGTTCCAAAAGGCTCATATGTTGTGCTTGATTGCAGGTTTGATCGACAAAGTGATGAAATGTCAAAGATCGACTCAAAAGGAGTGAAACCTTCTTAAGTACCAAAGACAAGGCAAACTCAGTACAAATAGGCCTAGTGTGACCGCACTACACTTTGTGTGGTCCAGAGAGATGGCAAATCAAGCTTCAAGGCAGTGCAGCCGCAGTCAATCTAACGCGGTCCGCACTGAAGCCATCGCAGCCGCACTTCCATTATGTGCGGTCTGGGGAATAGAAGATCAGAGAGATGCAATTTACCAAGGGACAAGCCAGTGCCGCCATGGTCATGATTGTGCAGACCGCATTGGAGACCTCTGCGATCGCGGTCTATTCTACACGATCCGCGAAGCCTAAGTTCAGATAGCCAAGACTTCAAGTCCAAGAGCTAGTGTGGCTACAATCCATTTTATGCGCCCGCACTAACTCCATAGGGGAATTTTTGTCCAGTTTTTCCAGCTTAGTATAAATAGAACGTCTTCCAATTTTAGGGTATCAGACATTGCAGAACTTCATCTGCGCTCATGAGACGCGATTTTGTAGCCATTTTGGGCAATTAGCTTAGCTTGAACGATAGAATCTCTGTATTTACTTTAATATTTAATTAATATGTCTTCTTCTTCTTCTTCATCTTCTTCTTCTATTTCTCTGTTTTCTTGTTCAAGCATGAGTAGCTAAACCCATTTGCTAGGGTTGTGACTCAACCCTAGTGTGGGTAATTGATAAGTGTTGTGATTTAGGTCTAGATTGACCATGTTTGTTTTCTATTTGGGTCAATTTATGGTTTAATTTATGAATTGGTATGCAAACACTGGTTTGTGCTAAGTTGACTTGGCTCTTCTTAAGAAAGATAGCCTAAGTCTCAAAAATTGACCCAACAAGGAATTGGGATGGACTCAAGAGAATTGATAGTCCCAATTAAAGGGTTAAGCCTTGAGAGAGTAATTACCCGACTTGAACCCTAGTTGCTTGAGAAAAATTTGTCTACCTATTTGGTCTTGAGAAAGTCAATTGGTCAAAATCACTCTCTCTTCCGAGAGGTGTGACAGTAGGTAAAATTGTGCAACGGTTATAGCATATTTCCCCAATAATGTCAATCGAGCCTTAGAAGCAATTACCCATCAATTAGCCACCAAGGTGAAAGTCACTATCCTAGTGCCCAGTTATCCATTAGATACAACTATTAGCCGTTATCTCTTAGCGTAATCTAGTTTCAATTCTAATTAGTAGTTTGATAATAGTAGTTTATAAAAGAAAAAGAAAAAATAATTGGAAGTGTCATTTGGAACAATTACATAACTCTATAGATACTCGACTCCATTTCTAGCTCCCAGAGGAATTAGATCCCGACCCTCATATGGGGTAAAATCTATTGCAACCCTCTCTTTCTACATTGTAGTAGTGTGGAGTTGGCAGCGATCAGTGTCCACCCCTGAGTCTGAAATCAAACGACCTACTACCAGGCTTCAAGTTAAAATGGCCTACGGTTTTGCTCTTCAAAATAGCAAGAAGAGTAGTAAGAGTAAAGAAAAAAGTTGGTGAAAGATGGTGTACCTGTAAGTGATGAGGCAATCCCTATAGTCGAGGTAGAAAATGGAACCCAAGAGGAACCTGGTTCACTTGTTCGGCGGTCTTCGAAAAAGAAAAAGCCTATTTCAATAGAGAAAGGGTCAACATTTAGGTCTAAGATGAAAGAGGTAGTGAGAGAGTTTTCCATGTCTGATGAGGTTGTCCTAGTCAAATCCAAGGGAAAAGGGAAAGTCAGTGGAGAGAAGTCCGGGAAACGAAAGTTTGAATCTTTTGAAGAACCTTGTCTGTGAAGAAAATAAGAAGTGAAGTCAGCCTTGGCTCTGAGCGCTTGAGGCATCCAAAAGTTCTGCTGGGTTGTACGTTTGACCCATCAATCATTGAGATGGCTGAAATGTGCCAAATTTCGGAAATGGTCGAGTTTCAATGCATATATTTCAAATTAATGCACCTAAGGTGTATGAGGAGGAGGTATAAAGTTTATTTGCTACCCTCTTTCCAGTTGATTCTACTATGTTTATGATTTGGTCAATGGGGTGGACATCGTCTTTGATGTAAAATTGCTTGGAGAGATCTTAAGAGTTCCAACAGCTGATGTGTCCAATATAAGAGATGTGTGTCAGTATAACTTTAGAAATGTAGTGGTAAATGACAATGCTAACCAGAAAGGGGACCAGATCCATAAGAAAGCACTACTCCTTGTTTACCAACTGCTATTTGAATTGGTTAACAAAGGTCTATTGCCTCGAGCTTAAAGGAGGTCAGTGACTTCTAAATCTAACCTATTCCTAATGAATCAAGTGGACAGTTTTACTCATGTGAGTCTGCCTGCTCTTAGGATTGAACACACGCAAAAGGTTGCCACCTTCAAAGACGGTAATCATGGCCTTCCCTATGGATTCTTGCTTACTCTAGTGTTCAAATTCTTTACAGTCCCAGTAGGGACGGGCAAAGTGGGGATTCGAAAGCAGACTTTCTCACAGATAACTTTGGAAGAGTGCGAGTGTGTGGAAAAGTATGGGGGTAGGTGGTACATCAACCGTTTCACAGCTTATCAATGCCCAAAATAGTGCAGCTGTAGAAATTCGTCAGTTGAAGGTCAGGAATGTTATCCTGGAAGGTCAGCAAGCCGAGGGGTTCCAATGTCGAATGATGAAGTGGCTCATTTGACACAGGAGAATGCTAATCTCAGGGCGCAAGTAGAGAACCTTAAAGCAGAACTTCTCAATGAGCAAAAGTTAGCAAACGCCCGAATAAACCTCGTTCTCTAAACACTTGCTGCAGCTACCAAGCCTTTTAATCCTAGTAACCCCTAAGTACCCCTTGAGTGACCAGTTTCTGGATATGTTTGTTATATTTTTCTTTCTTTTGATGGTTTGGAGGATATTTTTTTTCTTTTTTTTGTGGTTGGGATGAAACACTACCGCTCCCATTAATAAGTCCAATGTTGCCTCTCGCTTTTTCAAAGCAGAGACATATTAAAACTTTATTAATATCAATCATTGTTTTATTATGTTAGTAATCTCTTTTTGTGTTCTATTCTCTATCATTATCGTGTGCACATACTTGACATGACTTAGCTTAGCTGGACTTGTTTGTGATGTTATTTTTTAATGATGCCAAACGGGGGAGAAATAATACTTATCGGAAACTATTGTTGTTACGACAAGGCATAGTCTCAGGGGGAAATCTGTGTTACTCTAATACTTAAACTAGTTATTGTTGCTCTTACTCCACTCTATAAATGTTAAGTTTGTCATCATCAAAGAGAGGTAAATTGATAGATTTTAAATATTCTCGCCTTATATTTTGATGATCTAATAAACTTACTATTAATAACTAGATAGGGAACCTGACCTACTTGGACTATTATAAGCTTTAACGGATTCCAGTTAAAGGTGAACTGCTACAGCTTCAGGAGCAAGGAACTCACACAAGGACCTGATACTCTTGTGGTTTCCTCATAGCAGTACAAAGTCTATTGGAAACAACTGGAAATGAAGTGACTGACGACACTATTTCTGTCGCACTGCACTGTCTCCACCTCTCACTCATTCTCTAACCAAATAAAGTACTCACATCATTTCAAGTGATATGATCAAGATTACCTACAATGAGTTTAATACAAAACATTACTTGAATGTTTCTATTTCTCATTCAAGCTTCTTGCAAAACTAGAGAAATCAATCCCCACAAGCTTGAAGGACAAGGTTGAACGCAACTGCATACCAGTTCCTAAAAGATAGCTTGTTTTTGTCCTAGTTTTGTTGTAACCTAGTTATTGTACTTATTGTATCTCCTAAATTGCTAATCTAGAATCCTTTGATTAGGAATCCTCTTGTAAATCCGTAAACTCCGTGAGTTTACGTTGTGACTAGATTTAGTCATAAGGAAAAGTCTTTGAAATTGTAGAGTTACAAGGTGGCTTGTGGTGAAAGCATCACAAGTTAGAAAAATCCTTTGTAATTAGGAAGTGTCTTGTGGTAAGAGTACCACAAGTTAGTTCGGTGAATCCTTTGCAATAGGAGTCATTGCAAAGTGACTCGTAATAGGTTCTTTATAAGTTAGCGAAGTTAAAAGCCTATAGGTGTAGATCGTAATTTTTTGATCCCCTTGTGTGGGATTTTTCCACGTAAAAATCCTCTACCTTATTTACGTACTATTTTATTAGAATTCTCAGTAGGATCTTGTAGAGGACCAGGTACTCTACGATTTGGTGGACTCATACAAACTAACATGGGATGTATATGGCTCTCTTATACCCTCACTTCCTGTTAGTGCCGGAACAAGAGATTTCATTGAACATATAGAACAACAACAAAAATTTCAATTCTTAATTTGTCACGACCTAATATCTAATGAAGGTCGTGATGGCGCTTGATAACATTGTCAGGCAAGCCAACAATAATAGTTATTCAAATCCTCAATTTAATATTTTTGAGATCATAAATGTTCCTTCGATTTAATTAGTAAAGATGAACTTGAAAGAATAATAATAATAATAATAATAATAATAATAATGTTTTCTAATTTCAATACTAAATATCCCAGAATCATCCTAGAATCTAATATCACAAGTGCATGAATATTTATTCGGAAAAAAATAAAATAAATAACTATCTGGAATACAAATTTGGACAGAAAAGAAAATACAAATGCTCTTAAGGAGACTCTACTGGTTGCGAATTGTCTCATAAAATGCAGCTCACCTAAATTCCTATATCAACCACGTCATTGCGCCCATAAGTCCAGTCCACTAAACATACATGTGCTTGTATAATAAAATATACAACAAGTGTAGTATGAGTACGATAACAACGTGTACCTAGTAAGTATCCAGTTTAATCTCGAATAAATAATGATGAGAGGTCGACTCTAGCACTAACTATGGCCAACAATAATGTATCGCTGGGTTTTATAAGACGACCGCAACTCAATATCATGAAGCAGGTAAAGAATTTGTTTGTTAATATGAGATCTTATTTTTCATATTTTAGCAATTTAACTCCGGCCAGTGAGGCCACATCAATCATAAATAATTCCAAAATAATTAATGAAGTCATGCGCAATCATGCCGAGGTCGTATAGCTCGATCCAACACAATATTAAATTGTGTACTGCCGGAGTGTCGAACGACGCAAACCATAGATATATCTATTTAATCTACTAAGGCGTTCGGCCCGTTCCACAAAAGGAAAACACAATCAAATAGTCACTCAAGTATTTATTCAAGGAGCATTTATCCAAGGGAATGTCAACCCTCTTTTAACGATCAAGAAAATGAAATTTAACCTTTTAGAAGTTCATTTACTAATTCGATATGATTTGAGCGATTTAAGTTGACAATAAGTTTACAAATATTATAAGTATAACATGTTTTTGGGTCCTAGACGACCTGGACTTAAGCATAATAGTAGCTACGTATGAACTCTCGTCACCTCGTGCATATAAATAGAATCACATATTCAATTATTTCACCTATGGGGTAATTCCCTCGTACAAGGTTAGAAAGGAGACATACCTCGTCTCAAGACCTATTTTCCGATCCAAGAATGAGCTCAAATACCCAAATCGGTACCGAATAATCCAAAACTATTCAAATAATGTATAAACACATCAATATACACTCAAAAATTCATATTCCAATTGTTAAGGTGATTACCCAACCCTAAATGCACGATTTCTAAAATCCGCCCCCGGGCTCACGTGTCTAGATTTCAAAAAATTTCGAAGAAAGCGGTTACCGATAACCTTATAAAGTCAAATATATAATTTTTACCAAATTCCATAATTATTTTCGTGGTTATGGAACTCAGATATATTCATTCAAAAATCACCATTCCCAAAACTTAACCTTTTACTGGTATTTCAATCATATCGGTCAAGCCATATCCATTGAGTAAAGAAAGATGTGAGTCCATTCTAGTTTCTAGCAAAAGTAACCATGTAGAGACGATGGGTGTGCACCAAATTCCTAAGGTTCCTTCTGAAATTGTCATTATTTCCTCCTCCAATGTTCCAAATAATAAAGTTGGTAGCTCTATTCGTGTTGATAATTAGGTTTGCTATGTTCTCATTTTTCCTCGCTGATACTGATGGATTCCTCCTTTGGCTTGGTACCAGAATCATTTTATATTTCCCTACTGTTGGGTCTTGGGGTGGCCTTATGGCCATTGTACATTTTTATATTGTCTGAGGAAAGCTTAGAGTCTTCCTCTGATCTTGCATCTTCGTGAAGATGAATACTTTTACTTTGTTTAGGCTTGAGAACTCTACAATTTACTCTTGTGGAATTGGGCAATTTTCCTGTTCCCCTATCATTGGCTCATTTGGTCCTAGTAGTGGTACAAAGGGATAAGGTGGTAGTGGAAGATGGTTGTGAGGGGAATCTAGAGGAGTTTGTGGAGTGTTTTGGGGGACTGCATGGTTGGTCTGAGCATCCCATTATGAAGATGGGACTGAGGTTTTGTCACATCTACTGGAGGGAATAATGGGAGGTCTATTACTTTATTTTGGGGTGGTAGAGGGGCGTAATAGAGTGGGAGATTCTATTTTTCTCTCATTGCCAGCATCACATTTTGGTTCATGTTTGGGGCTAAAAGGCTTAGGATGTTATTGATCCAGATATGACTCATGTAGTTGCTCATGGCAAGTTGCATGCCTTTATCCACTAATTGTGCAAGGTAGTGAGTGTTTTGGAGTACAATCAGTGTCTTCTGACCCTCTATCATCACTTCAAAGAGATTGCATGGTCCATTAAACCTAGTTTGATCCAAGATATAGGGGCTGATGATCTTGAGGATGGGGTTGAATGATGTATACTGGTGGATTTACCATGTTGGTTGGGAATGGAGGGAGGTTTGATGGCTAGTGTTCTTTGGTGCCTTAGAATTTGAATTAGTCTATACCTTCCCCTCAAGGTGATAGGGATTCTCGGCATTGTGGGTATTATTTTTTTTACAGGAGAAGAAGGTGTAGCTGATGGAAAGCTATTGATGTTATTAATAGATCTTTCATTGACTGAAGGATCTATTTTCATACCTTTTGGGTGGCTTAGCATGATGATTTATTTAGGTTGCCATCGGATTAGTTTTAAGGCACGTGTTCTTCCTTATTTGCCATTTGCGTGGCATGCTCTTCATTAAGAGCCAAGTGTAGGCCCTTTGTTTTAACATGCATGGAAGGCTTCATAGGTTGGTTCTCATTAAGAATGTCATTAGTAGAGTCATTAGCTATCTCTATGTCATAGATATTAGTAGCTTTTTGAATATTTTTAATAGATAATCATCTACTTTATTAAGCAAATTCGTAGATATGCCATTATGAGGATTATCCACATGGGTAGTTTGCATATCAAGACAATGTAAGTTGCCATTTGTAACTTCAGAACGTTTTTGAGAAAGTACAACCTCTAGTTTATCTAAAACCATTGGCTGCTTATGAAGGATAGAAAAGTGGTTTTCCAGTTTAAGCAAACCTTTTTATTGAGACTATTTTTCTGAAGAATTCGATAAATTGTTACGACACTTGTAATTAAGTTTATGAGTGTTTAGATACTTACCTGTATTGACATCGACGATTTTAACTTCTATACCTGGTGCATAAGGCTTTGTTGTTTGATTGGATTGTTTCACTAATGGCATTCTTTTCTTTTTGGGAAAGTCATTGTTTGCCATGCTCATTCATCATGTTTTGTGTAGTTAATATTATTTCTTCCTGAGTAATGGGATGAGATTTTTGGTACCCTATTGTTATTCTTTTTGAAGAGCAATTGGCCACTATATGACCTAGATGACCACGATTTTTGCACAAAATCTTGTCACCTTCATAGAGGATTTGTTGTTTGTGGGATCCAATAAAGATATAGGGCTTAACAGGTTCATTGAGGGGGAGTTCAACTCATACCCTTGTTGGGAATAAATCTCCCTACAAAATAATATTTACGGTAATAACAGCAGAACAATAACGTAGGACCGAGATACGGCAATCAACAAGAATAAAAACAAAAACAAGGACAAAAAGATTTTTAACGTGGAAAACCTTTCTGAATAAGGGAAAAAAATCACGAGCTCGAGAGGAGCAAATTAATCCACTATAATGAATAAGTAAAATACTCCAGGGACCACTATATACTCAAAAGAAATAACTCTCTTTTAAGATTCTCACCTCACTACAATATCGCTCACACTCTCTATTTTTCCTACACAGTCTATTTCTCACAATGCTTGAGAAGTACTCTCTGCAACTACTTTGTTACTTCTCTTTCTTTGTGTTTATTAAAATGAGATCTAAAGCTCCCCTTTTATAGGTGAGAAAATGTTTCCCACGACAACCAAAGTTTTGGTTCTGCAAGTTGCAGACTTGAAAACTTGCAATTTGGCAATTTGTTATCCACTGCCCAACTTAACCGATTTGCTTTTGTTCCAAATCTAACTTCATTCCCCCTTTTTTTTATTATTATGGGAATGGACCCCACAATCTCCCCCTCCATACCCATTCACTTGAAGGAGGTAAACACCAGACATCTAACTTGAGTGCATGCCGACAAGTTCTTTGCACAACTCAAACTTGTCTCTTAATACCACCTTGGTCAGCATATCTGCAAGATTCGCACTTGTGGAGATCTTCAAAACTAATAGAGATTATATCTCACATTAATATGTTTGGTCCTTGCATGATACATGGAGTTCTTGCTCAAGTTTATTGCACTTTAACTGTCACAATACACAACATACTCATTCTGATGCAAGCCAAGCTCTTGAAGTAACCGTTAGCCATATCATCTCCTTGCCAGCTTCTGTAGCGGCAATGTACTCTGCTTCAGTTGTTGAGATTGCGACACACTTCTGCAACCTCGATTTCCATGATATAGCTCCCCCTGAAAAATGTAAACATGTATTCTGTGTAGATTTACGATTATCAAGATCACCTGCCATATCAACATCCGTGTAGCCCTTCAAGATTGGATCAGATCCTCCAAAACATAAGCAATCTCCTACTGTACCTCTTAGGTACCTGAGTATCCACTTGACTGATTCCTAATGTTCCTTTCCAAGATTTTCAAGAAACCTGCTGACAACACCAACTGCGTGAGCAATATCATGTCTAGTGTATAAATCAAGCTTTCGACTACTGAAGAATAATGAACTCCAGCCATGTTCCTTTTCTCATCCATTTTTTTAGGACAATCCTCTTTCTCAACTTCAGATAACTATCAAGAGGTGTGCTAACTGGCTTAGCATTCTTCATATTGAAGCATTCAAGTACACGTTCAATGTACTTCTCCTAAGCCAACCACAACTTTCTGCTTGTTCGTTATCGAACAATCTCCATTCCCAGAATTTATTGTGCTGAGCCCAAGTCCTTCATGTCAAAGGACTTAGATAAGTCTCCCTTCAACTTGGAAATCAGCTCCTTTTCTTGTCCTACAATCAACATGGCATCCACATACAACAACACTATAATAAAGTTGTTATCAGAAAATCTTTTGTATTATACACATGGATCAGAATATGTCTTTATGTAAGTTTGACTTTTCATGAATGAGTCAAATTTCTTGTCCCACTGCCTTTGTGCCTGCTTAAAGCCATAAAGACTCTTATTCAATTTGCACAACATGTGTTTCCTTTCAGCTACTTCAAATACTTTTGGCTACTCCATATACATCTCCTCTTCCAAATCTCCGTGAAGAAATGCAGTTTTCACATCCAACTGCTCCACTTCAAGATCTAGGCTAGCTGCTAAGCTCAACATTGTACGAATAGAAGTCATGTTGACAACATGTGAGAAAATTTCATCAAAATCTATACCTTTCTTCTGTTCAAAGCCTTTAACCACCAATCGAGCTTTGTATCTAACCAGCTTGCCATTTCCATCTTTCTTGAGTTTAAAGACCCACTTACATTTGAGTGGTATTTTACCCTTTGGAAGTTCAACCAACTTGTACGTGCCATTTTTCTGTAGAGATTCCATCTCTTCTTGCATAAATTTTATCCACTGGTACTTTTCTGGATGGGACAACACCTCTTTAAGACTTTCTGGCTCCCCTTAATCACTGATGAGGACATACTCTGTGGAAGGATACCCGCATGAATCTACCCTTGGCCTTTCTGATCTCCTCATAGGTTGAGGTTGTTCTTCTTCTTGAGTGGGATACTCCACTTGCTCAACATCATCATCAATTTGCTCCCCCTGCTCAATGACCTCACCAAGTTTCTCTATGTGCTCGACAACCTCGTCAGTTGTACTTTCTGCACTTGCTGGATAGTTAGAAAAATAAGGAATGGTAACAAGGTTAGGGATTATACATTCTTTGTCTTCTCTCACTGATCATATAAAACTCCAACTTCACTTTCTTGGAAGATTACATCTCTGCTTCTTATGACCTTCTTCTTTACAGGATCCTCAATCTGTACCTGAACTCTTCATCTTTGTATCCGATGAATATGCAAGGAACGAATTTGTCATCCAAATTTGTTCTCTGCTCCTTTGGTACATGTGCAAAAGCTCTGCAACCGAATACCTTCATATGTGAGTAGTACATCTCCTTGTTGGTCCATACTCTCTCTAGGATGTCAAACTCCAATGGAACTGATGGACTCAAATTGATCAGGTAACAGGTTGTCTGAACTGCTTCACCCCAGAATGACTTAGGCAGTTTAGCCATTGTGAGCATGCTTCTCACATTCTCGACAATGGTGCGGTTCATCCTCTCGACTACGCCATTGTGTTGTGGGGTTCCAGGAAATGTCTTTTCATATCTGATCCAGTGACTTGAACAGTACTCTTCAAATTACCTTGAAGTGTATTCACCTCCATTGTCACTTCGGAGACGTTTTAACTTTCGACCCGTCTCTCTTTCCACCAGAGCATGAAACTTTTGAAAAACTTGAAACACATGATCTTTGGTTTTCAAGATATAAACCCACAGTTTATGTGAAGCGTCATCTATAAAAGTAACAAACTATTTGTTACCAACCATTGATTCAGTTTCCATTGGAATACAAACATCAGAATACACTAAATCAAGCATATTCATTTTTCTTTTAGACGATGTTTGAAATGAGACTCTATGTTGCTTACCAAATAAACAGTAGTCACAAGGTTTTACTGATGTACCTTTGGCAAAAGAGATGAGTGGTTTCCTGGCAAGAATATGCAATCCCTTCTCGCTCATATGACCCATTATTTTGTGCCACAAATCTGTAGAAATCTCATCTTTTGCCGCATTGAATTCATCTTGGCATATTTATGTATTTGTCCTGTACAACGTGCCACGAGCAACTCCTTTTGCAATCACCAACGATCCCTTGGTGAGTCTCTAATTTTGATTTTCAAAATAGTTCTCGTATCCATCTCGGTCTAAAGCAATTACCGAGATCAAGTTCATCCGCAAAGCAGGTACATGTCACACTTCCTTTAGAACCAATGTGCATCCGACATTTGACTTGATACAAATGTCACCAATCCTCGTAATCTTTGAGTAACTTGTGATACCTATTCTCACAGTTCCAAAATCACCTGCTATATATCAACAAAAAAAGATCACTTATCGGTGTGTCATGGTAAGATGCCGCTGTGTCAACCACCCATTCCGACTCTGGACCTAATAGGTGCATGCATTTCTCTTCCTCATTTATAAAGATGACAACATTATCATTGTTTTGTACCATGGCGGTTATGCTGTCTTCATTCTTCTCGCCACTGGTTTCACCTTTTCCCTTCCTTGGATTTGGGCAATCTCTTTTGAAGTGACCTGGTTGATCACAATTGTAGCAATTTCTGGCTCTTGATTTGGATCGGTTCTTTGACTTCCTACGGGCTCCGGATTTACCATAATTGCTCGAACTCCTTTCATAACTCCTGCCTCTACCTTCTTTAATAAGAGCATGTCCTTGATTTTTAGGCTTCTTTCTCATCTTCTCATTGAGTAGAAGAGCTGATGTGACATCTTTTAACTTAATGGTGGTCTTATCGTGTAGGATGATTGTTGACAAATTATCATACGAATATGGCAACGAGTTCAATAGCAAGATGGATTTATCTTCTTCCTCGATTTTCACTCCGAGGTTGGCGAGCTGTGTGATTAGTTCGTTAAACACATTTAATGTGACAAAAAATTCATGCCTTCACCCATGTGTAGAGCATATAACTGCTTCTTCAGGTACAATTTATTTGTCAGTTTTTTTTGACATGCATAGGCTTTCCAACCTTGTCCAAATGCTACGTGCGGTATCTTTATCAATGATGTTATTTACACATAATTTGATAAGTGCAACCTAATTGGACTAGCAGCTCTTTCATCCAAGTAAGTCCAATCCTCAGCAATCATAGCATCAGGCTTTTGGCATCAACATCTAGTACCTTGTGTAATCCTTGTTGGATAAGCAGATCCCTCATCCTTCTTTGCCATGCTGAGAAACCTCTATCTCCGTTAAACTTTGCTACCTCGTATTTTACTCCAGACATTTTTATTTCACCAAGTATAGTACTACCAACAGTGAAGAATATTTCTATGAACGAGCAGAACCTGTGCTCTGATTCCAGTTATTGTGAATAAATCCCCATATAAAAATAATATTCATGGTAATAACAGCGGAACAATAATGTAGGACCGTGATACGGTAATAAACAAGAATAAAAAGAACAACAAGGGCACAAAGCTTTTTAATGTGGAAACCCCTTCTGAATAAGGGAAAAAAAATCACGAGCCCCACGGCAGAAAAGTAATCCCCTATAATGAAGAATTTTACACCCAATAGTCTAAGTAAAATACTCCAGGACTACTATACACTCAAAAGAAATAACCCTCTTTTAAGATTCTCACCTCAGTACAATATCGCTCACATTCTCTATTTTCCCTATATAGTCTATTTTTCATAATGCTTGAGAAATAAGAAAATGTTTCCCACGACAACCATAATTGGTTTTGGTTCTGCAAGTTGCAGAGTTGAAAACTTGCAAATTGGCAAGTTGTTATCCACTGCCCAGTTTAACCGATTTGCTTTTGTTCCAAATCTAACTTCATTCCCTTTTTTTCTTATTATGGGGATGGACCCCACAACCCTAGCATAATGACCCCTTAGGGTGGATGATGTACAAACGTCAACTTTAAGGAGTTGACCAATTATCTTGCCTATCTTCTTTAGGACCTCGCCATCGTAGAATTTTGTAGGGAGTTGGGGAAAGTCTTAACCAAAGGGTCGTAAATAATATTTTAGTCTTTGTAGCAACAAAATTTGGTTCCATTATTTTGACAGGCAAAAAGTGGCTATTGATGAATCATGGTTCATGTCGCAGTGCTATGATCATATTCTCTTCCTTTTGGAATTTGACTGCGTAGTAGTCTTTACGATCTATTAAAGGGAAGTTTTCTGTGGGTTTCTATAGTCCTGTTATTTTTTGCTTTAGGTAGTTGTGGAGAATTCGGCGTCCTTGTAGTATTATAATTAGCGAGTATCTCCATGGCTAGTATATTCTGTGAAGCTCACCGCTAGTTAATTCTATGTGGAAGTTTGGGTGAGATTGTTTGTGGTCATTTAGGCTTTCTGGTAAGTTTTCCTAAGCCGATTGGTTTTCCCAATTAGACTGTATGGAGATTTGTGAGGCTTGTTTGTTTGCCATTAAGTTGCTTTTGAAAGTAGAAAGGTTAGGACGTGAAGAGACGGAGACTATGTCAGGTGGCTTAAGTGGTAATTGAAGAATTTTGTGAGTTGATGACATTTACGATGCTTACGGTGGTTGTCATTAATTTGAAGCGGTTGTACGGAAGAAATGTCCGTTTGGATTGGCTTATTTGAACTGTTTATAATCCAAAATAATTTTTAAATTATTTTGTATTGTTTGGATAAAGTTAAAAAGCACTTTTAAACACTGGGTTTTAAGCTAAAATGATAAAAAGAAACCAAAGACTAGAATTCATAAATTATGGCTTAAAAACTATTTTTGCTTAAGAGTCACTTCAAATAAGCTCATCCAAGCAAGCTCTAAATTCGAATCACTTTTATCGAAGAATTGGATATGTGAAATTCACCCATTTTATGTTAAGAGTAAGGCTGTTTGGTGTCCCGGGCCTGGGCCTATTTGTGCCTGACGGGCCGGGCATCACGGTCCCGGCCTGGCGGTCCTCCAGGTTGAGACCGACCCGTGACGGGCCTAAGCACACTGCGGTCCTGGGCCTGGTGGGCCTGGCGGGCCTAATGGGCCTGACGGGGGATTTTTTTTAAGTTGATATCTTGTATAGTAGTCATTAGTATAGTGTAGAATATATTTTATATGGTGTACTAAGTTATTAGTATAGTATATATTGTGTTGTAGTAATTAGTATATATTGTATATTAAGTATATATTGTGTTGTAGTAATTAGTATATATTGTATGTTATGTATATATGGATATTTATGTTATGTATATATTGTGTTATAGTAACTAGTATATATTGTATGTTATGTGTATATGGATATATGTTATGTATATAATGTGTTGTAGTAAATTAGTAATTAGTATATATTGTATGTTATGTATATATTGTATTGTAGTAATTAGTATATATTGTATATTATGTATATAGTGTGTTGTAGTAAGTAGTATATATTGTATATAATGTATATAAAAGAATGTTGTAATTAGTATATTGTGTTGTATGTTATATATTTTATGTTATATAAATATTCAAGGATTGATATCGAAGTAAAGACAAAGAAATATTGAGAAAAAAGATATTCAAGGATATGATAAAGAGCATATTTATTGACCAAAATGGCATATATTTCTTAGTCTTCCTTCCCCCAATGGAATGAGCACAACAAGGTACTAATACCACCATTAAAAGGAAAAAAAGTTAAAGGAAGACGTGCCAATGTACAAGTTACATCATAATTTAAGTTGTATTTCTAACAAATCTCATAAATCCGTCAAGGTTGGTAGGAGGTTGTGTTGGCGGTGGTGGAAATGAAGCTTGTTCATCACCACTTCCGGGTGAAGTCGCTTCCTCAGCAAGTTCTGCTATCATTTCTTCATATGCCTCATCTATTGGCGGTTGTGATTCTGCAATGCCAAAGTTCCTTCTTTCGCGCGGATCCAATCTCTAAAAAGCACTAATTTTTCCAAGCTCTCCCGCATCGACGCTCTGTGATCACCGATTTGTAGTCTTGCTTGACTGAAAGCGCTCTCCGATGCAACAGTTGACGCTTGAATTGACAGAACATCCCGAGCCATCCTTGCAAGAACGGAAAAATACTTTTCCCTTGACTTCCACCATTCCAAAAGGTCGAAAGAGCCATTTGGATTCTCCTTTTCTAGTCCCTGTGACAAGTAAACTTGAAGCTCATTTAGATGGAAAATTTCATCAAAATTATCACCTTGAGAACCCTTGAACTCCATCCACGATTTAAGAGTTGTTAAGCCAGCAGCTCTTTTAGACGATTGTGATGTAGACGAAGTAGGGGTTGGAATATTTGGCCTAGCATGCTCTAACGCCTGTTTATAAGCATTATAGTTTGAGCATTAATTTTAATTGATGCTTTCGCATCAGCTAGTGTAGCAATTTCGTCTTCTGAAAGATCTAAAGCTTTATAAATATTAGAATACCAAAAGTGAGGACCTCCTAATTTCATTGTTGGATTTAACATACCAGCTACACCAAAAATAGGAGGGATTGGAAAAAAATATTTTTTAAACTTTTGTTTCATTTTATTTATTGCAAGTTCATAAATATCCCCACCCTCGCTAAATTCAACAAACAAATCAGCTAATGCGGCAATATAAACTAAACAGTTAGAAGTAGTCGGATAATATTGTCGAGAAAAAGCATTTGTAGCCACTTGAAAATGTTCTAAAAAATCTAAAAGACTTTTAACATTAGTCCAATCTTGGTTAGTTAGAATTTCATCATCATCCTCACCACCTACCCGAGAATTAAACGTAGCATTAATTGGGTTTCTATATTCATACGCTACTACTAAACTTTCGTACATGTAAATCAACCTAGTCGGGCAAGGTTTAGGAACTTTTCTTTCTCTATTCGCACACCAACAATTAAATGATAAATATGACAAATACATCTAACATGAAAAATATTACTAAATGCAGGATTAAGAGTTTGTGTTAGCATGCCTATTGCTCTACTGTTGCTAGAAGCATTCTCAATAGAAATTGCCATTATTTTATCACTAAAGCAAAAATATCTACATATATCTGAAACAGTGTTAGCTATAAACCTACCTGTGTGCCGTGAATTAATTATTCTATATGCAATTATGCGTTTTTGCATTGTCCAGTCTTCATCTATCCAATGACTTGTTACAGTTAGATAATCACAGTCATTATTACTTCTACCAATATCAGTTGTAATAGAAATACGATTAGGTATATGAGTAAATAAATAGCGCAAATATTATTCATATTCATGCTTGAATTTATAAATATCGGCCTTAATTGTTGGGTGAGGTCAACCTTTATAAGTAGGCTTAAAGACTCTTCTAATATAATGAATCCAATTAGGATTAGAAGCAAAAGTATAAGGCAAGCACATAACAGCAATCATTTTCGCTAATTCTTCACGATCCTTATTTGGATCGTAATATAAAATACCCTCGGTGCCAGTGTTTATTTCTGGTTAAACTAGATTTGAACCAGTACTAGGGTTAACTTGAGAATCTACACTTGTCCCCCCCTCTTGTTGCGCTTGCATTTGGAAAAATCTAGCCCTATCTCTAAGGTGTAATTTTATATGCCTAGTCAAACTACCTGTGCCGCTACGGTCTCCAGTATACCTATGAACAAGTAATTTCCCACAAGTTTTATACTTAGCCTTGTCGTGCTCTCTTACTTGAGTAAAAAAATGCCAAACTAATGATGTTTCTTGACGTTTAGCATGTTGTCTACTAAAAGTGGGAGTTTGTACAGGTGGGTGTGCCGGTTTATTACCTAAGTTATGAGCAGGACTAGTAGGTGTATCATCTAAATCTGGTGCTTGGGTTTCATCATCATCATCATCATCCTCATTTTCCTCTAAGATAGGTTCATTAGGATAAAGAGCATTCATAATATCATTATCTAATCTATCACCTACTGCAACATCATGTAGAAATTCACTATCGGTAAATTGAAAACAAGGGTGATCACTATCAAGCATTACGGGAGGCGGATTAGGACGTCTAGGTTGGCTACTACTTTCAACTTGCTTATTTTTTTTAGGTCGGGGAGCCGGGGGAAGGGTAGTATTATGGCCACTACTTTCACCGGTTTTACCTTTTCCTTTACCGAACATTTTTTTCAAAGAAAATGCCATACTAATTAGAATTATGCAAACTAAAAAACACAAAAATATATTATTAGCACGTAAGAGTTGAAACGAGTTTACCGAATTGCCGAACAACTTCTTGAAAATTGAAAATCGTTGAACTTGAACACTTGAAAACATCAGTTCAACAACTTCACAATTTTTTAACAATAAATTAAGTACCTGTACTAGAAAGATTGAAAGAGAGCTTGAGAGAGATTGAGAGATATTGATGAGGGGGTATTTATAGTTGAGAAATGAGAAAAAGTGTAATTATATAAAGTTTGGGGTTAAATTAAAGTTTGGGGGCCAAATGGCTATTTTTCAAACTTCCAAACGGCTACTTTTTGCAAAGAGCCATTACTGAATTTTAATTTTTTTTTTTAATAAAATAGCCGTCGGGCCCGCCAGGACCGATCCCGAGCCTAACGGTTCGAGGTGTGCGACCGGCCCGTCACGAGCTTTTTTGGAACATCAGGGGCGGACCGCCGGGACCGGCCCAGCAGGACCGGTAGGCCCGCCAGGCACGCGGTCCCGGTCCGGTCCCGGGCCTGAACCGGGACACCAAACAGTCTTAGTTAGGAGCTCCATTAATGGTAAGAATAATGGACTAAATTTTTTTACGAAAGACAAAATTAAATAATTTCTAAAACTAGTTAAATAATTTCTAAAATGTTATAAATAGAACTCTATTTAGAGTGAATGTCTAAGAGTTTTAGTTTGAAGCTAAGTCATTTATCTTCCTATAAATAGAGGGGTCTTACCCCATTGTAAATCATCCCAAGTATCAATAAGAATACTCCTCTCTCTCCCTATTCTCTCTATATTGTTCTTGTCTTTTATATTATTTCATAATACGTTATCAGCACGAGTCTCTAACCAATTAAAATTTTCGATTATTTTAACTTTTGTTTGTGTAGGGTTTTGCTTCATAGCCGATTCGGCTCTCTCAACTCAATCGCCGCCTTTTTCTAATTTCTATACGGAAAAATAGAAGAGATGGTATCATCATAAAGTAATGCAACGGGATGGAAACTCAAGAGGTATATTTGATATCACAACGTTTATTGGTATACCTTAAAGGTAAGTAATTTACTTTTCCCTTTCAAATTCTTGAAATTCTACGATTTGATTTTATATACAAACAAAGACAACAAAGTTTGATATAACTCTAATGGAGTTCGTAAGAAATTACACTCACATGAAGTGGTAAAATTTCTATGCCTTGCCATGATCAAATTCATGTATGATTGTGGGCAAAGAATTAAAATTCCGTCCCATTGAATTTGCTCCATTCCCTTTAGAGAATGTGGTAGCAGTATGTGATAAGTCTGAAAGAAGACAAAATTATAACCATGATGGTATCAATGAATGTGGACGTGACAATAGACGGAATTATAATCATCATTATGATCCATTCCCTGAAGTGAATGTGATAATTGTAATAAAGCCTGTAAGTATGAACACGCTCTTGATGTAATTGTGTTTTATGTCTGACATTATGAAAAGAAAAGTCCGTTGCCCTTGAAATTTCGGGCAAGAACTATATGACATGGGTGTTGAATGCTGGAATCCATTTGGATGCAATGGGTCCCGGAGACGCCATTAAAGACAGAAATAATGCATCCACCCAAGACTATGCTAAGGCCTTGATTTTCTTGCGCCATCACCTTAATGAAGGTTTGAAACTGTGCTAAGGCCTTGATTTTCTTGCGCCATCACCTTGATGAAGGTTTGAAAATTGAATATATCACAGTCAAAGATCCACGTATCTTGTGGAATGGCTTAAAGGAGAGATATGACAACCTGAAGTTGGTCACTCTGCCACAAGCACGATGCGATGAGAATCCAAAAGCAAATAGTTCATAAACTATATATTATCGTTGCGGTGGAAAAGGCACTGGGCGAAACTTTGCCGTGTACCAAGACATTCGGTTGAGCTTTATCAAGCATCTCTAAAAGGTAAATGCCCTGAAACCAATTCTGTCTCTGACGATAATTTTGACATCACCCACTTGGATGTGGCAGACTTCTTTGAGCAACCCGATGGGAAAATAGACCACCTAATCGGTGATGGATCTGTGATGAAGGAAGATGGAGTTGTTTGATTTTATTTCACTTATTTGTAATAGTTAGTGAATAAACTAATAGTCATTAGTATCAGCTCGTATTAGTTAGTTTATGATATAATGTTAGTATTAGTTCTTTAGAATGTTTCAATATGCTCAGATTTCAATAATATTTTTATTTTCCAGTAGCGGTAATCGACTAACCTAACAGTTAGTCGATTATCTAATATTTCGCATTAAAACTGCAAAACAATCGATTGTCAATGTTCAACAATCGATTGTCAATGTTCAACAATCGATTGTCTATATTTAACAATCGATTGTCTTAAGACAGTGTGCTCTGGAATTTTTCAAAATAGCCGACAATCGACTGTCTATATTTAACAATCGATTGTCTTAAGACAGTGTGCTCTGGAATTTTTCAAAATAGCCGACAATCGATTGTCTATATTTAACAATCGATTGTCTTAAAACAGTGTGATCTGGAATTTTTTCAAAATAGCAAATAATCGATTGTCTATGTTTAACAATCGATTGTCGTAAGACAGTGTGATCTGAAGTTTTTCGAAATAGTCAACAATCGATTGTCTTTGTTTAACAATCGATTGTCTTAAGACAGTATGATCTGAAGTTTTTCAAAATAGCAAATAATCGATTGTGTGTGTTTAACAATCGATTGTGTGTGTTTAACAATCGATTGTTTTAAGAAAATGCTTAAATTGAAATTTTCAAACTGCATAGTAATCTATTATGGAAAACATATAATCGACTATCTGATTTAGTTAGTCAACTGACCTCAGCAGATTTTAAAAATATTGTTTAAATGTGAAACAAACGAATTGAACTTGTTTATTCTCATGTTCGTATATTTTCTTTTGTATGGCAAACTATGGGAATTAAATTGATTGAAGGCTCCTGAAGAGCAACTATAACTCTGCCTAAAGGAACGATATTTTAGAGAATGCAATGTTCTCCTCCAAGTCTAAGAAGAACTTGTTGAGTTTTAATGATATCAGTCAAAATGTTCTCCTCCAAGTCTAAAAGGAACTTGTTGAGTTTTAAAGATATAATTCAAAATGGATATCAAATTGAGACAATACATGAGTATAATCTTGAATACCTCATTTACTCATGAAAACGAGGCTGCCCACTTCGGCTTGGGGTCACGCCATTTTGCATGCAGCAATGCTAGTTCGTCTCTAACTGACGAATTGACACAAATATTCCCCGTTGCAATTGGTTTTGGGTCATGAACCTAATATATCCCATTTAAGAATCTTTGGATGCGCAGTATATGTGCCTATAGCACCACCATCTCGCACGAAAATGGGTCCGCAAAGAAGGTTAGGAATATATATTGAGTTTGAATCGTCCTCCATTATTCGCTACCTCGAAACATTGTTGAATAGACATTCAAGGGGGAGTGTTATAAATAGAACTCTATTTATAGTGAATGTCTAAGTTTGAAGCTAAGTCATTTATCTTCCTATAAATAGAAGGATCTTACCCATTGTAAATCATCCCAAGTATCAATAAGAATACTCCTCTCTTTCCCTATTATCTCTATATTGTTGTTGTCTTTTATATTATTTCATAACATAAAACTAGTAGAAGTTCAAATTTGAACATTTTCCCAAAACGCGGAGCATGAAATTACGTAATTGCATGAAAAATTCTTTTTAGAGAAAAAATTCCCCTCGTAGCTTTCCTTCATTTTCGGGCAAAACGTTTCTTCCGTTTACCAAATTATGATCAATCCACTTGTCTCTTCACCCTCTCTCTCTCTGGTCACGCTCGAGAGAGAAAGAATTTTTTTTCCTTTTCTTGCTACATTTTTCTTCAAGAGTAATGTAAGGAAAATTGAGAATTCCTTATTTTTCTCTTCTTTCTCAAGATTCAAACTCAACGGATACACATCACATCAATTTGAGATGTGGGTTTGTGTGTATGTTGCATAAATGGGGAAGAAAATGGATCAAAAGGGAAATGGGTATTTGATATTGTCGTTGTTGGTTTTGATAGTAGCTGTGAAGGGTGAAAATTTGGTGTTCAATGTGAAGCATAAATATGGTGGGCGTAATAAAGCGTCGATTTTGAATGATCTTAAAGCGCATGATAGCCGCCGTCATGGCAGAATGCTCACCTCCGTCGAATTCAAATTGGGTGGCAATGGCTCTCCCACTGATACCGCGTTAGTTCCCCTTCTCTGTTTTTTTTAAATGTTTTTTCTTTTGGCAATTTTCGTGTATTCTACATATCGTATTTTGTGCATATATTTTGTGTCGGCAAAGTTATGGCGTTTGCATAGGTTCTTCATAATTAGTACTCTCTCTGTCTAGTTGTCTCCGTGTGACCTACAGGTCACGGGTTCGAGCTATAGAATCAGCCTGCCTTATCACACCCCTTTGGGGTGCGCACTTCCCCGAACCATGCGTGAATGCATGGAGCTTTGTACCCCGGGCTGTCCTTTTTCTTTTCCCCAATTTATCATGCCTACACAGTCAGTGGCGAAGCCAGAAAATTAAGTAAGGGTGTTCAAATTTTCAATTTTGCAAGGGGGCTGTACAAGGGCGTCCGAAGTCAATTTTTTATCAATAATTTTACCCTATATACAAAATTAATTTTTCGACGAAGGGTGTTCATTTGACCACACTTGGTCATACATACCTTCGCCCCTGTCGTGGTGGAGCTATGAGGAAAGGGGTTCAATTGAATCCCCTCGTCGGAAAATTATACTATGCAAAGAGGTTCAAAACATTTTTTTGTTTTTGTATTTATATATTTGAATTCCCTTGATATAAGTGAAGCTTTTAGTATAGTGGCGAAGATGCATTGTGACATATTTTTGAATCTCCTTATAAGGATTCATGGCTCCACCACTGTGTCTGCAAGATTCTTTTTTGTGTACGGAGTTTCCTTTAAACCCAATTAAAATTACATATGTGAAGAGAAGAGAACGTACAAATAGCTTTAGCTAAGCGAAAACGTCTTCTTGCTTAGGATTGAGGCCTAGATGTTGCTGTTGTTGTGTGGATCCTCTGCATAAGTTTTTGATAACTCAAGCTCTCTCTCTCTCTCTGAATACATCCAGCTAATTAATATGACACATTGGGACGGTTGATATATACTTCAAATTTCAAATTTGATGTAAGCGAAGAAGAGTAGAGGGGCGAGCCCATTATTCACCGAGTTTCAAACCTTGCGCCACTCGCACTCAGGGATTTCTCCATTATCAAAAAAAGCTTCGAACTTTAATTAAATGTTCTCTTTCGTACTAGCTTATCTCCATTACTGTGTTTTTCCATTATCTAACGTGTTAAACAGTTTAAGGTTTGATTATTGATAATTTATTAATTTAATAGTTATAGTGGGTGTTTCTTGTATTCATTCTTTCTTAAGAGGGGGACAGGTTGTTGAAAATTTAAGAAAGTATGCAGCTTTGTTTCTCAACGTTATGACTAACTGATATTTTTGCTTCTTTGTCTAGCTCCAAAAATAAATATATAAACAAAAAAGTGCTATGGACATGCAAGGCATGACTTCATATTGTGGTGGTAGTGGAGAAATTATGAATGCTCATATTATCCTTTGCCATTGTAGTTATGCATTTTTCTCATATATAAATGATGCAGGCTCTATTATACTAAGCTATCTATTGGAACGCCTTCAAAGGAATATCATGTCCAGGTTGATACTGGAAGTGACATTTTATGGGTGAACTGTGCTGGCTGTGAGGGATGTCCTACAAAAAGCGATCTCGGGGTATGATTCTTCTTCCAATTTATGTGTTATACTTTCCTTTCTCGGTGCAGATAATGAATGCTAGTTCTGTTATTCATAGACACATGTCATGTACTTATTCAGTTAATTTATTACCTTACAGATAGACTTGACGTCGTATGACTTGAAGGCCTCTACAACTGCAAAATCTGTTTCTTGTGACGAAGAGTTTTGCATGCTTAATACTCCCTACTCAGATTGCAAGGTGGGAATGCCATGTGATTATCAGGTTAGTTATGGAGATGGAAGCTCAACCTCAGGATTCTTTGTAAAGGATGATATTCTGTTTGATCAAGTGTCAGGAGACCTAAAATCAACATCTATGAACGGGTCTATAGCATTTGGGTAAACTTCTAACCCTTCTGATTAAAAATCTGATTAAAATAATCCTATTGTTGATGAGAAAATAACTGATCAACTTGGATGACTAACATATAAGTTGCTAATCCTTGTGATTAAAAATTTCATATGCCTATTCTCGCTGAATAAATTAACTGATAAACTTGGATGACTAATATAATTTTGATCTGTAATTCAGTACATTAATCTGGTGTTTATAAGCTTTACTAAGTGTCAACTCTCTCTGTGTAGTCTCTCTATTGCTTTACCAAGTTCCATGCTGCACTTCTCAATGTCTTTGAACTTCTCCATAAGATGTAATTGATGCTACTCAAGATTGCTATATAATGTAGTCTGTTCAGGCAGGTATTTTATATCTAGATGACATGTGGTAGCTCATATCTTTTTGATCCAACACAGGTGCTCGTCTAGACAAGAACTAAGTAATCCTAGTCAAGCAGTTGATGGAATACTTGGTTTTGGACAGGCAAGCTCATCCGTTATTTCTCAACTAGCTGCAGCCGGGAAGGTGAAGAAAATATTTGCACATTGCCTAGATGGAAAGAATGGAGGTGGCATATTTACCATTGGACAAGTAGTTCAGCCAAAAGTAAATTCAACTCCACTAGTCCCCGATTCGTAAGTATTTTTACTATCAAAACCCCTCATTTCTAAAAAACAACAACAACAACAACAACAACCCAGTATAATCCCACTTAGTGGGGTCTGGGGAGGGTAGTGTGTACAGACCTTACCTCTACCCTTGGGTAGAGAGGCTGTTTCCAAATAAACCCCCGGCATCCTTCCCTCCAAGAACTTCCCACCTTGCTCTTGGGGAGACTCGAACTCACAACCTCTCGGTTGGAAGTGGGGGTTGCTTACCATCAGAGCAACCCCTCTTGTCTGTAAAAAAAACAGTGATAAATGGCCCACTTTGGTCCAAAGTAAGAGAGCATTACGTTATGTGTGCGTTAGGCGCACGCCACTAGTTCAAATTCTACCACAGATAAAGACCTTAAGTGGAGAAGAATAGAGAGGTGGACCCACTATTCACGGAGTTTCAAACCGGGGGCCACTGGTCTTCAGTGATTTTTCGGCTATCAATAAATAAATAGTGCATCTATTTGTGTTGATATTTTATGCAAAATTGCTCAAACATGGACCTCTCTGGTAATAGATAAATATGGTAAATGGACAATGGCTCAAACATTTTATGCAAAATGTTATAATGCATCTGTTTGTGTTGATATTTGCATCCCTCTGGTTCAGTGATATGGACCTTCATCCACAATATGGCATCTTAGTTGGATTCTTGCTCTACTAGTCTCCCTTTGAATAGGTGGTCTACAAATATAAAACTAGACAAAATTATTTAATGCAGGACAGATTTTGCAGCAGCTTCTAGTTCTCAAATAGATAACATTTAGGACTGAAAAAGGTAAGAAATTCGTGGGTTAAAGGGAGTTTACTATGGAGATTGCCTTAATATTGAATAAAGATCAATATAGGCTTGAGGAAAGTTGAATAGAAAGACTTTCTAGGATGAAAGGCAGTGGAAAAATCTGAAATAAAGAGAGTGATCAGAGGTTCAAATTACTTAAGACTATCCAAAGGAAGCAAAGTTTTTGCTAAAAGTTCTGTAATAGCTGAAGGCTGTTGGATGAATTGATAGTATTACTGCTTCCAATAGTGATATTTTTAGGATTCATAGATGTAATTTTTTCTATAGACTGGAATAAAAAGTGATGTATTGAGAGTCAAGTGGCTTCATTTAAGCTTTCTTTTCAGGAGGAGGACTGAGACAGTCTAGTAAGATAAAATAAACTTTTATATTAGGGACAAAGAGAACACTATAGTTATTGGAAACAAGGGAAAAGAAGGGTCATGTATGGTGGTACTGTAATTACAACCTAGTAATAGAGACAACGTTAGAGAAGGCATTGCACCTTGGTAGCAGATAGCTAAGTTAGCGCCCCTAAACGTTAGAGCAGGCATTGCACCTTGGTAGCAGATAGCTAAGTTAGCGCCCCCAAGGCACTAAGATGAGACAAGAATATATATGTTGACTTTAAGAATGAACAGGAGAAAAATATATTATTGAATAATAATGATACACTGAGGCCTATATATAATGCATATTTTACTCCTGTTACATATGAGACTAGGACATATTCTATTCCTACTACATATGGAACTAGGATTATTTACACATAACTATCTAACATTGACTTTTGAAATTATAAAGTGCTTCCAGTGCAGATCATTGTCTCCTATATCTGCTATTGGATGTTAAAAAGTCTACCAAGTGTAAGGAGTTTAAAACTCTCTCGATTCACTAGCTGATGCTGCATATTTTTAATTACTTGGTTTCAAGCTTGAGTTTTTGAAGTTGTGACTTCTGGTCTATTTTTTGTTATTTATTTTTCTTGCTTTGATTACATGATTTTAGCCTCACCTATTTACTGTTATCCTTCGTTACACTATTCTGAACTATTAACTAAAATATTTGCCTTCCTTTTTAGGCCACATTATAATGTTGTTATGAATGGAATTGAGGTTGGTGGTGAAGTTCTAGACATTCCAACAACCATCTTCGACACGAAATCCAGTATGACAATAATTGACAGTGGCACAACCTTAGCATATCTTCCTAACATGGTCTACAGTGCTCTCATCTACAAGGTAACTTCAGACATTTCAGAAACAATCTATTTAATTTATTCCTTAGAGAGCTTACACCACATGTATGCATGGATATTTTTGACCTTTCTGCTTGATTCTTCCTTCTCTCTGTTGCGATAGTTGTTGGAACGGCAACCACAGTTGAATATTCGTCTTGTTGAGGAGAGTTTCCGCTGCTTTGACTACACCGGGAAGTAAGATTTTTTCTGGTCTCTCGTGTGAGTTTCATATTTCTTTCTGTTAAAGGATTGGTATGTAATATTTTTTTGGGAAAAGGGTCAAAAATATCCCTATGGTATATAGCTCAGTTATGTCCTCCATTTGTAAAGTGGGTTAGTAAAGTGGGCAAAAAATGCCCCTCAATTTAACAGCCTTCCACACAAGCCATTTTAATCCTACATGACATCCACGTGGCTATGACATGGCAGCCACATAAGCGGACATTCCTCTAAAGTGGCCAAAAATGTCCCTCAACTTAACACAATGGGTCAAAACTGTCCCTCAACTTAACACAATGGGCCAAAAATATCCCTCAACTTAACAGCCTTCCACACAAACCATTTTAATCATACATGGCATCCACGTGGCTGTAACATGGTTTACACATAAGCGGACACCCCTCTAAACCCACTCCAACCCATTTACAAACAAAAAACTGTTGTAATATTACACAAAAAAATCGCTAAAGATAAAACAATGTCCAAACTGTCCAGTTTTTTTTTAAAAAAAAATGCTGTAACATTAATTGTCCAAAGCTGTCCAGTTGTTTAATCTATGTGTGATGAAGTTATTCTAGTTCTGTTCTTGCTAAAGAACTAACTTAATTGTAACTGAATCAATGAATAATAAAGTTAGTTATTCTAGTTCTTTCATATTCTAGTTCTTTCATATTATTCAAAAGATTAAACAAATCAGATATTTTCTTAAACTTTATTAAAGTTGGGAGTCTTAAAAATACCTTAATATTATTTCTGATTTAACATATGATTTGTCGCACCTAAAAAGATGCATACTTTTTTCTTCTTATATTTTTACTCCTTTCTTGTGAAGGTAAAGAGAGGCTATTTTCAGTAGACCCTCGGCTCAAGGTAGAGAAGTTGTTTCCAGTACCCCTACTACCTTGCGGTCTAAAATATGCTATTAATATTTTTATAGTTTTAAAATCATACTATTTTTAATTAATGATAAAATGATAATTAAGTGTAAAGATAATTAATATTACGACAGTTTTTTGTTTGTAAATGGGTTGGAGCGGGTTTAGAGGGTTGTCCGCTTATGTGTAAACCATGTCACAATCACGTGGATGCCATATAGGATTAAAATGGCTTGTGTGGAAGGCTGTTAAGTTAAGGGATATTTTTGGCCCATTGTGTTAAGTTGAGGGACATTTTTGGCCCATTGTGTTAAGTTGAGGGACATTTTTGCCCACTTTAGAGGGTTGTCCGCTTATGTGGCTGCCATGTCATAGCCATGTGGATGTCATGTAGGATTAAAATGGCTTGTGTGGAAGGCTGTTAAATTGAGGGGTATTTTTGGCCCACTTTACTAACGGCGAGGATATTTTTGGCCCACTTTACTAACGGAGGATATAACTGAGCTATATACCATAGTTTAGGGATATTTTTGGCCCTTTTCCGTATTTCTTTTGTCCTATGAGTATATACACAAAAACTGTGGGAGAAGCAGATAATAATAGGGAACCTGTTCCTTCATTGTCTAATGACCTAGTGAAAATGACTGCAAAGAAATTTATTGCAGTTGGTAGAAGGGAATTTTTTTTATTTGCAGGCATGTCATTTATAAACTATTTATTGCAGTTGGTAGAAGGGAATTTTTTATTTGCGGGTATGTCATTTATAAAACTACACATGTTTCCCTCGTAATAGTTTTTCCAATATGGAGGAGAGTTACGGGTGTATTATGTGACATGAACTCAATCCTAGCAAGTACACTAATCGTAGAAGCATATATAATAATGAGATCAATACACTAGCAAGTACACTAGTCCTTCAAGCATTTATAATAATGAGGGGATGTCAATCGCACAAGGTTTAGGTAATATACGCGTATCTAATATAAGCTTGTTTTGGGTGTTTCTGTTACAAAGGTTTGAAGATCTCTGTACATAGATGTAGGGGTCCCTAAAAAAAAAAGATAGGGCCTGTACAAAAATCACTAAAAGCCCTGTAGAAAATCACTACTATAAGGAACTTTATTAAAATCTATCATGCTATTCTCTTCATATACATCTTCCATTTTGCACCAAAGTGCCAACTGACCTAAACATCTGTATCCTAAGATATTTACCGGTGTTCTTTAGCATTCAAAACATGCAACCTTATATGGAGCTTTTGTCTTCCATATTAGTTTCCAGGGCCAGGATATATTCTCCTGCATACCTGAACTAACAGTTCTGTAGCAGGGCTTAACATAAAAGGTACCACTGCTATCTCCCTTCCATATGGAAAATAATACATGTAATATGAACTTATGAGGATTCAGTTTTCTAATGACCAGACTTTTCTTTTCTTTTTTTAATAACAAGAGAACATTGAGTATTAATACAACTCGTAAACCTTGACAGTATAGGAATTCATGACCCAAGCAACTTCTTCCATCTTGCATATCCCAAGATAAGAAGGAAGAGTATTATACAACCTATTGTGATGCCTGTTACAAAAGGCCAAAATACCCCCTCAGTGTGGTATAAGGTACAAGGTATATTCATGCCAAACCACCCAGCTATCAGCGTCTCCATAGCTATAGCAAATGATGCAATGGTCAATGTCAACTGCAGCTGAATAAGCTCATTACGCTGATTGTCGAGTTGGATGTTGACGTAATCTTCTGTGTCATCAATGTACTCACGGACAGATAATATCTTGTTACGAGTGCCTTCCAGCTGCATGAAGTAGGCATCGAGCAGCATCTCCAGATCCTCCACATCATTGTCATTAAAATGGCTGCTCACCAAACTTCCACTTCTGCTTCTGGCAGAATTAAGCCTATGAAGACTTGGTGCAACAGGAACAAGGCTATTTGAAACAATAGTTCCTAAATGAGCCTCAGTTTGCTGATTCTGAATCCATTTCCTAGTCATATAAAACTGAGCCATGGCTTCATTGTCATCTAAAAGGTGTTCAATTTCATCCCTAACCTTCTGCACTCGGGCAAGTAAACGAGTAAGATTGCTTTTTAAACTTCTCACTTGCTCAAGATTCTTCGTGCTAACATTCATAGCCAGTTCATCCAAAACTAGGTAAGCATCTCTCCAGCTCTGCCACGCTAGAGTCTAAGAATGTACAAACAACCTCCAAGGCAATCTCCAGCACCTGAAACTCAAATGGTAGCTCAGCCTGCAGACTTTCGACAGCTTCTGGAACAGATAACCAGCGTCCAGAAGTTGGAAATTGTCCTTCATTGTCTTGTTCAGCACTAGTACCATCAACCTTTGAAAGACTTTTATGAGGAAGTTGTTGCCTCAGTTGATCCACAAATGGGAGAACCTCTTGACGCAGATGATCAAGCAACAATACCTCTTCAGCTGTAATTATGGCTCTTATAAACTCCAAACTGACAACAATGGCCCTCTCCCTTGCAAGAATACTGGAGGAGTGAGAGAAGATGGGGCCAAGAATTCTCAAGTCCCTAGCAGGAATACCAGCACGTTTGATGATAGCGCTCTTATCCCACTCAATCAACTCCGATTGACCCTGCTTATCGAATCTCATCCACAGCCTCGCCCCACCGACCTTCTTCTTCACCACTTTACTAGTCCCTGCCGCTGCCACAATTTAACTGCTCACAGCCGCCCCATTTACCACCGGCGGAGAAGGCAACTGCGGCGCCATCGCTTTCTTCCTCCGGCGAATTGAAAATTGGCCCTTCCCCATAACTCTCTCTGTATCTCGCTCACTTTCACCCTTTTCCCTTTAGATTCTTCTGAGGCTGCGTAAATAAAATATATGGATTAATAATGATGAACAATTATTGGGTCGGCAATTAGGGCATGTTCATTTGATTCTTTGTTCTTAACGAAGGAAGGTCAATGATTCTTCTTTTTCTGTTGTTTCTCCTTCTTCTTCTTCTTCTGAAAGCGTTTTTTAGGGAAAAAGGGGCAGAGTGAGAATTTCAGGCGTGGAGCTTTCTCTAATGACTAGTTTTAGAGAATGAAAAGTGTTGGAAAAAGTTGACAAATGTCGAGGTTGGCCAAGTGATACAAAGCAGCCCAGGCCCGAAACGAAAATTAAAGACCCAACAGATCAAGGATAAGCGAACCAGTAGTATACAAAAATGTGTATACTAATGTCTCTTAACTTGAATTCTGTCCTGGTAATTCCAAAATATACTTTGTAATTTTGTACTTTTTGGAGAGAGTACTGTGTATCTTGTAATTGTTTTTGGGACGGACGGAGTAATTTGTTTTTGGAGTGACTGGGAAGGAATAAACGACGAGTATGTGTATTTATACTGGGATTGGGAATAGGGAAGAGTATTGATATCAGTATGAGTCAGATATAAATTGTAATGATATATAAACTCAATGTCTTTTAACTTTCCTCTTCCTCTGCTGGTGCAGGATTGATGATGGATTCCCAGTTGTAACATTCCGCTTTGCAGATTCGCTTTCTTTGACAGTTTATCCCCACGATTATCTTTTCCAAGTCACAGTAAGTAATTAAGTATGCTGAAGTTTTCCAGCTCTTTTTTTATTTAATCAGATGAAATTTTTTCCTTTTCCCAAGAAATTCAATTCTAAAATTTGATTGTTGGACCCTTGCTTGTGGTACAATAGCAGCTCTTTTAGCTCTCAATCCATTGCCAGACTGAACACTCACGAGCATAGCCTTTAGATTTGTCTCCTAGGTTAATCATGTTAGATTCAACCCAGCTATTTTTCTGGGAATTTGTCTCTTTCATGTCTATATGATACATTTGTGTATGTTTTATTCTACACTTCTGTTGGTGTATATCTCTGCATGTATGTATGTTGTCGGTACCGGAGGATAGGGCCAAAAAGATGTCCTGTAGTTACGGTGCAGAGAAATATGTCCCTTCTCCTCATGGAGAATTTCATCTCAGTTTTGCTCTGGTCTCAATTTTGCAGGAGAGTCGATGGTGTATTGGCTGGCAAGATAGTGGAGGAATGCAGGCAAAGGATGGAATGGAAATAACTCTGTTAGGAGGTATCATTGACACCTTCTCCTACTTTTAAGAGAAACACATCTAAATTGAAGTAAATCCTTGCATTTTTTATCGAAGAATGTTTGTGAAACTTAAGCTTGACCGTGCTCGATGGTATTCCATTCCAATCTTATTTCAACAAGCATGGGCTGGATAATTACATTTCAGGAATATGAATGAATGTAGGACAAAATAAATCTTGTTGTTGGTCAAGCTTACAGCAATGCTGAGGGATTAGAGACAGTACAGATAAGAATGCATAATCCAAAATAAGTTTAAAAGTTATAAATATGATAAAATGCTTAAAGCTGTTGTGTTGGAGTTTAGCGATGATTGCTAATTTTCTATGATGGAAAAATCTTAGAGAGGCTGCTGAAGAGCCTATTAGGTCCTCCACGCTCTGTCAATGCTGTGGATAGGGAAATTTGCATAACAAGTCCCTTTAGCTGATGAAACCTTTCGTGAAAGTTCCTCATTAACTTAATTAATTAACAATGCACAAGTGGGGGAGCTGTGCGCTATGTAATGTGGTAAGTAATCATTGCTTATGCTTAATCATCAAATAAGAAAATTGTCCTCTCTATTTCCAGTGGCCGGCATCGTCCGCTCCTCCTAGGGTGCCGCCTCGTTCGTTTTCTCGAAATTTGTTCAGATCCAAGAAAGCTAGAAGAAAGAGAAGGGAGATGGCTGTGGGACAAAGTGAGAAAACAGCGGAGGAGGGAGCAGTTTGGAGAAGGGTGGCGATGGCGATAAAGATGGTTGATCGGGTTATGCATAGAGGGGATGCTGTAGGGCAGCTGTGGGTGTGGGTGGTATGAGAGGTGGCAGAGTTGAGCAGAATTTTTGGAGAAAGGCCTAAAATAGAGTAATAAATAGTTCCTTATCTCTTGGACACATGGTGTTAAGAGGCTATATATTTTGGCTTGCATTTGTCTTCTCATGTGCTAGATGGACGTGCATACATTGTTAATGCCACGCCAGCTCTAAGGGTGGTTTTTATTCCACTTCAAAAAAGTCAGAGGGTAATAGGACCTCCCACAAAGTACAGGTAAACATAATATTAGTTGAAGCTGTAGCAGTAAGAATACTCTTTCTAGTCCTGGACTGGAGTGGAATTGAATGATAATTCTGCCATAAATTCTGCTTCATCACTTGCATCCAATGTTCTTCTGCAATCCCATTCTTTATCTTTCAAAATTATCAACGCCATACATATTATAGTTTACATTAAAAAGCGTGCAGCTTTCAGAATTGAGCTTAAGTTGATAAAACTATTGATAGAAAGCTTTTTGACAAATATTTTGTTGCAGATCTTGTGTTATCAAACAAGCTAGTTCTGTATGATGTCGAAAACCAGACCATTGGTTGGACTGAGTACGACTGTAAGTACAGTTAATTGATTGTGTTTCTTCTGGAGTCTACTCCATATTGAAATGAATCGATTTATTTGCACGCTTGCTTGGAGCCAAGGGTCTATAGGAAACAGCCTCTCTACCAGCATAAGGTAGGGATAAGGCTGTGTACATAATACCCTCCCAAGATCCCCTATTTGTGGGATACACTGGGTTTTTCTGTTGTTGTTATTGTGCTATTCTTCACTAGCACTCTTTAATGAAAGAAGATATTGATGCTCTCCTCATGTTTCAATGTTTTGCATAGTTATTTGGATTTTGCAGAATCTTCTACTGCACATGAATGCCTTTAAATATGTTCATATATTAGCTATAAAGTGCCTTCCTTTCTTTCTAATTTCTCAGGTTTAGAAACTCCATGTTATTGCGATGAAATATGTTCATGTACTCAGAGCATGGTTTATAATTTCCTTGGAAGATTTTTCTTTCAACATTGGCCTTCTCCTCAAGTATTTGTTGTGTTAATTTCAGGCTCTTCAACCATCCAACTCAACTATGAAAGCTCTGGAAGTGCTGGAAGCGCGTATACTGTGGCTTCTCACAATATTTCATCAGCTTCTACAGTGGATTCAAGGAAGGCTTTTACATTCTTCTTGTTAATCATTTCCATCCTGTATAATTTGTTGAAGTGATATCATAAACAGCTGTACAGGTGGTCATGTTTGTACCATAATAATCAGAAATTTGAATTTCATTGGCATATAATCTTTTTCCTTGGTTACTTCTGATGAAATTGTCATAAGCAGTTTTCTCTTATGTGCTGAAACGTGTAAGAAGAGGTCATATAGAAGCTGGTCAAGTATTTATCTCCTCTTGGTATTGTCTCATAGACTATTATAGAGAGTAAATGTATTTAACCCGGTTTTATAAGTTAGGACTAGTGTTCTCTGAGGAGGGCTCCTAATTCAGAATTTAGATGAACCCGTAACGTCGGTCTAGCTATGTGTATATATATAATAAACCCTTAAAAACGATTTAAGATATGTATATATAAATGCTTCAACGCCAATTCATTGCTCCTGGAGAAAGTTGCTTGAAGAAATATGAGTCTTATTTATAGCAGTATAATAATATTGAACAAGAAATGCCATAGCCAATATTCTGAAAGTTGCATGGGAATTGTTGAGCATATACTTTGCTGAAACGATTTTAGGTAGCCCTCTCCTTGTTAACCTATGCCATCCAACAACAATAACAACCCAATATAATTTCACTTAGTGGGGTCTGGGGAGGGTAGTACGTACGCAGACCTTACATCTATCGTTGCGTAGAGAGGCTGTTTCCAAATAGACCCCTGGCATCCTTCCCTCCAAGAACTTACCACCTTGCTCTTGGGGAGACTCGAACTCACAACCTCTCGGTTGGAAGTGGGGGTTGCTTACCATCAGAGCAACCCCTCTTGTCTTAGAAATTTCATTGGATTGTGAAGCTGCTATAAATCTCGAAGGCAACTGCAATTGAAAAAAATAGCTAAAAAAATGCAATTGAAAAAGCGTCTCATTTCAAATGAGATGCACCCCAACGAATGCAAGACATTTATATCAAATCAACAATGCAAGTTTATACTAAACCAATGAATGCGAGACTTATATGCTAAAGCAACGAATGCAGGGCATGTATCCTTAATGAACACATTTATTACTTAAGTAAAGAAAATCTTCATTGTGATTAGTGATCTTTATAAGTCCATCTAATCACCAAAGAGGCTGGGGTACAATACATTGTTATCAACTTAACAACAACAACAACCCTCCCTCCAAGAACTTCCCACCTTGCTCTTGGGAGACTCGAACTCACAACCTCTCGGTTGGAAGTGGGGGTTGCTTACCATCATCTTAACAATGACAACGTATCTTGCAACATTTTGATACAACAACAACAACCCAGTATAATTCCACTTAGTGGAGTCTGGGGAGGGTAGTATGTACACAGACCTTACCCTTACCCTTGGGTAGAGAGGCTGTTTCCAAAATAGACCACCGGCATCCTTCCCTCCAAGAATTTCCCCACCTTGCTCTTGGGGAGACTCGAACTCACAACCTCTCGGTTGGAAGTGAGGGTTGCTTACCATCAGAGCAACATTTTGATACAGGAAAAAGAAAAAAACAAAAGAACAAATAGCTGGTATCCAAAAATTTAGAAGACCGCGAGTTGGATGTACAAAATTTCTGATTCTACATACACTTGAGAGAGAAAGAATGACTCCCCAGACACTCTAATATAGCCTAGAACAACATGAAATGACCCTATTTTTCTTTTTTCACCTAACCTCTCAGTTTATAAATGAGACAATAAAAAACAGATTATAACAACTAAACAAAATGGAAAATAGGACAGAAATAAACCCAGACTCAAGCACTTCATCATTTCACTCTCTATTTCCTCTTTGACTTTGATCCTCCAGAAGCTTTCTTCTCTTCGTTGTCTGGCACAAACCTTGGTAATGTCATCACTGTGTTCACCCGAGATACCCCTTCGAGCGCAGACCATTCTTTCCCCGTCTTCGGTAGCAACTCTTCCTGTTCCGAGGCTTCCTCTTTGCTGCCTACTGAAATTTCTTCACCTTCTCGAACAGTACCAACACGATTCAATGCAGGTAGACTAGGTGCAACATCCATCTCGTTGCTACCTTCGCTCATTCCCCTTACAGTCTTGTCATTGTCTTTTGTAATGGAAGCAGTAGAGAAATTATTTGTGTTTGAATCTAGGAAGAGGCAGACAACTGCACAGTCATCGACTTTAGAAGTTGGATATGTAGTTTTCCAAGCTCGAACAGCTACTTCAACAAGTGATCGAGCTGCCAATGAACGGGATGAAGCCGAAGCCACAATCCTCACTACTTCATCATTGGAAAGCACGTCCCAAATCTGTCAGAAATATCAAATCAATTTGACTGGCAACGAAATAAATGTTGGATCCGAGAAGTGCCAAAAGCAGGAATTCAAGATTCTTACTCCATCTGTCGCCAAAATGATGAATTCATCTTTCTCAGACAAACGCCTATACGAGATTTCAGGCACTGAGATGACACCAAAATCCTTGAGGCAAAAATCTCCAAAAGCACGGGCCATAGCAAGTCCAGGAGAATCGCTGTTTGGCATCCACACTCTTGCAACGTCCGGCTCATCATGGAGAGAAAACACTCGCCCTTTACATTTGCGAATCCTCTCAGCCTCCGCTGTACGTTTAGATAAGAAGAGTTAAGAAAACACTATAGGGAGACGAGCTTCAGTAGAAATTAATCAAAGTCACTGATACAAAGGGAGAAGAATTCTGCTTTCTACAGTACCATTGCGTGTATGCCATAACCCTACTACCATATAGTATTTCATATATCCTGAAGAAAGCGACTGTTCCTTCAGGTCTAAGATGCATTTACCAGCAAAGTTCTATAAAAGTGGATTTAGCTACACTAGATCCTTGCAAAAGCATCTCATTTGTCAAAGATCTTCAAAAAATAATTTCCCTCCTTGGAATAGATTTCCTGATCCTTTTACTTGTCTTTTCCTTCCAGTTCTAGGTAACTGTATCGCATTCCTTCATTTTACATTTTACACTAGATCCTTCCAAAAGTATCTCATTTGTCAAAGAAGTTCATAACATGAGTAATTGAAGCACATGATTAATCATAGATACAAAGGAGGTATAATTGCCAATCACTTCACACATCAAAGAGAGGTTGAAAAACTTGCTCGAGTACTTGATGCTTTTAAGAAAAGAAGGCCTCTGTGGACCATAAAAGCAAGACGTAGAAAAATATAGAGAAAATTGATAAAGATTTAGATTTCAACAGAAGCTTTATTAAAAAGAACTTGAAACTTTTAAGAAAACGGTGGGGGAACCTTCTGTCTTCTCTTATTTCAATGGAGAGAAAAGCCGACTAGCTAAAGTTTGTCTAGACATCACAAAAGATTTATGTGATGGACAATGAGTATGAGAATGAGACCGCTTAACAAGAATTCAACTGTTACCCATCACGAATTAGTTTTTTTCTTTGTCACATATTTTCTTTGTATTCGGGGGCCGAACATAGACCTAAAATCACATGGAGCCATGGAAGTAAATGGTCTCCGATGACCTATAATCCCTAAAAGAACATGTGGGACTTAGCTAAAAATGTAAAGAATTAAAAGCAACATATCCAATATAGGCGAAACCAATTAGCTGGAACAAAAGGTTACTTGTTATGGTGACACTTATATTATGTCTCATGTTCACAAGGAGATCTTTTTAATTTGGCCAACGATCTTCCTGTCAATGTAGAGATATATGTGAGATTTAGAGAACCCTATTTCTAGACAACCCCTAGTTTATCTTAACAAACAGTTTATTGAGATAGAAAAGAAATGGCCGATAGAGTGTAATTGATATAGACGATTCATATACGCGGCCTCAGAATAGTTGATGGATTGATTTCGTATATGTATTAATAGTTTGACCCTCAGTAGGGTAAATTTACTCTACCGACATACTTACCTAAAAGCAGATGATCATACTAGCAGTTCCTGCTTAACCATTCCCCTCAGAAGGAATCTTACCCATTGATTCCTGATGAGATCCTAATCTTTCTACAACACTTCAACCAATGAACGAGAAGGCTTACAGTTTTGACTATTATCAACTTTTCTCAACTAACTAGCATTTATATTTTTCCTACTACGTCATCAATCTAAAGAAGCTGACTGCGGCAAAACTAAAGTGTGTACAGTCGCACAAGGCAAAAACAGGAAGGAAAAAAAAAGATTCTATAGAAAGTAAGGAAAAAACAGATTCTATACAACACAAGGCAAAAACAGGAATAATAATAACAATAACAACAACCCAATATAATCCCACTTAGTGGGGTCTGGGGAGGGTAGTATGTACGCAGACCTTACCCCTACCCTGGGGTAGAGAGGCTGTTTCCAAATAGACCCCCGGCATCCTTCCCTCCAAGAACTTCCCACCTTGCTCTTGGGGAGACTCGAACTCACAACCTCTCGGTTGGAAGTGGGGGTTGCTTACCATCAGAGCAACCTCTCTTGCCAACAAGGCAAAAACAGGAAGGAAAATAAAAGAAAAGAAAGATAACTTAGGGGCTAAATACAGATTCTTTTTTTCTTGTGTGTGTGTGTGGGTGGGGGGGGGGGGTGGGGGGGGGGATGCATGAATGTTTAAGATTAACAACATAGTGTCTTGTCAAATCTGATGGCTATTTTGCAATAATTAGCTCTGAACAGCTGACATAAAATTTAGCAGCAGATAGATTAGTGGTAATTTTGTTGATCAACACAATTTCGAAAAAAGAGAAGCGTCAATATGCAGGCAGCAAGACAAAGTCATGTATGCACCTGGTAAATTGGGCTTAAGATCTACTGTCAATTGCACTGAAGTAAGAGAATCATCGTCGCCTCTCGTACACAGCACAGCTCTAGAATCCCCAATATTTCCAATAACAAGATCCTTACCCTACCAAAAAAAAAAAATAACACAGTTCATCTTCAGAATAAAATAGGACAAAATCCAGCTAGCGTCAACTTTCTGAATATGACAACGAACCTGTTTAACTAGGGTTACTGCTGTTGTTCCACTACAGAGGCAATCGATGTTGGTATAGCTTCTCAACTCTCTATCCATAACCTTATAAGCCTTCAGAAATGACTCTTTCAGTGTTTGAAACACCTCTGTGTGCTTTTCAGCATCTTCAACATCAATTGAAACTCTCGACTCCTCAGAGATAAGGGAAGCATCTTCGGGATATAGGCTACTCCCTCTGTTGAGACTGATCTCTCTTAGAACATCCTCACTTTTTATATTAACTTCCCAGTGTGTGCTTAGCTTTAAAGGAAGAGCATCTCTGACTCGCTTTGCAACCATATGACCGTAAGGACCATGGCCGTCAAAAACACCACAGAACACAGTATCTGTTCTGGAACCAAAATTCTGGAATATATTGTAAAAGCATAATTAGGAAATGTTTCCCCACAGGTATAATCTATCTAGAGAGAGTATTCAATAGCCAAGCATTTCATAATGTCGTATTTAATCTTCTTCTACAGATATACACTTACAACATAGAAGTCAGGAAATCACGTATTATTTAACTTTTAAACGGCATGTCATGTAACTGTGTACTTATCCATGAGTCCATGACAAGAAGTATCTAATATACTGCTTGCTTTATGATGTTATTTCCACCCTCAACTCATTTGCTCTTAGAATCTGTCTCTTATGCCTTTTCTTGGGGGAGGAACAAGTAAAGCAAGTATAAATAAGATGAAGTTCCACAACTTTATAAAAGGTGGAAGTCAACTTAAACTAAAGAGAGATTGATTTTCAATTTAGAAGAATCAAACATGACTTTTGCAGAGCAACTTAGAGAAAATAATGCAGTTTAGTAGATCAGTACAAAATGATGTATAACTCGAGGATACATTTTTGTCCCTCTAACCTAAGTTGCTTGGATTTGGGTATGAGTGTCCGATACGGGTACAGATCTAGAGATTGGATCCTCCATGATCTAAAATTTAAGATTCGGGGGTATAGATCCAAGTACAGATACGAGTGCGGGATTTCAGCTAAAAATATTTCAAATATCTAAAAATAAATTTATAAAGATATATCTTAATTATGAGATATTATATGAAAATTACAAGATATTTTGAGATGGAAAAAATATTGATCAAGAGGAGAATCTGAAAAGGAGATAATAGGAAAAGGGCTAACATAGAAATTTCTACCTACAAAGTATTCCATTTTCTTCAATCGTACCCCAACTTTTATTTTGATTTCAAAAATCATTGTATCTATCCCGAATTTTTCCATCAAATTTGGTCAAAGTATCCAAAATCGGTTGACCAGATGCAGTACAGAACCCACATTCACGCCCACATCTGTGTCGACATGAATGCGGCATCGAAAGTGAAGAGTCCAAGCAACTTTCTCTAACTACGTATAAAAGGAAAACTTGAACAGTAAAAATTTACCGCACCGGGTATTTACACAAAGCAAATGAAAGCAAGACATATGTCTTGCATATACATTTTTTACATTTACTCATGGTTAAGTGATATGTATTTTCACTTTGATTTGTTGATTCTTAAGATCAATTATGTAGTTAGGTATGAACAACCAGTGCAGGTAAGTAGCTGATCAAGAAAAAGAGTTGTCAACTATATAATTACTCACAAAACTGTGAAAATAAAAGGGCAGCCCGGTGCACAAAGCATCCCGTTTTCATGCAGGGTCCGGGAAGGGCCACACCCAAGGGGATGTGACCTACATCTATGGCTATATATATATATATATATATATATATATATATATATATATATATATATATATATATATATATATATATATATATATATATATATGGAGAGAGAGAGAGAGAGAGAAAGAGGCTGAAGCAAAAATAACTATCATTAGCTACCAAAACTGGGAGCCAAAAGATAACCACCACATAACTTTTTAGCCCCTAGTTTCTTTCACTGCAGCAATGATCATATGCATTCTGGTGGTAATGAATATTGCAAGTCAATTGATAATCACAAAAATAGCAAATAGATATTCAAGGACTAACCTCCCAAACAATCATAGCATCTTGATTAGTGCCTTTGTTGCCCTGCTGACTGAAGAGTGAAGCCACCTCACTAGAACCATTCAAGAACATACGCCCCGGTATCCTATGCAGCAGTTCTTCCTTATGATAGTCAAAGGAAGAATTTCCCGAACCTAACCTCTTTTTTGAGCTCTTCCTTTTCCTTCTTGAAGATGCAGGAGAACCGGGATGAGGGCTCCTGCTTTCAGATGATAAGCAGGAACCCATCCCGAGTCCCCGGACTATATTCAGTAAGCACTCCAGAACAGCAATATAATCAGACACCCAATTTCCCGTGCTCCGATCCGTATTAATTATCCTTTTTGAAATCTTCAAATTCTACCAACCAATCCTCCACTAAATCTAATCACTTCATTCCATTACCACACAAACAAACAAAAAATAATAACTACTACGCCTCAGTCCCAAACAAGCTGGGATCGGCTATACGAACACTCACTGAACACGTTACGAACAAAAGAGGCAAAAATCCAATAAACAGACTGCTAACCACAATCCACCTTCAACTCCAAAAGCAGTCAATATCCAATCTACCAAAAAAATCTATCAGACTCAAAAAGCTATGAACTTTTTAACAACCCTTGAAAGATCATGCATAAAAGAGCAGTTCTTGAAACAATTCCTCTATGAATTATCACAAATTTAAAGTTCTTGAATAATAATAATAACTGTAAAGAACTCAATACCCTTTTGTTCCCTTTCTAACAGAGAAAGCCAACTTAGATACTGCAAACATTAAAGGGGGCATTAAAACATAAAGAGCAGATCTATCAAAACTGTACCCTTTTCAATTTTTTTAATAACAATAACCCCAAAAGACACCTTTTTAATTAACACCTTTCACTTACAAGAAGGGTCAATTAGTGATCAGTATCAAGAAAATGTCAATTTATCAAAACCCCACTTCTAATTCAGCTCGATTAAGCTCTAAATTATGTATGAATGGGAGGATTTTTTAATTTTTTACTTTTGGTTAAAAGGGTTGAAGTAGAATTAACACAGTATAGTTAGAAGTGAATTAAGAACAAATGGATAAATTTAATATGGATAAGAGGCGAAAGGGGGGCATAGATAAACGGAAAGTGAATGGATTAATGGAATTGAGAGGACAGGAAAAGAAATAGGAACGGCAACGAACAACAGCGTGACACACAGTACGCAGAGAGAAAAAAAGACTGCAAAAATGGCGCCGATATGACTCTTTTTTTCCAGGAAAGAGAGTATATAATACAGATTAGAAGTTAAAAAATACTACATTTACTTAATTATAAATATATAATTAATAATAAATGTGTGTATAAAAAACAAATATCTTGCATTTATTTATTTGACTTGAACAAAATACCTGTAAGTTTTTACGCATTAATCACTTAGTCATAAATAATAATTAATTGTTATGTATATTGATTTAATTTAAGAATATTAGAAAATAGAAAGCTAAATTGCTTAATTTTGTATAACATGTGTTTATATACAAACGGATAAAAGTGAAAAACCTTTTAGTATAATGCTAAGGTATAATTTTTTGGTAGAAACCTTAACTCATTGCCAACTAGAGATGTTTAATTAGTTTTGAAGTATGGGATTAGAAGTTGACTTTGTAAAATCTTATATAGAGATGTCAACTTAAGTACTTATTAAGTCTAAAAAAACAGTGCAATAATAAAATTAAAACTAAACTACTGATACAGAAATATAAAACTAAATTTTCAATCCATTTCACCTTACTATCTTGTTGTTTTTACTTTGCGTTTATATAACTTCTTAGTACTGTTCCTTTTTATCTATATTTTCATTAATGAAGTACTTATGCTTTTTTAAGCCGAAGGTCCATCGGCAGTGGCGTAGCCACCCTTACCCAAGGGGTGTCCGACACCCATTCGCCGGAAAATAACACTGTGTAGATAGATATTTTAGGTATTTTTTCTTAAAATTTTGCAACCCTTAACACATGACAAACTCTTAGTGCAATGGTTAAGGGGTGTCAAAAATTAGAGAAGATTGTAAATTCCATTCTTCATAGTAGCTATTTTTTTTCGACACCCCTTTATATAATTCCTGGCTCTGCTGCTGTCCATCGGAAATAATTTCTCTGAACGGATTGAAAAAGTTTTTAGAGAAGAAAGTTTGGAGAAATAAAATGCATTTTGATAGTTTCTTTTTCTTTTCTTCCTTTTCTTTGCAGTTTTATAACAAAATAAAAGGTTTTAATTATGATTAGAAGAAAAACAAAAAGTCTAATATTGTTTGTCTTCACCCGTCGTCAAATATTATCCCACCACAAATATTTGATAGTAACGAAAAAGTATTTGAATTGCAATTATTTGCATGTGATTGACAGGTGTTTATGTGTAGTAGGCAAACGTCGAAGGACCCTCAACAACAGTATCCAAACTTAATTTTTTGTTTTATATACTTTTAAGTTAAAGTACAGCTAACACATAATAGGACAAGAATCACGATCGTGTGACTCAAATATCTACAAACTTAATATTGTTTGTCTTCACCCCTCGACTAAACTATGGTTTTCTTAGTTTTTTTTTTCCATTCGATTTTTTAAAATTTATTAGTCCGTCGAATTCAAATTAACATAAGTAAAATACTACTTACCTAAAAACTCTAATTTCAAAAGAATTATCCATTGATGGATCGACAAAAAATACAAAGTTTCTTTGTTGGTTTATGCGATTGATGTTGCTAAAGAAGAAACTCTCTAAGAGTCCGTTTGGACATAACAATTTTTTTTTTTTGAAATTTTTTTACTTTTTTCAAAATCGGTGTTTTACTATAAAGTTTTTAATTTTCACTTGGATGAGTTTTGGAATTCTTTGAAAATTTGAAAAACTCCAAAAAACTGTTTTTCAAAATTTTCACTCACAGAATTTTAAAAACAACCCAAAGTTATATTTATGTTCAAACACAATTCTATTTTCAAATATTATTTTCACTTAAAAAAAAATTTCCACTTTTTTTTTAGGAATTTTACAATTCTTATGTCCAAACGTTCACTAATTGTAAAATATTTTATCCATTAAGCTAGAAATTCAAGACATTTGATTAATGCAAAAATAATAATAATAAGCAGTTGGTGTTGTAATATACTAATTGCATTTGCTAATCAGAGGTGTTCTTCACTTTTTTTCCACTTTAATGAAAATTAAGAGGAAATACAACTATATTTTAAAATTGTTATCCGGAGATAATCATGACAGCATATATTTTCAATTTGAATATTTTTAAAAAGATAGTCAAACTTCTAAATAAAGTAAATCATTTTATAAAAAGAGCTTTTGCCAGCCTTCTAATCACGATTATGTATGCAATAGCTAGTTGATTGGATCTTTAGGAAGGACATTTTAAATTTGAGGTTGATGCAAGGATGAAGTAATATATGTAAGATATATGGATTTATATCTAGATATATGGAATTATATCTATATACATATGAACAATATATGGATAAATTATATGTTACGTGCTATCTTTTAGTTTGGCCTAATTTTGTGGTCTTATGGACATTATGTTAAGGGGGCCAATGTGTTGTTATAAAGTGTAGGACTAATGTGTAGATACCCAAAAGGGTAACCTTAGTTAATGATGGGCTAACTAAGGTTACATATAGGTAACCATGGTTACATGCTTGTGACTCTTGAGTTATGTAACTCTTGAAGTTATAAAGTGGGGGTTATGGTTCCCACATTATTGCAAGACAAGACTCTTCTTCCTCCCATTGAATCAAGAGCAAAAATACACCATTGTTGTCTTGCAAATAATTGTGGAAAACCATATACCAATTTTGATCATTGTCATATTATTATTGTGGTGATACTATTCACATATTGCTCAAGTCTTGTGAAGAATTCTTGTGGTGACATACAACTTCAAGACATTCTTGAAGAAGGTTCAAAGGAGCAATCTTCATAAGGACTCAAGGACAATAATCAAAAGGAGGTTCAACAATTTCCACACATGGATTCAGGTTAGCTTCCGCTCATGTAGTTTAATTCCGAATTGTTCAATATGAAGGTTATTGTCTTTAGTAGGAATCATAATCCTAAAAATTGGTATCAGAGCCACCTTCATTTTTGGATAATTTGGATGTTCATAAGATTCATGTTATGTTAGGATTCATGTTCAAGTTTTGTTAGAATTTTATTTATGAAATTCAAGTACCATGAAATAGCATGTTTCTTATGAATGTTGTGTTTTGATGCAATTTGATGTTTTAATGCCATGTTATCTTTACTTGTATTAAAACATTGTATAAAGCATGATTTTAGTTGGTAAACAACATGTTTTCTTGTTTAAAGATTCTTGTTGAAAATCATGTTTTATTCAGAAAAATTTTCGCAATACAGTGTCCAAAAATAATCGATTATCTTGGAAGTTAATCGATTATTTTTTTAGACACTGCCTACAGATAATCGATTATTTTTTTTTGGATAATCGATTATCTCTTAAGTTTTAGAATTCTGGCAGTTTTTGGAACACCAGAATAATCGATTATTTGTTTCAGATAATCGATTATTCTGGTCCAGTGAGATTGAAACTTTTTTCGTATACCAGATAATCGGTTATCTATTTCAGATAATCGATTATCTGGTTTAGATAATCGATTATTTTGGTCCAGTAGCTGAAATTTTTTTTTATGCCAAAGATAATCGATTATATCAAGCAGATAATCTATTATTTTTGTCCAGTAAGGTTAAAAACGTTTCAAATCTTTTAAGTTTCAGATTTTAATTGACATATTATTTATTATTCAATTAAAATATTTAAGTTTTGAATATTAATTGTTTTAAAGTCCATCAATTCTCATAATTTTTTGGAATTGTCCTCTCAAGTATACAACAATTAATATTCAAGTGTTACATGTCAAAACATGTAACTTATTAAGTTAAAGATTCATAATATGGCTTAAGGAACTAAAGTTTATAGCATCTAAATTTTAGTTAGTCAATTAAAGCATTATGTTGCCAAAGTAACCTCTATTGTGTAGATTGATTAATCTTAAAATATAAGATGACTGTGGATGTTAGTCTTCCATGCGTTTAACACCGGCCCAAAGGAAGGTTGTTATTTGGCAGGAATTCGAACATGCTTGTGGTGATAAATATGAGACAATTATTTGGTTTTCCATGTGAATATTAAATCGGCCCAAAGGAAGGTTTGATATTTGACAGGAGTTTATTGTCTATGTTTGATCACTACACCAAGAGTACCACTTACAAATTGTTTTTCTGTCCAAAGACTAAAATCAATGTTGTGCTAGGTATCTTGTAATGGGATATGCCTATTTTGAATTTATATAGTAAGGTTAAAGTTCAAGTAATTGTAAGAATGTATTCAGTAATCCTTTTGTTCTATTTTCAGTTAATTCTTCTGCTTCTAATCAATAGCATCCATGTGCTTAACGGCACTAACTTTAAGGAATGGAAAGAGAATGTCATGATCGTTCTCAGTTGCATGGATCTTGACCTTGCACTTCGGACCGAGCAACCTACTCCTCCTGAGGATACATCCTCTCCTGATGAAAGGAGGGTGATGGAGAAGTGGGAACGCTCGAATCGCATGAGTCTAATGATTATAAAACGTGCAATTCCAGAATTATTCAGGGGAACTATGAATGATGAAGCTAATGCCAAAGTTTTCCTTGAAAACCTTGAAAAGCGTTTTATGCAAAACGAAAAGGCGGAAACAAGTACACTATTGAGTAAACTTGTTTCCATGAGGTATAAGGGCAAGGGAAACATTAGGGAGTACATTAATGAAATGTCTCATCTTGCTTCGAAACTAAAGTCACTCAAGCTGGATTTACCTGAGGAACTGCTTGTGTACTTTGTTTTGATATCTCTTCCTGCACACTTTAATCAGTTTAAGGTCAGTTACAACTGCCTGAAGGAGAAATAGACTCTTAACGAGCTCATTTCACACTGTGTGCAAGAAGAGGAAAGGATAAAGCTAGATAAGACTGAAAGTGCTCATTTGGCATCCTCTTCTAAGGAAACTAAGAAGAGGAAAAGTAAGGAAGTTGCGGTTGCAGGGCCCAAGATTAAGCAACATAAGGAACCTAAAGTTGAAATTACTGAATTAGGTTGCTTTTTCTGTAAGGGGACTAATCATGTGAAGAAGGATTGTACCAAGTACCACGCATGGCGTGCGAAAAAAGGTACATTTCTTTCTTTTGTTTGTTCTGAAGTTAATTTAATTTCGGTACCTAAGGATACTTGGTGGGTAGATTCTGCTGCTACTACTCACATAAGTATATCTATGCAAGGTTGCCTGAACTGCCGAAAACCAAATGATGGTGAAAGATACATCTATGTGGGTGACGGCAAGAAGGTGCCAGTTGAGGCTATTGGAAAGTTTAGGCTGTTGTTTAAGACCGGTTTTCATTTAGATTTGGATGAGACTTTTGTTGTACCGTCTTTTAGACGGAATTTAATTTATGTTCCCAAATTGGACATATCCGGTTATTCATGTTCTTTTGGTGACAACAAAGTTAGTCTCTTTCAGAATTCAAATCTTATTGGTACTGGTCTTTTATCAACATTTGATAGCCTATATTTGGTTGACATAATAACCTCACATAATGAAACCTTGCATACAAGTTTAAGTGGTACCAAAAGAAAATTAACTAATGAGAATTCTATTTCACTCTGGCACAAATGTTTGAGTCATATATCCATTCAAAGAATTCAGAAACTCGTGTCAGATGGAATTCTTGATTCTCTTGATTCCACAAATTCGAAAATTTGTATTGAGTGTATCAAGGAAAAACAAACAAACAAGTCTAGATTAGGTGCTAAGAGAGCTTCGGACGTCTTAGAATTGATACATACGGATATTTGTGGGCCATTTCCTACTCCATGTAGGAATGGTCAACAATACTTTATCACATTCATAGACGATTACTCTCGTTATGGGTACCTATATCTAATTCACGAAAAGTCCCAATCCATAGACGTGTTCAAATCATTTAAGGCTGAAGTTGAAAATCAACTAAGCAAAAGAATTAAATCCGTTAGATCTGACCGTGGTGGTAAATACTTTGGTCGATATGATGGTTCCGGTGAACAACGTCCAGGGCCTTTTGCTAAATTCCTAGATGAGTGTGGGATCGTCTCTCAGTATACTATGCCAGGCAGTCCTACGATGAATGGTGTAGCTGAGAGACAAAATCGGACCCTTAAGGATATGGTAAGAAGTATGATTTCTCGTACTACTTTGCCAGACTAACTCTGGGGTGAAGCATTAAAAACCGCAGCTTATATTCTTAATAGAGTTCCAACTAAAACTACAATCAAAACCCCATATGAACTTTGGACTGGGCATAAACCCAGTATTCGACATTTACACATTTGGGGTTGTCCAGCTGAGGCAAGGACTTATAGGCCGAATGAAAAGAAACTGGATGCTAAGACGGTTAGTAGCTATTTTGTTGGATACTCTGAAAAATCCAGGGGTTTTAAGTTTTATGATCCCACTTCTAGAACTATTTTTTGAGACGGGTAATGCTAGGTTTTTTGAGGATATTGAGTTTGGGGGTGGGGAGATAAAGTTGTTAGAGATTTTGTCTTTGAGGAAGAACATGTGTCTTTCTCTCAAGTTGTTGATCTTGGTCTCATTCCTGACACGGATCACACAACTCCGGTTCAAGACAATCTCGAAAATCTCCCCCTCAGGACCCTGAAATAACTAATGAAAATCAAACTCAACAACCTCAAGAAACTGAAGTGCCATTAAGGAGATCCACTAGAGAGAGGAGAAATGCAATTCCGAATGATTATGTTGTATTTCTCCAAGAACAAGAAAGTGATATTGAACTTGAGGAAGATGATCCAATCAACTTCCGTCAAGTCATTAAGTGTTCTAACTCTCAAAAGTGGATTGATGCCATGAATGATGAGATGAAGTCTATGAGTGATAATGACGTTTGGGAGCTTGTTACATTGCCCGAAGGTATTAAACCTATTGGTTGTAAATGGATATTTAAAACCAAAAGGGATTCAGGGGGCAATGTTATTAAGTATAAAGCTCGTCTTGTCGCAAAAGGCTACACTCAAAAGGAAGGCATTGATTATAAAGAGACTTTCTCTCCAGTTTCATCGAAAGACTCTTTCAGGACTATAATGGTATTAGTAGCACATTTTGATCATGAGCTTCATCAAATGGATGTTAAGACAGCGTTTCTCAATGGTGACATTGAGGAAACAATTTATATGGTGCAACCTGAAAACTTTGTTTCGGATGAATCAGAGAAGAAGGTTTGCAAATTAAAGAAATCCATCTATGGGCTCAAGAAGGCTTCCGTCAATGGTATTATAAGTTTTATGCAGTTATTACATCTTTTGGTTTTGAACGGAATGTTGCTGATGAATGTATATATCATAAGTTCAGTGGGAGTAAGTATATTTTTCTGGTTTTATATGTCGATGACATACTGCTTGCCTGTAACGATATAGTATTATTGCATGAAACTAAGAAATTTCTTTCAAAGAAATTTGAAATGAAAGATCTTGGTGAAGCTTCTTTCGTATTAGGAATTCAGATACATCGAGATCGCTCAAAAGGTGTTCTCGGTCTGTCACAAAAGGGCTATATCGATAAGGTTCTGAAAAGATTTGGCATGCAGGATTGTAAACCAGGTAACACCCCTGTTGCTAAGGGAGACAAGTTTAGTCTCAAACAGTGCCCAAATAATAATTATGAAATTTCGGAAATGCAGAAGACGCCTTATGCTTCGGCTGTAGGTAGTCTGATGTATGCTCAGGTATGTACACGACTTGATATAGCATACATTGTTGGGATGTTAGGCAGATATCTAAGCAATCCGGGAATGGACCATTGGTAGGCAGCCAAAAGGGTCATGAGGTACTTACAGAGAATAAAGGATTACATGCTTACATATCGGAGATCGGACCAGTTTGAGATCATCGGGTATACCGACTCCGATTTTGCCACTTAGGCTAACAATAACAGTAATTTGACGAAAGCAAAACATATGGACGTCAAATTTCGGGTTGTTAAAGAAAGAGTACAAAATGGACAGTTGTGCATTGAGCACATCAGTACAAACTCCATGCTTGCGGATCCGCTCACTAAGGGATTGACACCAAAAGTATTTCATGAGCATATTGCTTGTATGGGTGTCAAATCAGATAAGGATTATGTATTTTAGTGGGAGTTTTGTATTGTACATTTATGTATTGTCCATTATATTCAGAAATTCAGTAATTCAGTTATATCTGCGTAGATATTCAGTTTTAAAGTTTCGTACTCTTACTGTTTATGATTGATCTCAATAAAGAGAACCAGTTGGAAATAGACATTATATTGACCACATTTTATGTTATTTCCATGCTATATACCTACACTTGATCCATGTCGTTGGTTATATTGATATACGTGATCTATGATTGGTTCTAGTTACAAATGAGTAACTAAGAGCTCTTAGGTCCTATGTTGGTATGATTGATGGACCGGATTGTTCATGATAATTTATTGTGATAGCAATTTTGAGCTCATAAGGTTATAATGTAACATATAATGCTAAGGTTTGTGCATATGTATGTGTATCACGTCCAAGTGGGAGATTGTAAGATATATGGATTTATATCTAGATATACGGACTTATATCTACATACATATGAACAATATATGGATAAATTATATGTTACGTGCTATCTTTTAGTTTGGCCTAATTTTGTGGTCTTATGGACATTATGTTAAGGGGGCCAATGTGTTGTTATAAAGTGTAGGACTAATGTGTAGATACCCAAAAGGGTAACCTTAGTTAATGATGGGCTAACTAAGGTTACATATAGGTAACCATGGTTACATGCTTGTGACTCTTGAGTTATGTAACTCTTGAAGTTATAAAGTAGGGGTTATGGTTCCCACATTATTGCAAGACAAGACTCTTCTTCCTCCCATTGAATCAAGTGCAAAAATACACCATTGTTGTCTTGCAAATAATTGTGGAAAACCATATACCAATTTTGATCATTGTCATATTATTATTGTGGTGATACTATTCACATATTGCTCAAGTCTTGTGAAGAATTCTTGTGGTGACATACAACTTCAAGACATTCTTGAAGAAGGTTCAAAGGAGCAATCTTCATAAGGACTCAAGGACAATCATCAAAAGGAGGTTCAACAATTTCTACACATGGATTCAGGTTAGTTTCCGCTCATGTAGTTTAATTCCGAATTGTTCAATATGAAGGTTATTGTCTTTAGTAGGAATCATAATCCTAACAATATATTGATTATTTTAATGATTTGAATGAAGCTAGGAGTATAAAAATAATTAATAACGTAAAAAAAAAGAACAAGAGAAGCCTGATTATTCGAGGTAGGCCTTATTAATTGTTTACTTGATTAATAATTCTTAAGTTATTTTTATTGATAGAAATATAAACGCAAAATATTTAAAGAATAGATTTGTTGGAGGGAGAACTAAACTAGAGTTGCAACTTGCAAGTAAAGATCCGTATGTCCTTAAAAAAATATTTCTTTTTTTTTTTATAAAAAATGTGTTTGTCTATAAAATTTTACAAGTTTTTGAAAATAATTCGAAATAAGCTTTTCAAAAACCAAAAAGTGGTTTTGATCAATTTTTTAAAATTTTTTAGAAATACCTTGCTCCACTTACAAAATTATAATATTTTTTCAAGTGAAGTGCATGTTCAAATATAATTTCAAATTTTAAATACAATTTTTTTAACTTAACTCCAAATACTGTATTTTGTTTTAAATTACATTTTTTAGGTCGAAACACATACTAAGTATGAACACTTTAAACACAAAAATATCTAAGATTCTTTTGATATAGTGATTGTGATGTTTCATTAAAATAGAACCACTTCTTTCCAAAAAGATGATCAATTTTTGATTAACTTTTTTTTTTCTACAAGAAAAAAGGAACACAAACAAACACTCCACTAGGATGTGATGTGATGATTTGTACTCTACTGCTAATAAAAGATTTTAAATTCAAGCTCAAAAATAAATTCTTTTGATTAGGAGTTTTATCCGTTGTTTCGGTGTAATATTAGATTAATTAGATTAGTAAATTCGAATATCGATTGCTTAAAGAAAACTTCTAAATTTGAACTTTTCAAAAGAGATGATTATGTTAAGTTTCATTTACTGCTAGTGATATGCCCAATTACCTCATGACTCACGTTACAATGTACAGGGACTTCCCAATTTGCTCAAAAAGCAATTCTTTAAATTAAAGCTTAAAAAAGGTTGGAGCAAAAATGATTTGATTATGACCCTTTTGAGAAACTAATTATTATAACTACCCTATGTAGCCCGTTCTAAGTCAATTCATTTCAAAATTGTAGTTCTTGAATACAATAAGATTTATGTGGCTTTCAAGGAATATAAAAACTTGTTAACCAGAAGAGAGATTTTGTGAGCATATGTATGTTCATACAGCCTATGTCTTTAATTTACTATTAATAAAGGGTCTTGTATTTATTCTTACAATTATAGGACTCTATAATTGTATACGGTCGAAATCGGACTCGTCTATAACATGGTAATCGGGCTCAGAACATGAGGGGCTGAAGATCGATCCCAAATCTCACCGGAGCAGAGTTCAAAGTCAGAATGTCTGTCTTCGAGAACATTAAGTCCGTGATCCCGAAATCGGCCCTAACCCCGAACGAGTTCGAAGAAACATTATTAGCGTAACCAATAGAAAACCAAAATATCTATGACCGGTCGGATATTACAGCGAGAATCTCGGCACCTATCAATAAGGGACTGGCAATAAGTAAATCAAGAGATTTTTTACCTTTTATAGAATTGTACCTAAAGCGGGACTTCCCACTATATAAAGGGGGTTTGATAATCTGTTTAAAACATTGTAACACACATTCTAAAGCAATATATTATTATATTCTTTTATTAAGCTCTTGTTCTTGTGTATTTTGATACCGATCGAATTGCATCCAGTTCAAATGTGACTAATTTTTCAATACTGTAATTGTTCAAATTAGACAGATAGTCAAATTATTTAATTTTAAATGGTACAAGGATAAATTTAACACCTCACTACAAACATCACAATATCATACTGCAATAAGTTAAAGTAATAAGAATCATTAGTTATTGTGATTAGAAAAATAATTTAGGTATAAAGTTTTGTATTCATCTATACTGTATTTGATTGGAATTTCATATTCGGTAAGAAAAATTATTATTTTATATAGAGTACGACATGGTATTGCTTATACGAGTATTAGCTCTATATGGATAAAGCACATAAAAGATCTTGATTTCATCTTTCTGGTTTTTATTTACTTCAAAAATAAGGATAATTTTGTGAACTTGTATAGTATTTCAATTTTAATGCAAACCAAACATTCATTTTAAAAAACAAAAAAAAGCATAATCATTAAACAATGCAATGATTGTTATTATTTAGCTTTTTCCTAACTAATTTCTTGGAGTTGAGAGAATCTCATCAGATAAAATTAGAGTCCAAGTACCTAATAAAACATCATCTTTCGATACCCAATGTATTTAAATTCATCATAAATTAGCAATATAGTATCTTCAAGGTCAAAGAATAATTAGAGCCTTTAATAAAGCTTTGAGGAACATGAATATTTTACTGGCAATTAAATATTGGTCGGCAACAAAATTAATGCCAGTTAAGCAAACAGATTTGTTATTAACCAAAAAGAGAAAAATAAATTAAGGAATTAGCTGCTAATGAACTTCTACGTGTTATAGTTGGACTTTTAAAGTCAAAGATATTAATTATTGATAATTTTGAAATTTTCAATAGAGATTGTATCTACCCCTATGGCTCATGAGATTATGAACAAAAGTTACAAGTTGTTGCTTCCACTTGGAGCTAAGTGGCAGTTAAAGTCTAGTTCAATCAGATTATACAGAATTAGAATTGGAATTGGAATATCACAACGATTTTTTTTTAAAGAAACATCAATACTCATATACAATAGTAAAATCTCTAAATTATAAAATAACACAAATTTACGTACCTTATACCCTCCATCTTTAGCCCTCTCCACGTTAACTTGTAATCCAAAAAGAAATGATAATTTATTATCACGACCCGAATTTCTCATCCTCGGGAGTCATGATAGCGTCTACTAGTGAAAAATAGGCAAGCCAGCTATTTCGATTAATTATCCTTTTTTATTTTTAATCCCTAAACAGTTAAAAGTTAACATATTATAAACAGCAAAAATAATAATGCGGAAGAATGAAATTTAACAATTAAGCTAATACGAATCCATAAACATAAACCATTCAGAACTGGTGTCACAAAAGGACTATCTAAGAAAAACTACAAATAGGGTATGAACAAGAAAGTACATGTCTGTCTCTGAAATAGAAAAGAATAGAAAGAAAAGGGGACGCAAAGGCATGCGGACGCCGGCAGGACTACCTCGGGTCTCCAATGGACTGAAGGCAACAACCCCTGGCTAAGGTATGTATGCTCCAGTACCGGGATCTGCGCAAAAAAATGCAGAGTGTAGTATCAGTACAACTGACCCCATGTACTGAGTAAGTATCGAGCATAACCTCGGCGAAGTAGTGACGAGGCTAGAATACTACAAACAACATAGCCTGCAGTTAACAGTATATATCAGAATAACAGTAATAGAAGCAATTCAAAAGTACTGGGGGATGGGTAATATGCTGCGGGGGTAATATCAACATAAATAATCACAATAATAGCGGAATAAGGCAATTAAGGCATTTGAACCGATGACAGCAAGAAATCATATCAAACAGTTAATAAGTGCACGGCATCACCCTTCGTGTTTTTACTCTCAATCCTCACAAATGCAATCAAATAATAAAAATGTGCACGATATCACCCTTTGTGCTTTATCTCTCTTCTTCACCATATAAGTATTAGAAATGTGCACGGCATCACCCTTCGTGCTTTATCTCTTTTCCTCGCCATATGCATAAGTATCAATATAAATGTACACGGCATCACCCTTCGTGCTTTATCACTCTTTCCTCACCAAATGCATACGTATGAATGTACACGACATCACCCTTCGTGCATTATCTCTCTTTCCTCACCCAAACAATAGCAACAATAACATCCCGGCAAGGGAATCAACAATGAGAATAAATACATCCCGGCAAGGGAATCAACAATAAGAATTAAATACGTCCCAGCAAGGGAATCATCTATAACTAAACTTGTACCAATAATTAACTTCACAAAGGAACCTCAACTAAAGCCAATGCTCAATAATAACAAATACAACAAAGATAATCATAAGTCTTGCTGAACACGAAAAATCAACAATTTAGGCTTTTATAGTACTTATTAATAAACACAACGATCACAATTTAAGAGTCACAAGCATGCTTGACACTGACGTATAGATACTCGTCACCACATTTATACGTCATAAAATACACTAGCACATAGCAAATAATGCACAATACACATTACCTCAAGCTAAGGTTAGACCAAACACTTACCTCGAACTTCCACTGCCTAACTCAAGCCTCAAACGCCGCTTTCCCTTTAGAATTGGCCTCAAATTTACTTGTATCTAACCCATATTAGTTTAACAACATCAACAAATGCTAAAGAATTCATGCCCAATGCTTAATTATAGATTTTCTATCATTTTCTCCAAAACGTAAAAAATTGACTTCGGGCAAGCTTAGTCAAAACTCGAGGTTCGGACCAAAACTCGATCATCCATTCACCCACGAGCCCGAATATGCAATTAGTTTCGAAATCCGACTTCAAAACAAGGTCTAAATTCCAATTTTTCAAAAGCCCTATCTTTACTCAAATACCCAATTTCTACCATAAAAACCCTAGATTTTTGGACGAAGATGATGAAATTTAAAGAGAAATCGAAAGAAAAAGGTTTAGAATCATATACCAATACTTTGGGGAAGAACTTGCTTTCTGAAAATCGCCTCAATGCTCTCTTGTTTAGAAAATATGAAAATGTTGGCTAAATCCCAATTTTGCTACTACTTTAAGTGCTGGGCGACAGTGTTCATCACGCTCGCATGAGCACTATCGCGTTCGTGAAGAGTCGCCAGTTGTGGACTTACGTGATCGCGGTAGAAGCTTCGCGTTTGCGAAGGCTTAGCCCAGCCATGCCTTCTCATTCGCGATAGAGGGTTCACATTCGCATAGTTTTCCCAAAGTTCCCTAACCAGCCCATCCTAAAACTACGCGTTCGAAGTTGACCGGTCGCGTTCGCTGTTGGCTGGTCGCGTTTGCATAGAGCAAACCCCCAATGCTCTGCGTTCGCGACCTGGGTATCATGTTCGTATAGGGTAAAATTATCCCCGGCCTATTTCTCTTTCGCGATCGGGAGAATGGCTTCGCGACCACGAAGCACAAAATGTCTGTGCACCAGAAGCAGCAAAACTTGGAACTTTCCTAAGTGTAAAAACATCTCGTGCCCTATCTGAAACTCACCTGAGCCCTCAGTGCTCCAAACTAAATATGCAGACAACCATAGAAACATCATACAGACTTACTCGTACGATCAAATCACCAAAATAACACCTAGAATTTCAAGTTTAGCATCAAATCAAAGAAAATTCTCAAGAACTCTTAAGTTTCAAATTTCACAACCGAGGGTACAATTCATGTCATATGAAGTCTGTTTCTCACCAAATTTTACAGTCACAACTTAAATACCATATAAAACATGTTCTGGGTTATGAAACTAAAATACGGACCCAATACCATCAAATTCAATCATATTTAATTTTCCAAAAAACTCTTATAATTTTAGTCAAACAATTTTATTCAAAAATTCATTTCTCTTGCTTAGGGCCTTGGAATTCAATTCTGGGCATACGCCCAAGTCCCATATTTTTCGACGGACCCTCCAGGATAGTCAAATTACGAATCCGGATTTCTTTACCCAAAATGTTATCCGAAATTAACTTAAATTCAATTTTAAAGGCAAAATTAGCATTTTTATCAAATTTTTACATAAAAGCCTTTCGGATATATGCCGGGACTATGCACACAAATCAAGATGATATAAAAGGAGGTGTTTAAGACCTAGGAACACAGAATTGACTTGCAAATCAAGTGATGACTTTTTGGGTCATTACATCCTCCACCTCTAAAACAACAGTTCATCCTCGAATGGACATAGAAAAGAAGTACCTGAGTCGGGGAATAGATGGTGATATCGTCTCCGCATATCGGACTCGAACTCCTAGGTGGCTGCCTTGGTAGGCTGACCTCTCCATTGAACACGAATAGAAGGGTAACTCTTCGATCTCAACTGACAAACCAGCCGGTTCAGAATGGCCACCGGCTCCTCCTTATAGGTTAGATCCTTGTCCAACTAGACAGTGCTGCAGTCTAATATGTGGGATGGATCGCCGTGATACTTCCGAAGCATGGACACATGAAGAACTGGTGCAAAACTGATAAACTTGACGGCAACGCAAGTCTGTAAGCCACCTCTCCCACTCGATCAAGAATGTGAAAAGGAACAATGAACCTAGGGCTCAACTTGCCCTTCTTCCCAAATCTCATCACGCCCTTGGGCAACACCCGGAGCAACACCCGTTCTCCGACCATGAATGCCACTTCACGAACCTTACGGCCGGCATACTCTTTTGCATGGACTGAGATGTACGAAGTTTATCCTGAATGATCTTCACCTTATACAAGGTATCCTCAACTAAGTTTGTACCCAACAACCGAGCCTCTACCAACTCAAACAGTGGGCTAAAGGTACAATATCAGTAGCAGTAAGTAAAGCAGGTAAGGATCCCAAGCCAATTTAAGCACCACAACACCGCAAAACGGCCACCTGCCTGGAGCGGATAAAGTGCACGGCTAAATCCACTTTAGCTTTAAATACTTGCTGTTATTAAACCTTTAAACATGTGTTATGCCGAACTTCCGGTGTTCACAGGATCATTATCATTTTAGTATTATTACTACTTTCCTAAAATCTTGCCAAAGAAAATTTAGCTAGTCATAGTATTACGTACCTTATTTTGCTCCATTAAGGCCTTAGTTGATGCTAGATTTTTGCAAGGATAAGAGTATGTGAGAGAGAGTGTTTTTCAAAGAGGGAGAATTTTATTATACAAGAGTAAGAAGAGCTGATAACTCCTCTCTAAATTACAAAGCTTTACATATATAGGCAAGGAATGAATACTACACTATCAAGACAAAAGAAACTCTTCCTAATAAGACTAAAATCTATCCTAAAAATACTACACTTCTTGAAATAATACATGACTAAATAACAAAACTTTTAATCAATACTAAAAAATAAAACTCTTAATCAAGACTATAAAACAAAATCATTAATCAAAACTAAAAAACAAAACTAAAAAACAAAAACATTGGAAAATGTTAGCCTAAATACTACATTTGTCTTGATACTTGTTTGCAAGACTTATACGAAAGTTTAGTCTTCACTTTTCTTGTCTTCAATTTGCTTGTCTTCTTCTTCTTTTTCTTTTGCCATAATTGGTGGAAGATAAACCTTGGTCATAATAGCTCTTTTGTTTTGTAGAAATTCTACTATTTCTTAAATGGTTAAATCAGGTTGTTCCATAGGTTCTTCACACATAATTGTTCTTGTTAGTCCTAGCTTCACTGCTGTGATAGAATGATATATTTCTTGTGGTGTAACTTCGCAGGGTGCCGAATAGATCCTAATAAATATTAAGTCTGCTTTAGTAATTCCCAAGTATTTTTTTACTACTTGGTATAGTTCTGGTATATATTGTAGGTTATCTCCATCTTGTGTATACACTGCATGCAATAGTCCATAGTTATACATAGTTTGTACTAATTTTGGATCTGATTTATTTAGGGCAATTAATTTATTATATCCTTTCAGAGGTTTAGTTTGCCATCCAATTAAATTTTCTGGGTTAAAGTCTGGTGATTGTATATTTTTATTTAGGTAATTGGCAACTTGTATAAACTGGTTGAGGTAGTTATATATCCGTTGTACAAATTGGTTTTGTGTAGGTTTTTTGGTAATTTCGCTGTAGGTATTTGTTTGGGGTTTTGGTAGTTGGTAAATAAAGTCTGTCCTTTTTGGAGTAGGTTGTTCTGGTCTAAGTTGGATATTGAAAGGTTTAAGTTTTTTGGCCTGGTGGGTAGTAATTTCTATCCCTTTTCCTTTATCTTTTTTGTCATATTTTTCTTTGAAAGTTCCTGAGTTGAATGATGTAATATGTTGTGTGTTATTTTCCATATTTACATATGTTAACATACTTCCAAAAGCATAATCCGATGCATCTGTATAGATTATCCATTTTATTTTTTCATTTATTTCTGGGATTTGTAATTTGGGTAATTTCTTACAATATTCCTTTACTTTCTTCAGGTTTTCTTTATCCTCTATAGTCCATTCAAATACTGTTGTTTTTGTTTTTAATTTCTTTTGTAGTGGTACTAATTTTTCACTTAAATGAGGTACATAATTTCTAATTTGATTTACTAATCCTAAAAAACTTTGTAACTGTTTCTTTTCTTTTAATTCTTCCATGTGTTCTGCAATCTTTTTTAATATATGTTCTTGCATCTCTACACCATTTCTATCTATCTTTATCCCTAAAAATTCTATTTTATTCCTTAATATTTATGCTTTCTTTTCACTTAGAGCTATTCCTGCATCTTTTATTATTTTCTTAAATCTTTTTAATAAATTTATATGATCTTCCTTCGTTTTAGTGAATAATAATATGTCATCTATATATACAATAATTCCATCTATATTTCCAAGATATGTATCCATAAATTTTTGAAAATATCCTGGGGAATTTTTAAATCCAAAGGGTAATACATTCCATTCATAAAATCCATTGGGTATTGAGAAGGCTGTTAAATGTCTATATTCTTCTATGATAGAATCCTGATTTACAATCAAATTTACTGAACCATTCATAACCTTTTACTTTATTTAATATTACTGCTTTATTTGGTATTGGATAATTTAATGTTTCTGTCTTTTTATTTAAGTCTTTATAGTCTATTACCATTCTAGATTTTCCTCTCTTTTGTTCATTGTGTTTCATTACTATGAATGCTGGACTACTATGTTTAGATTCACTAGATCTAATAGAATTTCCTTTTAATAATTCTGTTATATGTAATTTAAATTGAACCATATCTTCTTCAATATATTTCATAGGTTTTTTATAGACTAAATCATCCTCTTTTAGTAATCTAATTGGTATTTGGGTTTTGTGTTTTTGCCAAAATTTTAATGGGTCTTCACTAAATACTTCTTTAAATTCGTTAGTTAATTCTTCTTCAATACTAATCTCACTTATTTGTAATTTATTATTTTTACTTTTACAAGGTAGTGATTGTTTAATTTTACTATCTCCTTTAATCCAAGGTATTAGTTCACTTTGTTTTTCCAAGGTTCTTTTAGCTATTATTTTTTGCTTGCAAGGGGTAGTTAATAATAAATAATTTCTTGTGATTGTAAAGGGTTCATAATTTTTTAAGAATTTTTTATAACCTAATATTATATCATGAAATATTTCCTCACATGGGTATAATTCATTTAGTACTAGTTCTTTATCCCATATTTGTATTGTTATATTTGTAGCTTTGTGTCGGACTAGATTTCCTTCTTGGTTAAATCCAGCAATTATAATTGGATTTTTTAATTCCTTCCAATATTCTTCTGGTAATACTTTTCTTCTACATATATTAGTTCCAGCTCCTGTATCTATATATGCTGTATAATATCTACTGTTATATCCTTCACATTTTACTTTAATTAAGATATGTATTTCTTCATGACTCATATACTTTCTTTTATTATATTTATAGCATTAATTGTTTCTCTTTTTATATTAATTGTTATTGTATTAACTGTTATTTCTAATTCTGATTCTGTTAGATTCCATGGTTCTACCATATTTAACCATTTAATTCCTAGTATAATTTCTGGTTCATTATCCATTATTTCTAGATTTATGTTGAATAATAATCCTTCTATTTCTATTGGGCTATTTATTTTTCCCATACTTGTTACTTCTTGTTGTGTAATGAAATTAGTATATGTATGATTACTTTCTTCTATTTTGTCAATCTCACTTATTAGTTGTTTAGCTATATAATTTTCTCCTGCATTAGTAGCAATTAAGATTGGTACTAGTATTCTTATTCCATTTCTTATTATTCTTCCTTTTATATAATATTGGTTTTCGTAATATTGGTCCGGTATATTTTTGCTAATTCTAGGTATTATGTTTAGATTCCTTCTACTCATACTTCTATTAAGAAGATTTCTTCGTTGCTCTAAATTATAAGTTACTAATTCTAAGTCTTGGTTTTGGTTAGGTAGTATATATAATTGTTCTTTCCTAGGTATTTCTTTTAGGATAGGTTCAAAGATTTTACTTATATGTGTTAATCCTTTTCTTTTATTTTTATTTATTCCTAGTTTATTACTTAGTACGTATAATTGTTTTGCTTTGATAGTTAGTACTTTACTTCCTGGTAGCATTTCTATTCCATTAATTTTCCAATAAATCGTTAATGCTTTGTCTATATTTTGTTCCGTCATGCTTATATTAAAATTAGGTTTAAATAAAAATTTAGCTTTTTGGTATATTAGATTTCCGGTTAGTTGTGTTAATATAGATTGTTCTATAGGATGAGTTATTCTATCATCTGCTAAATATATTTCTATTGGTGTATCTATACCTTCTTTAAAATGTGCATATAACATAATCTGTATTCCTCCAAAATAGCAATATCTTAAATTATGTTTATTTTTAATACTTTTAGTTTCTTCTTCAATTAGATGTTTAGATACTAAAGGTATCATTGTTTTTCCATTTAAATGTTTTATGTCTAATACAAATTCCTTTTTAGTGATTATATAATAATTTTGTTTTTTAATTTTTAATGTTTCATTCCAAAATTGATTTTTAAAAACTAAGTCTGGTGTAAGGTCTAATTCTTCTTTCCTAATTTTCTCATAAATTTTTTCATCAAATATTATCTGTTGTTTCTCATAATCTATGTCTTGTGTATAGTTTATTATTATATCTTTGTCACTTGTTTCTCCTATTTTAGTCTGACTCATTTTCTTCTTCACTTGTTATATTTGATTCAATTATTTCATCTTCACTAGAAAAGTTATCCGTATCTATTTCTTGCTTAACTATATCTATATCTATAAATTCATCATTATCTAACTGAATTTCTTTTATTTGTTTTTGTCTAGGTTCTTTGCATTCCGTGGATATGTGTCCTATTTTTCCACAATTATAACATTTACATTTTTTAGGATTCCTTTTGAAATAATTTCTATATTTTCTTTTATTTATATATCTTCGTTTTTTATTATTATTTGTAAAATTCCTTAAATTGTAATTTCTTCTAATGTATTTCTTATTTCTTTTCTTGTAGTGTTTTCTTATTTGTCTAGGGTATTTTTTACTACATCCGTATTTACTTGGTTTATCTTTTGCACAACATAATTGTATATCTGATTGTAATAAATTTCTAAGATTTGTTGCTTGAGTACATCTATCATTTATCCAATTTCTTACATATTCTATCCTAGTTCCTAAGGTGTCTATTGATTTAGCTTCTATTTTATAATCTTTAAATGCTAATAAATTAGTTGGATATGGTAATTTATGTAGGAATAAGTCTAAGATCATAGGTTTCTCATTATTATTAAATCTTCCTTTATGAAAATAATTACTAAATTCACATACATATTCTTCATAGCAGCATAAATCACAAATAACTAAATTTAATAGATTATTTCTTGCTTTTTCTATATTTTTACAAATCATTGAATTTTCTGCTTCTGGCGTGCTAAATTCGGCTGTAATTGATATTACAAATTTTTGAAGTATTTTACTCACATCTGTTGTAGGCTGTGCATTAGCATCTGTAGCTGCATGTAATGCTTTTATCATTTCTTCTCCTAAATTTTCATACCATTCTTTAACATTTCCTACTAAGGTGGTTACAATATATTGTCCTACTTTATCTATGGGTAATTTTGTTTCTAAAATTGTTTTCTCTGTTTTTGCTGACCATTTTTGTATTTCTTTAGTTATATCTTCAGAGCAGTCTAAGTCTAAAAAAGAGTTAGTATTTTCTCCTGTAGATGTTTTTACCATTTCTGCTATTCCTCTTATTAATCTTGATCCCCATATTTTATCGTTCCTATGTTGTTTTGAATAATCTGTTTTTTCATAATAACTTCTTTTTTTATAGTCTTTATCTCTTCCTGTTGCGACATTTGTATAAAATCCTTTTCTATTTTCTAGGCCATCTGGTTTAGTCATATTTATATGATTTGTTATTATATCTTCATCTTTAATTGTATCTTTTAAATTATTAGTTTCTATATATAATTTATTTGTTTTCTTTTTCAAGTCAGTATATGTATCCGAAGTGCTATCTTCGTCTATATTAATATCTGAATCATTTTCCATTTTATTTATTACTTCTACTAATTTCTTATCAGTTTTTTCTTCTTCTGAACTTATATTTGTTGTTGTATCTGAATCTAATCTATTTCTAGATATTTCAGGGTCAGAGTTTATTGTTTGTTTTTTCTTTTTAAATACATGTTTTTCTAATTTTTGTATTCTTTTATCCATTTTATCTAATTTTTCATAAATATCTTCCATGGTCACCTTTTTCTTTCTCATATTTTTTCTTTTAGTGATTTCATAACTGGTTGTACTACTATCACTATTATTATTATATGATTCGTTATTATTTTCTTCATTATTTTCTCTGGTTAATCTTGCTATTTGTTCTAAAGGTGATTCTATAATATTATCTTGTTTTTGCATAAGTCTATAATTATATTTAGCTTAATAAATATTCTATTCAAATTTGACATTTCTTTTATTTTGTTATTTTCTATATATGTAATTTTTACATATTCTCCTCTTTTCATAATTCTTCTTTTATTTTTTCAGTAGTTAATGGTACTTTAATTGGCATCCATCCTAATCCTGGTATATTAACATAGCCAGTTTTATTTATAGGTTCTTTTTCTTTTTTATTATTTTCTTGTAATATTCTTAATTTTATATTTTTAATTTCTGTTTCTATATTTTCTATCCTTTTTCTTATTTCTTTTATCTGTTCTAATGTTACTTTATTTGATTCTAAAATATTATTATTTATTATTTCTATTTTATTATTTATGGCTTCCATTTTAACCATCACTTAGGTAGTCTTCAGTAGATACTGAGGTAGTAGTGTCATCTCTATGTTCCATATTTTCTATAATGTTATATAATATTTTTATATATGTTCTTCTACTAATTTATCTTCACCTTTTTCATCCATAGTTAATTTTTCTAGAGTATATTTATAAATAATATCAATGAAAAACTTTATATCTTTTTCTTCTACTGTATGATTTCTAAAATATTTATGAAATATTTCTTTAATCTTGTGTTCTTTATTTTTATCCTGTAGGCTTATGAAAGTAAATATACTTTGACAGTATGTAAAATAATCATTAGTTATTCCAATATGTCTAGGTCGGGTTCCTAAATATTTTCTAACTATTTGATGTATACCTAAATATTCTATTCCTAACTTTAAGTGTGTTAAAAATTTTCCAAAGTTATTCTCTAATTGATGCAAATAAGGAGTAGTTGCTAATCCAATCTGGAAAGTAATAGGATATGTTTCCATTAATTTTCTTGTAACATTAGCAAATTCTATGTCTCCGGTATAAACAAGTATTTTATTGTAAGCATACAAATAAGCATTTAAATCCATGTCAAAATAATTAATAAGGCAAAATTAATTCAAATTTTTGACAAGTCAAAATTTTTTAATAAGGCAAGTTTTTAGGACGATAATGATAATACCAATATGATACTGAGGCTCTGATACCAAAAGGGAAGGGGACGGAATAACAGTGGGCTAAAGGTACAATATCAGTAGCAGTAAGTAAAGCAGGTAAGGATCCCAAGCCAATTTAAGCACCACAACACCGCAAAACGGCCACCTGCCTGGAGCGGATAAAGTGCACGGCTAAATCCACTTTAGCTTTAAATACTTGCTGTTATTAAATCTTTAAACAGGTGTTATGCCGAACTCCCGGTGTTCACAGGATCATTATCATTTTAGTATTATTACTACTTTCCTAAAATCTTGCCAAAGAGACCGACACTGCCTACCATATAATGCCTCATAGTGACCCATCTGAATGCTCTACTGGTAGCTGTTATTGTAGGCAAACTCTATTAATGGCAAGAATTGATCCCAAGAACCTCCAAAGTCAATAACACATGCTCGGAGCTTATCCTCCAAAATCTAAATAGTATGCTCGGACTGTCTGCCCTCCATAAACTCGACCCGCATACCCAACTCGCACTGTACTGCCCTCCATAAATGCGAGGTAAACTACGTACCCCGATCAGAAATGATAGACATGGGCATGCCATAAAGACGAACAATCTCCCAGATATAGAGTTCAACCAACCACTCTGAGGAATAGGAAACTGCCATAGGGATGAAATGCGCTGACCTATCAACAACAACCCATACTACACCGAACTTCCTCTGAGTCTGTGGGAGTCCAACAACAAATTCCATAGTGATCCACTCCCACTTCCACTCAGGAATCGCAATCTTCTGAAACAAACCACCAGGACTCTGATGCTCGTACTTTACCTGCTGACAATTCAAACAACGAGCTACATAGGCAACAATGTCCTTCTTCATTCTCTTCTATCAATAATGTTGCCGCAAGTCCTGATACATCTTAGCGGATCCCAGGTGAATAAAATACCGAGAACTATGGGCCTCCTCTAGAATCAACTCACGGAGCCCATCCATATTAGGGACACAAATACGATCCTGCATCCTCAAAATTCCATCATCTCCAACTGTAACCTGCTTGGCTTCTCCGTGCCGCACTGTGTCTCTAAGGACAAGCAAATGAGGATCATCATTCTGCCGATCTCGGGTATGCTCAAATAATGAAGAACGAGCGACTATGAAAGCTAGAACATGGCTGGGCTCAGAAACATCCAACCTCATGAATTGAATGGCTAAATCCTGAACATCCAAAGCAAGTGGCCTCTCACTGGCTGGAATATACGCAAGGTTGCCCATACTGGCTGACTTTCTACTCAAAGCATTGGCCACAACACTGGCCTTCCCCAGATGATACAAGATGGTGATATCATAGTCTTTTAATAACTCCAACTACCTCCTCTGCCTAAAATTTAGCTCCTTCTACTTGAACAAGTATCGCAAACTCTTATGTCTCGTGAACACCTCACATGACACACTATATAAATAATGCTTCCAAATCTTCGGTGCATGAGCAATGGCTATTAGCTCCAAATAATGAACTATATAATTGTTCTCGTGGATTATCCTGGATCAACACCGCGTCAGGTCTAATATGCGATGCATCACAATACACTGTATATGGTCTTGAACTTGTGGGCAAAACCAACACTGTGTCATAGTCAAATGTGTCTTGAGATTCTAAAATCTCGCCTCACACTCATTCGACCACCTGAACTGGGCATCCGTATGGGTTAACTTTGTCAGCGGGGCTGCAATAGATGAAAACCCCTCCACAAACCGATGGTAATAGCCCACCAAACCCAAGAAACGACGGCTCTCTGTAGCTGATATGGGTGTAGTTTAGTCCTTGACTGCTGCAATTTATATGATCCACCTGTATATCCTCTGCTGATACAACATGCCCCAAGAATGTAACCAAACTTAACCAAAACTCACACTTCGAAAACTTAGCATATAACTGACTATCCCCCAGAATCTGAAGAACGACTCGAAGATGCTGCTCGTGCTTCTCCCAGCTGCGGGAATAAATCAAAATATCATCAATGAAGATAATCACGAAGGAATCAAAATAAGGCTTGAAAGCTCGGTTCATCAGACCCATGAAAGCTTTTGGGGCATTGTAAACCCGAATGAAATCACTTAGAACTCATAATGCTCGTACCGAGTGTGAAAAGACATCGGATGCCCTAATCCTCAACTGATGGTAGCCAGATCTCAAATCAATCTTTGAAAATACCTAGGCACCCTGAAGCTGATCTAATAAATCATCAATCCTCAATAATGGATACTTGTTCTTGATGGTTACTTTGCTCAATCGTCGATAATATATATACATCTTCATCGACCCATACTTCTTCTTAACGAACAACACCAATGAACCTTAAGGCGAGACACTTGGCCAAATAAAGCCTTTATCCAGCAAGTCATGCAACTATTCTTTCAATTATTTCAACTCTGGCAGGGCCATGCGATATGGCAGAATAGAAATGGGGTGAGTGTCCGGAGCCAAATCAATATAAAAGTCAATGTCCCTGTCGGGTGGCATCCCCGAAGGTTTGAAGGAAATACCTCTGGAAACTCATGAACAACAGGCACAGAATCCATAGAAGGAACCCCAACACTGTAATCACGAACATACATCAAATAGGTCAAACATCCCTTATCAACCATACGTAGAGCCTTCATATATGAGATAACCCTGCTAGTAGAATGACCAAGAGTCTCTCTCCACTCTAAATGACGCAACCCCAATAGTTCTAAGGTCACGGTCTTGGCATGATAATCCGATATAGCATGATAAGGGGATAACGAATCCATCCCCAGAATGACATCGAAATAAACCATATCGAGAAGTAGAAGATCTACATGGGTATCAAGGCCCCCCAAAATGACCACACAAGCATAATAAACACGATCTACCACAATAGAATCACCCACCGGCGTAGACACATATATAGAAACACTCGAGGAATCATGAGGCACAACCAGATAAGGGGAAAAATAAGATGATACGTAAGAATATGTGGATCCTAGATCAAATAGAACTGAGGCATCTCTACTGCACACTGAAACCATACATGTGATAACTGCATCGGAGGCCTCAACCTTAGGTCTGCCTGGCATAACATAACATCGGGGCTGGGCCCCACCACTCTGAACTATATCCCTAGGACGACCTCCTACTAGCTGGCCTCCACCTCTAGTGGCCTGACCTCGACCTCTAACACCTCTACCCCTACCTCTAGTTGGCTAAGCGGGCGGTGGAACAACCGGTGCTAGAACCATAGCACGAGAGCCGTGGTGCTGAGAATTGCTCGAGGCTTGAGGGCAAAACCTAGCAATATGCCTCGTATCACCGCAAGTATAGCAAGACTTCAGTTGCTCATACTGGTGAACCTTATAGTGACCCTGATGTGCTAGATAACTACCCTAAAAACTATAGAGCAGAGGTGCACTTATAGGAGCTAGTGAAGCACTGTAGGGAAATTGATCAAAATATTGCATATGAGAAACATGACCACCTGGAGCACCGTGAGAAACCTGAAGTTCTGACGGAAATGACCTAGGAGGATGGCCGCTACCAAAGGAATCTCTACCTCCAGACGACGCACTACTAAATCTGCTAGAATGACGAGGCCTCTTATCAGATCCCTGACCGCCCCTTGAGCTAAAACCATCTCAACCCGCCTGGTCATATTGGCCGCATCCTGGAAACAAATCTCGCTACCTATCTCCTTATCCATCTGCAATGTAATAGGATGAGTGATTTGCTCAATAAACCTCTTCACCCCCCCCTCTCTCTCTCTCTCTCTCTCTCTCTCTCTCGGTGGGGAGTGTCAGAAGAGCATGAAGAGCCAAATCAATAAACCTCGTATAGTACTAGGTGACAATCATAAAACCATACTGGAGACGCTCGAACCGCCCAAGGCACTCCTCTCTCTGAGTGAAGGGAAGAATTTTTCGGGAAATAGCTACGAGAGCTGCTCCCAAGTGAGAGCTGGTGATCTAACTGGTCTGGCCAAACAATAATCTCTCTACCATTTTTCGCAGAACATGAAAGACAGAAAGCAAAAAAGCCAACCCCATTGGTCTTCACTATTCTCATGTTCCAAAGAACCTTATGAAATCAATCTAAATAATCCTAGGGATACTCTGAAGATGTACCACCATAAGTATTAGTGAACAACTTGGTGAGCCTATCCAATCTCCATAGAGCATCGGCTGATATAGCTGCCCTATCAGCGGTCTGAGCTACTACACCCAGCTGAACCGCTCGAACTGTCTGAGCTGCTGGAGTCTGAAATTGGGAAGCCATCTACTTTGGAGTGCGAGTAACGGGAGTCTGTGCTCCTCCCCCAGCCTGAGAGACGACTGATGCTATAGGAAATAATCCTGCCTGAGTGACACTCTCAATAAGGCCCATTAGCCGGACTAGAGCATCTTGGAACACTGGGTTAGCAATGAACCCTCTGGGACCTGAGCTGGGCCCACCATAATTGTCTTGGCTGGAACCTCATAATCAATCTCTACTTGAGCCTCCGGCGCTGGTGCTGCTACTCTAGGATGAGCTCTGCCCTGCCTCAGCCCCTAGCACGGCCTCCTCCTCGTCCTCTGTCGTGGAAGCTACTACTGGGGGCTTGGGCTACTGATCAACGGACTAAGAAGCACGTAATCTCTCCATCTGCGAAAGAACATAGTACAAGTTCAATTAGCATCGAGAAACCAAACCGCATGACATAGATTAATAGAAATGAAACTGTTCCTAACTCTGTAGCCTCTTGGGGATAAGCACATATGTACCCGTACTGATCGCTCGAATTCTACCAAGTTTTTCCGTGAATTGTGAGACCTAAGCAACCTAGAACTCTGATACCAACTTGCCACAACCCGAATTTTCCACCCTCGGGAGTCGTGATGGCGCATATTAGTTGTTGATACCTAATGTTTCCTATATTTTTATATGCAAAATACATTTTAAAATAGCACATATATGCATATATAAGGATGTCCCAAATTCCTACTATTTTTTGTTATTTGTTTCAAAGCTTTTTAATTAATTTACTACCCTATTTAATCAAGAAAAACCTAATAATTATCCCCAAAATTATCATTTTTGGGTGATTCGTTTATTGGAATCTCATGTTTATACTAAAATATAGCTAATGCAATTTTTATACATATTTTTACAAATTTATTTGGTATTTTTAAGGATAAAATTGCATAATTGCAATACTAGCCATATTTAAGTTTAAATCCCTCTCATATTTAAAAAATGGGGTTTTATATTTTTAAATTAATAATTATATATTATAAGTCATATTGTACTCTTAATTTGTTTTCAAAAATTTGTTTATTAATTTTTATAAATTAAAAGGGAAAAAGAGGCTATTTAATTTATAGCCACACTTGGCTTTCTAATTTGGCCTAATTAAACCCAATACCCAACAAAAAATTAGACCAATTCAATATCTAGCCCAATCATATTACTCGACCCAGGCCCCGAGTAGGAGCCCTAATTATCCTACTCGACCACATACCCCATCCAATCTAGACCATTGATCATTTAGATCAACGGTCCACGTTTAACATCCCTAAATCAAAACAAAATTACCCCACAAATACCCCTCATTTTCCTTCACTTGTCTCTATCTCTCTAACCTCTGGTTCTCTCTAGAACCTTCCACATCTCCTCCTCTCTAATGAATTTTGTTCATCTTCTTCGGTCACCCCTAACCTAGATCCATGTGGTTTCACCACCCACCAAGCCATCTATGGCTCCTCACGTCTGGTTAGCTGAAGCTCGGTGACTCGACCATGAAGGGTTGTGTCCAAGCCTCCGCCAATTTGAGTTCCACGGCCATCTCCGGCCCCGTTCAGGCGAGCTATGTTTATTTCGAAGCCTGGTCTCGACTCCTTTTGCCTAGATGCAAGACTTTCTCGTCGTTTGGGTTCCTTTGAAAACCCTAGTTTTGAGGTTTTTCTGATCTTTTTAGATTTGTTCCATATCCATCCTTTCCTTAAGATTTTAAATGATTTTCCTGGCTTTTTTTTCAAAAACTACTTTCAAAACCATTTCCTTTCCGATCTAGGGTTTTCTAAAAGTATTTAAATGATTCTCTGACTTTCTTTTTCTTTTTGTGTGTATTTGCCTCTACTGTTTTCTTGTATTTTCTTCTACCTTGTTCTTGTATGCTTCTTCTACGTTGTTCTTATATACTTCTTCTACTATATTTTCCTATACTGTGTTCTCGTATGCTTTTTCTACTATATTTCCCTCTACTGTGTTCTTGTGTGTTTCTCTTACTATAGTTTCCATTACTATGTTCTTAAGTGGCACATATTTAGTTCTGGTTAATCTCCTTCTAAAAAACTTCTTAATATGCTTCTCCTACTGTCCTTATCAATTTTCCCATTATGTTTTGAATTAGTTTCTTCTACTATATTTTCTTTGAGCTCTTCTATTGTGTTCTGCATGTTACTTTTCTATCGCGTTTCTCATGAATTTCTATTGTTGAAAGAAACATGTTAGAATTTTCAGTTCTTTTCTGAGACCTCTGAACCTGTTTTGATTTAATTACTTGCCCTCTTATCTTTGCACTCGACTAATGATGGAAACCCTAGATTTAGTGGTTCTTCCAAGTTTGGCTATGTGATTTGCCTGAACTAACGTTTTATTTCAAAGACCCCAACCTTTTCAGACCAATTTTGAGCCTCTAAGCTGAGTTGTGGCATCCCTGTTTTCATGTAATACTGACCTTTTGCTAAACTCTTCTAATATATTTTACATAAGATCTTTTTCATGCAATAAGATGCTACTTCTCTTCTGTATTACTGATATGTGACAAACCACTACCTACCGGTTTTGCAATTGAACAACATCTTCTTTCAACTTAACATGTTTGTATGCTCTTTATATGTGATGAACTTACCTCTAAAGGGGTTTTCAAATATATGATTAGTTCAGACTTCCTTCTAAATAGGTCTGATTGATTTCTTTCCATTGTTTGATGATTTCCTTAAGTAAAAAGCTTTCTCATCTTTTCTGACTCGGTTCACTCATGGACCAATAATTACAAGATCTCTAAACTTTGATTTACTGACCATTAACTGATTTTCTTACCTTATTTGTACAACCTCATACTTCAAAGTTTTTGTCCTTAAATAACTTTCATGTACTTTCCCATAATAACATGCTTTACATAAGATGGTTATTAGACTTCGTCCCTTATGTTGTTTTCCCGTTTGAATCTAAATTCCTTAATCAATGGAATTCTTGTGCGATTGATTCTTAATTGATAATCAGTTTCATAAATATCTTCTTACCTTATTTCTTCCTGATTTTCACATTATAAAGGCACGACTCTTTCACAAACTCAGCACATACATTCACAACCTTTTCTAAATTCACTTACTAATAATAATATTCTCTCTTCTTGTTTTTCACCGTGACCTGTTTACAAGACTACTGTTTTTTCTCTATTTGTTTCTTTAGAACTGGTACGTCCTTATTTAAGCTTCAACACCACAATAATGTGCTTATCTACCGCTTTTGTATCCATGTCAACATTACTATTTCTATAGAGTTCAACATTTAAATTAGCATGCTGATGTCTTTCTGTCTACTTTTGCTATGAATCCCTCTACCCCCTTATGTGTTTGAGCTATGATCTAAGACATGGCAATATGTAAGTTATTGTCCATGAATTAAACTTTTTCCCTTGGGATCCCATCCTCTAAACAGTATGTTCTAAACAGGCTTATGGGTATGCTAGCACTTCCCATTACTAGGTATGCCCACATCCTACTCTTGCCTCTTGCAATTTCCCTATTCCCTTATACCCCTATGTTCATATATTTGTTACTATTTCCCTTTCCCCTTTTTAGAATTATTTTTTCTGCACCTGCACTCTCTCTTATTCTCTAAGTTTTGTCCCCCTCCTGTAAGCCTTGCCTTGGGACCTTGAGTTCCCTTTGAACTTGGACACTTGAGGGCTGGCCTTTCCACACTGCACTTGTCCAAATATAATAATGTATTCAGGTGTGAGCATTGCCTGGAGTCTCCTATGCGGCTCTTAAGGAACTTTGATACATCCAAATGGGAGAAAGGCTTTGGATCATGATCTCTTGGAGTTGGTTTATCTCATGTTTCAGACATGGAGTCTAAATCAGGCTCTCTTTGTTTGTACTTTTAATTTTTTATATATCTTTTTTACTGTATTCTGGGCTGTAATAATTTTATAATGAACTCTTGAGGATGGCTAGTGAATAGGGCGGGTACCCGTTTATGCAAAAGGGTACATATCCTGCCTATAGGTATCTCTGAAATTATGCATTGTCTCACATAGATATACTGCCTATAAGTTTCTGCAATTCTCATATAGATACCATATTTATAGGTTTCTGTATTTCTCATATAGATATCCTACTTATAGGTACCTTCCGAAATTCCTCACTCTCATATAGATATTCTGCCTATAGGCACCTTCTGAATTCTGTATATGTATATAGAAAATATGCCTATAGGTCTTTCTGAATCGTGCATATCCATTCTTCATCTAGAAATCATGTTCACAAGCCTTAAATGAAGTTCAAAATCTAGATATCATAAGGTTTCTGCATTTTTACCATGTCCATAAAAGGTTTTAAAATCAACAACGCATAGAAAGAATGTCTATAAGAACTATTAATCGAATCTGAATCGCTTTATAAGGGCAAAAACTAGTAATAACAATATAAAAATTTTGCAGAACTTAAAACTTTTTGCTAAAACACGCCTTTCTTTGAAAATCTAGCAATCTTTCTTAACCAGTATGCATTTAATTTATTTTATTATTTCTGAAATCAGCAGATATCATACCTATAGGATCCTCGTCCAACACTTAGGCAAACCATAGGGTAAAATTTATAAACTGAGTCAATGGTTATTAGCTACAACCAATAGGTAGGCCTGATTCGGGCTTCTTATCTGAACTATGTAATAAATCAGTCTGCCTCAACATTTAAGTTTTAATCAGACCTTAAAAAGTATGCGTAAGTCATGCTAATTACTTTCTTTCTTTGGTTAAAGGAGGTATATCTAAGTCTTTTATCTGTTATATGCTTTTCCCCAACTTGCTATACATGTTTTGTATGTCGCCTTAGAATTTTTCCCTTTTGAAACTACAAATAAGCCTAACATCCCTCTACTTTGGATTAGTAGTCCTAAATTCATTCGAGACTGATAGGATTGAGACGCGTAATAGCATGCAATAAGTAAACAATACCATTTCGTGCTTTAATATCTTAACGGGGTGGAAAGGGTAGATATGGATATGATGACCATCCGATAACTTCTGGTGTAGACCCTCATTGAGGAGTGATTACCAGATGTTGTGTGGGGTGATCCATATTATTTATAAACCTAAGACCCCCTTTCCTTTGTTTCTTCGTTTCTTTTCAAATTTCAAACTACTTCTTTAAGGGAAAATCAACTTTCTTTTGGTTCTATCTAACTCTGTTTATTTGTAACCATTATGTGAAATCCCCTTCTACTTGAAGTTTTTATTTGCCTATGTGTTATTTGCACTTAAGTTCACAGCAATAGTCTGGCCGGACATAACACTAGTAGATCATGAGGGGTGCCTAATACCTTTCCCTTGGGATAATTTAAAGCCCTTATCCAATCTATGGTAACCTAAATCAAAACCCCCTTTTAGTGTTCTAATGCACTTTAATCATTAGGCGGCGACTCTTCAATTCAAACCCAATTCCCAAAAAGGAACGGTTTGTCCTCCCAAATGTCTTAAACCCGATTTCGCGAGAAAAAGGCGGCGTGACACCAGTGAAAGCTAGGCAAGCCAACTATTCCGATTAATTTACCCTTTTCATTTTTAATCTCTTAACAATTGCAAGTTATCATACTATAAACAACAGAAATAATTATGAGGTTAACAATTAAGCTAATACCAATAAGAATCCATAAACATAAACCACCAGAACTGGTATCACAATCTCACGGACTATCTAAGAAAAACTACAAATAGGGACATAACAAGAAAGTACATGCCTGTCTTTGAAATAGAAATGAACAGAAAGAAACTAGATATGAATGGGACGCCAAGGCTTGCAGACGACTACATGACTACCTCGGGTCCCCGATGGACTGTATGCTCCAGTACTGGGATCTGTAAAAAGAGTGCTGAGTGTTGTATCATTACAACTGACCCCATGCACTCAGTAAGTGTCAAGCCTAATGTCAGAGAAGTAGTGAAGAGTCTAGGACACAATAAACAATATAACATGCAGTTAACAGTACTAGCAGAATAACAGTAGTAAAAGCAATTCAAAAGTAATGGAGGAGGGGAAACATGTTGTGGGCAGAATACCAATATAAAGAATCACAGTAATAGTGGAATAAGACATTTGTGGAATTTGAACCGATGACAGCAACAAATCATATCAAATAGGTAATAAGTGCACGGCATCACCCTTTGTGATTTTACTCTCAAATCTCACCAATGCAATCAAATAATGAAATGTAAACGACATCACCCTTCGTGCTTTGCCTCTCTTCCTCACCATATAAATATTAGAAATATGCATGGCATCACCCTTCAAACTTTATCTCTCTTTCTCTCCATATGCAAAAGTATCAATGTAAATGTATACGACATCACCCTTCGTGCTTTATAACTCTTTCCTCACCAAATGCATAAGTATGAATGTGCACGATATCACCCTTCTTGTTTTATCTCTCTTTCCTCACCCAAAAAATAGCAATAATAACATCCTAGTAAGGGAATCAACAATGAGAATAAATATATCCCGACAAGGGAATCAACAATAAGAATTAAATTTGTCCCGGCAAGGGAATCAACTATAACCAAACTTGCACCAATAATTAACTTCACAAAGGAACCTGAATTGGAGCCAATGCTCAACAATAACAAATACCACGAAGATAATCATAAGTCTTGCTCAACACGGAAAATCAACAATTTAGGCATTTGTTGTACTTATTAAGAAACACAACAATCACAATTTAAGACTCACAGGCATTCTTGAAGACGGCGTATAGATAATCATCACTACACCTATATGCCGTACACTACACTAGCACATAGAAAATAATGCACAATACCTATTCCCTCAAGCTAAGGTTAGACCAAACACTTACATCGAACTTCTACGGCCAAACTCAAGCCTCAAACACCACTTTCTCTTTAGAATTCACCTCCAATAACTTGTATATAACCCAAATTAATTTAACAACATCAATAAATGATAAAGAATTTATAGCCAATGCTTAATAATATGTTTTCTATTATTTTCTTCAAAAAGCAAAAATCGACCCCATCCCTGCTTGGTCAAAACTTGAGGTTCGGACCCAAACCCGATCATCCATTCACTCATGAGCCCTAATATTCAATTAGATTTGAAATCCGACCTTAAAACAAGGCCTAAATTTAAATTATTCAAAAAGCCCTAACTTTACCCAAATTCCCAATTTCTACCATAAAAACCCTAGATTTTTTTATGAAGATTGATGAAATGCAATAGGTCGTGAGGTTGGGTTTCCCCAAGAGAAAGGTAGAAATTTCTTCGAGGGAAGGATACCAAGGATCTATTTGGAAACATCCTCTACACTTCAGGGCAGGGGTAAGGTCTGCGTACACACTACCCTCCCAAACCACGCTAAGTGGGATTATACTAGGTTGTTGTTGTAGTTGTATTGATGAAATGCAAATGAAAATTGAAAGAAAAAGGTATAGAATCATATACCAATATTTTTGGGAAGAACTTACTTCTTGAAAATTGCATCAATGCTCTCTAGTTTGAAAATATGAAAATGTGGGCTAAATTCCAATTTTTCTACTGTTTTAAGTTCTGGGCGACAGTATTCATCGCGTTCGCGTGAGCACTATTGCGTTCGCGAAAAGATGCCTGTTATTGACTTACGCGATCATGGGAGAAGCTTCGTGTTCGCAAAGGCTTAGCCCAACCCTGCCTTTGCGTTCACAATAGAGGGGTTGTGTTCGCATAGTTCTCCCTAAGTTCCCTTATCAACCCATCCTAAGCAACACGTTCGCGGTTAACCGACATTCGCGTAGAGCAACCCCCCCCCCCCAAATGCTTCGCGTTCATGACCTGGGTCTCGCATTTGCATAGGGTAAAATCCTCCCCAGCCATGTTTCCCTTTTGCGATCGCGAGAATGGCTTCGCGACAGCGAAACACAAAATTTTTGTGCACCAGAAGCAGCAAAACCTGCAACTTTTCTCAGTGTAAAAACATCTCGTGGCCTATCTAAAACTCACCCGAGCTCTCGGGGCTCCAAACCAAACATGCATACAACCCTAAAAATATCGTACGGACTTACTCATGTAATCAAATTGCCAAAATATCACCTAGAAATTCAAGTTTAGCATCAAAATCAAAGAAAAATTTCAAGAACTATTAAGTTTTAAATTTCACAACCGAGGATCTGATTCACGTCATATGAAGTCTGTTCTTACCAAATATTACAGGCACAACTTAAATGCCATATAAGATATGTACCAGACTCCGAAACCAATATACGGGCCTTATACCATCAAATTCAAACACATTTAAATTTTCTAAAACTCTTATAATTTTAGTTAAATAATTTTCTTCAAAATTTATTTATCGGGCTTGGGACCACATAATTCAATTGCGGGCAGACGTCCAAGTCCCATATTTTTTAGGACCATCCGGGACCGTCAAATTACAAGTCCGGGTTCGATTACCCAAAATATTGACCAATGTCAACTTAAATTTAATTTTAAGGGCAAAATTAGCATTTTTATGTTTTTTTTTACGTAAAAGCGTTCTGGATATATGCCCAGACCTCGCACCATATCGAAGTGAGATAAAAGGAGGTTTTTAACACCTCGAAATACAGAATTGACTTATAAATCAAGTGATGACCTTTTGGGTCATTACATTTATCAAAAATAATTTTTTTATGTAAATCCCTAACATCGTTTGAGAAGATATCGTAGGGAATCCAAAAAGTTTTTCCATTTTGGTGATTTGCGATGCAATAAGAAAATAATGATGAGAGGAAAATACTCTATGCGAATTTCAGTTTTAAGTGAAAAAGCAACAATGTCGAAGCTTTAGGATAAAATTCATAAATAGTCAGATTTATAAGTGGTAATTAAAAATTAGCCACAGTTTTAAAAGTAATAAAAATTTAGCCACTTTTCATGTAAAGATAATATGAATGAAAATACTGTTCAAAATCCGGAAAATTTTCCAACATAATATACTGGAGTTTAAGTTTTTTACACGTGAACTTCTAGAATAATATACTGGAGTTCCAGCATAACATACTGATCCAACATAATATGCTGGAAGTTCATACACTTATGCTCCAGTCTCTAGTATATTCTGCTGGAACTTTCTGTGTGATGGATTTCCAACATAATATGCTGAAAGTTCATACACATGTGCACAAATCTCTAGTATATATTATGCTAGATCATTTTGTGTTGCAGCAAAATAGTAACTATTTTTTAATAACTTTGCAAACGCTGACTATTTTTCAATTACCAATATGAAAATTGGCTAGCCCGTGCTATTTTCACAAGCTTTGGTTGATAACGATCCTACACAAAATTTGCCATGTTAATCTTTGTACTGTTTGATTGCAAACCTGTAATAGACAAATGTGAACCTTGCAGGGAATTGAAATTGAAAAATAACAATAATAATACTGCTTTAATATTATTTGTAAGAGGATACATGGATTGACTTGGGTCATGCTGGGCACTCTCCTAAGAAACTATTTCACCAATGTGAAATATTTTCCCAGGATTAAACAAGCCCATCTATAATTTATTAAAGGATACATGAATTATTAAGATATTATATTACAATAATCCAACAAGATTGACAAAGAGAATAGCACAAAAAAATAGAAATAAGGGAATCTAAGAGAGAAAGAGAAGAAGGCCAAGTAGAAAAGCACTTCAGATGGTGGATTGCTGTGCAACCAAATGTTGGCTATTTATACTTGAAATTACATGCAAATTTGTAGTGCATGGCAAGAAAGTGGTGAATCAAGTTTGCCACTTGGCATAGTCTTCCAGAAGGGTAAAACACTTGTCTTTAAAATATTGCCACAGTCCCCCACTATTTTAATGACTCCAAAAATTGGATTTGTATGGTCCAAATGTAATAGGTTTGGTGTCTTATGGACTATGAACTAAACATAGATCAATAAATTTAACTCACAGAATTACTGGTGAAATATAATATTTTCATCAACCAATAATTCTTATTGTAAGTCATGGATTTTATCAATCACGTTTTGACCCCTGGTAGTTTTTCTGTTCAACGCAATTTTGCACCCAACAGGCCATGTGCGTGCCTGGTTATTCATGAGGGCTCTAGAGACTAGACCAAAATCTCATAGGAGCAGCCCACTCCACTCTTATATAGGTGAATTCATCAAGTTTATATTGCTTTTAAATAAACAATTCATAAGGACTATGGATTTTATTAAGAGTTATAACTCAGTCAAGGACTCTTTTTAGTACTTCAGTACCAATATCGACTTATTATTACCCATATGAACCTACTTCATGGGATCTCTAATCACATATGTCGGGTTACCATCTCTATTGACAACATGTTGGCCTTAACCCAATCTCTTGTGAGGTTTGAAGAATTAATTTTTGTCCCACAGATTTAGTTAGAGGATCCGCCAAATTAACTTCTAATGTAAGAACCCGACCAGTCGTTTTGAGCTCCGACATGTTATTCAGCAGCCTGAGGCTATGAGCAGCTTCATCTCAGGTATATTGACTTGTGTGTACGGTCAGAATTAAAATTCAGGAAGTTTGGAGTCAAATTTAAATGAAAATTTTTATTCAGAAGCCTTAAGTTGGAGAAAATGGCTAAGATTAGAATTTTAAGTAAACGATCTCGAAATCCAGATTCGAAGGTTCCAGCATGTTTGTATGATGATTTTGGACTTGGAAGTATGCCCAGATCGGGTTTTGGATAACCCGAGAGAGTTTTGGCGCCTATTGTGGAAGTTAACATTTTAGAAGAAATTGCATCAGTTGGGCTTAAAGTGCATTTCAGTGTTATTGGTGTCCATTTGGGATTCCGATACTGAGAGTAGCTCCGTATGGTGATTCTAGAGTTGGCAGCATGATCAGAAGTGAATTCGGAGGTCCGTAGATCCTTTTGGAGTCGTTGGCTAAATATAAAAATTTGAAGATTTTTGTAAAGTTTGACCAGAAGTAGACTTTTTGATATCGGGGCCGGGATCCAATTCCGCAAGTTGGAATAGGTCTGTAATGTCAAATATTACTTATGTGTAAAATTTAAAGTCAATCGGGCGTGGTTTGATAGGTTTCAACATCGGAAATAGAAGTTGGAAATTCTAAAGTTCATAAGGCTTAGATTGGAGGTTGATTCATGGTTTTAGCATTGTTTGATGTGATTTAAGGTCTCATGCAAGTCTGTAATGTGTTTTGGGACTTGTTGGTATGATTGGTTGGGGTCCCAGGGGGCCTCGGGTGGATTCCGGGTGGTTAATGGATCGAAAGTCAGATTTTTGGAAAAGCTGGGCAGTTGGTATCTGGTATTTACGCTTCTGCGAAAATGGAACCGCAGAAGCGGCCTTGCAGAGGCGAAATGTGGACTACAGAAGCAGTTTTGACCAATAGTGAAGCGACGGCAAATGCGGTCGAGCAGCCGCATAAGCGGAACCGCACTTGCGGTTGGCTAGTCGTAGAAGCGGAAGATAGGGGCCTTCTTTGGGACTGCAGAAGCGGCCTATGTGTCCGCATAAACGGGACCACAGGATTGGTCCCTGGACCACAAAAGTGGAAAGCGCTGATAGCAGAGGGTTCTTTTAGGTTCGAGGTTGAGTTCATTTCAACCCCATTTTTCTTCCATTGGGGACAATGGAGAGCAGCTTGGAGGTGCTATTTTCGTCACTTGTCATGAGGTAAGTAACTTATGCTAGCTTTGAGTTAAATACAAGGTTTATTCGTGGAGTTAGGCAAGGAAATTATAGAAATTTGGGGTTTTGGTGGAAAACCTAGGAGTTTGCATTTCTTCGAATTTGACCACGAATTTGAGCATGGAACTAGGAGTAAATTATATATTTGAGTTCCTAAGGTCATGGGTAAGCTTTATCTTCGAAAAAATTTGGATTTCCGGGCATGTGGGCTCGATGCCATTTTGGTCAACTTTTCGTTCGGGGTTGAAAATTATTATAAATTGGATTATAATGAATACTTTAGCATATATTAATGGATTTACATAATCATTGGTTAGTTTTGGTAGTATTGTACGTCTGTTAAAGCCTTCGAAGGAATGTAGAATGCCGGTTATGGGTCTTCAGAGCGAGGTGAGTCGCCTTTCTAATCTTGTGAGGGGGAATCACCCCATATGTGAGTTAAATTGATTATGTTCTCCTATTTGTGGGGGCTACATACGCACGAGGTGACGAGAGTCCATACGTAGCTACTACTATGCTATTGTCTGGGTAGTCTAGGACCCAAAAGCATGTTACACTTGGATTATTTGTAAATTATTGATGGCTTGAAATGCTTTAATTATATTAAATTAATAAATGAATTTCTAAAAAGATTAAAAACTATGTTTTCCTCAAATTGTTAAAACGGAATTGACCTTTCTTGGATACTTGCTCCACGCTAACTGTTTGACTGATTATCTGTCTCCGTATGTTTATTTTCGAAACGGGTCGCTCGACCCTCGGTAGTGCACACTTTACATTTCTCTTGGGGTGGGCCATCAACCTCGGCATGGTTTGCGCATGTTTGTGCTGTTCTCTTGAAGTTATTTGAGTTGTTTCATGCCTCATTATGGCTCGAGATCATATTGTTAATAATAAGAAGAAATCTCAGGAAATTTCACATGAAAGAATTATATGTTTACTTGTTTCCTCTAGAACCATGTTTATAAAACCAATCCACTGTTTAATACATTTATTATGGATAAATAATTATTGGACTGAGATTGACCATCTCGTCTCTACCGCTTCGGGATTAGGCGGGACACTCATTGGGTACACGTTATTTTTTTGTGCTCATACTACACTTGCTGTACCTTTTGTTGCACGAGTTTATTTTGTGGTTCGTAGCTTAGCGGCATGACGGGCGCAGAGACTAGGTGAGTTGTATTTCTTCGAGGCGATTCCGCAGCTAGTATAGTCTCATTCAGAATCTTATTTACTTTCTGTCCAATTGTATTCTGGGCAGTTGTTGTACCTATTTGGTTTCCTTTAGAAAATTGCTCATGTACTTGTGACTCCGGATTCTGAGGATGTATTTGGAGTTATTCAGAAATTTTGAAAGTTGATTTAATATTTTCTTATTTAATTGGAGGAACATACTGAGCATTGCTTTAATCATAATAAAGAAGTTTTTTTTCGAAATTATTAAAATAAGAATTTAATTAAGTATTTTAGTTGGCTAGCCTGACAGCGGTGTCCGGTGCCACCACGCCCCTTAGTGGATTTTGGGTCGTGACATCTGACTTCACATAATCAATGGAAATTGTTCCATCTCTCAGCAGCTGCTTTATGAAATCATGTCTCAATTTCATGTGTCTACTTTTACAATTATAAGATTTATTTTTTGCTATAGCTATTGCCGAATGGAAATCACAATGTATAGACACATGTGGTAATACGTTCTTTATCAAAGGGATATTAGCTTAGAAGTTTCTTAGCCACTCAGCTTCAAAATCACCTAATTCTAGAGCTACAAACTCTGATTCCGTAGTCGATCTAGCAATGATCGCCTGTTTAGCTGATTTCCAAGATATTGCACCACCACCAAGGGTGAATACATATCCACTAGTGAATTCTGTTTCATCTGAATCAGAGATCCAGTTTGCATCACCATACCCTTCTAAAGTAGAAGGAAATCCACTATATAGGATACCATTATTCATTGTTAGTCTATCTAATGCAGACCACTGCTCTCTGTTAAGATAATGAGTATATCTACTCAGTCTACACACAACACATGCTATATCAGGCCTTGTAAAATTTATTAAATGCATCAGAATCCCAATATTTGAGCATATTTATACTGAGCAACTGGAATCACCATTATTCTTTTTCAACTTACAGTTAGCATCAGAATGAGTGCTCATAGATGTGACAAAAATATTCAAACTTCTTAAGAAGTCTTTCAATATAACTGTGATAATATTGTGCCATCTTCCATCCTTATAACGTTAACTCCCAATACCATATTTACCTCACCCAGATCTTTCATATAAAAATTAGTAGACACGAATAATTTAGTACTTTGCACAATATTTAAACTTGTACCAAATATAAGCATGTCACTAACATACAGACATATCATCACATAATCATTGTCAACAACTTTAGTATAAATATATTTATCCACCTTAACTGAAGAAAAATCGTCTCCCAGTATGACTTGCTCAAATTTCTCATACCACTGTTTAAGAGTTTGCTTCAGGGCATAAAGAGATTTAATTAATTTACAAACTTTATTTTCTTGTCCAGGAATGACATAGCCTTCAGGTTGAACCATACAAATCTCTTTTTCTAAATAACCATTTAGAAAAGTTGTTTTCAGATTCATTTGGTGGATAACAAGCTTACAGACTGAAGCTAAGGCGATTAAAACTCGAATAGAAGAAATTCTAGTCACTGGTGTAAATGTATCAAAATAATCTATATTTTATTTTTGAGCAAATCCTTTTGCTACTAACTGAGCTTTATATTTATTTAAGGATCTATCAGGATCAAATTTCCTTTTGAAAATTCATTTACAACCAATAGGTTTTGCAACAGGAGGTAAATCAGTTAAAATTTATGTATTATATTTCTTAGTAGAATCAATTTCAGTTTTATTGCCTCTTTCCAATATTTAACATCTGAAGAAGATATATCTTCAAAATAATTTAATGACTCATTATTGACAAGAAAAGTTTAAAAATCATTTCCATAAGAAAAATATTCTTTCCTAGACTTTTTACTCCTTCTCAGTTCCTCATTAAATGTAATTTCTCTATTTGTTTCAACAGGTGTATGAAATTGTTTATCAGATAATGAATAAATATATTCAAGGAACTCAACATTATTTATTTCAATTATGGTATTGCAATCAAACACATTAATTTTCAGAACAAGGAATCTATATGCAACACTATGTTCAAAATATACAATAGGCATGCAATCAACAGTTTTAGGTTTATAATCCTTTCACAATTCATAAGGAGTTTTGCATGTTCTTCTATATGGTATTCTATTTTGTAAGTGACATGCAGATAAAATAGCTTCACCCTACAAATTATCAGGAGCATTAGAACTAACTAGGATAGAGTTCATCATTTCTTTCAATGTTCTATTTTTTCTATGAGCAACTCCTTTGACTCAAGTGAATAAGCGGAGTTACTTCATGAATAATTCTATTATTTTCACAAAATTCATTTAAAGATAAATATTTTCCACGTCTATCTTTTCTAATTCTCTTGATTTTCTACTAAGTAGATTTTCAACCTCAGTTTTATAAGAAATAAAAGTATTAAATGCATCATATTTACTTCTAAGAAAATAGAACTTAGTATATCTAGAAAAACACCAATAAAAGTCAGACAATATCTTTGACCACCTCTAGTTATAGTCTACTTCAAGTCGCCTAAATCAATGTGAATTACAGATAATAATTCAGCTTCTTTATTTACGAAAAAATATGTCTTCCTAGTACTTTTAGATTCAGCACATATTTCACACTTGTTTATATTATTTGAGTCTAAACTAGATATTAATCCTAGCGACTGCATTTTCTTTATATAGGCGACATTAACATGTCCTAGTATAGCATGCCATAAAGAAATAGACCCAACCATGTAAGTAGAAGAAGATGCATTTTTATTGCTAGTATTAGAAATATTAAGCATGAATAAACCATGGTTATAATATTCATTGCCTCAAATTATTATTTTTAGTCAATACGACCTCATTATTCTCGACAGAAACCTTCACTCCAACTTTTCCTAATACTCCCACAGACACCAAATTGGTTTGAATATTAAGAACATGCAGTACATTACTAAATGCAAGAGTTTTACCAGATGCGAGTTTGAGAAGAATTTTTCCTTTCCCAAGAATGCGAGTTGTTCTTGAGTCACCAAGATAAATAGTTTATTCTTCGTCCTCAATTTGGCTGTAAGACAAACTTTTAATTTTGTCTGCACAAATATGCCTAGTAGCACCATAGTCTATCACCCATTCTCTCACAGTGGCCACATTATTTATTTGGGAGATAACCACAATAATTATATTATCTACTTTAGTCAAACTTAAGTTTGACTTAGCAAGATTATCCTTTATCTCAACTCTTCTTTTGCACTGAGGTGTATTTTTCTTAAATGTTTTAATATTAGCATTGGATATGTAACCATGTCTATTCACATACCTGTATTTTGACATTAGTGTGTGCCAAACTTGTGGATGCAAAAATGTACTTGCAACACCATGGATATCTGGCAGGATAGCTGAAACAGTAGCAGCTGTGATAACACCAAAATTGATAGCACCGTCAAAAATTTCTGTAGTAGTATTACTTGCCATAGTTTTCTAGATTATAGAGAATTGACACCTAAAAATAGCAATAATAATACGACTTTAATATTATTTGTAAGAGGATATACAGATTGACTTGAGTCGCTTTGGGCACTGTCCTAAGAAACTATTTCAGCAATGTGAAATGTTTCCCTAAGATTAAACAAGCCCATCTCTAATTTATTTATAGGATACACGAATCAACAAAATATTTATATTACAATAATTCAACAAGATTGAAAAAGAATAGGACAAAGAAAATGGAAATAAGAGAAGCTAAGAGAGAAAGAAAAGAAGGCTAAGCAGAAAATCAATTCTGATGGTGGATTATTATGCAACCAAATGATGACTATTTATACTTGAAATTGCATGTAAATTTGTAGCGCATAGAAAGAAAGTGACTAAGTTTGCCACTTGGCATAGTCTTCTAGAAGGCTAAGACACTTGTCTTTAAATATTACCACAAATATTCCTTTAACATGGAACTTCGTTAATATGCCAGCAGCAGGCCTTGGCTATATGTTAAACTAATTGGCTATATATTAAACTCAATTCTACCTCGTCCAATTTTGAGTTAACCTATTGACTAGGTGTCAATTGTATAGAATTTACAGAGTTTAAGAGTTAAAATAGCGTGGTCTAGCCAATTTTCGGATTGGTCATTCAAAAATAGTCAATGTTTACCAAGACAATGAAAAATAGCCACTATTTTGCTGCAACTAGGGGTGTTCATAAAATCCGAACCAAACCAAAAATCGAACGAAACAGACCAATAAAATCGATATTTTTTGGTTTGATTTGGTCTTGGTTTTGAAATAAAAAAATTGATCAAATTTGGTTTGATTTTGGTTTTAATTAAGAAAATCTGAACCAAACCAAATATAGGAGTAGCTATTTTAAATTTATTATTACACACACACACACACACATATACACACACAGACACACACACACACACATACATACATATATATATAATATATATACCCGACCCGTCGTCTTTTGTATTTCAGCTTTGTTATCCCCATATTATGTTTCCCCATTGTTGATATATATGTGTTTGGTGAGTTTGAAGTGTGTTGGGTTGAATTTGGTTAGAAATGAGACCAATAGTCTCTTTAAGGAAAGCATAAGTTGGAAAAGTCAACCGAACGTTGACTTGTGAGTTAGAGAGCTCAGAATGGATTTCTAATGATTTGACTAGTTTGAGGGGATGATTTATGACTTGGGAGTGAAATCAGAACTGAATTTAGAGGTCCGGTATAGAATTAGGCTTGAATCGGCTAAGTTGAATTTCGACGATTTCCGGTTGATAGGTGAGATTTTGATCCGGGGGTCGGAATAGAACTCTGAGAGTTTCAGTAGCTTCGTTAGGTGATTTTGGATATGTCTAGAAACTTTCAGGTCATTCGGAGGTCGTTTGGTTGGGTTTAGGATCGAATGCGAATTTGGAAAAGTTCTAGTTTGACTTAGGCTTGAATTTGAGGAATTTGGTTATTTTTTATGTTAATATTAGTGTTTTATGGCCCAAGCAAGTTTAAATGAGGTAATTGGTCATGTTGGTGCCTTTGGTTGAGATCCCGGGGGCCTCGGGGTGATTTCAGAGGGTTAACCAGGCTATTCTTTGACTTGGAAGAAAGTTGGTGCACGGCAATTGGTGTTGCAGAGAAGTACTCTTCGCGTTCGCATGGGTGATTCGCGAAGGCGTCGAGGAAATTTGGGAGGCCTGGAATTTGGTCTTCGTGTTCGCTTTGAGGGGCCATGTTTGCGTAGGTGTAGGGCGCAGAGCCTTCGCATTCGCGTGATTGAGCCTCGTTCGCGAAAGGCAGTTTTTGGCAGGTGGAATTTTGGTCATCCCGAACGCGATAGGGTTTCGCGTTCGCGTAGGGATAGGCACCTGGGTAGTTCAGTTAAGTGTATAACATCTCTTCCACAAGCTTATTCATATTTCCTCCATTGTTGGACATTTTGGAGATCTTTTGGAGCAAATTAAAGAGGGATTTGAAAAGGGTTAATTAGAGGTAAGTTTTATGGACTCAAAACATCTTTTAAACATAATATTAACCCTTAACTTATGGAATCAAATTAAATTGGGTAAAAACCGGGGCATGGAATTTTGAATGAAAATTGGGGATTTGAAAGAGAAATAGGACTCCAATATTGATGAATATCTTCGGACTCGTGGCGAGACGAGGATTCTGAAAATGTGAATTTCATAATTTTTGAGAAGTGGGCCCGGGGCTCGGGTTTTTCAAACTTCGTATTTTTAGGTGTAATTTGAGTTATTTCGATTGGGTTATGTTCCATTGGCCTATTTTGACGTATTCCTATTGGGGTTTATCATATTCGGCATCCGTGGAGGTTGATTCTTGAGGGAAAGGCATTGCGAGCTAGTTTGCGGCCGGCTTGAGGTGAGTAATAGGTGTAGATGATGACCTGAGGGTTTGAAGCCCCGGTATATCACATTGTGACACTATTATGAGGCTAGACACACACTCCATGGTTAGTGTGGGGTCGTATATGTTGGAAATTGTGACTCGGTCCAATCCGAGGGATAAATTATGCTATGTTAGCAATTGCTTCGCCTACTATATTGATGATATCAGGGCTTGATGCCATGTTATGGGTCTTTAGCCGAATTGTAGAATCCTTCACGAATTGATATACCAGAGTTATTATATTTTTTGCATATTTTTTAATTCAGTTCAGGGTTTTAACACTATTTTTGCAAACTCAGCCGTATCTCTATGTTTTGAAAACTCAAATGGTTCTTAAATGATATTTTGGGCTGACGATCATGATTCAACTATTTTCTGGACTGTATATTATTTTTAAATGGAAACGGTGGTAACTATTGGCACCGTGATTTTAAATAAGATCGGTGGTAACTATTGGCACCGTGATTTTTAAATAGATACGGTGATAACTATTGGCACCATGATTTGAAATGGAAACGGTGGTAACTATTGGAACCGTGTATTGAAATGGAAACATTGGTAATTATTGGCACTATATGATATGGCGCTTGGGGTGTAGGAGCCCCCGGAGTCTGAACCCCCACAGTGAGCGCAGGTACCCAAATGGATCGGGCTGCACATTTCGCAGTGTTCATGCATTGCATTGCATTTCATAGATTTGTTTACTATTGCTTTATCTGTATATCTCTGAGGCTGGTACTGTATAGAACTGCTAGATAGCTTCATTTTGTGTTATTTCCTGTTTCCTTATCTTCGGGTTTTTATACATGTTTATTAATCACTGAGTTGGTAGACTCACCCCATACTCCCTACACCTTGTGTGCAGATCCAGGTGCTTCAGAGATCTAGTGCTGCTGCTGTTGATTTCCCGAGCTATTCAGAGTATTGGGGTAGCTGCCCAGCATCCACAGGACCACTTACTCTGTCTCTATCAGTCTTTTCTTTTTGCAATTTTGTCAGACTTTGGTATCATTTCCGTTCAGACTTGTATCCTGTTTTGTTAGAGGCTCTGTACTCGTGACTCCTTGGTTTTGGGAGGATTATTGTTCTTGCTCAACTGTATTTTCATTGTTATTATCTATCCCTGGTTGGGATTTTGATATTAAATTCGCTATGTTATCTTAAATTGTTTCTTTTGGGCTGGAATGCTGTTCTTGGTTGTGGTTTGGTCGTGCTTGCCAAGCCTCCCGGCCGTGCGCCATCACGATCGGGTTTGGGGTCGTCACAAGTTGGTATCAGAGTCTAGGTTGCTAGGCCTCACGAGTTATGAGCCGGTTTAGTAGAGTCTCGCGGATCGGTACGTAGACGTCCGTATCTATCCTCAAGAGGCTGCAGAACCTTTAAGAAACACTTCATATTCTTGAACCCTTTTCATGCGGTTTTGTTGTTCCGAGAACTAAACTTCTATATATTCTATTCTCTTGCAGATGGCGAGAACTCGTGCTACCGGACGAGGTGGATGACCACCATTGCCACCAGCTAGAGGTTGTGGACGCGGACGTGGCTGTGGTAAAGCAACAGGGGCAGTACTAGTTGACCCACCTGTTGCCCGTACTCAGGATCAGCCTCCAGTTGTTGAGGCTCCAGCAGCACCTACTCAGGCACCGGCAGTGCCTATTGTGATACTTGGTCTCCAGGAGACGTTGGCTCAGGTCTTATCCGTCTGCACCGGGTTAGCTCACGTGGTAACAGCTACCACTACATCGACTTGTCAGACCGGGGGTGGTCATCAGACCCCCTCAGCTCGCACTCCAGAGTAGGGTGCACAGGGTTTGCAAACACCAGAGGCACCACCAGTTCAGCTAGTTGCCCCTGTTCAGCCAGTTGCTCCAGTTCATGGTGATGTGGTACCAGTGATGCCAGATGACGAGCAGCGACGTCTAGAGAGATTTAGCAGGCTATCACCTCCGACTTTTAGCGGTGTTCCGGGCGAGGATGCCCAGGGGTTTCTCGACAAGTGTCGACGCATGCTCAGGACAGCAAGGATCTTAGAGACTAGTGGGGTATCTTTTACCACTTTTTAGTTCTCAGGAGCAGCCTTCACCTAGTGGAAGGCATATGAGCGGCATAGGCCGGCAAGGTCAGCACCGTTATGTTGGCAGGAGTTCCCCACTATCTTTTTGGAGAAGTGGGTACCTCAGTCGCAGATGGAAGAGTTACGCAGCAGTTTGAGTTGCTTCGTCTGGGGGATATGTCAGTGACACGGTATGAGATGAGATTTGCAAAGTTATCTGATTATGCTCCGTGGATGGTGCAGACGGATCTGCAGAGGATTAGAAAATTTATGGACGGACTCATTTATCCCATTTGTATTCTGATGACTCGGAGATGGTCCTGAGTCATACCTTTGAGGAGACGGTGGATATAGCCCGTGATATTAAGATGGCTCGTTGTTAGGAGCGAGAGGAGAGGGAGGACAAGAGGCCTCGAGGTTCGGGCAGTTATAGTGGTGCTCCATCTAGGGGCCAGTTTCATCAGGGTAGATGTCATTCTTTTAGGCCTCATCAGTCAGGCTGCCCAGAGTACAGCGAAGCTTCTCCAGGTCATGGCCGTCAGGTTCACCAGCAGGGCCAATCTTCACTCAATGCCCTCACAGCTCAGAGTTCTACACCTACTTTGTCAGCCCAAGGTTCATATGCGGCGATAGTTTCCCTTCAGTCCCCTTCTCCAGCTTTAGGCGGTTGTTTCGAGTGTGGGGAGTTTGGTCATTTGAAGAGACATTGTCCTCGACTTGGTAGTGGTAGGTTTCAGTAGAGGGATCATCCCTCCTATTCTTCTCCATCTACTTCAGCACCATCCCAGTCTAGTAAGGGTGGGGATCAGTCATCTAGAGGCCTCCCCAGGAGGGATGAGCGATCGAGCGGTGGTCAGGCTCGTTTCTATGTGTTGAAACACGTTCTCAAGGCATTAAACTAAACATGTGTTCATATTTGTAGGTTTTGATAAATGACAAACGATGCGAAATTGACATATGACAAGGTCCAAGCACAAGCGCGCAAATGTCACGTAACGAAGTTCAAGCACAAGACAAACAAAGATCAAGACTAAACAAAGTTATACATGAGTCGTTCTTTAATTGTGATCTTGATCCGACAACTTAACTCAAGACTTGGCTTCTCTCGTAAAATCATGTTTTATCAAATCATGCATATTTAATTTAGAACAAAATGATTTTAAATCATGCATACTTATTTCAGCAAAATGATTGTTAAACATGCCTCTAAAAATCTGGACAAAGATAATCGATTATGTACTTATGATAATCGATTATGTTAAGGCAGCCGCAAGACAATCGATTGTGAACCTAATGACAATCGATTGTGTTAAGGCAGTGTCCATCAGATTTTTTAAATCTGCATGACAATCGATTGTGCACCTTATGACAATCGATTGTGTTGAGGCAGTGTCCAAAAGATTTTTCAAAGCTACAAAATAATCGGTTGTGAACCCTATGACAATCGATTGTGTTGAAGCAGTGACTATCAGATTTTTCAAAGATATAAAATAATCGATTGTGAACCTAATGACAATCGATTGTGTTGAGGCAGTGTCTATTAGATTTTTCAAGACTGAAAAATAATCGATTGTCCATATAGCATAATCGATTATGTAAATGACCATTGCCAAAATATTTTCAAACTCCATCAGATAATCGATTATAGGATTTTAGTAATCGATTGTTTGAAGTAAAATCTGAAAAAGATTTTTTGAACGTTGCCAAGTAATCGATTGTATATCTCTGACAATCGATTGTTTTAAGTAAAATCTGAAAATGATTTTTTGAACGTTGCCAGTAATTGATTGTATGGCGTGAAATCTGGAATGATTTTTGGAACGATTGAAAGACAATCGATTGTGCCGAGTAGACAATCGATTGTCATAGCACAAAATCAGCAATTCTTAATTGGCAATTAGGCAATGGTAATGCATGGTTTTGACACTATAATACATCTTCAAATCAGTCTTACATATACAACAACTGACAATATTATTGCTAAAGCTTGCATACTCTCTTATTCATCATTTTCTATTCATTACATAAGTTTTTGAGAGCCAAATTGTTGACGAAAGTTGTTGCGTTCTTGAGCGTATTTATTTTACTCATATCTACTCTTAAGGAGAGTCTTGTTTTGAGTGCAAAGTGTTTTTATACACTTGAAGGAAAGTTGTTCCCTTGTATTGTAAGAAGGAACGTTGTGATTCCTTTGGTTGAAGTCTTGAAGTGTTGTATCTTCGAGCAAAGGTTGTTGAGACTTGTGTGACTCAAGTTCTCAGGTTGTAACGGTTTGTTGAGCACCCGTAAGCTTAACAGTGTTAGTGGAAATCTCGAGAGAGTCTCTCGGGGACTGGACTAGCCACGGGTTGTGGTGAACCAGGATACATCGGTGCGTTCGTTCTTTATTATTTACTTATCGCACTTATTTCATTCCTGCAATTTTTAAATTCTGCAAGTTTATGCTATTTTTTATTATAACGCTATTCACCCCCCCTCTAGCGTTAAGCGTATTTTCTAACACTATGCACTCCCAGATAGGAGAGATGTTGTTGCTTCAGATGCAATGATCACAGGAATTATCTTAGTTTGCCACATGGATGCTTCTACTTTGTTTGATCCCGGGTCTACATACTCTTATGTATTTGCTTACTTTGCTCATCATTTGGGGACTGTTGGAAACACGTTTCAAATGCAATATACTAAACGTGTGTTCTTTTGTAGGTTTTGATGAATGTCAAACAAAGCAATAAGCGATATATAGCAGTGCTCAAGGACAAGCACATAATGGATGCATTACAAGAAGCTCAAGACAATGCTTGGAAATGTTATAATTGAGTCAATATTAATTGTGATCTTGACTCCTCAATCTTGGCTCATAACATGGCTTCTCTACTAAAATTATTTTTTCCAAAATCATGCATATTTAAAGTAAGTGTCAAATGATTTTAAACTATGCATATTTACATTTGTTAAAATGTTTTCCAAACATGCCTCAAAAATCTGGGCTAAGATAATCGATTATGTACTTATGATAATCGAGTATCTCTAAGCCAAGACTGCATGACAATCGATTATGAATTAATGATAATCGATTGTGAGTAAGCCAGTTAACATCAGGTTTTTGCAAACTGCATAACAATCGATTGTGTACTTTCGATAATCGATTGTTAACTGAGGCAAAGTTTTCAAAACTCATAAAAATCGATTATGAACTAATGGTAATCGATTGGAATGAGAAAAATGTCTCCCAGTGATTTTAAGTAAAATGATAATCGATTGTGGCTTTTGATAATCGATTATATATGAGACAGTAAGTTTTGAAATTAATTAATAATCGATTGTGGCTTTTGATAATCGATTATATATGAGACAGTAAGTTTTGAAATTAATTAATAATCGATTGTGGCTTTTGATAATCGATTATATATGAGACAGTAAGTTTTGAAATTAATTAATAATCGATTGTTCTATTTGATAATCGATTGTTGAAGCTGACCGTTGTCATATTTTTTTCAAATTACCTTCAGGTAATCGATTGTGATATTTAACAATCGATGTTTTAGCGTAAAATCTGGAAAAGATTTTCTGAACGTTGTTAAAATAATCGATTATTGATTTCCTGATAATCGATGTTTTATGCCAAAAATTGGAAAGGATTTTTTAACGTTATAATTAATCGATTATTGATTTGAAGTAATCGATTGTTAACGTAAAATCTGGGATTGATTTTTTGATCTGATAGGCAAACAATCGATTGTTTAGTCCTGACAATCGATTGTCACTGAGTAATTTCAGCAATCCTTAATTGGCAATTAGACAACGGTAAGACTGAGTTTTTCACCTATAAATACAGGTTTAACTCAGTGTTTTCACAACAACAACACATACAATTTAAGAATTTTCATTGCTAAAAGCTTTCTTACATTGATCATCATTTTCATTCATCTATAAAGCTTTTTGAAGAGCCATTCTATTGAGCTAAGTTGTTGTGATCTTGAGCGTACTATTTCTACTCATATCTACTCATTGAGGAGTACTTTGTAAAGTGAGTGTGTCTTTGTGTTTGTAAGAGAATTGCGATTCTCGTTTGTTGAGGAACTTGTGTTTCCTCGGTTGAAGTCTTTGGGATTGTTATCCCCGAGCAATTGAAGTCTTTGGGATTGTTATCCCCGAGCAATTGAAGTCTTTGGGATTGTTATCCCCGAGCAATTGAAGTCTTTGGGATTGTTATCCCCGAGCAATTGAAGTCTTTGGGATTGGTATCCCCGAGCAATTGAAGTCTTTGGGATTGTGATCCCCGAGCACCTAGGTGAGGCTTGTGTCCTCAGCTGTAACGGTTTGTTAAGCACCCGTAAGCTTGACAAGTTTAGTGGAAATCTCGAGAGAGTCTCTCGGGGACTGGACTAACCACGTTTGTGGCCAACCAGGATACATCTTTGTGTAAGTTTATTTTACTGCACTTGTCTTAATTTCTGCAAAGTTTTTAAATTCCGCACTAAAACGCTTAATAATTTTAAAACGCTATTCACCCCCCCCTCTAGCGTAAAGCGTTATTTCCAACAATTGGTATCAGAGCCATACTCTCTGAAAAACTTAACCGTTTGAGAGAACCATCGATGGCTTCTACTCTAAATTTCTTTGCAGGAATAGTCGAAGGAGAATGCAGCATGTCGCCTCCAATATTAGACGAAAACGACTACTCAGTCTGGAAATATCGGATGCAAATTTTTACAATGGCAAACGATTTGTATCTATGGCAAGCTATTAAACACAGTGATCAACTGACGACAAAAGTCGGGAAAGATAAGGTAAGTAAATACAACACTAAAGCTATGAATATATTACATAACGCCTTGAATCAGGAACTTTGGCGAAAAATCTCCCACTATAAAACTGCTAAGGAAATGTGGGATAAACTTGAGGAATTGCACGAAAACACGCCTCAAAAAGCGGTCAGCACAAACGATGAATCAACTGGTCGGTGCCTCATGGCAGACGAAAAAGACGAGGTAAGTACATCTAACGATATACAAATTGCTTATAACAAACTGCATGATGAGCTGGTAAATGCTTCTAAGACTATTAAAGATTTACAAAGAACTCTTTCTCTACAAGAAGAGGATTTTCAAAAACAACTCCTTTTAAAAGACAAGGACTTTGAAGAACGTCTTTCTTTAGCTCAAAAAGGTGTTGAAAATCTGTCTCGTGATAACGAGAATCTTGCAAATGAAAATCAATTTTTGTTAAATGATAGTATAGAACTTAGACAAGTCATCAAGACCATGCATGAAGCCTCTTGTGTTGAAAATTGCCTTACCTGTACTACTTGTGAGTCCTTAAAACTAGAAAACACAGAACTTAGGAAAACTTTAGAAACTCGTAGTAAAAAAGTTCTTAAAGTTAGTGAAAAAGAATCGCCTAAGAGAAATCAACGGCATAAAAACAAAAACTCCACTACTCCACCTAGAAATAACTCTAAGATTGTAAACAAGCCTAGAACAAATTCTTTTAGACCACCTAGACATTATGCTAGAATGTATGAAGATAAGGGTAGAACTAATATCTTTAGACAACCTAGATCCGAATCTAGGATTCTTGCAAACAAGCCTACAAATAGTAATTTTCGGCAACCAAGAAATTACTCTAGGAACGAGCTTAGACCACCTAGACATGACACTAGGTCCTTCAACAAGTCTAGCACTAATAACCTTAGACCATCTAGATATTATACTAGAAATGGGAACAATATGTCTTGTGTTAATCATTTTCATTCGCCTAGAACCTTGTTGGCTCAACCTAGGCATCAACACAACCCAAACGTAGTATGTCATTACTGCAATCGTATAGGTCATATTGCACCTATGTGTTTTACAAAGCATAGAGATTCTTCATATTATTATCATTACTTGCCTAACCCCCAAGGACCCAAAATGGTATGGGTACCTAAAGAATATTAATTTGCCTTGTAGGTGTGCTTGAAGGGATCAAGTGTACTATGGTACCTTGACAGTGGATGCTCCAGACACATGACAGGAGACGAATCCAAATTCCTTCAACTAGAGCACAAAGAAGGAGGAAGCGTTGTATTCGGTGACAACAATAAAGGACAAATTATTGGCATCGGATCGGTCGGTAAGAATGAAAAATCCTCTATAAAGCATATATTACTTGTCAAAGGTTTAAAGCATAATCTCTTGAGCATAAGTCAATTATGTGACAAGGGAAATCTTGCTTTGTTTGATTTGGATGAGTGTTTAGTGTTTAGACGCAGTGACTTCAAGATTATTCTACGTGGTTTTAGAATTGACAATATTTACATGGTTGATCTTGAAAACTCCTCATCCGAGTATGTTGATTGTTTGTTGAGCAAAGATGAAAATGTGTGGTTGTGGCATCGTAGAGTAGCTCATATGAACATGCATCTTTTAAATAAATTGATTTCTCAAAATCTAGTGATTGGTCTTCCCTTCTTAAAATTTGAAAGTGATACTATTTGTGATTCATGTCAAAAGGGGAAGCAAACAAGAGCATCTTTTAAAACCAAAAATGTTGTTTCAACATCTAGACCTTTACAACTATTGCATATGGATTTATTCGGACCATCCCGTATCGAAAGTCTAGGAAGAAATAGATATGCTTTTGTAATTGTTGATGACTTCTCTAGATTTACATGGACACTATTTCTTGCGCATAAAAGTGATGCATTTATTAGCTTCAAGCTTTTTCTTAAAAGAGTTCAAAATGAAAAGGAATCAACTGTCACTTCCATTAGAAGTGATCATGGGGGAGAGTTTGATCACAATCTCTTTGCGGACTTTTGTGATGAACTCGGAATCGAGCATACCTTTTCCGCTCCACGTACACCACAACAAAACGGGGTGGTGGAAAGGAAAAATAGGAGCCTCGAAGAGATGGCTAGAACCATGCTCGACGAAGCCAAGATTCCCAAACACTTTTGGGCAGACGCCGTGAGTACCGCATGCTATGTTTTGAATAGAGTAGCAATTCGGCCGATACTCTTAAAAACCCCATATGAACTCTACAAAGGTAGAAAACCTAACACTTCACATCTACGCGTTTTTGGTTGTAAATGTTTTGTGCATAACAATGGAAAGGACCAATTAGGAAAATTTGATGCAAAGTCGGATGAAGGTATCTTCATTGGCTATTCTTCTCGTAGTAAAGCTTATAGGGTTTTTAATAAAAGAACCCAAGTTGTAGAGGAATCTCCTCATATTGTTTTTTCCGAAGATAATACTCGCTTGGCGAGAAAGGATTGTGGTCTTGATCTTTCAGGTATTCTGGAAAGCCTAAAGGACAAAATTCAAGAAGAACCACCAAGGAAAGAAACTGACAAAACGGTGGAACCACAAATTGAAAAAGCTCCTCAACCAGAAAATGAACCAAAAGAGCAAATAGAATGGAGGACAGTCAAAGATCATCCTCTCGATCAGGTAATAGGCGACGTTGGAGGGAAGGTAAGTACCCGGAGCTCTCTTAGAAATACCTTAGATCTTACTGCTTTTGTTTCTCAAATTGAACCCAAAACCATCTCTGAAGCAATTGGGGATGAATTTTGGACCTTGGCAATGCAAGAGGAGCTTAACCAATTCAAACGTAACAACGTTTGGGATTTGGTGCCAAGACCCGAAGGTCATACCATAATTGGTACGAAATGGGTTTTTCGAAATAAATTAGATGAAAATGGCATAATCACTAGAAACAAAGCTAGGCTTGTGGCTCAAGGCTATAATCAAGAAGAAGGGATTGATTATGATGAGACATATGCTCCGGTAGCTAGATTAGAGGCCATCCGTCTGTTGCTTGCTTTTGCATCTTCTATGAATTTCTTTGTATATCAAATGGATGTGAAAAGTGCCTTTTTAAATGGTTTTATCCAAGAAGAAGTTTTTGTAAAACAACCCCCCGGTTTTGAAGACTTTAATTTTCCCAATCATGTTTTCAAACTCAAAAAGGCCCTTTATGGTTTAAAACAAGCTCCTCGAGCTTGGTATGAAAGGTTGAGTAAATTTCTTTTAGAAAATAATTTTATTCATGGAAAAGTTGACACAACTTTATTTGTCAAGCATGAAAACAATGATATCTTGCTAGTTCAAATATATGTAGATGATATCATTTTTGGTGCTACTAACAATGCTCTATGCAAGGAATTTTCAAACTTAATGACTAGCGAATTTGAGATGTCCATGATGGGTGAGTTACAATTCTTTTTGGGATTACAAGTAAAACAAATGAAGGAAGGTACATTCATTTGTCAAAGCAAGTATTGCAAAGATCTGCTTAAACGTTTTGACATGAACAATGCAAAGGAAATAGCAACTCCCATAAGCACATCCGATCATCTCGACAAAGATGAAAAAGGTAAGGAAGTCGACATCAAAAAGTACCGAGGTATGATTGGCTCTCTTCTTTATCTTACTGCTAGTCGTCCGGACATCATGTTTAGCGTGTGCGTCTGTGCCCGTTATCAATCATGTCCAAAAGAGTCTCACCTTACTGCGGTAAAGCGGATTCTAAGGTATCTTGTCGGTACTACCAATGTGGGTCTATGGTACCCCAAAGGTTCTTCATGCCAACTTATTGGCTATTCCGACTCCGATTTTGCTGGATGCAAATTGGACCGCAAGAGCACTAGCGGCACTTGCCACTTGCTCGGTAGCGCTTTAGTTTCTTGGTTTAGTAAGAAGCAAGTTAGTGTTGCGTTGTCCACAACCGAGGCTGAATATGTAGCCGCGGGGAGTTGTTGCGCTCAAATCCTATGGATGAAACAACAACTCTTGGACTATGGCCTACGTCTTGATCACATTCCTCTTAGATGTGACAACACTAGTGCCATATGCTTGACGAAGAACTCCATTCTTCACTAGCGAACAAAACACATTGAAATTAGACATCATTTTATTAGAGATCACGTTCTAAAAGGCGATGTCGAAATTGAATTTGTTGAAACAAAAAGCCAATTGGCAGACATCTTTACAAAGCCCTTAGATAAAGAGTCCTTCTTCCGAATTCGTAGTGAACTCGGGATCCTTGACTCCACGTTGATCTAAGTCATGCATTGCATTTTATTTCCTACATAATTTCTAACTTGAGCGTCGGAGGCGTCTAACATTTTGTTGCAGGTATCACCCTAAAGAAAAGGGGATCCTAAAAAGCATGACGCAAGATACTCAAGTATTCTACAGGAAAATCGCCGTCAAACAATCGATTACTGTATCAATAATCGATTACTTCCGTTATTTTTTTTCAATAAATAAACTTGTGTTTATTTCATATTTGTTATTCTTCCCTTGTGTACATTTTTTTGCTAATGGCAAAAGGGGGAAGAAACGGGATATCAAGAAGTATGCTATATTATGCTATATGCTCTCAACTTCATTCATGCTTAAAGTGAGGGGGAACATGAATTGAGGGGGAACATGACACTTGTCTTGGTTTATCAAAATAATTATTGCATATATCCCGCCTATGTTTGCCATTATCAAAAAGGGGGAAATTGTTGGAAACACGTTTCAAATGCAATATACTAAACGTGTGTTCTTTTGTAGGTTTTGATGAATGTCAAACAAAGCAATAAGCGATATATAGCAGTGCTCAAGGACAAGCACATAATGGATGCATTACAAGAAGCTCAAGACAATGCTTGGAAATGTTATAATTGAGTCAATATTAATTGTGATCTTGACTCCTCAATCTTGGCTCATAACATGGCTTCTCTACTAAAATTATTTTTTCCAAAATCATGCATATTTAAAGTAAGTGTCAAATGATTTTAAACTATGCATATTTACATTTGTTAAAATGTTTTCCAAACATGCCTCAAAAATCTGGGCTAAGATAATCGATTATGTACTTATGATAATCGAGTATCTCTAAGCCAAGACTGCATGACAATCGATTATGAATTAATGATAATCGATTGTGAGTAAGCCAGTTAACATCAGGTTTTTGCAAACTGCATAACAATCGATTGTGTACTTTCGATAATCGATTGTTAACTGAGGCAAAGTTTTCAAAACTCATAAAAATCGATTATGAACTAATGGTAATCGATTGGAATGAGAAAAATGTCTCCCAGTGATTTTAAGTAAAATGATAATCGATTGTGGCTTTTGATAATCGATTATATATGAGACAGTAATTTTTGAAATTAATTAATAATCGATTGTGGCTTTTGATAATCGATTATATATGAGACAGTAAGTTTTGAAATTAATTAATAATCGATTGTGGCTTTTGATAATCGATTATATATGAGACAGTAAGTTTTGAAATTAATTAATAATCGATTGTTCTATTTGATAATCGATTGTTGAAGCTGACCGTTGTCATATTTTTTTCAAATTACCTTCAGGTAATCGATTGTGATATTTAACAATCGATGTTTTAGCGTAAAATCTGGAAAAGATTTTCTGAACGTTGTTAAAATAATCGATTATTGATTTCCTGATAATCGATGTTTTATGCCAAAAATTGGAAAGGATTTTTTAACGTTATAATTAATCGATTATTGATTTGAAGTAATCGATTGTTAACGTAAAATCTGGGATTGATTTTTTGATCTGATAGGCAAACAATCGATTGTTTAGTCCTGACAATCGATTGTCACTGAGTAATTTCAGCAATCCTTAATTGGCAATTAGACAACGGTAAGACTGAGTTTTTCACCTATAAATACAGGTTTAACTCAGTGTTTTCACAACAACAACACATACAATTTAAGTATTTTCATTGCTAAAAGCTTTCTTACATTGATCATCATTTTCATTCATCTATAAAGCTTTTTGAAGAGCCATTCTATTGAGCTAAGTTGTTGTGATCTTGAGCGTACTATTTCTACTCATATCTACTCATTGAGGAGTACTTTGTAAAGTGAGTGTGTCTTTGTGTTTGTAAGAGAATTGCGATTCTCGTTTGTTGAGGAACTTGTGTTTCCTCGGTTGAAGTCTTTGGGATTGTTATCCCCGAGCAATTGAAGTCTTTGAGATTGTTATCCCCGAGCAATTGAAGTCTTTGGGATTGTTATCCCCGAGCAATTGAAGTCTTTGGGATTGTTATCCCCGAGCAATTGAAGTCTTTGGGATTGGTATCCCCGAGCAATTGAAGTCTTTGGGATTGTGATCCCCGAGCACCTAGGTGAGGCTTGTGTCCTCAGCTGTAACGGTTTGTTAAGCACCCGTAAGCTTGACAAGTTTAGTGGAAATCTCGAGAGAGTCTCTCGGGGACTGGACTAACCACGTTTGTGGCCAACCAGGATACATCTTTGTGTAAGTTTATTTTACTGCACTTGTCTTAATTTCTGCAAAGTTTTTAAATTCCGCACTAAAACGCTTAATAATTTTAAAACGCTATTCACCCCCCTCTAGCGTAAAGCGTTATTTCCAACAGGGACTACCCGAGGGTGTCTTGCGTTGCCTGTGCATGTATCTACCCCGGTGGGTGATACTATCATTGTGGACTATGTGTATCGGTCCTGTCTTGTTACTATTGAGGGTCTGGAGACCCGAGCTGACTTGTTGCTATTGAGCATGGTGGATTTTGATGTTATTCTGGGCATGGATTGGCTATCACAGTGTCATGCTATTCTGGACTTTCACGCAAAGACAGTAACTTTGGCTATTCCGGGTATCCCGAGGATCGTGTGGCGTGGTTCGACGGATTATGTATCCAACAGGGTAATCTCTTTCTTGAAGGCCCAGCGAATGGTTGGGAAGGGATGTTTATCATATCTAGCATTCGTGAGGGATGCGGGAGTTGAGACTCCTAGTCTTGATTCGATTCCTGTGGTGAGGGAGTTTCCTGATGTATTTCCATCAGACCTGCCGGGCATGCCACTGGACAGGGATATTGACTTCGGTATTGATTTGGTGCCGGACACTCAGCCTATTTCTATTCCTCCATATCGTATAGCACCAGCAGAGGTAAAGGAGTTGAAGGATCAGCTGCAGGAACTCCTAGATAAGGGGTTCATTCGTCCGAGTATGTCGCCAAGGGGCGCACCGATGTTATTTGTTAAGAAGAAGGATGGCACAATGAGAATGTGCATTGATTACAGACAGTTGAACAAAGTGACAGTAAAGTACAATATCCACTGCCCCGTATTGAGGATTTGTTTGACCAGCTTCAGGGAGCAAACATATTCTCCAAGATTGATCTCCGTTCAGGCTATCACCAGCTGAAGATTAGAGATTCTGATATCATGAAGACAACTTTTAGGACGAGATATGGGCATTATGAGTTTCTGGTTATGTCATTTGGGCTGATTAATGCCCCATCAGCATTCATTCACCCGATGAAAAGTGTATTTCGGCCGTATATGGATTCTTTTATGATTGTGTTTATTGATGATATTCTTGTGTACTTGCGTATCTAGGAAGAGCACGCGCAACATTTGAGGGTGGTATTCCAGAGGTTGAGAGAGGAGAAGTTGTATGCAAAGTTCTCCAAGTGTGAAGTCTAGCTAAGTTTCGTGGCTTTTCTGGGACACGTGGTGTCCAGTGATGGTATTCAGGTTGACCCAAAGAAGATCGAGGCAGTGCAGAGTTGGCCCAGACCGTCCTCAGCTTCTGAGATTCGGAGTTTCCTCGATTTGGCAGGTCATTACCGCAGGTTCGTTCATGGTTTTTCATCTATTGCTTCGCCTTTGATGAAGTTGACGCAAAAGAATGCACCATTTGTGTGGTCTGATGAGTGCGACGAGAGCTTCCAAAAGCTCAAGTCATTGTTCACTACAGATCCAGTGTTAGTACTGCCAGCAGCTTCAGGTTTTTATACGGTAATTGCAATGCTTCGAGGATCGATATTAGATGTGTTCTGATGTCGGATGGTAGAGTGATTGCATATGCTTCTCGGCAATTGAAACTCCATGAGAAAAACTACCATGTTCATTACTTAGAGTTGGCTGCTATAGTTCATGCCTTGAAGATTTGGAGGCACTATCTATATGGAGTATCTTGTGAGGTGTATACAGATCTTCGCAACCTTCAGCACTTATTCAAGCAGAAAGATCTGAATTTGAGACAACGTAGATGGCTTGAGTTACTCAAGGATTATGATATTACCATATTGTATCATCTGGGGAAGGCCAATGTAGTGGCCAGTGCTTTGAGCCGGAAGACGGTGAGTATGGGTAGCTTGGCATACATCCCAGTTGGGGAGAGGCCCCTTGCAATTGATGTTCAGGCCTTGGCCAATCGGATGGTAAGGCTAGATATTTCAGAGCCCAGCCGGGTGTTGGCTTGTGTGGTTTCTCGGTCTTCCTTGTATGATCGTATTAGGGAGCGCCGGTATGATGACCCGCATTTGCTTGTCCTGAAGGACAGGGTCCAGCATGATGATGCCAGAGATGTGACTATTGGTAGCAATGGTGTGTTGCGGATGCAGGGCCTGATTTGCGTGCCCAATGTGGATGGGCTCCGAATGATGATATTAGAGGAGGCCCACAGCTCGCGGTATTCCATTCATCCAGGTGCCGCAAAGATGTACCAGGACTTGAGGCAGCATTATTGGTGGAGGAGAATGAAAAAGGACATTGTGAGTTATGTGGCTAGGTGTCTCAATAGTCAGCAGGTGAAATATGAGCATCAGAGACCCGGTGGTGTACTTCAGCAGATGGATATCCCGGAGTGGAATGGGAGAAGATTACTATGGACTTTGTGAGTGGTCTCCCTCATACCTCGAGGAACTTGGATTTTATTTGGGTGGTTGTGGATAGACTGACTAAGTCTGCGCATTTCATTCCGGTATGTACCACGTATTCTTCGGAGCGGTTGGCAGAGATTTTCATCCGTGAGATTGTACGGTTGCATGGGGTCCCGGTTTCTATTGTCTCAGACAGGGGTACTCAGTTTTCTTCCCAGTTCTAGAAGACTTTTCATCGGGAGTTGGGCACTCAGATTCAGATGAGCATAGTTTTTCATCCTTATACGGACGGACAGTCCGAGCGTACTATTCAGATATTGGAAGACATGTTGCGTGCTTGTGTTATTGATTTCGGAGGTTCTTGGCTGAGCTCTTGCCGCTTGCAGAGTTTTCTTATAACAATAGTTATCAGTCCAGCATTCAGATGGCGCCGTATGAGGCTTTATATGGGAGACGGTATAGGTCTCCAGTCGGTTGGTTTGAGCCCGGCGAAGCTAGGCTATTGGGGACAGAGTTAGTTCAGGATGTCTTGGAGAAAGTTAATGTTATCCAGGAGAGACTTCGTACGGCTCAGTCGCGAGAAGAGTTATGCGGACCGGAAGGTTCGGGATGTATCTTATATGGTGGGCGAGAAGGTTCTATTGAAGGTCTCGCCTATGAAAAGCGTGATGAGGTTTGAAAAGAAAGGGAAGCTGAGTCGACGGTTTATTGGACCTTTTAAGATACTCAGGAGGATTGTGGAGATGGCCTATATGCTTGCGTTGCCACCCATCTTGTGGGGGGTTCACCCGCTGTTCCATGTTTCCATGCTCAGGAAATATTTTGGGGACCTGTCTAATGTATTAGACTTCAGCACGATCCAGCTTGATGAGGATTTGACCTATGAGATGGAGCCAGTGGCTATTTTGGGTCGGCATGTTCGAAAGTTGAGATTAAAAGACATAGCTTCGGCGAAGGTGCAGTGGAGAGGTCGGCCCGTGGAGGAGGCCACTTGGGAGACCGAGTAGGAGATACAGAGAAGATATCCTCGTTTGTTTGAGGCTCCAGGTATGTTTCTTGACCCGCTCAAGGACAATCATTTGTTTTAGTTGGGGAGGATGTGACGACCCGACCCGTCGTCTTTTGTATTTCAGCCCCGTTATCCCCGTATTATATTTCCCCGTGTGTTGATATATGTGTTTGGTGAGTTTGAAGTGTGTTGGGTTGAATGGTTAGAAATGAGACCAATAGTCTCTTTAAGGAAAGCTTAAGTTGGAAAAGTCAACCAGACGTTGACTTGTGAGTTAGAGGGCTCAGAATGGATTTTCGATGATTCGACTAGTTTTGGGGGATAATTTATGACTTGGGAGTGAAATCAGAACTGAATTTGGAGGTCCGGTGTAGAATTAGGTTTGAATCGGCTAAGTTGAATTTCGGCAAATTCCGGTTGATAGGTGAGATTTTGATCTGAGGGTCGGAATGGAATTCCGAGAGTTGCACTAGTTTCGTTAGGTGATTTTGGACATGTCTGCAAATTTTCAGGTCATTCGGACGTCGTTTGGTTGAGTTTCGGATCGAATGCAAATTTGTAAAAGTTCTAGTTTGACATATGCTTGAATTTGAGGAATTTGGTGATTTTTGATGTTAATGTTAGTGTTTTTATGACCCAAGCAAGTCTGAATGAGGTAATTGGTCATGTTGGTGCCTTTGGTTGAGGTCCCGGGGGCCTCGGGGGATTTCGGAGGATTAACCGTGCTATTCTTGGACTTGGAAGAAAGCTGGTGCACATCTATTGGTGTTGCAGAGAAGTACTCTTCGCGTTCGCATGGGTGAGTCACGAACACGTAGAGGTAATTTGGGAGGCCTGGAATTTGGTCTTCGCATTCACGTTGAGGGGCCGCTTTCGCGTAGGTGTAGGACCCAGGGCCTTCACATTCGTGTGATTGAGCCGCGTTCGTGAAGGGTAGTTTTTGGCAGGTGGAATTTTGGTCATCGCGAACGCGATGGGGTTTCGCGTTCGGGTAGGGATAGGCACCTGGGCAGTTCAGTTAAGTGTAAAACATCTCTTCCACGAGCTTATTCATATTTCCTCCATTGTTGGACATTTTGGAGAGCTTTTGGAGCAAATTAAAGAGCGATTTGAAGAGGATTGATTAGAGGTAAGTTTTATGGACTCAAAACATCTTTTAAACATGATATTAACCCTTAAATTTCTGGAATCAAATTAAATTGGGGAAGAACCAGGGCTTGGAATTTTGAATGAAAATTGTGGATTTGAATGAGCAATTAGACTCCAATTTTGATGAATTTTATATATACGGACTCGTGGCGAGACGAGGATTCTGAAAATGTAAATTTCGTAATTTTTCGAGAAGTGGGCCCGGGGCTCGGGTTTTGCCAACTTCGTGTTTTTAGGTGTAATTCGAGTTATTTCGATTGGGTTATGTTCCATTGGCCTATTTTGACGTATTCCTATTGGTTTTGATCAAATTTGGCATCCGCGTAGTTTGATTCTCGGGAGAAAGGCATTGCGAGCTAGTTTGCGGCCGGCTTGAGGAGAGTAATGGGTGTAGATGATGACCTGAGGGTTTGAAACCCAGGTATACACATTCTGACGCTATTATGAGGCTAGAGACACACTCCATGTTAGTGTGGGGTCGTATATATTAGAAATTGTGACTCGGTCCAATCCGAAGGATAAATTGTGCTATTTTGGCGAGTGTTTCGCCTACTATATTGATGATATCAGGGCTTAATGCCATGTTTGGGGCCTTTTGACGACTTGTAGAATCCTTCAGGGATTGATATACCAGAGTTAGGATGATTTGCATATTATTTATTTCAGTCCGGGGTTTTAACACTATTTTTGCCAACTCATCCGTATCTCTATGTTTGAAAACTCAAATGATTCTTAAATGATATTTCGGGCTGACGATCATGATTCCACTATTTTCTGGACTGTATATTATTTTTAAATGGAAATGGTGGTATATATTGGCACCGTGATTTTAAATGGGAACAGTGGTACCTATTGGCACAGTGATTTTTAAATGGAAACGGTGGTAACTATTGGCACCGTGATTTGAAATGGAAACGGTGGTAACTATTGACACTGTGTATTGAAATGGAAACTGTGGTAACTATTGGCACTGTATGATATGGCGCTTGGGCTGTAGAAGCCCCTCTCGTGTCTGAACCCCCACAGTGAGCGCGAGTACCCAAATGGATCGGGCTACACGTTCCGTAGTGTTCATGAATTGCATTGCATTTCATACATTTGTTTACTGTTGCTTTATCTGTATATCTCTGGTGGTACTATATAGAACTTCTAGATAGCTTCATTTTGTGTTATTTCGTGTTTTCTTATCTTCGAGTTTTTATACATGCTTATTACTCACTGAGTTGGTAGATTCACCCCATACTCCCTGCACCTTGTGTGTAGATCCATGTGTTCCAGAGATCTAGTGCTGCTGCTGTTGATTTCCCGGGCTATTCAGAGTATTGAGGTAGCTTCCTAGCGTCCGCAGGACCACTTACTCTGTCTCTATGTGTCTGTTTTTTTTGCTATTTTGTCAGACTTTGGTATCATTTCCGTTCAGACTTGTATCCTGTTTTGTTAGAGGCTCTGCACTCGTGACTCTTCAGTTTTGGGAGGATTATTGTTCTTGCTCAGCTGTATTTTCATTGGTATTGTCTATCTCTGGTTGGGAGTTCGATATTAAATTCGTTGTGTTATCTTAAATTATTTCTTTTGGGCTGGAATGCTGTTCTTGATTGTGGTTTGGTCGGGCTTGCCCAGCCTCGCGGCCAGGCGCCATCACGATCGGGTTTGGGGTCGTGACAGTATATATATATATATATATACACACACATTTTTATAAGGGCGGGCGTACTGCTCAACCAGATGAGGATGAGATCAACAAGATTCTGGCAGAGATAGGTGAAGGGCAACCTACATCGACACCTGCTTATGCTTCTCTTCCACAAAAAGAGAAAAGTCAATTGCAGTCTCAACTAGGAGATGATTCACAAGAGAAGGAAGCAGTTAAGGAAGGAACACTGGAGTCTGCTGCTGCAAAGAAGAAGAAAAAGAAGAAGTAGGAAAAAGAGAAAAAGGCAGCTGCAGCTGCCTCTATCATGGAGGAAAAGCAGGAAGAAACAAAGAATGACACTAAAGGAAAATTGGCAGATAAAAAACAGTCAAAACAGGTTAGGGAGATGCTAGAGAGACTTAAGAAAATGAAGGAAGCTGAAGAAAGGAAGAAGAAGGAAGAAGAGGAAAGGTTAAGGAAAGAAGAAGAAGAACGACATCGACAGGAAGAACTTGAAAGACTAGAAGAGGAGAAAAAACGCTTGAAAAAGGAGAGGGAGAAGGAAAAGCTCTTGAAGAAGAAACAAGAGGGGAAACTGCTAACCGGAAATCAAAAGGAAGAAGCTCGAAGATTAGAAGCAATGAGAAAGCAATTTCTCGCTAATGGCGGAGATTTGCCTCTCTCAACTGGCGAGATTACAAAAAGGCAACCAAATGGCCTATTTACCAAAAAAAGAAGTCAAAGCCACAAGCTCAGGCTAATGGAAAAAACCAGGAAGAGTCTGTTGAAAGAACAGAAGCGCAAGAACATCAGCAAGACATTGTCTCTGAGGTTGAGTCAATGGAATCTGAGAAGGTTAAGGATATGAATTCAGAAAGTATAGAGAAGAAGTCAAAAATAGCTGCTGCTGAAGATAATGGAGCTGAAGAAGAGGAAGATGATCAAGAATGGGATGCGAAAAGTTGGGATGATGCCGATCTTAAATCGCCTGGCAAGAGTGCTTTTGAAGGTGAAGAGATAGATTCACATCCGCAACCTATCATTAAGAAAGAGATTAAGGCTGCAAGGTCAGCTGCTTGTGATGCAGGGCCTCTGCCTGTTGCTGCCAAGTCCGTGATTCCTACTCAAAAAGTTGCAGCAAGCGTACCAGTTGTCACTAAGAATGATGGAATTAAGACGAGGGAGCCTGAGGTTGGGATTGCAGTGGCAGGAACAGAAAAATGTGGTGCTTCTTCTAGCCAGAGTGAATACAATCTCCGGTCTCCTATTTCCTGTGTCATGGGCCATGTCGATACCGGTAAAACAAAGCTCCTTGACTGCATACGTGGCACTAATGTTCAAGAAGGTGAAGCTGGAGGGATTACGCAGCAGATAAGTGCAACTTATTTTCCAGCTGAGAATATACGCGAGAGAACTAAGGAACATAGAGCTGATGCTACACTGAGGGTCCATGGATTGTTGGTCATTGACACACCTGGACATGAATCATTCACTAATCTGCGGTCTAGAGGTTCAGATTTATGTGATATTGCAATTTTGGTCGTAGACATTATGCATGGGTTAGAACCGCAGACAATCGAGTCACTTAATCTTCTAAAGATGAGGAATACAGAATTTGTTGTTGCTTTGAACAAGGTGAGGTTTATTAGAGTATTCTGGTAGTTGATGGTTTATTTGAATTTTGATTTTTTTCTTTTCTTTGTAGTTCTTATTTTGTTTCTTTTTTCGATTTTACTTGATACAGGTAGATCGGCTTTATGGATGGAAAGTGTGCCGCAATGCACCTATTGTGAAGGCAATGAAGCAACAGTCCAAAGATGTTCACTTTGAATTTAATACGAGGCTTGCTCAGGTCATTTATAACCGCTGTCATCTCAATTCAACGTTTCCTATCTTTGTGCCACTTCATCTCAACAAGCTTTTATTCAATTGTTGCAGGTCATTACCCAGTTCAAGGAACAAGGTATCAATACCGAATTATACTATAAAAACAAAGAAATGGGGAAGGATACTTTTCGCATTGTGCCTACTAGTGCATCAGGTGTGTGCGTGTATACACTTTATCCCCTTTTTTCTTTTGCTGGATTATGTTTTTCTGCAGCACTCCTATAAGACTTTTGATTTTGGCTAATTATTCGGCTATGGATTTGATGTTACAGTGGTGAAGGTATTCCTGACTTATTGTTTTTACTGGTGCAATGGACACAAAAGACAATGGTTGGGAGACTAACTTACAGCACCGTTGTCAGTTTACTTACATTTTTTTTGAATTGGTAACTATTGTAGATATTAATAACATCAGTTACAAGAAAAGGATAGATAGATGTTCTGGTTTGACACCTAGCAAGATCCTTGTATGTCTATGATTGTCAATGTATCTTCTGTGTAAATCTTTTTACACCAAAAACAAAAAAGAAGAATACAATTGAGTTTGATCTTCTGTACTGGATTGCTTCTGTCTTCAAAACATCTAGCGTTCCTTTATCTCCAAACTGTCCACCAGATACAAGCCGGGACAGTCCTCCATCTATCTCTATGAGTTGCTTCAGCTCCGGCTTCTTCCAAGCTATAAAGAACATCTTTAAGCATGTATGGCATTGACCATGAAATACCCCTAAGAATAATAAAGATTTTCCATAGTTGATCTGTAATCTTACAATGTAGAAATAGATGGCTGACAGTTTCAGCACTTCCTCCACATAGAAAAATCTTTAACACAGAGAAATTCCCCTTTTTATGAGATTGTCCTGGGTTAAAACTGCCTCCTTTGCTAGTAGCCAAGTGAAGCATGCTACCTTGTAAGGAATCTTTGTTTTCCGTATATGTTTTCAAGGCCATGCGTCTACCTATTGATTATTATGATTCAAAATCTTGTATGCATCCTTCACCTGATATATTCCTCTGTGGTGCCTCTGCCACGAAATTAGATCAAACCCCTACTGTAAACCTTTAAATGCTTCCAGCTCTCTGTAAAGGTCAGCTAATCTTGTTATCTCCCAGTCATTCAACGGTCTTCTGAGAGCGATTTCCCATCCTTGATGACTCCTCATCTCAACTACCATTCTATGCTGGTTTTGCGCTAAACCAAACATATCAGGGTGTCTTTCCTTTAAGCTTCCGTGTCCCAACCAGTTATCATTCGTGAATGATATGTTCCTTCCATTGTTCACTCTTATGGAAGAATGATTCTTCATTATAGGCTAGAGTTCTCTGATGGATTTCCACACAACAACACTATATGTTGTTCTGACTTTTTGTGACACCCAGTTGTTTTCCTCACCATACTTAGCTTTGATCACTTTGCTCCATAAAGATTGTGGTTCTTGAGAGTACTTCCATAACCATTTCATTCTAAGAGCCTTGCTTTGATTCGTCAAATTTCTTATTCTTAAACCACCTTGCATTTTTGCCAGTGTGAGGTTCTTCCATTTAACTAAATGGAATGCCCTTTTCTCCTTATTGCTTTGCCAAAGGAATGATCTTCGCATTTTATCCAATTTCTGTAAAATGTCGGCTGGAATTGGGAATAAAGACATCATATAAGTCGGAAGTGTATCTAATACTGAGTTGATAAGAACTAACCTGCCCCCCCCCCCCCCCAAGATAGATATTGTGATTTCCATCTTGTCAACTTCTTTTCACATTTTTCTATGACTGAATTCCAGATCTCTTTTGATTTGGATCTTGCACCAAGAGGCATCCCAAGGTAAACAATTGGTAGGGACCCAACTTCTCCTCCTAGAATCTGTGTCAGTTGCTCCATGTTGTTAACTTCATTAATGAGAAAATATTGCTCTTTCTCCAGTTGACGTGTAATCCCGAAACTCCCTCAAAAAGACCAAAATGATCCTTAAGAATCTAAGTTGCTCCTTTTTTTCGCATCACAGAAAACTAGAGTATTATCAGCATATTGGAGATGTGTGATCTCTAGATTGTTTGCCCTGCTTCTGTTTATCTCAAAACCTTTCACCCATCCACTAGCTTTAGTCGTTTTGATCATGTTGTTCAGACCTTCCATTGCTATAGAAAGGGAAATAAATGATCACCTTGTCTTAGACCTCTGTGTGAATGGAAAAAGCCTTTTGGAGATCCATTTATGAGAACGGAAAATGTTACATTTGATATACAAAATTTCATCCATCTAATCCATTTCTGCCCAAAACCCATTACTTCTAACATTCCGAGTAGGAAGCTCCAGTTTGCGTGATCATAGGCCTTCTCAATGTCTAATTTGAATAAGATTCCAGGATCTTTCTTTTTGATTCTTGAATCCACAGCTTCGTTGGCAATCGATACTGCATCTATTATTTGTCTTCCTTTGATGAAAGCCATTTGTTGAGCATCAACAATTTTCCCTACCACCCTCTTAAGTCTTTCAGTCAAGACTTTAGAGAGTAGTTTATAGAAACTTCCTATAAGACTGATAGGTCTGAAATCTCTCAATTCTTTCGCACCTGTCTTCTTTGGAATCAAGGCCATATACGTTGCATTGAAGCTTTCTCAAACAATTCTTGAGAATGGAAGTTGTTGAAAGCCTCCATGATGTCTTATTCAAAATGTCCCAACATTTGATGAAAAAACCCATTGTGTATCCATCCGGACCTGGGGCCTTGTCACTTGCACACATCTTCAGACAACTCAGAACTTCATGTTTCTCAAAGTTACCCGGTAAAGACTCCCGCTCTGCTTCAGAAATTATCACACTATTTTCGAAATTTACCGTTGGTCTCCACTCTTCCGGTTCTGTGTACAGCCCCTTGTAGATATCAGTGATCTCGTTCTCTATTCTGTTTGGATCCTCTACTACTTCATGTCGAATCAATAGTTGATCAATGTTGTTGTTCCTCTTGTGTGCATTAGCAGTGCGATGGAAAATTTTTGTATTCCTGTCCCCTTCTTCAAGCCACAGTGCTCTAGATTTCTGTCTCCATGCACTTTCTTCATTCTTGAGTTATTCCTCAATCTCCATTAGAATAGCTTCCTTCCTTACTGATTCCTCCTCTGTCAGCGCTCTTAGTTGTTGTGTGGCTTCAAACCCTGCGAGTTGACTCACCAGTTTTGATTTTTGTAATCCCAAATTACCTTCACAACTTCTGCTCCATTCTTTTAGCTTGCCCTTGAGAGCTTTTAACTTGCAAGCTAAAATGTAATCCGGTCTTCCTGTAAATACAAAAGATGTCCACCATTCTCTAATTCTGTCATCAAAACCTTCCACATTCAGCTACCAATTTGCAAACTTAAACTATGATTTTGCTTTTTCCCAAACACCACAGTATAGAGCCACAGGTGAATAGTCAGAAATCAGCCTTTGTTGGATAGTTTGCTTGATGTTACTGAAACTTTCATCCCATTCTTCTGAAATGAGAAATCTATCAATTCTTGAAACGGTTATATGATTGTCCCCTTTGAACCAAGTATAGTAGCCTCCTTCAAGTCAAAGATCTATCAACTCCAAATCTTCTATAAAATCCGTGAATTCCACCATCGCTCTAGACCTCCTTCAACATTCCTGTTTTTCAGAAGGGTATCTTGTAACGTTAAAATCACCACAAACCGCCCAAGGACCTTCCATCAATGTCCTCACTGCACCAATTTCTCTCCAGAGTATTTTCCTTTCAATTCTGTAATTTGGGCATACACTCCTGTTCTGTGACATTGAAAATTCTGTAAAAAAGCCTCGAACTTGCAAGTCAAAGTATATGCACCAGTGTGTAACATCTCCCCTTTCCATACTCTGCAATCCCATAAAAACAGAATCCCCCCTCTCGTGCCGCTATCTAAACTTACATACCTCACCCATATTCCACCTCATATTTGGTTTACTATTTCTCTGATATCCCCCTCCACTTTTGTCTCTTGCATGCATATAATGCATGCCTTCCAGTTTTGTACTTGACTTTTAATGATCTCCCTTTTCTTCTTATTGTTCAATCCCCTTACATTCCATGAAATTACTTTGATCTTCATATTGGAATGATTGGTAGCTCCCTTCCCCTGCTCATCAAAAGAAGTTAACCCTTTTAATTCCAGTGCTACTTTGAACCTTTGTTTTTTTCACCTCCAACTCTGTCTCCACCCTTCTTACTTAAAAGCTCCAAAGCTTCTTCTTCTTCTTCATGGCCTTGAAAATCTACTTCAAACTTTTTTTCCAATTTGATCATATTTTGATGGACCCATAGTGTTGCATCCATATCTTTATCCGTTAATGGGTTTTGTTGCTGAACTGCTATAAGAGTCACCTCCTCGATTTCCCATTCTTGGATAGAGCTGAAAGGCTTTAGTTGTTATTATTGCTCCAAAGCACTTCCAGCTTGCTCTTCCCCCATATTGATATTTATGTTCTGCTCCCCTTCATGCTGTTCCATTCTTGCTGTCTCTGCTCCATCTTCTGGCTGACTGCAACTGTTAGGTGTTCCCTTTGGCATACTTTCAATATTTGCGCTGGACATTTGATCCCCTGGACTAGACTCTTTTGCCTTCAAGTTAGAAGAGCCTCCAATTTCCTCAATATAAGGCTTCAGCCTAAATTCATGAGAGAACTCACATGAGAGATCATTATAAATGACTTACGCAGCCAAATCGTAGTAAGAGGATTTCAGCTCGTTGTTTGTCACTTTAATGCTGCGATTCATCGAACTCGAACCATGTGTAAGTTGCACACATGCCTTTCCTTTATCGATGTTTTGCGAAATGGTGCACCCCACTCTCTGATTTAAAGGATTGGTTGTTTTCTGGCCTATCCAGCTCAAATCTTGCCTGTCTTTCAGCCAAGATTGGGATTAAAAATTTGATTCCGTCTGTTTCAATCCCAACCTCATTAGGAATCTTTCTGCTATCACCAAAAATTTCAATTCCGGCCCACTTTAGATGATATTTGAGATATGTTTCTTCTTCTGTAGCTATCCATTCGCCAAAGAGATCTCCTATTTTTTTGAAGATCTTTTTTGACCATATATGTAAAGGAATCCCCATGGCTCTAATCCAGCAGGTTTCCACCATATGTGAGTTTGGAATGCATCCAGCAGTATGATTCCACCATTCCAAATGAAGCTTGAACTTTTTCCATTTCCAACCTCCTTGCAAAATCTTCTCCGCCATGTATCTGTTCGGGAATTCAAATAGAAATATGTTGCCCGTCATTTCACACATGTTGACTCCATAGGCTTTGTTCCATGAAGCACTCGCCCATCGCCTTATTTCTGCTAAAGTGGGCCTCTCATTGATTTCTTTTCCGAAAGACCCAACAATGCATCTTTTTAGTAGGCCATCGTCCTCGCTTCTTGTCGGTTCCACAACAGAAATATCTCAATTGTTTATACTAACCTTTGCCTCTCGAAGGGTACTGGACTGTCATTTACTCTCCTTAATTGCTTTGGCATAACGATAGTTATCTGCAGTAATTCTGAGTGGGAGTGGGGGTTCATTTTGGGGGTATGATATATGAATCTTTCTATCTTAGCCGTTATATCTTTCCAGCCTGCATTCATATCTAACTCTGGTATTATAATAACTGACCTCCCTTCTCCCTTCAGTGATAGAATACTCATGCATCTTCCATGTACGTTGAACTTCCTATTACAGAAATGTTCGGTCATCTTATCCTTATACTTCCATCGCTTCACCAAATTCATTTCATATGTCGACGCTTCTTTAAGAACATAACAAACCTAATCCATTGCCTTTCTACCCATGGATGAACGTCTCATCATGTTGCGGCTTCTCTCCACCCATTCAAACCATATGTCTTTGTTGGAATTCCATCTGGCGATGTCAAAAGATTTGAATCTAGTGTTGAAATATATCCTGTTGTCTCCCATTTTGATAAATTGTAACCAGCTGCTCAGTTTAGGATTTATAGGAGGTGTCTGGTAGTTATCACAGTAAGGTAACAACAACAACAACAACCAAGTATAATCCCACTTAGTGGGGTCTGGGGAGGGTAGTATGTACGCAAACCTTACCCCTACCCTGGTGTAGAGAGGCTGTTTCCAAATAGACCCCCGGCACACCTTGCTCTTGGGGAGACTCGAACTCACAACCTCTTGGTTGGAAGTGGGGGTTGCTTACCATCAGAGCAACCCCTCTTGTCTATCACAGTAAGGTAAATAGATAGGGAAATACTGAAATCTGAAATCTGGCTTGAAAAAGGTGCCCTGCCTTATGTATAAATTGAAAGTTGTCGGAAATCAGAAATAGTTGGATGGATGTGATCGGAATAACCCCGTGAGAAGGCTGTCCAAAAGAAAAATTTGAGAAAAGCCTGGAAGGTGGCACATGCGCCGGCGCGGTGGCGCCTGGGTCGCCAGAAAAAAAAGCCGCGCGTGGATGGTGGGTTGCCGGATGTTTTTTCAATGGTCTGGTCGGAATTTCAATAGGGTGCTGGTGATGTTCATAAATACTGAAGAACTGAAGAAAACTAGATTCTCAGGCTCCTCGGGGAGTGTGCTTGAGAGCTCCAGAAAGTAGAGAGAGAAAATTTTTGTTCAGGATGTATTCGCTTAGTATATCTCGTCAGTTTACTTACATGGAGATGGTGAATATTTTATGATCGACTATTGTTACTCTACTGCAGTGTACTGTTTTGGAGGTTAAGGTTGTTGAAGGCCAGGGAACAACCATTGATGTGGTATTGCTCAATGGTGTGCTACATGAAGGAGATCAAATAGTAGTTTTTGGCATGCAGGTAGACTTCTATTATTTTGTTTTTGTTATGATAAGATCCCTTGGTAATTGTGAATGTCTGATGTTAAAGTTTTTCTTCTTTTCCTATCCTGTTTTTGGTGTAGGGCCCTATTGTCACCTCAATTCGAGCGTTATTGACGCCTGACCCAATGAAGGAACTTCGAGTAAAGGTATGAAACTATGTGTTCCTTGGCCCTAGAAGATTCCTCTGTAACTATGTGTTCCTTTATTCATTCTCAGTTAGCTTCTTTTTGAGTTGAAATATTCTTTAACCTCAGTTCAATATATGCCCAAGCAGTTTGTCATTGTTGAAATATGAAAAGAAAAGAGAAAAATTTGGAGGGGGTTAGTTGGGGGATAGGTGTTAATAAAAGAATTGGGTCCTTCTTTCCCTGCGATGTAATCATATTGTTTTTCTTGCACTCCGTTAAGTCTAAATAGTCATGGACTCATTGTGGTGCAACTTTTTGTGATTTGATTGTGAAAACTGGTTTGCAGATGTTTAAACATAGATATAGCCATCATGACTACTTTGTTAGTGATACTGGTGGAAATCTGTATCTCAAGATCTTCTTGGTTGCAAACCAAATTTCTTTTGGTTGCTAACTAATTATGTCCGTAATTGCTAAATTTGTCAAATGAAAAGTAGAAGGTTGACTATATTGCAGAGGGTTTAGCTCAAGTTAGAGATGTGGCTGTCTCTGCATGTTGTGTTCATAGAGTATTTCGCTTCTCCTAGTATTGGTGATAGGACTTGCTAGTTATTGCTGACAGGCTCTTTGATTTTTAATTGTGTAAATCTTTTCACACCTCCGGATGCAATGCTGTTGCTCTCCTAAGGTGCTTCTGAATTGCTGATATAGTTGCAGAACTTGGAGTTGCCACTTTAGACTTTCTCCGTATATATTTGGGTAAACAAGAAATATATGGGTCTCATATTTATTTCTCCAATTCCAATTTTCCCTTCTACCCTTGGTTTGTCCGCAATCAGTAAATCCACCTATTCTACTTAAACTTTCAGAACATAAGGTAAAAGTCAATATATGTTGCTTATTTCCTAGTATATTTTTCAGTAATTTGACGTCGTTGTGCATGGAATATTAAAAGAACTCTCTAGAATGAGGTCTTTTTTTAAAACTTTTAACATATGTTGTCGTGCTCGAGAATGAAGTCATTGTCTTAAGTTAAATTGTCATATGAAGTAGTAATGAAAGATTTATTTTCTTGTAATATTCTGTTTCAGGGTTCATATATGCAACACAAAGAAATCAAGGCTGCAAAGGGAATAAAGATCAATGCTCAGGTAATGTCATTTGCTTTTAAATGTGTGTTCTTTACTTCTTTCTGTTTTAAGTTATGCTTTTTGTCATGTTCAGAGCATGGAAAGGTTATTGGGTGAGAAAACTGGTGCACCGGCAAATATGTTGAGTGATTTGTTGTGCATGGATATGATGCCTGTAATTTGGAACCGTTGTTATTTTATGAATTAGGATAAGACGATATTATACGAAAATTTGCTGCCGGTTTTCTCTCTCTTCTAACGGCTCTCTTCTCTCTCTCTTCTCTCTCCTCAATCTCTCTCTCTTCCCGTCTGAAGCGACCACCGTCGCCGGTTCCGACAGGTACGTCTCTCTCCTCTTCCTCTTCCTCTTCCTCTTCTCTCTCTTCTCTCTCCTCAATCTCTCTCTCTTCCCGTCTGAAGCGACCACCGTCGCCGGTTCCGACAGGTACGTCTCTCTCCTCTTCCTCTTCTCTCTCTCCTCTCTCGTCTTTTCCGACTGCACAGTGCTGTCGGAACACTGTTCCGACAACTCACGGTGGTCTTTCTTCGACACCTCCTACACCGTCGAGACACACAGCGTCAGGCGCACACCCTCTGCAAATTTCGTCGCCGGAAGCTGCCTCACGCGCCGCCGACGACCACTCACGCGCCGCCAGCGACACCCACGCGCCACGCGCGTGAACACTGTTCCGGTCACTTTTTCCATCGGCTCCTTTTGGACAGTTTTTCCCCCCCACAATTCCGACCAACTCGGTACTTCCGGAATATCTCCTTGGTCACTTTCATTTTACACTGTCCACTTAGCCACCCATTTTTCCCACTGCTTACCCACAACAGATCTCGGTGCTGCCCAGAGGTCTGGAATTTTTGTTTTCGCCGGAATTTTTCTGGCAACCCCTGCACCTTTCCTTTTTATTCTCTCCTATGCTTTTGTGGGTGTGTTCTGTTTTCTTGGACAGGTGCCTATTTCACCGGCGAGGATCTCCGGCAACTCTCGTTCAGACTCGCGGCAGGACGTAATAGAGCTGCACATTCTGCTAAGCTTCAGGAAAACTTGGGCGCATCAAAGCACACTTTCAGGTTTTTCCACCGGGAGTTGGTACCTCCCGCTCACTTGTTTACTTTGTGCACATTTTTACGAATTTTAGCTAGCATTTCGAGTGTGGTCTATTCTGTTGTTATCTAGTTTGCTACATTTGCGTTTTTCGCTATGGCGCGTGTGTGTGCCATTGTACCCCATATCGGTTGGTGGGATAGTGGCCGCGGCGGGGGATGATAGCGTAAGGTCATGCGCTCAGGGGGTGGGGGTGGTAGCGGGGGTAAGTAGGGGAGTAGGGGGTGGTCCTACGGGCAGGGCGGGAGGTCAGGGTGGGAAGAGGGCAGCGGACGCCTATAGATTAAGGATTGGGTCATGGAACACAGGCACTCTGACGGGTAAGTACATAGAGTTGGCGAAGGTTCTTCAGAAGAAGAGGGTTAACATAGCGTGCGTCCAGGAGACTAGGTGGAAAGGGACGAAGGCGTGGAATGTTGATGGGTTTAAGCTGTGGTATTCTGGGCTCGTGAGGGGTAAGAATGGAGTGGGCATCTTGGTTGATAGGGACCTAAGGGAGTCCGTGGTCGAGGTTAGGCGAGTGAATGATAGGTTAATGTCTATTCAGCTGGTTATTGGGGGTGGCGTCCTCAACGTCATCAGCGCTTACGCGCCGCAAGCAGGCTTAGACGAGGAGGCTAAAAGGCGCTTTTGGGAGGACTTGGATGATCTGGTGGGTAGTATTCCCCAATCTGAGAAGTTAGTTATTGGAGGGGACTTTAATGGTCATATTGGGGCTGAGGCTGGTGGCTATGATGAGGTGCACGGTGGATTTGGCTTTGGGGCCAGGAACGGAGGAAGCACTTCGCTGCTTGATTTTGTCAGGGCTTCCGAGCTCCTGATTGCGAACTCGACATTCCGGAAGAGGGAGGAGCATTTGGTCACCTACAAGAGTTCGGCGGCAAGGACTCAGATTGATTACATCCTCATCAGAAGGAGCGATAGAGGTTTGTGCAAGGACTGCAAGGTTATTCCGGGAGAGTCTCTTTCAACTCTCCATAGACTACTAGTGATGGATGTCGATCTCTGGGTGAAGAAGAAAAGGAGGGGCGCCCGGGGTCAACCGCGGATTAGATGGGGAGCTTTGTCTAAGGAGAAAGCACAGGAGTTGGAAAGGAGGTTAGTGGAGGGCGGAGCTTGGAGAAGTTATGGGGAAGCAGACGCTATGTGGACAGTGACGGCAAACTTGGTTAGTGGGGTAGCACGGGACGTGCTCGGGGTAGCTAAGGGATATTCAGGCAGACATCAGGGTGATTGGTGGTGGAACGAGGTAGTCAAAGGAAAAGTGGAGGTGAAGAAGGCGGCGTTCGCTAGGTTGGTAGGGAGCACAAGCGAGGAGGAGCGGAGAGCGAACAGGTTGATCTACAAGGAGGCGAGAAGAGAAGCTAAGATGGCAGTCACGGAAGCTAAAGACGCGGCGTTCGGTCGCATGTATGAGGAACTAGGGGAGAGAGGTGGGGATAAGAAGTTATTCCGGTTGGCTAAAGCAAGGGAAAGGAAGGCACGTGATCTAGACCAAGTCAGGTGTATCAAGGACGAGGATGGTAGAGTTCTGATGGGGGAATCTCAAATCAAACAGAGGTGGCAGGCGTACTTTCGGGACCTTCTTAACGAGGAGGGGGATCGGAGCATAGAGCTAGGAGAGTTGGGGCATTCAGAGCAACATAGAGACCTTGGGTACTGCAGGCGCATTAGGGTGGAGGAGGTCTTAGGGGCATTGCGTAGGATGAGTAGGGGTCGAGCGACCGGGCCTGACGAGATCCCGGTGGAGTTCTGGAAGTGCATGGGTAAGTCTGGAGGGGAGTGGCTCTCTAGGCTGTTCAACGCGATCTTCAAGACCAAAAGGATGCCGGATGAGTGGAGGTGGAGTACAGTGGTGCCCTTGTACAAGAACAAAGGGGACATCCAGTGCTGCAACAACTATAGGGGTATCAAATTAATAAGCCACACGATGAAGGTATGGGAGAGGGTGGTTGAGGCGCGGGTGAGGGAGGCGACAACTATATCTAGGAACCAGTTCGGTTTCATGCCGGGCCGCTCCACCACAGAGGCTATTCACCTAGTCAGGCGACTGGGGGAACAATTCAGGGATAAGAAGAAGGACCTTCACATGGTGCTTATCGACTTGGAGAAGGCGTATGACAAGGTCCCGAGGGAGGTGCTTGGAGGCGAAGAGTGTGCCGGAAGCCTATATCAGAGTAATCAAGGACATGTATAATGGAGCTAAGACTAGGGTTAGGACGGTGGGTGGCGAATCAGACCATTTTCCTGTGGTAATGGGGCTCCATCAAGGATCGGCGCTGAGCCCCCTGTTGTTTGCCTTAGTGATAGATGCTCTAACCCGACATATCCAAGGGGATGTGCCTTGGTGTATGCTTTTTGCTGATGATATAGTATTGATAGACGAGACGATGGTCGGTGTTAGTGAAAGGTTAGAGGTGTGGAGACAGACCCTCGAGTCTAAAGGTTTTAAAATAAGCAGATCAAAGACAGAATACATGGAGTGCAAGTTTGGCGACGAGCCGAGTGGGGTAGGCAGGGACGTGATGCTTGGTTCTCAGGCCATCGCCAAGAGGGATAGTGTCCGATATCTTTGTTCTGTGATTCAGGGGGACGGACAGATTGACGGGGACGTCACCCATCGAATAGGAGCGGGGTGGTCAAAGTGGAGGCTTGCTTCAGGGGTCCTGTGTGACAAGAAAATTCCACACAAACTCAAGGGGAAATTCTACAGAGCCGTGGTTAGACCTGCGATGTTGTATGGGGCGGAGTGCTGGCCCGTGAAGAACTCCCATGTTCAGAGAATGAAGGTTGCGGAGATGAGGATGCTTAGGTGGATGTGTGGGCACACCAGGCTAGATAAGATTAAGAATGAAGTTATTCGACAGAAGGTAGGGGTGGTCCCGGTGGATGAGAAGATGTGGGAAGCGAGGCTGAGGTGGTTCGGGCATGTATGGAGGAGGGGTCCCAATGCCCCGGTGAGGAGCTGCGAGCGGCTGGAGATTGTTGGCGGTCGGCGAGGAAGAGGGAGGCCTAAGAAGCATTGGGGAGAGGTGATTAGGCAGGACATGACTAGAATGCAGGTTTCTGAGGACATGACCCTTGATAGGGGAGTCTGGAGGTCTAGAATCAGGGTTGTAGGCTAGGGGCTCATAGAGTTCTTCGTACGCCTCACCCGGGGTTGGGTGTGGGATAGCAGGGTCACCCATAGATGATTAGTGTTTTAGCTTATGTCCCCTTATGGTTGTTAGTATGGTAGTTACGGTTTGTTATTATTGCATGTGACTGTATTTATGTTTCTTATGTTTACATAATTATTTACGTTATTTCTGCAGGATTTACTAATGCTTTATTGTTTTGTTTTGTCTTGTTTTTGTTTCTAATTTTGTCTTTGTTTTTGTTTTTGTTTTTGTTTTAATGCAGCTTTTCATTTTATTCTATGCGCCGAGGGTCGAATGGAAACAGCCTCTCTACCTTTTCGGGTAGGGGTAGGGCTCGTCTACATATTACCCTCCCCAGACCCCATGTTATGGGAATATACTGGGTAGTTGTTGTTGTTGTTGTTGTTGATTAGACGATATTATATCTTGGAGCCTAAGTTGATTTCCTTTCTTTTAAAAAGGAAAAATTGTATATTTTCCGCAGCATAACTGGGATAGAAGAGGGGATTTACTGGATATTGGTTAGAATCTTGTTTACTTCTAAAACGAGCAACTTTATAAGGATTTTGGAGGATGCTTAAATTGCACTAAGAAATGGTAGGCAAAAGAGTCATTTCTTTCACGTTTCATTGCTTCCTTTTCTACTGTTTTTCTTCTGTCTATAAATAGATCTACAACAAATTTGTTATGAAAAACATTTCTGGAAAATGAGAATATTATCGCAGCTAGGGCCTTATCCCCCCCCCCCCCACCCAACCCCACCACCAAAAAAAAAGATCCTGGTTAGGGAAGAGATTGCCTTACTTTTTCATATGTTTAACTTTGGGAATATCTCTAATGAATGTTTTCGGGAATTAATTGTCTGAAATGTTGATACTAGTTTCCTGATTTTGACAGATATTATTCAACTTTTCTTGTGTCTGTTTTGTTAGTTGAATGATATTTGACATTGAGACAAACTAGTGAGCCACTTCATAAGAGTTCTCTTTATTTGTTTTTTGGGGATGATGCAATCATTTACTACCATTTCAGTATCTACTGTTTAGAATCTTTATTATTAGCTATGTTGTGCCGACTCTCCAAAATGTAGCTGCACTCGTATAGGATCCTTAAAAAATGCACTACTTTTGGAGGATCCGACACGTATCCGTCCATATTTTCGGAGAGTCCGAGCAACATAGATTATTAGTGTACAGTGCTTCCTCCTTGAAGTTGTGTGATTGAAAGCATTCCCCCCTTGTTCCACTTTGTTCTTTCATTCTTGTGCAGGGGCTTGAGCATGCAATTGCTGGAACTAGTCTATATGTTGTGGGGCCTAATGATGACGTGGAAGACATCAAAGAAGCAGCTATGGAAGATATGAGGTCGGTGATGAACAGGATTGATAAAAGAGGGGAAGGAGTTTATGTTCAAGCGTCTACACTTGGGTCATTGGAAGCTTTGCTGGAATTCTTGAAAACTTCCAAAGTAAGCATACCTGTCAGTGGAATTGGCATAGGCCCTGTGCATAAGAAGGATGTCATGAAAGCTAGCATAATGCTTGAGAAGAAGAAAGAGTATGCAACAATCTTGGCCTTTGATGTGAAAGTGACACAAGAAGCTCGGGAACTTGCGGATGAAGTTGGAATCAAAATTTTTACTGCTGATATTATTTATCACCTGTTCGATCAGTTTAAGGCCTACATCGACAATATCAAAGAAGAAAAAAAGAAGGAAGTTGCTGAAGAAGCAGTCTTCCCCTGTCTGCTCAAGATCGTACCTAATCATGTCTTCAACAAGAAGGATCCAATTGTTCTAGGAGCCGATGTTATTGAGGGAATCGTCAAGGTATTAACTTTTGCATCCCTATATCTTGGTTCGTGAAGGGGGTGTTGAGTTGTCCCTAATCCAATATATAGTCTTTGAGCTCAATTTCCCCCTTCTTTTTAGGGATCAAGGCAATGAAAGAAGCATTGCATGATCTCACCATGTAACATTGCTGATGGAAATGGTTGAGAGCCCCCGTCACCTCTGGTTTGATAAACTCCAAGGATTTTTGGAAAAAAGCCAATGTGAATCCATCTGGACCTGGAGCTTTATCTTGGGCACATGAAAGAATAACATTATGCACTTCTTCCTCGTCAAAGGCTTTCTCTAGCATCTCCCTGTCTTCCCCTGAAAGTGTAGCAACTTCTTCAAAATTAGCTGAAGGTCTCCATCCCTCATTCTCTGTGTACAGGTTCTGATAGAAGGTCAGAATCTCTTCTTTGATTTTTGCCTTGTCTTCTATTAATTCCTCATCCACCTGGAGCTTGTCGATATTGTTGAATTTTCTGTTAGAGTTGGCAATTGATTAGAAGTACTTTGTGTTCCTGTCGCCCCCTTTTAACCATTGACACCTTGATTTTTGTCTCAAAGATGTTTCTTCTGCTTTGGCTAGTTCCTCCAGCTCCATTTTTAAGCTCCAGATCTTCTGCTTTTCAGAATGTGTTGCGATTCTATTTTCTGTGATTTGTTCTAGTGCAGCTAGTTCTGCCAATGCTCTGTTTCTCCTGACTTCCAAAGGTTTCCTTGTTCCAAGTGGAGATGTCCTTTTTCAGATTCCTCATTTTTTGAAAGAGAATGACATCTGGACTTCCATCTATCATGTAACTCTTCCACCAACCTTTCAACATGTCTATGAACCCTTCTTGTTGTAACCACATATTTTCAAACTTGAAATAGGAATGTGTAGGATACCATTCTCCACACTCCAACAACAATGGTCTATGGTCTGAAATTGGTCTTGGGAGAGCCAGTTGCTTGATTGCTTTGAAGCTCTCTTCCCATTCTGCAGAAACAAGAAATCTGTCTGTCCTCGATGCTTGTAGCATGTCTTCTCCCCTTGACCATGTGTATAGTGCCCCATGAAGAGGTAGATCAATTAATTGGAGGTCCAAAATAGTTTCTGTGAAGTTCCTCATAGCTGTGGATCTTCTGGAGCAATTGAGTCTTTCAATCTCATAGCGACATACATTAAAGTCCCCTCCAATCACCCATTTGTCCTCCCAGATACCCCTTATAGCACTCATTTCCTGCCATAAATCTTCTCTCTCAGGGTTGGTATGTGGATCATATACTCCGGTAAAAAACCACCTAAAATCTTCCTGCAGGCTTTCAAACATACAAGTGATTGTGTAGATGCCTTGATGAGAGTCGATGCATTTCCACAAACGTTTATCCCATAGGATGATAATGCCACCTTTGGTACCACAAGCTTTTAACTCTACCCATTCAGCCCACCTGTTCCCCCAAATGTGATGAATGATACTAGTTGGAATGTTTTCCATTTTGGTTTCCAGTCGACACAGTATATTTGTCCTCCATTTTCTGACTAGTGATGCTAAAGTGGTTCTCTTTTTCCTTTTATTAAGACCCTGTATGTTCCAAGTTAGGATTTTAACTTTCATCTTGATACAATCTTGCAATGCCTCCCCCTTTTACTACTACACCCGTCATAGTTAATCCCACAGATTAAATTTTGTACCTGTATTCCCCCTTTCTTCTTCCCCTTTTTATTTGTTGTGGCAGGTGACCTTCTCTTTTGAATTAGAGTTTGTCGATTCTGCTCCATCCTGAAGATTAAATCCAGGAGTTCATGTTCAAAGTTCAAACCCGGCTGAATTGATTCCAAAGGCTTTGCATGCTTTACCATAACTAATTTTGCCCATCTAGAAGTATCTATTGTGTTGGGATGATGAATTACTTGTGAATGAATGAGATTTCGTCATGCCAGGGCAGGAGGAGTGGCATGAATCAGTGTCCGAGCATTCAAGAGTTGTGGAGGCAGCATCTGACCAATTTAGACGATTTGAAAGACTCATGATATTGTTTGCGAAAATATCTGCTTCATCGTCTGCTTCGCTGTCAGCTTCAGTTTCGTTGATTGTTGCATGCACAGACGACTCTGCCGTAGCTCCCTGGATGTGAGCTTTCTGGTGGCATAGCTTCGTTGGTATTTGGAGAGCTGTTGATATAAGTTTGGTGGCAAGGATCTTTTACTCTCCATACAGAAAGGGCCTTCTTTGATTTGCCCTTTGTTTGGGCCTTCAGACTTGGATTTCTACAATAATAGGACTGAGTTTCTATTGGGCCCGAAAACGTTTGACCTTTAACTCTTGAGCAGCTTGCTTGACTGGGCCGGGTCAGGAGATATTTTTTTCCAGCCCTATTGTCCAAATAACTAGGAGTGGGGCCAAGTAAATTTGAAGTAAAGTTGTCCTCTGCCACCTGATTTCCCACGGGGTACGATGGTACTTTCTCTTCTGCTACAATCCCCATGATTTCCCCCTGTTTCTTGTCCCCTGCTACTCCAGCACTTCTCTCCTGTATCTGGGCTCGAATTGGAATTGGCTTAGGGGTAGCAACAACCTCCTTTAGGATCAAGATCTCAAACCTCCATTCCTGTACATCGAGCTCAATTTTGTTTGGGCATTTGTTCCTGCTAAGTATTAACACAAATTCTCGCCCAGGAATAGTGACTGCGATGCTTTGTGACTTCATCAATTCCAACGAAACCACCACAGAGATCTCCAATAGTCTTAGAGGTTTCAAGTGTCCACGCGTGGATGGGAATACCAAAAGCCTTGACCCATTTGTATTCTGATCTCTGGCAGCCCAAATCAGTACCTGCCACCGGTGACCACCACTCGAGAGACAAGCGACGATCGTTCCAAAACCATTCACAGGCATGAATTCTCGCCGCTTCTTGTCTAGAAGGAAACTCAAATAGAAACTGATTGTGAGTGAGGGGGATGACTCTAAGACCAGCACATATCTTCCACCTATTCAAAAACCACATTTGAATTACTTCTTGATTAGGGCTATAGTTGAAAAGATCGATAAAAATTCTAATTGCTAAGTGCTTTTGAGTACTGTAGCCAATGTTGCCATTTTCCTGTCATTGATTTTCTCATACTTTTGACCTTTGCTGCACACTTAACACGTTATCGCAGTCAAGAGTTGTTTGCATTTTCTTAATTCTCTATTCCCTTTTTAATATTATACAATACTGTTCTCGCATAACATATGTGTTTCAAATTTTGTTGTTCTTTTGTTGAGTGGTTTACCTGGATTATGCTTTCCACTGTTATCATATTTGACAGTTGTAGCGCCAGATGCTCTTTTATCAATCTTCGTTCATAGAATGCAGATGATTATTAATGTTCTAGTCCTCATTTTGATGAACTTAAAATTTGAATAGGTCGGGACTCCAATATGTATTCCACAGAGGGAATTCATTGATATTGCTCGGATTGCATCCATCCAGGACAACCATAGGCCTGTTGACTAATGCCAAGAAAGGAGAAACGGTGGCCATTAAGGTATGAAGCTGCAGTTGAATCTATTTGTATAAATTGATTGAAATTTGTTTTTTCATGTTACTGGTTTGTAAAATGTGGTACTAGATATTTGTAGTTTATCATCAGTTGTGGTAACATTTACTTCATGAGTTCTTAGCAACATGGATATTTTTCGCTTCTATGTACATAAGTTCTCACCTTGTGCCTTAAATTGCAGATAGTTGGGACTAACCCAGAGGAGCAACAAAAGATGTTTGGTCGGCATTTTGATATTGAAGACGAGCTTGTTAGCAAAATCTCTAGAAGATCCATTGACATTCTCAAGGCCAATTTTCTGGTACTTAAATTTACCTTCTGGTGTACCTCCGTTTCACAAAGATTCTTGCTCCCTTTTGTTTAGGCTAACGCTCACATTTATTTGCTGCTGTCTTTAAAACTCTACAGAATAACTTATCTGATGTAGATTGGAACCTAGTTCGGAAACTGAAGAACATATTCAAGATACAATGAGATGTTTCTAAGCTTTGCAAGTAGCATAGGTTTTGGATTTTTGTGGCACTGTATTGGGGTTCAGCAGTTCATCGGACAATAATCAGTGATTTGGTTAGGAGGTACAGAGTTTGGACTCGAGATAGAAAGGGCGCGTAGTGCATTCTTTGTAGATTGATTGTTGAATCGAAACAATGTAACTGGTTAGTTTCAGTTGCAATAGTATACAGGTGTTTTGGTACTGAGAATTTTTGTAGTTTTGGCCAATTTTAGAGCTCAGTGTTTTCTACAGGGGCGTAAAAAATCACTTATTATACTTTTTGATGCATGTTCTTGTGAGAGATTATATAATATAGCCTACTAAAATCTTGCTATTGCTTCCAAATAAAATTTCTTGGAATTTTATTCTTAGTGTTCTTTCAAATGTTTGTATACTATTTTATTATTCTAGACTCTAGAGCAGTGTCTTACTTTTTTTAAAAATCGTATATCACTTTAGCAAGGAAGATGCTGATAAAAGGCCAATAGCATGATGTTAGATTTTTTCAAAATTATCCTGGATAGCCAATCAACTACTATCCTTCCTCTATAAAACTGGAAGGGAAAAGATGTATCCTCAAGTAACTACAACTAGGGGTGCATATAGGTAGGGTTGGTTCAAATTTATAATTACTAAACCAAATTAATTGTGTCGGATTATTAAATATAAATACCAAACTAAACCAATAAAACTTGAATTTTTTCAATCTCGATTTTTCTCGAATTTTCGAGTTATTCGGGTTTCTTCGAATTTTTTTCCCGGAAAAATCTTCGTAGAAAAAAATATACTTACTTGGATCAAAATATTTCTTTAATCCTAGTAAGATACAACTATATAAAATATTTTTCAAGAAAATACTACAAAATATGAGATTTGTCATGGCATTATCCTAAAATATTCTACAATAAAGATAATAAAATTATGTAATATAAATATTGCTAATTAAAAAGCCATAATAAAAATAAACATAATCTAAAAGTACTAAGTCATGCTAAAATAAGTAGACTAATAAGGGAATATCAATTATATGACTAAACGCCAAAGAAAAAATAAAAATCGGTTATGTATTTTTATCTAAATTATTGCAAAACAAAAAAATAGATATTTAATACATTCCGGTTCGTAATATTGAATTGAATATCTTTTGGGAGGCATTTGCATCTATACCCGTGTTTTGTGCCACATTATAACTTGTGCTTGCTTTGCAAAAAAAATTGCAAGCGTACCCACTTTTTCAGATAACTTCGGCCAACGAGGCTGAAGTTTTTCTTTTGTACAGGAAAACTTCAGCTAGCTTAAGTTTTTCAGTTATAAAATAAAAATATAAGCTGTTTTCAAGTTATAAAATAAAAACTTAAGCAGTTTTCCAGTTATAAAATAAAAACTTAAGCTATAGAGCTTAAATTTTTCAGTTATAAAATAAAAAGTTAAGCTCTAGAGCTGAAATTTAATGTTGTAATTAAAAAAAATTCAGCCTTAGAATGTAAGAAGAAGAAGAGAGGAGGGGAATGAGAGGAGAAAGGGAAGCTGAAGTTTTTTTAAAAAGTGAGTACAGATGCAAACAGAAAGACAAATTAGCTACACTTAAAAGGGGGTGTCCAAATAGGGGGCCCCGTGTAATTTTTACTATCTTTTGTTAGCAATAATATTTATTTGATTTTGGTTTGGGCTTTTGTTAGCATTATTTTACTTTCTAATATTAATGACTATAAAACTTATTGGAACATTCAAAAGTTCTAAGCCCAATCTTGAAATAATACCTTAAACTATAAAATTATAAAATCATTTAAAAAATATTTATAAATTCACAATAAGTATATTTATATATTAAATACATCTAAAATTTCTATATATGTAATGTCGTTTTTGTTTGGTTTCGGTTTGACTTTTTCTAATTAAAACCAAACCAAACCAATTATGATTAGAGTTTTTTTTTCAACACCAAACCAATTAACCAAATCATAGTCGGATTTTTTTTCTCGGTTTGACTCGGATTATCGAGTTAGTACGGTTTGTCGGTTTCCTTTATACATAATTAGTATTCCTTCCCGCAACAACTGAAACCATAACTCAGAGGTGGATCCAGGATTTCAAGATTATGGGTGCACCACTGACTTTAGCATAAAATTGATGCTTGTCGTAACGTCAAATAAATGTGAAATTTTTACTCCTTCCGATCCATATAAGTGATTTTTTTGCCTTTGGTTCACCCTTTAATAAAATACTAACTCCTAGAGAAAAAATATATTTTTGACTAAATTACTCTTAATTAAAATTTACATATTATTAACTTGACACATTACAACAATAACAACAACAACCCAGTATAATCCCACTTAGTGGGGTTTGGGGAGGGTAGTGTGTACGCAGAGCTTACCCCTACCCTTGGGTAGAGAGGCTGTTTCCAAATAGACCCCCAGCATCCTTCCCTCCAAGAACTTCCCACCTTGCTATTGGGGGGACTCGAACTCACAACCTCCAAGTTAATTTGCTTTCCAAATTAACTTGACACATTGGGATATGTAAATAAGAGCAAATTTTGAAAAATAAAATTAAATTCTTCTTGATTATCTAAAACGACACTTATTTTGAACCAAAATAAAGAGATAAAAAAAGTCACTTATTATAGACCGGAGGGAGTAATATTTTATGAAATGTTATCAATTTCGCACATTATGTAAAAAGATAAACTATACTCTTGTTAATATATATTTATGTTTTCGTTAATACTATAGTTTGTTATCCGTACAAGTCAATTTTTATTATCACAATTCAAAAAGCTTAATGGCATTTGACTAATTCTTTATATGCAAATTGCTTACCAATAATAAAACTATATTTTGTACTAAAAATTTAGAGACAAACATTCATGGTTTGATTGGAAAGAATATGTTAATCTCATATAACTTAGACTTTATAATTACATTTTTTCATGTGGATCCGCCCCTGCCATAACTGAATGGACACTTAGCACTTACAAATTGCACCACAAGAACCAAAAGAATAAGGATTTTCCATAGAGTTAAATTGAAATCAAAAAATAAAATATATGTTATAATAAAGAGTAATCATAATATCTTGCATTTATTTCAAACGAAAAGAACAAATTGCGTGTAATAATATTTTCAATCTGATGTAAGATACTTGAAATTTTATTATTTTTCTCTTTTCAAAGAAATTGAGAGAGGTGCAAATTTTCATAAATACCTGTCACTACTATATATATATATAAAAAATTAAATTGCAGCTCCATTTAAAATATTGTGTTTTATCGCTTTCCACCGAATTATTGTACAATCCAATCTAATAATATATACGACAACAATCTCTTCTCTATCTATTTTTTCTTATTTTTTATTTTATAATTAAGCCCACGAGGGGTGGTGAATCTTTCAATGCATCATTAGTTCTTGGTGACCTATATCATTAAGTATCCTCTAAATTATAAGGTTCCATTGGTGCCTTGTTCTTTTTTCTTTTTCTCCTTTCGCAAATACCTTGTCCAATTCCCTCTTCTTGTTGAACTAATCAACGACAAAGACAGATTCAAAATTTTAATTTAATAAATTATTTTGATAGTTCTCTGAAAATAAGGATTCAAAAACTTAAAATATATTTTAAAAGGATTTTCATACATATTTATGACTAAAGATGAATGATTTCATTTAATTGAACTCACTCATCATATTCTAGGTCCGCCTATGTCTATAGTGGAGTATTTATTCCAAGAATCATAAACTTTCTTAGATTTGGTACATATATATACACTACATTTAAAGCTCGAAATCAAAGGCAAAAAGCCTTCGATTAGTAATGAAGGGATCTGAACCATTCCATCACACATGCCTCAATGGTGTGTGTGGATGTATCAATAGTTGGCTAAAAGTACAAATGTAACTTCGATCTTTGTTCAATTTCTGCTATGAGTTGAGATTGTTTGATTACTTTTATTCAATTTTATGTAATGGTTTACCTATTCTTAATGCATAAAAGAACAGAGAAAGAGAAACCAATGTGTTAATACAAAAGCCATAATCATACGAGTCTTTGCAAAATTATAATAGCAATGTATCACTTTTAGCCCGCGCCAAAAACTATTTTCATTCTGCAGTCGAAAAAGTATATAAAATTTGTATAATTTCTGTACATAACATATAATATATATATATATATATATATATATATATATATATATATATATATATATATATATATATATATATATATATATATATATATATATATATATATATATATATATATATATATATATATATATATATATATATATATATATATATATATATATATATATATATATATATATATATACACACACACACATACGCAGACACAAAAAATATACATTATTCGGTTATTATTTTGAGAGCGGGTATATAATGTTATTTTTCCAAATAATAGGCTGTATGGATTTCATTAACTAGACACATATCAAACTGTAGAGAGTTTTGGGAGAAGTGATTTTCTCATATTGCTTACAAAGGTATATATAGAGTACAGAGAGAAACCAAATCCTACCAACTATAGGACTGTACAATAATAAAGGAAATCAAATCCTACTAACTATAGGACTGTACAATATATTCTAATACGCCCCCTCATGATGGAGGGCCGGAGGACACGCCAATCTTGGACATCAACAGAAGAAGCCGAGGACGAGATAAGTGCTTGGTGAGAGCATCAGCAAGCTGATCAGCAGAGGATACATGAGCAACACGAAGAGACCCATTCTGAACCAATTGACGAACAAAGTGATAATCAATAGAGATGTGTTTCATGCGTGAATGAAACACAGGATTAGCACAGAGGTAAGTGGCGCCAATGTTGTCGCTGTAAATGACAGGAGCAGCCGGAAGAGGAACATGAAGCTCGCGCAGCAGGGAATGAAGCCAACGAACTTCAGCGGCAGCAGAAGCAATGGCACGATACTCAGCCTCAGTAGAAGACCGTGCAACGGAAAGCTGCTTTTTGGAGCTCCAGGAAATAGGATTAGGCCCTAGAAAGACAACATAGGCACCAGTTGAGGAGCGGTCATCACAGTTTCCACCCCAATCAGCATCAGAGAAACAATGCAGAGGTATAGCAGTTGAAGGACGCAGCCAGACCCCAAAGTCACGCGTCCCATTCAGATACCGGAAGAGGCGCTTAACTGCATCCCAATGAGTGACAGTAGGAGCGTGCATGAACTGTGAGAGTTTATTCACAGCAAAGGAGATATCAGGACGAGTGAAGGAGAGATACTGGAGGCCCCCAAGGGCCTGTTGATTGGCAGATGCGTCGGCAGGGGCCGAGCCGTCGGCCAGCTGAAGGCGGGTTGACGCCGCTATTGGTGTTTGAACAGGATTGGATTCCAGCATATTATGGCGAGTCAAAAGATCAACAACATATTTACGCTAAGAAAGAAAACACCCCTTGGAGCTGCGCAGAACTTCAACACCAAGAAAGTAGCTTAGATCACCTATGTCTTTAAGAGAAAACTGAGTCCCAAGAGAGTCAATCACACGGTTCAAGAAAGCAGAATCATTACCAGTCAATATGAGATCATCAACATATACCAAAAAATAGGCCGTAATACCATAACGCTGAAAGACGAAGAGCGAAGTGCCAGAGGTAGTGTTGACGAAACCCATGGTCAGAAGGCATTGGCGGAGCTCGCTGTACCATGCCCGGGGTGCCTGTTTGAGACCATAAATAGCTTTCTGTACCTTACAGATATAAGAAGGATAGGCTTTGTCAACAAAACCCGGTGGTTGTGCCATATAAACATCCTCTATAAGCCTCCCGTGGAGAAAGGAATTGTTCACATCCATTTGATGAAGAGGCCAGCCCTTGGAAACAGCTAGACTGAGAACCAAACGCACAGTTGCCGGCTTAACAACCGGACTGAAAGTCTCCTGAAAGTCTATACCTGGACGCTGATGAAAACCCTTCGCAACAAGCCGGGCGTTGAACTTATCCACAGTACCGTCAGGCTTTCGTTTAATACGATAAACCCACTTGCAACCCACAACATTCTGTGAAGAATTAGGCGGAACAAGATCCCAGGTGCCATTCCGTAGCAGAGCATCAAACTCTAATGACATAGCAGCGCGCCAGCGCTCATCAGACATAGCAGTAGACAAAGTCTGAGGTTCAGTAACAGCTAGAGAGGTGACAACAGACATACCAAACTTCTTGTTGGGCGTAAAGATGTTATTTTTGCTGCGAGTTTGCATATGATGACCACCCTGAGAGGATGTAGGTGGCGGTATAATGGGTGTAGCAGCAGCAGGGGCCGCTGGCGGTGCCGGAAGGGGCACTGGTGGCGCGGGCATTAGCGCCGGCAGTGCATCCGGTGAAGGATCACTAGTGGGAGCGGCGGCAGGTACTGGTGGCGGCAGCAGAAGGACGTCTAGGGAGACCGGAATGGGTACAGGGGGAGACGCGGGGTTAGAAACATATTCAAGGAAGGTGACATGACGTGAGACGAAGATTTTAGACGTTGAGGGATCAAAGCATAGATAGGCGCTTTGAGTAGTAGAGTAGCTGAAGAGGACACATGCACGAGATCTGGGTTCCATTTTGTGTGAGGTGTAGGGCCGAAGCCAAGGGAAGCATTGACAGCCGAAGACACGTAGTTTGGCAAGGTTGGGGCGCTTATGGAAGAGAGACTCAAAGGAGGAGAGCATCGAGAGATTTGTCTTAGGAAGACGATTAATGAGATAGACTGCAGTAGCAAAGGCATAAGGCCAGTAAATGAGAGGTACAGATGCATGATGAAGGAGAGTGAGACCAGTATCGACAATATGACGATGACGGCGTTCAGCATAGCCATTGTGCTGGGGTGTATGAGGAGGTGAAGTGAGATGTGAGATGCCATTAGAGGCAAGAAAAGAGCGTAAAGCGAGGAATTCACCCCCATTGTCAGTGTACAGAGTAATGATTTTAGCAGAGAAATATTTTTCTACAAGGGATTTAAAAATGGGGAAGGTTTGTAAGACATCAGATTTACGGCGTAAAGGAAAAAACCAAACATACTTAGAAAAGTGATCAACAAAGATGACATAATATTTAAATCCTTCGTTAGAAATAATTGGAGAGGTCCATACATCGGAGAAAATAAGCTACAATGGAGTAGTAGAAGATAAACTGGACTCGGAAAAAGGTAACTTATGACACTTATGAAGCTGGCAAGAGATAAAAGCAAGATCAAACACATTAGTGGACGCTATACTGCTAGAAGACACTAAATGACGCAGGATTTTAGCTGACGGGTGACCAAACCGAGAATGCCACAAAGATGCAGAGAGCTTTTGTGCCGTGAGGGCGGACGGGGGACTGGAAGCCGCCGGCCAGTAGTAGGTGTTGCCCCTAAGTGGGCCGCGAACGAGTGTTGCCCACGTGCGACGATCCTTCACCTGAAAATCAGTATCAGAAAGAACAACATTAACATTATTGTGACGACATAATTGGGCAACAGAGATCAAATTTTTACGCATATGTGGAACACAGAGAGCCCCAGGTAATAAAAGAGAGGAATAACTGTTAAGTTGTCCAGTATGTGTAATTGTCAAACCTTCACTGTTACCAATAACCACATTGTCGAAACCAGTGTAAGGACTATGAAGAGACATGTTGGCAAGATCAGAGGTTATGTGATGAGAGGCACCAGAGTCCAGGATCCAATCGGATGTAGAGGGAATCGTCAGAGAATGATGGGCGGTGTGAGCAGCCGGATAAGGCGGCGAAGCATAAGCTGGCCGCGGCAGTGGTCCACCGTAAGGGGGCCGATTGGCGCCGGAGATGGGATAGGATGGACAACGGCGCGCGGAGTGGCCAAATTCACTGCAGAGCTGGCACTTCCCATTGTACCCGCGAGATTGGCCATTGTTGGAGTAACCACCGCGACTGGAGGCTGAACCGTGGCTGCTACGGCCGCGCCCGCGGCTACCGAAGCGGTTACGGCTGGACTGTTGTCCGGCGACGAAGGCAGCCGACGGAGCCAAATCAGATGCGACGGAGGAGGCCGGCGCACGAGCAGTAATCTGAGCCTCCATGCTTAACAGCTTGTCATGTAATTCAGCAAAAGAGATGGGAGATTTGCGGGCTTGGATGGCATGAGAGAGTTTCATATACGGGGCATCAAGACCATTGAGAACCTTAATGACAAGATCCTCAGAATCAACAGTAACACCCAGGAGAGATAATTCATCCACAATAACGCGAATACCGTGCATAAAATCAGTAATAGATTTGGAACCTTTTACCGGATTATGGAGCTGCTGTTTGAGAGCCATGATACGACCACGAGAAGCAGTGCGGTATGTGCGCACGAGGATGTCCCAGGCCTCTTTAGAGGTTACTGCAGCGGCAATGAACGAAATGATCGTTGGTGTGATCGACGAGATGATGGCACTGAGAATAAGATTGTCCTGGCGAATCCAGTAAGGATATGCTGGATTGGGGGAAGTTACCTCCTTGTCGATGATAGTGGCTGGTGGGCACGGCTTCGAGCGGTCCAAGAAGCCGAGGAGGTCGTAACCCGTAAGAAGGGTTCGGAATTGGAATTTCCACGCCAGGTAATTAGTGGAATCCAATTTGAGTGGGATCTGAGCCGATGCATTGATGGCAATCAGCTGGAGAAGATCGTTTGAAGTCGTTGCGGCCATGAGGCATGATGTAAAGGAGAGAAGGCGACGTCGTGAAAAAAAATCAATATCACAGTGAATAAACTTCACAAGTTTCTTGATTCAAACAATATATTTATATATATAGAAATCTTAAACGAGCAGATCGATGAATCTCTATGGAGAAAATTTCTTTCATGCTAATAGTGAATCTTCGATGTCGGATTACAAAGAATCGCCGACAAGCTTGAAAGCGAGCAGGATTAAGGTGATAGGAGACTATTAATAAAGCCCTTCACTGAAATGGATTGGCTGTGCCAGCATTGGCGCACTAGTTGAATTTAAGCAGCCAGCAGTATTGAGAAGAATACTGTGCTAGAGGTTTGGTGCTTTATTCTAGAGCCAACAATGTCACCTCGTTGCTGTCTTCACAGAACCAGCCGCTTCTTCCTCTACTTGGCAACAGGTCGTTGCTGTCAAAAAATACTAGTTACGGCGGGCGATAAGTTACTGGCGTATGATACCATGTAGAGAGTTTTGGAAGAAGTGATTTTCTCGTATTGCTTACAAAGGTATATATAGAGTACAGTGAGAAACCAAATCCTACCAACTATAGGGCTGTACAATAATAAAGGAAATCAAATCCTACTAACTATAGGACTGTACAATATATTCTAATACAAACAACTTCTAATATTGCAATTGTAACCAAATCTAGATCACCAGTTAAGACACACCTTTCCCTCTATCTGCAAAATCTTTTTCCATCATATAATATAATAGTAATGGTTTTAAGAAAAATAAAACATGATCATGATAACAAATCTTTCCAAGAAAATTAAAAAATGGATAGTGGTCGATATTGCTTAAATATGACAATTTATTGGGGTTGCTTAAACCTCGGAATCTTTGCTTATATGGATGCTTTTTGGGGACAAAATCAATAAGATTTTTTCTAATTGATTATGTTATGTAGTGTCAATTATAAGATATGGTTGTTGATATTGAGCTTAGGCTCCTATTTATTTATTTATTTACGTTTTTCATAAGTATCTGTTGTTCAACTGCGGATAGTACGTATAATCCCATTATTTATATCTATATTGATATACGTAGCAAAATTTTACTAGTATTATAGACTTGGATAAATCGAAATTGTGTTTCCTAATATACACTTGTCAGTTATCATCATATGAATAATATCATAGGACAGACAACTAACAGTTAATCATTATCGGAGGATAATCCCCCTGTAGTAATTATTTAAACAAAATTATTTTTTCAATAAGGATAACTAAATACATCATATTATCATTATATCATATCATATCATATTATACGATATTATAAGTGTGAAATGTGAAGTCCAAAGTTGAAAATTAAATTACCAAAATACCCAGAAAAAATTAAACTACCATTTTACCTTTTAAATTCAATCTAATCCTACAAGAATTCCTATACAAGTGAATACTTTCAATTAAAAAAGAATACAAAATAGTAAATTACCCCTTTTCAAACAATAAAGTAGATGCATTATTGGACCAACTAAAATTTGGTAATGCTTAAAATCCATTAAAACTTTAGTGTATGTTGTGGGAGTCGAAACAATTGATTTCACCAACTTTCCTTCCTTGTTTACCCCAAAACCGTTTTTGTACTAATATTTTAGTGGCCACCAATTGAATCAATTGACTAGCTTGGAAGAAAAGAATGTGGTAAATTTTATTTTCTTTTGTATGCCATTACGGATGCTAAAGGAACAAACTGCTATCTTTTAATACAAGAATCATTTATCTTGACCACAAGAAATTGTAATAGTCATTAAGATTTAAGACCTATTTTTGCTTAATAATAAGGTATTCAGATCTACTACAAAAAGTATTGCTAACATAATTTGGATCCATCTGTATTCGGTTTGATCGAAGATGAGATTATGTGAATATATATTTAAGATATTCTCAAGAGGGAATGAGAATTGGTGGTAATTACACTGTATAATTACAAGGTTATTATTTTCTAATTTCTTTCCTTTTTTGCTTTTATTTTAATTTGTTTTCTTTATAACTTATTGTTTCCATTATTTCAATTCTTTATATTTTTAATTTTTAATTTTATTTTTACATTTAATTGCTTTTTAAATTTTAAAATATGATATCTTTTATTTCTCTCCCTTTACTTCTTGTGAATCCATGTAGTTGCATGTATATTTTATGTTTTATTTATTTTATTTTCTTCATATAGCGTAACTACGTTATTATTCTAGTTTTGAAATTAAACCTCCTAATATGATAAATAATAAGTCATTAACAAACTTGGTATATAATGAGTGATGTCACTAAAGTTGAATTTCGTTATTAAATGTGTCACGACCCATTTTCATTATAGGTCATGATGACGCCCAACATCATTGTCAGGCAAGCTAATACGGAATTTCAAATAAGTTCTCATTTTACTTTTATCAAAATAAGTGCAACAATTTCATAAGTTAAGGTTAAAATAAGTAATAACTAGTAATGTACCAAAAGTAATTATACAATTCCCAAAAGAATAGTCTACTAATATGTGTGCCAAGACCTGGTATCATAAGTTGTGGGCAACTAGTAGAATATACAAAAGAATAGATCTATTCTACTGTCCGAAATAGAATAGACAACAAAAGGTAAAGAAAGACTCCATCAAGCTGCTGAACAGCAGAGGAAGGGAGAACTCATCATGGAAGTCTCGGACTATGACCTGGGATGTGCACCAGACTTATAGCCAGATGTACCTGCTTGAGATCCTGTACAATTAAGTACAGAAGTTTAATATGAGTACATAAACAATATGTGCCTAGTAAGTATCTCGTCTAATATCGAAGAAGTAGAGACAAAAGGTCGACTTGATACTTATTAGGGTCAAATAATATAGTAAAGCGTATGACTAAGCATGACAGTCACAAGTAAATAACAATTTGTAGCAAGAAGTAATAAGTCATGTCCTTAATAATATCTCATTTAGCCGTTTACATTCCAAATCATTTAACAAAGTAAGTCATGAATAAGATTTCACATAGATATCATGCGCACGTTATGCCGAGGTCGACGGCCCGATCCAACAGAAAAGAAATTGTGCACTGCCAGAGGGTCGAATGGCGCGAACCATAGATGCATCTATTTCTGCTGAAGCGATCGGCCCTCAACAAATATCAATTATCATCAGGAAAACACTTGAGCATTTATATTCAAATAAATTCATACAACTGTTCAATATTATATACGTTCACTTATGTTTCTTTCCAATTCTCTAGCCTAATTGGTCACATTAGCAAGAAAATATATAAACATTCACAAATATGGCATGATACAAGTCCTAAACTTCCCGGACAATTAATATAAAAGTATCTATGCACGGACTCTCTTCACCTAGTGCGTACATAACACCCGCATTTAATAGAAAATTATTCAATTATTACACCTATAGGGACAATTTCCTCTTACAAGGTTAGAAATGAGACTTACGTCGCTCCAAAGCGTACTTTCAATATCAATAACGATCCCAAACATTCAATTTCGAGCTGAACGATCCAAAGCTAGTTAAATGAGGTAGGAATTAGTCAATACAATCTCACAAGATCACATTCTAACTATTAAGTAATTTCCCAATCTTAAACACAAGTTTCCGAAAAATCCGACCCCAGGCCCACGTGCCTGGATTCCGAAAATTTTCGAAGAAAGTTATTCTTTATGACCTAAGGATCAATAATATATGATTTCTATTTCATTTCATAACCAATTTCGTGGTAAAATCTACGTTTTATCAAAACCCCAGGTTTTGCTCTAATCCCTTGATGTTTCCTAATATTTATGTGCTAATCCATCCAAAACTCAAGTACTAAACTTATAAATAAGGGGGATGAACTTACCTCAAGATACTAGGTGGAAATCTTCTCTCAAGAGCTCCAAAATCGACCAACGGTTGAGTGAAATATGGCCAAAATGGCTTTAAGACCGTATTAAATGGAGCTCACCGCTTAAGTGATTTTTGCATATGCGGTTCTGGCCAGCACCTGCGACCACCGCATCTGCGGAATCTCAACTGGGATGCATCTGCGAGATGCAGGCCGCATTTGTAGCTCCACTTATATGGAAAAATAGCCACTTTCGCGGCTTTGGGCCTAGCCTGGCTTGGCTACATCTGCGGTCTTGCACCTGCGGCAGACCAACCGCAGGTGCAGTTATGACAGATAGAGGGGGCTTGAGCTCTTTCCCAAAATTTCCAACTTCACTCGAGCCTTGCCCGATCGATGCTGGGGCCCCCTGGGGCCTCGCCCGAACATACTGACAGTCTGAAGTAATGAAACAAACTCGCTCGCTCCCTCAGAACGTCCGAAACAAAGCTAAATCTAAGAATCACCCCTAAAACCAATTGATTAACTTATGAACTTCAAGTTCTTAAATTTGCTTCTAACATGCCGAAATGTAGTTATACCACTTGGACTGACACCAACTTTTGCGGGCAAGTCTTAAATATTATATTGGACCTGTACCGAGCTCCGGAACCAAATACATGATCAATACCAACATGGTCAATCAATTTTTTTCCTTAGAATTTCAGTTTAACAATTTCCAATAAAAATTCATTACTCAGGCTAAGGACCTCGGAATTCAATTTTGGGAATACGCCCAGGTCCCATATTTTCCTACGGACACTCCGGGACCGTCAAAACACAAATCCGAATCCATTTGCTAAAAATATTGACCAAAGTCAAATTTAGCCTTTTTAGAAAATCTTAAGGAATCAAAGAGCCTACTTCAATCCAATCTCGTCCATATCCCAAACCAACCATCCCAGTAGGTCTTCAATTAGTTTAAGAAAGCACAAGAAGTTTTATTTAAGGGGACGGGGTTCTAAGAAGCAAAACGACCAGTCGGGTTGTTACATTCTCCACCTCTTAAACAAGCGTCCGTCCTCTAATGGACATAGAAAAGTACCTGAGGTACTGAATAAATATAGATATCTGCTCCGCACGTTCTCCTTGGACTCCTAGGTCGCCTCCTCGACTTGTTGACCCCTCCACTGGACCTTAAGAAGCTAAAATTCTCTTAGATTTTGACTGGCAATCATGTCTACTAACAATGGCAACTGGATCCTCCTCATAACCCAAACTCTCATCCAGTTGAATAGTACTGAAGTCTGTCTAACACATGGGATAAGTTGGCATGATACCTCCAAAGCATAGACACGTTGAAAACTGGATGAACTCCCGATAAGCTGGGTGGTAAAGCAAGCTCGTAAGCAACCTCTCCAACTCGCCTCAACACCTCAAAGGGTACAATGAACCTTGGGCTCTACTTGCCCTTCATCCCAAACCTCATAATACCTTTAATTGGCGAGACTTTCAAGAGGACCTCCTTGCCAACCATGAATGATACATCACGCGTCTTCTGATCCGCGTAACTCTTATGTCTGGACTGAGCTGTGTGAAGCCTCTCCTGGACCAACTTTACCTTGTCCAAGGCATCTTGCACCAAGTCTGTACTGTATAACTTAGCCTCACGAGGCTCAAACCACCCAATAGGAGAACGACACCGTCGACCAAATAAAGCCTCGAATGGAGCCATCTCTATGCTGGGCTGATAGTTGTTGCTGTAAGAAAACTCTGCCAAGGGTAAGAACTGGTCCTACTGTCCTCCAAAATCAATCACACATGCTTTAAGCATGTCCTCCAAGAAGTGAATTGTCTGCTCCGACTGCCTGTCTATCTGAGGGTGTAATGCTGTACTAAGCTCCACATGGGTCCCCAACTCACTCTGAATAGCTCTCCAAAAAAGGGAAGTGAATTGAGGGCCTCTGTCTGATATGATGGAAATAGGCACACTGTGCAACCTGACTATCTCCCGAATGTAAATCTAAGCATACCTCTCTGAATTGTAAGTAGTCGCCACTGGAATGAAGTGGGTCGACTTGGTCAACCTGTCAATAATGACCCACAATGCATCAAACTTCCTTTAAGTTAGGGTCAACCCAACAACGAAGTCCATAGTAATGCGCTCCCACTTCCACTCAGGTATAGGCATCTGCTGAAGTAGGCCACCCGGTCTCTGGTACTCATACTTGACCTGTTGGAAATTCAAACACCTTGCCACATACTCCACTATATCTTTCTTCATCTCAAGTCATGGTACATCTTTGTAGCACCTGGATGAATGGAATACCGCAAACTGTGTGCCTCATCTAGGATCCTCTCCCTCAGGCCATAAATATTAGGAACACATAGGCGACCATAGAGTCGCAACACACTATCCTAGCCAATAAAAACCTCCTTGGCACCTCCTTGTAGCACTGTCTCTCTAAGAACCGCCAAATGTGGGCCATCAAACTTTGGGGCCTTGATCTGCCCCAATAATAAAGACTGAGCAATGACACACGAATGAAATTAGCTAGGCTCTGAAGTATCCAACCTCACATGTCAATTAGCCAAGGACTCAATGTCCAAAGCTAGTGGCCTCTCCTTTATTGGAATGAATGCCAAGCTACCTATACTCTCTGCTTTCCCGCTTAAGGCATCCGTGACCACATTTACCTTGCCCGGATGATAAAGAATGGTGATGTCATAATCCTTCAGTAACTCGAGCCACTTGTGCTGCCTCAAATTAAGATCCCTCTACTTGAACAATTACTGTAAACTGCGATGATCATTATAAACCTTACATGACACCCCATACAGATATTGCCTCCATATCTTAAGATCATGAACAATCATAGCCAACTCTAGATTATGCATAGGATAATTCTTCTCATGAATCTTCAATTGACCACAATTGATTTCACCAACTTCCCTTTCCTTGTTTACCCCAAAACCGTTTTTGTACTAATATTTTAGTGGCCACCAATTGAATCAATTGACTAGCTTGGAAGAAAAGAATGTGGTAAATTTTATTTTCTTTTGTATGCCATTACGGGTGCTAAAGGAACAAACTGCTATCTTTTAATACAAGAATCATTTATCTTGACCACAAGAAATTGTAATAGTCATTAAGATTTAAGACCTATTTTTGCTTAATAATAAGGTATTCAGATCTACTACAAAAAGTATTGCTAACATAATTTGGATCCATCTGTATTCGGTTTGATCGAAGATGAGATTATGTGAATATATATTTAAGTTATTCTCAAGAGGGAATGAAAATTGGTGGTAATTACACTGTATAATTACAATGTTATTATTTCTAATTTCTTTCCTTTTTTGCTTTTATTTTAATTTGTTTTCTTTATAACTTATTATTTCCATTATTTCAATTCTTTATATTTTTAATTTTTAATTTTATTTTTACATTTAATTGCTTTTTAAATTTTATAATATGTTATCTTTTATTACTCTCCCTTTACTTCTTGTGAATCCATGTAGTTGCATGTATATTTTATGTCTTATTTATTTTATTTTCTTCATATAGCGTAGTTATTATTCTAGTTTTGAAATTACACCTCCTAATATGATAAATAGTAAGTTATTAACAAACTTGGTATATAATGAGTGATGTCACTAAAGTAGAATTTCGTTATTAAATGTGTCACGATCCATTTTCATTACAGGTCATGATGACGCCCAACATCATCGTCACGAAAGCTAATACAAAATTACAAATAAGTTCTCATTTTACTTTTATCAAAATAAGTGCAACAATTTCATAAGTTAAGGTTAAAATAAGCAATAACTAGTAATGTACCAAAAGTAATTATACAATTCCCAATAGAATAGTCTACTAATGTGTGTGCCAAGACCTGGTATCATAAGTTGTGGGCAACTAGTAGAATATACAAAAGAATAAATCTATTCTACTGTTCGAAATAGAATAGACAACAAAAGGTAAAGAAAGACTCCATCAAGCTGCTGAACGGCACAGGAAGGGAGCAACTCATCATGGAAGTCTTGGACTATGACCTGGGATGTGCACCAGACTGAGCGATCCAAAACTAGTTAAATGAGGTAGGAACTAGTCAATACAAGCTCACAAGATCGCATCCTAACTATTTAGTAATTTCCCAATCTTAAACACAAGTTTCCTAAAAATCCGACCTCAGACCCACGTGCCTGGATTCCGAAAGTTTTCGAAGGAAGTTATTCTTTATAACCTAAGGATCAATAATATATGATTTCTACTTCATTTCATAACCAATTTCGTGGTAAAATCTACGTTTTATCAAAACCCCAGGTTTTGTTCTAATCCCTTGATGTTTCCTAATCTTTATGTACAAATCCACCCAAAACTCAAGTACTAAACTTAGAAATAAGGGGGATGAACTTACCTCAAGATACTAGGTGGAAATCTTCTCTCAAGAGCTCCAAAATCGACCAACGGTTGAGTGAAATATGCCGAAAATGGCTTTAAGACCGTATTAAATGAAGCTCACCGCTTAAGTGATTTTCGCATCTGCAGTTCTGACCTGCACCTGCGACCACCGCATCTGCAGAATCTCAACTGGGACGCATCTGCGAGATGCAGGCCGCATTTGTAGCTCCACTTCTATGGAATAATAGCCACTTCTGCGGCTTTGGGCCTAGCCTGGCTTGGCCGCATCTGCGGTCTTGTACCTGCGGCAGACCAACCGCAGGTGCGGTTATGACAGATAGAGGGGGCTTGAGCTCCTTCCCAAAATTTCGAACTTCACTCGAGCCTTGCCTGATCGATGCTCGTGCCCCCCGAGCCTCGCCCGAACATACTGACAAGTTTGAAGTAATGAAACAGACTCGCTCGCACCCTCAGAACGCCCGAAACAAAGCTAAATCTAATAATCACCCCCTACAACCAATTGATTAACTTATGAACTTCAAGTTCTTATATTTGCTTCTAACATGCCGAAATGCAGTTATACCACTTGGAGAGACACCAAATTTTGCGAGCGAGTCTTATATATTATATTGGACCTGTACCGGGCTCCGGAACCAAATACAGGATCAATACCAACATGGTCAATCAATATTTTTCCTTAGAATTTCAGTTTAACAATTTCCAATAAAAATTAATTACCCGGGCTAGGGACCTCGGAATTCAATTTCGGGCATTCACCTAGGTCCCATATTTTCCTACAAACACTCCGGGACCGTCAAAACACAAATCCGAATCCATTTGCTAAAAATGTTGACCAAAGTCAAACTTAGCCTTTTTAGAAAATCTAAAGGAATCAAATGAGCCTACTTCAATCCAAACTCGTTCGAATCCCAAACCAACCATCCCAGTAGGTCTTAAATTAGTCTAAGAAAGCACAGGAAGTTTTATTTAATTTAAGGGGACGAGGTTCTAATAAGCAAAACGACCAGTCGGGTTGTTACATTCTCCACCTCTTAAACAAGCGTCCGTCCTCTAATGGACATAGAAAAGTACCTGAGGTATTGAATAAATATAGATATCTTCTCCGAACGTTCTCCTTGGACTCCCAGGTCGCCTCCTAGACTTGTTGGCCCCTCCACTGGACCTTCAGCGCTAAAATTCTCTTAGATCTTGACTAGCAATCCTGTCTACTAACAATGGCAACTGGATCCTCCTCATAACCCAAACTCTCATCCAGCTGAATAGTATTGAAGTCTTTCTAACACATGGGACAAGTCGGCATGATACCTCCAAAGCATAGACACATTGAAAACTGGATGAACTCCAGATAAGCTGGGTGGTAAAGCAAGCTCGTAAGCAACCTCTCCAACTCGCCTCAATACCTCAAAGTGTACAATGAATCTTGGGCTCAACTTGGTCTTCTTCCCTAACCTCATAATACCTTTCATTGGCGAGACTTTCAAGAGGACCTCCTCACCAACCATGAATGATACAACACGCGTCTTCTGATCCGCGTAACTCTTCTGTCTGGACAGAGCTGTGTGAAGCCTCTCCTGAACCAACTTTACCTTGTCCAAGGAATCTTACACCAAGTCTGTAATGTATAACTTAGCCTCACGAGGCTCAAACCACCCGATAGGAGAATGACACCGTCGACCAAATAAAGCCTTGAATGGAGCCATCTCTATGCTGGACTGATAGTTGTTGCTGTAAGAAAACTCTGCCAAGGGTAAGAAATGGTCCTACTGTCCTCCAAAATCAATCACACATGCTCTAAGCATGTCCTCCAAGATATGAATTGTCTGCTCCGACTTCTTGTGTATCTGAGGGTGGAATGTTGTGCTAAGCTCCACATGGGTCCCCAACTCACTCTGAATAGCTCTCCAAAAATGGGAAGTGAATTGAGGGCCTCTGTCTGATATGATGGAAATAGGCACGTTGTGCAACCTGACTATCTCTCGAATGTAAATCTAAGCGTACCTCTATGAATTGTAAGTAGTCACCACTGGAATGAAGTGGGTCGACTTGGTTAACCTGTAAATAATGACCCACACTGCATCAAGCTTCCGTAAAGTTCGGGTCAACCCAACAACGAAGTCTATGGTAATGCGCTCCCACTTCCACTCTGGTATAGGCATCTGCTGAAGTAGGCCACCCGGTCTCCGGTGCTCATACTTGACCTGTTGGAAATTCAAACACCTTGCCACATACTCCACTATATCTTTCTTCATCTCAGGTCATGGTACATCTTTGTAGCACCCAGATGAATGAAATACCGCGAACTGTGTGCCTCCTCTAGGATCCTCTCCCTCAGGCCATAAATATTAGGAACACATAGGCGACCATAGTGTCGCAACACACCATCCTAGCCAATAGAAACCTCCTTGGCACCTCCTTGTAGCACTGTTTCTCTAAGAACCGCCAAATGTGGGCCATCGAACTTTGGGGCCTTGATCTGCCCCAATAATGAAGACTGAGCAATGACACACGCAAGAATTTGGCTAGGCTCTGAAGTATCCAACCTCACATGTAATTTAGCCAATGACTGAATGTCCAAAGCTAGTGACGTCTTCTCTACTGGAATGAATTTTAAGCTACCTATACTCTCTGCTTTCCTTCTTAAGGCATCCGTAACCACATTTACCTTGGCCGGATGATAAAGAATGGTGATGTTATAATCCTTCACTAACTCGAGCCACTTGCGCTGCCTCAAATTAAGATCCCTCTGCTTGAACAATTATTGTAAGCTGCAATGATCATTATAAACCTGACATGACACCCCATACAGATATTGCCTCCATATCTTAAGATCATGAACAATCACAGCCAACTCTAGATCGTGCGTAGGATAATTCTTCTCATGAATCTTCATTTGATGTGACGCATATGCAATAACTCGCCCATCCTGCATCAATAAACATCCCAATCCAACACGTTAAGTTTCTCAATATACCGTATACATCCCCGAACTAAAAGGCAATACAAGAACTGATGTCGTCATCAAAACTTTCTTGAACCTCTGAAAGCTCTCCTTACAATCATCGGACCAATGGAAAGGAGCACCCTTCTTGGTCAATCTGGTTAGAGGTGATGCAATAGATGAAAAGCCCTACACGAATCTTCTGTAATAGCCTGCTAACCCTATGAAATTCCTGATCTCGGTCATGGAAGTAGGACGTGGCCAACTCTGAACTGCCTCAATTTTCTTGGGATCCACCTTAATACCCTCTCATGACACAACATGCCCTAAGAATGGCACTGACTCTAGCCAAAACCCACACTTGGAGAACTTATCATATAGCTTCTGCTCTTGCAAGGTCTGAAGCACTACTCTCAAATGCTGCTTGTGCTCCCCCAGGCTACACGAGTATATCAAGATGTCGTCAGTGAAGATGATGACGAAGGAATCAATATAAGGTCTGAACACCCTATTCATCAAGTCTGTAAATGCTTCTGGGGCATTAGTCAAGCCAAAGGACATCACCAAAAACTTATAATGGCCATATCTAGTCCGGAATGCAGTTTCCTAAAAATCTGAGTCCCGAATCTTCAGCTGATGATGCCCTGACATTAAGTCGATCTTAGAGAACACCCTATAACCCTGAAACTAGCCAAGCAAATAATCGATACGAGGCAACAAATACTTGTTCTTGATGGTGACTTTTTTCAACTAGCGGTAATCAATGCACACCCGCATTGTCCCATCCTTCTTCTTCACAAATAAAATTGGTGCACCCCAAGGTGATACACTAGGTCTAGTAAACACATTTACTAACAACTCCTGAAGATGCTCCTTCAACTCCTTCAACTGTTTAGGATCCATATGGTATGGTGGGATTGATATAGGCTGGGTTCCTGGAGCCAAATCAATACAGAAATCAATATCGCGATCCTGTAGTATTCCAGGAAGATCAGAAGGAAATACATTGGTGAAATGCCAAACTACTGGAACTGAATCAATCATCGGAGACTCTACGATGGTATCCCCAAGATAATCTAGATAAGCCAAACACCCCTTTTCGACCATATGCTGAGCCATCATGAAAGAAATAACCTGACTTGATGTATCAACTGTGGAGCCCTTCTACTCTAATCTTGGCAACCATGGCATTGCTAATGTAACAGTCTTGACATGATAATCTAGGACGACGTGATATGGAGATAACCAATCCATGCCCAGGATGACCTCAAAGTCGATCATATCAAGCAACAAGAGATTCGCTCTAGTCTCGAAACCATAGAATGTGACCATACAGGACTGGTAGATCCGATCTACAACTACATAATCGCCCACAAGAGTGGACATGAACAATAGTGCCCAAAGGCTCAGGAAAATAACCAGGAAACGAGCAAATAGAGATGATACATATGAATAGGTAGACCCTGGATCAAAGAATCTCTACCGCTAATGAAAATAATACATGTGATGACAGCATCTGAGGCCAATGCATCTGGCCTAGCCGGAAGGGCATAGAATCTGGCTGGAGCGCCGGCTCGCTGACCTTCACCTGACTGAGCAGTAGCCGGCTGACCTCTCCCTGTCTGGCTCCACCTCTATGACAATCTCTACCAGTTTTCCCTCACCTCTAGACAGCTGGGAAACTAGTGTTGAAATCATAGGCTGCTGACCCTGCTGCACTGTCTTACCCTGAAGCTTGGAGAAATACCTCCTCATATGACCAAGGTCTCCGCACTCAAAACAACTTGGCAATACGACAACCTGCTTCCTTGATGGCTGACTCTGATGGCTTGTAGACCCACTGGAAGAAGGCTGGATAATCGGTGGATGGTATGGACTCTCTAGCATAGCATTGACATAGGAACCAGAAGAACCTTGGGAACCTGAATACAAACTGGAGGAACCCTGAATAGCTGGCAAGCGATAAGAACTCTTTAGCATGGTGCTAAAATAGGGGCATGCCAGAGCACCCCAAGCAAGTGGTGGTGCTGAATATGAGGGTGTGCTGGGTTGACCTCTCCAAAAATAACCTCTACCCCGAGCCGAGGCACCTCTGAACTCTCCAAAGAATTTAGCCCTCTTATCCTACTACATTTGCTCTCTACCCCTTAGATAATAACCCTTAATCTTCCGAGCAATCTCCACTACTAGCTGATAAGGACTCCACATCTCCACATTTCGGGCTATGTTGGCCCTAATGCCGGAATGAAACCTTGAAATGAATCTCCACACCCTCTCTGCATCAGCATGAAGTATCATTAGTGCATGGCGGGATAACTTAGAAAACTTCACCTTATAGTCAGTCACTGACATCTGACCCTCTTCTTGTTACTCAAACTGATACCGCAGCTCTTCCCTCTTAGAGGGTGCAACACATCTGTCCAGTAATAATTGTGTGAACTGGATCCAAGTGATGGGAGGAGAACCAACTGGCCTGCCAAGAACATAGGACTGCCACCTTCTATGGGCCGTACCCTCTAGTTGAAAAATAGTGAAGTCCACCCCATGCGACTCCAATATCCTCATATTGTGTAGTCTGTCCTTGCACCTACCAATGAAATCCTGGGTATTCTTATGACACTCATCCCCAAAGACAGGAGGGTGAAGTCTAGTCCATCTATCCAACAACTTCTGTAGGTCGCCATCCGCAGCTGGTCTGGGATGGGGTGACACTGCAACAACTAGCTGGGCCCCATTTGCGGGTAGTATACACAGAGTTTGATACACTGTAGTTGCAAGAATAGGAGCCTGAGCAGTAGGGGTTTATGTTCCCCTCCTGCCTATGATGTGTTGCATCTGTTGGAAATAAACCAGTCTGAGTCATGGTGTCCATAAACTGCAACATTCAACCCATGACCTCTTGGAAACCTGGTGATGTCATGAAGTCCGCCGGGTTAGGCTCAGCTGCAGGCAACTCGCGCTACTCCTCGATGATAGAATCTCCTATAGGGTCTTCTGGTGGTGGTATTGAGACATCTTTTGGATGCCCTCATCCCTTACCTCGGGCCGGTGCTCTTCCCCGGCCTCTGCCTCTGCATCTAGCGACGGGGATCAGCTCCTCCCGGGTTTGGAGCATCAGCCGTATGTGTTCTCACCATGTGTGAGAGAATAGAATAGGGAAATTTAATATACCAACCATTGCACGATAGGAAATGAATAAAGAGTAGTTTTCCTAACACTCTATATCCTCTCGAAGATAAATACACACGTCTCATGTAATGACCTGACCGCTTGTTTTGATCCCTAGTGCATCGTTCCGTAGTCTGAGAACATGAGTAGCTTCGTGTTAGGTGTTATCACTTGTACGCGTGGTCAAAATTGAATTTAGCGAAGTTCAGAGTTGATTTGGGAAGAGAATTCTCATTTCAGAAGCTTAAAGTTGAAACAATAAACTAGGATTGGTTTTTGAGTAAATGACCTCGGAATCAGGATCTGAAGGTTCCAGGAGGTTTGTATGATGATTTTGGACGTGGGCGTATGCCCGGTTCGGGTTTTGGATAACCCGAGAGCGTTTTGGCATCTATTGTGGAAGTTAGCATTTTGAAAGAAATTTCTTTAGTTTGGCTTGACGTTTATTTCAGCTTTATCGATGTCCATTTGGGATTCTGAGATTGGGAGTAGCTCCGGATAGTGATCTGGAATTTGGAGCGCGATCGGAAGTGAATTCAAAGATCTGTAGGTCATTTGTAAGCCATTTGGCTAAAGATAGAAATTGAAGATTTTTTAGAAGTTTGACCGAAAGTGGACTTTTGACATCGGGGTCGAAATCTGATTCCAGAATTTGTGGTAGGTCCATAATGTCAAAAATGACTTTTGTGCACAATTTGGGGTCAATCGTACATGATTTGATAGGTTTAAACATCAGAAGTAGAAGTTGGAAAGTTCATAGTTCTTAAAGCTTGGATTGAAGGTCGATTGTCAATTTTTAGCATTGTTTGATGTGATTTGAGACCTCGACCAAGTCTATAATGTGTTTGGGACTGTTGGTATAATTGGTTGGGGTCCCGAGGGCCTCGGGTTGATTTTGGGTGATTAACGGATCAAAAATGGAATTTTGGAGAAGGATGAAATATCTGGCTGCTTGTGTTTTTGCTTCTGCAGAAAGGGGACCGCATAAGCGGTTGAGGGAGCCGCCGAAGCGATATTGTTCGAAGGATTTTGGTACCGCAAATGAGGTCAAGGTTCCACAGAAGCGGGACCGCATCTGCAGAAGAGGGTGTCGCAGAAGCGGGAAAAGGGGGCTGAGCCTAGGACCGCAAAAGCGGCTTTTGACCGCAAAAGTGGAACTGCTTAAGCAGGAATAGTTCCGCAAAAGAAGAAATAGCTGGAGCAGTAGCATTGTTTTAAAAGTCGGATTTTGGTTATTTCTCTCACATTTTTCATGGCTTGGGCGATTCTTGGAAGGGTTCAAGAGAGGATCTTCATCAACAATGTTAAAATAAGTTATTCTTACCTATTTTGAGCTAAATGCATTGATTATGTATGGATTTTAGTATGAAAATGGGCAGAAAATTGAGGGTTAGAGGAAGACTTAGAAAGGATTTGACCACGATTTTGGATGTGGAATTAAGAGAAAATTATATATTTGAGTTCCTAAGGTCATGGGCAAAGTTTATCTTCGAACAATTTCAGATTCCGGGCACGTGGGCTCGGGGGCCTTTTTGTCAACTGTTGGTTCGGATGTAGGAATTATTATAAATTAGGTTGTCAAGTATAATGGAGTGTATATTAATGGATTTTATGATTGTTGGCTAGTTTTGGAGTATTGTGCGTTGGTGCAATCTTTGGAAGAATGTAGAATTCCGGCTGTTGATCTTTGGAGAGAGGTGAGTCTCCTTTCTAATCTTGTGAGGGGGAATTTATCCTATAGTTAAGTTAAATTGGTCATGTGATCCTATTTTTGAGGGCTACGTACGCACGAGGTGAGGAGAGTCCGTGCGTAGCTACTATTATACTATTGTCCGATTAGTCTAGGACCCAAAATTATGTTATACTTGAATTAATTGTGAACCCATTGATGGCATGGATTATTTAAACCACATTAAATTAATAAATGAATTTCTAACAAGACTTAAGCTTCGTTTTCTCAAATAATTATATAGAATTGGCTTTTCTTGGATATTGGCTCCATGTAGACTTCTTGACTGATTGTCTGTCTGTGTATGTTTATTTTGGAACGGGCCGAACGCTTCGGTAGATTAATAGATGCATCAATAGGCGCGTCGTCGACTCTCGGCAAGTGCAAATTTATTTTTGTTGGATCGGGCCATCGCCTCGGTGTGATTTGCGCATGCTTGTGTTGCTGCCTAGAACTTATTTAAGTTGTTACTACCTCAGCCTGGATCGAGATCATTTTGTTAACAATGAAAAGAAATCTTAGAAATTTCCTATGAAAGAATTATGTGTTTACTTGTTTCATCTATTCGGATTAAAATCATGTATATAAAATAACTCCCATATTTAATATAAATTAAGGATGAATAATTGTTGGGCCATTAGAGAGTGTCAAAGTTGACCATCTTATCTCTACCCCCTTTGGAATTAGGCGGGATATTCATTAGGTACACGTTATTGTTTTACTCATTACTACGCTTGTTGTGCATTTTGTTGCACGTGTATATGTAACTCCAGTGGTCTACTAGGAATAGCAGCACGGATGATTCTGGGACTAGGTGAGCCACATCATTCGAGATGACCGCAGCTAGAGCAGTACCTTCCAGTGTACTGTATTTACTTTTCGTCCACTGTATTCCGGACAGATATTGTATGTTGTTTCTCTTATTAGTAGATGCTCATGCGCTTGTGAAACTCGAGTTCTGGGATGGTTTGAAGTATTGTGTTAATTGCTTAACTTTTAAATTTGATTTGAAAATATATTCTTTAAAGTTTCTAATAATGAAGGAAAAATCCTGTATTTCAAAAGTGTTAAAACGAGACTAAATTTTAGTATTTAAGTTGGCTTGCCTGACAGCACTGTTCGGCGGCACCACAAAACTTAGTGGATTTTGGGTCGTGACAACATGGTATGAGAGCACTAGGTTCACATCGGTCTCACGAGTTATGAGCAAGTCTAGTAGAGTCTCGCAGATCGGTACAGAGATGTCTATGCTTATCCTCGGGATGCTATAAGGCTGTTAGGAGTACTTACCTTCTTGATTTCCTTATCGTGCGGTTCAATTCCTTTGAGGCTTATGCCTTTGATTCCTTCTCACTCAATCTTATGCGATGCGAGTGCTTGTCATAATCGAGAGTTGAAGAATTGTAACTACAAATGTGGTTTGGGATGATTTTCCCGGTATAGTTGATTAGACTATTATAGTCACCTTTTGGAAGGGTATTTTATTGTTCAACTCAGTAACAGGACTTCTAAGATTCTTGAGGCTAGGTACAGGTTGCCATGATGCTTATGAGCGATTATTCCGCAATGTTGTTGTGATGGTAGGATATTTGCCCATGTGTCGGGGAGGTGAATGAATTTAAGGGAGTTTTACTCAGTGTGTAATAAAGGGATTCAGTATCTATTCGTGGCAGGGGAAAGGCATTCGGACTAAGGATGGTCAAATGAGGGCTGGTGGAAGTAATGTGACTTGGTATTTGCAAGAGGCGTGGAGCTTTTATTTTATGATGGGGTGTCGTGGTCTTGATTGAAAGTACTTAGTTTGTTGGTGTTATAAATCTACTACAATTTGCTTTTATGGCAAGATATTGTGAAATAGTATGGGAAATACAACTCTCAGATATCGCATGGTGCGGTGGCTTAAGATCGAATCATAATTCCTAATGTTGCCGGTTCGAGAAAGATGAACCTTGGAAAAGTTTATAGTTAGCAGCAATGGCGGGTTCAAGTGCCACAGAGATAGATTTTATTTAAGGCAACATTGTGCAGCAAGGTATGAGGAAGGACATATGGGAAGTGTTGTTTAAATCTTCTAGAAGGCCAAGTATGAGGAGCAAGGTCAAGTGGTCAATTAAAGAGATGAGTTCCCCCAAAGTGGGAGAGTGGCGGGTATTGCATATGGGCTTGGTAGTAGGATGACTACGCGCCTTAAGGAGAGTCCGAATCGAATTGGGGATTTTAATGATTGGTGATTGAAGTCTGCGGGTATGACTTGACTTATGGGCTATTATGTGATAGAAGGTTGATATGGCGGAAATGAGCTACTTGAAATGGAGGATGGTGCAACACAAATCTAAATTTGGGAAGGTGTTGCCGCAAATTTAATTGATGACCACGATGAGTGAATGGAGTGATGCATCTTGAGAGTGAGCTTGGACTCAGGATTTGATTGTCAATGTCATAGTGACTGTATCCTGTGCAGCAGCATTTGGAAGGTTTCGGCAAGTGATTTTCGCAGGCGAGTTATTTCCCGTGAGCAGATTAGTTGTCGCGTGGTTAGCGATGCTCTGCAAAGAACTATATTGGTTGTCCAACAAAGAGATTGGTCATGCGAATGTGGATGATGATTCAGAATATGAAAGGTGCGGATTTACAAGAAGATTCCGAGAAATTTTGATAATTGATGGTGCGAGGTTAAGCCAATAAGAGGTAAAAAGGTCGGGCGAACTCAAGAATTGTGAAATAATGGCTTCAAGCTAAGTGGGAGAGTCTCACCACTTATGATTGGGCTGTATGATTAACTACTTGCGTGATTTCTGGTTATTAGCATATTTATGGGTTATTTCAGCTATGAGAAAAGACCATAAGTGGTAATTCGAGCAAATGAGTTATTGGAGGCATGCGACGGTTGGCCTTATTGGCTCATGTTCGGACTTGGAAAAAGGTTCAGGATTTATGCCTTGTATGGATACAGGTTTCAGAGAAAGTGATTTTGCCGAGTGCTTCGCCGAGAGAGTATTCGTGTGTCATAAGATTTATGGAGTGGATTATGTTCGGGACCCAGTCGGAGCGAATGACTCTTAACAATGGTCCTAGTGAATTCAGAAGTTAAAAGTGTGGTGCCCAATGACTTCGAGCCTATGAGTAGAGTTAAGAATCAAGCTTTGTAGCGGCTTATGAGAAGGTGCCCAGAATATTCTATGATATTTTGACTTGTGGTGTAGTATTTGAGTGATATGAAATAGTTCGTGGGAATTGAGACAGCCTGGTCTCGTGTTTCGAGGTCACTCCGGGTAAGTGTAGATGGAGTATGTTATGTGTGAAATGGAGTTAGTATTAACCATAGTTGAATTGGCATATTGGGGCCAACGATCAGTTCATTTCGAGTGATTAAATTATGTGTATGATTTGTGGCGATATGTGTGAGGCTTGTCGACCGCTGTAATTGATTTTATTCAGAAGCATTCTTCTATTATGGGTTGTTAAGTGGAAGCGGATTCCTGAAGGGCTATGGTGGCTTGGACCACTACTTGCCGTTTTGCATATTCTACGGTTATGGAAATTTACCTGTGTGTTGCTATGATTCTCCTGAAGTGAGTTAAGTGCAAAGTTCTTATATGATGAAAGTGTTAAAATATTAATGATTTCGGAGTTAGAAAGAAAATTGTGTCCTATCATATGTTTGCACGTTGGGTGCAGGGAGTAGCATGGAAATTTGAAATGAGGATCAAGATTGCAGTTTGGTGCTGGTAAGGATGTCACGAGCTCGGATGAGCGAGAGAAGGGTGGAATGTTTAAAGTAAGTTGGTATTGTATTCGGCGTCACCTGAGATCGATGTGTATTGAAAGAGTTTTTGCATCCTGGTTAAGGATTCTTGATCGCATTTCAGCGTTAGTGCGATCGATGGATTAGATGGGAGAACTCGTTATTTATTTCGGAAGATTGTGGGAACGTGTCCCATGGGAATATTGTATAAGTGTGACATGTAGTCACTTGATTGACCACTTGATTGACTAATGATTTAAACCAAGTATGAGGATTATGGTAATATCATAAATTTTAAAATTTAGGTCTAGAGGGAACTTTGGTTATCGGGTTATGAACTGAGGAGGTTGCTCCGGTGATGATGGTTGTTCTTATGTGTTATTAGGGAAAGGGAGTTACTATGGACCTTTGAAAGGTTATTAGAAAAGTTGGTGCAACCAGAAATTTGCTTGAGATCAATGGAATGATATATAAGTGAACATGGCTTTATATCAGGCCAGTTGTGTTCGTTTCAGCGAGCCTCCCTATGGAGGAATAGTCGGGGTGTTATTTTCTCATCAGCTATTCCAGGTAATGGTGTATTCCACTGTATGAGTTGTGAGATAGCTTGGTACATTATTATGTGTTGAGGTTCCACGTGGCGATGATGTTATGTGAGCTGAATGGCTCTTGAGATCAGATCTTGTATCCACCTCAGTTGTGCTTAAGTTTTGTAGCCTATAGCACCATGTGTTTTCTCAGGGATGGTATTATGCACTTAGCGTGCTTGCGATCGAAATTTGATATTTTTATTGTAATGAGTAGATTTAGCTCGAAGTGCATTCTCATTATGTGAGATTTATGTGCAGATCGCGCGGCACGCCGCCATGGGTATGTTATTTGGATAGGGTTGAACGCCGTAACAGTGTGATGTTTTGTCTGGTTTTCTATATGCTAGTTTTGGGTGTTTCGCTTCCTATCTTCTAAGGAAAGTCCGTATTAGTGTGGGGGTTAGGTAAATACTTCCAGGGTTTGATTTCCAGTTTGTGTTATGTTCGGATTTGTGGCCTATTGGCACATTGTGGCGTCGTTTGAGACTTTTGGATAGCATTCAGAGTGTCTTATTGCCTGAGTAGTTCATACTGGGTGAGACGAGATTATGGGATTTAGAATTAGTGCAATTTGACTATATGAAGTATATTAAGGAGCAAAGATCATCATTTGGTTTAGAATGTGGTGGTGTTTCAGGAGTATAGACTCAATGATTGGTTGACTCGGCAGTTTGTTATGAATTAGGCACATCTCATCCATCGTGGCGGTATTGTAAGAGTTAGAGTAAGACTTGCGTATGTCATGAGGTGAAATGGGAGCATTTGATTCGTTTAATTTTTGGCTAAGTTAATAAGAAAATATTATCGTGGTCCTGTGGATTAAGTGTTGCAAAGTAAGAATCTAGCAAAGTTATGCTGTCCTATCTGAGTATACGGTGTAGTGATTGATATGGTGATCGTATGTTGGAAACATGCCTGGCATGGAATTTTGGATGTTGGAATAGGGCTCTAAGGATTATTTGCTTGAATAAAAAGGATTATCTTTCGAATTTATCGATCAAATATGCCCAGCTAATTTGTGATAGCACGGGAAGGTGCATGAGGTGCAAAACAGTGATTTCAGACTACTTCAGTATAGTTCTCAGCACGTTCAAGGACGAACGTATGTTTTAGTGGGAGAGAATGTAACGAACCGAATAGGGCTCTAAGGATTATTTGCTTGAATAAAAAGGATTATCTTTCGAATTTATCGATCAAATATGCCCAGCTAATTTGTGATAGCACGGGAAGGTGCATGAGGTGCAAAACAGTGATTTCAGACTACTTCAGTATAGTTCTCAGCACGTTCAAGGACGAACGTATGTCTTAGTGGGAGAGAATGTAACGAACCGACTGGTGGTTTTGAGCCCTAGTGCATCGTTCAGCAGTCTGAGGCCATGAACAACTTTGTTTTAAATGTTATGACTTGTACGCATGGTCGGAAGTGAATTTTAGGAAGTTCGGAGTTGATTTGGGAAGAGAATTCTCATTTTGGAAGCTTAAAGTTGAAAGAATGAACTAGGATTAGATTTTGAGTAAATGACCTCAGAGTCAGGATCTGAAGGTTCCAACAGGTTTGTATGATGATTTCGGACTTGGCATATGCCCGGTTCGGGTTTTGGGTAATCCGAGAGATTTTTGGCGTTTATTTTGGAAGTTAGCATTTTGAAAGAACTTTCTTAAGTTAGGCTTGAAGTGAATTTTAGCGTTATCAACGTCTGCTTGGGATTGTAAACTAGGAGTAGCTCCGCATGGTGATTCTGGAATTGGGAGCGCGATCGGAAGTGAATTCAGAGGTCCGTACGTCATTTGGAAGACATTTGGCTAAAGATGGAAATTTGAAGGTTTATGAGAAGTTTGACCGGAAGTGGACTTATTGATATCAGGGTCGGAATCCGATTTCGGAAATTGGAGTAGGTCCGTAATGTCAAAAATGATTTGTGTGCAAAATTTGGGGTCAAACGGACATGATTTGGTAGGTTTAAATATCGGAAGTAGAAGTTGGAAAGTTCAAAGTTCATAAAGCTTGGATTGGAGGTCGACTGTCGATTTTAGCATTGTTTGATGTCATTTGAGGCCTCAAGTAAGTTCGTATTGTGTTTTGGGACTGATTGTATAATTGGTTGGGGTCCTGGGGGCCTCGGGTGGATTCCGGGAGGTTAACAGATCGAAAATGGAATTTTGAAGAAGGTTAAAGGATCTGGATGCTGGTGCTTTTGCTTCTGCGGAAATGGGACCGTAAAAGCGGTTGAGGGAGCCGCAAGAGCGATTTTGTTCGAAGGATTTGGACCGCAAATGCGGTCAAGGTTCTGCAAAAGCGGGACCACATCTTCGGAAGAGGGTATTGCAGAAGAGAAAAAAGGGGGCTGAGCCCAGGACCACAGAAGCTGCTTTAGACCGCAAAAGCAGAACCTCTTAAGCGGGAATAGTTCCGCAGAAGCAGAAATAGCTGGAGCACAAGCATTGTTTTAATGTCGGATTTGGTCATTTCTCTCACATATTTCATGGCTTGGGCGATTCTTGGAAGGGTTCAAGAGAGGATAATCATCAACAATGTTAAGATAAGTTATTCCTACCTATTTTGAGTTAAATACATTGATTAAGTATGGATTTTAGTATAAAAATGGGTAGAAAATTGAGGGTTGGAGAAAGACTTAGAAAATTAGTGTTCTTGGATTTGACCACAATTTTGGATGTAGAATTAAGAGAAAATATATTTGAGTTCCTAAGATCATGGGCAAAGTTTATCTTCGAAAAATTTCAGATTCCGGGAACGTGGTCCCGAGGGCATTCTTGTCAACTTTTCGTTCGGGTTTAGGAATTGTTATAAATTGGGTTTTAAAGTATAATGGAGCGTATGTTAATGGATTTGTATGATTGTTGTCTAGTTTTGGAGTATTGTGAGTTGGTGCAAGTCTTCAAAAGAATGTAGAATGCCGGTTGTGGATCTTCGGAGCGAGGTGAGTCTCCTTTCTAATCTTGTGAGGGGAAATTTATCCCATAGGTGAGTTAAATTGGTTATGTGCTCCTATTTGTGGGGGCTACGTACGCACGAGGTGACGAGAGTTCGTGCATAGCTACTATTATGCTACTGTCCGGGTAGTCTAGGACCCAAAAACATGTTATACTTGAATAAATTGTGAATCCATTGATGGCTTGGATTGCTTAAACCACATTAAATTAATAAATGGATTTCTAAAAATACTTAAGCTTCATTTTCTCAACTTATTAAATAGAATTGGCCTTTCTTGGATATTTGCTCCATGTTGACTTCTTGTCTGATTGTCTGCCTGCGCGTGTTTATTTTGGAACGGGACGAACGCCTCAGTAAATTAATAAATGCATCTATAGGCTCGTCTTCGACTCTCGGGAAGTGCACATTTATTTGTGTTGGATCGGGCGGTCGCCTCCGTGTGATTTGTGCATGCTTGTGTTGCTGCCTGGAACTTATTTAAGTTGGTACTTCCTCACCATGGCTCAAGATAATTTTGTTAATAATGAAAAGAAATATTGGAAATTTCCTAAAAAATAATATGTGTTTACTTGTTTCCTCTATCTGGATGAAATCATGTTTATAAAATAACTCTGTTGTTTAATATATATTAAGGATGAATAATTGTTTAGAAATAAGAGAGAAAATCAAAGTTAACCATCTTGTCTCTACCCTTTTGGGATTAGACGGGATACTCATTGGGTACACATTATTTTATGATCATATTACACTTGCTGTGCATTTTGTTGCACATGTATATGTAACTCCAGTGGTCTACTAGGCATAACAGTACATATGATTCTGAGACTAGGTGAGCTGCATCATTCGAGACGACCGCAGCTAGAGCAGTCCCTTCCAGTATACTGTATTTACTTTCCGCCCACTGTATTTCGGATGGATGTTGTATGTTATTTCTCTTATCAGTAGATGTTCATGCACTTGTGACACCAAATTCTAGGATGGTTTGAAGTATTGTATTAATTGCTTAAATATTAAATTTGATTTGGAAATATATTCTTTAAATTTTTTAAATAATGAAGGAAAAATCCTGTATTTCAAAAGTGTTAAAACGAGACTATATTAGTTAGATGGACTGACAGCGGTGTCCGGCGCCACCACGACCCTTAGTGGATTTTGGGTCGTGATATCTCCGTACCGATCCGCAAGACTCTATTAGGTTTGCCCATGACTTGTAAGACCTACGTGAACCTAGTGCTCTAATACCATATTGGCACAACCCATTTCCATTATCGGTATTGATGGCGCCCAACACCATTGTCGTGCAAGCCAACGCGGAATTATAAATAAGTTCTCATTTTACTTTTACCAAAATAAGTGCAGTAATTTCTTAAGTAAGGTTAAAACAAGTAATAACCAGTAATGTTCCAAAAGTAATTATATAATTCCCAAAAGAATAGTCTACTAATGTGTGTGCCAAGACCCGGTGTCACAAGTTATTGGCAACTAGTAGAATATACAAAAGAACAAATCTATCCTACCGTGCGAATTAGAATAGACAACAAAAAGTAAAGAAAGACTCCATCAAGCTGTTGAATGGCACAGGAAGGGAGTAGCTCATATGGAAGTCTCGGACTATGATCAGGGATGTGCACCAGATTGATAGCTAGATATACCTGCCTCAGATCCTGTATTATTAAGTACCTAAGTGTAGTATGAGTACATAAACAATATGTACCTAGTAAGTATCCCGTCTAATCTCGAATAAGTATAGACCAGAGGTCGACTTGATACTTACTATGGTCAAATAATATAGTAAAGTGTATTACTAAGCATGGCAGTCACAAGTAAATAACAATTTGTAGCAAAAAGTAATACGTCATGTCCTTAATAATATCACATTTAGTTGTTTACATTCCAAAGCATTTTAAAAAGTAAGTCATGAATAAGATTTAACATACATATCATGCGCACGTTATACATAGGTCGACATCCCGATCCAACAGAAAAGAAATTGTGCACTTCCAGAGGGTTGAATGGCGCAAACCATAGATGTATATATTTTTACCGAGGCGATCGGCCCGATCCACAAATATCAATTATAATCAGTAAAACACATGAAGGAACATTTTATGTTCAAATAAATTCATACAAGTGTTCAACAGTATATACGTTCACTTATGTTCCTTTCCAGTTCTCTAGCATATCCTAAGTGATCACATTAGCAAGAAAATATATAAACATTCGCAAATATGGCATGATACGGGTCCTAAACTACTCGGACAATTAACATAATAGTATCTACGCACGGGTCACCTAGTGCGTGTATAGCCCCCGCATTTAGTAGAAAATTATTCAATTATTACACCTGTGGACACAATTCCCTCTTACAAGGTTAGAAAGTAGGCTTACCTCGCTCCAAAGCGTACTTCCAATATGAAGAACGAGCCTAAACCCTCAATCGGGAGCTGAACTATTCAAAACTAGTTAAATAAGGTAGGAACTAGTCAATACAAGCTCATAAGATCGAAATATAACTATTTAAGCAATTTTTCAACCTTGAACACAAGTTTCCTAAAATCCAACCCCGGACCCATGTGCCCGGATTCTTAAATTTTTCGAAGAAAGTTGTTCTTTATAATCTAAGGATCAAATAATATATGATTTATACTTCATCTCATAACCAATGTCATGGTAAAATCTAAGTTTTAACAAAACCCTAGATTTTTCTCTAATCCCTTGATTTTTTCTAATCTTTATGTACTAATCCACCCAAAACTCAAACACTAAACTTAAAAATAAGGGGGATGAATTTACCTCAAGATTCTAGGTGTAAATATTCTCTCAAGAACTCCAAATATGCCCAATGGTTGAGTGAAAAATGGCCAAAATAGCTTAGAGCCCGTATTAAATGAAGCTCACTGCTTCAGTGATTTCTGTATCAGCGCTTCTGGCTTGCACCTGCGACCATCACATCTTTGTAAAGGAGCCCGCTTCAGCAAAATCTCAACTGGGATGCTGGGCTGCATTTTGCGATATGTAAGCCGCATTGGCTCCGCTTCTGCGGCTTTGGGTCTGGCCTGGCTTGGCCGCATCTGCGAGATGTTGACCGCTGCAATCTCGGACCTACGGCTGACCAACCGCAGGTGCAGTTATGATATATAGCCAGGGCTTCAGCTCCTTCCCAAAGTTTCAAACTTCACTTGAGACTCGCTCGATTGACACTCGGGGACCTCGGGCCGTGCCTGAACATACTGACAAGTCTGAAATCATGAAACGGACTCGCTCGAACCCTCGGAACACTTGAAACAAAGCTAAATCTAAGAATCACCCCCTAAAACCAATTGATTCAAACTTATGAGCTTCAAGTTCTTAAATTCACTTCTAAGGTGCCGAAACATACTTATACCACTTGGATTGAACCGTAAATAAGACTTTTCGTAGGTGATTTTACTATTTTATGACTTGCGGGGATGGTTAGTTCGAGATTTGGAAGAGTTCGGGTTGAAATCGGAACACTTGGTTCCTTAAGGTTGCCTAGAAAGGTAAGTTTGACATTGGTCAAAATTTTGAGAAAGTGACCTCGGAATTAGGATTTGATGATTCCAATAGGCTCGTATGATGATATTAGACTTTGAAATATGTTCGGATCAAGTTTTGGATGACCGGGAGCATTTCAACTCCTAATAGTAAAGGTTGGCATTATGGGAGAATTTTATAAGTTTGGGTTGAAGCGGAATTTTATATTATTGACTTACATTATTGACATACGATTGCGATTTTGAGCCTGGGAATAGCTCCATATGGTGAGTCTAGTCTAAGGAGCGTGTCGGGAAGTGGATTTGGAGGTCCGTAGGTCACTTTGGGATCATTTGACGAAAGTTGGACATTTGAAGTTTTTGGAAAGTTCGACCAAGGGTGGAATTTTTAATATCAGGTTGGGATTCCAGTTTCGGAAGTTAGAGTAGGTATGTAATGTCATTTAAGACCTTCACACAAAATTTAACGTCATTTGGAGTTGATTTGATAGGAATAGGATGCACGAAAGTATATCATATGTTTTATGCGTTTTGGCGTCCCATTTGTAATATTAGATGTTATTTAGGTGTTTTGGTTGCTCAAACGAGTTCATATGATATTTTTAGACTTGTGTGGGTATTTGGTGTTGAGCCTCGAGGGCTCGAGTGAGTTTCAACTATTTGGAAGGATGAAAAAGCTTTAGTTTTTTGGTTTTTCTATGCTGGTGTTGCAGTATGGCAAATGCGAGGATTTTTTGCACTTGCGAATATCGCATTTGCGACATTGGCTTCACAATTGCAAAGAAACCTAATCTGGACAGTGCTCGCATTTGCGAGTTTCTAGTCACATCTACAACATTGACAGGGTTCGCTTTTGTGAGTCTTTGGTCGCATTTGGAACCTTGGAAGTGGGAACCAGGTTCGCATTTGCGATAATTTTGTCGCATTTGCGAACTAGGTGTCGCAATACGACATCTGCAACGTGTGCAAAATTAATGCGGAACTTAGGCCATTTAGTTCATTTTCTTTCATCTCTTCGGCAATATTTTGAGCTCTTGGAAGAAGATTTGCACCGAGCACTTTGAGGTAAGTAATTTCTACACAACATGAGTTAAATACATAGATTACGGGTAGATTAACAAGTAAAAATTGGTGAAATTAAGTGTTTAGATGAAAAACCTAGATTTTGGATAAAAATGGGAGTTGACCATGAAAATGGTTATGGAATATGGTGAAAAGCATATATTTGACTTCATGAGGTTATGGATAACAATTTTTTTCGAAAATTTCCAAAATATGTACACGTGGGACCGGAGGGTGAATTTTAGGAATTCTTCAAATAGGGTTGGAAAATTGCTTTGATAGTTAGGATATGAGCTTTTGAACATGTATTGACTATTAATTATTATATTTGACTAGTTTCGAGTCTCTTGGCACCGAATTGAGGGTTTGGGAACAATCTTGAACCGGAAAGTAGGCTTTGAGATGAGGTATGTTTCTTTTCTAACATTTTATGAGGGAATTAACCCAATAGGTGAACTTAATTAATATGTGCTTCTATTTGTGGAGGCTACGTACGCACGAGGTGAGGAGAGTCCGTATGTAGTTAGTATTTGTGCTTAGGTCCGGGTATATTTAGGTCTACACCTTGCTTTATTGACACCGTTACTTGATTATGCTTATTAGTTTCCTTGAATAGAGTTAAGGTTGAGGTTTTCAAGATATTAAAAGTTTCTACTTAAATTTCTTATTTTGCAAAATATTGAAGGATATTATGATAGCTTGAGAAATCTATGATCAACCGCATCGCAAGTATATTCCGCGAGCGGGGTAAATTTCTACTACTCTCATAGGTACGGGCCGTTCGCCTTGGCAGGTTAATAGATGCATCTATGGTTCGTGCCCTAGGCAGTGCATGTTCAAAATAAAATTAAAATAAACTTGATTTTGTAATAATTATTTGGGCTTAAGAAATTATGAAAAATAAAGAGCCCAATTAGCCTATTTTCTAGAATGTGAGCCCATTTGGCCCATTTTCTAGAAATGTGCTCTAGAAATATCTTTAGAATAGAAGAATGATATAGATAAGTATGGAGTGATCTAGAGAGTGGATATTTTTGTAGAATTGTGTAGAAGGTGATTTGTAGCCATTAGATTAAAGTTGTGTTGGATAAATCTTGGCCATTGATTGAGGAAGTGGCCAAGTATAAATAGGTGTAGGATTGCTCATTTTGTATCAAGCCAAAAAAAAATCAAAAACAAGTTTGAGTAATAAAAGTTTCTCTTCTCCAAAATCTTTCTACTCTTCCAAAATTCCCTTAGCCTAAAAGCCTCCCTCCAAATATTAATAGCAATCCTCTTCCAACAAAGTGGTACAGAGCCACAAGATTCTAACCAAAAATTTCTAAGACAATGGCAAATGGTGTTGCATCCTTCCAAGTTCCTATGCTCAACAAGAGCAACTATGATAATTAGAGTATCAAGATGAAGGCTCTCCTAGGTGCACATGATGTTTGGATATTGTAGAGAAAGGCTACAATGAGCCCCGAGATGAATCTACATTATCCCAAACTCAAAAGGATGGTGTGAAGGATTCAAGAAAGAGAGAACAAGAAAGCTCTCTACCTCATCTACCAAGCATTGGATGATGATGAGTTCGAGAAGATCTCAAGTGCAACCACCGCTAAGGAAGCGTGGGAGAAACTCCAAACGTCTTGCAAAGGTGCCGACAAGTAAAGAAGGTATGTCTCCAAACATTAAGAGGAGAATTTGAGTCTTTACATATGAAAGAAGGGGAGTCCATTTCCGACTATTTTTCAAGAGTTTTGGTGGTTTCAAATCAAATGAAAAGAAATGGTAAAAAATTGGAAGATGTTAGAACTATTGAGAAGATACTACGGTCATTAACTTCCAAATTCGAGCATATTGTCATAACAATTGAAGAAACTAAAAATTTGGAGGAGATGTCAATTGATCAATTAATGGGATCCTTACAAGCATATGAAGAAAAGCATAAGAAAAAACAAGATATAGTGGAGCAATTATTCAAGATGAAAATAAAAGATAAGGAAGAAAATATCGGAAATGGACGAGGTCAATATGGAAGAGGTCGTGGTCGTGGACGAGGTCGAGGCCATGGACATGGACGAGGAGGTTTCAACAACAATGAAGAAAGAAGAGAATACCCAAGTTGTGGGAGAGGCAACCAAGGTGCAAGGTACGATAAATCTCAAATCAAATGTTATTCTTGTCAAAAATATGGACACTATGATTCACAATGTAAAGGGTCTCAAACTAAAGTCGAAGAGACCGCCAACCTTGTGGAGGATAAGGGCCAAAAAGACCTGACCCTACTTCTAGCATACAAAGGAGAAGAAGGGAGACAAGACAACACTTGGTACCTTGACACCGGGGCGAGCAACCATATGTGTGGAAAGAGGAGCATGTTCGTGGAGCTCGACGAATTGGTGAGTGGTAATGTTTCTTTTGGTGATGAATCCAAAATACCAGTGAAAGACAAAGATAACATCCTAATCCGCTTGAAGAATGGAAATCACCAATTTATCTCAAATGTCTACTATGTGCCCAACATGAAAAATAATATATTGAGTTTGGGGCAACTCTTAGAGAAGGGCTATGACATTCACATGAAAGATCATAGTCTTTCCATAAGAGATAATAAAAATAATTTAATCACTAAGATGCCTATGTCCAAAAATAGAATGTTCTTGTTGAACATTCAAAATGATGTTGCAAAGTATCTTAAAGCTTGCTACAAAGATGTATCTTGGCTTTGGCATCTTCGATTTGGGCACTTGAATTTTGGAGGCTTGGAGATACTATCCAAAAAGGACATGGTGCGAGGACTACCATCCATTACCCACTCCGATCAATTGTGCGAAGGATGCCTACTAGGAAAGCAATTTCGGAAGAGTTTTCCAAAGGAGTTAAGCTCGAGAGCCCAAAAACCATTGGAGCTCATACATACCGACATATGTGGTCCGATCAAGCCAAGCTCCCTCGGAAAAAGCAACTATTTCCTTCTATTTATTGATGATTTTTCTAGAACGACATGGATGTATTTCTTGAAGCAAAAATCGGAGGCATTTGAAGTATTCAAGAAATTCAAAGCGGCAGTGGAGAAAGAAAGTGGACTACACATAAAGGCCATGAGATCCGATCGTGGAGGCGAGTTCACTTCTAGAGAGTTCCAGAATTTTTGCGAGGAGCATGGAATAAGGCGTCCACTAACGGTACCAAGGTCCCCCCAACAAAATGGAGTGGCGGAAAGGAAGAACCGGACAATTCTAGACATGGCGTGGAGTATGCTAAAGAGCAAGAAGCTACCAAAGGAATTCTGGGCTGAAGCAGTAGCGTGTGCAATCTATCTACTCAACCGATCACCAACAAGGAGCGTGTGGGGAAAGACACCACAAGAAGCTTGGAGTGGAAGGAAGCCAGGAATCTCCCCTCTAAGAGTCTTTGGAAGCAAAGCATACGCACATGTACCTGACGAGACACGGAGCAAGCTTGATGACAAAAGTAAGGCTTTCATCTTTATCGGGTATGATTCCAACTTCAAAGGCTACAAATTATATAATCCAGATACTAACAAGCTTGTGATAAGTCGGGACGTGGAGTTTGATGAAGAAGGAGAATGGAATTTTGGTTCTCACGAGGACTTTAATTCCATTACTCCAACCGAAGAAGAAGAACAAAGATCTACAGCAGAGGATGCCCAGCGAGAGCTAACTACTCCACCTACCTCGCCAACAGCAGTTCAAGATGACTCGCCACCATCGTTTCTGAATGAAAGGAGCGATGATCGCGCAAGGAGTTTGGAAGACATTTATGAAGACACTGAAAAGTTAGATGACCTAACTCTTCTTTGTCTATTTGCTGACTGTGAACCAGTTACCTTTGAAGAAGCCGTACAAAGTAAGAAATGGCGAGATGCAATGGATAAGGAGATCCAGTCCATCGAAAAGAACAACACCTGGGAGCTGACTTCACTTCCAAAAGGGCAAAAGGCGATCGACGTCAAGTGTGTGTACAAGGCAAAGAAAAACTGTAAGGGAGAAATCGAAAGATACAAGGCGAGGCTTGTTGCAAAAGGATACAGTCAAAGAGCCGGCATCGACTATGATGAGGTATTTGCCCCTGTAGCCCGTTTAGAAACTGTAAGACTAATCATTTCTCTGGCAGCTCAAAATAAATGGAAGATACATCAAATGGATGTAAAGTCGGCGTTCTTGAATGGAGTCCTTGAGGAAGAAGTTTACATCCGACAACCTATGGGCTATGAGGTGAAGACGCAGGAAGACAAAGTCTTAAGATTGAAGAAGGAGTTATATGGACTAAAGCAAGCACCAAGGGCGTGGAACAGTAGGATCGACAAGTACTTGCAAGAAAATGACTTCGCCAAATGCCCACATGAGCATGCGCTCTATGCCAAGATGAAAGATGGAGATATCTTGATCGTTTGCTTGTACGTGGATGATTTAATCTTTGTAGGAAATAACCATAGGATGATCGATGAGTTCAAGCAAGCGATGGCTAAAGAGTTCGAGATGACCGACATTGGACTTATGGCGTACTATCTTGGCATAGAAGTCAAACAACTTGAGGATGGAATTTTCATCTCACAGGAGGGCTATGCGAAGGAGATCCTAAAGAAGTTCAAGATGGATGATTGCAACCCAGTCAACACACCGGTGGAGTGCGGGATCAAGTTGTTGAAGCATGATGAAGCTGAGAAAGTGGACACGACGATGTTCAAGAGCTTAGTTGGGAGCTTACGATATTTGACTTGCACGAGACCCGACATTCTCTACACCACCGGCCTCATAAGTCGCTACATGGAGAATCCAACTACTACACACTTGAAGGCTGCAAGAAGAATTCTTCGCTACCTCAAAGGTACAATCAACTTTGGCTTGTTCTATTCAACTTCTAATGATTATAAGCTTGTTGGTTATAGCGATAGCGATTGGGCCGGAGACATTGATGATAGAAAAAGTACCGCAGGCTTCGTGTTCCTCATGGGAGACACCGCCTTCACTTGGATGTCCAAGAAACAACCAATTGTCACTCTATCCACATGTGAAGCTGAGTACGTTGCCGCTACCTCCTGTGTATGTCATGCAATTTGGATGCGAAGTTTGCTAAAGGAGCTCGGATGGCCACAAGAAGATCCAACTACAATTTGCGTGGATAATAAGTCGACGTTGGCGAAAAATCTGGTGTTCCATGATCGAAGCAAGCATATTGACACACGCTATCACTACATAAGAGAGTGCATCACAAGAAAGGATGTACAAGTAGAGTACGTGAAGTCCAAAGACCAAGTTGCGGATATCTTCACCAAGCCACTCAAGCAAGAGGACTTCATCAAGTTAAGAAGTTTGCTTGGAATGACAAATCAAGTTTAAGGGGGGGTGTTGAAAATAAAACTAAAATAAACTTGATTTTGTAATAATTATTTGGGCTTAAGAAATTATGAAAAATAAAGAGCACAATTAGCCTATTTTCTAGAATGTGAGCCCATTTGGCCCATGTTCTAGAAATGTGCTCTAGAAATATCTTTAGAATAGTAGAATGATATAGATAAGTATGGAGTGATCTAGAGAGTAGATATTTTTGTAGAATTGTGTAGAAGGTGATTTGTAGCCATTAGATTAAAGTTGTGTTGGATAAATCTTGGCCATTGATTGAGGAAGTGGCCAAGTATAAATAGGTGTAGGATTGCTCATTTTGTATCAAGCCAAAAAAAAAATCAAAACAAGTTTGAGTAATAAAAGTTTCTTTTCTCCAAAATCTTTCTACTCTTCCAAACTTCCAATAGCCTAAAAGCCTCCCTCTAAATATTAATAGCAATCCTCTTCCAACAGTGCACGCAGTATATGCATATGTATATTTGGATCGGGCCATACGTCCTCGGCATAACTCATGCGTAATAATACTGGAAACCCTATTATATTTTATATTGTTTCATTGGCGTGAGAGTTTAAATGCTTAAATGAGGGAAGTGATTTGGTTCTTACTAACAGTGAAATGATTGTTTATTTATTTTTTGCTTTGAGCTCTATTGTTATTTATATATATATATCATGTTTAATTAGAATTTCATATTATCGTATTGTTGGTACATAGTAAGTGTCGAAATCGATCCCCCGTTGCTACGTTTTCGAGGTTAGACTAGATACTTATTGGGTACATGTTGTTTATGTACTCACGCTACACTTCTGCACTAATGTGTAGAATCTAAGGTAGGTGCAATTATATCAGTCTAGCGCCCAGCTCAGCTGGAGAGGCCTAGCCTGCATCCTTGACCACCCCGAGATTTCGCGGTGAGCTGCCATTCTGAGCTCGTTTACACAGCCGAAGTCTTTCTTTTGCTTGTATTTTCTGTCTATTTCATTCCAGACAGTAGACTAATATTCTTTTGTATATTCTACTAGTTGCTCATATACTTGTGACACCAGGTTTTGGTAAATGCACTTGCAGACTTGTGGTTTTGGTTTATTTCTATGGTTATGACTGCACTCAGTTGCCTTCGTTTCATTTATTTTTCGTCTGTTATTTCTTAAATCTTTTAAATTAAGGAAAGATTAATTACTTACAAATCTATCAAAAGGAGAAATCACGTGATTAATTTATCATTGGCTTACATAGCGACGACACCATCACGACCTATAATAGAATTGGGTCGTGACAACTTTGGTTTATCTACATGCAAGATGGAGATTGATTAGATCGGTCTAAAATAGCTAAATGGAATATCGACATAATAATCTATGTTTATCCTTAATAAAAATTCAAGAAATGAAGCATCTAAGGACTTCTGTGGAGCAAGGTTTCTTCCTTTATATTTTTTATTTTTATTTTATAGCTTAAATATTTTTTTATATTAATATTTATGTGATTATTAAATTATTTACTAATATGATATACGCGTAACACGCCTGTTCCAATACTAATAAATATACATACATAAATACAGATGTATAGTTTAATACCCGAACCGAACGAAATTAAGGCTTAGTAAATAATACTAAATCAAAAGTTTATGGTAAATCTATCTTATATTAACCAAGTATCATTTTTTCAGACTCTATATTTATATTGAAAAATTCAATAAAAACTATAAATATTTAATTGTGAGCCTAATTTATTGTTGTAAATTAACTTAAATCGCTTTAAGAACTCATAAACCTCGGATTTTGCAGCTCCTTTGTATGAGGGTTCATTCTCCCCATAATAGTAAGTTTTTTTTTTTCTTTGAAAGAAGAAAGCTGCTCCTCCAAAGTGTGAACTTAGACCAGAATAATGACCAGTACTACATATTACATCATTTATTTCTTTCTTTGTTTATGGAAAATAGTATATATATAGACAGCCCCACTGAAGATCTCAAACCCTAACCAACATATCTTTTGCTTTATCTAAAGAAAATTAGAAGAAAACAAAAGTTAAGGTGGAAACATTGTATGGATCCTCTCTCAGAAATCTTCTCTTTTCATAAAATCCAAGAATATGATATTTATCATCAGGAGATTCAGATCCCTTCTACTCCATGTCAATTACCCCAACAAGATTTGGTCAAGATTGGCACTAATTCCTTGCCAAGAAATGATACTAATAAAAAGAAAAGATCAGGAACATTATTATCAAGTGTTTCAACAGAGAGTACTAGTAATGAGACCATGGATCAAAACAAGCTCATCAAAATAATTGCACATAGAGATGTTGAAAGACAAAGGAGACAAGAAATGGCTAGTCTTTATGTTTCTCTTAGATCACATCTTCCTCTTGAATTTCTCAAGGTATATATCCAGTTCATATTTTTTTTTAATTATTTCTCTTGCTAGTGAGAGTTTATGGTGTAAAATACTTATATATTGTATGGGTTGTCATCCGACACTACTCGAAAACAATAGAAAGAAGGGAACCTTAGAGAAATGGTAAAGTTGTTTCCGTGTGACCTATAAATCAGCGTTCGAGTCATGGAAGCAGCCACTAATGCTTGCATTAGGTCAAACTGTCTACATCACTTAGGGTGCGGCCCTTCCCAAGTGAACGTGGAATGCTTATGCACCGGGCTGTCCTTTTTTATGTGCCAACACGGTATTTGGAATATAAGATAGAAAATAACAAGCTCACTTATAAGAATATGTCGATGTCACTTGTGCAAAATTCTGCATATGCTTATGTGCATAACTTCTTGCATAAAACCTAGCTATGTATGTCGATCTAACATTTTTGTTTTTGTTTTTATTTAATTAGGGAAAACGTTCGGCATCAGATCATTTGGAACAAGCGATGAATTACATCCAACACCTTGAGAATAATATTAATGATTTGGAAAAAAAGAGAAAGAAGCTGAAAATTTTGGCCCATTATTCCAACAGGGAGGATAAGGAAAGCATCCATAAATACAATTTAGAAGAGTATGTGAGAGTGAATCCTTGTCAAAATGGTGTGGAGATTTTGATTAAAAAAAAGTTTGGAAAAGAAGGGCTTCCTCTTTCAAAAGTGATTGAAGAACTCATGAAGAAAAAATTAAACATTGTTACTTGTGTTTCTACTACAGTCGATGAAACATCCCTCCACAAAATTCAGGTTGAGGTATATATACACACTATGCAATGAACACATTTGTTTTGAAAAAAGATGATATACAATTATTTTTGTTGCAAAATGCTTTTAGCCACAATTGCATGACTTTTTAACAAGAAGACATCATAAAGATAACATGGTTTGTTGCTTTAACTTAGCCTTTGGCAACAGCATTAGTTCTTGTTGCGTGGACCAAATTCAAAATTTTGCAAGCGAAAATATTAGTGATAAAAAGTTTAATTCTTGTAGTAACTATCCGATCATTTAAAAAATAACTATAGGTAATATCCATAAAAATAGCAAGATTTAGTAACCTGAAAATAAGGCATAATACTTGTTACAACGAGTTAGTATAGAGAAAAATGAAATTCACTCAATCCAGGGTATAGGTATGTGGCGTCTTTATCTCATTAATTAATATTTCGCCTTGATTACATTTGGAAATAGCCTCTCTACCTAAGGGTAGGGGTAAGATTTGCATACACACTACCCTCCCCAGACTCCACTAGGTGAGATTATACTGGGTTGTTGTTGCCTTGATTATATTTGATCTTTGCAGGTCACTGATGTTTCGTTCATGGATGTATCTACACTTGAAGAAAAGCTAGCCGAGATGATGCTTAATTTGTCCTAAGAGGAGGTTCATGAGTAATGGTGGCAATGGCGAGCATAAGGACATGTAGAGGTAGGTAGAAGAAATATTAGGAAGAGGTGATTACGCATGTCATGTCATATCTTTAGTTTACCGAGGACTCGATATTTAATAGTATGAAAATCGAAAATTAGGGTAGAAGATTAATATGTAATCAAGCGTATTACTTTTTCATACAAATAATATTAGTATTTTTCGTATTTTCTTATTCTTAGATTTCTATTAATTACTACCAATTGTTTCTTTTGTTTCAATTATCTTATTTTCCTGCTATTGTTATTGGTTTCTTTTTTCATGGCTTCTTCACTATCATATTTCTTTTTCAAAATTGTTGTGATTATGCTTTTCTTGAGTTGATAATCTATCAGAAATAATCTCTCTACCTTCACAAGGTAAGAATAAAGTCAACGTGTACACTAAAGCTTGTGGAGTTGCACTGAGTTATTGTTGTCGTTGTGGGAGGTTCATAAGTAACTTCAGGTTATAGGTATTGTTTTCTACTAAAGCTTTACTCCAAGACCAGAGATTTTCGAATAACATTTATTGTGTAATTCTTTCACCTAAAAAAGGTACTAATTACAAGTAACTGCAGTGTTCATAGTAAGAGGGATTATTAACATGGAAGATAATTTAGATAACTTGTTACAACATGTTAAAATAGTGTAAATATTCTTTTCAAAATCCTTTGTAAAATTGAGGGTAAACTCATGTTATCTTTGATGGTTTAAAAATAACTGAAGGATATATAAATTGGTTAGCATTTGCGTTTATACTCAAAAAGGGCTCTGAACGTACAACATATCATCTAATGAATCCTTGCATTCAATGCTCTATCTGTACTAGTAGAGGCGGAATCGAATTTTAATTTGTCGTCGCTATAGTTTCACTTATAATGAACAAACACAAAAATGGACTTATAATCAAGGTGTACAAGTATTTCTCTACGAAGCGAGGATTATAAATCAGTCAAAGTGAAAAACATCATTGTACTTGCTACTCTTTTGTGACAATGTGTGCAAATTTAGTGTTTCCTTTGTAAAACGATGTAAAAGACGCATAGCTTAGACCACCCAATTTTATGTTTGTTCCTATGAATTAATCATTTTCCAAACTTCTGTGCCACTGGTAGAAATATATCTTGAAAGGGGTTCAAGGTGTAATTTGCCTTATACTGATCACCCTTAGACTATTAACAAAACTGAAATAGTTATCGCACATAAACCGGTGTCACATCTCACGAACTTTCTATAATTACTACAAATACTGGTCTGAAAGAAAAACACATCTATCTCGAAAGTAAATATACAGAGATATAGAATATAGGAGGAGACGCTAGGGCCTGCAGACGCCTGCAGGACTACCTTGGGTCTACTGAACGAAGTATCAACAACCGACCCCTTGATCAGCCACTACCAGCTGCAAAATCTGCACAGAAAGTGCAAAGTGCAGTATCAGTACAATCGACCCCATGTACTTGTAAGTTCCGAGCCTAACCTCGTCGAGGTACTGACGAGGCTACAGCGCGGCATAAACAATATATCCTGCAAGAGTATATAATAAGGCAAGAAGAAGATACTGAATGAAATAGGATAGTAATGTGCATTAAATAAATACAGAACCCAGTCGTTCTATCAATACACAACTATAATCAATCCTTAAGAGAGTTTCAATACCACAATAATGAATCTCACCAAAAGAAGAATATATAAACAACAAATGATACGGCGCGCATCCCAATCCTATCATGTAATCAATAACAATATAGACGTTCACCCTTATTACTTCTTGTTGCGGCATGCAATCCGATGTCACAGGTCCACCCTTATTACTCCTTAATATATCACCCTTATTCCTCATATTGCAGCGTACAACCCGATCTCACATGTCCACCCTTATTACTCTTTGTTGCGACGTGCAATCCAATCCCACCAGACAATAATATTTCACCCTTATTCCTCTTGTTGCGGCGTGCAATCCAATCCCACCATATCAGTACCAATCACAAATAAGAATAAGTATGTCACAATTTACCTTAAACCCTCCACAACATATATACCTCAAACCAAAACAACGGAAGATCTATACGATTATGAAACTTCATCAATTAATAATACACAGCGAGACCAACCAAAGTATGTCACGAAGCACCAATAAACTAACTTAAACTAACAATGTAATATAATGAAACTACAGAACATTTAACACTTTCAATAGAGAAACAACATTTAAGAGGAAGCAATTAAACATGGAAGCATCAATAAGCAAATAACAGTTAAGATAGGAAAATAATATATTAGGAACGGGGAAGAATATGGACTAAAAGATAATTTGGCGGAGCAATTAAGTCGGGGATCCCGAATCCCTCAAGTCAAGGTTAGACTAAATACTTACCTCAATCCAACGGGTAATTCAAAGTTCAATCACCCCTTTACCTCTCGATTCCACCACTAATCCACTCGTATCTAGTCATAATCAACTCAAATAACATCAGTTGCCGCTAGAGAAATCAATTTCAATGCATAATTATAGGTTTTCCAATATTTTTCCCAACAAGCCAGAAATCGACCCCGGCATATTTGGTCAAAACTCAAAATTTGGATCAAAACCCGATTATCCATTCACCTCCGAGCCCGGATATACATTTAGTTTTGGAATCCGACCTCGATTTGAGGTCTAAATCCCTAATTTATAAAAAATTCTAATTCTACCCAAACTCCTAATTTCTACCATAGAAATCTTAGAGTTTTGGTTGGAAATTCATAAAATGTGATAGAAAATTGAAAGAAAGTGGGATATGAACACTTACAAAAGTTTTTGGGAAGAACTGGTCTTGGTAGAATCGCCTCTAGGGTTCTATGATTTGAAAAATGTGGAGAATGAGAGAAAATCCCGTCTAACTTATATATTGAGCAGCTGCAGATGTCGCATTTGCGACCTGAGAATGCGAACTCTTCGTATTTCTGCTGCCTTCGCAAATGTGAGTATATTGTTCGCAAATTGGGTGAGTGATCTCAATTGCGACCACTTTCTTCGCAAATGGGAAGAATTCCCATCCCCGATCAACTTCGCAAATGCGAAGGATTGTTCGCATTTACGAACATAAGCTGGCCCAGCTTTCGTTCACATTTGCAATGAGAGGCTCAGAAATACGACCTCTACAATGATCGCAAAAGCGAATCTTGACCCCGTATTTGCAAGGTCTGAGGCCTGCAACACAGCTGAAGAACACCAGCAACTTTTCCAAGTTCCAAAATACTCTGTAGCGTATTCAAAACACACCCGAGCCTTCGGGGCTCTAAACAAAATATACACATAACTCTTAAAACTTCATTTGTGATGTCAGAGAGAGTGTGTTACTTCGAGTATCACCCATGAAGGGCATGATAAGATTTGGGAAGAAGGGCAAGCTAAGACCTAGGTTCATCGGGCCTTTTGAGATCCTTGATCGATTGGGGAGGTGGCTTACAGACTTGAGTTGCCGTTAGTTTTATCAGCAGTGCATCCAATGTTTCATGTGTCCATGTTTCAAAAGTATTATGGTGATCCATCCCACAAGGTAGATTTTAGCACTATCCAGTTGGACAAAGATTTAACCTATGAGGAGGAGTCAGTAGCTATTCTACACCGGTAGGTTCGTCAGTTAAGATCGAAGAGTTATCTTTCGGTTCATGTGCAGTGGAGAGGTCAGCCTGTTGAGGCAGCTACCTGGGAGTCCGAGTATGATATGCAGCGCATATATCCCTATCTTTTCACCGACTCTTCGTTCGAACGTTTTTAGAGGTGGAGAATGTGATGACCCAAAAGGTCATCTTCTGCTTTAGAATCCGATTCCGTGTTTTGAGGCCTTAAAAACCTCATTTACCTCTCCTCAATTTGGATACGCAGACCAGGCGTATTTTCAGAAAGCCTTTATGTGGAAATTTGAGAAAATAATAATTTTTGCATTTAAAAGTTGATTTAGTTGACTTCGGTCAATATTTTGAGTAAACAGGCTCGAATTTGTTTTTTGATGTTCCCGAAGAATCCTTAGAAAAATATGGGTTTGGGCGTATGCCCGGAATCGAATTCCAAAGTCCCAAGGCCGAGAAATTAATTTTTGATAAAAATTGTTAAATTGAAATTTGCAAGGATTTTAAAAAATTAGTTAATGCTTGATCTTGTTGGTATCTGGCCCGTATTTCGTTTTCGGAGCCTGGTATAGGTCTGTTATGATATTTAAACCTTATCTGCAAAATTTTGTAAGAAGACAGAATTGATTTGACAAGATTCAGACCTTTGATCACGTGAGCAAGTTCGTATAATGTTTTAAAACTTGTGTGCATGTTTGGTTTGAAGCCCCGAGGGCTCGGTGAGTTTTAGATAGGTTATGGAGTGTTTTGGCACTTGGAAAAGTCGCTGGTGTTCATTAGCTGTGTTGCAGACCTCAGACCTCGCAAATGCGAGGTCAAGGTTCGCACTTGCGATCACTGTTGAGGTTGTATTTTTGAGCTTCTCTTCGCAACGCGAAAGGAATCTGGCCCAACTTATGTTCGCAAATGCGAACAATCCTTCGATATTTTTGAAGTTGATTAGGGATGGGAATTATTCCCATTTGCGATGAAAGTGGTCGCTATTGCGATCACTGCACCGCATTTGCGAACAATATGCTCGCATTCGCGAAGACAGCGAAAATGCAAAGAGTTCGCATTTGCAAAGCTTTACTCACATTTGTGAGCTTCGCAATTGCAAAGTTTAGGTCACAAATGTGACATCTGTAGCTGTTCAAAACACAAAATGAGTCGGAATTTTCTCCCATTCTCCACATTTTTCAAATCATAGAACCATAGAGGTGGTTCTCCCAAGACCAATTCTTCCCCAAAACTATGAAAAGTGTTCCTATCACACTTTCTTTCAATTTCCCATCACATTTCATGAATTTTCAACCAAAAATTTATAATTTTAATGGTAGAAATTGGGGGTTTGGGTAGAATTAGCGATTTTAATAAATACCTAAAATCGAGGTTGGATTCCAAAACTAAATATATATCCGAGCTCGAGGGTGAATGGATAATTGGGTTTTGGTCTGAATTTTGAGTTTTCGCCAGGCGAGCCCATATAATTGATGATAATTATGCAAGTTAGCTAATATTTACACTCTAATTTGGTCGCACTTTTTCTATGTTTGATTGTAAAAGATAACAAAATGCTCTAATTATGAGTTTATTGCTTTGCAGGAGCCATTCCAAGCTAGGAGGAATCTAAAAGAGTATTTTGGAGTCAATATGAAGTATGGAAGGCCAATCATAGGATGAGACGATTGAAAAGGAGAAGAAAGAGTAAGGACCAAATCCGCACCCAGGTCCGCGGTCAGGTCTGCGGCCTCGGACAGAACGTATGTCAAATCTGCGGCCGCGAACAGGTGCTCGTAGCCAAATATTGCAAGGTCAATTGTATGATTCTAGGGCAACTCTCCTTGTCCTATAAGAAGCCCAGTTAGCCCAAAAAGAGAGGAGGGAGGTTTTTGAAGTGTTTTGGAAGGCAAGAACATGCAAGAAGCAAGGTGGAAGATTCGGCATAGAGTTTTTACCTTTCTTCTTCTTGTTTTTATCATTTAGGATGAATTATATTATTATGATTGGGAAAACGATTATGCGTAGCTAAACTCCTAATCTAGGGTTTTGATGGAACCTCTTGGAGAATGAATTTCTTGATATGTTAATATAGATTTGCCTTAGCATTTTCTCTGTTTGTTCAAGTATATAGTGATTTCTTTTGATTGTAGGGCCTTCAATTGACTATGCCTATTTAATATGAATTACTCAGGAGAGGGTGCATATTTAGGTATTTGTTGAAAAATACCATTCCTAACGTATATGAGGGATCAATACGAAGGGTTTAAAGTTGGGATTAGTGATAATGAAACCTTAGGTGTGATCTAAGTGAGTTGTAACTAAGGCCATCTAGCCAAATTCGGGAGAATATATCTAGTATATTGTTGTAATTACGGGGGAGAGAGTTACGAAAATCAGAGTGTTCATGATCGATATAAAACACTTAGGAAAATTTATTGCAAACATAGCTCAAAGAATTCCGAAAAGATGGGAATTCAGAACCTTAGACCATTCTCATTCTTGCTCACAACTAGTTTATAGCTAGTTCTTAATTTCCACACTTTTATTACCTAATATTTAGTTAATAAACACCAACTTTGTTATTCAAATATCTCTAAATATTGAATACATGAATTTTTGGGAGTCCAATAGTTGCGATTGATAGGTTAATTCTCTGTGGAATTCGATTGCATACTCGTTAACCGGAAGATATTTGCAGCGGCCGCTTTGTTCTTTTTATAAGGCATTGTTGGGCATGATCAAATTTTGGTGTTGTTGCCGGGGAATTAATGGTGTTATTGGTTGCAGCTAAAAAAAGAGAAAAAATTCTTAGTGTAGTCAATTTTCTTCAATTTAAACTGAACATTGAAATTCTAACATTTGTAGTCATTACAGGTGCATGCCTAGAAACTCCTCAAGAACTGGTGAATTACTCGAAGAATTATCACATCCTGAGAAATTTTTCAAGGAATCGAATCATGCAAACAAGAAATGCAAATAACAATAGAACTCAACTGAAAACATTGAACCAGACATGGAAGACGATAATCAAAACAATTGAAACAACGTCAATGACCTAAACGATCAGGGTGTGGAACCTCTTATTCCAGAAGAAACATTATATGATTGGGCACAACCCACCACTAACTACTTATCAACTGTCATTGTAGTCCCTCAGATACAAGCAGATTCATTCCAAATCACAAATAACATGCTACATCTGTTGTAGAACAAGGGACCATTCTCTAGGTCATATGTTGAAGATCCTCAGTAGCATCTAAAGAATTTCCTGTCAATATGTTCCACATAGAGGTATGTTTGTTGTTGTTTCCATTCTCGGTGACAGGAGCAGCCCATGCTTGGCTTAATTCACTCCCCATCAACTCCATCACTACTTAGGAGGAGTTATTCATGCATTATTTTAGAAAATTTCATCCCCCAACAAGACTGTTCAGTGAATTGATGAGATATTGAGCTTCAGACAGAAACCAACTGAGAAGCTACATGAAACGTGGGAGAGATTCAAGGGTCTGCTGGTGACGAGTCCACATCATGTTATTCCAGAGCAGATGTTGGGGCAGAGATTTTACATGGGTTTGGCAGATAGTTTGAAAGGCAGTGTGGATGCTTCAGCATGTGGATCATTTTTGAGCAAAACATTCACAAAGAGCAAGATGACAAGATGGCACAAGACTCAGGATGGACACATGAAACGCTACAAACACTCTTGTGGTTCACCTAGTGGCTCTAGACCCGGCTAACTCTATAGTTGAAAATATGGCCACTCTAATGACACAAATGAGCATTCTCACCAAAAAGGTTGAAGAATCTGGCAAGAAGCAGCAGGTACACATAGTTGATACAACTAATAGGTGTCTATGTACATCATGTATTAATCAACCATATGTCTGCTCGTGGATTGCTGAAGGTTATAAAAAACTATCTATTAATTAGACATTCTCAATAGAGTGAGAATAAGTCTTACCTACCTTTCCAACCCCAATGATCTCACATTTTTTCTTATTTCCAAAGGAGACATTTCCTCCTTTGAGGACATCAAGTGAAAGGAATTGGTTCTTACTTCCTGTCATGTTCTTTGAGCAACCACTATCCATGTACCACATTTTGTTGCTCCCCTTCACTTGGACCTGCAAAAGGATATCAGGGGTTAGTCTTAGGAAGCCAAACTAGTTTGGGGCCCTTTCTATAGGCAAAAGGGTGAATCTGATTATTTTTGGCCTATCCTGGTAGCCTATTTTTCCCTTGAACATATATTTTATTCTTTTGATTAGCTTTTTCTTTTGCAGTATATTCAACATTGTAGTGACCAGTATTACCACATCGTGTACATATTTTGTTCACAGGAAGTGTGAGGTGCTTGCTTTTGGGATACCAGTTAGGTGCAGTGGTCCCGTAACTACGTCCTCTCCTATTGCTACTATGGTGTTCATGTATCCTTGAAAGTGCATTGGAGGACCTATTCCATTTATAGGTTCTGTCCAGATCGTGCTTGACCTTGCTTAGATCCTCCTTTAGGACACTTATTTGCTCATCTCTTTTGTATAACTCATTAAGGAGACTAAAAAGGAACAAGAGGGATCCACTGAAGAAGATCCTTATCATTCTCCTTCCCTTTTTTCGGAAGAAAGGTGGGATTCGGACAAAATCGATGAAACGGAAGAAATTCGAGTGAATGGAAAGGACAAAATAAAGGATAAATTCCACTCTCACCTTACAGAGACAGGCTATAATTGTAATTGTGAAGTAAAAATAAAATAAAATAAGGAATTTGATTCAAAAAGTTGAAAAGAGTAAGTAATAAACTAATAAAAAGACTGAAATATAGGCTAAATACAAGAAAAGGTAAGAAGAGATTTTTCCTAGGTTTTCTTATTAAGTGAACTGTTTGTGACTAGCTTTTTTTATCTTTTCCTAGTTTCAGATCTGAGCTATAGAACAGTGGTGTCAAGTTCATGAACCTAGTTCTTAACTCGGCATTTTTACTAGCACTTTCACTAGCCCTAAGCTCAAGATTTTTGCACTTAGATTTTAAAATCACACACTCCTTAGACAGTTGTTCCTTTTTATTATTTAGATCCTCATATTCATCAATGAAATCCCACAGTAAATAAAAATTTAATCTTGTCTTTGAGATAAATTACACTTACCTCAAATTCCTCATTAGATTCTCCAATGGATAAGTTTTTGTTCATCTCCATCTTCATTTTATGAGCTTTCATCTCAGAATTCTCCCCAAGGAGCAACCATAGCATTTGTTGATCCTTTATTCTTCTCGGGTGGATAAGTCTTCCCACACTTGTAACCCCCCTCATTCATTTGCTTTTTAGGAACCCTTGGTTTGCTGTAGTTACCACTTCTCAAAGGACCCTTTCCTCTCATTAGGTACTTCTTGAAGTCGTTTGTGATCATGGCCATTTCATCATCTTCTAGTTCAGAACCTTTAGTGATTATGAGTGCCATGCTTCTTTCCTTCTTAGGTAAATCCAGCTTCATGGTTTACCTTTTAAGTTCATAAGCAGTGAGATTTCCAACTTGAGAGTGACAATGTTCTTTGAGTCCTGAATAGACGTGATTTTGCTCTCCCAAGTGACTGGTAGAACCCTTGTCAAAATCTTCTCAAATCTATCTTCTTCAGGGATAATCCTTCCAAGAGACTTAAGTTCATTTGACAATTTGTTGAACCTTGTATACATCTCCTAGATAGTTTTCCCTTCCTTCATAGTGAAATTTTCATATTGAGAACACAATAGTGTTCCTTTGTTCCTTTTCACTCAAGGTGTTCCTTCATGAGCCACTTCCAAAGTGTCCCAGATTTTCTGAGCAGTGGTATAGCTTTGAATTCTACTGTACTCGTCTTGATTAAGCCTACACACAAGTCATTTCTCAGACTTAGCATTCTTCTCCCATTTCCTCATGTCCTTAGCAGCGCAATCAACTTTCGTTTTCGGCACATCTACTCCTTCAACATTCATCTTCATGGTAGCCAGGGGACCATCAGTGACAATGTCCCATAGCTCATAGTCTTCTCCCACGATGTGATATTTCAACCTATTTTTCCACCAAGAGTAGTATTAGCCATTAAAGAGTAAAGGCCTAGTTGCGGATTGCCCTTCCCAGTTTCCAGGTGGTTCCCTCATCTTGATCTGTTCCTAAGGTGTTAGTGTTACGACCCTAGTTCACCAACCGTGAACATGTCATGACGGCACCTAGTCCCCACGACTAGGTAAGCCTAACATTTGCGAAAATAAATAATTGCGGAAAACAAAGAAAAACCAGATTTAACAACTAGAAAGGAAATTGTATTGGATGCCGCTCGACATATACAACTCTACATCAAAAATCTAAAACAAATCCCAAAACCCCGAAACTTAAAAAATACAAACTACGCCATTTCAAGCCTAAATGAGCTATGGACTTCCAAAATACATTCCGAACATGCACCTAACCTTGAAATCACCTAACGGAGTTAATGGAACCATCAAATTTCCATTTCGAGGCCGTCTTCGCACTGTTCCGATTATGGACCACTTTTTAACTCTTAAGCTCTCATTCATGGACTAAGCATCCCAAAACACTCCGAATCTTAACACTGAACATCCCGTCAAATCAAAATAGCAGAAATAAACTTAGGGGAAGCAATAAATGGGGGATAGTGGTGTAAATTCAAAAAAAGATCGGCTGAGTCGTTACATCCTCATACACTTAAATATTCATTCGTCCTCGAACGAGCATAGAGAACATACCCGAAGTAGTGAAAAGATGAGGGTATCGACTGCTTAAATCCCGCCCGGTCTCCCAAGACGCCTCCTCGGTCGGCTGATCCCGCCATTGAACCTTTATAGAAGCAATGTTCTTTGATCTCAACTTTCTGACTTGGCTATCCAATATAGCCGCTGGCTCCTCAACATAAGATAAATCCTCGTCCAACTGGACTGAAGTGAAATCCAACACGTGTGATGGGTCACCGTGATACCTCCGGAGCATCGAAAGATGAAATACCGGATGAACCCCGGCCAAACTAGGAGGTAAGACAAGCTCATAAGCAACCTCCCCAACTCGTCTCAAAATCTCAAAAGGGCCAATAAATCTCGGACTCAACTTCCCTTTCTTCTCAAATATCTTGACACCTTTCATAGGTGAGACCCGAAGCAGAACCCGCTCACCGACCATATAGGAAACATCATGAACCTTTTGGTCCGCGTAACTCTTCTGTCTGGACTGGGATGTACGGAGTCTTTCCTGAATCACATTGACCTTCTGAAGTGCATCCTGAACCAAATTAGTGCCTAATAGCCTGGCCTCACCAGCTCAAACCAACCCACTGGGGACCTACATCTCCCACCATATAAAGCCTTATACGGCACCATCTAAATGCTGGACTGATAACTGTTGTTGTACGCAAACTCTGCCAGTGGAAAGAACTGATCCCAAGACCCTCCAAACTCAATCATGCACGCACGGACGGAGCATATCCTCAAGAATTTGAATGGTGCGCTTGGACTATCTGTTTGTCTGGGGGTGAAATGATGTGCTCATCGTCACCCGAGTACCCAACTCCTGCTGAATGGCTCTCCAAAACCGTGATCTAAACTGAGTACCTCTGTCCGAAATAATAGAAATTGGGATGCCATGCAGGCGGACAATCTCCCTGATAAATCTTTACCAACCGCTCCGATAAATAAGTAGTATACACATGAATGAACTGTATGGACTTGGTCAGCCAATCCACAACAACCCAAATGACATTGAACTTCTTCGCAATCTAATGGAGTCCAACTGCAAAATCCATGGTGATCCTCTCCTGTTTCCACTCAAGAATCTCCATTTGCTGAAGTAACATACTCGGTCTCTGGTGTTTAGCCTTCACCTGCTGACAGTTGAGGCATCTAGCTACAAAACCCTCCATGTCCTTCTTTATCCGCCTCCACCAATAGTGCTGTCTCAAGTCTCGATACATCTTCGCGGCACCTGTATGGATGGAATACCGCAAACTATGAGCCTCTATCAATATCAACTCCCAAATGTCATCAACATTGGGTACACAGATCCGACCCTGCATCCTCAATACCCTGTCGCCTCAAATAATCACATCCCTAGCATTACCATGCTGGAACAAGTCCTTGAGTACAAGCAAATAAGGGTCATCATACTGCCTATCCCTGATACGATCAAACAATAAAGATCGAGTAACCACACATGCTAGAACCAGACTGGGCTCCAAAAGATCCAATCTCACGAACTGAATGGCTAAGGCCTGAAAATCCACCGCCATAGGTATCTCTGAAGCTGATAAATATGCTAAACTTCCCAAACTCTCCGCCCGGTGACTCAAGGCATTGGCTACCACATTGACCTTGCCCGAGTGATAAAGAATTGTAATATCATAATCTATTAGTAACCCCAAACACCTTCTCTGGCGCAAGTTTAGATGTTTTTGCTTGAACAAGTGTTGTAATCTCCGATGATACGTGTAAATATCACAAGCCACGCCATACAAATAATGAAGCTAGATCTTCAAGGCACGAACAATAGCAGCTAACTCAAGGTCATGGACAGGGCAATATTTGTCATGTATCTTCAGCTGTATGAACGCGTAGGCACTCACCCTATTGTCCGGCATCAACATGCTCCATGTCCGACCCATGAGTCATCACAATAGACTGTATAGGACCCCAAACCAGTAGGCAATATCAAAATAAGGGATATAGTCAAAGCTGTCTCGAGCTTGTGAAAGCTCGCCTCACACTCCCCTATCAACTAAAATGGAGCACCCTTCTGGGTCAATCTAGTCATAGGATCTGCAATCGATGAAAACCCCTTCACAAAACAACGGTAATAATCTGTCAAGCCAAGGAAACTACAAGTCTTTGTAGGAGAGGAGGGCCTGGGCCAACTCTGCACGACCTCCAGCTTCTTCGGATCCACCCGAATGCCCTTACTCGATACCATGTGGCCTAGGAATGCCACAGAACTCAACCAAAACTCATATTTTGATAACTTTGCATATAATTTCTTCCCTCTCAAGGTCTGAAACACTGTCCTCAGGTGCTTCTCATGATCTTCCGGACTCTGGGAGTATACAAGAATATCATCTATGAAAACAATGACAAACGAGTCGAGATAGGGCTTGAATACACTGTGCATCAAATGCATATAAGTTGTTGGGTCATTGGTCAGTCCAAATGACATAACAAGAATCTCGTAATGACTATATCAATTCTTAAAGGTAGTCTTCGGGATATCCGACTCCCGAATCTTCAACTGGTGATAACCTGAGCGCAAATCAATCTTAGAAAACACATGTGCGCCCTGAAGTTGGTCAAATAGATCATCAATACGAGGCAAAGGATAATGGTTCTTCACTATTAATTTGTTCAACTGACAATAATCGATACACATGAGCATAGAACCATCCTTTTTCTTACAAAAACAAGACAAAAGCACCCCATGGTGAAGCACTGGGTTGAATAAAACCCTTATCAAGCAATTCCTGTAAGTGATCCTTCAACTCATTCAACACAGGAGGAGCCATACGATACGGAGGAATGGTAATGGGCTGAGTGCCCGGAAACAAGTCAATACTAAAATCAATGTCTCTAGCAGGTGGCATACCCAAACGATCAGCAGGAAACACATCAGCATAATCTCGTACGACTAGGACAGAATCAACAGGAGGGATATCAGCACTGACATATCTCACATAAGCTAATTACGCGGTGCAACCCTTCTTAACTATACACTGAGCTTTAAGAAAAGAGATAACTCTACTAGGAGTGTGATCTAAAGTACCACTCCACTCATCACGCGGAATACCTGGCATAGCTAATGTCACGGTCTTGGCGTGACAATCAAGAATAGCATGATGGGGCGACAACCAGTACACGCCTAAAATAGTATAAATGTCAAGCATACTGAGTAATAATAAATCCGCTCTGGTCTCAAAACCACGCATAGTATCCAAATTAGATCGATAAACGCGGTCCAAAATAAGAGAATCTCCTATGGGAGTAGAAACATAAACAATATAATACCTGTTATGACAGAATCAGAGGCAACAACCTCAGTACGATCAGGAATGACATAATATCTAGCTCGGCCCCTCTCTTGAGGGCGACCTCTATCTCCTCGCCCATGGCTGGCTGGGCAGATAGGGTGGCAGCTCGAGCTGTGATCATGGCCTGAGAACTTTAAGAAGCACATTATGGCTGAGCAGATTGTGAAGATGCACCCCTACCAAGTCTGCGGCAGTCCCTAACCATATTGTTAGAACACATTTATTATGTTGTTAAAACTAATGTGTTCATATTTGTAGGTTTTGATAAATGACAAACCGATGAAGATGGAAAATATTATACATGCCAAATAATCGTAAGTTATTATTGAGATATACTTTTATTTATACTAAAGTATATTTGTTTTGTAGACATGATATGCGAGTGAGAATAGCGGACCAAAATTGGAGAACGAAAACAAGAAGTTCAAGATAAGATCAAGAGAAGCAATGAAGCAATGAAAATAACTGAAGACTTGGTTGAGTCATATTTATATTTGTGATCTTGATCCGACAATTGATTCAAGACTTGGCTTCTCTCGTAAAATCATTTTTCATCAAAACATGCATACTTGATTTAAAACAACATGATTTACATTTTAGCCAAAATTATTTTTAAACATGTCTTTTAAATCTGGACTTATATAATCGATTATATAAGACTTACAATCGATTATATTAAGACCGCCAAAACTGGAATTTTCAAAAACTACAAAACAATCGATTATATACTTTCTCACAATCGATTTTACTAAGACAGTATGATTTGAAGTTTTTCAAAATGGCAAATAATCGATTATATGTCTCTCATAATCGATTATATTGAGACAGTGTTTTAAGTGAAGCAAAACAATCGATTATATATTTTAAACAATCGATTATACTGAGACAGTGTGTTACTGAAATTTTCCAAATATCTAAACAATCGATTGTTCTTTTAAGTAATCGATTATGTTTGAACCGTTGCCAGGAATATTTTCAAACTTTGTAATATAATCGATTATACACTTTTTAACAATCGATTATTTGAGTACAGAATCCTAAACTGATTTTTGAGCGTTAACATATAATCGATTATGTTTCTTAAACAATCGATTAGTTTCCCTAAAATCAGGAATCTGTCTTTTGAACGTTGGTCATACAATCGATTATATAGTCCGTACAATCGATTATATGAGCACAGAATCAGGGATTTTGTTTGACAATTAGGCAACGGTCTGGTGCATTTTGAGGCCTATAAATACACCTCAAAATCACTCTTTTACACACAACATCTGATCTAAACATTCATAAGCTTTCAAATACTCTCTACATTCATTTTATCATATTTAATCATATTTTGAGAGCCAATTCTTTGAATTTATTGTTGTGTTCTTGAGCGTACTTGTTTACTTATATCTACTCTATAAAGAGAGTTCTGTTTAAGTGAGTGTTAAGTGTTTTCATACACTTGAAGGGAGATTTTATAATCCCTTGTTGTAAGAAGGAATATTTTATTCCTTCGTTTGAAGTCTTGGGGTGAGGTATCCTCGAGCAAGGTTGTTTGAGACTTGTGTGATTCAAGTTCTCAAGTTGTAACGGTTTGTTAGGCACCCGGAAGCTTAACAGTGAAGTTTTGGCGTGAGGTATCCTCGAGCAAGTGAAGTCTTAAGGTGCGGTATCCTTGAGCAAGTGTAACGGTTTGTTAGGCACCCATAAGCTTAACAGTGAAGTCTTGGGGTGAGGTATCCTCGAGCAAGTGAAGTCTTAAGGTGCGGTATCCTTGAGCAAGTGTAACGGTTTGTTAGGCACCCGCAAGCTTAACGGAATTAGTTGAACCTTGAGATTGTATCTCAAGAGACTGGACTTAGCCACAGTTTGTGGTGAACCAGTATAACTTTGGTGCACTTCTTCCTTAATCTTTAAATTCCGCATTTGAGTTATATTTTCCTGTGATTTTTTATAATACGCTATTCACCCCCCCTCTAGCGTTAAGCACTTATTCTAACAATGGTGTGTATTGCCATACTCGAAACAAGGTCTGGGAGGACGCGACAGTTGTGACTGGCTAGGACCAGGCCTGCTGGACTGACCCATGGAAGCACCCCGTGCCGGCGCGCTAGAAATTGGAGGTGCATAATAAGGCTCCTGAGACACAAGCGGAACTGGAGCACTGCTGGCTGCTGGAAGAGCTAAATGAATGGGCTGACCCATAAAACCCCTACCATGTCGACCTGTTGCTGGGGTACGGGCACCAGAGTAGTGGACCGACTTTTGAGACCTCTTGGCCTCTCTCTCCACTCACTCCCTGGCAAGCATACCCTCGATCCTCCTAGCAATTCTCACTACCTGATGATAAGGAATGTCCGTCTCCAGCTCTCAAGCCATGATAGATCTAATTGGTGGGATAAGATCCTCAATAAACCTACAAACTCTCTCATGGACTGTAGCAACCAAAGCCGGTGCATGTTTGGCCAACCTGGTATACCGGATAGCATACTACGAAACGGTTATAGCGCCATGGTGAAAATGCTCAAACTTTGCGGGCCATGCTTCCTTAAGACTCTGGGGGGACAAAATCTCTAATAGACATCTTCAAGAACTAGGTCCATGTCAGGGAAGCTGCCTCAACTGTATTGTCTATCTCATAAGTGCGCCACTAATCATAAGCGGCTCATCGAAGCTTGAAAGCAATAAAAGAAACACCGCTGGACTCTACAATGCCCATAGTGCGAAGAATACAGTGGGACTCCTCTAGAAATCCAAAGTCATCACATGTCGCTAATCCACTGAAAATCGGAGGATCATATTTCTTGAACCTCTCCAACCTCCGTTGCATGCCTCAGACGCAGCTGACCAATCCTCAGGCTGAGCTGGCACTGCAAGTGGTACAAGAATAATCTCTATGACCTGCTCCATATTCACTCTCTGCTCAGGAGTGCGGGCTACAGTAGTCTGGGCCCCTTCTCCGGCCTGGGATGTGGCTGCAGCGCGGGAAGCAACCCCGCCTGAGCCAAGGTGGTGTACATAGATATGCACTGAGCTAATATCTCCTGCAATGCTAGAATTGTAGTGGCAGTATGCATTCTAGGTGCTTGAACTCCGGCTGGATCTGCTGGTGGTACCTAAACGGCAGCTTGCGCAAGTGCTCTGGCTGCACCACGCGCGCGTCCACAGCCTCTACCCTGGCCCCTGCCTCTAGGGGCTACAGTAGGGAAAGTGGGTGCCTAATCATCCTGACTAGCACGTGCCCTCACTATCTATGAGAGAATAGAAGACAAAAGTTTTAGAATTGTTGTCAAAATAGAGCACGAAAAGGAATTCAATGAAGTGAAGATTTTTCCTAAAAACTTACATAGCCTCTCGTAGATAAGTACATACATCTCTGTACCTGTAGACACCCCCTCTTTAATTCGGATGGAGGGTTTGGAAATCGGGTATACGGTATTATGGGAAGACAACTCTTTATTCTCTTGCGAGAATTGGGTTTTTGAATTTGGAGAGTCTCCACCTAATAATTATAGTGCATTAGGGCACTTTAAAGAGATGAAGAATTTTGAGAAGAAATAAACCAGAGTTCATGTAAGGGCTTAGAGATATCTCGAGGGAAAGGTCTTAGGCATTTCTCAAGATCCACTAGTGTGGTTCCCGGCAATGCTATAATTGTGACTTTAAGAAAACAGAAGAAGCAAGTAAAGTTTGCACATAAGGATTACAAATAAGTTTGAAAACTTAAAGAAAGGAAATGAATACAATTTTAGGAAAAGGGATTATTTGAAGAAAACATAATTTAAAGAAAACATTTGCAAGAAATGGGAAAGGGGTCCTAGGTTTATACAAAATATGGATCACATCAATGAAATATCCAGTAATCACTACTCAAAAAAGGGGTCACACGTGATATTAGCGCATCATCATATCCATATTCTACCCTTCCCACCAAGTTAAGATATTTAAACGTGATTAGTCTCGTTTACTTATTGCATGCTAGTGCCCGTCCCTACCTATCAGCACCGGGGCATCAGGACTTCTATGCCTAAAGGGAAAAGGAAGGGATATAGGCATATATGGAGTTCAAAGGTTAAAATTCTAATTGCGACATACAAAACAAGTAACAAATATAAGGATAAACAAAACAAATAGGTAAGGCTCAAGTAAACCCCTTAATCAAACAATACTTAGTTTAGCATGTCTTGGCACATACTGATTTGGTCTTTAAATTAAACTTAAACAGCGAACAGACTGGTTCAACACATATGTTTAGATAGAAAGTCCGTATTAGGCAACTTGGATCCAATTTTCAGAAATTAAGGTACATTAAGCGAGTGATTTAAAAAGTACTGGCTTCAAAAAATAGTCTAATGCAGAAGGCTTTTGAAAAGAAAGTATTGACTTTAGTAAATTAGGAAAAAGGAATCATCAGAATTCGAGTATAAAACACATAAATGGTTGTGAAAAGAGTTTTAGAGACAAAAATATCTAAGGAAAGAGTATGTTGCAAAACTATTTTTAATATAGTTTTAGGGACTTAGTAAAAAACGTTTAGGCAGAATACTTAGAAAGAAACTGTTTCAGAAGAAATACTGATTTGAGGGACTTAAAAGCATACTCAGCCAAGAGAGTCTTGTCAAAGAATTAAATTTTCTGAAAACGTTACTAATATTAAAAAGATAAGGACCAGTTAATAGATCATTATTACTTTAAGCGAATCAGACAAGTTTGATGCAAAATCTTATAAGAATGATATCTATTTTTGATTTTATAAAAGCATGTTATTGAACTTGTAAAAAGATAATTCTGTTTATTAATCCTACAGTTTGCCTAATGCATATGCATTCCCTATAGGCATGATTTCTATATGCATTGATTACATGAACGTTAAATCTTATAGGCATGATTTCTAGGTGGCTTACAATATGATTAAAATGTTAAACCCTATAGGCATGGTATCTATATGACTTGATTGAAAATATTAGACAAACCAATAGGTAGGATCTCTAATGATTTGCAATATGAGTGAATGTAAAACCCTATAGGCATGGTATCTACCCCTTGTTAATGCAAGAAAGTAAAACCCCTCCCACACCCTTTTACTATATTCCCCAAAATTCTTTATACAAATTATTATAGACCAAAAGAATGAAGTAAAATATATCAAAACTAACAGTTGCATCCAAGGTAACTAAATCAGGCAAAATGCCTAATAATATGTGATTAACCGGTTTCGAATATCCAAAGCCTTTTCTTTATCCAAAGTGTTTCAAAGTTCCAAGGAATCTCAAGGATTCCCGGCATTGCATACACTCGGGATACCATTAAGAATTAGAATAGTGCAATGTGGAATAGCCAGACCTCAGGAATCCAAGTTCTAAGGGAGCATAAGGGTCCCAGAGCATGGCTTGCAATAGACGGGCAGAACTTAGAGCTTGGAGTAAGTGTAAAGATAAAAAGGAATTAGGGAGCCATAACAAATGGTGGTCATACCCAGCTGCAGGTGTATACTGGCACACCCTGACCATTTGTTTGGCTAAACAAGTTGATAGATAACCTTTGGGGGTCGCACTAAGTGATAATAGTGATTAGGACACCACCAGACTCAAGTCCATGCTCAAACACATAAAGGGAAGAGGGGAGAGGGAATTGATTGAGCTAGGGGGTTTAAAGAATCCAGTTCAGAGTCATGGACAGCAATATCAAAGTGTTGTTATGGCCGAAACTATACTCACATACAAGGGAAAAGGGAAAGGGAATTCACATAAGAAAAACACAACAGGGTTGTAGAATCACAATAAGGAAGAACATAACAGAATTTAAGTTGTAAAAACATTGTGGGGGCATTATATACCTGTGAAAAACATACCAGCTGTAGAGTAATAGAATATCAGAAACAGAGTAATCACAATAAATCGACACTGTAGGAGCAGACTTAAGTTCTCAGTAGAACAGTTGAAGGGCTCGAAGAAAACTCAAAGTTGTTTCAGAAAGAACATGACAGAAGCACATCGAAGAAGAGAATATGATTTTAATCGTGAAAGAACTCAGTATTAAAATATGCAAAAGCCTATATTTTTTGTGTAGAAAAGTCTGTGTTTTTTGTGTGCAGAAAAGTCTGTGAAAGCATGTTAAGAAGAACATGTCTTTTAGTGCAAAAGGGTGGCCCTTTAATAGTGCAGAAGGTGAGTAAGAAGAAGGTAAGAGAATGGTTTTGAATCAATCACAAGTTGTTTCCCTTTGGTTAAGGGATTTTATTCAAACGGGCAAAATAAATAAGGAAAGGATTTGTTTTAAGAATCTTTTCTAAAACAGTAACATAGGGGAAAATACACAAAGCATTATTTAAGGAAATAGTTTAGTAGTACACGGTTTAGGTCAAACAACGAAAGACAATCAATCAACAGCTAGTAAAATCAAGATTCAAATCTTAGTGTGAATGAATCCAACCATAAGAAGGTGAGAAGGGGTTTAATTAAAAGAAAACCATTTTAAAAGGGAACTTGGAATCAATCACGAGTTGGCCAATGGTCTTTTAAAAGAAGAGAATTTGTCAAATAAAAGCATACAGACATCTGAGACAAGAGAAAGTTGTGGTAAAACTAGCATGATATCAGAGTAACAAAGAAAGTTAGGTTCATAGAATCAAAATAAGTCTGAAAAAAGAGTCAAGGGTTCTGAATGGAACCTTAGTCCAAACACAAAGTCAATCTTAGCAAACCCCTCCCCCCCCCCCCCCCAAAACTAGGGTTTCTGACTCGAATCAGATGCATAAACGAGAAAACAACAAATAGAATAGACTCAGTAGATACTTGTGAGAAAACAAACAGAGAGAACAACAAGTTTGAAACACAAGGAATACTTTGTTTAGCATGTCTTGGCACATACTGATTTGGTCTTTAAATTAAACTTAAATAGCGAACGGACTGGTTCAGCACATATATTTAGATAGAAATTCCGTATTAGGCAACTTGGATCCAATTTTAAGAAATTAAGGTACTTTAAGCGAGTGATTTAAAAAGTACTGGTGTCAAAAATAGTATAATGCAGAAGGATTTTGAAAAGAAAGTATTGACTTTAGTAAATTAGGAAAAAGGAATTATCTGACTCCGAGTATAAAACACATAAATTGTTATGAAAAGAGTTTCAGAGACAAAAATATCTAAGGAAAGAGTATGTTGCAAAACTATTTTAAAGATAGTTTTAGGGACTGAGTAAAAAATGTTTAGGCAGAATACTTAGAAAGAAACTGTTTCAGAAAAAATACTGATTTGAGGGACTTAAAAGCATACTCAGCCAAGAGAGTTTTGTCAAAGAATTAATTTTTCCGAAAACATTACTGTATTAAAAAAATATGGACCAGTTAATAGATCATTATTACTTTAAGCGAATAAGACGAGTTTGATGTAAAATCCTATAGGAATGATATCCATTTTTGATTTTTTAAAAGCATGTTATTTAACTTGAAAAAAGATAATTGTGTTAATTAATCCTACATTTTGCCTAATGCATATGCATTCCCTATAGGCATGATTTCTATATGCATTGATTACATTAACGTTTAATCTTATAGGCATGATTTCTAGGTGGCGTACAATATGATTAAAATGTTAAACCTATAGGCATGGTATCTATATGGCTTGATTGAAAATATTAGACAAACCAATAGGCAGGATCTCTAATGATTTCAATATGAGTGAATGTAAAACCCTATAGGCATGGCATCTTCCCCTTGTTAATGAAAGAAAGTTAAACCCCTCCCACACCCTCTTACTATATTCCCCAAAGTTCTTTATACAAACTATTATAGACCAAAAGAATGAAAGAAAATACATCAAAACTAACAGTTGCATCCAAGGTACCTAAATTAGGCAAAATGCCTAATAATATGTGATTAACCAGTTCCGAATTTCCAAAGCTTTTTCTTTATCCAAAGTGTTTCAAAGTTCCAAGGAATCTCAAGGATTCCCGGCATTGCTTACACTCGGGATACCATTAAGAATTAGAATAGTGCAGTGTGGAATAGCCAGCCCTCAGGCATCCAAGTTCTGAGGGAGCTTAAGGGTCCCAAAACATGGCTTGCAAGAGACGGACAGAACTTAGAGCTTGGAGTAAGTGTAAAGTTAAAAAGGAATTAGGGAGCCATAACAAATGGTGGTCATACCCAGCTACAGGTGTAGACTGGCACACCCTGACCATTTCTTTTGGCTAAAAAGTTGGCAAAAAACCCTTTGGGGTCACATTAAGTCATAATATGGATTAGGAAACCACCAGACTCAAGTCCATGCTCAAACACATAAAGGGAAGAGAGGAGTGGGAATTGATTGAGCTAGGATGTTCAAAGAATCCAGTTCAGTGTCATGGACAGCAATATCAAAGTGTTGTTATGGTCGGAACTATACTCACATACAAGGGAAAAGGGAAAGGGAGTTCACATAAGAAAAACACAACAAGGTTGTAGAAACACAATAAGGAAGAACATAACAGAATTTAAGATGTAAAAACATAGTGGGGGGCATTATTTACCTGTGAAGAATATACCAGTGGAAGAGTAATAGAATATCAGAACACAGAGTAATCACAATAAATAGACACTGTAGGATCAGACTTAAGTTCTCAGCAGAACACTTGAAGGGCTCGAAGAAAACTCAAAGTTGTTTCAGATAGCACATGACAGAAGCAAGCGAAGAAGAGAATATGATTTTTATCGTGAAAGAACTGAGTATTAAAGTGTGTAAAAGCCTATATTTTTTGTGTAGAAAAGTCTGTGTTTTTTGTGTGTAGAAAAGTCCGTGAAAGCATATGAAGAAGAACATATGTTTTAGTGAAAAAGGACTGGCCCTTTTATAGTGCATAAGGTGAGTAAGAAGAAGGTAAGAGAATGGTTTTGAATCAATCACAAATTGTTTCCCTTTGGTTAAGGGACTTTATTCAAACGGGTAAAATAAATAAGGAAATGATTTGTTTTATGAATGTTTTCTAAAGCAGTGTAATAGGGGAAAATACACAGAGCATTATTTAAGGAAATAGTTTAGTAGTACACGGCTTAGGTCAAACAACGAAAGACAATCAATCAACAGCTAGTAAAATCAAGATTCGAATCTTAATGTGAATGAATCCAACCAGAAAAAGGTGAGAAGGTGTTTAATTTAAAGAAAACCATTTTAAAAAGAAACTCGGAATCAATCACGAGCTGGCCAAAAGCCTTTTGAAAGAAGAGAATTTGTCATATAAAAGCATACAGACATGTGAGACAAGAGAGAGTTGTTGTAAAACTAGCATGACGTCAGAGTAACCAAGAAAGTTAGGTTCATAGACTCAAAATGAGTCTGAAAAAAAGTCAAGGGTTCTGAATGAAGCCCTAGTCCAAACACAAAGTCAATATTACCACCCCCCAAATAGTAGGGTTTCTGACTCGAACCAGATGCATACACGAGAAAACAACAAATAGAACAGGCTCAGTAGATACTAGTGAGAAAACAAACAGAGAGAACAACAAGTTTGAAACACAGGGAATACATTTAGGAAAAACTTGTCACTCAAATAATTTCAAAAAAGAAAAAGCGATACAGGTTTAGAAAATAGTAGATGAAACATGCTTAGGGTTCAAACAAAGTCCAGTAAAGGCAAGCAAGGAGCAAAAGCTCAGTAAAAATACAGTAGAAGGACATACGAGATAGACATGTAAATCATGCTTATAGAAAGCAGTAGGGAAGAGAAGAACACAAAAAATAGAAGAACATGCACCATATGGCAAACATAAAAACAAAAGAGAAAAACTCATAAGAACATGGTACTAACAGATTCACAAGAAGAAGAAGAAGAAGAAGAAAAAGAAGAAGCGTCAGAAGTTATTTTGAAAACCCTATATTGAAAGCGATTTGATTTTGAAAAGAAAATTGGGGAAAAGCTTTAAAACATTGAATGTAACACATGTTCAACATAGATCAAGATAAATAAAAGAGGATAGAACCTCGAATAGGTTTAGTTTTTCTCTGAAACCCTAGAAATGAGAAGGCTTGGAAGAGGTTTGGTCTCGAGTTAGAGATGGCCATAGATAGGCTCTTAAAGCACGAATACGCTGGAGCGGAGCCGGAGAGGCCATAGGAACACAGATCTACAGAAGATCTAAACGGACACCATAGAGGTCTGACCTCAAAATCTCAAACACCCATGGCTTAGGAGTGAGGGATGGTGAGCATAAGCTATCCATGGCCTGAGAAGCCATTGACTCTGGTGACATTGGTCGGAGAGGACGTGGGAAGACGAGGGAACGTTTTAGAGAGAAGGGGAGTTTGGGGTGGCTATCAAAGAGGAAATGAGGATTATAGTTAGGTCATGTGGAATTAAAAAGGAAAGAGTGGGTGAGGGTCATTGATCGAAATGATCAACGACCAGGACTTAAAAATACAAAACCTTACGGGTCAAACAAACGGGTAAAAGGGTTGGGTTTACACGAATTGGGCCGGTCCAATTGGGCATCAGGATTGGGGACAATTTGTTTAAAATTGAAAGGGAGATGAGGTTACAATTGAAATGAATTGAGGCTATAATTGAAATAGCCAGTTTTCCCCTGTTATTTTATAGAAATAGTAAAAATATTTTAAAAAGCAAATCAAAGGTACTGAATCAGTTAATAACATATAAAATTAACATAGAAATATTGGGATTGATTTTGTTATAAGAAATCATATTAAATCTTAAAGATGCTAGTATTGCAATTATACGCAATTTGGCTTTAAAAATACCAAACGAATTTGTAAAAAATGTGAAAAAATCATGTTGGCTATATTTTGGTGTCACTATGAGAATTAAATAAATTATTCTCCAAAATATCAAGCTTTTGGAATAATTATTTGATTTTATGGTGTGAAAATAGGCTAGAAATTGGTTAAAAATTTTATAAAAATGCCAAAATCTGTTAGTGTGCTTATATATGCAAACATTTGCTATCTTGAAAGTATTTTTGGTATAAAAATACATAGGACAAAATTAGGTATCAACAGCTGCCCCTCTTTACCCGAGTAGGATGAAAGAGTTGTCGGGTGAAGACAAGATAGCCAATTTTGCCCGACTGAACGATTGAAAAGCATTTTGACCGAGCTCTGACTTTTGAGCCGCCTACATATCCCTGGTTTTACAGGAATCAGGCTATATGTAGTTCAGGAACCATTGACGGAGAGTGTCAAATGGGGATTCAAAAATAACGAATGCGATAATTAGATTTGAAAAGGTGTTTTGGAATTAAATAAGTTGCAGAGAACTGGAGCGGGATCGCTCCTGCTGAGACGACCATTTTCTAGATGGTGTACCTGCATGTGAGCAATGTAGTGTGTATTGTGCATAATTTAAACATGATGCAAATTTCCATTGGGCCATGAATGCTGTCTCTGGACGGTTAGGATGACGTCCTCGGACTATGATGTGCTCGGCCATGAAGAGCACAAGTAAAGGTTCAAAGGCCATGAAATGACGTTCTCGGGATATGCAGATGGTGCCTCCAAAATATGACACCTTTGAATAAGTTGACGATCTTTCAGCGCATGAAGGGTGGCAATCTTTCAGCCAAATGAATGCAAAGAGTGGCGATCTTTCGTCCAGAGCAAAAATTTAAATGCAGGTGGCGATATTGCAGCCATTCAAAAAAAATAAAGTGGCGGTATTTCAGCCATGCAGATGGAGACAATGCTTAGTCTCGAAAGGCAGATAAGTAGCCATATGCAGGATGGAGGTAGAGCTTAACCTCGAAAAGCAAATGGATAGTCTTATGCAAAATGCAGATTGAGACAATGCTTAAGTCTCGAAAGCCAGATAAGTAGCTTATGTAGGATGGATGAAGAGCTTAACCTCGAAAGGCAGATAGATAGCCTTATGCAAAATGCAGATGGAGACAATGCTTAGACTCAAAATGTAGATAAGTAGCCTTATGCAGGATGGAGGTAGAGCTTAACCTCGGAAAGAAGATAGATAGCCATATGCAAAATGCAGATTGAGACAATGCTTAGTCTCGATAGGCAGATAAGTAGCCTTATGCAGGATGGAGGTAGAGCTTAACCTTGGAAGCTAGACAGATAGCCTTATGCAAAATGCAGATGGAGATAATGCTTAGTCTTGAAAGGCAGATAAGTAGCCTTATGTAGATAGAGGGCAGATAGATAGCCTTATGCATAATGCAGATGGAGACAATGCTTAGTCTCGAAAGGCATATAAGTAGCCTTATGCAGGATGGAGGTAGAGCTTAATCTCGGAAGGCAGATGGATAGCATTATGCAGAATGTAGATGGAGACAATGCTTATTCTTGAAAGGCATATAAGTAGCCTTATGCAGAAATGCAGGAATGTAAAGAGTGAATAGTGGTGGGATTTTCTTAGCTGAAAATTGATTACGATATTGTTGTTGCTGGGGATGTTGGGTGGAAATAGCAAATATTCTTAATAAATGATCATTGATGGTCTCCCATATGAAAAGTACGAGTGTGTGAATGTATTCAGGTGATTTGTGACCTACATCCAAAGACAAATCGTGAGTCCTGTAGAGAGGGGAGAAAGGTTAATTCATCTTCTCGTGGCTCCTAACGTCACGTATCACTGGGGTAGCGTGGGTAAACTACTGCAATTCAAACGATAGCTATGCATGATTTAGTAAATATAATGTAAGTATATATTTGAAAAAATGAACCAACAACCGCAATGTGGTTCAAGACATTGCGACCTCGCTTCCTCCGAAATTTTGAGGGTCCTCCTCAGAATTCTGCCCCAGTTTACTGGAATGGTGCTTCTGACGGTTACACTGAATGAATGAAAACAGATTGATTTCGGAATTTTGAGGGCCCTCCTCAAAATTCTGCCCCAGTTCACTGGGTTGGCACTTCTGACGATGAAGAGACTGAAGAACTAACTTAGAAATTTTGAGGGTCCTCCTCAAAATTCTGCCCCAGTTACAATGGCGAGGAGTGGGGGGATGGAGTTTTTATTAAAATATGATCAAACCCGTAGGGCTGCCTACGTATCGCCTCTTAAATGGGAATCAGGTCAGGCGTAGTTCAATTACATCATAAAACAATTTCCAAATGATCGCACATAGTATCATTTCACTGCATCTAATTTGATTGGTTTGGCTAGACTTCTATGTACATTTATGCAAGAATAAGAGCTCCTCCAGTTAGAACCTGGTGAACCATGTAGGGACCCTGTCAATTGGGATAGAATTTCCCCTTTGCTTCATCTTGATATGGAAATATTTTTATCAACACCAGCTGCCCTGGTGTAAACTTCCTCAGTTTAACTTTTTTGCTGAAGGATCTTGACATTCTTTTCTGATATAATTGACCGTGGCAGACTACATACATTCTGTTTCCGTCTATAAGTGCTAACTGCTCGTAGCGACCTTTTACCCATTCTGTATCATCTAACTCTGCTTCTAGTATGACCCTCAAGGAGAGAATTTCTACCTCTGTGGGAATGATCGCCTCTGTACCACAAACCAGCATGTAGGGAGTTACCCCGGTTGATGTGCGGTCTATGATTGGTATCCCAATAAGGCAAATGATAGCTTCTCATGCCATTGCATATGCCTTTTGATCATCTTTCTTAGTATCTTCTTGATGTTTTTGTTGTCTGCCTCTACGGCACATTCATCTGAGGTCTGTAGGTTGTAGAGTTCTTGTGCTTGATTTTGAATATTCCACGCATTTTTTTTATCAATTCGGTGTTGAGATTGGAACCATTGTCAATGATGATTGATTCCGGAATTCAAAACGACAAATACAGTCGCGGACAAAATCTGCCACAACGTTCTTAGTCACTACTTTGTACGATGTTGCTTTGACCCATTTAGTAAAGTAATCTATTGCCACTAAGATAAAACTGTGCCCGTTTGATGCGGCGGACTTGATCAGCCTTATAACATCCATTCCCCAAGCGGTGAACGACCATGTTGAGCTTGTTGCATTAAGCTCATTTGGAGGCACCTTTATCATATCTGCATGTATCTGGCAGCGTTAGAACTTTTGGACATACTTGATGCAATCCATATCCATAGTCATCAAAAATACCCTGCTCAAAGTATCTCCTTTGCTAGTACAAAACCATTCAAGTGCGGCCCGCAGGTTTCTGTGTGCACTTTTTCCAATAGTTTAGTTGCTTCTCTTACTTCGACACACCTTAGCAATCCCAAATCGGAGTCCTCCTATACATGATTTCTCCGTTATGAAAGAAGTTGCTAGATAATCTCCGAAGTGTGCACTTCTGAGTAGCATTGGAAAATTCAGGAGATCCTCATCTTGTCAAGTACTCTTTGATGTCATGGAGCCATGGTTTTCCATATACTTATTCCTCAACATGAGCATAATAAGTTGGTTGGTTGTAAATCTTGACCTGGATGGGATCAATGAAATTTCTATCTGGATGCTGAATCATGGATGACAAAGTAGCTAGTGCATCAGCGAACTCATTTTGTATTCTGGGAACATGCTAAATCTGTTGGCAACTTTTGAGCTATAATGGATGTGCTGAGATCAGTCATATCATCATAAGACCACGCGAAAATGTCCTCATACTCTTTTAAGAACTTTGTGTACTCTTTCTTTTTCTATACCGACAAATGCACGCTGATGCGTGTTTTCTTAACATTCTTTGTCTCCCTAAAATAAACAATCTCGGTTTCGTCCAAGTTGGAATTAGGTCTATTCTCAAAGTTCTCGGCCTCTCTGAAAACCTCTTCTGGTATATCATCCTCTTCAGAATCTATATCTGTTTGTTGTGTTTTCTCATTGCAAGTCACAGTCATTGGTTCATCATCAAGATAGGTAATAGTAATGTTGTGTAAAATAAAGTAAATGATAGAGAAAATAATAAGAGCAAGATATATAAATGAACTTGGAAATGCTTTGATTGAATTCATAATTGTTGAAACATCGGATCTCTTTTCAAAGGTAAAGACAATGCGGAATGAAAAAAAATCAACTAGTAAAAAGTAAAGATACGATGCATGGTGCTTTGATTAGCCTTGCTACCTCGATGCTTTCTAGGCCCTGGTGGTCCTGATTGACTAATTAGTGAGGTGCTACCCTCGATTCCCATATTGTATAAGGACCTTCCTCCCCTTCCTCCTAGAAGATAACACAACAGTCCATATCATCTTCCAGAAATATGTTCATTACCATTAATGCCTCATCTTCCTCCGATCCATATATGATGACAGCCGGCTGGAAAGTCTGCTCAAACCTAGGTATAGGGTGCTCCAATGGATAATAGGGGCCGCGCCATGGTGGTGACCAATGGTTGAACTCCTCCCATGTGTATTCATACCTTAAACCAAAAGTAGTACTGTGTTTCTTCAATTTGATAGGTTTGGTGATCCCTTGGAGTTTCCTGCCAAGTCCTGTTTCGAGCTCATACCCGCTCCAATTCAGGATGCTCTCGATCTTGTTGTTCCACCATTTGTCTTTGTCCACGGCTTTGACTCGCTTGATATGGTGGTATGTTTCTCTGCCTATTCTCCTTCTACCTCCAATCATTGGGATGGTCTGGCGACTGTATATGGGATTGCTACTGTTGCCATGAATGATAACCTTCTGGTGATTCCATTCAAACTTCACTACTTGATGTTGGGTTAATGCCACATCTCCAGCGGCATGGATCTAGAGTCATCCTAACAAAAATTTATAGGACGCTGGGATGTCTATCACTTGAAAGTCAGCATTGAACCATTTTGGTCCCATATGCAAGTATAGGCTGATTTCTACAGTGGTGGATCTTTGGGACCCATCGAAGGCCTTTACATTAATAGCTCTATCTTTGATCTCGTGCAAACCTTTTCTCAATATCCTGAGACTTATTAGTGGACAAATATTAAAGGTAGATCCCCCGTCAACCAAGATTCTAGTGATGAAGTAATCTTCGCATTGCACGGTGATGTGCCACGCCTTGTTGTGACTTAGTCCTTCTGGTGGTAGCTCGTCCTCGTCGAAGGTGATCTTGTTACTTTCCAACACTTATCCCGCAATATTCTCCATTTCTCCCTGAGTTATGTTGTTGGGAGTATAAGCCTCACTCAATACTTTCATCAGAGCATTCTTGTGTGCCTCAGAGCTTTGCAGAAAGGCCAAGATGGAAATCTGCGCTGGTTTTTTTCAGTTGCTCAATGACCGAGTATTCTTTGGCATGTATCTTTCTCCAAAGGTCATCGGGTCCAGTATTAACAGGCCATCCCGAGGCTTGTTTGCTGGATTGAACTAAATGTTCCAGAGTATGTACCCTGCCTGTTTTGGTCATGCCCTGTGCGGCGATCGCTTCTGCAGTCATTGTTTTACCTTTTCTCCTAGTTTCTGCTGTGTAATCCCAAGGTATGGTGTTTGAATTGTATGGGATCACATCTATCATTGTGACCAGAATAGGCACCCCTAGAGTTAACACAACAACTTCAAATGGTGCAGGTGCTTTTGGGATCCCAAACTCAACCTCAATTGGTCCCGGTGCCTTTTCAGGAGGCATTTCGAACTCAAGTGGTACGGACATGTTCAACCCGTTTCCATCAGAGGGCTGGATCTAGACAACAATGGGGTTGAGGGTGACCATCAGTTTCTTCGGTTCATCACCTTCGGCAATCAATCCAATCATATCTTTAGGATCCTAATCTTCCTCAATCTCGATCATATGAGTGCTTTTGCCCTTTTGGTCAGCCAGAGGGTTATTGTGGACATTGGGAGCGAGCTCCTTTGCTATGATGACCTTGTTGTCAATCAAGGTGTGAACCTTATCATTCAACAAGCGACATTCAATGATGGTATGGCCTTTCATTCCGGAATGGTATGCGCAGGTTTTGTTTGCATTGATCCATTTGGAAGGAATTTTCTGGAGTTATGGCTGGGATAGGGGTAACGTAACCTACTTCTTTGAGCCATTCATATAGTTGGTCAATCGGTTCAGCAATGGCGGTATATTATCTGGGAGGTTTGCGATCGAAATTTGGTCTGTGTCCAGGAAAGTTTTGGCGAGTGGGTGGTGATTAATAGTGTGAAGGTTGGGCATAATAGGCTTGGTACACAGGTGCAGGTTGGGAATATCTTTGTGAAGTGGGTTGATACGTAGGCGGGGGAGGTGGAGATGATTGGTAGGTGGGTGGTGGAATTTGGTATGTGGGTGAGGGTTCTTGGTAATTTAAGGAAGGTTGAAATGTGAGTGGAGTTGAGGGATATGTTTGGTATTTTATATGGGATTTAGTTCTCTGCGCAGCCATCACGAAAATCACGTTCTTCTTCTTTGATGTGCCACCAGACTGTAAAGCCTTGTTGGTAGCCTGTAATGCTTCGAGATTAGTGACCATATCATTCTTGATACCCTCTTCAATACTTTCTCCCAACGTGATGGTAACGGAGAATTTCTGACCTTCTATCACCATTAGCCTCTCACAGTATTGCAGATCCTAAGATCGGACAAAGAACTTGTTCGTCTGCTCTTCTTCTAGGGCTGGCCTGACCTTAGCAGCTTCTGACCTCCAACGAGTAGCATGCTCGCGAAAGGTCTATGATGACATCTTCTTCAGGTTCTAAAAGTAAAACACATCCGGTGCGTTCTCTATGTTGAACCTGAATTGGTCCATAAAGTCGGATGCCATGCTCACCCAAATTGTCCATTTTTTTAATCTTGGATGATGTACTAAGATAAGGCATTGCCTTTTAGACTCCTCATGAACAGCTTCATATGGATTTTCTCATCCCTTCCAACTCCTACCAGCTTATCACAATACATTCTCAGATGGACCCTAGGATCACATGTACCGTCGAACATTTTAAACTTAGGAGGTTTGTACCCCGCCGGAAGTTCAACATCTGGCTGAACACAAAGATCTTCGTAGTTCAGCCCCTTAACGCCTTTGCTACCTTCGTCACCCTAGACCGGGCTAGTTAACTTCTTGAGTTCAACGGCCAAATTCCTGATGAGGGAGTTTTGTTGTCTGATTCAGATGCACTTGAGATTGGCTTGGTATAGTGGGTTATAGTGTCCACAAAGATGGAATTGTTGTGGATGTGGTTGTTTGTGGTGTTTTGCGGTTCGGGAATGAGTAGTGGAGTGTTATCGCATGTGTTGCATGCTTGGGTGTGAGCGGGGTATTTTGTGAAGGTATGGGGTTTTGGGCATTAACATCAGGAGCAGCAAGAGTGATGGATGGGCTAGCCAAGTTCCGAACTTGGTCCAATTCTTCCCGAAATTTCAGCAATATTTGCTCAAGATGAGCAGCAGTCCCCTTGGTAATTGGAGTATTCTGAGAAGTCTCCTCAATTTCCTTTTTAGCATTGGCGTATCCCATTATGCCTTTGTTCTTGTTTTTGATAGGACTCGGAGGAGGAGGAGGTGGAGGGCCCTTGGATCTTGTAGAGTATGTTGATGGTGCCAGAATGAATGAACTAACCTTTGGGGAGGGGAATGAAAATAAAATAAAAACAAAAGGTAAAAAGTTAGTACGGATTCTGAGAAAGTGAATGTTACGATATTTAAATACGTTGTGCAGGAATATAAGTCATTTTCTATTTTGGGTGCCTCATTGTGCCCGAGGTAGGCCTAGCGACAAATTAAATTTGGAGAACTTATAATTCTAAATGCCTCATTTTATTGATTGAAAATAAGACGAATCGCAATTTTAAAAAAAATAACAAAAATAAAGATGTCACTAATGGCTAGTGGTCTTAATACATTATGAAAGCAGGAAATAAGAGATCCTAACTACTTGGTCCCAGAAGGACCTTCCCGAGATTCAGTATTCTCGCGTCCCTCGTACAGCTGCATCAACTCACGTAGTCCTAGTAGCAGATTGGCTCAGGCCATATGTCCACCTGTATTTCCCTCAGCATTCTGGCAGTCTTCAATCCTCTTGAAGAACTTCACTTCCAGCTCTACTAGACCTCGTTCCAAATACCCTAACCGATTGTTGGTATTGACAGCCATATCCTTCCACTCGTCGATCAATTTTTGGTGAGCTTCTTGTATTTCTCGATGTTCATTTTCGCATTCCCGAATTCTTTTGCGCAATTGATTGTACTTAACTTGCGCTTCAGACTTTTCATCAATAAGCCTGTGACCTCGGATGAACCCCGGATGATCCAAACCAGTGTGCTTGTCTTCCAACCAACCCGAGTAGAGTTGCATGATACATGTCTTCCTAAATAGTTTCTCTCCCCAAGACTAGCTTACAATGCCACATGTTGAGCGTAACATCGGTGATGGCTATCATCATCTTGAAAGTCAGCTCTAAAGTGACTCATCTTATCTACCCTTGGTATGGTCTGCTGCTTGCCTCATGGCTTAGAGAAGGACATAAAGATAAGTTCCCCTCAGACCAATGGGTATGAGGAATGGTGCATCCTAAAAACGGACAATGAACTCCTCGGTTGGGAACCACTCATACATCCACTGTACCTGCTCTTCCTTCAAATTTTCAAATAACTCTACCCATCGTTCAGTATCCTCCGACTGAGCGAACATGTTGGGCATGAAGTTCATTAGCTATAGGTGGTGGAAAGTGATATAATCATCCTAATCCCTGCGTATAATCTCATGTCGGTAGTCACCTCTGAAGGTGTTCTATATGCTAGAGTTGAAGTAACAGATTACAACCTTCGAAGTGTGGGGCCCCTTGTTGACATTTTTCCAAGGCTCGATATATTTCAGCGATGATCATGGGCATTATGCTGAAATATTAATCGTCGATCCCTCCTATTAAAGTCTTGGTTACCATGGCTAGTATGGTGTGGATCCTATCCTTCTTCATAGGAAAGACTATCATCCCCAAGAAATAGAACATGAAGACATAAACCCTCATGTGGATGTGCCGTAAAGAGGTAACGGAAAATTCATCGGTGTAGGTGTGGTAGGACATGCTATGGCCATACCTCTCATACAAGTACTCAAATGGCATGTATGAGCTTTTTAGACAAGTCAGATCTGGATTTTTCTTGAGTCCTGTCATTTTATGGAAACCCCTACCTTTGCGATTTTCCGGCATAAGTAGACCCGGAGTCTCCCAAGGAATACCGGCTAGACCCCCTATTTCTTCAAGTAAAGGGGTCATTTCAAGGTCCCCGAAGCGAAATACCGACCAATCACTATCCTAATACAAAGTAGCAGCCTCGATAATTTTGTAGTTAGGCTGGATTTTCAGAAGTGAAGGCAAATTCCCTTAGTATTTGCGGACACTGGTCTAATCGCTAGCATGAAGGTCCTCCTACTAGCTTAGCAGCCTTGGGTGAATTTTGGTTTCCATGCCGAATCTGGGGACTTCATGTCTCATTTTATTCTGCAAAGCAAAGGGTTAGACCCAGACTCGACTATTTAAATCAACAATTAGCATAATAGGCATTTAGTTGTCCAAATAAATGCACAGAACAAGGAGGTATCCGTTTGGGTTTCAAGGGAAACTCAATGGACTAGGGACTATATGTGGACAACATAACTAACTCGGCTAGGTTTGACCATGATGCATGAACAGTTTAACGGAATAAGGTTTCTATTTTTGAAGTGCTAGACATGTACCCTTGAGCGGACAACTCAAGAGAGAAAGGCGCGGAACCGCCGACTACACCGTTGATTGACTGGTTTTACCACAAATATGCCTTGGCTAAATTTAGGGGTGATAATATCATAAGAGTGCAACCAATCATTATATGCATTGCTATAGTTTTTATTTTGGCACAAGTGGAGTATGATGTTGAAGATGCAATTTTATAGGAAACAAATGGACATGTATTTTTACCTACATAAGATAAATGATTAAAGTAATTGCTCAAAATTACAACGTTATTGAAAGAAAGCACTTAAAGGAAAGAAAAGACATGAAAAGCTAAGTTAGTTTTCGTTATGAAATAATTAAAGGCAAGAAACAAAGGTAATTAATGAAGCAACAAGGTCACAAAAAGCAGGTAATGGTAAAAAGCCTAAACAAATCCCCAGCGAAGTCGCCATGCTGTCGACGCCCGCTCTTTTATTTGGACGGAGGGTCCGAAAAACGGGTATACGACATTATAGGAAGACAACACTTTATTGTCTTGTGAGAATTGGGTTTTGGAATTTTGGAGAGTCACCACCTAATGATTATAGTACATTATGACACTTTAAAGAGATGAAGAATTTTGAGAAGAAAGTAAACAAGAGTTCGGGTAAGGGCTTAGAGATTATCTCGGGGGAAGGTGTTAAACACCCCTCAAGATCCACTAGTTGGTTCCCGGCCATGCTATAATTGTGACTTTAAGAAAATAGAAGAAGCAAGTAAAGTTTACACATAAGGATCACAAATAAGTTTGAAAACTTAAAGAAAGGAAAGGAATATAATTTTAGGAAAAAGGGATTATTTGAAGAAAACATAATTTAAAGAAAACATTTGCAAGAAATGGGAAAGGGGTCCTAGGTTTATACAAAATATGGATCACATCAATGCAATATCCAACAATCACTCCTCAAAAGAGGGGTCGCACGTGATATTAGCGCACCGGTCATCATATCTATATTCTACCCTTCCCACCCGTTAAGATATTTAAATGCGATTAGTCTTGTTCACTTATTGCATGCTATTACCCATCCCTAACTATCAGTCCCGGGGTATCAGGAATTCTAATCATAAAAGGAAAGGAAAGGATATAAGCATATATGGGGTTCAAAGGTTAAAATTCTAATTGTGACATACAAAACAAGTAACAAATATAGGGACGAAAAAAACAAATAGGTAAGGCTCAAGTAAACCCCTTAATCAAACAATACTTGGTTTAGCATGTCTTGGCACATACTGATTTGGTCTTTAAATTAAACTTAAATAGTGAACGGACTGGTTTAACACATATATTTAGATAGAAAGTCTACATTAGGCAACTTGGATCCAATAGTAAGAAAATTAAGGTACTTTAAGCGAGTGATTTAAAAAGTACTAATTTCAGAAAATAGTCTAATGCAAAAGTGTTTTGAAAAGAAAGTATTGACTTCAGTAAATTAGGAAAAAAGAATCATCAGACTCCAAGTATAAAACACAGAAATGGTTGTGAAAAGAGTTTCAGAGACAGAAATATCTAAGGAAAGAGTAAGTTGTAAAACTATTTTAAAGACAATTTCAGGGACATAGTGAAAAATGTTTAGGCAGAATACTTAGAAAGAAACTGTTTCAGAAAAAATACTGATTTGAAGGACTTAAAAGCATACTGAGCCAAGAGAGTTTTGTCAAAGAATTAAGACTTCTGAAAATGTTACTGTATTAAAACGTTACGGACCATTTAATAGATCATTATTACTTTAAGCAAATCAGACGAGTTTGATGCAAAATCCTATAAGCATGATATCTATTTTTGATTTTTTAAAAGCATGTTATTGAACTTGTAAAAAGATGATTGTGTTAATAAACCCTACAGTTTGCCTAATGCATATGCATTCCCTATAGGAATGATTTCTATATGCATTGATTACATGAACGTTAAATCATATGGGCATGATTTCTAGGTGGATTACAATATGATTAAACCGTTAAACTTTATAGGCACGGTATCTATATGACATGAATTGAAAATATTAGAGAAACCTATAGGCATGATATCTAATGATTGCAATATGATTAAACGTAAAACCCTATAGGCATGATATCTAGCCCTTGTTAATGCAAGAAAGTAAAACCCCTCCCACACCCTTTTACTATATTCCCCAAAGTTCTTTGTACAAATTATTATAGACCAAAAGAAGGAAATAAAATACATCAAAACTAACAGTTGCATCCAAGGTATCTAAATCACGCTAAATTCCTAATAATATGTGATTAACCTGTTCCGAATTTCTAAAGCCTTCTCTTTATCCAAAGTCTTTCAAAGTTCCAAGAAATCTCAAGGATTCCCGGCATGGCTAACACTCAGGATACCATTTAGAATTAGAACGGTGCAGTGTGGAATAGCCAGTCCTTGGTCATCCAAGTTCAGAGGGAGCTCAAGGGTCCCAAAGCATGGCTTGCAAGATAGGGGCAGAACTTAGAGCTAAGAGTAAGTGAAGTGAATAAAGAATTGGGGAGCCATACAGATGCAAAGTGGCACACCCCGGATCATTTATTTGGCTAAACAAGTTAAGAGCAGACCTTTGGGGGTCAAACCTAAGTCTGAATAGTGATTAGGACACCTCCAGACTCAAGTCCATGCTCAAACACATAAAGGGAAGATGGGAGTGGGAATCAATTGAGCTAGGGGGTACAAAGAACCCGATTCAGAGTCACAGATAGCAATATCAAAGTGTTGTTATGGCTAGAACTATACTCACATACAATGGAAAAGGGAAAGGGAGTTCATATTAGAAAAACACAACAAAGTTTCAGAAACACAATAAGGAAGAACATAAAAGTATTTAAGATGTAAACACATACTGGAGGGGCATTATTTAACTATGAAGAACATACCAGTTGCAGAGTAAACGAATAGCAGAACACAGAGTAATCACAAATAATAGACATAGCAGGATCAGACTTGAGTTCTCAGCAGAACACTTGAAGGGCTCGAAGAAAACTCAAAGTTGTTTTCAGAAAGCACATGATTGAAGCACATGGAAGAAGAGAATAGGATTTTAATTGTGAAAGAACACAATATTCAAGTGTGTAAAAGCATGTATTTTTTGTGCAGAAAATTCTGTGTTTTCTTGTGAAGAAAAGTTTGTGAAAGCACGTGAAGAAGAACAAGTCATTTAGTGCAAAAGGGCAGGCCTTTTTGTAGTGCAGAAGGTGAGTAAGAAAGGTAAGAGGATGGTTTTAGATCAATGACAAGTTATTTCCCTTTGGTTAAGGGATTTGATTCAAATGGGCAAAATAAATAAGGAAAGGATTTGTTGTAAGAATCGTTTCTAAAGCAATGTAATAGGGGCAAATACATAGAGCATTATTTAGGAAATAGTTAAGTAGTACATGGTTTAGGTCAAACAAGGAAAGAAAATTAATCAACAACCAGTAAAATCAGGAATCAGATCTTAGTGTGAATGAATCTAATAAGAGAAAGGTAAGAAGATTTTAATTTAAAGAACATCAAAAACACACAATCAAACCATTTTAAAAAGGAATTCAAAATCAGATACGAGCTGGCCAAAGGCCTTTTGAAAGAAGAGAATTTGTCATATAAGAGCATACAGACATGTGAGACAAGCAGATAGTTATTGTAAAACTAGCAAGAAGTCACAGTAACCAAGAAAGTTAGGTTCATAGACTTAGAATGAGTCTGAAAAGAGAGTCAACGGTTCTGAATGGAACCCCAATCCAAACACAAAGTCAATCTTTCCAACCCCCCCCCCCCCCAATACTAGGGGTCTGACTCGAATCAGATGCATAGATGAGAAAACAACAAATAGAACAGGCTTAGTAGAGACTTATGTGAAAGCAAACAGAGAGAACATCAAGTTTGAAACACAGGGAATACATTTAGGCAAAGCTTGTCACTCAAACAAGTTCAAAAAATAAAAAGCGATATAGATTTAGGAAAACAGTAGATGAAACATACTTAGGGTTCAAACAAATTCCAGTAAAGGCAAGCAAGGAGCAAAAGCTCAGTAAAAATACAGTAGAGGGACACACGAGAAAGACATGTAAAGCGTGCTTATAGAAACCAGTAGGGAAGAGTAGAACACAAAAAATAGAAGAGCATGCATCATATGGCAAACATAAGAACACAAGAGAAAAACTCATAAGAACATGGTACATACATATTCACACAAAGAAAAGAAGAAGAAGAAGAAGAAGAAGAAGAAGAAGAAGAAGAAGAAGAAGAAGAAGAAGAAGAAGAAGAAGAAGAAGAAGAAGAAGAAGAAGAAGAAGGAGAAGGAGAAGGAGAAGGAGAAGGAGAAGGAGAAGGAGAAGGAGAAGGAGAAGGAGAAGGAGAAGGAGAAGGAGAAGGAGAAGGAGAAGGAGAAGGAGAAGGAGAAGGAGAAGGAGAAGGAGAAGGAGAAGGAGAAGGAGAAGGAGAAGAAGAAGAAGAAGAAGAAGCGTCAGAAGTTATTTTGAGATTTTTCTAAAACCCTAAATTGAAAGCAAACTGACTTGAAAAGAAAATTGGGAAAAAGCTTTAAAACATTGAATATAGCACAGATTCATCACATATCTAGGTAAATAAAAGAGGAAGGAACCTCGAATAGCTTTAGGGTTTCTCTAACACCCTATAGATGAGAAGGCTTAGAAGAGGTCTGGTCTCGCGTCAGAGATGGCCATAGATAGGCTCTTAGAGCTCGAATACGCTAGAGCGGAGCCGGAGAGGCCATAGGAACATAGATCTGTAGAAGATTTGAACGTACACCATAGAGGTCTGACCTCAAAATCTCGAACGCCCATTGCTTAGGAGTGAGGGAAAGTAAGAATAGGCTGTCCATAGCCTGAGAAGCCATGGACTCTGGTAAGATTGGTCAGAGAGAACGAGGGAGGAGATTAGGGTTTTGAGTGTTTGGGAGTGTTTGAGAGGGAAGGGGAGTTTGGGGGCTGTCGAAGAGGAAATGAGGATTAGGGTTAGGTCATATGGAATTAAAAGGAAAGAGTGCATGAGGGCCGTTGATCAGGATTTAAAATTACAAAACCGGATGGGTCAAACAAATGGGTAAAAAGGTTAGGTTGACACGAATTGGGCTGGTCCAATTGGTCATTACGATTCGGGCCAATTTGGGTTTAATTTGAAAGGGATATGAGGTTACAATTGAAATGAATTGAGGCTATATGTGACAACCCAGCTGGTCGTCGTTGGAATTTATTCCCCATTCCCCTATTATCTGCTTCCCCTAAGTTTATTTCTGCTATTTTGGTTTTCCGGGATGTTCGGTAATAGAATTCGGAGTGTTTTGGGACACTTAGTCCCTAAGTGTGAGCTTAAGTGTTAAAACATGATCCGTAATCAGAACTGTATGAAGACGACTTCGGAATGGAAATCCGATGGTTCTGTTAGCTCCGTTAGCTGATTTCGGGGCTGAGAGCATGTTCAAAATGTATTTTGGAAGTTCGTAGCTCATTTAGGCTAGAAATGCAGAAAGTTAGAATTTTGAAGTTTCTGGTCCGATAGTGAATTTTGATCCGAGGGTCGGAATGGTATTCTGGAAGTAGTTGTAGCACCGTCATGTTTTTTGGGACGTGCGTGAATATTTTTAGGATAATCGGACCTATTTTGTAGAGTTTTACTTCAAATCTGCTGCAGAAATTCCTTCTCTGTGATTGCATAAGTGCTCTTGCGATCGCGTAGTGCTTCTGTGGGAGGCCTTCTTTTCCTTCAATGTGATTGAAGGTTCTTGTACGCGATCACATATTTTTGTTTCCTTTTTCTCTTCAATCGCACATCCCTCTCTGCGTTCGCACTGAACAAATGCAGCTAGTGGCTCAGGGGTTCTTTCCTCTATGTGATTGCAGTGGTCCTTACGCGATCGCATAGCTCTACCTTGCCCTCTTACGTGATTGCATGCTTCACCCCGCGTTCGCATATACCATTTTCCAAGTCCTCAATTTTTACTCTACGCGATTGCATTAGTGTTCATGCGATCGCATTGAACAAGCTCCAGAACAGTTATAAACTTTTCAAAAATGAGGGTTCTTCCATTTTTACAAAAAACTCAAGCTAGAGAGCTCGATTTTGGGAGATGGTTTGAGGGATTTTCAGAAGTAACGATTGGGTAACGATTCCTTACTCATATATGACTAAAACCCACTAATTTAATCGTGATTTCAACCTTTAATTTATTTTGAATGAATATTAGGGTAAAGTTCTTAGACCTAATTGTGAGGATTTAAAGGGAAATTTGACCTCCGATTTGGGAGATTTTTATATGGGTAGACTCGTGAGAGTACGAAGTTTCTGAAAATATGAAAATTATTCGATTCCGAGATGTTGGCCTGAGGGGTATTTTTGTTATTTTACCTAATTTCACGCCTTTGCTTTAATTTTAACAGTGGAATTAGTTACCTGCGATGTTATTTATAATATGTAATTTGTTTGAATAGATTTGGGCTACTCAGAGTCGGATACTCGTGGAAAAGGTATTGTTTCTTAGTGATTTTTGTATCGGTTCGAGGTAAGTGGCTTGTCTAACTTTGTGTGGGGGACCCTCCCCTAAGGATATATTTATTGTTGTTTAAATGCCTTGTGAGTGAGGTGACGGACGTATACTTGTGCTAGTTTTTGAAAATTTACCTTACTTAGCTTATTTAGACAGTGTTTCTTCGCATATATTAATTGTTAAAAATGCAATTTCACTTGTTGTAGCATAGGAAAGCATGTTAGTAACTTATTTGCTCTATTTGAATAAATCGCAATATCTATCTTCTATGAGCATGCTAGACCCTAGATTTTACATACTGCTTGTACTTAGATTATTTCTTTAAAACATTGAATTGTTGTGATGTGTTTATTTATATGCTGGATTATGGGTACAATTCCGGGAGATTCTTTGTTATGGTACGATGGACTACAGGTTCAATACACTGAGATCCTGTGTTATTTGTACAATAGACTACGGGTTCAATTGCCGGGAGATCCTCTGTTAGTGATATGATGGACTACGGGTTCGATTCCCAGTAGATCCTCTGTTATTGATATGATGGACTACGGGTTCAATTCCCAGGAGATCCTTTGTTATTGATATGATGGACTATGGGTTCAATTCCCAGGAGATCCTGATGGACTGCGGGTTCGATTCGAGAAAGATCCTCATATATTGGTAAGAATGGACTGTGGGTTCAATTCCTGGAGCTCCATGTGGCATCTTGATTTTGAGCGATTGTTCTTGTATTCGTAGATTGTATTTATAGCCTTTCCGTTCTACTTATTGTTTTGATAGACACTCGAAATTTACTATATTTCCTACTATATATTAATTTTATATCTATTTTTATGTTCATCTCAGTAGGGCCTCGACCTTCCTCGTCACTACCCAATCGAGGTTAGGCTTGGCACTAACTGAGTACCACTGTGGTGCAGTGGTACTCATGCTACTTTTCTGCATACTTTTGTTGTGTAGATCCAGGTACTTCTTGTCGAGCGCACTATCAGTGATTTTGGATCTATACTTGGAGACTTGAGGTATGCATCTGTTGCGTCCGCAGATCTGAAGAGTCTCCTTCAAGTCTACCTTTTAGTTAGCAGTTCCATTTTATGTATTCAATTGTTGTAGACATTTCCGGATGTTAGAGTCGTATGTTATGCTTTTACTCTTAGCCTGTGTTTCCCGTTTGTTTCCGGGCCTTGGGGTTTGTTACATTATTTTGAGTTGAAGTGTATGTTCCAGGCGACACTCTATACATTTTCATATGTTATTCAGTATTTATTTATCGTTTTCTTAAAGGTAATTAAATATCCACAATGTGTTAGGCTTACCTAGTCGCGAAGACTGGGTGTCGTCATGACAGGTTCACGATAGGTGAACTAGGGTCGTGAAAAGTTGGTATCAAAACTCTAGGTTCATAGGAGTCATGGGACACAGGCCGGTTTATTAGAGTCTCGGCGATCGGTACGAAGGCGTCTGTACTTATCTATGAGAGGCTATGTAACTGTTTAGGAAAAATCTTCACTTCATTGAATTCCTGTCGTGCTATGTTTTTTACATCGATTCTAAACTTCTGCCTTCTATTCTCTCACATATGGTGAGGTCACGCATGACCCGGGACAATCAGGCACCCGCACCCCCCTCCAGCAGCAGCTTGAGGCAGGGGCCAGGGCAGGGGTTGTGGACGTGCGCGGGGTGCAGCCAGAGCACTTGTGCAAATAGCTGTCGAGGTACTTCCAGCAGATCCAGTTAGGACTTAGGCACCAGACACGCCCTCAGCCACCACTACTCTAGTTGTTCAGGAGATATTGGCGCAGTTTATTAGCATGTATACCATGCTGTCACAGGCAGGGTTGCTTCCCCTTCCTGCAGCCACATCCCAGTCCGGGGGAGGAGCCTAGACTCTCGTAGCCCACACTCCAGAGCAGAGGGTGAATATGGGACCGATTCCATATACTATCCCTGTCCATCCTCCAGTACCGGTTCAGCCCGAGGATGGGGCACCTGCTTCGGAGGATGAACAGCGTAGATTGGAGTGGTTTAAGAAGTATGACCCTCATATTTTCAGCGGACTAGATACATATGATGCATTGGGGTTTTTGGAGGATTTTCATTTCATCTTTCGCACCGTGGGTATTACTGCTTTGAGCGGGGTTTATTTCACACCATTCCAGCTTCGGGGAGTCGCCTATGACTGGTGGCACACCTTTGAGTTAGACAGTCCAGATGAGGCTCCCTCCCTGACTTGGACTCAGTTTTCAAATATGTTTCAGAGGGGAGTTTATTCCCTAGAGCCTCCGAGATGCATGGCGCACAAATTTTGAGCACTTGCGCCAAGGCCCTATGATTGTCTCTGAGTATGTGATCTATTATACTAGGTTGGCCTGGCACGTGACTGCTTTGGTGGCAATAGTTTGTGAAAGGGTTTGCAGGTTTATCGAGGGTCTTATTCCTTCCATCAGGTCGGGCATGACGAGAGAGTTGGAAATGGATATACCCTATCAGCATGTGGTAAGTATATCCAGAAGGATAGAGGGTATGCATGCCAGAGAGCGAGAGGCGAGAGAGGTCAAGAGGTCTCGAGAGTTTTGTCATTTCTCTGGTACCCGTACTTTAGGAGCAGGACATCATAGTAGGTGCTATACGGGTCGCCCAGTTCACTCAGCTCTTCCTTCATCCACCAGTAATCCAGCTCCTCCCAGATCATAGGAGCGTTATTTTGCACCTCCGGTTTCTAGCTTGCCTCCTGCATAGGGTACCTCCAAAGGTAAGTCTAGTAGGGGTGGGTCCAGTCAGTCACAGCTATCACGCCCTCCCAGAGCTTGCTATGAGTGTGGGGATACCCGCAATTTGGTTAGAGAGAGCCCCAAATGTGGGAGAGGTGTGCCTTCTCAGACTCCATAGCCTCAGCATGCTCTAGAGGGGCAGCAGGCCATTGTTCCAGCTCCAGCCGCCACTCTACCTGCCCAGCCAGCCAGGGGCGGGGATCGGGAAGATAGAGGTTGCCCTCAAGGGAGGGGCCGCGCCAGGTTTTATGCTATTCTTGATCGTGCCGCGGCTGTCACCTCTGATTCTATTATCACATGTATTATGTTGACTTGTCACAGAGAGGCATTGGTTCTATTCGATCCAGGCTCTACTTATTCTTATGTGTCATCTTATTTTTCTCTGCATTTGGGTATTGTCCGAAAGACTTTGAGCTCTTATGTTTATGTCTCTACTCTCGTGGGAGATTCCCTTGTTGTGGACTGCATATATCGGTCATGTTTGGTTATTATTCGTGGTTTTGAGACCAGGGCAGATCTTTTATTACTTGATATGGTCAATTTCAATATTATCTTGGGCATGGACTGGTTGTCGCCCCAGTATGCTATTCTTTATTGTCACGCTAAGACCGTGATGCTGGTTTGCCAGGTATTCCATGTATTGAGTGGATTGGCACTTTTAATCACACTCCCATCAGAGTTATATCTTTTCTTAACGCTCAGCGTATGGTTGAGAAGGAGTGCGTTGCATATTTAGCTTATGTGAGAGATGTCAGTGCTGATACCCCTTCTGTTGACTTTGTCCCAGTAGTACGGGATTTCCTTGATGTATTTCCAGCTGATCTTCTAGGCATGCCGCCCCATCGAGACATTGATTTTGGTATTGATTTGTTGCCGGGCACTCATCCCATATCTATTCCTCCTTATCGTATGGCTCCTCCTGAGTTGAAGAAGTTGAAGGATCAGTTACAGGAATTTCTTGATAAGGGTTTTATTCGACCCTGTGTTTTTCCGTGGGGTGCTCCTGTCTTGTTCGTAAAGAAAAAGGATGGTTCTATGCGCATGTGTATCGATTATCGTCAGTTCAACAAAGTTACAGTGAAAAACCGATATCATTTGCCTCGTATTGATTATCTATTTGACCAGCTTTAGGGCGCACAAGTGTTTTCTAAGATTGATTTGCGCTCAGGCTATCACCAGTTAAAGATTCGGGAGTTGAATATCATGAAGACCACTTTCAGACTCGGTATGGTCATTACGGGTTCCTTGTCACGTCATTTGGGCTGACCAACGGCCCAGCAGCTTTCATCCATTTGATGCACAGTGTATTCAGGCCCTATCTTGACTCGTTTTTCATTATTTTCATAGATGATTATTGTATGCTGCCTGAGTTCGGAAGATCGTGAGCAGCACCTGAGGACAGTGCTTTAGACCCTGAGGGAAAGGCAATTGTATGCAAAATTCTCAAAATGTGAGTTTTGGTTGAGTTCTGTGGCGTTCCAAGGCCACGTGGTATCGAGTGAGGGAATTCGGGTAGATTCGAAGAAGGTGGAGGTCGTACAGAGTTGGACCAGGCCCTCCTCGGCTACAGGGATCCGCAGTTTTCTTGGCCTGGCAGGGTATTACCATCATTTTCTGGAGGGATTTTCATCGATTGCAGCCCCTATGACTAGATTTATCCAGAATGGTGCTCCTTTTCAGTGGTCAGACGAGTGTGAGGGAGCTTCCAAAAGCTCAAGATGGCTTTGAATTCATCCCTTATTCTGATTCTGCCTATTGATTCAGGGTTCTAAACGATTTATTGTGATACCTCATGAGTTGGACATGGAGCAATGTTGATGCAGGATGGTAGGGTGATTGCCTACGCGTCCAGATAGTTGAAGGTGCATGAAAAGAACTATCATATCCATGACCTTGAGTTAGCTGCTATTGTTCACGCCTTAAAGATCTGGCATCGTTATGTGTACGGCGTGACTTGTGAGATCTATACGGATCATCTGAGTTTACAACACTTATTCATGCAGAAGGATCTAAACTTGCGCCAGAGGAGATGGTTGGTGCTACTGAAGGATTATGTTATTACTATTCTTTATCACCCGGGCAAGGCCAATGTGGTAGAGAGTCACCGGGCGGAAAGTTTGGGGAGTTTGGCATATTAACCAGCTTCAGAGAGACATATGGCGATGAATGTTCAGGCTTTAGCTAGTCAGTTTGTGAGATTGGCCTTTCGCAGCCCAGTTGGGTTCCAACCTGTGTGGTTTCTCAGTCTTTATTGTTTGATCGTATTAGGGAGAGATAGTATGATGACCCCCATTTGCTTGTCCTCAGGGACACAGTTCAGCATGGTGATGCTAGGGATGTGACTATTAGAGATGACGGGGTATTGAGGATGCATGGTCGGATCTTTGTGCCCGATGTTGAAGATATCTGGGAGTTGATATTGACCGAGGCCCATAGCTCGCGGTACTTCATCCATCCGAGTGCCGCGAAGATATATCAGGATCTGAGGCATCATTACTGGTGGAGGCGGATGAAGAAGGACATAGTAGAGTTCGTAGCTAGATGCCTCAACTGTCAGCAGGTAAAGGCTGAGCACTAGAGAGCGGGAGGGCTACTCCAGTAGATGGAGATTCCGGAGTGGAAATGGGAGAATATCACTATGAATTTTGTGACCGGTCTCCCTCTGATTGCGAGGAAATTTGATTCTATTTCGGTTGTTGTGGATCGACTGACCAAGTCCGCTCATTTCATTCCCGTGTGTACTTCTTACTCAGCGGAGCAGTTAGTAGGGATTTATATCAGGGAGATTGTCCGTCTACACGACATTCTAGTTTTTATCATCTCAAACAAGGGTTCAGTGTTTACATCACGGGTCTGGAGGGCTGTCCAGCACGAGTTGGGTACCCGGGTGACCTTGAGTATAACTTTTCAACCTCAGACAGATGGACAGTCCGAGCACACTATTCAGATTCTTGACGATATGCTCCGTGCGTGCATGATTGAGTTTAGAGGGTCTTGGGATCAGTTCTTGCCATTGGCTGAATTTGCGTACAACAACAGTTATCAGTCCAGTATTTGGATGACGCTATATGAGGCCTTATATTGTAAGAGATGCAGATCCCCGGTGGGTTGGTTCCACCCGGGTGAGGCCAGGCTATTGGGCACTAATTTGGTTCAGGATGCGGTTGAGAAAGTTAAGGTGATACAAGATAGACTCCGTACCACCCACTCCAAACAGAAGATTTACGTAGACCCGAAGGTTCGTGATGTTTCCTTTATGGTTGGTGAGCGGTTTTTGCTTCGGGTCTCGCCTTTGAAAGGCGTCTTGAGGTTTGGAAAGAAAGGGAATTTGAGCCCGAGGTTCATTGGCACATTTGATATTTTAAAGCAGGTTGGAAGGGTTGCTAATGAGCTTGCCTTACCTCCCATTTTGGCTGGGGTTCATCTGGTACGTCATGTTTCGATGCTTTGGAGGTATCACGGTGAGACGTCTCACGTGTTGGATTTCAATTCAGTTCAGTTGGACAATGACTTATCCTATGTTGAGGAGCCAGTGGCAATATTAGACAGGCAGGTTTAGGGATATAGTTTTAGCAAAGGTTCAGTGGCGGGGTCAGCCGACCAAGGAGACAACTTGGGAGACCTAGCGGGATATGCGCATCCGGTACCCTCATCTTTTTGCTACTTCAGGTATGTTCTCTATGCTCGTTCGAGGACGAACGAATGTTTAAGTGTTGGAGGATGTGATGACCGGACGCTCGTCTTTGGAATTTATGCTTGTTCCCTATTATCTTCTTCCCCTAAGTTCATTTCAGCTCTTTTGGTTTGTCGGGACGTTCGGTAATAGAATTCGGAGTGTTTTGGGACACCTAGTCCCTAAGTGAGAGCATAAGTGTTGGAAAATGGTCCATAATCAGAACATTGTGAAGACGCCTCGGAATGAAAATCCGATGGTTCTGTTAGTCTGTTAGGTGATTTCGGAGTTGGGAGCGTGTTCTGAATATATTTTGGATGTCCGTAGCTCATTTAGGCTAGAAATGTTGAAAGTTAGAACTTTGAAGTTTCCGGTCCGATAGAGAATTTTTTTATCCGATAGTCAGAATGGGATTCCGGAAGTTGTTGTAGCAGAGTCATGTCATTTTAGATGTTCATGCAAAAGTTCAGGTCAATCTGATGTGTTTTGGTTAGGTTTCGAATCGAAAGCGAGTTTAGTTAAGTTTTTAAGTTCAAATCATTGATTAATTCGAGTTTCCAGCATTTTTTAGGTGGTTTAAGGATTGGTACAAGTTTGAATGATGTTATGGGATATGTTCGTGGGTTTGGTTGAGGTCCCGGGGGCCTAGGGTGTGTTTCGGATGCCCAACAGCCCATTCGTGTTGTTAAAAGTTGTAGAATTTTCCTTCAGATCTGCTGCAGAAATTCCTTCTCTGCGATCACATATGTGCTCTTGCGATTGCGTAGTGCTTCTATGAAAGGCCTTCTTTTCCTTCAATGCAATTGCAGGTTCTTGTACGCGATCGCATAGTTTTGTTTCCTTCTTCTCTGCGATCGCACATCCCTCTCCGTGTTCGCACTGAGCAAATGCAGCTTGTGGCTCAGGGGTTCTTTCCTATATGCGATCACAGTGGTCCTTACACGATTGCATAGCTCTGCCTTGCCCTCTTACGCGATTGCATCTTTCACCTTGCATTCGCATAGACCATTTTCCAGGCCCTCAAGTTTTACTCTATGTGATTGCATTACTGTTCATGCGATCGCATTGAACAAGCTCCAGAACAGTTATAAACTTTTTGAGGGTTCTTTCCTTTTTACAAAAAAACTCAAGTTAGAAAGCTCGATTTTAGGAGATTTTTAGGGCTTTTCAGAGGCAACGATTGGGTAACGATTCCTTACTCCTTTATGACTAAAACCCACTAATGTAATCATGATTTCAACCTTTAATTCGAATTTTTGAATGAAAATTGGGGTAAAGTTCTTAGACCTAATTGTGAAGATTTAAAGGGACATTTGGCCTCCGATTTGGGAGATTTTTATATGGTTAGACTCGTAAGAGTACGAGGTTCCTGAAAATGTAAAAATTAATCGATTCCGAGACGTTGGCCTGAGGGGAATTTGGGTTATTTTACCTATTTTCGCGCCTTAGCCTTAATTTTTAATAGTGGAATTAGTTACTTGCGATGTTATTTACAATATGTAATTTATTTAAATAGATTTGGGCCACTCGGAGTTGGATACTCGTGGCAAAGGCATTGTTTTTTAGCAATTTTTGTATTAATTCGAGGTAAGTGGCTTGTCTAACTTTGTGTTGGGGACCTCTCCTCTTACGATATCTTTATTGTTGTTTAAATGCTTGTGCGCGACGTGACGGGCGTATACTTGTGCTAGTTATTGAAAATCACCTTACTTGTCTTATTTAGACTGTATTTCTTCGCATATAATAACTGTTAAAAATGCGATTTCACTTGTTATATCTTAGGAAAAGCATGTTAGTAACTTATTTGCTCTATTTGACTACATCGGAATATCTGTCTTCTGTGAGCATGCTAGACCCTAGATTTTACCTGCTGCTTGTACTTAACTTCTTTCTGTTAAACATTAAATTGTTGTGATGCATTTATTGATATGCTAGACTACGGGTTCGATTCCCAGGAGATCCTTTGTTATTGGTACGATGGACTACAGATTTAATTCCCGAGAGATCCTCTGTTATTCGTACGATGGACTATGGATTCAATTCCCGGGAGATCCTTTGTTATTGATATGATGGACTACTGGTTCAATTCCCGTGAGATCCTCTGTTATTGATATGATGGACTACGTGTTCAATTCCCGGGAGATCCTTTGATATTGGGATGATGGACTGCGGGTTCGATTCCCGAAAGATCCTTAGATATTAATAAGAATGGACTGCAGGTTCAATTCTCGGAGCTCCATGCGGCATCCTGATTTTTGAGTGATTGTTCTTGTACTCGTAAATTGTATTTGTAGCCTTTCCGTTCTACTTATTGTTTTGCTAGATACTTGAGATTTACTGTATTTCATACTGTCTATTTATTTTATATCTATTCTTATGTTCATCTCAGTAGGGTCTCGACCTTCCTCGTCACTACCTAACCGAGGTTAGGCTTGGCACTTACTGAGTACCGTTGTGGTGTACTCGTGCTACTCTTCTGCACACTTTTGTTGTGCAGATCCATGTATTTATGGTCGAGCGCACTATCAGTGATTTCATAGCTATACTTGGAGACTTGAGGTATGCATCGTCGTCCGCAGATCCGAAGAGTCTCCTTCCACTCTACCTTTTAGTTAGCAATTTCATTTCATGTATTCAGTTGTGGTAGACATTACCGAATATTAGAGCGTATGTTATGTTTTTACTCTTAGCCTGTGTTGCCCGTGGGTTTCCGGGTCTTGGAGGTTGTTACATTATTTCGAGTTGAAGTGTGCCAGACGGCACTGTATACATTTTCTTAAGTTATTCAGTATTTATTTATCGTTTTTGTAAAGGTTGTTGAATTTTCGCAATGTATTAGGCTTACCTAGTCGCGAAGACTGGGTGTCGTCATGACAGGTTTACGATTACTGAACTAGGGTCCTGACACTATAGTTGAAATAGCCAGTTTTCCCCTATTATTTTATACAAACAGTATAAATATTTTTAAAAAAAATCAAAGGTGCTGAATCAGTTAATAACATATAAATATTAATTTAAAATTATTGGGATTGATTTTGTAATAAAAAAAGCATATTAAATCTTAAAGAGGCTAGTATTGCAATTATATGCAATTTGGCTTTTAAAATATCAAACGAATTTGTAGAAATTGTGCAAAAATTATGCTGGCTATAATTTGGTGTATAAATGAGAATAAAATAAATTATTCTCCAAGATGGAAAGCTTTGGGAATAATAATTGGATTTTATGGTGTAAAAATAGGCTATAAATTGGTTTAAAAAATCATAAAAATGCCAAAACCTTTTGGTGTACTTATATATGCATACATATGCTATTTGAAAGTATTTTGGGTATAAAAATACATAGAAAAATAATTAGGTATCAATAGTACGGATCAGCGAGACTCTAATAAACCGACATGTGTTCCGTGACTCCTATGAACCTAGAGCTCTGATATCAACTTGTCACGATCTTAGTTCACCAACCGCAAACGTGTCATTACGGCACCTAGTACCCATGACTAGGTAAGCCTAACAATTGCGAAAATAAATAATTGAGGAAAACAGAGGAAAACCAAATTTAATATCTAGAAAGGCAATTGTACTGGATGCCGCTCGGCATATACACCTCAACATCAAAAATCTATAACAAATCCCAAAACCCGGAAACTTCAAAAATACAAACTTTGGCATTTCAAGCCTAAATGAGCTGCGGACTTCCAAAATATATTTCGAACACGCTTTCAACCCTGAAATCACCTAATGGAGCTAACGGAACCATCGAATTTCCATTCCAAGGTTGTCTTCACATTGTTCCGATTAGGAACACTTTTTAACTCTTAAGCTCTCATTTAGAGACTAAGTGTCCCAAAACACTCCGAATCCGAACACCGAATGTCTCGACAAATCAAAATAGCAGAAATGAACTTAGGGAAAGTAGTAAATGGGGGATCGGGGCATAAATTACCAAAAATGATCGACCGAGTCATTACAGTTAGCCTCTTCAAGGACAAATCGCTCTGATACCAGTTGATATTTTATACTTCAATACCACATAAGAGGGGGTTGATTTGTGTGGTTTCTAATTTTTTGCTTAAATTGATAATGGAAGGACCTGGTTCTTCTAATTGTTCCTTAACCTACTATTGCTGAAATAGTAAATGTGAAAAGTAAAAACACAAGTATTTTACGTGAAAAATACATAGCTCAAAAGGTAAAAAAACCATGATGTACTCCCTAGTAGGATTTTCCCAAACTCTCCACTAAATCACTGAACCAAAAACTGCAATTACAAAACACTTTTGTAACCCTAGGACTAACTCTAATCCCATTGTAGCAAACAACCTTTAACTGTTGCGGCAAATTCAAGTTAACTCTAACTTGAATATTGTAAGTGCCTATTTCAATTGCCTCTAGATAAAGCTGAAAGGTACAATATGAAACATCTACTACAATTGAACTAGAATAAAAGACATACAATTGGAACCGGTTCTTATATTTGGTTCATGTAGCTTCAGGTTTGCACACTTGAGTCACACACGAACTGCTTGTAAAATTCCTTGCTATTTTGCTCTGAATTCTTATTTAATTTCTCATTTTGTGTATGCCTATAAAATGAGAACATCCTGTAATATATAGAGTTAGTAGATAAAGAAATGACTAGAGTTCTAATGCTACTCTTCCTTGGTGGAAGAGTTCTAGTTGATCTAAACTTCTAACTCCTATCTTGGATAATGTTCTTTTTGAGTAAGGAGTCCTTACTAATCAATTATGCAACCTTTTCAGCGGATATCAAATCTACCAAGTTAAGCTTATCTCCTTCACGTGCATCCCATATGCGTGAATCTGCCCGCTTCTATGAACCCAGGGGATGGATCTAGTTCATACCTGAATTTTCTTTGTCAATCTTCAAAACTAACCTTCACTTGGGCTAACAATTTGTACTTCTTCAGTTTCAATTTCTATGACTTATGCACGGAGTTTAAAAAAGAACCTATCTTGGATCTTGTGGTCATAATTAAATATATTATAAAATTCTAGAGTTATAAAAACATGTCATTATTGGCGATCCCCACGATATTTGCATTACTCGCTTTACCAGCTACCTTTTGAAGTCTGTCTTTATTTATTTCCTGCGGTAGCCGAAGTCTAAATTCGATTGCTTCAGAGTAGTTGTATAATGAAGCAACAAGTTATTTATAATGTAACAATAAATATAAAGAAGATGCACGTTATATACACAAATTTGAAAGTTTTATTCATATTTTTCGTCAAAAGAAAAGGTTAAATTTTTCTGAATGTTTCCCTATTCAAAGCTTAAAATTATCACTAAAATTGTTCATTAATTAACCTTATTATCCCAAGTATATCCGAAGTTGCTACGACACACCTTAATTTTGTGGGGTCTTATTACCGCCCTAAATCTTCTTAAAGTGCAATAAATGTCACCTTAAGTGCTTATGTGGCATAGAGAACCAAATATTTGGCAAAGCGGTGAAATACACGCACTGCCACGTGTAATTTCGTATATATTAAAAATTTTAAACCTATTTTATTTTCTTCCTTTTTCTTTCTTTTTGATTCAAATAGTAGGAAATATTATTTTGTATTTAGAAAAATGAAATGGACAGTTATTTTTGTATGAACTTGAAAAATTATTAGAAGTATTAAGCATATCCGAATGATGTTGAAGTTTTAAAATTGAGATTCAAGTGCTAATTTCATTCTAAATACTTGGTTGTTAATGAGATTCAAAAATAAAAAAAGAATTTCGAATTCACCATTATTAAACCTTGAAAAAGCTTGAAGAACCAAAAATATGGGTTTTGCTAAAAATTCTTGGCAGTTGCCAAATTGATTGCTGTGTATGGTGATGATGTTGTTGTGAAATTATAGTTGAAATTTGAGCCTGATTAGCGCAAATTTAGCTGAATTTTTATTGAATTTTGATACTAAAAAATTTATTTGGAGCTCTTGAGAATGATGATAAGATGGAGATGAATAGCTCTTGAAAGTTAGCTTTAGAACTGAAATGTAGCCATTTCGTATAGGTTAGAGCCATTTTCTTAAGTTCTCATACGCTTGAAGGAGTTGCTCTCACGCAATACTCCAATAAAAATGTAAAGAATTATGAAAGAAAAAGATTAGGGGAATAATAGGATCCTCGCAAAGGTAAGGTGTGTTGTAGCAACTTCGGATAGCGTCTTTTCCTTTAGACCTGTACATAAGACAATCTATATATAGATCTATTTAAAGGTTATTTTGGTCTTTTTATAAAAAAAAATTGCAGGAGCTTTCTTTTTGTCTTCTTCCTTTCCTTTCTTTTTTTTAATGATTTTTGTGGATATTAATTATGCATAAACATAAAACGATACATTAGAAGGAAAAGTGGAAAACTATCCAAAACATAATAGTAAGAAAATCATATTCGTAGAATCAAAATTAAGTCTTCATAAATTCGTAATAAACATTTTAGATTCCCAAGATTTGGTTAGACGGAAAAATTCTCCCAAAGTTGAGAGTACTATTCAATTATTGCTCTAAAAGTGTCGGTAATTGCATTTGCCCAGTTTTTGATGGATAGAGATAAATGGTGACAAGTAGCAAAGTACCTATATTACAAAAAAAACATGAAATTAGCTACGAATTTCATCACAAATCAATCGTTAAATTGCTCGTAACTAGTATAATTTATTAATAATCTATCGCTAATTTCTATTTTTTAATAATGGTAAAAGCTTACCCAAATACCACTATTATTTAAAAAAGAAATTACACAAATTTTCATAATCGGGAAGTTGGGGAACACGTTAGGACTGAAGCTTATATCACTAACTAAAAAGAATTGGAGAACAAGATTGTAATGCAATAGGGCCAAATATGACATAAGAGCAAGGAAATAGTGCTTTATAATATTAGAGTTGAAATGCGAAGATATCGCTCTCTCTAGAAAACCCTAAGCAGGTGGCGCAAGTTAGCAGGGCCGCTAACCTGCGCCGGCAGCCATGGTACGAAAGCGACGAACTCCAAAATCAAACTCGGATATACAGGCGGAAGATAACATTGAAACACCAATAGAGATCAAGCATACACAATGGTCAACTGGGATGGGGTCGGCACCTACAATTTTCCATAACCCTAATGGGCATAGCACCACCGAAATCCCGATGACGCCAGAAATTGCAATCACAGACACTGGCCCAAATGTTACATTTGGCAGTCTGCTTGCAAATCCCCAAACCTTCAGTCAGCGAATCGCACAAGGTGAGGATACGAGTCAGCAAGTTAATCGATGTCTCAAGTTCTCTGCACAAGTGAAACAACAAAAATTGGCCGGATTGCTGAAGAACCCACTGTGGTAGAAGAGAAGCAGACCACCATGCAAGGAAATCGAAGCTCCCAAATAGGAGAATTACTCTGTTATGTTCCACCAGCGATGCGAGAAGGCACATTTGTGGTACAGATAGAGGATGAGGACACGAAGGAACAGAAGCTATACCGGAACAATGCATTGGTTAGTTTCGTACTCGGAGAGGATCCGTATGAGCAAACAATGGATGGGTTCATCACAAAGATTTGGAATTTTATTCCAAAACCTCAAATACTGCATCATGAGGAGGGATACTACATTTTCAGATTTGACAACAGTACGGACAGGGATCTAGTACTACAAGCTGGTCCTTACACTTTTCACAACAAACCCCTCGTTCTACAGCAATGGAGTATGGAGTTCAAGTATGATCCCAGTAAAGTGAGTGAAGTTTCACTGTGGATTACATTCCCAGGATTGCCATTAGGATTCTGGTCAGCTGAAGCACTTAGTAAAATTGCAAGTGTGATTGGGAAACCATTACATACTGACATATTCACGGCTGATAAGGAGAAAATATCATATGCAAGAGTCTTAGTTGAAACAGACATATCACAGCCCTTGCCAGAAAGTGTGGAACTGCACACAAAGAAGGGAGTCCTTACACAGATGATTGAATATGAATGGAGACCAAAGTACTGTAGAGATTGCATCAGATTTGGTCATAACACTGATGAATGTTGGTATAACAATTAACAAGACAAGGTAGAGTACCAAACAGTAAGGAAAAAGAAACCTGTCCAAAATGAGAACAGGCAATGGATTCCAAAAGTAAAGCAAAATGGGGATCAGATACAAACAGCTAAAGCAGTTGGGGAACTCAACCAAAAATGGAGGCAGGGTGATGGAACAAGAGTTGGTGAAGAGAGGAATCCCAGGATCCTCTTTGAACACCTCAAACAAATTTTCCTTGTTACAGAGAGAAGATGAATCAGGGGACGCTGACCCTTCCAGCTTCACCCAATTATGATCATAAGCACATGGAACATAAGGGGGCTCAACATGCCCCACAAGCAGAAGGAGTTGAAGCTCTTTCTGAGAAGGCACAAGATAGATTGTTTCGGGTGTATTGAAACCAGAGTAAAGCAAACAAGGGTAAAGAAAATTATCACCAAGTTGGGCAATCACTGGAACCATCATGCAAATTATGAAGAACACCCAAATGGAAGAATTTGGCTACTTTGGAACTCAAATGTGGAGATTCAGATGCTGATGGCAGATGAACAATTTATACACTGCGAAGTAAAGGGTAAAAACTCAAATTTCAGAATACTTCTAACAGTTGTGTATGCCAGAAATGAATTGAACAGGAGGAATCAATTATGGGCAAAACTGATCAACCTAGGAGCATCCATTCAACAACCATGGTTGTTGTGTGGTGACTTCAATAATGTACTGCACACAGAGGATAGAATAGGAGCACCAGTGGTACAACAAGAGATACAAGGATTCCAAGAAACTATCTGTACTCTTCAGCAAAATCAGGTGAAGAGCATGGGCAGCTTCTACACATGGTCAAATAAACAAAAACCAGAAACTAGAGTATATAGCAGGATAGATTGGGCACTGGGCAACATAGAATGGATGCATACCTTTGGGAACATAGTAGCTGATGTTCTAAATCCTGGAGTGTCGGATCCCTCCCCCATCTTACTGGTGTGCAACCCAGAGCAACAAAGCAGAACAATTCACCCAATGCCTTTCAAACTGTATGTATCAGTAATGGACCATACAGAATTCCCCTCAATTGTGGAAAAGGTCTGGAAACAGGGTCAGATAGGAGGAAAATGCATAAAGTCTGGAGCAAACTGAAGGCCCTTAGAGAGGGGTTGAAGAGTCTGAATACATATATGTCAAACTACAGAATGCACCTCACAGATGCGAGACAGAGACTGGAAACCATACAATCTCAGCTGCAACTTCATTGTTTGGACCAAGGGCTGATTACTCAAGAGAAACAGCTACTGGAGGCTGTGGAAAAATGGAATCAGATAGAGGAGAAAATACTACAACAGAAATCTAGAGCTAGGTGGATTATATGTGGTGCTCTAACACAAAGTGCTTTCATGCTCAGATGAAGATGAGAACAGCAAGGAACACTATCAGTTCTATATACACTGAAGAGGGAGTGAAACTGACTGATCCCAGGGCAGTGGAAGCAGAATTTGTTACTAGCTTCAAGAGGATACTGGGAGAGAACAACACCTTTCTCCAATGTCCAAACATTGCAGTAATTCACAAGGGACAATGCCTAACACTGCAACAAAAAGAAGACTTGATACAACCAGTAACCAGAGAGGAGATCCTATATGCAGTTAGGACTATGCCTCATGACAAAGCCCCAGGGGTGGATGGCTTCCCGATTGAATTCTTTCTAAGGAACTGGCAGGTGGTTGGGGAAGACATATATGAAACTGTAGAAGAATTCTTCATCACTGGGCACATGCATAAAGGAGTGAGTAGTACTGCACTCACACTAATTCCCAAGGTGCAGAATCCAACTACTGTAAAGTATTACAGACCAATAGCCTGCTGTACAACACTTCACAAAATAATTACCAAAATCATTACAGCAAGACTGAAAGCAGTAACATACTGCCTAGTTGGAAGGTCACAGTCAGCCTTCATTGAGGGTCGCAACATTGTCGACAATATACTATTCACACAGGAGCTACTCAAAGGATACTCTAGGAAGGGCATTTCCCCTAGATGTGTACTGAAAGTTGATTTGAAGAAATCCTGCGACACAGTGGAATGGCCATTTCTGAACAGATTACTACAAGCATAGGGATTTCCCAGCAAGTTCATCACATGGATTATGGCATGTGTCTCATATGTAGGATATTCACTCAACATAAATGGGGGACTCACAGCACCCTTCGAAGGAAAAAGGGGCTTAAGACAAGGCGACCCGATGTCCCCATACCTCTTTGTTATAGCAATGGAGTACCTAAATAGAGAGATGATGCAACTGATGCTGAAAAAAGAGTTCCAGTTCCATCCGTGATGCAAGAAGTTGAACGTTGCACATGTATGTTTCGCGGATGACCTCCTCCTGTTCTACAAAGCTGACCTTCTGTCAGTGAAGCTGCTGAAACAAACTCTACAACAGTTCACAATGGTCCCGGGGCTTCAAGCAAACGCAGACAAGAGTGCTATCTACATAGCAGGTACTTCACATGGGCAAAGAGAGGCTATCCTCCAGCTGTTAGGCTTCTCAGTTGGCCACCTCCCATTCAAATATTTAGGGTACCTCTGGACTCGAAGAAACTAAGCACAACTAACTGCTGGCCTCTGGTGGAAAAAATCACAGCAAAAATAACATGCTGGTCGTCGAGACTTCTATCCTATGCTGACCGACTGCAACTGATTAAATCAGTACTGTTTGGAATTCAAGCCTACTGGACCCACATCTTTCTGCTACCCAAGAAGATACTCAAAATAACTGAAGCGATATGCCGGTCTTACCTCTGGACAGGAACAACTGCATCCAGAAAGCGCTGGTGGCATGGGAAACACTTTGTATGCCTTACACTGCGGGGGGACTGAATATAATAAAATTAGGCAACTGGAACAAGGCTGCGGTCGTCAAACATCTCTGGGCATTGACAAATAAAAAGGACAGTCTATGAATAAAATGGGTGCATGTTTATTACATCAAAAACAAAAGCATTGCGGATGTCCCTGTGCCCAAAGCCGCAGCCTGGGCAATCAGGAAAATCTTTGAATCGAGAGAACTAATACTTGGCATCACAACCCTTCAGGGGAACTTGGATAGTCGATTCAGGCAACTCCAAAATGGGAATGAGATTAGTATAAAGAAGTTATATACTCATCAACTCCCTCAATATCGCAAAGGCCAATGGAGAGCCATCATACTGCAGAAGCAACTCCACCCCAGGTATAAATTTACTTTATGGCTGGCGTTGCACAGAAGACTATCTACTGTGGACAGAATAATTTACTTTATGGCTGGCGTTGCACAGAAGACTATCTACTGTGGACAGAATACAGGAATATAACAGTCTGGTTCCGCAAGAATGTGTGTTCTGCGGAGTGTATTGCGAAACTTTTGATCATTTATCATTTGAATGTTGTAAGACTAACGAACTGTGGAATCGGTTATTAATCTGGTTGGGCCATAAGAGACCCATCTCCAACTGGGATTCGAAATGTGAATGGATTAACAAGCAAGCGAAGCGGAAAAATGGTATAGCTGGAATCACTGCCTGTCTGTTTGGAACCATGGTTGCACTTATTTGGCGCGAGCGAAACAGAATGAGAATCCAGGGGGGACACTGGCGGACAAAGTGTGCAAGGAGTTGGTAATATATATCCACGCGAGAAGCGATTCAATTCACAAGGGGAGAAATGTACTACGAACATTAAACTATTACCCATAGATTTTAATCTTGATTGGCTATGTACTATAGTTATATAGAATATTTTGAATAGATGGTCAACATCTATCATGTACTTGATTTGTGAGATTTGGAATGAAATATACCTTTACTAATATATATATATATATATATATATATATATATATATATATATATATATATATATATATATATATATATATATATATAATATGCAGACCCACCATTTTATGAAATGACTCTCTAACACAAAACAAAATGTCTGAAAAATGTCACAAACTCCAGGTGTTTGATCTCATCCTATTACGACCAAACTCATGTCCCAGGTATACGTGACACAATAAGAAATACTACACGTGCAATGTTATCTTCTAGAAAATATTTGATCTTGTTGTTTTTAATTTTTTTTTTTGAATGGATATGTTGTTGAAAGAACTAATTTTTCATATTAAATGCCATATGAAACCCGACATACAACATTACTTATAATAACTATTTCTTTTAGTATGTTATTTCTACTTGGGCGAAAAAAAAAAGGAAAAGTTTTAAAAAATGAAGAGAAACAATCAAATAAGGTCTATTTAATCTTCTGGGCTAGGTATGAATAGCGGTTAGCTTATTTTTATTCAAAAAAATAAAACCAACATAATACGACTATGACCACGAGGAGGTTTTTTTCATTTAGGTGGAAAATGACTAGCCAAAATACATAAACAATTAAAATAAGAAATCTCACAACGAATAATTGAAAATGTAATTTATATACACTAGTAGTCTAATACTATAAATAGCTTGTGCACTACAAATATATTTTAGTATAGCAAGCAACCTATCTTATTTTTTAATGTTATTAATCCAACACAACTTGTAATACATTAAATAATGTGATAGCAACGAGATATGCATTGTAATTTTGTTATCAGACTCCCTTCCACCCCTCTAGCTCTGCCTTGCTTGATACAACAAAATTCTTTATAACAGCAGCAGTTTTTTCGATACTTTTTGAATGCTATAAAGAAGTGATGTTATAGAGAAGATCGATTTCGAGATACACTTGGCTTTAATTGTGAGGGGTTGTTATACATGTATTGTGTTATAGAAAGGTTTGATTGTAGCAAAAAATTCTTTTACATAATCAATCTATATATTAACTACTAATAATGAAGCTAATTAAATAAATTAAAAAGTAGTGTGAAAGCAAATGGTGGGACTAGAACTTTAGAAGCGTAGATAAGAATAGTAACCATTAGAAAATTTGAATAAACAATTAGTGTGGTTAGCGTAGGACAGTGTGTTATCTTCTTTTTTATGAAGGTATTGTGGAGATCTCAGAACCCTAACTAACGTATCTTGTTCTTTATCATCTTCCATTAGAATACCCAAAAGAGGAAAAGCCACAGGGTTGAGTTCAATGGATAATTATCTTTGGGAGATCTTTAGTAGTAAACAAATTATTGAACAAGATCATGATCATCATCACCAGCTACTTCAGATTCCTAATTTTCAATTAAATGGATTTTGCCAACAAGACCAAATCCCTAATCAAGATCTCGTATGTGGTCCTCAAGAAATTTCTTCGGTCAATAGCAACAATAACTGCGCCTCAATCCCAACAACTACGTCGTCAGTCAATAGAAGTAATCTTGATAATACTAACAAGGGGCTTATTAGAAGGCAAGAAAGTACTATAAGTAGTACTGAAGATTCCAAGAAAGTTGTGCATAGAAATGTTGAAAGGCATAGAAGGCAAGAAATGGCAAATCTTCTTACTTCTCTTAGATCCCTTCTTCCCCTTGAGTTTACCAAGGTGATAATTCTTTTATTTTCCTCTCTTCATATTTCAGTATAATTAGAAATTCTCATTTGCCCATTAGTATTTGTAATTGTTGGAACTTCATTATGTGAAATACTTGTGAAATATTGAAGTGGGAAAGGATTTTTATTACTATTTACTCAGAAATACTTATTTGAGGAGTATTTCAAGAAAAATTTATGTACAAAATCAACTCTCAAGTACAATCTTTCAACTTCAAATATTATTTTCTCATTATCAACCAAATATTGTGTTAAAATTTAGTCATAGTAATCGCTCTATTTCCTTCCTCTTTTCATGCAGATAGCCTTTCTCTATCTTTTTTTTTTTTTTTTTTGAAAGGTCTTATTGAGTAGATAGATTAAGAAGATTTACCTCATTACAATATTATATTCATATACACTCTATGGATATAATGAATGTGGTTTAGTACACAAAAATTAAAATTCCTTGGCCATTTACTTAGCCATAGAACATGATAAGTTTGTAGCTAATTTTTATCTACTCCATCTCTACCTATTTATCAAAAAATGTTAGTGTGGCTAAAGTGTTTAGCTGCAAAAAATTTTATATTTAGTGACGCTGTATTTTGTAACTGTATATGCATAATGTTGTATTACCTTTTAATTAAAGCTAAATATATAATAATATGGAGTGAATTTTGGTTGCAAATTTACGGTAAACGTTCAGCATCAGATCACATGCAAATAGCTGTGAATTATATAAGGCATCTTCAGAAGAATATAAAAGAGTTGGATAAGAGAAGAAAACAAATCAAGAATTCATTGGATAATTTGGGTGCTGAAAATGGAAGTTCAGCAAGTTATGTTACAGTGAACACATGTCAAGATGAAATATTTCTTTTGTCGAAAGTGCTAAGATGGCTACTCCAAGAAGGGCTAAGTGTTGTTAGTTGTGTTAATTCCAAACAAGATGAATGGACTTTGATCAGGATTCAATGTCAGGTATGATAAATCTAATGGCACATATTGAGTAATCCAAGTATTATTAGTTTAGGGTTTTTATCCAAGTTTTTTCATTGATATAATTTCTCATGCATCTTATATGGCACATTTTCCTTTTAGTGTGTTTCGAAAATAATGGAACTTTTCTATATTTAGAAATTTTTTAGTTTTAAACTTCCAATTTCATCTTTTATGAGGTGTTCTTACCACCTAAAAATATAATGATATATTTTAGACCATAAGTTTTCAGGATAATTATGCTATGCAACAAATGTCTTTTTTTACCTCAAATTTTATGCGCAATCAAACACTGCACGTGCCATTCCATCAAATCTTTGAGAATGGGCCCAATCTCGTATTTGATGGTTGGCGTGACGATAGGCGTCGTCCTTCCCAGCCATTGAAATATTCAGGTTCTTAGTTTGCTCTTTTTGGGCTGTCATTTTACCTGTTATAGCACGTAACTTTGCCTTACTTTCAAAATTGTAAATCTCACTTTTTATGAAATTAGTTACACTGATATATTTATTGTATAACCTTATAGTTTAAAATTTCTTTATATTATCGAAGTATATATGTTAACCTCTTATCCTTCAGATGATCTAAATAGACTAAAAGAATATTTACACTACTAGATATTTACTTGTAGTAGGTGACTTGCCATCAAGATTGCAAATCTCACTTTAATTTGTTGGAATTGGATAAGTTAACTTGCGTCCTTCAGGTGATATAAACAGTATAAAAGAATATTTAGATTTATCACTGTACAGAAATAAACTCTTCTTTTTTAAATCAAGAGCAATCCCTACATATATAGTATTAAAATCTCTAATAAGTGAAAACATTAAGGAGGGGCATGCCTTACTTGCTCATTATATCAGTATAGGAATATTTACTATCAAAGGAATCATTTTGCAGGTAAGTGATATATCATGTGTCACTGCAGTTGGACTGCAAAAGAAATTGACTGATTTGATTAGTTAGCATGAGGAATCCATCAATCAGTCAGGGATCCAAATATGGGTTTGTGAGTTATGTGCGAAAAGTAAGTATGAATAGAGTAGATATATATTTCAAACCTTACTCTTTATATTCAAGAACCACAAGGTCTTAATTCTGAATTTGTCACTATGTTTAGATTTGTAGCATTTATTTTCTGGTTCTTACAATGTTGTTCTAATTTTTATGGTTTCTATTACTGATACTGATATATATATATTTTTTTTTTGTATTCTTGGGTCGAGGATCTAATGAAAACAACATTTCTACCCTATACGGATAGGGATAAGGTCTGCGTACATACTACCCTTCCATGACGCCACTTGTGAAATTTCAATGGGTTGTTGTTGTTGTTTGTATTTGTCACTATAAGGACCGTCCATAAGAAAGTAACTGTATGTTACTGTATATGCATGTTAGTGTATTTGGATAATGTTGTTGTAGTTATTATAAGGACTTAATTTCTGTGCAGTTGGAATTATTGGCATTGGCTCTTCCAACCCTCACTCTCCTCCACACTCAGAGGGGAGAAAGGGGGAGCTAGAGTATTGTGGTTTCAGTTCATTCATGATCTGGAGTTGCTTTGTAAATATATATTGTAAAAGAGATTTTGGTGGGATTGTGTTTTTATTTTGGGTGGGTGGGGGTTGGGGAGGGGGGTTGTAGAAGAATATATGTAGCTAAAAGTAAGACAGCGTCTCGCTGGCTAATGTCGTTGCTAGCTTGTAAAGTTATATGATTGCATAAGATATGGATATAGGATATATGAGAAATGTGAAATTATTTATGAGATTTTAAGCAGACACGGGCCTATGCTATATCGAGAGGATCACTGGCACCCGTAAAGTTTAATACTATCATCTCGACCATTTCAATCCTCGATTTCTCATATCATGATCTTAACTTTCGAACTTTCCGCACATATGGCACCTCGTGCCCACATATTTTCTATCTCGCTCTTAACAATAAAATTCTCATGATATACAATACCAAATGTCCTTACAAATGCACTTAAGATGTTCAAGAATTCCTATTTGCATAATATAAATTAAATTTGAATTTCTAAAATAAGTTTGAAAAATGGACGAGAAAAGATGATGTTATTTTTAGAAATTATTCTCGTAAGAAAATATCCCTTTAAATCTAAAATACAAAATCGAAAGAATTGTTACCATTAATAGGGGAGTTGAAAACTTAAAACTTTAAGTAAAATATAACCCCAGGCGGTTCAAGGGGATATAATTGAGAAGCTAATTGAATTAAGAATGTAACAATTATAGAAGTTTGAAGTATTGAAACGTATAAATAAATGTGTATAAATACGATGAGTTATAGAAAACATTGTGGGTTCTAACACAAAGGATCATAGAATTAAACAGTTTAAACATTTGAATTGATAACAACAACTAAACATAGCAGACCGAAGTGCACAGCACCAAAACTCCAATCACTAACAAGGATAAGAAAACCAAACATAGAATTTTACTTTGATTTTATTTATCTCGTAGCGGGCGTGCCACCCCCTCCCATTTCACTTATCTCGTGGTAAGCATATCACCCACTCTCATTTCATCATATCTTGTGGTAGGCGTACCACTCGCTCCCATTTCATTATATCTTGTGGTAGGCGTACCACCCGCTCCCGTTGCATTATATCTCGTGGTAGGCATACCACCCATTCCCATTTCATTATATCTTGTGTCTGGCGTACCACCCGCTCCCATTTCAATTTCTCATCATCAATTATAAGAGAATACCAGCAAGAAAATAATAAGGAAACAGCAATATCCCGGCAAGGAAACAATAAGGAAACAACAAGAATAAACACGTCACGGAAAGGGAACCAACAGTAAGAATTAATGTGTCCCGGCAAGGGAACTAGCTATAACCAAACTTTTACCAACAATTAACTTCACAATAAAACCTCCACAACACAACAATATATAATAAGCACGGGATAACTACACCGACAACCACAACAATTGGACATGTAACTATTTCTACGAAGTCATAAAGGAACTCACCATTATGAAGTACCAAAACAATAAGGAAGGCAATAACTTCAATTAAGGCGATTTAGGGTCAGTGTAACATGTAACAAATTAGAGGAAAGATAGTACCATCATATGGAGCATACAGGGGCAATTTAAGCAACTAGAAACCCAATCATAACATGATACTTGCCACCTAAGGATCTAAGAACCCTATAGGCAAATTCTCCACAAATAAGTCCGAGCACACACTCGTCATCTCGCATGCATGTACTACAATTAGCATAAAAGACTCAATTTCACAGGGGAAGTCCCCCACACAAGGCTAGGCAAGACACTTACCTCGAACCGGCTCAAAATCAACTCGAAACCACGCTCTTTTCACGAGTACTCAACTCCAAATGGCCCAAATTTCCAAGTGATCCCTCTTTGGTTTCCTAAAAAAACTCCCTCAAAAGCTGCAATCCCGTTTAAAAATGGTGAAAAAATAAAGAAGAGTTGCGGATGGGATATTTAAATGCTGCCCAGGTATTTGTTCATTGCAATAGCGAATAAAGAGCTACGATTGTGAAGAGTAAAGTGTTGATGCTCCACGAACGTGATACACGATCGTGAGGTTAAGAATGCGATCACGGAAAGGAACCAGGTGAACCAATGTTACGTGAACGCGGACGTATTACCGCGAACGTGTTAGAGGGGAAGCTGACCTTCGCGTTCGCGAACAGAACCATGCGAACGCGCAGAGTAAATATTACCTGCCTTAATTGCTCAATGTGATCGCGATGGATATGATGCGATCGCGGTGGAGAAAACCAAAACCAAGAAATACAGCAGCAACAACAGTTCTTTTAAGGACAAACACCCTTAGTTAACCACCCAAACCACACCTGAGGCCCCCGACTAGTGGTAGGTGGTCCTGCGGAGCAAAGGGTAGCCTTGTGTGTAAGCACAACAATGAACCGCAGCAAACCCTCAAACGACCTATCTAAGATTAGGGGGGATCCTCAATAGTGGTGACCCTTTCAAAACCTCAACCAAACATGTCAAACAATCTAAAAACATCATTCAAACTTGTTCTAACCTTTGGAATGCCCAAAACAACGTCAAAACACCAATTTTTTATCGGATTCAAGCCTAAGAATTCCATCAACTCTCAAATCACACTTTCGATCAAATAGTCTATCAAACCTCGTCCGAATGACCTAAACTTTTTCCCAGACATCACTCTCAGTACTACGGAGCTATTCCAGCTCCCAGAATTCCATTCCGAACCTCAGATCAAAATCTCACTATTGAGCCGGAAACTTTAAAAATCCAACTTTCGGCATTTCAAGCCTAAATTAGCTACGGACCTCCAAAACACAATCCGAACGTGCGTCCAAGTCCAAAATCACCATACGAAGCTTTTAAGATCACCCATGATCCATTCCGGGGCCGTTAAATCAAAAGTTCTATTCCAATTAAATTTTCACTTTAAGCTTCTAAAACTAGTTTCCTTCTTCCAATTTGACAATGAATCCTACGGAAATAGAATCCAACCATGGACGCAAGTCGATATACATAATGTGAAGCTGCTTGAGACCTCAAACTACTAAATCGGGCGTGTTAGCTCAAAATGACCAGTCGGGTCGTTACATCCTCCTCCACTTAAACATGCGTTCGTCCGTGCCTGGAGTCATCCCAATGACATCGAACCACTACATGAGCTCACCATACATACACACGGGGGTGATTCTCCCTCACCCCACTTAAGAAGTACTGACAATACCATTTAGCTGAAGGTGTCACCTCCTCCTTAGCCCATATCCTTAGAACATGACCCAAACCTTTACATCTGAATTTCATCACAGGGCCCAAATTCCACATCATCACACTGAATACGCCCAAACAAGCTGAATCGAGCCAAAAATTCCAATCCTGAATGCAATCACATGCTTCTCCACACAACTTAATGCCCGAAACAATAACATCTGACCATCATAGCTGTTCAAATAACAACCCGGATGCCGGCAACACACCTCGCGTTGAATATAACCTTATTCTAGACCTCCACATCACTTGTCCATGGTAGAGAAACATATGGTAACACATAGCCGCCTATGACGTAAACAAGTCAAGAAAACCCTTGCCAGCTAGGGCCATTATCTTCATAAGGCCTGAACAGACTCACTACCTGCATGGGAAATAATCATACCACATCACTGCCTAACATAGCATACAAGAGTAGCTCATATAATAAGCTAGGGAACATATAATATCCATCCTACCTGGTAACATGATCAAATGAAAACCTCATAGGAGCACGTAAACCAAACCCGATACAAAATACATATTCTCGCTGGTCCTCCACATAGCTCACAACTGAATCTCGGTCCTTCCAATTAGATGAATATTCTTCGGAAGATAAACATCAACCTATCGTTATTACATGCCATTACTTACCTCATTCTCAATATTTCTTCACAATCCACTAACAAGAAATAGCAAACATACGGGGACACCTAGTCCCAAAACCTCAGGAATACTAAAAATTCCATACCCGGACTCAACTATGCAAATCAAATGGATGATACATCACTCACCTTTCATCATCCTTTCTAAGCACCCATAAAAGATTCCGGGCGCGCAACAAAACATGAATCTCGAAAGCCTCAGAACCTAGTAATCACCATGCTACTAGCCACGCGCCTGCGAACTAGAACTCAAGGACCTTTCCAAAATACACACTCTTCATATATGATAGACAGTAATGCCAACTCGCTATTAATTTCAAATACTGATTCAGGAGAAAACCGCAATGTACCCCACATTCCTCATGCCCATAGAAGACACCCAACTCAAACCATAGCCAGACCATCGAGAACACCCCGAGATTCGTCCGCACGCAACTAAGCCATAGGGACTGCACCTCCTCAACTCGACTACATCACACAGGCTGTCCAATACATGAGTGCTGCCACAAATGCTAGTACGGAATTCTCATTCAAAAGGACCATTTACCTTCATTGCTTTGCTGGCCCAACACTACTGTACAGACTCATTTCTTCGGATTGTCGATATGCAATAACCCTAATCAAAGTGCCAAATACAGATAATCCCAACACGAACCACGTAGCCATAAGCCCATAAACTTTTGCATTTCCTCTGAAGCACCTCGTCCAACCGCAGCTATGGTACCTACGCTAAGTAGACCTTCTATGAATCTGAAGTTGTTCCTCCGACTCCCCTTGATGCTAAAATGCATATCCATTATTGACGTAGAAATATTGCAAGCCTCAATATCATCTCATGCAAAAATAACAATTCTTGGTCAAATGAAAAACCCAGAAATCCATCGATATTACATATATACATGCCTCCGGCCCAAACTGATGTAAGTCTGACTCTGCAATCGAATGTCGCAATTGGACTCCTCCACTTGGCGCAAAGCCATGGGAAACATCGTTTGATAATCAACAAAACTACTCTTCACATCCTGCAAAATACAATCACAAGGTACTCCAATACCACTAAATACTCCCAATCAACACCCACCTCGTGACCTTGCCAAAATTGCGACAACTAGTCAACCAATTAAACCTTCCCAGCTCGCACTCATCATCCAGATGTCGGAAATCATTGCGTCCCCATACGATCAATTGAACAGTCTCTCATTACTTCTGGGTCTTCAGTATGAACAACATGTTGAGACAATGCCTGAGCATCCCTGACTCCTTCGTAGCCTGTCTGTGGCATCACGAACCATTGGCGCATGGAGAACGCTGAGAGCGTAATATTATACACGAGTGGATGTAAAGGAACATAAGTTATACATACTGCGAGTTGAATCAATATCGCACGATAAGGAATGAAAGAAGGGAATTTCTTCAGTTATATAGCCTCTCGAAGATAAGTATAGACGTCTCTGTACCAATCCGCAAGACTTTACTAAACCTGCTTGTGACTCATAGCACCCATGAATCTAGAGCTTTGGTACCAACTTGTCACGAACCAAAAATCCATTCGAAAGAGTCGTGATGAAACCTAGCCTCTAAACTAGGTAAGCCTAACATAAACCGAAATATCATATGTGCTTACTAACTTTAAATTACATTACTCTGAATAATTCCAAATTTTTCCCAAAAATTGGTACTACAAGTCACAAGCCCATCTAAGAGTAATTACACAAATAATACATCTCTGCCCAGAAAAGAGCAAATGGAAATAATTACAAATGATCGTGAATCCGAGACTTGCGAACGCAGGAGCAGGTTATCGTGAGTCTCCATTGCGACAACTTGCACAGCTACTATAGGTCAATACCTGGATCTATACACAAAACAACATACAAAGGTGTAGTATGAGCACACCACAGCGGTTCCCAGTAAGTATCAAGACTAACATCGGTGGGGAAGTAACGAGGAACAGCCAAGACACCTACTGGTCAATTAAAATTAACAAGATATAATAATAAACATCAAGATAAAGATAACGAAGTAATATCAACTGCGGAGAAAAAAATCAAGTACAACATCATAAACAAAAATGGGAGAACACGAATAGTAATGAATGAAAATCACGTAGATCAGAAAAACCAAACAATTCAACACCGATATAGCATAGACAGAGACAAGTAAGAATGTATCTAACTAAAGAAAATAATGTCACTCAATCAATCCCATCAAGTTTAATACATCAATCCGACCATTTCAATCCTCGATTTCTCATATCATAATCTAAACTTTTCGAACTTTCAGAACATATGGCACCTCGTGCCCACATATTTTCTACATCGCTCTTAACAATAAAATCCCCATGATATACAGTACCAAATACCCTTACAAATGCACGTAAGATGTTCAAAAAGTTCTATTTGCATAATATAAATTAAATTTGAATTTCTGAATAAGTTTGGAAAAATTGACGAGAAAAGATGAAGTTATTTTTACAAATCATTCTCATAAGAAATACCCATTTAAATCTAATCTATAATATCGGAAGAATTATTACCTTTCATAGGGGATTTGAAAACTTAAAACTTAGTAGAAATTTTCTTTTAAGTAAAATACAACTTTAGACTGTTCAATGAGATATAATTGAGAAGCTAATGAAATTAAGGATGTAGAAAATGAAGTTTGAAGTATTGGAACGTATAAAAAAACATATATAAATACGGTGAGGCACTGAAAATATTGTGGGTTCTAACACAAAGGATCACATGGAGAAAAAGTTCAACAGTTTAAACATTTGAATTGACAACAACAACTAAACATAGCAAATCGAAAGTGTACAGCACCAAAAATCTAATCACTAACAAGGATAAGAAGACCAAATATAGAATTTCACTTTCATTTTATTTGTCCCGTGCCAAGTGTGCCACCCTCTCCCATTTTACTTATCCCGTGGTAGGCGTACCACCCGCTCCTATTTTATCATATATTGTGGTACGCATACTATCCGCTCCCATTTCACTATATCTTGTGGTAGACATACCACCCGCTCTCATTTCACTATATCTTATGGTAGGCATACCACCGCTCCCATTTCATATATCTTGTGGTAGGCGTATCACCCACTCCCGTTTTATATATCTTGTGGTAGACGTACCACACGCTAATATTTCAATTTCTCATCATCAATTATAAAAGAATACCGGCAAAAAAAATAATAAGGAAACAACAATATACCGGCAATGGAACAACAAGGAAACAACAAAAATAAACATGTCACGGCAAGGGAACCAACAGTAAGAACTAATGTGCCCGACAAAGGAGCCAGCTATAACCAAATGTGTACCAATAATTAACTTCACAATGAAACCTCCACTACACAACAAGATACAATAAGCACGTGATAACTATACCGACAACCACAACAATTGGACAGGTAACCTATTTGCATGAAGTCATAAAGGAACTCACCACCAAGAAGTACCAAAACACTAAGGAAGACAATCACTTCAATTAAGGCGATTTAGGGTCAATGTAACAAGTAACAATTAGAGGAAAGCTAGAACAATCATATGGAGCATATATGGCCAATTTAAGCAACTAGAAAGCCCAATCATAATATGATACTTGCCACTTAAGGACCTAAGAACCTATAAGCAAATTCTCCACAAATAAGTCCGAGCATACACTCGTCACCTCGCATGCATGGACTATAATTAGCATAGAAGACTCAATGCCTAAGGGAAAGTCCCCCACACAAGGTTAGGCAAGATACTTACCTCGAAACGTCTCAAAATCAACTCGAAATCACGCTCTTTCCACGAGTATTCAAGTCCAAATGGCCCAGATCTCCAAGTGATCCCCATTTGGTTTCCTCAAAAATCTCCCTCAAAAGCTTCATTCCCGTTCAAAAATGGTGAAAAAATAAACAATGGTCGCGGATGGGCTATATAAATGTTGCGATCGTGAAGAGTAAAGTTATGATGCCCAAGAACGTGATACGTGATCGAGAGGTGAAGAATGAGATCGCGAAAAGGAACCAGGTGAGCCTATGCTACGCGAACGCGGACATATTAACGCGAACGCGCTAAAGGGGGGTGTTGACCTTTGCGTTCCCAGACAGAAGCATGCAAACGCGTAGAGTAAATATTACCTACCTTAATTGCTCAATGCGATCACGAGGGAGATGATGCGATCGCGGTGGAGAATCCAGAACCAAGAAATACAGCAGCAACAACAGTTCTTTTAAGGCCAAACGCCCTCCGTTAACCACCCGAGGCCCCCGGGACCTCAACCAAACATGCCAAACAGTCTTAAAAATCATTCAAACTTGTTCCAACCTTTGGAACGCCCAAAACAACGTCAACATACCAATGTTTCATTGGATTCAAGCCTAAGAATTCCATCAACACTCAAATCACGCTTTCGATCAAAAGGTTTGTCAAACCTCGTCCGAATGACCTGAAATTTTACACACACTTCACTTTCTGTACTACGAAGATATTCCAACTTCTGCAATTCCATTCTGACCCTCGGATCAAAATCTCACTATCGAGTTGGAAACTTCAAAATTTAAACTTTTGGCATTTCAAGCCTAAATTAGCTACAGACCTCCAAAACACAACCCGAACGCGCGCCCAAGTCCAAAATCACCATACGAAGCTATTGATATCACCCACGATCCATTCCGGGGACTTTTACTCAAAAGTCCAATTCTACTCAAATTTTCACCGTTTAAGCTTCCAAAAATAGTTCTCTTCTTCCAATTTGACTCTGAATCCTACGGAAATAAAATCCAACGATGCACGCAAGTCAATATACATAATGTGAAGCTGCTTGAGACCTCAAACTACCGAATTGGGCATTCATATATAAAATAAATTCTGATTGAATCCAAAAGTGGACCCTCACTTCCGAATCATGAATCTGCCTCTAATTAGAAGTTGCTTATAATATATGATAGGATAATTGAATTCCAATACTGTTAAAAGTTGTTCAGTGCATCTACTAGCGATAGTAAGTACGTGGTGCATTAATCAAGAATTGCGCAAGTTGACCCCAACTACCTTTACTAAATATATATATATATATATATATAAAATTAGAATTCAATACTTATAACCAATATGTATTTTATCATTTCTTGATTTTTCATTAAATTTTTTATAAAAATAAAAACATGTATCTTATTTTGTTTGATGTAACCACTATTATCAATTGCTCCTGATATATATCTTGTCAACTCCTAAAAGGCATGCAGTCTAACTTAACTGTTAATTGCATCTCAAACAGTTGAAAATTTTCGACTTTTAATTAGGTATGCAAGTTGGATATTTAATTCTCCCCGTCTCATTTCCCCCCCCCCCCCCCCCCCCGCCCCCGCCCCCGCCCCCATTTATATGTTAAGAGAAAAAAAAAATTTAAGTCTCTAACTTATTCTCGACAAAACAGAATATTATTTTTGTTGAAGGAAGGTGTTTGTAGGGGTAAAAATATGACATCGAGATAATTAACGAAATTAATTATATCCTAAGCTTATTCGGAGTTAGTAAATGATATGACCACTTATTAATCGCCGTACCCGATCATCGGCTGACTCACTCGTTAAGGCTACGGCCCATTCACCATCATAGGGACCGGATCTCAGCGTAGTCATGGCTATCACTGTCAGCTCACACATCTTGCATCTATAAATACAAAGAGAAGGAACCCTAGAAAGGGGGGCTGCTTTTCTTCTTCATTAGTATTTCCAAGAAAAGGGAGAATATCATGGTAAGGATCTGAACCTCTCCATGGAGAGGCAGACCAAAGCGATATTAGCAATAAAAGATTTCTACATCCCCATATTTAACGAAGAACATTCGTCTCTTGTATCTTTCTTTTGGTCTCTCGAATATTATGATTTGCTATGATTGGCCCACACTTTATTTTTATTGTTTTATGCTTGCAAAGTATGTGATAACTTTCAGCTAAACAATTTGGCGCCGTCTGTGGGAATTTCATAGCAGAATCTTGTAGTTTTTCCGGAGACCAAAAGGAAATAAATGCCAGGGAACAACCCAGCTCAAAACAAAGCTGAAGTGATATATCGGACAAAAGAAACTTGAAGATCTCGAGTCGAGATCCAGCTCCTCTTTCACCCCCCTCTCAGATAATACAAGTAAGAAGAAGAGAATAGCCCCCCCTCCCCCGGGGAAAAAGCATCCAAGGTACTCCCCTGTCCCCGGTGCAAGGACACGTCGAGGAAGGACATGAAGGTATCTCAAAAAAGAGATCCACGACGGAGTAACCTACGCGAACTAATCTAGAAGACAGCACTTAAACCGTGTGAAATCTAAAACCAAAAAAGACCGCTAACGCCCCATACACATGACAATGGGTCATGCGGGAGAAAAAGTTCAAACAAAAGTTCAACTACAAGTTGAACTGGGACTCGGGCTATGTGCCTTCGCCAACAAAAAAATTACAAAGTTCGACTACGATTGAACAACAACCCAGGCTACGTTCCTTCACCAAAAATTTTAACTACAAGTTGAACTGGGACTCAGGCTATGCCCTTCGCCAACAAAAATTGCAATGTTCAACTACGGTTGAGCAACAACTCAGGCTACGTGCCTTCGCCAAAACGTTCAACGACAATTTGAACTAGGACTCAAGATATGCGCTTCGCCAACAAAAATTGCAATGTTCAACTACGGTTGAACAACAACTCAGGCTACGTGCCTTCGCCAAAAAGTTCAACTACAAGTTGAACTGGGACTCAGGCTATGCGCCTTCGCCAATAAAAAAATTACAAAGTTTGACTACGGTTGAAAAACAATTCAGGCTACGTGCCTTTGCTAAAAAGTTCAACTACAAGTTGAACTGGGACTCAGGCTATGCGCCTTCGCCAACAAAAGAATTACAAAGTTCGACTACGGTTGAACAACAACTCCGGCTACGTGCCTTCGCCAAAAAGTTCAACTACAAGTTGAACTGGGACTCAGGCTATGCGCCTTTGCCAACTAAAATTGCAACGTACAACTACGGTTGAAAAACAACTCAGGCTACGTGTGTTTGCCAAAACGTTCAACTACAAGTTGAATTGGGACTCAGGCTATGCGCCTTCGCCAACAAAAGAATTATAAAGTTCGACTACGGTTGAACAACAACTCGGGCAACGTGCCTTCACCAAAAAGTTCAACTACAAGCTGAATTGGGACTCAGGCTATGCGCCTACACCAACAAAAATTGCAACGCTCAACTACGGTTGAACAATAACTCAGGCTACGTCCCTTCGCCAAAACGTACAACTGCAAGTTGAATTGGGACTCAAGCTATGCGCATTCACCAACGAAAAAACTACAAAGATCAACTACGGTTGAAAAACAACTCTGGCTACAAGCCTTCGCCAAAAAGTTCAACTACAAGTTGAACTGGGACTCAGGCTATACGCCTTCGTCAACGATGAAATTACAATGTTCTACTAAGGTTGAACAACAACTCTCTCGGGCTATGCGCCTTCACCAACAAAAATTGCAATTTTCAACTACGGTTGAACAACAACTCTGGCTACGTGCCTTCACCAAAAAGTTCAACTACAAGTTGAACTCGGACTCAAGCTATGCGCCTTCGCCAACGAAACAATTACAAAGATCAACTACGGTTGAACAACAACTCTGGCTACGTGCCTTCACCGAAAAGTTCATCTACAAGTTGAACTGGGACTCAGGCCATATGCCTTCACCATCACAAACCTAATCTCGTCCAAACAGCAAAGCGGAATGCCTTCGTCCTCAAAACTAAGAAGCAACGGGCGAAGAAACAAGCTAAATCTCCATTGCCAAACTCGTCCATTCAAGTAAGTACGCCCAACTCGAATTTAAATTCAGGCCGCGTAAATTTCACCCACGGTCGAAATACAAGGCCGAGTTTCTTACCATCGCAGCTAGTAGTTCGAACACAACCAAACTGGGACTGAGGCTAAGTGCCACTATCACCAAATAACGGCCAGAACCTGTTTACACCAAGTAAAATAGAAGCGATAAAAAACGCGCTCAATCGCGATCAAGGCCGTTATCGCTAAATAGCTAACCTAGTCTATGACTAACGCTAGCAAGCGACTTGACAACGGTCAAAGGCACCAGAGCCAACATTATCATGATCAAGGCTATCGCCACCATTACAGTTAAAGACAGGGGAAAGGAACAAAACAAACACCTGGCAGAATAGAGGAAAATAAAATCGCATATATTTACATCTTCAATCACAACGAGTCATCCCCGCTTACACCCGTCCAAGGTCGGTAAATAAAAAAACAAAAAAAACAAAAAAAAGAGATAGCCAAACGGCAATAACAACTAGAAAAAAAATTAAACCAATACCACAAAAACGTCTTTCATTCGGCGCTACCCGCACCACTATCAACACCGCCAGTGCCCTCGGCACCATCGTCAACTCCTAGACTGGAGGGTCGAAGCCGCAATCGACACGGGCCTCACGAGCCTTTTGACGGGCTTCTTCATAAGAATTTTTAGACACAATGCCGGCCTCCCACAATCTCTTGTACACATCGAGCTGAGCCTCGGCAAATATCCACTGGTCGCCTGTCGAGCCGAAAAGGGAAGCCCGATCCATCAAACGGTAATTCTCGGCCTTTAAGGCCGTAATCCGGTCCACTGCAGCCTGGTCATCCCATTCATAAACGCCAATACATTCCTCCGGTGCTCTCTCTCGAAAGGCCGCAGCGGCCCTCTCTAGTTCCCATTCCCGTTCATAAACACGGTCTGCCGTCTCCAACATCTCGACCCTCGATACAGCATCCCTTATCTGCAGCCTCAAGGTAGTGGCCTCAGTCCCCAAAGCGGCCACCTGCTTGTTCAAAGCTTCAAGGGCCTCTGCCGCCCTGGCCTGATCTTGGCGTACCTTTTAAGCACTAACTCGCCTCTCAACCCCTGTCTCATCGCCTTTACGACGAAGTTGCTCCTCAAGAATGTTGACCTACCAAGGGCCTACTGGATTTGAAGTTTCTGTATCGCCAGCTCTTTGACAAGGTGCCGATTTTGGGGGTCGTTGCTCATGAGCTCCCGCATCTCGTGGCATCGGGTCCCTGTAACGACGGTATTTTTCTAGCACCCACGAGCAAATCCTCGAATGGACGTTGGCTCGACGGATGGTCTCCACCTCCAACAAAAAGAGCTACAAGAACGAGGCAATAATCGGAACAGAAAAACAGACAAAGTGAAGAAAAAAAAAGAGATGAACTAAAAGTCACTACACATACCTTCAAGCTCTGCGGAGCCACCTTGCCTATCAACCCCACGTCTGAAATGCCCCTCAGCAACGTACACTCTGCCTCTGAGCATAATACCTCGAACAATGGCACCAGATTCTCCTCTTGAAGCAGCAAGTTCTGCTCCGTCGGGATCTCGATGTAACGGAGCCTCCCTTCAGCACTAACTGCTGGTGTGACCGTCCTGAAGCATACGGTCGTCATCAGGATACAGGTCGGACTCAAAATCCGACCTTTCACCCACACCGCTCCTCCCTCAACCCACCGCTTGGGAATATGAGACTCCCGCCTCTGCCAACACCATGGCTCCTGATTCTCCAACCAATGCGGTTGCTGAGGAACCACCCCAAGCAAACGGAACTGATAATTGAACCGCCGAAGCAGTAATGTAACCTTGCCTTTAGCCAATCGGTGCGACCCCCATTGAATTCCCGCCCTCAAAGGGCAGGCACCGCCGGTGGACCCTCCTCCACGTCCGATGGCGAACAGTCCAAGTTTATCACCACTGGAGTATTACTGTTGGACCGGTGGCCTCTCATCTTCCTCCTCATCCTCGCTCGGAGCCAACACCCCCTGGGCCGTACGATCCCTGAAGGCTCCTCGAGCCGAGGTGCAGATCGTGTTGGGGAATAAGCTGCAGAGGATTCAACTGATGCCGCCCTCGGCACTGGAGAAGGTGTCGGCACTGTACGAGTCTCGCAGTCGCACCCGGCCTGCGAAAAGCTAATTGAGGCGCCCTCATGAGTCGTGCCCTCCCTAATCAAAGGAAAAACAAAAGGTAAGAAGAATCAAACAAGAATGAAATGAAGACAGAACGAATCTAGAGCTCTCACCCGAAGCAGGTCTGCTACCGTGCCTTTCCCAGAAAAACGGCCACATGTGAATCTCCGCTGTGTGAGGGAGCATGGCTTCGACCCATTTGCGAATGCCGGGCAGTGGAACCAGTGGCGGTTGTTCAGCTATGAACAAGAGGCAAGGTTAGCACTTATCAGAACAAGACTAAAAAATACGGAATGAAGAAACTGACGAAGAGAGAGCCTTACGTGCATGATTCCACGTCTCTCGGAATCCAATAGCACACGCCACCAAATGTTCAGTCCTGATATTAATGAAATTTTCATAAGCATGAGGCTCGACCGCATCATCCAACTCCGTGGTCAAACCCCTCTCCCCATGAGGGACGACCCGAATCATCGTATCACGGGCCCTCTGAGGAGCGTAGAGGGTCAACACGTACGGCAATGTGAACTATCTCCGGGCCAGCTCAGCATATTTTATGAGCATGGCAAAATGCTTGTAAAGAGAAGGAACGAGTTGGCCAGGACATACTCGGTAGTGATTGCAAAACTCCACCACCAATATCGGAATGGTGGGTCCTAAACCTCAATCTAAAAGGATAAGCGTAGAAAATGCAATACCTCCTATGGTCGGTGTAGACCCTCTCCTCACGCCTAGAAATGAGTATATCGGCAAACCGGGGAATGCACCTCTGTACCCGTAGCTCGCCAATACCCACTTCCTCCATCAGTGGGGCTTCATCCGCCTGATCCTCCCCCTCATCGGCGATAAAATCGATCGTCGAGCCTCCGGTCAATGACAAAATATCGGCCACTGATGCTCCCCCCCCACCCCCCCCCCCCCCCCCGATTTTTGCCGATTTAGTGGCTCTCACGGCGGTAGACAGTCCTTCAGCCGCCGGAATAGTCGCCGAAGCAGGGGTAGCTCGAGAGCTGCTTGCCATTTTTCGATAGATAAACGGGAACTGAATGAGATTCACGAAAGGGAAAGCAAAGATGATTTCGAACGAAGAACAACGACGAACAAGAGATAAGATGAACTGATAAACAGGACGCTTCTTCAAAAATATCACTTAGACAATAGATGGAAACGTAAGAGATGAATGACACAATCCCCCATTTATAGGCAACACCAGTGGCTTTTACGAATTCCAACAACTATCATTAACTACATGGCCAACCGCACAACGGTTCAGTTTCACATAAATGTGCGTCATTACGATGAGCACCACAAAATGGATTTTCACTCAAACCGATGTGTTACCTTCGAAACGGTTACAACGACCTGAGGTTACCGAAAAGATGTTCCATACACCTGCGAACTTCGGACGCTGCTAAGTTACGTGCCAGGCGCATCCGTACTCTTTTTCGGCCACACTACATATGTATCGACCACCTAAGATAAGGTTATCATCTTACAAGGCCGGAGAACGTCAGTAAGAATATGTCGTTCCGGCCTAAAACCGTAATAACCACTCCATATATATATATATATATATATATATATATATATATATATATATATATATATATATATATATATATATATATATATATATATATATATATATATATATATATATATATATATATATATATATATATGTATATATATATAAGGCTAAGGCCGTCCGCAGCATTAAGGCTACGGCCATCTCCAGTATGTAAATGGCTAAGGCCGCTCGTAGTATCAAGGCTACGGCCATTCCCGACGAATAACTGGCTACGGCCATCCTCAACATGCATGCAAACGATTCGACTATTGTCGAAATCACTCGCATGGTCAAGGTCATCCACACAAAAAGGCTAAGCCATCCACTTTAACGGCACGATCTCCCATATAAAAATGGCTAAGGCCATTACATACATACATACATACATACATACATAAGGCTAAGGCCGTCCGCAGAATTAAGGCTACGGTCATCTCCAGTATGTAAATGGCTAAGGCCGCTCCTAGTATTAAGGCTACGGCCATTCACGACGATAACTGGCTATGGCCATCCTCAACATGCATGCAAACGATTCGACTATGGTCGAAATCACTCGCATGGTCAAGGTCATCCACACAAAAAGGCTAAGCCATCCACTTTAACGGCACGATCGCCCATATAAAAATGGCGAAGGCCATTATTGACCTCAATCGGAACTACGCCCAGAAAAGTCCGCTCATCGAGCCTGGTCAAGGCACGACCTCGATAAGCAGAGGGACTAACTGTGTGGGTCAAGATATGACCTCGAGTTAATTAACGAAATTAATTATATCCTAAGTTTATCCGGAGTTAGTAAATGATATGACCTTTTATTAATCGTCGTACCCAATCATCGACTGACTCACTCGTTAAGGCTACGACTCATTCACCATCATATGGACCGAACCTCTTCGTAGTCATGACTATCACTGCCATCTCATACATCTTGCATCAATAAATACAAAGAGAAGGAGAATTAGAAAGGGGGCTGCTTTTCTTCTTCATTACTATTTCCAAGAAAAAAGAGAATATCATCGTAAGGTTCTGAACCTCTCTATGGAGAGGCAGACCAAAGCGATATTATCAATAAAAGATATCTACCTTCCCTCTTTAACGAAGAACATTCGTCTCTTGTATATTTCTTTTGATCTCTTGAGTATTACGATCTGATATGATTGGCCCTCACTTTATTTTTATTGTTTATGCTTGCAAAGTATGTGATAACTTTGAGGCAAACGGTGTTCATTTTGGTAGAGCTTTGGTCTTAATAACTTGTCTAGACTTTGTTTGAGTCTTACGACGTTGTCGGACTGTTATATTATAAAGGGGACAAATCAAGAGTATTACTATTGGACCGGTGAAAATACTAACGCAATGTGCTTGGATCTCATTAAAGAGAGCGAGATATTCACGCCTCAACCTAAAAAATATTTATTATTTATTTTCCATCTTATTTTTTTAACTGTAATTACTTGTAATTTCACGAGCATAAAGAAATTTCATAAATTTACCCTTGGTATCAAGGTGTATTGACTTTCATCTTAGTCTGATCTAAGTGAAAAATGACAGAAATAATAATAGCAAGTGCAATTATAACATTTTTGTCCATTTTTAAATTAGCATCTCACAAAACACACGGTCCTTCAGTTTTGTTTCATTAGCTGAAATTGTTTTATTAAACAAATCCGCAAATCACTTTTAGTTTTTAACGCCTAGTTTATAATACGTGTTGAACATTAATACGCACAAATTAAAGGCAGCTCATAAAATCTGCAATACTTTCGATTCTTTGCCGTCTTGTCGTTTGAATTTCAAGTAGCTTTACATTATTATAAATGAGCATTAATAAAATATTAAAAAATTTATCCAAACAAAAATGATGTATATACCTCAACAAAAATAGAGAGCAACGGCAGCAAGTGATTGAATTCATTAATTCATTTTATTTGACTTTAAAGATATAGAAAATAGAAAAGATAAAATTGTTTCAAGCACGACAAAATTGGAAGCGTCCCTTCTTTCAAAGAGAGGAGGATGGGTTATTCACATTTTATTTGATGGTCAGAGGCGAATTAAAAGTTAAACAGTGAGAATTCTAAAATTTCCCCGAAAAAAAAATAGAGGTGTCTCCTACGTTATCGATAATATGTGGAAGTATCGATGTAATTTCGTAGACTTATTAGGTCTGATGCTACATAAAGAACATAAGTCAGAAGCAACCTCTGCTTCTTTTTTCTATTAGGGCTCGTTTGATGGGATGCATTAGATAAAAATATATTGCATTAGCTTTGTGTATTAATAATACCTTATTTGGTACACTTTTGGAACCAATGCAATACTTATGTAAACATTAGTTATACACCCTATTTGGCATTATCCTATGCATAGCTATTGCATAAGAAACGATGTATTAAAAATGCAATGGTTTTAATGTATACATTAGCTTAGTTAAAGATAAAATTGTCCTTCAAATTTTATGCTCGATTAAAATATACTATTATATTAATGCAAGTTTAAAATAATCTAAGAAAGTGAGAAATAAAATTATATCCCTAGTAAATATATAAATACTTAGCATATTTCTTTTTTATAAATAAATGTTCAGTTCTATACTACAATAGAGGCAGACAAACAATTTTTTTAAAACAATTTTCATATAAAAACATTACTCAACATATTTTTTTTTTATAAAAGTAATGGACTGGTTATGAGAATATTTTTGTAAATAAATAATTCTTTTAAAAATTATCCAATACTTTAATACATTAAATCAAATAATGAATAAAAAATGTGTCAGGATAACCAATGTCACCGTTATTAATACACTGTATTCGCTAAACGACCCTATAAGCCCTTATTCGCTAAAGGATGCTTAAAACAGAAGTGAGCGAGTGGTCTTTACAATACTCTCACATAAAAACATAAAAACATAAAAACAGAGTAGCAGTGAAGACAGTGTACTGTAGAATTATCCAAACATGGAATGGAAGACACAACTGTATATAAACAGGGTGGAAATCGTGTACTACGGCTAAAAGTCTACACCAAGAATAATTACCCAGTATACTCTCATAAAGTGGGGTTTAGAAAGAGTAATATGTAGAAGAGCCTTACCCCTATCCGAAAGGGCAGAGAGCCTGTTTCCAATCGACCCTCGGCTTAGTGAAGGAAAGAAAAAAACAAAAACAAAAACAAAAGAGCATTAGTAACTCCAGCAAAAATAGCGTAAATAATTATCCAAACATAGTAACCATAAATAAAATAGCATGCAATAATATCATACAGTAACTACCATAAAATTCTACCATAAGGGAGACACAATCCAAAACACAAATCATCTATGGATAGCCCTGCTAAGCCTCACCCAACCCCGCGTGAGGAGTACCAAAAACTCTAGGAGCCCCTATCCTACAATCCGGATACTAGACCTCCAGACTTTACTATCAAGGGCCATGTCCTCGGAAACCCGCATTCTAGCCATGTCATGCCTAATTACCTCTCCCCATTACCTCTTAGGCCTCCCTCTGCCTCGTTGAACGCCGACCATCGTCAGCCGCTCACAACTCCTCACGGGGGCATCAGGACTTTTCCTCCGCACATGCCCGAACCACCTCAGTCTCGCTTCTCGCATCTTCTCATCCACCGGGATCACCCCCACCTTCTCTCGAATAACTTCATTCTTAATCTTATCTAACCTGGTGAGCCCGCACATCTACCTGAGCATCCTCATCTCCGCAACCTTCATTCTCTGAACATGAGAGTTCTTAACTGGTCAGCACTCCGCCCCATACAACATTGCAGGTCTAACCACAGCTCAATAAAATTTCCCTTTAAGTTTCTGTGGAACTTTCTTGTCACACAGGACTGCTGATGCAAGCCTCCATTTTGACCACCCCGCTCCTATACGATGAGTGATAAAAGTCTAAACCATGCTCAAATTTAGGAGTGTACAAAGAAAATCGACAAACCACACCAACTCCATAATCCAAGTCAAATCGAAAAAAAATCCAACTATGATTTGGTTTGATTGGTTTGGTGTTGGAAAAAAAACCCCGACCATAATTGGTTTGGTTTGATTTTAACTAAAGAAAGCCAGACCAAACCAAACCAACCCAACATTACATATATAGAAAGTTTAGATATATCTAATATATAAATATAATTATTGTGACGTAATTTATAAATATTTCTTAAAGATTTCATAATTTTATCTTTTGAGATATTATTTCAAGTCTGGGCTTAGAACTTTTGAATGTTCCAATAAGTTTTATAGCCATTAACATTAGTAAATTAAATAGTGCTAACAAAAGCTCAAACCAAAATCAAATCAATATTTATGCTAGCAAAAGACATTAAATTCGTTACTATGAACGAGAATGTAATAATTTAGATAAAAATGCATAACCTATTTTTATTTTTTCTTTAGCGTTTAACCATGTAATTAATACTCTCTTATTGGTCTACTTATTTTAGCATGACTTAGTACTTTTAGATTATGTTTATTTTTGCTATGACTTTTACAATAGCAATATTTATATTACATAATTTTAAAAATTATCTTTATTGTTGAATATATTAGGATAATGTCATGACGTATCTCATATTTTGTATTGTTTTCTTGGAAAATACTTTATATATTTGTATCTTACTAGGACTAAAGAAATATTTTGAGAATAATTTATGTATTTTGTTCTATGAAGATTTTACCAGAAAAAAAACTCGGAAAAACCCGAAAACTCGAGGAAAATCGAGAGTAAAAAACCTGAGATTTATTAGTTTGGTTTGGTTTTTATATTTAATAACCTGACATAATTGGTTTGATCTGGTAATTATAAAATCCGAACCAACTCGACCTACGTACACCCTTCTCAACTCTTTTAACTCGTCGAAGCATGTACGTGTAACTATGAAGTTACTCCTAAAAGACATAGTTCAAGGCTTCAAGTCAACAAGTCTTGTTATGCTTAACAACCGATCATATTGCTCTAGCCTGATTGCAAGGCAGTTTGTGGCAATCCCATTATGTAAATACCACCGGTCCTTTATGTTGAGCTGAGGACGTGTTATTTTTTTTTTCTCTGTAAACAAGCATTTCATTTATTAAAGGTATTACAACATAGTGGTAGTGGGACGTAGAATTTCAATACCCATAGAGTCCTTAAGAAAAAAGCGTAAAACAAAGGGGGAAGGGTATCAAAAAGGAGCATATCAGATTGCTGAGTTTGCTAAGTTGTTTTCCAAAATTTTCTAGAGCATCTACAACATAGTTATCCTCCCAATAGATGTGTTAGCTGGGTCACACCAAGGCCAGTTAGCATCGACCTGCAACCAGTAAAGATATGTGAGTACTTCGGTGTACCTTGTGGTAGTAGTGTGATAACTACTTGTGAATCTGTTTCCACTTGAAGTGGTAGTAGACGATGAATAGTAGCCAATTCTAACCCATGAAGGAGCGCAAGTATTTCTGCTTGGTGGACTAAAATGTGATACAAAGTTTAGAATAACCAAGGATCCACCGACCTTCATAATTACGGAAGATTCCACCAATGCCTCCAGTGTGTGTGGTTGGATCATAGGCACCATCGATATTTAGTTTGTAGTTTAGCTCAAGAGGAAGCATCCATTTGACTAAGGTATATATGTATGGTCTATGAGGTATAGGGGGGATGCTAGGTTTGTATATTCTATTTCTTGGAGAGTGATAAGGGTGGGGTTGGGTAGTTGGGTGTCACTTTGAAAAATATTATTATTATGATTTAGCTAGATGTTCTATAAGATAAAGGGGCAAGAGTGTATAGAGATAGGGGATATGATGGTGAGGGTGTGGAGGTTGAATAGAGGTTGAGGAGGTGCAGACGTGTTTCAGCCATTTGACATGATTGTTGGTTGGAGTGGGTATTTGGTAATGTTGTCAAACATGGGCAGCTGGTGGACAGTCAAAGAAGATGTGGTAAATATCCTCATTTGAGGTCATGCAGTAGGTACATTGAGCATGTTGGGTGATGGTACGAAAGAATAGTAATTGTCGTGTGGGTAAGGCTTGATGTAGTAATAACCAAAGGAAGTGTTTGATTTTATTGAGGGTAGGAACATTCCAGATCCATGTGTGGGGAAATGGTTTTGGAAATTGGGGTGCATTTAAGTGAGAAGTTTGTAGGCAGAAGAAATGGTGAAGGACCCAGTAGGGGTCGGATGCTAGTGTGATGTTTCCTTTGCACTGGTTTGACAGGTAGGGATAGTATTATTTATGAGTAGTTGAATATGGGAGGTAGATGGAAGGATAGCGAGGATAAGGTGAAAGTTGGAGATGAAAAAATGTCGTTTAGAGGTAGTGTGGCCATATGTTTGTTGAGTGGCCCCTGTATAAGTTGTCGTAGTGAAAAATGAGGGGTGATCCACTCATCATGCCAAAGATTTATTTTGGTACCATCCTTGATTATCCAGCTGGTCCATGTTGGCAAAGAGGTAGTGCTTGGTTTAGGCTTTTCCAGGTAGATGAGTCGTATGGTTTAGTAATGTAATTACGTGAATGGGGAAGAGTATGACGTGGTGTGAAATATTTGCCTTGCAGTATTCTAGTCCAGAGGGTGTGTGGGTTAGTGGCGAATCTCCAAGCAAGGTTTGTTAGTAAGGACAAATTTTTGTGATGAGCTTGATGTAATCCTAGTCCTCTATGGGATTTTGGGGAGGTGACAGTGTTCAATTAATTAGGTGAAGTTTGTGTTGTTGAGGAGTGGATCCCCATAAAAAATCTTGTTGAATTTTATCGATATTAAGTCGTGTTTTGAGTGGTAGTAATTGATTTTGCATGGCATAGGTTGGGAGGAGTTGAATACTGATTTTATAAGAGTTGTACGTCCTGTTAGGTTGAGAAGTTTAGTCTTCCAGCCTTGAAGTTGATTATGCATTCTGTCTTGAATATATTAGTAGTCTACAGACTTGGGGTATAAATTTGGTATAGGGAATCCCAGGTATTTACCAAAGGTGTTGGCTTTTCTAATGTTGAGGATATTGGTAATGGAGGATATTGTGCATGGGTGCGGAGAGGAGAAGATGATTTTTTATTTAGTAACATTAATATGTTGGCCTAATTGAATGGCAATGGTATTGAAGGTGCATAGGATGGTATGAGCATTGTGGGTATCTGCTTTGGCAAAGAGGACAATATTATCCGCAAAAAGGAGGTGGGATATAGTGGGTCCTTGACTAGATAATTTTAGTGGTTCCCATTGTATTTGGTAAAAAGCTTCATCTATAAGCTGAGAAAGCATTTCCATACAGATAATCAATAAATAGGGGGAAAATGGGTCGCCTTGTATGATACCCCGTGAAGGTTGGAAAAAAGGAGTAGGCTTACCATTGACAAGAATGGCTATAGAAGAGGAGGTTACACAAGACATGAATAATCTAATTATGTGTGGAGGGAAATTGAGTCGTCGTAAGGAATATTGTATAAATAACCATTCTAGACGGTCAAAGGCTCGTTCTAGATTAATTTTGTGTATCATTTTAGCACGTCTGCCTTTGGTTCTACGAAAGGAGTGTATTTCTTCCTGGACAATGATAGCATTATCCACAGCTTTTGACCTGGAACAAAACTACATTGAGTAGGGTTAATAAGGGAATTAATAAGGGGACGGATTCTATTGACTAGGATTTTAGTAATAACTTTATAAATAATGTTACATAAGCCTATAGGTCTATAATGATGGATATGAGCTGGACTTTTTAATTTAGGAATAAGTTTGAGATAGGTTTGATTCAAAAGTGAGGGGATTGTTGCAGTTTGGAAAATTTGGGAGCATTTATGTATTACGGCAGGTTTAGTGTGGTTCCACTATTTTTGGCCCAGGAGATTTGTATAGTTTGAAGGATTGTATGGCTAGTGCAATTTCTGATCCAGTGAGTGGTTTTGTCATGGATGAGTGTTAGGATTAGGTGAGGACGTTATGTGGTAGGGTGGGTGGAAGGTCAGTGCATTGGGTGAGTTGGGTAGTGTATGTAGAATGAAAGTGGATTAGAATAATGTCCTTTATAGATTGATGGTCGAAGGTCCAGTTACCCACAGTGTGGTGGAGTCCTAGTATACGACTTCTTCTACGTCTTTGTGTTGTGGATATATGGAAGAAGCATGTATTGGCATCACCATCATTTAACCACTGTATGCGAAATTTGAGTTTCCAAAAATCTTCTTCATATTTTAAGATAGTGTGTAGGTCACTAAGGAGTTGGTTTTCAAGATTAAAGTGAAAGCTATATTTTTCATTAGGGTTCATGGCTTGGATGCCTTGGAGTCTAGCTAAAATTATACGTTTTTTTATAAAAAATGTTTCCAAAGGTATGTTTGTTCCAATACTTGGTGTGATGGACAAAGGATTGTAACGCCTGGTCATAACGAGGATTGGTAGCCCAATGTGATTGAACAATGTAAGAGACATCCGGATGGTTAAACCACATAGTTTCTATACGAAAAGGAAAGGAGGGTCTGCTTGTGGGTTTGGAGAGGTCAACAGGAACGGACAGTGGTCAGAGTGTATTTGAGGTAAGTGTGTGACACTGGAGTCAGGAAATAAACGTAAACATTGTTTATTTCCAAAAAATTTATCGAGTCGCTCCAAGATAAGGTGGTTTGGTCTATGACGCAAGTTTGTTCACGTAAAGCGGGTACCCGTAAAACCAAGATCAATCATTTGTATATTAATAAGACAAGTGTTAAAAGCATGTGTACGATTCATACTAATAGGCCTACCTACAAATTTTTTTTGTACTCGTGGTGACTTCATTGTAGTCTCCCATAATACCAAAGGTTGTATTTGAGCATTGGCAAAAGTTTGAAGGTTTTGCCAAAGCGTTTGTCTACTAGTGTAGTGTGTACTCGCATAAATTACTGATAGTAACCAAGAGTGTGGTGAGTTAAATACCTGGACAGTAGCATGTCTCTCCTGAGCTATGATAGACAGTGGATCCACAGTTAGTTCATATGCACGTCAAAGGACACAAAAGCCACCTGAGTACCTCTGTGCTGCCACTTGGACCAAGTCTGTGAAATTGAATGCTTGAAGGAGTGAGGCATGTTCTTCCATTCTTGTTTCTGTGAGACACAATATAGTAGGATTATTCCAGTCTAGTAAAAAGCGTAAATTGCATCGAAATTCAGCTCCATTTGCTCCTCTACAATTCCAAAACATGATCTTCATACGATTAGGTAGTGGTGAGTTGGACTCCCTCCGGAGATTAGAGACATGTCTAGTTGCATGTTGAGTTGGTTGTTGAGTGGAATGTCTGGAAGGGTGTGTGCCAATGTTGGAATCATGAGAATGACATATCGGTAGTCCACAGAGGAGGGGTCTAGTAGGATATTCAAGGACGTTGTCTCCAGTGTTTTTGGCGAATGAATAAGATACCTTCTTTCTACATTTACGTGCATGGAGATCGACAGGGAGTCTATCAGATGGAGAGTCTCCATAAAAGTCTCTCCTATGTTTGGTGGTAGGTCGTGCATGTCCTAGGCATTGTCCTCCAAAGGTGGTGACACTGGTGGTGGGGTTAGGGGAGGAGAGGATGAGGGAGGAGTGGGGGTTGAGGGAATGTAGTATATGTGGAAAGTGGTCTTGTAGTGGTGGTGGTGGTTGTAATGGTTGTTGTTGAGGGTGGGGCTGTGTGATTAAGTTTTGCCAGTAGTTGAGGGGTAGGAGTGTAGTCCAAACAGGATGGGATGGAGGGATGAGGTTCACCTAGTTGAGGAATTGGGTTATGTGGTTCTAAATTTCTAGGGACATAACTTCCTGGAGGTGGAGGTGTTGCATGATATGGTCTTGGTGTAGGGGGTCTGGTTGGCCATCTTGGATGAGTGTCATGAGAAGGTCGATGTGGTTGAGGAGGGTGGCCAGTTGCTGATTGAGGTGGAGGAGATTCAAAGGTATTGGTGGCAGTGGTATTTCTAGCATGGGAGGTGGTGGTGGGAGAAGATGGTGGAGAAACAGTGTTGGAGGTATGGTAGGGTTTTGATTCAATGTGGGTGGTAGTAGAATGAGGTGTAGGATTCCTGGTGGGGGTGGTGGATAGTAGTTGTTTTGTGTGTAGTTCAGATGTCGTGGAGGTCCCATTGGACGGTGTTGAGCATTGTTGAAGCGGTGCATGGTGAGGTTGTGTAGTAGGGGACGAAGTGAAGTGTTTTGGGGTAATTAATGGAGGTGATGATAGTATTTGTAGAGTGGCGGTTGAGTATTTTTAGAGGCATTGGTGCTTGTTTCCAAGAGAACATCATTTGGGCTTGAAAATGATTCAATCTTCGAAGAGATCGCTGGCACCAGTAAGCTTTCGTGTTGAGTTTGGTTGAGGTGACGAATATTAGACGTAGAAACAGTAGCATGATGTATAATGTCTGTTGCATGGGGTTTTTGATTTGGTGTTGCATAGGTAGTAGTATTCGGGGTTACGTGGCATACAGGTGTGACATGTGGGGCAAGATGTGGTGTATGTGGCATTGAGGAGGAGGCAGTGTTGGCAGTTGAGGACGTGTCATATTTTAATAATTAACAAACTTGAACTGACTATGTTAAAAGAATCAGGTTTCCTGAACATGTTGTTATGCTACTGGAGTGGTGTGTAGATATGATGAAAGTGATGCAAGAACCAGGTATGTAGCAGACAAGGATAGAATATTGATCAGACACAGAAATTCAGAATAACTATGCAAGTTGGATTACTCAAGAAGATTTGTTCATGCTCTACAACAGGGACGAAGCCATCTTTGTATAAGGATGGTCAACTGACCCTTCACCGAAATATTGCGAAAAATTATACTATGTATATAAAAAAATTATTGATTTAAATATATAAAATAGATATTGAATACCCTTTGCCGAAAATTATTTTTAGTTCTTTCAAGTCTGAACACCCTTGAAAATATTTTTGGCTTCGCCACTGCTCAACAAGGAATGCATTGATTGGAGGAGTTCGTGTTCAAAAAGGTTGTGTAAATAAGGAATACACTTGCTTGGAAAGAAAATGCTAAGGAGTTGGAAATCAAATAAGAAAATCAAACAAAATAGAAGAGATTTTTCTTAACCGAAATATTCTAGGTTTTGGAGCTTTAATCGAAGAAGATTTTCGGCCAACTTCACACCCATATAACGAGACTTTTTGCTGCTATTCAAGGCTAATTCTATTCACTCAGAAAGGCAAGTAATTTATTTTGAAGGAATAGCAAATCTCAGCAGAAAGGTACTCGTGGAGACTGAAACTCTTCAACTTAAGAACATGTTCCTGAAGACGAAACTGTTGAAGTCCTTTAGTTTTTTAGGTTGAGTCAAGTATTTTGAATTGTAACATATTTGCTTTTGAGAAGTATATCATAGGTTAATGCAGAAACAATTTTTGTTACCTTTCGAGACTACAGTTGGGTTGGGAAGTGTAGCGACTTATTCATCCAATCTTCCTAATATCATTTGTCTTACTAACGCAGCTTGATTGATGAGAAAACGATTATCTTTTAAAAGGCCTTGAAGAAGTGTCGTTATCTCACAACCTAGTAAAATTATTAATCGAGAAAACAAAGACGCATACGAATATATGAAAATAAAGATCCAAGGAAGAAAACTCATACAGATGAAATTCATAACATCAGCAGCATAACAAACTGTCAATTGGTGTGAATATTCAGAAGTCTCTTATTCATTCAATCCTCAAGGGGAATATAACTACTCTCCAGGAAAAAGTCGTTTCGGATACAGTCAGCTGCGCGGAGATGCAGTACGACAAGAAATTCATTCCTCTTCCTCCGCCTCCTCCAGCCATTTCACAAAGGGTTCCAGCGACTTGACAAAGTTTTGCCTGCCACAATTAAGACACTAACCCCATTAAAAGGCAGACAAGACTAACACACTGAATAATTGAAATATAACCCATTCGAGCTAGTCTCACTCTTCAGGGAATAACTCCTTTAACATCTTTATTTTGGCCAAACAAAATAAAGGGACCAAGACAAAACACAGGCTTACCTGCCCTTAAGGTTTGTTCCTTTACGGAACCAATGAAGAATGGTATCTTCTGCCAGCACATCTTGGTCATAGAGAGACCTTACAATTTCAGGGAACAACTTCATCAGTTTAGCATCCTCGTAGCACTGGACTTGGACTTTGTACATAAGTTCCAATTCAAGCTTTCCAGAGGTGCAGAAAGTATTCAACAGTTCCGCCCATTTTTTCACCTAGAGAAAAAGGTAAGGGAAAAAAAGGACAAAGAATAAGATCATTTAGAAGTTACAAAATTTTGGCAACTGAGTGCAATCTGAGCAGTTTAACGAAGAAGCTACAGAAACACTTGAATATGACAGTTACTGTTAATTATAAGACTGCAAGAGACATAACATTACACAAATCAACTCCTTATGTTCCAATTTGGGAAAAAGGCAAATCTTCAGTTCTTTGTACAAGCTACTTGAGGGACTCAATTCCCCTATCATTGTCTTGAAATTGTTAAAATACCCTACACGAGGGACGTTGTGCCTTTGTCAATGTCAAAATCATATAGCATATTCTAATCCCTTGTGAAAATCTTACAAAAGCAACTTAATCATTAATATCTTGTTTTGTTCCAATTTATTACCACAAGAATGTCTCACTGTCGTTCTATTACTTTTTGATTTAAGTCTGACAAATAATTTTGATTCAAAAAATCAAAATTTAGTTTCCACATTCACTATAAAAAGTGAATTGCATTTGTAGACCATTAAGTTAATTTAGGATAGTTTGCAACTTAATTTGCAGGTAAATACATAAAATATTCCAGTAAAATATATGAGCTTTGATGTTGGAATCTCTTTTTTTTTATTAAAGATAGGAGTTTATTCATATGATTCCAGCAAGAAAATGTTGAATAGTACAAAATATAAACGGAGGATTATTTTTGACCAAACATCAAAAACAACAATATAAGTTAGGCTGTTCCATATACATAAGACTAACTCTGCGCAAAACCAAATATGAAGGATAAAGTCACTTTCTAAGACATGATTCCAGCAAGACAATGCTGAATAGTACAAAATATAAACAGAGGACTAATTTTGGCCAAACATCAAACACAACAATATAAGTTAGGCTGTTCCATATACATAAGACTAACTCGGCGCAAAACCAAATATTAAGAATGAAGTCGCCTTCAAAGACACATATGAGGGACTAAACATGCTATTTACACAATATTAAACTACTACACTTGCATTTTACTACAAAAGAGACAGCATCCTAGGAAACAAGAATGCATTACGCCATGGTCATTGGTAACCATAGGAACAAGCATTCTCTACTTGGGCAAACTACTAAATCCACTAAGTCATGCAACTGAACATGTGAACAAAACTAGCTAAAATGAAACAAAGTTGCTACAAGTCGTCATGTACAGCTATATGCCATTCAGCAGCAACAGTTCCAGTCTTGCAAAGCTGATAGCAAGATTAAATTGCCAAAAATGATGGGAAAACCCCATCATGAAGACATCACTAGACTTCATGATCAGTTCCACTCACATTGATGCCTAAATGCACTCACATACATAAAATATAAATAATTTAAGCAGGGACAGCATGCAGAATCAGCTTTTTGCTGATATAAAAGTTGCCTATCAGGTTTGCCCACTGACACTTCCAGTGAATCCTTCCGATATACATTAAATTACTTCCTCTGTTAGTTTGACAATCGCAGGAGTTTAAGAATATAAAAAGATTGGATCTTGTGGTCTTAATTAAAGGTGTATAGCATGCCAAGAATTACCCTCTAAATCTTGTGGTCTTAACATGCCATGTCATTCCTATAGGGAGAGGCATTAAGGGTAAATGGGAATGTTGGAACTAAAAATACACTCACTACAGAGAGGTGGCATTCTTTATTAAAGAGACTAATAGCTTGTTTGGCCAAGCGGGAGAAATCAGCTTATTTAGAGAAGTGCTTTTTGAAAAAAGTATTTTTGAAAAAAGTACTTTTGGAGAGAAGCACTTTGTGTTTGGCTAATCACTCTAAAAAGCACTTTTGAGCAATTAATTTGATTTAGGCCAAACTTTTCAGAAAGTGCTTTTAAATATGAAATTACAACTAAGGACATGAATAGATTTACTTAATAGTTAATATTATAAATAAATAAATAAATAAATAATCTTAAAACAAATTTATTACAGGCAATAATTAAATCTTTTTATTTTATCTAAGAAAAGTATGAAAATAAAATTAACAACAACAACAACTACTACCCAGTATAGTCCCACAAAGTGGGATCTGGGGAGGGTAAATATGTAGACGGGCCTTACCCCTACCCGAGAGGGCAGAGAGGCCCTCTCGGGTAGGGGTAAGGCCCGTCTACATATTAAATCTTTTTATTTTATTTAAGAAAAGTATGAAAATAAAATTAACAACAACAACAACTACTACCCAGTATAGTCCTACAAAGTGGGATCTGGGGAGGGTAATATGTAGACGGGCCTCACCCCTACCCGAGAGGGCAGAGAGGCTGTTTCTAATCGACCATCGGCTCAGTGAAGGAAAGGAAAAGCAAAACAAAAACAAAAGACCATTAGTAACTCCAGCAGAAGTAGCGTAAATAATTATCTAAACATAAGAAAAATAAATAAGATAGCATGCAATAATATCAGATAGCCCTGCCAAGCCTCACCCAACCCCGGGTGAGGAGTACGAAAAACTCTAGGAGCCCCTATCCAACAACCCTGATACTAGACCTCCAGACTTTCCGATCAAGGGCCATCTCCTCGGAAACCCGCATTCTAACTATGTCATGCCTAATCACCTCTCCCCAATATCTCTTAGGCCTCCCTCTGCCTCGCCGTACGCCGACCATCGCCAGCCGCTCATAACTCCTCACCGGGGCATCAGGACTTCACCTCCGCACATGCCTGAACCACCTCAGCCTCGCTTCTTGCATCTTCTCATCCACCGGGGTCACCCCCACCTTCTCTCGAATAACTTCATTCTTAATCTTATCTAACCTGGTGAGCGCGCACATCCACCTGAGCATCCTCATCTCCGCAACCTTCATTCTCTGGATATGAGAGTTCTTCACTGGCCAGCACTCCGCCCCATACAACATGGCAGGTCTAACCACAGCTCTATAAAATTTCCCCTTGAGTTTTTGTGGAACTTTCTTCTCATACAGGACTCCTGATGCTAGCCTCCACTTTGACCACCCCGCTTCTATACGATGAGTGACGTCCCCGTCAATCTCTCCGTCCCCCTGAATCACCGACCCAACATATCTGACATTGTCCCTCTTGGCGATGACCTCAGATCTAATCATCACGTCCCTGCCTACTTCGCTCGGCTCGGCGCTAAACTTGCACTCCAAGTATTCTGTCTTAGATCTGCTTATTTTGAAACCCTTAGACTCGAGAGTCTGTCTCCATACATCTAACCTCTCAATAACATCGACCCTCGTCTCGTCTATATGAAAATAAAATTAAGAAGTACTTAATTCTTTTAATATAAGTTAAATATATTAAAATTCATTCAACAAATATAAAAGCATTCATCCCTAAAGTCACTATATATATTTAAGAAGAAATACTTATACATTAATATCCTAAGTATTAGGTTTAACGGTTATTTTGGTATATACAATATTTTGTTAAAGGTATTTTAGTTAAGAAGAAAAGTCAAAAATGCTTATGCTTTTGAAAAGAAACTATTTTTTTCTGCTTCTCAGAAACTGCTTCTACTTCTTCCCAAAAGCACCTTTTTCCCCCAAAAAAGCTTGGCCAAATACATCAAGTTAGGGAAAAAAAAGTGCTTTTGGGAAAAAAAAACACTTGTTCTCTTGAGAAGCATGGCAAACAGGCTATAAAACGCAAAGTAAGACGCATAAATTGAAAGGAGGAAGCAATAACCAAACAATTATCAAACGGTTGTCATATTTATCCCACAGAATCAATATGGCATAAAAATATAGAAGAAAGGGCATGGGAGTAACCAATAACTATACCAAATGTTTTATTTTGGTAAGTGTTCTTGAAGCAAAGGTTGCTTGTTGATTTGAAATCCAGTAACACGTGAATTGTGATCAACTCACTTCACTATACAGCATAAATTTGAAACTAAAACAGGATAATCCAGAAGAAATTGGATAACTCCGCTACATTTTCAAGCAGGCATTTGGTATTTCTGAAAACCATGCACACATTTTGAGAAAAGCAGTGAATTATGTGCCATGTATGTCGCTAGATAAAAAGTAGCTAACAAGTTTTCCCTCATTGCTGGAACTACAATAGAAAATTTTATCTGTTACAGCATTAGAGGGTTCCACTGACGAGCTTTTTAAATTTTGAAACAGATACTGACTTGCAGTCTCAAAAATAAAACATCACGAAACCTGTACATGACTTAAATGTTATTACCTGACGAAGAGCTGAATTAGCATTTTGCTGTTGATTCTTTCCTGACCATTGAATAGCATCCATCAATACATCCCACAAAATCCGCACAACCTCTATATCTGGCAATTTGGCATCTTTGACATGTTGCTTCACAGTCTCTATGACTTCAGAGATAGCAGCTTCTTCTGCTAGCTGAGTTGTTAATGCAGATTTCATTTCCTTGAGCTTCACCTCAAATATCTTCTTATCATTATATTCAACCAAAGGCAAAAGGCCAGCATTGCTGAAATAAGAAAGTCCATACACCATTAGGCATAGCTAAAGACAGAAGGCTTGAATAAACTTGACCCAAAATTTTCTTTCTTTTAAAGCAGACAAAAATTTGCCATCTGTTCACCACAGCAAAAGAAATTTTTTTTTTTAAGAAGGTAACAGCAAAAGAAAATTGAGAACAAGGAATGATGAAGAATTGATAACTTTTGCTTAAATCTTTTCTTCCTGAGTCTTAAATGAAGTATAAAAAGCGACTACAACCCTGATTAAGAATTACTCACGTGAAATGCTCAGAGACAGCTTCAGGTGTCCTCTTTGCAGAGGGGAAGAACTCAAGAAGATCGTCCTCCATCTTACCCCTCTTAAGGATTGAGATCAAATCATCAAGACTGTTGTCAATCAGATATTCCTTGAAAAAGTCTGTGATAAAAGCAAGAACTATCCCTTTGGCGACAAGGTTGTCTTTGAGCAATGGCTGGAGAACAGTCTCCGGAGGAAGGCCTGATAGCTTCTGGGAAAAGGCAAGGGCTGTAAATATTGCGAGCTTCTTCCTTTCATTTTCCTCGAAGAGCTCCAGTGACTGCAACATTTTTCGCATGACATTTTCAAGATTCTTTATAAGAAACGGTCTTCTCCTCAATATCTTCTGTACATAGATGACAGATGGCAAAATGACTTCACGTGTAGGTTCACACTCAATTACAGAGTAAGGATGGCGATCCCCTTCATCGGGTTTAATCGTTCCAGGTTGTGTACGACCTCCAATGAAGATAACCTAACACAACACTACATGGTAAGATGAAATGCTAAAGAGAAGCATCAAAGACAGCAAAGAGAGAGCAGTTATTGACATTGTATCAGCCATCCAACAGTAAACATTTATAAACAAGATATCCTTTTTTTGGATATGGTAACTTGCTCCCTTGACTCGAATCTATAAACAACATATCTTCTTGACAAGCGCGAACAACATGCTTAACTGCAGCAAATTCCGACAGCTCAACACGGCATATGATCTACTTAAGGTAATAATGTAAAGGTACCAACATAAAACAACCTATAATACAACAAGCACTGGTACACTAGTATCAAGTTATTAAAATGGGAACAATCATAACAAGGAAAAGAAGACCCCAAAAAGACTAAAATTTAAAAAGATCAGACGCCATAAGACCAACAATGATACTTTCATCAACACCTACAATGAAATTCTATTTATGTGCACCTTGAGGACACTAGTGGCAAAGTTCCTGTATGAATATAATCTTATATGTTTATATTTTACCTCGAAAAAAGTGTCACCGTATCTTGAGAAGTTGAGATCTGAAGACTCGAGGTTCTTAGCAACAAGTTCCTGTGCATAATAAAGCACTTAGTTGAGACTTATCCCAAGTATTACCAGCATCAAACATTATATTGAGATTGGTGAATAAGTATTAACAGCATAAAATACTAGTAATGGAGAAAGAGAGAAGTATAAAGCTGGTGACCCAAATTAAATATCCAATTACCAAATCACCAGCATTATCCAGATAAATCTGGACCACTGCATCAGCAAATGCTGCAGGGTCCAGCGGCGCAGCAATATTCCGTTTGCGGGTCTTAATCCGCGTACCACTGTAATCAAAGGACATAATCAACAAAAGTTATGGAATTTGCAACAAAAAGCAGACAGCATAAATAAGAGTAAAAACTCGGCTGGGAAAAAAACTCACCCGAGAGTGGGCTTCTCCTTCGAGCTGAAATTCCAAAACCAAAACAAACAAAAGTTTATTAAAGGAAGGACAAGAAGCATTTTATTGCAACCACACAAATTATCCAGCAGAAACAGCATAGTATATACAAGATCCACAAAAGGCCACTGGCTATAGTGCAAAAAATAACTCAGGATGACCAAAACAAGGAGAAGTTTGAATCTTTCACTTGTGACCTTTTTTTATAAGGTGTCTTCCAACATATATAAACAAGAAAGTTCACGGAAAACCAGCGGTAAACAAGTACTAGCGTGGATTAAAGTACCTCGACCACAGACAACTACTAGAGTTGATTAAAAATCATAAAACGAGAGTGGACACATTCCTATCATAGAGAACCTACACTATACATACTTATATCGCTAATTTATACTATGCAGGGATATTAGTTCAGCATTGATTGACTCTGCAATGAATGTATGACATGCTCATAGATTTACTGACACTTGATGTCAAAATGGATTCCACTATCGTCATGTCAGTCTTGTCCTTTTCAGATGGAGTAAATTGACTATAGATGGTCGTGCTGCCACTCAAAAAGAAAGATTAATTTTAACTCCCTCTGTTCTATTCTCTTTTCTTTTTAGCATGTGTTGGAAAGAATGGAACTTTCATATATGGGAAACTCTTTAACTTTAAACTTCTTACTCTACCTTCATAAAATATTGTTATATCCATCGAAATGACATGGTATCTTTAACACCATACGTTTTAAGGTTATTTTTGGCATGCGCCCAAAAATAAATCTTTCTATCTTAAACTCCGTGCTCGATCAAATACTGCTATATAATTTACAAAGAGAGGGAGTATCATTTAGTCGGCGTTTGGATATAAGAATTCTAAAATTCCAAAACAGGGAGAAAAAAATTTTCAAGTGAAAATGATAATTGAAATTTAAAGTTGTGTTTGGACATGAATATAATTTTGACTTGTTTTTGAAGTTTTGTGAGATTTGAGTGAAAATTTTGAAAAAGGCTATTTGGAGTTTTTCAAATTTTCGAAAATTTCCAATAATGCATCTTCACATGAAAATTGAAAATTTTATGTACAAACGCTGATTTCGAGAAAATGTGAAATTTTTTGGGAAAAAAAGAAAAAAATTTCTTATGTCCAAACGGGCTCTTAGTCCATGAAGGAAAATATTGGTGGTAACAAACCTGTGATACCAAATTTTCTAATTTCTTCAATAAAGAGTATTTGTTTGAAGAATAAATTTCCGCCATGTAAGTGCATGAACAAGCCAACTTAACAGGATTACATTAACAAAACAGCTCAAATCAACTAATACAACTCATTTTTCATTCTGGTCGCCGCTCCTTTTTTATTTTTCAAAGTGCAGCTTCAAAAGACGCAGTTTTGAGCCCATTCCCTTTCTCTAATTAATTGACAGCATCTAAAAGAAATGCCACAAAATAGTTCTCAGCCTCTTTTAACAAATAAAATCTTCAAACGCCACGTATCATGAGTTCACAGAATTGAACCTGCGACCATTTATTTTTTTGATGAAATAAGTGATATATCATTCACAGAAATGAACCTTCCACCATTTTAATATGTAAAGCCTTAGTAGCTTGTCAGTCTACTGTGGTTCCAATTTGTGTTCCATTTGAAAGGTAAAATAGGGTTCTAGCATGTTCACTACTACTTTATAGCATTTAACAATATATCATATGTGTATAAACTGTATGTGTGTATGTAACAATATATCATGTGTATAAACTGTATGTGTGTATGTACTGTATATATGTGTGTGGAGAGATAGAGGAAGAGAGAATAAACTTTCTCTCTACAGCAGGTTTGATTGGACCCCTTGGGTCAAAGTTGATCACCTAATGATAATAAATTCACTAGAACATATAGCAGCACTTAATTAATTAATTTTTTCAATTAATACTAGCAGTTTGCCTTTATCAAATCATTTGTTCCACATATCGGAAACATGGATAACTTGTGACTTCCAATTAAACAGTTGGGAGACTAATTCAAAAACTTTTTAATCAAAAGCTTGCATCACGACACGTTCTTATTGGTGACTGTCTCTGTCCAAGAGAAAAATATCAAAAACACACACATATACACATAAATACAACACAGAAGTTGTCTTAAATAAGAGATAAAACGCTAATTTTTCAACATGACAAAAATTCAGAGTTAGCGTTCTTCTTTCGTAATTTTAACACCTCGAATTAAAACAGAGAAACATAATTAAGCTAATAATTTCCTCAAAAAAAAACAAATAGATCTTCCGAATGTTAACGGAAAAAAAGCCCTAATTCACCAAAACATAGATCGATTTGTGAGAAAATTTCATAACAATACACTCAAATATATACATCAAATTCAAAATCAAAACAGCAAGGGCAATAATTAAGAAAATAGTACAGAAAATCGATAAGAAATAAACAGATCTTAAATAAATAATTACACATAAAACAGAAAAAATCGAAAAAAAATCGACTAAAAATAGGATAGAGATAATGAATCGTTACCTCATAAACTAAGATGGAGAAAAGTCAAGGTCGATGCAGAGACTTCTGCGCTTTGCGGATGAGAGAATAATATAACAGAGTGAAAAGGGGAGAATAGGAAGAAAAGAGAGAAACGAGTTCTCGTGAAGCCCTGTGCTAAGATATTTATATCACATTTTACTTCCTTATGGTGGCGAGGCTGGCTTTGAGTGAGAGTAACAAGTAACAATCTCAGGTTCGAATCCTACTTACAACATTACCAGCTGCTCTATTAAAAGTACTTTTTTTTTGAGAAGATGACATTTAAAACTACTTTTTTGTATCATTAAATCGTTGAACTTTATCCATTATATCTTAAAGTCATAAAATTACTTTTCCTTATCACTAAAGTCACTAAACTTTACATGTTTTTATTAGTAAAATAAAAAAATAAAAAATAAAAAGCAAATTAAAGTTGTCTATATACTTTGATCACTTATAAAATAATTACATAACGCACATGTAAGGATAGAGATACTATGCCATCTATAGTGTGTATATTGACGTAGCTAATAATTTCATTTAAGATAATGAAAAATAAATATTATATGAAATTTATTACCAGATGAGTGAAATTTATAATTAGTTGAATATTATTATTGCAACTAATAATGACAACCTTTTTTTATACAAAGTAAGATAGTACGAAGTCATGATAATTACAAGTGTCTAAAGCCGAAAAAATATTTTTTTATGTTTTTAATATTCAAAGTTTACTGGTTATTAATTTAAATTCGCATAGATTATTTTCTAATAAGAGATTTTCTATTTCATATAGCTTGAATCATAAACCTCTAATTTAAAACTATAAGAGTTTGAATCATCTAACAATGTCCCGAAAAGGCAGATTCATAGACAGCAAACTTCTAATGGGAAGAGCCAACGCGAAAAAATTGGAAAAGATACATGGCTTTAGCTAGGGGTGTACAAAAAAAACCGATAGACCGCACCAATCCGATAATCCGAGTCAAACCGAGAAAAAAAATCCGATTATGGTTTGGTTTGACTTAGTTTGGCGTTGGAAAAAAAAAACCCGACCATAATTGGTTTGGTTTGGTTTTAACTAAAGAAAGTCAAACCGAAACCAAACCAACACGACGTTACATATATAGCAATTTTAGATATATTTAATATATAAATATACTATTGTAATATAATTTATAAATATTTCTTAAAAAATTTCATAATTATATCTTTTAAGGTATTATTTCAAGGTTTGATTTAGAACTTTTGAATGCTCCAATAAGTTTTATAGCCATTAATATTAGTAAATTAAATAATGCTAGCAATCAATACTAATGCTAACAAAAGACATTCAATTCAATATTACGAACGGGAATGTATTAAATGTCTATTTTTTATTTTGCAATAATTTAGATAAAAATACATAACCTATTTTTATTTTTATTTAGCTTTTAGGCATATAATTAATACTCCCTCATTAGTTTATCCAGTTTAGCATGAATTAATGTTGTTAGATTATGTTTATTTTTATTATGACTTTTTAATTAGCAATATTTATAGTACATAATTTTATTATTTTTTATTGTAGAATATTTTAGGATAATGTCATGATGTCATGACATATCTCATATTTTGTTTATTTTCTTGAAAAATATTTTATATAGTTGTATCTTACTAGGATTAAAGAAATATTTTGAGCATACGTTATATATTTTGTTCTACGAAGATTTTACCGGAAAAAAATTCGAAAAAATCCGGAAAACTCGAAAACCCGAAAAACCTGAGAAAACCCGATATTGAAAAGCCCGAATTTATTGGTTAGGTTTGGTCTTTAGATTTAATAACCCGACACAATCGGTTTGGTTTGGTAATTGCAAAATCCGAACCAACCCGATCTATATACACCCATAGCTTTAGCATAGCTTGTGGAGGCCCATTTGATTTGACGATACTTAGCCCATATAATTGGTTCTTTGATGTTAAGTCGAATAATGGACCATGTCTAGGATCTTTTAGGCCAGGGGATATTATTAAAGTTAAAGTCGAAAAATGGACTATGTCTAGGATCTTTTAGGCTAGGAATATTAATGGCGGAGACAGAATTTTCATTAAAGAATTCAAAAAAAAAATTACAAAATGTTATAACTAGTGGGAATTGAACAAAGGGTAAAAGGTCATTATTACTCCTGTACTATTGTGCATAGCACACCTTTGTTCTCCCTTTCATTTTATATTCAAAACTCACCCTACCATTGACAAACTTAATGGAATTACCCCTAACCATAACAGATGGTCAACGTGGCAGCTGACCCACTCCATTTTTTTCATGTCAGCTGCCAAGTCACTTATTTACTCAATTAAAAAAATATATCCCCTGTCACACCTTATATTTTCGAAGAAATAGGAAAAATTTTCAATTAAAGTGACATTAATCGAAATGAGGTTATTTAATTAATTAGAAAGGTCACTTGAAATAATTATATGGTGTTTCAAGACACCGGTTTAATTTAAAATCTGAAATCGAAAAAATTTCACTTCGTTTAAAAGTCCGCAAAACTAGAAATCGGGCAAGAAATTATGTTAACTCGGGAGAAAGTGTTGGGCATTCTCGGATTCCGTGATTTTGGCATGATCGCTTTTAATCATACCTGGCTTAAATTGTTTAATTACTTATTTAGAACATATGTACATTTTTACCTTTTACCGCTTTTTAATTATAGCGTTTATGGATTTAATCTTTGAAACGGATTACATGTGTATAAATTCGTTTGCTAAAATCATGTTACACGTACGTGTACACAATTAATCACGCTTTATTAATATTAAGATTGTTTGGCCAAAGTCACACAAACGCATACTTTAATTTATTTGAAAAAAAATTATAATTACATCACACGAAAGTGTACATAATCACATAATCACGATCTCGGGTCGCTTTTCGTAAACTATTATGACGGCACCTAATTTTTACAACTAGGTAAATCTAAATTGCGTAAGATAAACCAATTTGCGGAAATAACAATTTAAAACAGAATTAAAGTGATAAAACAGCGTTTAAAAATGTCACTCGGCATACACAATATTTAACTCTCAAAAACCAGTATATATTCCCAAAATCCGAAAATCCATGAATCACAATTTAAGGATACTACATAGTGCTCTAGCTATAGAATAATCTTATAACAAAGTAAATACAAAAGGGTTGTAAATACAAGAGAGAATAAAGAGAGAGACTCCTCGATCTGCGGACGCAACAGATATACTTCGAAGTATCTCATGGGTCGCCTCGCCTCAAGGATAGTAAGCCTGAGTCGAAGTACCTGGATCTGCTCATGAAAACATGCGCAGAAAGGGCATGAGTACACCACAGTGGTACTCAGTAAGTATCAAGCCTAACCTCAGTCGCGTAGTGACGAGAAAGATCAGGGCCCAACTAAGGTTAAATAAAATATAAAATTCGACAGTGTAGAACAGAGTAGTATAAATAAGTACAACAATAAAAGTAATACATGATATAAAGGACAGCAACAACTATACAGAGGCAAAGTAAACACAGAAAGAAATACAGCTCAACACCAATAATAATAATAATAATCGGGGATCTTTCAGGATATCGTCATGTAGTCCCAAATATGCTTATCGAATAGGTCTCCCGGCATACCGACCCGTAGTCCAACTCATTATGCGCGGGGATCTACCAAAATCCCGTTCCGTAGACCTAAATAGAAATACTGGTACTGGGGAAACTATCGGGTGCAATCCCATAGTTCCATATAATTGTGTAGGAGGATCTACCGGAATCTCACATCCGTAGTCTCAAATGTAAACGGATAAGGGGGAGCTACCAGATTCCCATATCTGTAGTCCAAATGTAAATACATAGCAATAACAGGAAAACTACTCAGAAATGTCAAATTTCATACTAAGGCAAACAAGTAGTCTAGACTAACATGCTGCACAAAATTCAGGTAAAGCAGTTTGAATAAATAAAGTAATTAAATCACTTAGACATGCTTTTCTGAGCTAACAACGGGTTTAATAGTGTAAGTAATAAAAGCAGGAAAGAAAACATACTAGTAATTACTTAATTAAAACCTAAATTTTCAACAATTAGCGCAAGTCGTCACCTCATGTACAAGGCATTTCAATTATCAATAATACCAAATCCTAAGAGGAAGGTCCCCCACACAAAGTTAGGCAAACCACTTACCTCGAACCATCTCATTAATTAACCCGAGATCACAATTTTGCCACGAGTACTCTACTCCAAACGACTCAAATCTATCCAATTCAATTTTCTAATGTAAATAACACTTCAAGTAACTGATTCTATAAAGAAATTCTAAGCTAATACGCGAACTTAGATAAAATGACCAAAATTTCCCTCGGGCCTACGTCCCGAAATCTTGTAAAATTTATATTTTCAAAATTCTCATACTCTCACGAGTCTATACATAACAAGAATAATGAAATCGGAGTTCAATTGGCCCCTCAAATACCCATCTTAAGGTCTCTTAATCTCAAGTCCTAATTACCCATTTTTTCCAAATATTTCACCACTAATAAGGTCTTTAATCATATATAAATGAGTTATGAAGTAAAAAAATATTACCTCCGAGTGGTTCCCCTTGAATCTCTCTTCAATCCTCTTCAAAAATCTCTAAAAACGACCTACAATGGAAGAAAAAAACCCCAAAACTGCGGGCAAGATGACTATTTAAACATTCTGCACAGGCCTGAAATCTTTCTTCATGAACGCGGTCAAAGAGTCACACTCGCGAAGCACATAAATAACTTTGACCAAATTCCTTCATCACGAACACGACACACAGCTCGCGAACGCGAAGGCTTAGCTCTCATACTTATCGTGAACGCAAAGGACAAATCAACCTCAACCCAGCCGACCACTTTTCCTCTATGCGAACGCGGTCCAGTTCACGCGAACGTGATGACCAAACTCCAAGCCCTGCGCAACGCATAGCCTTCCTTGCTAACGTGAAGGCTTAAATCACATCTTCATCAGCTGACCCTTCGCGAACGCGAAGGTCATTTTTCTGCAGCACTGATCTGCAATTTTCTGCGACTCCAAACATTATGAAATGGTCTGATTGACCACCCGTGTCACGACCCAAACCCGGTCGTAATGGCGCCCAACCCTAAAGCTAGGCAAGCCTGACCAACAATCGCTCTTAATTCCACAATAAGTCTCAAAACCTGATAATTTAAGGAAAATATAATAATTTTAGAATAATAATCCAATATTTATGATAATATAATATGGAGAGATATGAAATTTGATAAAACACTCCCATAAGATCTAGGGTCATGAGTCTAGAGCCTCTAAAACAAACTGGATAACAATATCTGAACGAAAATACACAAGTCTGGATATTTATATATATATATATATATATATATATATATATATATATATATATATATATATAAAACTGAAATCAGAGGAGTAGTTAGGTCCTGCGAACGACAAGCAGCTACCTCAACAACTCTGATAAGCTCTAAAGAGAACGATTGCTCAGCTAAGCCTCTGGTGCACCTGAATCTGCACACAAGGTGTAGGGAGTAGGGGTGAGTACTACCAACTCAGTGAGTAACAAGTATATAAATGTCTGAAGATAAGAATCCATGAAATGCCACAAAGTAAAGCTAAAACTAACAGTCCGGCACATTAACTATGAACCAACGTCAAAACAATATCAAGTATATCAGTCACGTATAATGCAATAATGCAATGCAATGCAATGCACGTGACCCGTTGCGGCGTACAGCCCGATTCGTTTAATGTCGACAACGCTCACTGGGGGTGTGTATAGACTCCGGAGGGGCTCCTACAGCCCAAGCGTAATATCATCATATCATTACTGCGGCGTGCATCCCGATCCATACTCAGTCCACAGTGTGCATATGAGTCACATAACAGATTCGATTAATTTTCCAGTTTTTAATTATTAAAAAGAATATAATTTAGTTTATTTAATTTTAGGAAAAGTGACTAGCATTTCATAACAGTGATTAAACACAAGACTGAGATCAATGATTTATACAAATCATGCTATCACAATGGTATTCATCCTATGTGGATGCTACAAATCGGCACAAGACACCAAACATGGCAATAAGCCCAGATATATTCAATACAAGGTGCGTATCAGTCGCTAAAAATGGTAAAATTGTTGTTCGGGATAGACCAAATCACAATACCGGTTATAAAAAACCCTGCACTTACAATGGGGTGCGAGCTATGCCCTAATATAGCGTCACAATGTGATAAATCGGGGTTTCAAACCCTCAGGCCATCATCTACACAAACTACTCACCTCTAACCGGCCGTAGATTGGTCTGCAATGCCTTTTCCCTTTTTATCAACCTTCTCGTGCGTCGAATCTAGTCAAAATCACAACGAATACATAAATATGGACTAAAGAAACATAACCCAATTCAAAATACTTGAAAAGTACTAAAATTTACGAAGTTGGTAAAACCCGAGCCTTAGGCCCACTTCTCGAAAATTCAAATAATCATTAACGGATTCCTCGTCTCAGCACGAGTCCGTACATATAAAGTTTATCGAAAACGGGGCTCAAATGCCCCTTCAACTTCCAAAAATTCATTTTCAAAACCAAGCCCTAGTTCTTCACAATTTCAACTTATTTTCATGGATTGAGGGTTGATTCTTCATAAAAATGGTGTTTCTAATTCAAGAGACATACCTCCAACCATTACCCGTTGAAACCCTCTTCAAATCGCTCAAAAAGCTATCTTGGTGGAGTGAAAATGGTAGAAATATTAAGTGGGTCACGGATGAATTAACCCTTGAAACATTCTGTCCGCCCAGATATTCCTCTATGCGATCGCATCCACCCCATGGCGATCGCATAGGCCAAAGTCCAGACCCTTTAAAATTCTTCTTATGCGATCACAGGAAACCCCTTGTGATCGCAAAACTTTGTCTCCCCTTCGTACGCGATAGCATACCCTCCCACGCAACCGCACTGCCCAACGTCTTAAACCTATGCGATCGCAGGCCTTAATACGCGATCCCATAGAGAAAAATCTTCACCCCTCTTAGGCCTTCTATGCGATCGGAGACTATGTGATCGCATAGAGTAAATTCTCTGCTGCAATTTCTGCTGCATTTTCTTCTTGAGAATTCCCCGTTAGCCATCCAAAATTACCTCGAGGGCCTCGGGACCTCACCCAAATGCACATATATGTCCTATTACTTCATTCAAACATGCTCGTAGCATAAAAACACTATCATTAACATCAAAATCATCAAATGGATTCAAGCCTAAGTTAAACCAAAACTTCTGAAACATGCATTTGATCTAAAACCCGACCTAAACACCTCCGAATGACCTGAAACTTTGCACGCATATCCAAAATCACCTAACAGAGCTACTTCAACTGTCGAAATTCCATTCCGACCCCTGATTAATATATCACCTATCAACCAGAATTTTCCTAAATTCAAACTTAGACAATTCAAGTCTATTTCTACACTGGACCTCCAAATTCAATTCCGATTGTGCTCCTAAGTCACAAATCATCACCTAAAACTGGTCGAATTATCGAAAATCCATTCCGAGCCCTCTAACTCATAAGTCAACATTCGGCTGACTTTTCCAAACTAACTTTATCATAAGGAGACTAATTGTCTCATTTCTAACCGAACTCAAACCAAATTAATTCATATTCTCCAAACACATATAATGAAACATATAGAAGCATAAAACGGTGGAAAACAGGGCGGTAACTCACGTGATGACGGGTCGGGTTGTTACATACTTCCCAACATAAACAAACGCTCGTCCTCGAGTGGGTCAAGGAACATACATGGAGTCTCAAACAAGTGAGGATATTTGCTGTGCATCTCCTGCAAGGTCTCCCAAGTGGCCTCCTCCACGGGCCGACCTATTTACTGCACCTTCACAAAAGCTACATCCTTTGATCTCAACTTTCGAACCTGACGACACAAAAGAGCCACTGGCTCCACATTGTAGGTCAAGTCCTCATCCAACTGAATCGTGCTGAAATCTAACACATGAGACAGGTCCCCAACATACTTCTGGAGCATAGAAAAATGGAACACCGGATGAAATCCCTACAAGCTAGGTGGCAAAGCAAGCATATAGGACACCTCCCCAATCCTCCTAAGTATCTCAAAAGGTCCAATGAACATTGGACTCAGCTTTCCTTTCTTTACAAACCTCATAACACCTTCCATAGGCGGAAACTTCAACAAGACTTTCTCACCCACCGCATAAGATACATCTCGAACCTTCCGGTCCGCATAACTCTTCTGACGTGACTGAGCTGTACGAAGTCTCTCCTGAATCACTTTCACCTTCTCTAAGGCATCCTGAACTAACTCTGTCCCCAATAATCTAGCCTCGCCGGGCTCAAACCAACCAACCAGAGATCTACACTGTCTCCCTTATAAGGCCTCATATGGCGCCATCTGAATGCTGGATTGATAGATGTTATAATAGGCAAACTCCATAGGTGGCAGGAACTCCGCCCAAGAACCTCCAAAATCAAAATCATAGGCGCGCAACATGTCCTCCAATATCTGGATAGTATGCTCGGACTGTCGGTCCGTCTGAGGATGAAATGTCGTGCTCAACTGTACCTGTGTGCCCAACTCCTGATGAAAAGTCCTCCAGAACTGGGAAGTAAGCTGAGTACCCCTACTGAGACAATGGAAACTGGGACACCATGCAACCGTACAATCTCCCGGATGAAAATCTCTGCTAACTTCTCTGCAGAATAGGTAGTACATACTGGAATGAAGTGTACAGACTTGGTCAGCCTATCTACAATCACCCAAATCGAATCAAACTTCTTCGAGGTACGAGGAAGAGCACTCACAAAATGCATAGTAATATTCTCCCATTTCCACTCTGGAATATCCATCCGCTGGAGTACACCACCGGGTTTCTGGTGCTCATATTTGACATGCTGACAGTTGAGACACCAAGTCACATAATTCAAAATATCCTCTTTCATCCTCCTCCACCAGTAATGCTGTCTCAAATCCTGGTACATCTTCGCGGCACCCGGATGAATCGAATACCGCGAGCTGTGGGCCTCCTCTAATATCAACTCTCGGAGCCCGCCCACATTGGGCACGCAAATCCGGCCCTGCATCCGCAACACACCATCATCTCCAATGGTCACATCTCTGGCATCATCATGTTGGACCTTATCCTTCAGGGCAAGCAAATACGGGTCATGGTGCTCTCTAATGCGGCCATAAAAAGAAGATCGGGAAACCACGCAAGCCAACACCCGACTGGGCTCAGAAATATTTAACCTCACCATCTGATTGGCCAAGGCCTGAAACATCAACTGCGAGGGGCCTCTCCCCAACTGGAATGTACGCCAAATTACCCATACTAATAGTCTTCTGGCTCAAAGCATCAGCCACTACATTGGCCTTCACGGGATGATACAAAATTGTAATATCATAGTCCTTGAGTAACTCAAGCCATCTCCGCTGCCTCAAATTAAGATCCTTCTGATTAAACAAATACTGGAGAATGTGAAGGTCTGTGTATACCTCACAAGATACGCCATATAGATAATGCCTCCAAATCTTCAAGGCATGAACAATAACAGCCAACTCTGAGTCATGAACATGGTAGTTCTTCTCATGGGGCTTTAACTGGAGAGAAGCATAAGCAATAACTCTACCTCCCTGCATCAATACACAATCGATCCCAACTCTCGAAGCATCACAATACACCGTGTAAGAACATGAAGCTGATGGCAATACTAGTACCGGAGCTGTGGTCAAAGCTGACTTGAGCTTCTGGAAGCTCTCCTGACATTCATCCGACCGCACAAATGGAGCATTCTTATGCGTTAACTTCGTCAAAGGCGAAACAATAGATGAAAAGCCCTGAACAAACCTGCAGTAATAACCCGCCAAGCCGAGGAAACTCCGAATATCAGTAGCTGAGCACGGTCTAGGCCAACTCTGCATCGCGTAAATCTTCTTTGGGTCAGCCTGGATACCATCACTGGACACCACGTGTCCTAGAAAAGCCACAATACTAAGCCAGAACTCACACTTGGAGAACTTCGCATAAAGCTTCTCCTCTCTCAATCTCTGCAATACCACCCTCAAATTCTGCGCGTGCTCCTCCTGGCTACGCAAGTACACCAGGATATCATCAATCAACACGAGCACAAAAGAATCCAGATACGGACTAAATACACTGTTCATCAAGTGCATGAAAGCTACTGGAGCATCTACAACTGTAGGCTGGTCCTGGACCTGGGCAACTGGTGGGTCTACAGGTGTTGCCCCTGCTGGTCCGCCTCGACCACCACCATGACCGCGTCCACGACCTCTAGCAGGTGGTACTTGTGGTCGTCCGCCACATCCGTTAGTACGGGTTCTCGCCATCTACGAGAGCATAGAATACAGAAATTCAGTTTTCATAGCAACAAGCCGCACGATATGAATTTCAAGAAAGTGAGGTATTTCCTAAAGGTTCTGTAGCCTCCCGAGGATAGATACCAATGTCTACGTACCGATCCGCGAGACTCTACTAAACTGGTTCATGACTCGCGAGGCCTAGTAACCTAGGGTCTGATACCAACTTGTCACGACCCAAACCCGGTCGTAATGGTGCCCAAACCTAAAGCTAGGTAAGCCTGACCAATATTCACTCTCAGTTCCACAAATAAGTCTCAAAAACCGACAATTTAAGGAAAATGTAATAGTTTTAGAATAATAATCCAATATTTATTATAGTATAATACAGAGAGATACAAAATCTGATAAAACACTCCCATAAGATCTGGGGTCACGAGTCTAGAGCCTCTAAAACAAACTGGATAACAATATCTGAACGAAAATACATAAGTCTAGAAATGTATATATAAAATAAAACTGAAATCGGAGGAGTAGTCAGGCCTTGCAAATGACAAGCAGCTACCTCAATAACTCTGATAAGCTCTAAAGATAATTACTGCTCAGCTAAGCCTCCGGTGCACCTGAATCTGCACATAAGGTGCAGGGAGTAGGGGTGAGTACTACCAACTCATTGAGTAATAAGTATATAAAATGTTTGAAGATAAGAATCCACGAAATGCCACAAAGTAAAGCTAAAACTAACAGTCCAACACATTAACTATGAACCAATAACAAAACAATATCAAGTATATCAGTCAAGTATAATTCAAGAATGAAATGCAATGCACATGACCCATGGCGGGGTACAGCCCGATCCGTTTAACGTCGATGGTGCTCTATGGTGGTGTGTACAGACTCACGAGGGGCTACTACAGCCCAAGCGCAATATCATCATATCATTACTATGGTGTGCAACCCGATCCATACTCAGTCCATAGTATACATATGCGTCACATAACAGATTCAATTAATTTCCCAGTTTCCAATTATTAAGAATATAATTTAGTTTATTTAATTTCAGAAAAAGTGGCTTAGCATTTCATAACAGTGATTAAACGCAGGACTGCGATCAATGATTTATACAAATCGTTCTATCACAATGGTATTTATCCTATGAGGATGCTATAAATCGGCACAAGGCCCCAAACACGGCAATAAGCCTAGATATATTCAATACAAGGTGTGTATCAGTCGCCAATATAGTAAAATTCTTGTTCGGCATGGACCAAGTCACAATTCCCAGCCATGAACAACCCCGCACCTGCCATGGGGTGAGAGTCACGCCCTAATATAGCGTCACAATGTGATGAACTGGGATTTCAAACCCTCAAGCCACCATCTACACAAACTACTTACCTCTAACCAGCCGTAGACTGGTCCGCAATGCCTTTTCCCTTTGTATCGACCTCCTCGCACGTCGAATCTAGTGAAAATCACAACGAATACATAAATATGGGGTAAAGAAACATAACCCAATCAAAAATACTCAAAAAGTACTAAAATTCATGAAGTTGCTAAAACCCGAGCCCGATTCCTCATCTCGCCACGAGTCCATACATATAAAGTTTATCGAAAACGGGGCTCAAATGCCCCTTCAACTTCCAAAAATTCATTTTCGAAATCAAGCCTTAGTTATTCACTATTTCTAGCTATTTTCATGGATTTGAGGTTTGATTCTTCATAAAAATGGAGTTTCAAAGTAAAGAGACTTAACTCCAATCACTACTCGTTGAAAGCCCTCTTCAAACCGCTCAAAAAGCTGTCTTGGTGGAGTAAAAATGGTGGAAATATTAAGTGGTTCGCGGATGAATTTAACCCTTAAAACATTCTATCCACCCAGATATTCCTCTATGCAATCGCATCCACCCCATTGCGATCGCATAGGCCAAAGTCCAGACCCCCTAAAATTCCTCTTATGCGATCGCAGGAAACCCCTTGTGATCACAGAGCTTTGTCTCCCCCTCGTACGCGATGGCATAACCTCCCACGGGACCGCACTGCCCAATGTCTTAATCCTATGCAATCACAGGCCTTACTACGCGATTGCATAGAAAAAAATCTACACCCCTCTCAGGCCTTCATGCGATCGTAGACCTACCTATGCGATCGCATAGAGTAAATTCTCTGCTGCAATTTCTGCTGCATTTTCTTCTTCAAAATTCCCCGTTAGCCATCCGAAATCACCCCAAGGCGCTTGGAATCTCACCTAAATACACTGATATGTCCTATTACTTCATTCAAACATGCTCGTAGCATAAAAACACTATCATTAACATCAAAATCATTGAATTTCCACGGATTGAAGCCTAAGTTAAACCAAAACTTCTGAAACTTGCATTTGATCTAAAACCCAATCTAATCACCTCCGAATGACCTGAAACATTGCACGAATATCCAAAACAACCTAACAGAGCTACTGCAACTGTCGAAATTCCATTCCGACCCCCGGATCAAAATCTCACCAATCAACCGGAATTTGCCAAAATTCAAACTTTGCCAATTCAAGCCTATTTCTACACAGAACCTCCAAATTCAATTCTGATTGCGCTCCTAAGTCACAAATCATCCGAAATTGGTCGAATCATCGCAAATCCATTTCGATCCTTCTAACTCATAAGTCAATATTCGGTTGACTTTTCCAAACTAACTTTCTCATAGGAGACTAATTGTCTCATTTCTAACCGAATTACTTCAAATTCTCCAAACATATATAATGAAACATATAGAAGCATAAAACGGGGTGAAATGGGGCAGTAACTCACGTGACGATGGGTCAGGTCGTTACAACCCGAAACTCACCCGAGGCCCTCGAGACCTCAACCAATTACACTAACATATCCCATAACCTCATTATAACTTGGTCCAAACTTTAAAAGGCTCAAAAAAACATCAAACTACTAAATTCGCATCGGATTCAAGACTAAAATTTCAAAATCTTCTAAATTACGCTTTTGATGAAAGTCCCAACCAAACCACATCCGAATAGCCTGAAATTTTGCACACACATCCCAAATGACAAAAAGGAACTACTGCAACACTCAAAATTCCATACCTACCCCTATATAAAAATCTTACCTACCAACCGGAAATCGCCAAAAATTCAATTTTGCCAATTCAAGCCTAAATCTACTCTAGACCTCCAAAACTCATTCCGACCATGACCCTAAGCCCAAAATCACCCAATGAATCTAACAGAACTATCTGAATTCCATTGCGAGGACGTCTTCATACTTATCCGACTACGATCATGTAACGACCGACCGGTCGTTTTGAGATTTTATATTTTTATGACTAGTTCTCGGGCATGACTTGCCCCGTGTTATACATTACGACTGATATGGATCGTTGGCTTCATAAAATCGGGATGAATTTGAAAGAATAGTTGCAGTAGGAAACTTTGAATTTGAAAAATTTAACAAAAAGTTGACTTATGTGTACACAAGCTCGGATAGGAGTTTTATGATTTGGCTAGCTCCGTTAGCTGATTTATGACTTAAGAGCGCGTTCGAAATGTATTTTGGAGATCCGGTGTGGAATTTTGCTTGAATTGGCGAAAATAGTATTTTGGCGAATTTCGATTGATAGGTGAAATATGGATCTGAGGATCATAATGGAATTCTGAAAGTTGCTGTAGCTTAATTTGGTTATTTGTGATGTGTGTGCAAAATTTCAATTCATTTAGACGTCGTTTGGTTGACTTTTTGATCGAATTCAGATTTCAAAAGTTTTGGAGTTCTTAGGCTTTAATCCGAGGGTGATTTGATGTTTTGATATTGTTTTGAGTGTTTCAAAGATTGGAAAAACTTTGAATTATGTTATGGGTTATGTTGGCACGTTTGGTCGGGGTCCCATGAGGCTTATATATGTTTTGGAAGAGTTTCTGAAAGATTTTTGGCGTTTTGATTATAAGCATGTAATGATCCAAAGGTCAATTTTTAGTTCTAGAGATCGAAATTTGATTTTGAGACTTCCGCAGTTTTGACAGTGAATTATAGGAGCGATCTGGAAAGTCTGGTCTAATTTCATCAAATCGCGATTGAGTTTTTGACGCGAATCATGAGTAATTGTTTAACGAGAGAAATGGATATCGCACTGAGCAAACGAGCTCGGAATTGAGTTTAGATTGAAGGAATATGTTTGTATCATTATTTGTGAATCATAGGAACAAGAATAATCGAATTCCTAGTTTGTATGATGGAGTTAGAGCCTTTTTAGTGAAATTAAAGATTGCTGGTGCATCTGGTCTTGTGTGCACCTTTTAGCGACCATATACACTTTAAGTAGCCAGATATGGGTTTTAGCGACCAGAATAGGCATAATAAAGCTGTTGCATTTCTGCTCATTCATTTTACCTTTTACTTGGTGAAAGAACTCGGCTTGGGGCGATTTTTTAGCAAGAAATCATGGGAAATCTTGAGGTAAGTCGCTTGTGATTATTTATACCCCATAATATATAATTATCATCGAATAATCTGACTAGGTTGCATATTTTTGAGGTGTAAATTGGGAATTTGGACCTAGGGATTTAAAAATAAGATTTGAAGATTTGGAGGCCTAATTGTTATCGGAATTTAGTAATTTTAGTATGGTTGGACTCGTGGTTGAATGGGTTGTCGAATTTTGTGAGTTTCGTCGAATTTTGAGATGTGGGCCCGGGGCTCGAGTTTTGTAAATTTCATGATTTTTGATGTTTTTCGATTCTTTTCGATTGGGTTATGTTCCCTTAGCCTATTGTGATGTATCTGATTTTGGATAGATTCGACGCGTGTGGAGGCCGATTTGAGGGGTAAAGCTGTCGCGAACTAGAGATTTCACCAGTTCGAGGTGAGTAATACTTGTAAATAAAATCCTGAGGTTTGAAACCCCGGATTCACATCGTAATGCTATATTGAGGCGCGACACTCATCTATGACGAGTGCGGGGTTGTTTACTATTGGAGATCGTAACTTGGTCCATCCCAAGTGATATTTCTACTATATTGGTGATTGATTCACATACTTTACTGATGTTGATTGCGCTTGTGCCCATGTTTGGGGCCTCGTGTCGACTTGTAAAATACTTTCGGGATTGATATTACTGTTTTAGCATATTTTTGTATATCGTTCAAGGTTTAAATACCGTTTTGTGAACTCAGCCATACTTCTAAGTTTTGAAAACTCAAATGATATTCTGGGCTGAGAACTACTGTTTTACAAACTCCCGATGGGCTTATGATAAGTTTTGAACTGAGCATGGATCGGGCTGCATGCCGCATCAGTATTATATTGATATGAGCATGGATCAGGCTGTGCGCTGCAGTAGTATTATATTGATATGAGCATGGATCGCGCTGCGTGCCGCAGCAGTATTATGTTGATATGAGCATGGATCGGGCTTGGCGCCGCAACACTATTATATTCATATTATGGCTGAGAGCCTAGATTTGATGCCGCGAGATGGCTTGATATTGTGCTAGGGCTGTAGGAGCCCCTCCACAGTCTATACACACCCCCAGTGAGCGCCAAAGACGATAAATAAATATGGATGGCTCGGGTTGCATGCCGCAGTGGGTACTGGAAGTACCATCATATTTATTGCATTGCATTCATGCATTTGTTCATTGTTTGTTGTTTGGGATATTTCTTGAGGTATTTATCTGCTGTGCTGGTATTATCTGATCATTGAGTGTTGGCGCCCGAGTGGCTGACCAGGAACAAGGATATTGCCCGAGGGGTGAATTTCTGTGCATAGTGTCACAAAATTGTTTTGGAAGTATTTTCACAACCGCTGAAAAGATCATTTTTAAAAGAGGGTTTAAAACTGTGCCAAGATATTTTCTAAAGATTTTTACAATTTTCACTGATTTTCTCCATTTAAAGGTTCTTCTCTGTTTCTATACAACATGATGATATGTATTACGTGATTTCTTACCGCTCAGTTGTTATTTACCTTTATTACTCACTGAGTTAGAGTATTCACTTTATTCCCTGCACCTTGTGTGCAGATGCAGGTACTTGTCACCCGGTAGTAGGTCCTGAGTATATTGAAGTTTTTCTATCATAGGTGAGCCAGGTAACCGCCAGCATCCGCAACACCATATTTTCTCCCGTATTGTTTATTGTTCATGTTAATGTTTAGATTTTGTTCCCATCTACGGACGTATAGTACTTTAGTGAACTCTGTAGTAGCTCATGACTAGTGACACCCCGATGTCGGGCTACGACGGGATGGTTCCCTATTGTTATCATTTTTTCCCGCTCTTTTGTTAATGCTAATCATGTTTTAGCTTTATAAATGCTAATTAACTGTTAAAAGGCAGCGTTTGTTTTATTAGTGGCCTTGTCTTCACGAGAAGCGTCATCATGACCGGGTATGGGTTTTGGGTCGTGACAAGTTGGTATCAGAGCCTAGGTTACATAGGTCTCACGAGGCATGAGCAGGTTTAGTAGAGTCTCGCGTATCGGTAAGGAGACGTTTGTATTTATCCTCGAGAGGCTGCAGAACCTTTCGGAAAACTTCACATTCTTGATTCTTATCGTGCGTTCTTGATTCAGCTTGAAAAGTAACTCTTGAAATTCCTTCTTATGCATTAGCATGCGCACATGAGCGCTCGATATTTGATGTTCTTTGATGGCTTGTGATGCCCGATCGAGGGGCGAGATGTGATTTCTATGAGTTGATGTTGGGTTAGTCTGGAGGACTTGAGGCCGGATCTTGGCTAATGGCTTGAGCACCGAGGTGCTGATTGTGTGAGCAAGTGTTTTGAACTTATATGTTCGATGTTGTCCCTATTAGTGGGAATGACGGTTGGATAGCATCGTGATGATCATGTTAGCACCGCGTGATGTTTCCATATGACATGGAAGAGGCAAGGAAGATTTGCTAGATGATAGGTGGATTATTAAGTGTACGATTTCCATTGTGATTGGAGGCGTAGCTCCGGGTTATGGGCGTATGAAGAATCTTTTCAAGTCTCCTAGCTGGGAATGAAATAAATTTCATGTTTTGGTATGAGTTCAGACTCAGGAAGACTGACTGTGTAATGTGTATGATGGTGGAAGATATATAGAAATGTTATATTGAGGCGAAGTAGGCGGGTTATCTCCTACGGAGTGTAATGAAGTGGTGTGATCCTTACGTGTATGTTAGAAGACCTCTTGTGTAAGTGAAAAGATACATGTAGAAATTTGATATTTCGGGTCGCTTAAGAGAGTGGGCATAACTGTTGCAGGAATGAATACGAGATTTGCAGTACTAGATGATCTGTGTTTTCATAAACTTATAAATGATTTAAGTGTAATCTCACTATGGTATTGTGGAATCAATAGAGTAAAAGTGTTATGAGCTATTGAAGGTATTTCGATCTATGGCTTCGATCCAAGTGGGGGAGCCTGCTGTGAGTAGTTGGTTGCACGGTTAGGTGCTATGTTGGTTTTAGTATGGGGCGTGCGAGTGAATTAAAAATGGTTAGAGTAAAAGAAATTTTTTAACAAAGGTTATATTATGTTTCATGGGGTATGAGAATCACAGAATGTTTAGAGTTGCGACATGTAAAGAATGCTCGGTGCATAGAGCAGGAAGTTTCTTGGTTGTATTGGGACGAGGATTTTGTTAAGCGGTATCGGAGTGCCAACGATGCACGGGTGGTTCTGTTCATTGGGTCAGGTAAATTCCTGTTTGAATAAGAGAGAACGACTTGCGAGAATGGTTCTAATGTGTTCAAGAGTCTGCGTGTATCAATTAATTGTGCTAAAGTTGCATATGTGGTTATATTCTGAGTTTCATTATAAGATGTCAAGACTTGTGGTATTTTTATGTTAACTACGGGATTCTATGTATCGATATAAGGAAAATCAAGTAAACAGAGTCAGATTCGTAGGAAGTTCTTCAAAGTAAGGTAGTCTGGGCATATTTGAGAGAGTATTTAGCGGCTTATGGTTTTCAGATAATGTGATTTTATGGTTGGGTCTTGTGTGATAAGCATGGGTTGAAGGATTGTGGTACTACAACAAAAAGGAAATATTGAGTTGAAGAAGGATCATAAGAAAATTTGATAGATGAAGTAGCTTGATAGTGGACCAGATCGGCACGGTAAGGGCATGAATTATTTTTGGTGTGTATTCGAGGTAGCGAGTTAGCACAGGTATTTTGCAGCAACACTCATGGGTTTTGACGATTTGCTTAGCGTGATTTAGTTAAAAGGATGCAGTCATGGAAGTTTAGCTTGTGCAAAGGGAGTTGGGAGAGTACTTGTTGATTGCTACCGTGGTTAGAGAGGTGCAAATGGCATGAGATGTGTAATGATATTCTTCCGGATGGGATCAATGAAAGTCTTTGAGTAAATAAATTTCAGTTCAGATCAGAAAGGAAGTTCCTAACGCACTTAGGTAGCGGGTAGCCTCAGATAATCTAGGAAAATGGTACCGTTATTCGAATGTGATTTGACGAGAGTCTATGTTTTAGAAAAGGGAAATGTGTGTAAGTGATGGTATTTCGGTGGTGTTGTGGCATCTTCTTGTTAGATAGGCTAGTGATATTCGGGTTTGGTGGCCCAAGGAAAATTTTTAGAGTATCTATCGTGGAATAATGGGTTATCTAAGGCGTAGATTGCATTCAGATGGAGAAAAAGGGGATCAGGTGCGATGATTCGTGTGCTATATGGAATTGGAGACTGAGAGTTCTCAGGTACAGGCTATATTGTGGTTGTGGATCGTGTGTATCAACATTGTTTAGCGGCCATCGGGATTTGGAGGCTCGAGTGGATCTTTAGTTGCTGGTATGTTAGATTTTGGATGTGATGTTGGGATTTAGACTGGCTTTCTCAGTGTTGGAATTTTCTGGATTATTGCGTTATGGGCTATGCCGGAAATGCCACGGGTAGGGTGGCGATGCTTTTCAGATTATGTCCTATTGGAATGACTTCATATTTCGAAGACCCAGCGGATGGCTGGGGAGAATTCATCTTCTCTATTTGGGTCCTTGTGATGGGAGCCAGTATCAATGCTCCTCATATTGACTCAGTTCCAGAGTTAAGAGACTTTTCTAATGCATGTTCCAGTTTGAGTCGGCTCGATATTTTGTTGTAACGAGCAAATTTGGCTCGATGTGCATCTCCTTTTGTGGGATATATTGTGGATCGGGTGGCACGCCGCCACAGTCTAATGTTGAGAATAGTTTTCCTTGTGCTATTTTGTATTCCTTGCTTCCTGATTTCTAAGAAAAGTCCGTATTGGGTGTTGCTTGGCGAATGGAGCATCGGTTGTTCCTTTTCAGGATTGTATGGTGTATATTACTTGCTTCACCGTGGGTTTGATGATTTTCTTGGGTTCCAGATAACAATTGTGTGTGGTTGTCAATTTCGAGCATAGTGACTTGAGATGTCTCATGTGGAGCAGTGTTTAGATAGGATCGTGCATTGTAGCGAGGCTATGTGGAGATATGACCTTGCGCGTTAGATTTGTGTGCTCTATTCTATGATGGGAGAAAGATTCTCAGCCTTGTGTTGTGATGGTACTTATGAGCTTGAGGTACGACTCTTTAGTTTGGATCATTTCCATGATTTGAGTATGATCAGACTGTTTCTTTTTGGTGCGCGTATTATGCAAGTTGTGGCTTAGGTCTCTATTGATGTGCCATGTCATTAGAGTAGTTTTTTGGATTCGAGGTGATCGTTGGGATCATTACTGAATATGAACAGATTCAATTTCAACATGTTGGAAGATTAATAGCGAGGTTCGGCTCGGAAATTGCTATGGTAATTGTCAGAGGATAAGTGGCTTCGTGAATGGTTGATCTGAGGAATGGTTATGGTCTACTGCGTGTTTCATTATCATTGGTAGAATATGAAAGTTTTGGGATGAGACTTCGGCTAATAAGAGGTTTCTACCGGTATTTGGCCTTGTGGATGATTTCGGTAGTAAAGATGAGGTTCTATGGTTTATGGGCTAGTATGGATTGTGAAAATTTTTGGTTATACTATGATATCGGACCTATATGAGATAGGGTGACATGGGATCACCCCCGGGTATATGATTGGCAAGGTTATTCAACAAATGGTTGGCTTTTTGAACAGCTGTGGGAAAGTTTGAGGACGAATATGTGTTTAAGTGGGGGAGGATGTAACGACCCGACTGGTCGTTTTGATCTTTTACATTTTTATCGCCAGTTCTTGGGAATGACTTGCCCGTGTTATGCATTATGACTGATATGGATCGTTGGTTTCACGTTTCAGGAAAATCGGGATGAATTTGAAAGAATAATTGCAGTTGGAAACTTTGAATTTGAAAGATTTGACCAAAAGTTGACTTATGTGTATATGAGCTCGGATCGGAGTTTTTATGATTTTTCTAGCTCCTTTAGGTGATTTATGACTTAGGAGCGCGATCGGAATAGGTTTTGAAGGTTTCGGTATGGAACTTGGCTTGATTGGCGAAACTAGTATTTTGGCGAATTCCGGTTGATAGGTGAAATTTTGATCCGAGGATCGGAACATAATTCTGAAAGTTATCGTAGCTTCGTTAGGTCATTTGTGATGTTTTTTCATAATTTCAGGTCATTTGGACGTCGTTTGGTCGACTTTTTGATCGAATTCGAATTTTGGAAGTTTTGGAATTCTTAGGCTTTAATCAGAGGGAGATTTGATATTTTGATGTTCTTTTGAGCGTTCCGAAGGTTGGAACAACTTTGAATTATATTATGGGATATGTTGGCATGTTTGGTCGGGGTCCCATGAGGCTCGGGTATGTTTTGGATGAGTTTTTGAAAGATTTTTGGCGTTTTGATTATAAGCATGTAATGATCCAAAGATCCATTTTTAGTTCTAGAGACCGAAATTTGATTTTGAGACTTCCAGAATTATGATAAAGAACTATAGGAGCAATCTGGAAAGTTTGATCTAATTTCATCAAGTCGGGATTGGGTTTTTGACGCGAATCGTGAGTATGTTTAACGAGCAAAATGGATATCGCACTGAGCAAACTAGCTCCGAATTGAGTTTTGATTGAAGGACTATGTTCGTATCATTATTTGTGACTCATAGGAATAAGAGTTATCGAATTCCGAGTTTGTATGATGGAGTTAGAGCCTTTTTAGTAAAATTAAAGATTGCGGGTGCATCAGGTCTGTTGTGCACCTTTTAGCGACCAGATCTGGCACTTTTAGTGTCCAGATATGGGTTTTAGCGACCAGAATAGGCATAATAAACTGTTGCATTTTCTGCTCATTTTTTAATCTTTTTTTGGTGAAAGAACACGGCTTGGGGCGATTTTTGAGCAAGAAATTATGAAAAATCTTGAGGTATGTCACTTGTGATTATTTCTACTCCATAATATTGAATTATCATCGAATAATCTGACTAGATTACATGTTTTTGAGGTGTAAATTGGGGATTTAGACCTAGGGATTTAAAAATAATATTTGAAGATTTGGAGGCCGAATATTATCGGAATTTAGTAATTTTGGTATGGTTGGACTCGTGGTTGAATGGGTTGTTGTATTTAGTGAGTTTCGTCGAATTTCGAGAAGTGGGCTCGAGGCTCGGGTTTTATAAATTCTATGGTTTTCGATTGGATTATGTTCCCTTAGCCTATTGTGATGTATTCTCTCTGATTTTAGATAGATTCGACGCGCGTGGAGGCCGATTTTAGGGGAAAACGAGTCACGAACTAGAGATTTCACTGGTTTGAGGTGAGTAATGCTTGTAAATAATATCCTAAGGGTTTGAAACCCCAGATTTCACATCGTAGCATTATATTGAGGCGTGACACGCATTCTATGACGAGTGCGGGGTCATTTACTATTGGGGATCGTCACTTGGTTCATCCCGAGTGATATTTCTACTATATTGGTGATTGATTCACATACTTTATTGATGTTGATTGGGCTTGTTGCCATGCTTGGGGCCTTGTGCCGACTTGTAGAATCCTTTCGGGATTGATATTACTGTTTTAGCATATTTTTGCATATCATTTGGTCTATGTCCAAGGTTTCAATACTGTTTTGCAAACTCAGCCATACTTCTAAATTTTGAATAACTCAAATGATATTTTAAATGGTATTTCGGGCTGAGAACTACTGTTTTACAAATTCCCAATGGGCTTATGATGATTTCAGGATCGAGCATGGATCGGGCTGCGCGTCGCAACAGTATTATATTAATGTGAGCATGGATCGTGCTGCGCGCCACAACAGTATTATATTGATATGAGTATGGACCGGGCTGCGTATCGCAGCAGTATTATGTTGATATGAGCATGAATCTGGGTGCGTGCTGCAACACTATTATATTAATATTGAGGTCGAGAGCCTAGATTTGATGCCACGAGATGGCTTGATATTGCGCTTGGGCTGTAGGAGCCCCTCTGAAGTCTGTACACACCCCAGTGAGCTCCGTCGATGATAAATAAATATGGATGGCTCGGGCTTCACGCCGCAGTGGGTACTGAATGTACCATCATATGTATTGCATTGTATTCATGCATTTATTCATTGTTTGTTGTTTGTGATATTTCTTGAGATATTTATCTTCTATGCTGGCACTATTTGATCATTGAGTGTTGGGGCCGAGTGGTTTGACAAGGAACAAGGATATTGCCCGAGGGGCAGATTTCTGTGTATAGTGTCACAAATTGTTTTGAAAGTATTTGCACAACCGTTGAAAAGATCATTTCTAAAAGAGGGTTTAAAACTGAGCCAAGATATTTTTTAAGATTTTTGCAGTTTTTACTGATTTTCGCCATTTAAAGGTTCTTCTCTGCTTCTATACAGCATGACGATATGTTTTACATCATTTCTTACTGCTCATTTGTTATTTACTTTTATTACTCACTGAGTTGGAGTATTCACTTTACTCCCTGCACCTTGTGTGCAGATGCAGGTACTTGTCACCCAGTAGCGGGTCCTGAGTTTATTGAAGTTTTGCTATCACAGTTGAGCCAGGTGACCGCCAGCATCTCCGGCACCAGATTTTCTCCCATATTGTCTGTTGTTCATGTTAATTTTTTGACTTTGTTCCCATCTCCGGACTTGTAGTAATTTAGTGAACTTTGTAGTAGCTTATGGCTAGTGATACCCCGATGTCAGGCTATGACGGGATAGTTCCTTATTGTTATCATTGTTTTCGGCGCTTTTGTTAATTCTAATCATATTTTAGCTTTATAAATGTTAAATAACAGTTAAAAGGTAGCGTTTGTTTTGTTGGCTGTCTTGTCTTCACGAGAGGCACTATCACGATCGGGTATGGATTGTGGGTCGTGATAGGTCAACTTTCTAACACTTATGCTCTCATTTAGGGACTAAGTGCCCAAAACTCTACGAAACTCAAACCCGAATATTCCGACAAATCAAAATAGAAAAAATAAATACGAGAAAAGCAGTTAATAGGAGATCAGAGTATAAATTCTTAAAACGACTAGTCGGATAGTCACAAAAGAAAGTCAAGTAAGTTTCACACATGCCTAAGTTAATTCTATCAGAATAAATCAAAGTTAAGTCAAATTAGAAAGTAGCACGGCAGAATATTATGAACACATGAACAAACAACTATTACATGTTTATATCATTTCCTTATTAGAACAGCAATCACACAAATTAAAAGACAAATTCATACATATTAAGTATAAAAACCAGCAGACCATGACATTAGTTCCAAACAAACAACACAGCATTTGTAATTATATTAAATATTTCATTAATTCAAAGTAGGATTACACTCTGGGAGATCAGTCAGTCCTTTAGAAACAACAAAAGCAAAAATAAAATAAGCCTCTACAGCCAAAGAGTGATAATCCTATAAAAGTTAAGGAATACAGACCATTAGCCTGTTGCACAATCATGTGTAAATTTATCTCTAAGGCCATAGCAGCAAGAATCCAGAAGGTCATTGCATTCATTATCAGTGAAGCATAAACATGATTTATACTTGGGGAGAAGATTGAGGATAATATCATTTTATCACATGAACCGCCAAAGATTCAGTGGAGTGGATATACTTGGAGCATATCATGGTAGAACTAGGATTTCTTGCATAATTAATCATATGGGTCCTAGAGTGTATGCAAACAGTCAATTATACTATATTGATTAATGGTGAGCCATCATAACCTTTCAATGCCACTAAAGGACTCAGATAAGGAGATCTCATGTCTCTTTTCCTCTTTGCCATTGCAATGGAAAGCTTGAGTATGAGCCTGAAAAGAATGATAGATGTGGCAGATTTTCATTATCATCCGAGATGATCAAAGCTAGCAATCACACACTTGTGTTTTGCAGATGAACTATTTCTCTTTTCCAGATGTGACATCACATCAGTGACTGTACTAGATCATTGCTTTAATCAATTTTCTGAAGCCTCGGGGCTAAAAGAAAACTTAGGAGAAAGTTCAATATACTTTGGTGGAGTGAACAGATATGACAGAAGAATCTAACATGAACTGGGTTTCTCTAAAGGTGAACTAACATTTAAATACTTTGGGGTTCCACTGCTGACAAGGAAACTTTCCCTAATACAGTGGCAACCTCTTATAGAGAAGATAGTGGCAAAGATCTCATCATAGAAAGAAATTGTCTTATGCAGGAAGAATTCAACTTGTCCAAATTTTATTTGGTGTGCAAGCCTAATGAGCCTAACTGTTTGTGCTACCTGCTACAGTCCAAAAGACTATTGATACCTACCGTAGAAGCTCCATATAGTCTAGCCGCAATACCATCACCAAGAAAGCTCTGGTTTTCTAGGATAAAGTTTGTGCTCCAAAAAGTATAGGTGGTCTTAACCTGACAAATTTACACCTTTGGAATAAAGAGACTATAGCAAAGACCTATTGGGATCTAGCACACAAATAGGATAAACTATAGATCATATGGATACACACATATTATATCAAATGCCAATCAATAAACTCTGTGGCTATACCTCAACATGCATGTTGGATGGTTCGGAAGATTATGGAAGCAATGTCTATACTGGAGGAAATGCAATGCAATTTCAAACTGGAAAGAGTCTCACAAGGCAAATATATATACAACTTATAGGAGAGGAAGCTAGAGTCCCATGTAAGTGCATGATATTCGCCAATGCTGCTCGACCAAAAGCAAGATTTATGCTATGGTTGCAACTGTAAGGAAGGCTACTAACTGCTGACAAATTAACCAAATGGGGAGTGAGATAAATACTCAATGTGTGATGTGCCAAAGCTCAGACAAAACTAACGAGCACCTCTTCCTAGAACTGCGGATTTGCTAAAGAAGTATGACATAGGGTGCTTCAATGGGCACAAGGACGACATTGAACATACTAGGATGACAACAACATCAATAAGAGATTATTAGTAGATCAAAGGGGAGATCTCAAGTTGCATAGATTTTCAAGATGATATACATGGAATATGTTTATAGAATTTGGATCGAAAGAAATATGAGAATTTTTGAGAATGTGTATAGAAATAATTAGTCATTAACTAGATATGTTGCTTGTGTTTGTAATGTGAGAGTTTAGAATTAACGAAGAAGTTCTTATGTTTAGATTCTAGAAAAGCTCTCTTAGATCATATTTTAGTTGAGAAGCAAATCGAAAAATGATTCCGCTACAGATCGATAAAACAATAGCAAATAAGTGGAGAATGTAGCTTAACAAAACATTGAACCTAGAACTTGGTTAAATAGCTATTTGATAATGAAACAAATTATGAAGCCTTTAGTTCTTTTTTGTTTCTGAAATCTTGAAGTTGATTTTCCAGAAATCTTAAAGTTGGTTGTCCATAAATGTTCTTTCCTAAAAATGGAAGTGAAGGATAGTGGATTTTCAGAAATAAGTTAAAGATCAGCGAGATAATGAAAGGAGGAATTCTGAATTGCAAAGAGCTTTTTCGTATGTGTGTGTGTGAAAATAGAGGTCTTATATAGAAAAAATGAAAATTTTCTTGTGCCCAAATGAAAGGAAATAATTCTAAGAATACAACCCCTAAATTTCTGGAAAAGGGCATCTTTTAAAATTGAACTGGACAACTGTCCATTTAGATATTCCCCCACATTTTTCAGCCTCCTTAACTCCTGAAATTAACCCCATTTTATCCAAATCTGACCTAATTTTATTAGTCTTATTGCATTTTGAACCTTTATAGAAGCTTCTCACATACCTAACTCAGATTTCTTAATTTTGGTGTGCCCTTTAGTCCCCTGAAAATTTTGTAATTGCAAATAACTGTCGCACCTCCTTTTTCACTATACCTGCAAGGACGTAAAGGAGTTTTTTCAATTAAAAGACAATCGGAACGGAATTTAGTTTATTAATTATTCAGAGTCACCACTTGAAAGATTAATGGTGTCCCAAGTCACCTGTTGAATCCTGAACCGAGGAAAAATATGACTCCGTTATAGTCCGCGAATCAGAAATTAGAGTAAGGAATTCTGTTAATACGGGAGAAGGTGTTAGGCATTTCCGAGTTCTGTGGTTCTAGCACGGTTGCTTAACTGTTGCATTTGATTTTATCTGATTTTAATACATGCTAGCTTATGTGCCTTTTATTCGTAAATCGCGTTTATCATTGTTTATTTAAAAGAATTGCGACGTCGTGAAAACGCATTTTGAACTCCGTCGCAATCAATGCACCAGTGGTTGTCAACACATTTCGACTTCATCGAGATTTAGATTTAGATCGCATCAATGCGCACCCGAGTTTAAGGAAGTAAATTAATTAAATCGCGCCTAAAGGTTCTAACGTAATATTATTTTAGAAATGCCATGAAGTTTGCTAAACGGCCCTCCCAAATTGTAATCCTTTTTAATAACCATTTACTGAGGCCCCACATTTATTTATTTTTGTTCGGTGAGGCTCGTCTCAATTTGTGAACCTCTTTTCTTTCATTATTTGTTTTATACAAATTACGATGTCGCGAGAACGCGTTTCGAACCCCGTCGCAATCAATGCACCCGTGATTGTCAACACATTTCGACTTTATCAAGATTTGGATTTGGGTCGCATCAATGCGCACCCGAGTTTAAGAAAGTAATTTAATTAAATCGTGCCTAAAGATTCTAACGCATCATTGTTTGGGGAAATGCTGTGAAATTCGTTAAACGGTCCTCCCGAATTCTTAGTAATTTTAATAACCATTTATTGAGGGCCTCGTCTTTTTTATTTGATTGGGCGAGGCTCGTCTCACTATTTTATTAAAAGGCCAACTTAAGAGTGACTACAATTTTCTATTGATCAATTATCTCTAAAAAAAAGCCTAATCACGTGTGAATTAAACTACCTAGTGAAATTAAGAACTGAATTACTGCTTGGGCCTTAATGCCAAACGTTGGCCCACCCCTCACGTCCACTTCACGTGAATCAAACTCCAACCAAATTTGACAAAGCAACAAAGAGGTAGATGGTGATAACTATTCTGAAATGGAATATTAGGAACATATATTTCAAACTAATTAGGGAACGGTTATCAATTTGTATAGATGATTGAAACACAATTAATCCAAAATTGCTTTTGCTTCAGCCATCAATAATTTTCAAATGGCTAATTCATATTTTGCAGTCCACTAAAACTTTTAAGCCCAATTGCGTTAATTCACTTGAGGAGTTGATGATTACCAGTGATCTATTGGAACTATTTCGTAGGCATTTTTAAGGCACAAATGCACATCATACAATTCAAACGAACTTAATTTAACCTAGTAGTCTATTCCGAGTTTCGCGAGTCCAATCATTTCTAAAATAGTTTTATTTAACCTTCTTTTGTCACATGCACCAGGCAGACCTATGGTTTACAATTCAATTCAATTTAAATAAGAACAAGCTTCACAGTCTAAGGTTTAATCCAACCTAATTGTACATTCACATTAGCACAGTCCATCTTCCTAAACAGTTCATATCAATAAATTCCAATTCAACTCAAAACAAATTATATCAAATAGCTAGGCTATTATAGTTACAGTTAACTATTAAGCATAAAATGTGACATAGAAGCCTCAATACACACTTCATTTCATTTCAACAGCCGAAGGTATACAAATATGTACCTGGAAATTGTAGAACAAAGAAGAAGAAGAAGGATCACAAACAGTAACGAATAGTTTCCAGCAGTATTGAATAATCGACAACCCAGAGATGAGGTTTAAAAAAAATTCAGATGTGCTTTACAATCAGCAGGATCAGCAGACAAGATCAAAATGCATTCAAATAAGCCCGAATAACAGCTAAAATGACCCAGCAACACCCCACAACAATTCAAAACCACGATGAAATCCAAATGAACACCTAGTAGCTTTGAAATGAAGCAGAAAGACCACTGAATCTCTCTATGATGTGATTTCAAATCGAAAATCCAAAATGAACTAAAAATGCAATAGAACAGTAACTTCTCTTCTAATTTGTTTGTAAGGTTTTGCTACTGTTTTTTTTTTGTTTTGTTTTTTTGGAATTCAAAAGCTAATTTAGATTTAAAAAAACTAGAATCGAAAGAGTGTTTTTGGGAGATAATAATGGCTGAAAGGAAGAAGACCCTTCCCTAAGGCATTTGATGCCCTTTTATAGGCAGCCAAGAAGGGGATAAATCACATTTTGGATTTCTATTTTAGTCCCTCCCTTTTTCTATTTTTTACTTGCTCAACAAGTAAATACCTTTATTGTGCTAGCATCTACACTAAAGTACCCTTCTAAAAGGCCCTAGGATGCTCTTTTACCCCAAAATACCCATAATACCCTTACCCCTATTTTGAAATTACCAATCCTAATAAAATTACCCTTTTCCAATGCCCAAACTACCCTTATCACCCCCTGAAATTACTAATTTCCCCTTACCCTTAGTTAAAACCTTACTAAAGTTAATTCAACTAAACTAATCAGCTATACCCAAACCTTAAACCTAATTAAAACTCTGAACTAATTAATATCAAATAACACCATCATTGAATAATCAACTGACAAATAAAATCAAAAACTAAAATCAAGCAAACTAAAATCTATTGGAACAGATTAAAAGAAATATTAACTTTATACTACTGAACTGAAAACTATACAAAACATATGACGCTCAACTAACTACTGGAATCAGGTCAAGTCCCAAATCAGTTTCACATGAACAAAACAAAGGAAAAACCTAATTAAACTAGCAGCTAATTGACCATTTAATATTGAGCATTCAAACTTAACAAAAAAAAATCAAAATGGAATTAGAATTTGAACAAAGAAGTGAGGATTAACCTAAAAATTAACCTAAACATTTACAACCATTATAGCGACGAGATGCTATTGAACTAAACTAGGAATTAAGAACTATGCCCGATTGAACAGACAAAACACTAAATCAAAAAAGAAAACTAAAAAAGAGACAGAGAAGAACCCTTACTGAAATTTGGCCGTCATGAAAACCTTCAAAACTAACTTCAAGTTAGTATTATACGTCCATTTTATAAGAAATAAACCTATAATACTACCCTGAGTTTGCTCGAATTTGATAAATCAATGGAATGGTTAAGCACAATGAACACAAGATTTGAAATTGGGGGCGGCCTGGTAAGATTCGAGGGTTTCTAGGTAAGGATTAGTGATGAGGGAGGAACGGGGAGTGTATGGTATGAATTTGGGTTGATTTGGCCTATTTTGTGACTTGGCCGGAAAATCAAAACTGAAGATTCAAAGAGGTGGACTCTGATTCGAAGGCCTTCGAGCGTGAGGATAGAAAGCGGGGGGAGAGATGATTATGTGGTGAAAATTTTGGGTCATTTGGAGCTCCGCCGCTGGCGGAGGCGATTTCCGGACGGCGGCTGTGGTGGCGTTACATTCTCTGATGAGAGATGAAGAAAGGAAAGGGTGAGGGGGTCAGAGGTAGCGTTAGGACAATTTTATACTATTAAACCTAGGACACTTCTCGTCCACTGGATCAGAGATCAACGGCTTAGATTGGTTTTACGGAACGACGTCATTTGAAAGTTAGATCTTGGACCAGGTTGAAGAAAAGATTTTGGCTGCCTAGGCATTTGGGCTGAGGAAATAGGGTTGGCAACGATCCCAATTGGCTTCTTTTATTAGAGGCAACCCTTTTTTTCAATTATTTCCTCACCTTTTCATTTATCTCTATTATCTTTTTGTATTTTCTTTTCTCAATATTATAAAAAAAAATTCTAATTTTTATAAAGATGCAAAATTAACATAAAATCCTAATACATTTCAAAGCGAAGGCTAATTAAATTCCTAGAATTGTTTTAAAAAATATTTTATGACAAATTCACAAAAATAATTAAAATGCAAAAGTGAACTTATTTTTTTGTGATATTCATGTTTTGTTCTAAAACAAATTAACCCCCTAATTAACCCTAAAATATGAAGTTATATCCTAAATGCAAATACATATTTTTATTTTTTTATGTGAATTAACATGCACAAATAAGATACAAAAAATTAATAGAAAATAACACCAAAATGCACAAAATTATAAAAAATAAAGAAAAATCATTTTTTGAGTTTTTTTGGGAATAATTAGCTTAGAAAAAAATCCGTGCCCACAGCTGCGGCTCTTTGCCCGGAAACACGAAGAGTTTTCGTGTAAAGATAAGTGAGCGGAAATGAGGGATTTTTTCCTGTTCGCATATTCCGTATGAAGCAATCTTGAAAAATTTGACCGCACCCTGCTTCAGATGTTGCCTACATATCCTAGGCGAAACAGGAATCAGGTCTGTGCAGTTCGGGAGTGTCTGGTAACCGGGACTACCAGGAGCTCTGATTCACTACGATTGCTGCTGCTACTTCTTGTTGACCTTCCTTATTATACCGTGTCAAAAATTAAAGAAGCTAGCCTAACCTATGAGCTACGAATTACAAAATCCTGTCTAATTTCTTCAAACTTGTTCTTGTACTTCCTTGTTGTCTTGTGGTCTTGTATTCCATTGGTAAAATCTATTGTTGTTTCTTCAAATTGCTAACTGAGATGTTGTTCCTTCTCTCCAAATTGCTGAACTTGAATAATCCTGAACTTGAAAGTATTCCTCTGTTATCTAGGCGGGTTCCTGATTGCTGAACTTGAAGTTAAATGTATTCCTCTATTATCCAGGTGGGCTCCTGACTGTTGCACTTAAACTTGAATGTATTCCTCTGTTATCCAGGCAGGCTATTGACTGCTAAACTTGGAATTGAACGTATTCCTCTATTATCCAAGCGGGCTCCTAACTTCATAAAAATAGACAAAACAAAGAAAAATTTCTGCCCCAGTTTGGAAACTAGGCACATGTTACCGGGTATTAACAAGAATTTGACTAAACCTTGACTTGTAATACCTCTGTTTTACAGGCGGGTTCCTGATTTTCAAAACTTGAATTGTATACCTCATTCTTCACGCGGGCTCCTGACTTCATCTACAACTTAAAATATGACAACCTCCATTCTCCACGCGGGCTCCTGACTACTAAAATTTGAAATGCATGTCTCTGTTCTCCAGGCGGACTCCTGACTTCAAAATAGACAGAGAAATTGATTGAAAACTAAAACTTGAATTGTATCACCTCTGTTTTTCAGGCGGGCTCCTAATTGCTCAAACTTAAATTGTATGTCTCTGTTCTCTAGGCGGACTCGTGACTACCGAAATTCAAAATGCATATCTCTGCTCTCCAGGCGGACTCCTGACTTCAAAATAGACAGAGAAATTGATTGAAAACTAAAACTTGAATTGTATCACCTCTGTTTTTCAGGCGGGCTCCTGATTGCTAAAACTTAAATTAAATCTCTCTGTTTTCCAGACGGACTCCTGACTACCAAAATTCGAAATGCATGTCTCTGTTCTCCAGGCGACTCCTGAATTCTAAAATTCGAAATGCGTGTCTCTATTCTCCAGGCGGACTCCTGACTTCAAAATAGACAAAGAAATTGATGGACAACTAATACTTGAATTGTATCACCTCTGTTTTCAGGCAGGCTCCTGATTGTTAAAACTTAAATTGTATGTCTCTGTTCTACAGGAGGACTCTCGACTACCGAAATTCGAAATGCATGTCTCTGTTCTCCAGGCAGACTCCTAACTTCTAAAACTCGAAATGCATGTCTCTGTTTTCCAGACGGGCTCCTGACTTCAAAATAGACCAAGAAATTGATTGAAAACTAAAACTTGAATTGTATCACCTCTGTTCTTCAGGCGGGCTCATGACTGCTAAAACTTGGATTGTATGTCTCTATTCTCCAGGCGAACTCGTGACTACTGAAATTCGAAGCGCGTGTCTCTGTTCTCCAGGTGGACTCCTGACTTCTAAAATTTAAACTGTATGTCTCTGTTCTCCAGGCAGAATTCTGACTTCAAACTTGCAAAGCATGTCTCTGTTCTCCAGGTGGACTCCTGACTTCAACAAAATAAACAACCAACGTTCTACCCCAGGTTGGAAGCTGGGTGTATGGGTCAGTGTTAAACTGAATCATATTACCATATATTACTAAGAATCGAAAGTTAAATCCTATTATCCAGGGAGGTCCTAACAACTCCTGACAATTACAAATCTACGGTATTACTCTCACTGCATCTACAAGGGTTTTAAACTACATCCTATTATCCAGGAGGTCCTGAAAACTCCAAACAGTTACGAACCTAAGGTGTTTCTTCTCACTACATCATGTTATCTTACCCGGGTATTTGAATTGCGTCCTATTATCTGGAAGGTCCTGACAACTTGAATTTTATCCTAAACATGCAACTTGAAAACCAAATTATATTCCCCTATGCTATTCATGATTATCTTGTGTTTTATTTGCGATCAAACCTGATTACTGCTTGCTTTTTCTTTATGGAGAATGCCTCCTGAACAACCAACTTTTCTGCCTCTGTTTCAATCAAAGAAAATTTCATTAGTTTAAAATGGTGGTTAGTTGATGGCATTCTTTCTGAGCAATCCTTCCACTGCCTTGCTTTGTGTTGATTGACTTCCTCAAATTGACCCGGAACCGCTCGACTTTCTGAGTGCCTTTCAAAGTCCCCAACTTCTTACAACGCGGATGATTTGTAACCATGTTGTTGTTTCAATCTCTGACCCCCCTTTATCTGAAACTCTTCTTTTCCATGACATTTCCTAATCATTCCAGCGATGCCACTTCCGGTGACTCCCTGTATTCTACCTTCATAATAATGTTTTTGACATGCTCTGACCACATCGTGCTTTATGCTTTCCAGAATCTGGTAGTGAGTTTTGGAATCCCTTTCTACTTGCTTTGAAAAAAATTGACATTGAAAACATCTTAGACAGATAAAACCCCGACAAGAAAATAAAATGTAATGATTTTACGAGTTAAGGATAAAAAGAATCCAAAATTGGATTACTACTAAAAAGAAAAGGGGAAAAAACTTATTTGACCGGGACAGCTGGTACCAATGATCATGACATGCATTTCGGACTAATCGGCCCAATCTGTCCAAATAATCAGCTCTCAGTTGCCATACGTCATTGCCCAAAACTTCCATCACTTGTTTGCTTTACCCAAACCTTAACCTTGTCTCCCTTGCGGTGCCACGAAACAGTTTCAATCTGTAGGCCTTTCTCATTTTTCCATTTCTCAACTCACTTTCGCCATAAGGTGCCCGTGAGGGTTTTCACCACTAAGACTCTCTCATATTATTTTTCTCTAAGCTCCCATCGCCTTACGGTGCCCGTGAGAGTTTTCACTATTAAGGCTCTCTCATTTTTATCTTTTATTTTTCTTTCTTGAACCAAAGTGTTGTCCCTGTTGCAAATTAACATTTCCAGCTTGACTAGGCATTTCTCAAAATTTGATCAGAAGGTCTTTGTATGGACCGTAACGTAGTCTTTTGGATGAGTTAGAAAAAGGGTATAAAAGGCTCAAAATAATTTTAAAATAGGTTAAAACTACAACTTTTGGAATCCAATTTCTCACAACGAACCACAACTTCTGCCCCAGTTTCTTGCTCGGGGACTTTTAGATATTTATTTTGGTGTGACTGAACCTCGTAGAGGCTGCCTACGTACACTTTCGGTATCAAGTTAAACGTAATTCACTTTATCATAATTACATTTGTTGTAATTCTTTTCCTCTTTTCTTTTTTTTTCTTTCTTTTTTCTTTCCTTTTTCTTTTCCTTCTATTCTTTCTCTTCTTTCTCTTCTTTTCCTTATTTTTCTTTCTTTTCTTTCTATTCTTTTTCTTTTCTTTTCCTTCTTTTCCTTCTTTTCCTTCTTTTCTTTTCTTTTTTCTTTTCTTTATGTTCGGCACCTGCGTTTCTTGATCGTGCGATTGATTCTGAAAGAGGGGTATAAAAAATAATTAAGGCTCAAAGGGGATGACAAGGGAAAAAAATATTTGGATAGCAGAACAAAATGCCTTCGTCATTTCAATCTTTAAAATATGCCAAATACAAATAGATACATTCATAAATAGAGAAATCATACATAATATCTCTTGACCGCATCGGAATTGGTGGCCATTTCTGCACATTTTCCTTCTATATCTGTCAAACATAGTGCACCGTTAGACAACACTCCGGTTACAACAAACGGCCCCTGCCAGTTTGGGGCAAATTTCCTTTTGCTTCAGCCCAATGAGGCAAAATTCATCTCAGTACTAACTGTCCGACTTCGAACTTCCTTGGACGTACTTTCTTGTTGTATGCTGTTGCCATTCTTCGTTGGTACAATTTACCATGACATACTGATCCTAACCTCTTCTCATCAATCAAACTCAACTGCTCAAGGCGGCTTTTCACCTATTCATCATCATCGATATCAGCCTCTACAACGATTCATAGAGACGGGAGTTTCACCTCTACGGGTATTACTTCATCGGTGCCATACACCAATGAATAAGGATTTGCCCCCACTGAAGTACGCACAGTGGTGCGGTATCCCAACAATGCAAAAGGAAACTTTTCATGCCAATGTCTCCAACCTTCCCCCATCTTCCGCAATATTTTTTTTATATTCTTATTGGCCGCCTCAACCGCACCATTGGCCTTAGGGCGGTACGGATTAGAATGCATAAGGGTAATCTTGAACTGCTCACACGTTTCCTTCATCAAATGACTATTGAGGTTTGCCCCATTGTCTGTAATGATCACATTTGGTATCCCAAGTCGACAGATGATGTTCCAATGTACAAAATCCACCACAGCTTTCTTGATTACAGACTTGAACATTTTAGCCTCTACCCACTTGGCACAATAGTCTATAGCTATCAAAATGAACCCGTGCCCGTTTGACGATGCTGGTTTGATTAGCCCAATAACATCCATGCCCCATGCAACAAAAGGTCACGGTGCACACATCGTATGTAGTTCCGATGGCAGAGAATGAATTAAATCTCCATGTACTTGGAATTGATGACATTTACGTACAAAACTGATACAATCCCGCTCCATAGTAAGCCAATAATAACCTGCCCGTAGGATCTTCTTTGCCGAAACATTTATGCTCATATGCGGTCCACAGACTCCTGAATGTACCTCGGTCATGATAGATGTGGCCTGACTTGCATCCATGCATCTCAACAGCCCGAGATCTGGGGTTCTTTTATATAACACTCCTCCACTAAGGAAAAACCCGCTTGCCAATCGCTGAATCGCTCTTTCTGATCACCAGTGGCCTGTGCCGGGTATACCCCCATTCTGATATATTCCATGATGTCGTGAAACCACTGCTCGCCATCAAGTTCCTCTTCTACCATATTTTAATAAGAATGCTGATCTCGGACCAGAATCAGCAATAGGTCCACATGAATCCTTTGAATGTGCCTGAACTCTACAAACCGGAACCGTCGGCAAAGCTCATGCAAACATTATTGGTACGATATAAGCTTTAAATCCCATGTCTCCCATTTTCCTTGAATTTGGTGTACCAGTAGGTCCGAGTCACCCATGACAAGGACTTCATGAACACCCATATCTACAGCTAATCTCAGTCCCAAGATACACGCCTCATATTCAGCCGTATTGTCCGTACAAAAGAAATGAAGCTAAGCTGTAACAGGGTAATGTTGACCTGTTTGGCTATTTCAAAAGTAATTACCGCTCCTATTCCCATGCCTTTCATATTCGCAGTACCATCAAAGAAGAGCTTCCATCCTCGCTTCTCGACTTGTTCCAATTCATCAATGTGCATCACATCTTCATCAAGAAAATAAGTTTTCAATGGTTCATAATCTTCATCGACTGGATTCTCCACCAAATGATCAGCTAATGGTTGTGCTTTTATCGTATTCCGTGTCACATAGATAATGTCAAACTCTGTAAGCAGGATCTGCCACTTTGCAAGCCTCGATGTGGGCATAGGCTTCTGAAAAATATACTTTAATGGGTCCAAGCGAGATATGAGGTAAGTAGTGTAGGATGACAAATAATGTTTCAACTTCTATGCCACCCAATTTAGGGCGCAACACGTCCTCTCCAGATGAGTATCTTGACCTCGTAAAGATATGAACTTCTTGCTGAGATAATAGATAGCCTACTCCTTCCTGCCCGTAACATCATGTGGCCCAGTACACAACCAAATGAATTATCCAAAACCGTCAGATATAGAATCAAAGGCCTCCCTAGTTCTGGTGGGACCAACACGGGTGGGTTCGACAAATACCTCTTTACCTTATCAAAATCCTCCTGACATTCATTAGTCTGTTTGACAGCAGTTTCTTTCTTTAACAATTTGAAAATCAGCTCACAAGTTGTCGTGAGCTGAGCAATGAACCTACTGATATAATTCAATCTTCCTAACAAACTCATCACCTCAGTTTTGTTTCATGGAGGCGGCAATTACTGAATTGCTTTGATCTTCGACGGGTCTAGCTCGATACCCCGACAGCTGACTATAAACCAACTTCCCAGATTGCACCCCAATAGCATATTTTGCAGGATTAAGCTTGAGATTATACCTGCGATGCCTTTGAAAGGACTTTCTCGAATCCGTGAAATGGTCGGACTGGTGTCTAGACTTTACGATCACGTAATCCACATACACCTCGATTTACTTATGTATCATATCATGGAATATTGTTGTCATGACCCTCATATAAGTTGCCCCAGCAACGGCATGACCCGATAACAAGACGTTCCCCACAGCGTGATGAATACCGTGTTTTCTGCATCTTCCTTTTTCATTAGAATCTGATGATAACCCGCATAACAATCCACACAAGAACCAATACCATGTTTTGCACAATTGTCAATCAGTATGTGGATGTTTGGCAATGGAAAATTATCTTTTGGACTCCTTGTTAAGATCCCGATAATCGACACACACCCTGGTCTTGCCATCTTTCTTCGGCACAGGCACAACATTAGATAACCAGGTGGGATACCGTGTAACCCGAATTACCTTTGCATCAAACTACTTGGTAATCTCTTCCTTGATCTTTATGCTTATGTCCGTTTTGAACTTTCTCAGCTTCTGCTTGACAGGAGGGAGTGCCGGATCAGTGGGCAATTTATGAGCCACTAAATCGGTACTTAGACCCGACATATCATCATACGACCATGCAAAAACATCCTTGTATTCAAACAATGATTTAATTATCTCCTCCTTGAGTTGTGGCTCCAGATGAACACTTACTTTAGTTTCCCACACATTATCTTGGTCCCCTAGATTAAATGTTTCTGTGTCATTGAGGCTAGGTTTGGGTTTTTCTTCAAAGTGACTTAGTTTTTTACTAATTTCCTCGTAGGCCCCATCATCGTCACATTCCATCTCATCATCATGCTCGATTTATTGTATTATTATTTTTGAGTTAGATTGGCTTTTAAACTGGGCCGAAGATTCCTCATGCATGTCATGTCATTGATATTAGCATAAAAAGAACTATACATAAAAGAAAAGAAAGTAAAAAACGGAAACAAAAATAGAAAAAAAAGAAGAAGAATTGAATTTCATTAAATGTAATGATAACAGGGTTTTAACTCATCCAAACGGACAGAACATAGCAACTGAATTACAAACCCTAGACTAATCCAGGTGAACAAAAGGAAAACAAAACCCACTACCATGACTCCCTTCGAATTTGAAGAGGAGTAGCTTCTCAATTGCTGACATTCACACGTGGTCCGATGTACTGTATGTCTTCTTTGCTTGACCCTTCCCCGGCCTCAATCACGTTTACTTAAGCAAATACCCTCTCGAACCTTTATCCAAGTTCCCCTCTGCACCAATCAGTGGACCTGACACCTTTGACAATAACTACTTTTTGACACCCGGCCTGGCGAAGGACCTGGACAAGGTGGAATCAGTTTGGGAAGAAACCAACCTTTCTTTTTCAATTTACGAGCCCTTCTAACATCTGCCGCTGTTGGATTGAACCCCAACCCGAAGGTGTCCAGATTCTTGGGCAAAGAAACAGGCTGAACAATGCCCTGAACCTCAGCCCCCTGACCTTTCTCTGGCACATACCCGTTACTCAGCATTTCTGATACTACCCTGACGGTCGCAGCTGCCATCCTGGAACGTGGAATGCTTTTACCCTTCGGCACTCTATTCACCGAGATCGTGTCAAAGACATAACAAACCCACGACCCCTTATCATCATCAGTCTCTATAAAGGGCACGATGGCATCACTTACAGCGCATGTGGGATCTTCCCCATAACACGATTTCTTGTCTATACCACTCGAACTTGACCATTTGGTGCAATGTGGAAGGTACTGCTTCGGCTGCGTGGATCCACGGTCGGCCCAACAAAATATTATAAGATACTGCAGCGTCCAACACCTGAATTTCCATAGTGAACTCGACTGTGCCAATATTTAATTCAAGTATAATATCCCCCATCGTGTCGATTCCACCTCCGTCGAACCCTCGAACACAAGCACTATTTTTGTGGATTCTATCATCATCAATCTTCAACTTGTTTAGTGTAGACAATGGACAAATATTGGCACTAGACCTGTTATTAATCAACACCCGAGTAACCATTGAATCTTCACATTTGACCATCAAGTAGAGAGCCTTATTATGTTCTGTGCCCTCCACGTGCAATTCATCATCAGGAAATATTACCTGTTTACCTTAAAAATCTTGATGGAAGTTGTCTCCAGATGCTTCACCAAAATTTTGTCGGGCACATGAGCTTTATTTAATATCTTCATCAGATCCCGACGGTCCTCGTCCAAGTGGCTCAATAATGATAACAACTAGATCTGAGCTGGCATTTTTCTCAGTTGTTCAATAATGGAATAATTATGTACTTTTATCTTTTTCAGAAATTCCTCCGCTTCTTCTTCTATCACAACTTTCTTGACTAGTACTGGGTTGTCTTTAGTTCCCCTAGCCTTTCTCAACTCTTCGGGGGCAAAACAATGCCCCGACCGAGTTAACCCTGTGCTTTACAACTCTCTTCCTCAATGTCCTTTCCTTTGTATCTCACCACTACCTTTTCATATTTCCACGACATGGCTTTGTTACTGTCTATCGATAATTGGACTACCAGCTTTATGATAATCGGTTCTACGCAGGCCCCTTCACAACAACTACGGGCGTAGATGATGACCCTGGTACCACTAAATTGACGTGCTCTAGCTTCTTTGCAGCAACAAATGGCCCTTTCCCCGTTACCACCACCGGCTTATATTTTATCTCTTTCGGCTGAACCATTGGCTTTGCACTAACTATCTTTTCTTTGCCCTTGGCTTCAGTAGAATGAACTATCATGACCGTCTGCGAGGGCTTTTTAGGATCTGTCCCCTTGTGTATCAGTTCAATCATATTGGCTTCATAATGCACTGGTAACGGATTTTGATTGATGTTTGGAGCTTCCGGAGCCTGTACTTCAATACGGCGATTATCAACAAGTTCCTGCACCGCATTTTTCAACTTCCAACATTTTTCAGTATCGTGCCCCGAAAATCCCTGAACGATACTCACAGCTAACAGAATGGTCCAGGTTTCTGGGAGGGGGGTTTGGTACTTTGGTCTCAATTGAGGTCAACATTCCCAACTTTTTCAATCTATGGAAGAGAGTGGTGTAATATTCTCCCAGCGGAGTAAATATTTTTCTGTTCGAGACCTTCTCACTTTTAAAAGCTTGGTTTTGTTGAAAGTCGATTCCTGGTCTATTATCCCTAGGAGGTGGATAAGTGTTTTGTGGAGGTGGATATGTGTTTTAGGGAGGTGGATATGTGTTTTGGGGAGCCGGAGCATGCCATTGCGGGTGCGCTGGAGGTTGAGTGTATGTCTGGGCATGGTGGACAGAAAAATGTGGTTCTGGTGGTGGGTAATAATGTTGTAGTGGGCCATATAGGGTGTACTGGTAATTTGGGTGGTGGGGTCTGGGTTGGTTGTAATAGGGTGGAGGGTTGTTGGACCTGGACCAAGTACCAGATTCAACTGTGGCAACTTCTTCCTTCTTCTTCTTTCCGAGCAAACCACCAGTACCACTTTGGATGGCCTGGGTGGTTGCTTTCAATGCAGAATAGATCAAGATTTTGTTAGACTTCAATCCCTCTTCAATCATGGCTCCCATATTTACCATTTCATTGAATGATTTTCCAACAGACGTCACCAGATGACCAAAGTTGGTCGGCTCCAATGTCTGCACGAAGTAGTCTACCATCTCTCTCTCTCTCTCTCTCATCGGGGGATCAACTCTTGCTGCTTGTTCCCTCCAGCGGAAACCAAATTCTCTAAAACTCTCCACGGGCTTCTTCTCCAACTTCAACAATGATAGACGATCGGGGACTATCTCAAGGTTATACTGAAAATGACCAATGAATGCTTATGCCAAATCAACCCATGTATACCATCGGCCGGGGTGCTGTCTTGTGCACCATTCCAGTGTGGACCCACTCAGACTTTGATCGAAATAGCTATCAGTAATTCATCCTTCCCCTCAGCTCCTCTCATTTTACTGTAGAAACCTTAGATGTGGCCCACCGGGTCTCCATGTCCCTCGTACAAATCGAACTTGGGCATTTTGAACCCTGCGGGCAACTGAACATTAGGGAAAGGGCACAAATCTTTGTAAGCAACAGTGACTTGGTTGCCTAAACCATACATGTTCCTGAAGGATTGCTCCAGGATTTTGACTTTACGAATCACTTCGTCATGTTCCGCATTCATAACGAGTTTCTCAACTTCTCACGGGATCTTAAAATGGGGTGATGGATATATGGCTCAGGAGCTTTAAAACTGGGTTCAGGAGGGTAATATTGAGTGTCGTGAGCTTGGAGCAGTGGCTCACTGGACGATCTATGTAATGTGGCTGGGGGACGTGCCACAAAGACTGGTACCATGGGTGGAGGAGGGTTCATTTTGGGTGGTGGAGCTGGAGGAGCATATGAAGTGGTACCATAGCCCTGAGTGTGATAGGGGAAGGTTGAAGATGCATTGGGAGTGGTGGGCTTTGGAGCCTGAGCTGGAGGTGGGATGTAGGATGGGTTAGTGGGGTATGATGGTGCTGGATTCCCCTGAGACCAAGCTCAGTGCATTTCGGCCATTTGCGCATTCAGTTTCTACATCTCTTCTTTCATAGCACCCACATCTGTTACCTCAGCTTCATTTGCAGGGTCCACAATAATGATATTCGCATCCTGACCTGTCATGTCTACTTTATCTTTTGACCGAGTGTTGTACGGATGGGTTTCCAGAATGCCAGATCAACTAATCACCTGTAAGGACTCACACATTTGGACAACAACTTGTTAGTGATTAGGCTTTAACAGATTGGATAGCCGCACGTTGGCATGAATGCACTTATACAATTAACCGTCTCTATTATGCATTTGCTCGACTGCATTCGTCATCCCGAACTTTTATTATTTTCCATCACAACTTTCTTTCATTTCCTCTTTTCTCTCTCTTTCGCTTTCTTATTCTATCCTTTCTTTGTTTTTCCGCTCTTTATATTTTTTACCCTCTTTTCTTATTTTCATTCCTCCTTTCCCTTGTTTTTCCGCTATTTTCTTTCCTTTCCCTCCTTCTCTGTTTCCTTCTTTTTTTCTTTTCTCTTCCCTTTTACGATTACGGTCAAATTCTATAGAGATTTCCTACGTATCATGACCCCACAGGAATCAGACCAAGCGTAGTTTGTGAAAACAAGCGTGAAAACAAAGGATAAAATATTTTTTGGAAATTTTAATTTCATTGCTAAAACAAACTATTACAAACTAGACACTTTGCAGAATGAAAATAACAAATGCAAACTAAAAACAAATACAGAGTCCAAGACTACAAACATACTTGATGTGAAAATACAACGGATATACAAATGATAGACTCAAAAATAGAAAACTACAGAGACAGACTATGCGTACTCTAAAGCCTCAAATATAGGTGCCCGCGGGGTATCGTTCGGCCTCGCCGCGAGCCTAGGATCCAAATCCCTATCAAGTTTCTCTAATTCATTCATGGTTTTCTTCACATAGATCATTACTGTTGGGACAAAAGTAGTATAGGTCATATCTTCGCAAACCCGACATCTTCTGAAAATGGTGCGAGCAATGGCTCTAATCCTGTCTCTTGTTTGCTTCTTTTCCATAAGCAGACGTTTTATCTGATCACTACATGCCTTTAACGCCTGAGAATCCAACAAGTGTTGATCCTGCAACTGCAACACTATTACCTCCATTTGGGCCAACAGGTCATAACAATGTCCACTTTCAATTTCAAAATCCCTAGCCTGCTTAACTGCTTTTTCTTAAAGGGCAACCACCTTTCTCTTTAGATTGGAAACAATTTTCTCGTGGTACCTTTTCAATTGATTCAAGTATTGGCGACGCTCCTCTATTCTTGTAGCCCATTGTGCTTTGAGTTCTGCCATGACATTCTCAGATTTTTCTAATTCATTCCGACATTCCATGACTTCATTTTCCAACCCTTTTATCAATTGCTCGTCTGATCGACTCCTTGGTTGTTTATCCGCGGCTATTCTCAACTGCCGGATTTGGTCTCTAAGTTCTTCATTTTCTCAAGCCAGTCTATTCTTCTCACCTTGATCTGCGGCAATTTGCACACTATTCTCAAATTTCAAACTTTCAACTTGCTGCTTCACCTTCTCGATTTCAGCCTGGTAACCTTCTTCCTTTGCTAACCAATCCCATTGCTCTTGGGACGAATCGGTAAATTCTTTGAGATGAGGTCTTTTAGTCGGTCTCCCGCATGGCATGTCACCTCTGAACCAATCGTGATACCCAGGGGAAACTTCCCCTTTAACCCTATCTGACACATAAGTATTCGCTGTTAAATGTTGACACTCACTCCAGATCTGGCGAACTTCTTCTTCGGGGAACCGACCGTCATGACTAATTTCGCCCACTTGGGTACTCAGATCTTCATCTTTTGGTACTACTTGATACCTCCCGAGTTGTCTCAGAACCCTATATGGCGCATAGGGCTGGATGATTTTAAGTCACATCAACAGAAAATAGGGCCTGACTGCTGGCATATATAATTTCTTTGACAGGCAACCATCCCAGCGCCTACTGTATCTGGTTGGCAGTGATATCCCGTATATGTTTGCTCCCATAGGGCATAAAAAGATCGATGTGGCTAATTGTACATACCTTTGTTACTATTGAAGGTAACTCAAAATTCTTATATCACTCTCTTCCTGAATTGTAGATAATGTTTATCTTTACTAACTGGGTACCTTGTACCCTTCTCCGCCTTGCTTTTTTTACTTTTTGAAACTTATACCGCCTGATTCTCTCGTCACTTTTCACCACATGGGTGGATAAATATTCGTGCCCTAGGGCTTCCCAACAAGAATTTACATGTAATAGTACACACACGATCTACTGAATACCTTACATGTAATCATTATAAGAGTCGTGCAGAATCAAGTTCCTTTTACTCAACTTTTCCATAACTACGTGCAATCCCATAAGAATCGTCTTTCTAAATGTAGATATAATTTTATTATGAATAAGATAGGATTTAGGAAATTGAGTTCATAAAACTGAGCGCTACCACACGATCTAGAGTAAGAAGAAAGAGTGATAATCCTAAATGTCCTGTAGCATCCTGCTTATAAGTGTGGTGCACAACAGTCCCATAAAGAAGACTCTACTAGACACGGCTTATAGACTCCCCAGGATAGAACTTCTCTGATACCATTTTTATCATGACCCAAACCGATGGGCCGCGACGAGCACCCGATGCCATACACGGCCCAAGCCTACCACTATGTAACTATAAACTCTGGAGGGGTAATCCTTAACTTAGGCCGATGTTGCCATACTCTGAATCATCTTAAAATATCATCTCTCTAGTTTGATGGGTAAACATACCTAAAAACTCATATAATAACTATGCATGCTGATGAGACTACCATTGACGTCTACTGATAAACCAAAATATACATGACTCGTCTACAAGCCTCTAGAGATAACTGAATTGTATCATGATCGGGAAAGGGCCTCGATCTACCCATCAACGTTGTATATATAAAACAATCTCCAAGGTATAGACCTGGTAACTCCGAGAAAGTGGAGCGTACAAACCAAGTTGATGTTTGACTCTATCTACTGGGAAGATCTATCCAACTGTCCATCAGAACTTGCAGGCATGAAATATAGCATCCCCTAGTAAAAGGGACGTTAGTACGAAATAATGTACCAAGTATGTAAGGCAAAAATATAACTTAAAGCTTAAACTGAACTGATAATATAACAACTAAAAGTAACTGAGAGTCAACGATAATCTAAGGATATGCTTACCTACTGATACCGACTCAACTCTCTAAATATAGTAAGTAAAATAGTTGTCCGACCCTATAAATCTCAGTATGTGTATATATATATATATATATATATATATATATATATATATATATATATATATATATATATATATATAATTTCTCTAATGTAGTAGGATCTCTCATAGGCGCTCGGCCATACTAGGCTCTATATCTCGTCCATGCTGGGCTGGTATATAGGAGCTCGACCACAGTAGGCTCGGCATATAACTTACCATCTGATCATAGATTGCCCAATAGGAGCTTGCCTATCGAGTATAGCTCGATGGCAATAAAAATATTGTAATACTTTATATATAGGCTCTATGCTCTATTGACTGGAAGAAGACAGTACTCAATTGAATATGATAAGGGAGAATACTATAACTTATGAGACTAGAAAAATGTACATAAATTCAGGAATATAAATTTTTCTTTATGCCTCGTTATTAAATTTTTGTAATTATGAGATCATGCTAAAATAAAGGAAGGACTTAGCCTTATCATACATGTATGATCTCTTCCTTATTACTCAACCAAGCTCAACACAACTTTTTGTATCTACAACAAGTGAAATGATATTGTTAGTGACATATAATGTTGTATCATCGTATTTGGCTAGTTTCATGACTTAAGGAAAATCGAGTAGCAACTACCCTATTTTAATACATCGCAAAGACCACTAAGGGTCATCATTATCCAAACAATAACAAATATAATCAACACTAGTAACAACAACAATATAATCCAATATGAACTTTTCCGATTATCTTAACAATCATATTGAGCGGCAAAATTATTTTTTACTCATAACAAGATATAAACTGAATCAACTCTTATTCCATAAATTAGTTTACAACCTTCAGAACATCATACTTATATGTACAATATTATTTCTAGTTTGAAACCTCCACAAAATGCCTTTCAAAACAGCCCCAAACTTCTAGCACCTTAATTTTTATCCTCAATCACTTATTTTTAATCTTTTCTTCTTCAATCAACTTAATTAACACCTAGGAAAGATTCGCAACAACAACCACAATATTATCAAATTATTTTTTACAATTTGCAACCACCACAAATAATATTTTAACCACAAAATAGTCCAACAAAAAAGACAATGGTATCACATGTTCCTTCAAGTGCATCTTATGGTTTTTCACTCAAATAACACAACCAACACAAGATTAACCATAGGCACAATCAAGAAGATGTTATACATTTCCTGGATAGAAGATAAAAATCTAAACCCCACCCCAAATGAGCTCACAATAGCCCTCAATCACACCACAATATCATAGAAGTATTCTCTTGTAGTCTTTAACACCTCTGATGAGGATTTGTGTTGATTTCTTTTGAATTTAGTTCTTGGAACCTTGGAAAAGTTCTTGGAGAGTTTGAGAGTATTTTTCAGTAATTTATATATAGATATTGACTAAATATAATGGATAAATACAACTTATAAGCCCACCGCCTCAATTCTCCAAGTAGGTGGGTAAGCTGCCTGCTTGGCAGCTTGAGCAGTGCCACTTCAGACACTTGTATCTCTCTACTCTCATATCGTATTGACAAACGATTTGCAGCGTTGGAAACTAACATATAGGGATTTAATTCCATACAAATATATCCATGTAACTCTCAACATATTTGGAGAAGCCTGCATCGCAACTTGACCTATAAACCTGCCAGTTTCTTCGAAGTGCGACAACGTGACTTGGTGACCCTTATTTTAAAAATTCGTATTTCTCTACCCGATATCGTATGAATAAATGGTTTGGATTATTGGAAACTAGGTTCCAATACATTCATTTTGACTTGATATATGTCCCAGAATAACATCATAAAGCTTACGAATTCTCAAAACGATTTGTTACAAGGCAAATCTTAACTCGAATTTTTCCGTAAGTTAAATCCTATTTTTCAAAAACATTAATTTTTACGTCCAAACATCATATATATTCATATTATGAATTTAAAATCATTAAATCATGATTAAAAAGTCTCATATTCATTATACGTCACCTTAGAGCGTGCATGGTGGAACACCAAACTTGTCGACTTTGACAAAACTTATCTTCTTCAGTTCGTTTAGCTTCTAAGCCTTCCAACCATCTTGGTACTTGTTATTTATGATATTAAATATTATTAACTTCCATGATAACATGATTAACGTACTTTATAAATTTTTCAAAGATGATTTCATTTTTGAGCTTACATAAATTGACTTACGACGTACTCTTAAATACGAAAATATGGGGTGTAACAGTAAAAGACTTGACATGTAAGTTTGAATAACTCTGTGAATCATTAATATGTATAATACCATTCATACATCAATAAATGTCATGTTATGCATCGGTACATGTGTTCATAATATCATCAAGCTGAGGGCATCCCATCATATCATCCGACCACTGTGGGCAAAATCATCAACGTATATCAGATGATCAGGTGGTGGTGCCTATATAATGCCTTATCCTATATATATATATATATATATATATATATATATATATATATATATATATATATATATATATATATATAATAACTCCATCTGGTCATGGGTCAATGTACATGTATAAATGAATGCAATGCATGAGAAGTATGTCAATAAAATCTCTCGGAATGCCATAAGACCATTATGCCTTTGAATAAAATCATGAAGTAAACTTTGTCAACTTACATATTTTCTGAGATCCGTTAACATATGATATAAGAATAAGGCATATGGGAATTCAAGAACATAGGCACCTCTAATACTTCTATGAATAGAACTATTTATGGAAGTTGTGCATTTGCTCGTTTCATTTGTATCGTATGGATCATGCCAAAAAGAAAGAAGGGATAGCCTTAGCATACCTGAGGTAATTTTCTTGAAAATCCTCTTACATCCGTCAATTGCGACGAAACACATAACGGCAAATTAAAATAGGGAAAAATCCATATGACATTCTTGAGAAAGATTGCAACTTTCATCCTTAGAATTTCGAGTTTCATTATTTATCGCATTATAAATTTTCAAACGAGCTATTTGATCTCCATTCGTTAGAAAACATAGCGTCCAACTTGCTGGTCTAATTCTAAAGTGGCATGACTCATCATCCAAACCAAGTTATTTTACCACTAAATCTCCAAGTTATGCCATAATGAGACTGGTCTAATTTTCCAAGTTATATTACCACTAAAGAAACCAAAATCCAAAGAACATTTCACGCGTAAAAAAGACATGTTATGTCTTATGACTCGTCATTCATATGAGTGCCACTTTGGCTTAGCTTAATACCAAGTGGAAGCCCCAACAAGGATCCTTATCCACTTAATCATAATTATCCCCATCATTAATCAATTATTTATATAATTAAAAAATATCTCAAGTTACTTAATATACTACTCATATTTAAATATTCCTATATACCTTACTATCATAGTCATATAGTACCTTGTATGGCATTAGTCCATAAATACTGTGTATTATAACTCGAACAGTATTTTATCTCAAAATGACAGCTTTCGACGAAACTCATTTTCTTCGATTTGCTTACCCGCTCACCTTCACGAATTTACTTATCACTTATTTGAAATAACGTAATACTTATAATCCAAAAATAATCTCATTCTTGAACTTACGTCAATTAACTTATGACGAAAATTTGACGTGCGAAAATACGGAATGAAACATCTCATTTCTGAGCTTATATCAATTTACTTATGGCGTACTTCCATATGCAAAAACATGGGGCATAACATAATTTCCCCTTTTGGAACATTCATCCCTGAATGTTGACTGATGCACTGATCATTCTCATAACTCATAGTTCTTGTGAATACGTACTCTCCTTGCAATCTAGGAAACTGTTCTGCGAATAAATCCAAAGGCCAGAACATTCTCCCCATTAGGCCATTTTCTCACATCATGACTTGCGGTCGGAATCCTTCCAATCTCGTAACTGTTGCTATCTTTTACCAAGCAGCCTGTACGACTTTTCCCTTTTATGTGCTATGTGATTCTTCCCTCCATCTTTTAGCTAATCTCTAGGCCTCACTTTAGAAACATATACAAAACTTGAAAAGATGTCGTTCTAGACATCTATAGGTGTACTGAAGTTCTTTGTGTAGAACTTTGTTGAACTTACGATTATTGCTATTTATTTTATAGACCCGGTTATCCATCTGTATGACTTTATTATATCTAGGTTGGTCATACTATACAATAACTCTTACTTCAATTTACCGTTAATAAGGTTTGATACCAAACTCCAGGTTACTCTCGTTGCTTCTTATCATAGATGTATAAATCCATGCCCTTCAATGCTTCTTTATTACTGTTCATCTAAAAGATGGAATGCTGCCCTGGAAGTAAAATAAGGGTGTAATTGTGAGAATATAAAGGGTGATGTTTGAGCCTTCGATTGAGTAATAATTTAAAAAAGGGATTTCACGGACGACATAGGATTATAGAACCCATGTAAGGTGAATCACATTGGTATGCTATGAAATACGATTATGGAAGTAAGGTAGCACCCCCAGGTGGATCAGGAAAATCACTTCAAATGTTCCTCGATACAACATGAGCCCTAGGGATTAGTAAGAGGCTTCAAGTTATTAGTATTAGATTATAGATTGATATTGTTGTGAATTACCAATAGATGGATAATGTTCCAATGTATGAGATCGATCCTTCGCTGAATGCTAACCTCGTCTACTATGAGATCTCGTCAAATTGATTGTCTATACATGAGGCATGAATGCAACATCCCCAACAACAAGACGTCAGTACGAATATTGTACCTGTTATTTCCTGCATTTCTTTCACGACCCGAACCTGTCATGACAAGATGGATGGGCCGCGACGGACACTCGGTGCCTTAGTCAATCGAGTACTGATATATCATCTCTTTCTTATTACATCATCATGGATAAGTGGTCCAGAAGGGCCGTATGAGGCAATAAGAATAAAATATAAGGAAACACTCTACATTAACCGACCCAACCTGATATATAAACTTTTACACGTGACATACGAGCCTATAAGGCCAACATGAATGTTTGTAAACCCAAAGCATACGCCGACAAGGACATACAAGTATCTATATATATTACATATGTCTACAAGCATCTAAGAGTACATAAGTAACATAAATATCGGGACTGGGCCCCACTATACCAATCAATACATGTCCTGATTATACTGACTAAATAAGCAACTCCGGAGGAAAATGGAGCACACCAACACCTTCCGCTGAACTAATAGCCCACTTGGAGGACTCTCAACCTGTCTATCGGGACCTGCGGGCATGAAACGTAACGTCCCTAGAAAAAAAGGATGTCAGTACTAATAATGTACAGAGTATGCAAGCAATGAAAATTAGTAAATAATAGACATGAAAGAAATCATTAATATGTATAATGCCATGCATATGCGAATAAATGGCATATCGTGCATAGGTACATGTGTTCATAACATCATCAAGACTCTTAGGGCAGCCCATCATATCATCTCGACCACTGTTGGCAAAATTATCAACGTATACCAGCTGATCAGGTGGTGGTGTATATATAACGCCGTAACCTTTTCTCATATCCCATATACATATATACGCGTATATAACTCCATATAGTCATGGGTCAATATACACGTATAAATAAATGCAATACATGAGAAATACATCAATAAAATCTCTCGGAATATCATAAGACCATTATGCTTTTGAATAACATCATGAAGTAAACTTTATCAACTTATGTATTTTATGAGACCCATGAACAAACGCTAGAACAATAATATATATGGGAATTTAAGAACATAGTTACTTCTAGTACTTCTATGAACAAAGTCATTTATGGAAGTTGTGTATTTTGTCGTTTTGTTTCTATCATATTGATCATGCCAAAAAGAATGACGGGATTGCCTTAACATACCTGAGCCGATTCTCTTGACAACCCTTCTAACATACGTTAATTATAACAAAACACATAACGGTAAATCAAAATAAAAAAAATCCATATAGATACTTGAGAAAGACTGCATCGTTCTCCCTTAAAATTTCAAATTTCATTCTCTATCGCATTGTGAAGTTTCAAACAAGCTATTTGAGCTCCATCAGTTAGCAAACTTAGCGTCCACCTTGCTAGTCTAATTCTAATGTGTCAAGACTCATCATCCAAACCAAGTTATTTTATCACTAGTCTCCAAATTATGTCATAGTGTAGCTGGCATAATATTACAAGTTATATTACCACTAAAGAAATCAAAATCCAAGGAATTTCACGTGTAAACTAGACATGTTGTGTCTTATGACTCATCATTCATATGGGTGCCCCTTTAGCTTAGCTTAATGCCATGTGTTAGCCCCGACAAGGATCCTTATTCACTTAACCATAATTATTCCATCATTAATTAATTCTCCACATAATTAAAAATTATCTTAAATTACTTAAAATATTACTCATTTTTAACATATTTTATACATCTTATTATGATGGTCATATGGTACTTTATATAGCATTAGTTCATAAATACCGTTCATAAATATCGTATATTATAACTGGAACTGTATTTTATCTCAAAATGACAACTTTAGATGAAACTCATTTTCTTCAATTTGCTACCTACTCACCTTCACAAATTTATTTATCACTTATTTAAAATAGCATAATACTTATAATCCTAAAATAATTTTATTTATAAAATTACTTTAATAGCCAATGAGAGTACTGGGCATAATGGGGAGAATGGGTCGTTAGAGGATATGTTAACTGGCCTAGTGATTTGCCAAGAAGGAGATTAAGGGTGAAGAAACTAAACCGAAAGTTAGCTGACTACGTATTGGATACTGGCTAAGGACTTGGAGTGCAAGATAATGTGGAATTGGAGATCATTATCTAATACTTTTTCCATTTCAATTTATGTGAATATATTAAATTGGGTATAAAATTTGAGAAAAAACCAAATTTTTTTAAAATTTATGATTTTAAACAAGTCAAAATAAACTCAGAGTATTTGTGTGATTATAAAAAATTCTCATTAATAATAAAATTATAACTTTAGACTAAATTATTATCAAATTATTACGTAAACATTAAATTATACTACTGTGAGTAGTGGAAAGTTTAGGCAGAAAGTTATTAAGGATATTCCCCGTCTCTCTCTTGTTTGTGGCTCTGTTCCTCCCTCTGTGTTTCTTTCTTATGTTTTATCTTTATCTGTGTTCTTCCGTGTTCTCTATCTGCAATTTTTATTATGAAATTGTACTGGTCTTCTATTGAACCAATACAATTGCTTCTGTTTTCTTGTTAAGTCATAACATTTGGTGCTTTCATTGACTTATCTCTGATGGGGGATCGGAAAAATTCCTTAATTGACCCGTCTCCGTCGGCCCATGATCGGAACTCAGTACATTCCTCGGATCTAGCGGCGTTCTGTTCAGTTATGGAGTCAAATCATAATTTCATGCAAGAAATTATGTCTCAAATGGTGGCCCTTACTACTCATATTCGACCACTGACAAGTGTTCCCTTTCACCCTTCAGCGTCGGAAATGGGTGTTACGTCGCATTCCACATAGGGGTCAAAGCCTGTTCGGAAAAATTTCGTGAAGATGAGCCATTTCCATGGAGATAATCCGGAGCCTTCGTTTTTCTAAGTAGAGCATTATTTTAATTACTGCTCTATCAATTAAAATGATAAGCTCACAGTAGCTTTATTTATTTGGACGGGGAGGCCCTTGAGTGGTTCCGCTGGTTGCACCGTAAAAAGCAACTGGTTGGCTGGGACCATTTTGCTGAGAAAGTAGTGACTCGCTTTAAGAAGTATCAAGTCCTAGTACTAGCCCTTTTACATCCTCTGTGTTATTGGTACAGAAAACGATGGCACATGGCGATTTGTATAGATTACCGAGCACTTATTCCATCACTGTCCAAGATATATTTCCCATACCAACCATAGATGAGTTGTTTGATGAGCTTCATGGAGTTCTTTATTTTAAAAGCTAGATTTATTATCCAGTTATCACCAGATTCGGGTAAGGCCTAATGATGTCCCAAAAAAAGCTTTTCGAACACATGACGGTCATTATGAATTCTTGGTAATGCTATTCCGTTTATCCAATGCACCATCAACCTTTCAGGACACCATGAACTCTGTCTTTAAACCTCATCTTCATCAGTTTGTTTTCGTGTTCTTTTGTCATTCTTATATACAGTGGGTCATGTAAATTTCACTTGGAGTATCTGAAATTGGTCTTGCAACTACTCAGAGAACACAAGTTGGTATCTAAGGAGTCTAAGTGTGTATTCTAGCAAATAAAAATTGACTATTTGGGGCATGTTATTTCAGAGGAAGGTTTAGCAGTCAACCAAGCAAAAATTGAGGCAATTTTACAATGCCCTAGGTCACTTAATGTCTAAGAGGTCCGTAGTTTTTTGGGCCTAGCAGGCTACTACCGGTGGTTCATTCAGTATTATGCTTCTATTGCGGGACCTTTGACTGATTTGCTTCACAACGAACCATTTAACTGGTCTGATAAAGCCCAAGTTGCAGTTACGACACTCAAGCATGCCTTAGGTTCCACGCCGGTCCTTGCCTTACCTGACTTTTCATTAGAGTTTCATATGGAAACAGATGCATCAGGTACCGGGGTGGGGTCTGTCCTTTCCCAGAAAACTCATCCCATTGCTTATTACAATCACAAACTTTACCCCCGCATGAGAAAGCTTCAATTCAGCTCAAAATCTGAAGACAAATGTTTGATACTTCTCTTTTCTAGTTTGATCTGTAAGTCAAATATGGCATCTTTTTTCATAATACTGTACTACCTCTTTGCAAATGTATGGAAAAAGGGAAACTTTTAGTTGTGTTATTTTTTTTAATATCATATTATATTTTATAGAGAAAATTAGCTCGAGATTTGATTTTGAGAACTAGGTTCTTTAATCTTGGTTGGTTATACATTTATTGCCTGAACTGTGTTTGAATATTTGGATTTTGGGGAATTTGAGGTTTATTGACTTCGCATGTAATTTTGTTTTTGCTCATTCATTTGCAATTTCTAGTAATTTTTGCTATCTTAACATGTATTATAGAAAAGATTTTGCACACATATAGGAAATTTAAAGAAAAAATTTAGTGGCATTATATTAGGAGGTGCACTTCACTGTCTTTAAATCTTGTTTTTTTCCCCGGTTTGGGGCCGACTAATTTGGATTCGCATTGTGAAGTGCATTTTGGAGGTAAAGGACTCCCTACGATAGGCAATTTCACTTTTAGGGCTTGAATATTTGAGGGTACTTATCGAGAGGCGAAGCTAGGAAATTTATGGGCTCTAAATTTGCTACCGAACTCAGAGCTCGTCTAAGTTACTAGAATCAGAATTAAATATTTATACATATTTAATAAATTTCCTAGTATAAATACAACGTTTAAGCAAAAGTGACTGGATTCGGCCGAACTCGTACATGCCTGTGTACTTACCCACCCACCACAACCGAAAACCTCTGTATTTGGTTTCCGGCATGTGACACTGTCTATCAACTTCAAATTGGCTATCAGTGGAAATGACCAATGTTTGAGTAAGATGTTCCATGAAAAGGAGACAATGGATTGTGTCTCCTTTTTCTATCTTCTATTTTTCTTAAGAAAATCATGTGTGACCAATTGACGTTTTCTTACCTTGCGAAACAAATTTGAGTCCGGCTAGTAAAATGGAGCACAATTCTTGTTTCCTAGATTTTTTCACAAAATAAGGAATCATGAGAAGCTGCAATTTCAAGTTGATGATTTTCTTAAGAGATGAATGATAATGGATTAAGTACAGATTATGTGGTTGCTTGGTAACATTAGCTACCAAACATTAGACCCCCTTGGGGTGCGGTCCTTCCTCGGATCCTGTGTGAACGGGGATATACTTTATGTACCGGGCTGCCCTTTTTTTGGTAACATTAGCTAAATTCTTAAACAGTCCATATTATCACTTTGGGCCATCTTGATTGATTTTTATTATTCAGATAAACAGTGTGCAAAAGTGAACTTCTTTACTCTCTTTCCTCTATGATCAAAGAGCTTTTTTTATTGGAGATATTGTAGTTGAGCTCTAAATGGTGCTCGGAACAGGACGGCGACATGAAGGGTTACTTTCTGAAACTTTTTTCCCTGATAGGTATGATTAGAAAAAGAATCACATCCCAGTTGCAGATCCATTTGGTTGCCCATTTAACAAGAACTGTTCTCTAGTCCTTAGCATTACCATGTGTAGCATCCGAGTAAGTTAACTTAAGAAAAGGAAAGATATTCCTAAGAATTCCAATTAGTCTTTTCAACCATTGAACTAAAATTGCCGAATGGCTGTACTTCTTCTTAAGTTTCTGGTGATGTCAAAGTAGCATGCATCACGAAGTATTTAATTTTGAGAAATCTGGTGAAATATTACACATAACACCACTTTGTAAATTATGTACTTAATTCAATTGTTCGGAAGGATGATGATGAAGGTTGTTATGCTTTCGTTGGTGTCAATGTTTCCTGAAAATGCTGTGTTTAAACATATTAGCTTTGTTTATTTTAAGTTCAACTTATACCCGTCTAATTGTTTTCTCACACCATTAGTGATGATGAACATTTGGCTTTCAAGAAAATGCATGAATTTTCCACAGTGGATGGCTTTGTAGAGATAACTGAATCCTTGGCCGACATGATAAAGTTCATTGCAAACGAGCCTACGGCGGGGCTTATCTACATTCAACAGCATACCCAAAAAGCTGTGCCTAACCTTATTAATCTCAATAACAATGTTGAGGAGAAATCTCGTCAACTGACTTTGCACACAGCGGATTCAGAAGATTCTATCATCATTGTCAGGTCGATGAAAGAGTCTGGTTTTCCAATTGCTAATGAAATGATTAAAGATCTCAAACATTCTCTAGCTCTCATGTCCAAGAAGCAGCCGAAAAGAGGATTTATAAGTAGATCAAGTTCAAGTTTCCGGATAGGGAGAACTATCTCTTGGAATCCTGCTACTTGGGGTCATAATACAGGTCCAGAACAAGAAGGTGAGAGTAATGCTGGTTATATTTCAAACGTTTTCAGGTCAGCAAAAGAAAAAGCTAGTAGCTTCAAGTGACCTCAATTGGATTCCATAGAATCTAAACCAGCCAAGAATGAAGCATCTTTATCTAACAAAGATGAGCAATCTTTGGCCTGTTCTAATGATGCGCTCTCAAAGCCAGATGCCAGCTCTTGCTCGAGAGGACAAAACTGAAGAGTTCTCATTGTCAAGTCAAACTGCCGATGAGCCACAAGAAGTGAAGGTAAATAAAAGCATGTCCCTTGATCAAAGATTGAAGGAGAAGCAAAACTTGACGAGTGGTCAGGAGGACGGGCAATCATAATGCTGGTCCTGGAGAAGTTAATTAACAGTAAAGGGCTTTAGCTGTATATAGCTTTGAACCTGAAACAATTCTTTGATGAATCTTTGTACTAAAACAGAGAGATTATCATCGTAGGATTATTAATTTGGATATTAGTAATCCGGTTAGATTAATATTTATGTGATCGTCTTTATCGGATAAAGATTAGTTGATCTCATTAACTAAATCACATAGATTGATGATGCATATAGAGATATGATCATTGAACCGACTAATTGAATAATTAATGGTTAGAATTACCATAATTGTCAATAGGATATTTTCTTGAAGAATGTGATGTAACCGTTTCCTTTGACTTGAGATCGTCATAGTAGTTGACAAGTTATTTATTGTGCTTTGATACTAGACACCTATGGTCCTAGGGCGATAGTTGAAAGGATATTGGGTACAATTAAATACTTGTAGAATTAGTGATTGATCAAGACGGAATCTGTCAACTCTTGGTAATGAGTTTAAGCTCCATGTTATCATGAATTATAAACGACCAAACTAAGACCTTGGCCAGGGCAATTGAATGAAAGAAGAAATGAGTTTCTTAGGTCATTCAATGGTCGATTATATTTGACGTGAACACATATTTGATCGCCTATTAGGATTTGACATTTGAACCATATCCTAGGGTGATCCAGAGCTATAAGGATAGAAGGAATTATTACATTATTCTTCTGTTGGTTCTTGAGAGTAAATTGTATACTTCATGCTATCCGGTCGTTAAGGAGTGTTGCTAGACGCCACCCTTGATTAGTATATTGATATGATCAATTTACTACCGGTTTAGTATTGAACCTATGGGGTCGCACACTAACGAGTGTTCTAATCTTTGCTAAAAGATTAATTAATTTATTATTTGATAATTAAATTAAAGAATTTAATTAGTCAAATAAATTTAGTTAATAGTCCAAATGAAGTATTATTATATTCTTTGCTAGCACAAAGATTATAATTAAAATTGTAAATAAATTGAAGTTTCTATTTGGAATAGAAATTAAATAATATCTCTTGGTTGAAATATATGTGATATATATAATTAATATTATTTTATGTAATAGATGTATATAAAATATAATATTAATAAAGGATTGTTAATAAATTTAATTTTGAATTGAATTATTAATTGAAGTTTTATCCTATTTGGAATGTGATTAATATTTTCAACAGGAAACTATTATATTAATATATAAAAAAAAGGAAAAAGTTTATGAATTTGAATCCAATTGAGAATTGGATTCAAAGAAGGAAAATTGTCGGCACTCCTCACAATTGCCAAAGAAGGAAATTCGGAATTTTCACAAAAATTGTTTAAAGTTCATTTTTGGAATAAATTTTTACCCTAAGTAAATTATTATCTCAACCAAAAGGAAAAAGAGTTTGTAGGTGATGCTATATAAAGTGTGATGGAGAAAATTTGCAAAGTTTTAGTTTTTCAATTTTTCTTGAGAAGAAAACCCTACTTTGTGAAAGTGAGAATGCAATACAAAGCCAAGAGAGAAAATACAATTACAAGAAAAGTGTTTCTTGTTCTTCTAATTTGAGTTGAGATTTTTGAGAAAAATTTCAACACAATATTCTTCGTTCAATTTGTTCGCGGGTTTCATTGATCAAAGAGTTGATAGCAAGGATCGGTCTCGGTGTGGATACGCATAGAGTCTTCGCACTATCGAAGAATTTTGAAACGAGACTCTCTTCACCAGGTACGTCTTAGATCCGATCTTTGACACGTAAATAAATTTTAAACAAGAAAAAAATCTACCTAGGATTGTTATTGTCTTCCGCTGCGTGTTACGAACACCTATAAGCAATCCTTCAGTGGTATTAGAGCCGTGGTTTATTATGTCTAAAATTTATTTACGAAATATTTTAATATTATATTTGAAGAGTTCAAACCATAATAGATGTGCCTTGTGCAATAGTTAAGTCGTTTGAATGTTGATATTATTTTATTGTGGATAAAATATGCATTCATATAACTATTGAGATCGTCCATAACTTTAATTTAAAATTTTGTATTGGATACAATGGGAATCTATAATAGGTTACATGATTCTATTGTTAATTTAATTGTTATTAGTTCATGAGATGTTAATTAATAATAATATTCTAGCATGAATTCTTTTTATGTGATATATAAGATAAATATGTTAGAGAATGTTGAATTTTGTTTTATGCCATGTGCTTGTTCATTACATAATTTTGAATTATTTATTACATGTGATGTAAATTAATTTAGGGCTGAGCATGTAGACAACTTGAACTAAATTCACATGCTATAAAAGATTCGATCTTCGTGTTATTAAAAATTATTTTTGTAACAATACCCTCTTACTAAAATTTGAGTTCTTACATAATAAAAAATAAGATATTTTATTATAGAGCTATCCATCAAGGTAAATAATTTTACTTATTTATTGTTTATAAGGAGCGGCCTGACTACCAGGAGACTTATAGTTCAAGAATATGTTAAAATTATTTATTGCATTAGATGTATAGATTGAAAGAATTATTCAATTTTACACTAGACGCCTGGACTACCCGGAGGAGTATAAAATTTAATAAGTTCTTTGCTATCATGATGGTTGAACTCAACTATGCCAATATGATCGATCTGACTACCAGGGGACTATTTGACATAGAGCTATTTAAGGAAATTGTATGGGGATACAATTGGTAAGAGTACCTACCTTTATAATATATGTGAGAACTGACTTGATTTCCAAGGGGCTCATACATATTGTTAAAGGATTCCTTTACTCTACTAAAAGAAATAAAGATTTCCTAAACTATAATGAGGGTAAATAGTTTAAAATAATTCGTGGAAATATCATTTAGATAAAAGACCATGTCTTTATGATATATGCAAATATGTTCTTATATTAGTGTTTTTTTTCTTTTCTATATTTTAGATTTCTCAATATGTCTGCTATATCACTGCGTGGAATACTTGCGACCAACAAGTTGGTAGGACCAAACTTTGATGATTGGTACAAAAGCTTGAGAATTGTTCTCATGCATGAAAAACTTATTGATGTGATCGATAAGCCTGCCAAGGAAGTCCCAGATGAAAATGATGATGATGCTACCAAGATTTATCAGAAATACTTGGAAGAGTGTCTTACTATCAAATGCATCATTCTCGCTTCTATGAATTCTGAACTGCAGAGGAAACATCAGGATATGGATCCAACTGCAATTATTGAACATCTTAAGAAGATGTTTGGTACACAAAGCAGGACAGCTAGATACCAGCTATCTAAGGCCTTATTTGGATCCATATTGACTGGAAGCTCACCAGTTGGACCCTATGTCAATCATATGATTGATCTTATTGAAGATCTTGAGAAGTTGGGGTGCAAACTGGTTAAAGAGCTTTCTCAAGATTTGATCTTGCAGTCACTACCAGATCCTTTTCACAATTTGTTAATAATTTTAATATGAATAAAATGGATTGTGATCTTCACGAGATGCTAAACATGTTGATTGATTATGAGAATCAAATTACATCTGAGAAGAAGAAAGGAACTATCATATTGGTTGGAAACTCTTCTAAGAAGAAGGGTAAGGGTAAAAGTAAACCCAAGAAAAAGCCCACTGCACCCAAGGGTGGTGTGACCAAACCCAAAGGCAAAGAAGGCAAAGCTGACCAATCTGATGCTGTATGTTTCCATTGCAAGAAAATAGGACATTGGAAGAGAAATTGCAACGAGTTCCTGCAACTTTAAAGGACAAGAAACAAGGTAAGACTTTAATGAAAAATGTTTTCAAGGTTTCCTTAACTACTACTAATTCTTCATTGTGGGTATTAGCTACTTGAAGTGGTTATAACATCTGCAATATGTTGCAGGGGTTCCAGATAAGTATAAAGTTAAAGAAAGGAGAAATTAATCTACAAGTTGGAAATGGTGCAAAAGTTGCGGCCGTAGCTGTAGGATCAATTTCTTTAATAATGCCTACGGGCAAAGTACTTATGTTGGATGATTGTTATTACGTTCCTAAATTTGTTTCGAACATAATTTCAGCTTCTATGTTAGACAAATGTGGTTTTCGCATTAATATAGGCAATGGTATTTGCTCTATTTATTATAGTGATAATTTATATGTGAATGGCTATCTCCAACATGATGTTTATGTCTTACCTAGTGTGAACGCTAATTCGATTATGCATGTTTCAAGTATTTAGAGGAAAAGAGATGATCATGTAAATCAAACATACCTTTGGCATTATAGACTTGGTCATATTGGAGAGAAAAGAATTAACAAGTTGTACAAGGAAGGGTACCTTGACAAGTATGATTTTGAATCATATCCAACTTGTGAATCTTGTCTCAAAGTAAAAATGACCAAATCTCCATTTACTGGAAGTGGAGAAAGAGATTCTGAATTATTGGGACTAATTCATACAGATGTTTGTGGGCCCATGAAAATTCAGGCTAGAAGTGGATATTCTTACTTCATCACCTTCACTGATGATATGTCAAGATATGGATTTGTATATCTTATGAAACGCAAGTCTGAATCTTTTGAAATGTTCAAAAGATTCCGTAGTGAAGTTGAGAAGCAGACTGGTAAAAGTATCAAAGTACTAAGGTCTGATAGCGGTGGAGAATATCATAGTGAAGATTTTACTAAATATCTCAAAGAGAATGGGATTCTCTCACAGTGGACACCTCCAGGAACACCACAACACAATGGTGTGTCTGAAAGGAGAAATAAGACCTTATTAGATATGGTGAGATCTATGATGGGGTTCACTGATCTTCCAATAAATTTATGGGGATATGCTTTGGAAGCAGCAATATACTTACTTAATAAATTTCCCAATAAGTCAGTCTCTACAACACCATATGAGATATGGAAAGGATGTAAGACTAACCTTAAACATATTAAAGTTTGGGGTTGTCCAGCTTATGTTAAGAGACTACAGTCCGATAAACTTGACTCAAGATCTGATAAGTGTAGGTTCATTGGGTATCCCATGGAAACAAGGGGATATTATTTCTATCACCCTTCTGACCATAAAGTGTTTGTGGCTAGAGGAGCAACCTTTTTGGAAAGGGAATTCCTTTTGGAAGGAAATTATAACGGAGAGATAGAACTTGATGAAGATCAAGAAACTAATGAATCAACACAATATGAAGATCATGAGACCCAAGTTGAAGAACCTTTATTGGATGTTTTGAAGTTGCCAAGGAAATTGCCATCTTCAATGGTTGAAGTTCAAGAACTAAATGAAGTTCAAGAACAGGTTAATGAACCAGTTCCAAACCAAATTGAGCAACAACGAAATCCAACACAAGGTGAACAGGTTGTACAAGTACCTCTTCGAAGGTCTACACGAGAACGTCATGTACCAACTAGATTAAATTTATTGGTACAAGATGATTTATCAAATGAGGTTGATCATAATGATGATGACCCTAAGACCTATGAAGAGGCTATACAAAGTTCTGATTATGAGAAGTGGCAAAAGGCCATGAAATCCGAAATGGAATCCATGAAGGAAAATAAAGTATGGACTTTAGTTGAACCTTCAAAGGATATAAAACCTATAGGTTGTAAATGGGTTTTTCAGAAAAAGATTGGAATAGACGGAAAGGTGGAGACCTACAAAGCACTTCTTGTTTCCAAGGGATATCGTCAGAAAGAAGGAGTCGACTATGACGTGACTTTCTCTCCCGTGGCAATGCTCAAATCTATTCGGATTTTGCTTGCTATAGCAGCATACTATGATTATGAAATATGGCAAATGGATGTGAAAACGGCTTTCCTTAATGGTGATCAAGAAGAGGATGTGTACATGACACAACTTGAATGTTTCATATCTTCGTCTGATCATAATAAAATTTGTAAGCTACAAAGATCTATTTATGGATTAAAGCAAGCTTCTTGAAGTTGGAATATTCGATTTAACAAAACAAGTGAAAATTTCAATTTTGTTAGATGCAAAGAAGAACCTTGTGTGTACAAAAAGGTTAGTGGGAGCACAATTATATTTTTAGTGTTGTATGTTGATGATATATTGCTCATAGGGAATGACGTACCGGCATTGCAAAATACCAAGATTTGGCTATCTGAACAGTTTTCCATGAAAGACTTGGGAGAAGCAGCTTATATATTGGGAATAAAGATCTATAGAGATAGATCTAGGAAGCTGCTTGGACTTTCCCAGTCTTTGTACATTGATACTATCTTAAAGAGGTATAACATGGATAATTCCAAAAGAGGCTATCTACCGACAGATACTGGAATTTGTCTCAGTAGGGAGGATTGTCCTAAAGCACCTGAAGAGAGAGAACGCATGAGTCGGATCTCATACGCTAGTGCAGTGGGAGCTATTATGTATACCATGACGTGTACACGTCCTGATGTGGCTTATGCACTTGGAGTGACTAGCCGATATCAGACAAATCCTGGCGAGGAACATTGGAAGGTGGTGCAGACCATTCTTAAGTACTTAAGAAGGACTAAAGACCAATTCCTCATCTATGGGGATTCTGAGTTGAAACTTGAAGGTTATACTGATGCAAGTTTCTCTTCAGATATGGATGATAGAAAATCTATTTCTGGTTATGTATTCACCTTAAATGGTGGTGCAGTGAGTTGGAAAAGTTCCAAACAAGCTACAGTAGCTGATTCAGTGACTGAAGCAGAATATATAGCAGCTAGTGAAGCTGCTAAGGAAGCTGTATAAATGAAAAAGTTCTTAATTGAACTTGGTTTGGTTCCTTCAATAGAAGGTGCGGTTCCATTGTTGTGTGACAATACTAGAGCCATTGCTCAAGCAAAATAACCAAGATCACATCAAAAGTCCAAACACGTTCTGCGAAGGTATCACTTGATAAGAGAGATCATTGAACGTGGAGACGTCGAGATTCAAAAGGTTGATGGAAAGGAAAATGCTGCAGACCCATTCACTAAAGCTCTTGGTGCAAAGGAGTTTGACAAGCACAAGTGGAAAATGGGGATGAAGTACAAGGGCGATTGGATCTAGTGCAAGTGGGAGATTGTTAGGGATATAGTAGATATGCCTAGATCCAATATCATATTTGATAACTTGAACATAATTTTGTGGATGTCATTTGATATAAAATATATGGCATTTGATATTCTTTTATCATTATTACTAATTATTTGATTAATATGATAAGATCCTTGATTAAATTTCGAGATTTGTCATCGTGATAGAGATCATGATAATGAGAGCAAAGTCTTTTACAATTTAATCTAAATTTGTTCTTGATCGTAGGATTATTAATTTGGATATTAGTAATCCGGTTAGATCAATATTTATGTGATCGTCTTTATCGGATAAAAATTAGTTGATCTTATTAACTAAATCACATAGATAGATGATGCATATAGATATATGATCATTGAACCGACTCATTGGATAATTCCTAAAGGTTAGAATTACCATAATTGTCAATAGGATATTTTCTTGAAGAATGTGATGTAATATCGTCATAGTAGTTGACAAGTTATTTATTGTGCTTTGATACTAGACACCTATGGTCCTAGGGCGATAGTTGAAAGGATATTGGGTACGAGTAAATACTTGTAGAATTAGTGATTGATCAAGACGAAATCTGTCAACTCTTGGTAATGAGATTAAGCTCCATGTTGTCATGAATTATAAACGACCAAACTAAGACCTTGGCCAGTGCAGTTGAATGACAGAAGAAATGAGTTTCTTAGGTCATTCAATGATCGATTATATTTGACGTGAACACATAGTTGATCGCCTATTAGGATTATACATTTGAACCATATCCTAGGGTGATCCAGAGCTATAAGGACAGAAGGAATTATTACATTATTCTTCTACTGGTTCTTGAGAGTAAATTGTATACTTCATGCTATCCGGTCGTTAAGGAGTGTTGCTAGACGCCACCCTTGATTAGTATATTGATATGATTAATTTACTACCGGTTTAGTATTGAACCTATGGGGTCCCACACTAACAAGTGTTCTGATCTTTGCTAAAGGATTAATTAATTTATTATTTGATAATTAAATTAAAGAATTTAATTAGTCAAATAAATTTAGTTATTAGTCCAAATAAAATATTATTATATTCTTTGCTAGCACAACGGTTATAATTAATATTGTGAATAAATTGAAGTTTCTATTTGGAATAGAAATTAAATAATATTTCTTGGTTGAAATATATGTGATATATATAATTAATATTATTTTATATAATAGATGTATATAAAATATAATATTAATAAAGGCATGTTAATAAATCTAATTTTGAATTGGATTATTAGTTGAAGTTTTATCCTATTTGGAATGGGATTAATATTTTCAATAGGAAATTATTATATTAATATAAAAAAAAGGAAAAAGTTTATGAATTTGAATCCAATTGAGAATTGGATTCAAAGAAGGAAAATTGTCGGCGCTCCTCACGATTGACAAAGAAGGAAATTCGGAATTTTCACAAAAATTATTTAAAGTTTATTTTTAGAATAAACTTTTACCCTAAGTAAATTATTACCTCAACCAAATAGGAAAAGGGTTTGTAGGTGATGCTCTATAAAGGGTGATGGAGAAAATTTGCAAAGTTTAAGTTTTTTGTTATGAAATAGAAGATTCTTACACTTCTATTTAAGGTGAATGTCTTTAATGTATTTAATTAGAGAGATTTTAGAGTTCTATTAGTGGTAGCTAAATCTTCCTCTCCCCTATAAATAGAGGTGCCCCCTACCATTGTAAATCATCCCTTGAGACCCCTCTCAACTCAATAAGAAGAACTCTCTCTACTCTTCTCTCTATTGCTATTGTTCTTGCATTATTGTTCTTGTCTTTACTTTAGTTTATAACACGTTATCAGCACGAGACTCTACTGTCTCAAGAACCATTCTCGAGAAATCTAAGGTATTTCCCTCTTCCTAATTTAATTTTCGATTGTCTTAACTTTTGCTTGTGTAGGGTTTTTCTTCAAAAAAAGAATGAAGAAAGAAAAAGAAAAAAAAAAGAAGGAAGCAGAAACAAAAAGAAAGAAAGAAAACAAAGAAAAGAACAGAAAGGGAACGAAAAGAAAAACGGCAAAAGGAGAAAAGAAAGAAAAACGTGGAAAAAGGAAAGAAAGAAAGGAAAGGAAGAAAGGAAGAAAATATTGAAAATATATTTGGTATACCTTAAAGGTAAGTAATTTACTTTTCCTTTTTCAAATTCTTGGAATTCTATAAATTTTATATACAAAGTTTGATTATAACTCTAATGGAGTTTGTGAGAAATTATAACCACACGAAGTGGTAAAATCTCTATGTCCTGCCATGATTAAATTCATGTATGATTGTGGACGTGACAAAGAATTCCGTCCCATTGAATTTGCTCCATTCCCTTTAGAGAATGTGGAAGCAGTATATGATAAGTCTGAAAGAAGACTAATTACCATGAAGGTATCAATGAATGTGGACGTGACAAAGAATTCCGTCCAATTGAATTTGCTCCATTCCCTTTAGAGAATGTGGTAGCAGCTTGTGTAAAGCACATGATTTTGATCCATTCCCTGAAGTGAATGTGATAATTGTAATAGAGCCCGTAAGTATGAACACGCTCTTGATGTAATTATGTCATATGAAAAGAAAGTTCGTTGCCCTTGAAATTTCGGGCAAGAACTATATGATATGGGTGTTGGATACTTAAATCCATTTTGGATGCTATGGGTCTTGGAGATGCCATTAAAGACAGAAATAATGCGTCCACCCAAAACCATGCTAAGGCCTTGATTTTCTTGCGCCATCACCTTGATGAAGGTTTGAAACTATGCTAAGGCCTTGATTTTCTTGCGCCATCACCTTGATGAAGGTTTGAAGATTGAATATCTCACCGTCAAGGATCCACCTATCTTGTGGAATGGCTTAAAGAAGAGATGACAACCTGAAGTTGGTCACTCTGCCACAAGCACGATACGATAAGAATCCAAAAGCAAATAGTTTATAAACTATATATTATCGTTGCGGTGAAAACGGGCACTGGTCTAAGTCTTGCCGTATACCAAGACATTTGGTTGACCTTTATTAAGCATCTCGAAAGAGTAAACGCCCCATAACGAATTTTGTCTCTGACGACAACTTGAATGTGGCAGACTTCTTTAAGCAACCCGATGGGAAGATAGACCACCTAATCGATGATGGATCGGTGATGAAAGAAGATGGAGCTGTTTGATTTATTTGTATTAGTTAATGAATAAACTAATAGTCATTAGTATTAGCTCGTATTAGCTAGTTCATGATATGATATTTGTATTAGTTCTCAATATGCTCAAATATCAATAATATCTTTACTTTCCAGTAGAGGTAATCGACTAACCTGAAAAACTAGTCGGTTATCTCATATTTCGCATAAAACTGCAAAACAATCGATTGTCAATGATCAACAATCGATTGTCTTTATAACGAATTTTTCAAAAAGTGATCAACAATCGATTGTCTATATTTGACAATCGATTGTCTTATCCAGTGAGGTCCAGAATTTTTCAAAAATGATCAACAATCGATTGTCTATATTTGACAATCGATTGTCAGATACAGTGAGGTCCGGAATTTTTCAAAAATGACCAACAATCGATTGTCTATATCTAACAATCGATTGCCTTAAACAGTGTGATCTGAAGTTTTTCAAAAATAACAAATAATCGATTGTGTATGTCTAACAATCGATTGTCTATGTTCCAACAATCGATTGTGTGTGTTTAATAATCGATTGTCTTATGAAAAACGCTGAAATTTTCAAACTGCAAAGGAATTGATTATGGATAACATATCTGATTTTGTTAGCCAACTGTTAGTAGCAGATTTTGAAAATATTATGTGACACAAAAGAATTGAACTTGTTTATTCTTATGTTCGTGTATTTCTTTTGTATGTTAAACTATGGGATAGCAAATATGGATATCTCACAAAGCGAACTTGGACCAACGTCCAATTGTAAAAGTATTTGCCTAGTTGATTCATGTACTACACATACAATACTCAAAGAAAAGAAGAGTAATTGTGTAAGGCAAACATTACTACAATCTATGGAAGTAGTAAATTGATTGAAGGCTCCGGAAGAGCAAATCTAACTCTGCCCAAAGGCATGACGTTAATCATTGAGAAATGTTCTCCTCCAAGTCTAAGAAGAACTTGTTGAGTTTTGAGAATCTATCTTAGAGAATGCAATGTTCTCCTCCAAGTCTAAAAGGAACTTGTTAAGTTTTAAAGATATCATTCAAAATGGATATCATATTGAGACAATAGATGAGAATAATCTTGAACTCTTCATGAAAACGAGGCTGCCCATTTCGACTTGGGTTCACGCCATTTTGCATGCAACAATACTAGTTTGTCGGCTGCCCACTTCGGTTTGGGGTCACGCCATTTTGCATGAAGCAATGCTAGTTCGTCGGCTGCCCACTTCGGTTTGGGGTCACGCCATGTTGCATGCAGCAATGCTAGTTCGTCTCTGACTGACGAATTGACACAAATATTCCCCATTACAATTGGTTTTGGGTCATGAACCCAATATATCCCATTTAAGAAGCTTTGGATGCGCAGTATATGTGCCTGTAGCACCGCCATCCCGCACCAAAATGGGTTTGCAAAGGAGGTTAGGAATATATGTTGAGTTTGACGCGTCCTCCATTATTCGCTACCTCGAAACATTGACAGGAGATTTGTTCACTGCACTATTTGCAGACTGTCAATTGGATGAGACACTTTTCCCAAAATTAGGGGGAGAAGTTGGTGAAACCAAACGGGAAATTTTGTGGAAAAATGCATCATTATCTCATCTTGATCCACATACCTCTATTTGAAAGAAAGAGGCACAAAAGATTATCCATTTGCAAAGAATAGCAAATCAAATGCCTGAAGCATTTATAGATTTGAAAAGGATAACAAAATCACATATCCTCGAAGTGAATGTGATTCACAAATACATATTCAATGTTGGAAGAATATGAACATGAAATTGGTATTGAATGTACCACACTCACTCCTAGAAGGAGGCTTGAGATGATACCACCCTCACCCCTAGAAGGAGGTTTGAGATGATATATGGCATGAATGATCGTTGGTCGCGTACCTATTGTACGCCAAAGTATTTTGGAAATATGACCATTAAAGGACAACGATAATGCAAGAAACATATCTTGCATATAAGTTTGACATGACCATAATGGTATAACTTTCTCTTTAAGAAAGATATTCACCACACGGATGTTGATGAACCTGTGGTAGTACAAAGTTAATTGAGAGCTCTCGAAGAGCCAATTATTACTATGTTGGAGAAACACAATTGAGTATTGTGCTGTAGTAAGTCTCAAAGAAACTTATCCAGTTTCCAAAAGTACACGCGAAGGCGATTGATGATATTGAGACTATAAATAAAGGAAGGCTTTGATTCTCCTATTACTACAACTTGTAGCGGGGTAATTTGTATATGAAAAGCTACCCGCTTTGTTCTCCAGTTTGTACTACACAAAAGAAAGAATGCCACAATAAAGTGGATATCTATTGGTATAAAAACCCATGTCATAATAAACCTGAAGTTTATTGATAAGTGCACATGTCATGGTGTAAATTTGAAGTTTACCAATATTGATAATTTAGTCAGTTGACATTCGTGTTAGCCATCTCATTTGAAGTATGATGTGCAAATTCACATAGGTGAATATTAAAGAACTAGAAAGTTCTTTACGAATACTCTTGTATCACTTGTTCTCATTAATGAACTGACCAACTAAAGAGTTCGGGTTGAAGCCCCTAAATTCTGGAAATATCAAAGGTGAATATGGGCCCATTCACCTGCCATGTATACCACATATGATGCATTTATGATATGGTTACATGCGCAATTGTTATTAACCCGCAGCCTGGCTGGTGCTTGCGAGGTAAATCGCTCAGTAATCTAACTTCGAGCATAGTTTCCAGATTCTCTACTCAAGACAGTTCATCTTGATAAGTTGGTTTATATCAAAGTTGGTTTAGCAAGATAATTATTGAGTGCTTCCACTTAATAGCTAAACTGTTCCTTATGAGAACGAAGTTGTATATATCAGTTTGATATAAGTTGTATACGAGAGTATATTCTCCCCTCAAAAGTGGTTCAGGGTCAGGAACCAAATAATTTCATCTTATTATTAAGGTGCTATGTATATTGACATAATGCACAAAGATGATTTCCCAAAGTTAAGGAAACATGTTAGCTTTACTAACATGAGGGGGAGACATGATAAACACTTGAGAAAAGGTTACATGGGATGAATTATCATTTGTATATGTATATCCCCGAATATCATGATATGAACCTGAAGTTCATAAAAGGGATAATTCAATTGCAACATATTGCAAAGCATGCTATACGCATTTGCTGACCCAAAGAAAGTAACTAAATGGAAGAGATACAATTCAAGAAGAATTGATTCCATATGAAAGACATGTAGTTTTGAACGTATAGTTCAAATGCTTGAAAGTATAAAGTCAAAGGTATGTATAATCAGTTTTCAATATCTTATTTGTTTAGCATGACATGGAAAACTTGATATGCATCTAAAGTCTATTATAGGGCTTATATGACTTAACTTGAAAGATTTAAGTTGCTTGAAGCATATGCAATTCGTGGTCCTGAAGTACCACATCCTAAGTGCAATTTGTATACATATGTATCTTGCTATAACTATAAGCATGATGGCATTGAGAATGCATCTATGGAGATATTGAAGAGTTATTCCACGACATTATATGAAGATGTTCATATCTATCAAGAATGATGATTTCAAGGTACGGAATATTTATTCAAGTCAATATGGTTGATTTGTCAAATCTCTACCAAAGATCGTTTTGAAGATGATGCACAAGATTGGAATGCAAATGCTCAAGGATATAAATTGATGTACTCATTAGGGGGAGTCAATGCGCGTTGCACTCTTTTTCCCTTACAAGGTTTTTTCCCACTGGGTTTTCCTTGCAAGGTTTTTAACGAGGCAACCAATAGGCGCATATTCAAACATGTGTACTATTTTCCTTATTTTAATTTTTCCCATTGGGTTTTGGTTTTAAGGTTTTATGAGGCACATTGTTGAATAGACATTCAAGGGGGAGTGTTATGAAATAGAAGATTCTTACACTTCTATTTAAGGTGAATGTCTTTAATGTATTTAATTAGAGAGATTTTAGAGTTCTATTAGTGGTAGCTAAATCTTCCTCTCCCCTATAAATAGAGGTGCCCCCTACCATTGTAAATCATCCCTTGAGACCCCTCTCAACTCAATAAGAAGAACTCTCTCTACTCTTCTCTCTATTGCTATTGTTCTTGCATTATTGTTCTTGTCTTTACTTTAGTTTATAACATTTTTCAATTTTTTTGAGAAGAAAACCTACTTTGTGAAAGTAAGAGTGCAATACAAAGCCAAGAGAGAAAATACAATTACAAGAAAAGTGTTTCTTGTTCTTCTAATTTGAGTTGATATTTTTGAGAAAAATTTCAACACAATATTCTTCGTTCAATTTGTTCGCGGGTTTCATTGATCAAAGAGTTGATAGCAAGGATCGGTCTCGGTGTGGATACGCATAGAGTCTTCGCACTATCGAAGAATTTTGAAACGAGACTCTCTTCACCATGTACATCTTAGATCCGATCTTTGACACGTAAATAAATTTTAAACATGAAAAAAATCTACCTAGGATTGTTATTGTCTTCGCTGCGTGTTACGAACACCTATAAGCAATTCTTCACTACCCTTCCGAGACCCCACTAGTGAAATTTTCCTGAGTTGTTGTTGTTGTTGCTGCTGTTGTATCGTTGTTTGACTGTCAGCTTCATAGTTCTTTTTTTTAATTGGAACTTCAGCATTGATTGATAATTTGAAGAATTACAGTTGAAGAAGGAGGGTATATCCATGCCTTATTTACAAGAGTAGATAGAGTCAAGCAGCTAGTAGTAATTAAACACTAACACTTCCTCTAAAGCAATACAGCAAAATTTGACAATAAAGCTATTACATCAAGGCGGCTCATATATAAGCTTGCTTGGTTTTCTCTTCATGACTCGAAAAGTAGGAAGGTTCCATCTGTTGGTGTTAAGCAGTCCTTTAACCTGACGAGGTAAGGTATCAAAATTTGTGTTTATATATACAACGCTAGTCTTGTGGCTCAAGGAAGCCATTTTATCCGCCACTCTGTTTGCTTCCCTGAAACAATGTTTGATGATTATCCCATTATTATGCACCACAGTCTTTAACTGTCTCACATTGTTTGCAATCCTCCATGGAGAAGACCATGTACCAGTGACACACTTTTGTAGGAGTAGTGAATCAGTTTCACCAATGATAAGGTTGTGGCCTTTTCGAATGCACCAATTGATGCCAAATAGTAGTGCACAAGCTTCTGCCCAGTTGCTTGTTCCTTGCCCCAACGGTTTGGAGGATGCGATCATGAAATTGCCCATGCAATTTCTAATTACACCTGCACCACCACATTCTCCATTCGCACAGGATCCATCACTACTAAGTTTAACGAAGAGTATGGGGGGTCTAATCCATTTGATCAGCAATAATAGAGACCTCATTGAGAGGGATGTTGATTGCAAATATCAGACCATTCATCCCCAATTTTGACATTCCCAAAGTTACTCTTAATATTGTCGCCAATGTCAGCGTCATAGTTCAATATGATAAGAAGAACCCTAAATCCATAAGCAGCTTATGTCAATAATCAAAACTCTTACCCTTGTATTTTGCCTATCACTCTCAAGGTATTGGCCTTGGTGCTACTGCTTTTCTTTTCGTCTTTAGTGAGCCGAGAGTTTATCGGAAACAACCTCTCTACCTTTAAGATAGGGGTAAGGACTGTGTATACAGTACACACTACCTTCTCCAGACCCACTTGTGGAATTATATTGGGTTTGTTATTATTGTAATCTTCGGGGATTGGCCCAGTAGTCAAAGGTCAGGTGTAAATTACCCTGATGTATAATCTGCTTATAGAACTTAGCATTTCCACACAAGTAGCTGCAATGTGTACAATTTTACACAATATTTCTTGAAGTATATGGGAGCAGTTCAATGAACAGGAATTCCTTTTGCATGTGACCTCACTTGAACTTGCATCTAAGGTAAACCACGAGCATTCCAATTTATATCGCATATTTTCCACTGCAATGAACTGCTACTCCATCCAACTTATGTCACCAAAGGGTGATCTTGTAACTTGATTTATCAAGATTTATTATATATCGGCTTCAAACAATTGGTGTAACATGTGCAATGATATGGTTGTGGCTGTTTAACAAAAAAATGTAATTTGGCCAAAACTTGAATTTTAGAGAGAAGAAATCGGGTTACTGATAATCAAAGAGACCGAAATATAATTGGCATTCAAAGAATAATAATAAAGTAATAAGAACTTGTTATTTCAGTATGATATCAAGAATGCTGTTTGTCCCTACAAATGATAAAACTTTCTCCTTTTATAATTGACAAGGAGTAACTTATTGATCTATATAATAAATAGCCTTTAATGAGGCGTTACATAATCATTGCTACTAAATATTGATTCTGTAACGTCTCCAGCATTTAATAATAAATTTGGACTACTTTCGCTACCAGATTCGCGTCTTCAGCACTTCTTTTTACCCGTTAGCATTAAATGACTTGAACTGATACGAAACTCGTATCTAAATTCCTTCCCATACTTATTTTCATTCTTCTTTCCGTATCTATCATTTCCCGTGCCTTTTGCTGGTTTATCACACTTTGACTATTTTGACCAGCCCACGTGTCATGCCACGTCATCTTCAATTTAAGTGAAAATTTCCCGCAATACAGATAGTCCCCCAACTTTTCATTTATTTGTAAATTAAATAATTGGGAAGTGGATCTTCATAAAAAGGGAATTTTTGTCACAATTAATGCATCTGTCAATATTGACGTCTCAGTTGTCTTTCTCATTGAATGCTGCTTACACGTGTCATCTTTTGATTGGACTGACCATTTTACACCTCTTTTCAAAACCTCTTTATCCCACTATTCACGAAGTGATAGTTGCCTTTATTATTGGCTTTCCATCATTACACTTCTGAGTTTTGACGGTTGTCATCATACATATATTTAACCTTTTTTCGTTCTTTGTCTTCTTCTTCACAAACACTTAACAAATACTCTCTTCTTTACTTTCACTTTTTCTTCAATTCCTCTTTGTTCAACAATGGCATCTTCAAACCCTAATCCCAAAAAAGTTCAAATATTGGATAATTTTCCAAATGCCCCCGTTAGACATAGAAGAGGCAGAGGTGGTAGACTTCGACCAGAATCTACTCGAGGTGGCTCTTTTGGTTCCTCTTCTAGGAGTTCTATTTTGAAAACACCTTCTTCTAAAGGTAAAGAAATTTCTGATTCTTCCCGAGAACCTTTGGTAGATGAAATCGTACCCAGCGATTTATCTTTTATCAGTGATAGACAGTCTCTTGAAAAACAAGTCCCTGGTTTAGATAAAGCCGGTGCTTACCCTACTGTAGTTACCGAACTCACAATTCCTTCCATTAGGAAAGATTGTAATTGGAAAAACAATCTTAGAATGTATATTCCTGCCCCAAATAAAGGATTTCTTCTTTCAGGATTGGGTATTGTTTTGTTTACATTTATCCTTTCGCTTTGGGCTTTAAACCTCCAATTGACCCGGTAATTCTTGATCGTTTCTTTAATATCTGCGTAGCCCAAGTTGGTCCCTTGGTAAGGAGGACAGTGGCTTGCTTAAGATGTTTATCTACCAAAGCCAATATCAATTTCACTTTTTCTCACCTCATCCACTTATACCATCCTAACTTGATACGTCATGGGATTTTTACCTTGACTGCGAGGAGCAAGAAGGTTTTGGTAAGCCTAGAAGATGACAAAGATAGAGGATGATAAGCCCGTTATGTTGTTGTTCGTACAGTGGGCTTACTTGGTGAAACAAACATTCCCTTCCCTGAGAAGTGGAATTTCGCGTGTAAGTTTTCCTTATTGTACCGTGCTTATTTTTTGTTTTTGAATTTTGATTTTGACTTCACCTTTTGTTGGTTTTTTGTATCAACCATGGGAGATGTGGAACCTGTTCCCAAATTCCGTGGTTTGGTAGATCCAATTTTGAAGATTGCTCCAAAAGAGCAAAGAACTTGGAAATCAATCTCTGCCATACATGACTGGAAAGTCAAAACGCATGGTACCGTATTTCTTTCACACACGTTTTAGGCCTTGAGTACCTTTTATTGATTTTGACTGATATCCTTCTTTTAATCAGGATTTGGCTATAAAGGAATGGCAGCCGAAGTGGCTATGGCCTTTCGTATGTCTGGTAATGTTGCATTGGACTTGGACAAGGCACGAGCCTTGCTTCAGAAAAGAAAAGCTTTAGCAGAAGGTACGGAGAATGAAGAAGAGGAAGATACCTCATTAATAACCAGGCTAAGGGTTAGGAGAAGAGTCATCCATGATGATGAAATTGAAGATATTCCTACTCAACCTTCAACCACCGAGCCTGTTTTAATCCTTTCTGATGAGGAGACCGTGCCAAAAGACACGAGTGACCCAACTCAACCTCCCTTAGATAGTGGTTTTTGGAGTGGCGAGCTTGGAACTGTTTTTGATGAAGCTCCTCTTTCTTCATTCGTTCCTACTTCTTCCATTCTTTTGCCAATTGTAAGTATTTCATCACCAATGATTGCTTCCTTTCCTTCACCAGTTGTGAATACTTCCCTTTCCGTTCCTAAATCAGTTTCTACAGCTTCTCCTTCCCTTTCTTCCTCAACTTCAACGACTCCTATAATATTTACTTTTTCTACTACAGCCCCTTCTGCTGTTCCCTCTTCATCCGCCCCTCCAGTAGAGGTTAGCTCCAGCAGTAAAGGCGTGGCTATGAGGAGTGTTACTCTTAAAGTTCCTGCCACTCAAAGCCTATTAAGAAAGTCTGTAGGCGCAGATACTTGGCTCGAGCCTCTTATTGGGGATACTGAGAAGAATCAGATGCAAAGCCACAGCTGCTCACCTTGATGAATGACATAGTTCATTCAACTTTAAAGGTAATTTTATTGACCTTAAAAATTGTTTTCCTTCCTTTTTGAGTCCTGACTATCATGTTTCATAATTGTAGGCAAATCTCAGTGTGACTAAGCTAATGGGGTGAGTTTGTTTATTGGATAAAAAGGATCGTGAGTCTACAAAGGCTATATCCGAAGATAGGAAAATAGCTGAGGATCCATTATTTGAAGCAGCAAATTGGAAGGACTAATATGAGAGTGCTCAAGGGATTATAGAAGAACTACAGGGGAACATCGTTCATTTGGGGCAGCAGAATCGTAGCTTACTTCAGAGTTGGGAATTGCTAATGCTTCATGGGGTCAACTTAAAAAGGATAGAGAGAATTTGGAATGCTCTTTATCTAAAGCTAATGATGAGGTTAAAGAGCTCAAAGCTCTTTTGGAGAAAAAGGAGGAATACGCAAGGGAATTGGCAGAGAACCTGTCTTTTACTCAGAATGATTTGAGGATTTCTTTCGAAAAAATTCGTACCTTAGAGAATTCTCATGCCTCTCTTGAAGCTTTACTGGATTCCCACTTAGCTGAGAACCAAATAGCAAAAAATGACATTGCTATGTGGGAAAAATAATACAAGGCTTTGGAGAAAGAATACAATGCCCTTGAGGAGAACTTTAACATAGAAGTGAGTTGGGCTTTCTTGAACTCTCACCATGACGTCTTAATGGAGGCTACACAAGAAAGTTTTGATTTACAATCAGAACTGGCCAAAGTTATGGACACCATCGAGAAAAACCAACAACTCGTTGATACTCCTTCTCCAGCTCTTGGAAGTGTTAGTACCCCTTCCCCAGCTCTTGAAGTTCATGAAGCATATGAGTTGTTGAACTCAGAAGCAACTACTGGTATGGGTGAAGCTACGATTCCAGTTTTTGAAGGTGAAGCCTCTACGGCAAAGTCTATGGGAGAGGTTCCCGTTACTAGTACTTCCCTTGCTGAAACTGTAGAACTTACTGACTCCGTCCCTGTTGCTGTCTCTTCAGAAGTAGTCACTGTGCCAATTTCTGCCTCTAAAAGTGAAGTTTCAACTTCAGAAGTTCCAACTCCTTCAGTAAATAATTAAGTTCTTTGTTTTTTTCTCCTTGATGATGTAATTTTTTGGTTCTTTAGTGAAGTCCCCAGTTTTCATTAAGGGACATTTGTTTTAAAAACAATCATATTCTAATGACTAAGTTTTTCTCTCAATCTTTTCTGTCAAGAAGTTTGATTAATACTTCTTCATTTTGGTATGTTTACTAGACTTTATGGAATAGTTTTTTATTTACCCTATTCTTGCCTATTTGACTTTTTAGGACTTAGACAATAAGTTAGCATCTTTATCCTTTCAGAAAATGCTTTCATGATTCTTTTTATGTGATATCATCATGAGAAAACTAAAAGAGGGCCCTTTTATTTATCGACACTTAATGAAGAAGATGTCTCAACTTCATAATGGTGTTATAATATGATGAAAGAAAGAGGAGTATACATGTTTTATAAACCTTGACAGATTTTCATTCATAAACTTTGACAAGTTTGAGAATTACATGCATAGAAGTACATCTACAACTTTCTCGTAACTGTTTTCTTCCAACAGATTTCAAAAAGGAAATAAAACACAAGGTTTTTACTTGTAACTTGTTTTAGTATTTTTGAATAATACAAAAGGTTTTTAATCATAACCTCATTTTACTTAAACAATTTACAAGATTTTCATTGTCTTTCAACCTATAAGGTTTTTCTTTGGCCTTAGCTCGTGACTTTGCTCTTAACTTTTGATTTGTCGGGTGCTCACTCGTATCTGTTTTTCTGCACTCATATTCATTCTTCTACACATAATCGTGTGTATATTCATAGTCCCCCAAGTGTTTGAGCGGTGAAATATGAAGCCTCGAACACTTGTATATTTGCTCCCAATTTTTGTCCTTTTCCTGAAACAGAAAAATATACGAGACTCGAAGGTACGATTATAGATGAAGACTGCCTAACCCGTGTGGATTTCCATCAGATTAATGTAACCCTAGGCAAGGAATTTAAGAGTATTCCAATTTGCCGTGCAGGCCGTGACTCATCATTTGCCACAAGTTAGGGTTTTTGCCTAGCATCTAAAATCGTTAGTATAATTTTAACAATTCAAAGGAAAAGATTTAACATGGCGATACCTGACCGAGGGTACTTCCCTAGAATTGTACCTCTTTAAATGAACAGCATTCCGATGTGAGGGTAAAACCTTTTCATCCATTGTCTCTAGCTCGTATGCTCCTTTCCTTGCAATTTTTCGAATTCGATAAGGTCCTTCCCATGTGGGACTTAGATTTCCTGAATTAGCTGACTTTGTCGATTGGAAAATGTTTTTCAACATGAAATCCCCAATTTTAAAAAACATGAGGCGTGCTTTCCTATTGTAATATCGCTTAATTACTTGCTTTTGAGACGCCATCCTTATCAACGCAGCTTATCTTCTCCCTTCAAGTAAATCAAGATTTACTCGTAACTCTTACTTGTTCGAGTTTTTCTGATTGAACACGTCGTGTACAAGGTTCACCTATCTCAACAGGTATCAAAGCTTCCGCACCATAAACCATTGAAAATGGTGTTTCTCCCGTACTTGTTTTTGCCGTCGTTCGATATGCCCATAATACCGCTGGTGATACTTCATCCCAATTGCCTTTTGATTCTTGTAACATTTTCTTTAGGTTGTTGATAATTACTTTGTTTTTAGACTCTGTTGGCCCATTACCCACTGGACAGTACTTTGTCGATGTAATTCTTTTGATCTGACAACATTGAAAGAATTCTGTGATTTGAGCTCCTATAAATTGTGTTCCATTATCACACACTATCTCCTTTGGAACACCAAAGCGGCAAATTATATTCCTCCAAATAAAGTCCTTAACTTCTTTCTCTCGTACCTGTTTAAACGCTCATGCTTCTACCCATTTAGTGAAATAATCAGTAAGTACGAGTAGAAACTTTACCTGTCATTTTGCTTGGGGTAATGGTCCTACGATGTCCATTTCACATTTCATGAAGGGCCACGGAGCTATGAGACGATGTAAGAACTCATTTGGTCTATGCATGTTATTCCCATACCTTCGACACTTGTCGCACTTAGATACGAAGTCATTCACTTTTTGTTCCATTTTAGGCTAGTAATATCCTGCTCGAATAAATGTCTTTACAAGTGATCTGCCTCCTGCATGGTTTCCACAATGCCCCTCATGAACTTCTCTCATCAAATTTTCTGTTTGAGAAGGTCCGAGACACCGAGCTAATGGTCCACCAAACGTTTTACGGTAATGGTTTACTTGATATAAGCAGTAACGAACGACTTTCTTTCTTAGTGCATGAGCCTTCACCTTATCTTCAGGTACGATTAGGTGCTGCAAAAAAGACACGATTTCGTTTCTCGAATCCCAAGTTAAGTGATTAAAGTTTACCTCATTTTTATCAGGGGCTAGAATAGAATGGAACAAATGTATAATTGAAGCATTCGCGTCTTTTGCTATATCTGCTAGAGATGCAAGGTTGGCTAAAGCGCCTACTTCCAAATTTTCTTCTCTTGGGATTCACATCACCTTCCAAGTTTGGAACTGTTTTATTAACTCCCGTACCTTTTCGAGATACTTTTGCATTCGAGTTTTGCTAGCCATGTAAGTCCCCAGTATTTGATTGACTACGAGCTGTGAATCGCTTTTGATTACGATTTGCATGTTACAAAGTTCTAATGCTAACTCTAAACCTGCAATCACAGCTTCATACTCTGCTTCGTTATTAGTTACAGGGTGACATTTTATAGCTTGTCTAATTGTTTCACCCGTAGGTGATATAAGAACAATTCCTAAACCTCCCTCCTTTACATTAGATGAACCATCAGTAAATAATAGCCAAATCCCCGGATTAGCACCATTAAAAACTTGTAATTCTTTTTCTGCTTCTAGGTGTATGCTTTGACTAAAATCAGCTACGAAATCGGCGAGTACTTGAGATTTAATAGCAGTTCGAGGTTGGTAAATTATTTCATACTCACTTAGTTCTATAGCCCTTTTCGCTAATCTCCCTGATAGTTCATGTTTATGAAATATATTTCGTAAAGGAAAAGCAGTAACAACAACAATAGGGTGGAATTGAAAATAAGGTCGTAGTTTTCTAGATGTCATGATGAGATATAATGCTAATTTTTCTAGTTGTGGATACCTTGTGTCTGCATCTAATAGAGTTTTACTAACATAATAAATTAGAGATTGCATACCTTGGTCTTCACGTACTAAAACGGCACTTACCGCTACTTCTGATACTACTAGATAAATGAGTAGCTTTTCACCTTGTTTAGGTTTTGCCAATAAAGGGGGATTTGATAAGTAAAATTTCAAGTCCCCCAGGGCTCGTTAGCAATCTTCATTCCACTCAAAATGATCTTGCTTTTTGAGCACAGAGAAAAATTTGAAGCATTTTTCTGAAGATTTTGAAATAAATCTCCCTAAGGCTGCTATCCTTCCTGTTAACCTCTGAACTTCATTTTTACTGGTAAGGACATCGGGTATTTCTTCAATTGCTTTAATCTGAGAAGGATTTACTTCAATTCGACGGTTTGAGACAAGAAAACCTAAAAATTTACCAGAATCAACTCCAAATACACATTTTTCAGGATTAAGTTTCATATTGAATTTTCGCAAAATTTCAAAGGCAACAATTAAATGGGAAATATGGTCACGAGAAAGCTGGGTTTTGACGAGCATGTCGTCTATATATACCTCCATTGTTTTTCCCAAATGTTCTTGAAATATTTTAGAGACTAACCTTGATAAGTTGCTCCAGCATTTTTTAGACCAAAGGGCATTATTTTGTAACAGTAAGTCCCCCGGTCTGTGATGAAGGGAGTCTTTTCTTCTTCACTGGAATCCATTTTAATTTGGCTGTACCCCGAATATGCATCTAAAAAAATTAAAAGTTCATGACCTGCAGTTGCATCAATCAATTGATCTATATGGGGTAATGGAAAAGAATCTTTTGGGCAAGCTTTGTTTAGATCAGTGTAATCTACACAAACTCGCCACTTACCATTCTTCTTACGTACGACCACCGTGTTAGCTAACCAATCAGGATATTTTACCTCACGAATTGACCCGATTTTAACAACTTTTGGACCTCATCTCGGATTACTTATTTTTGAAAGCTCCTTGCTTTCTTTTTTTTTTTTGCTTATTTTGAGTGAAAGACGGGTCTTCATTAAGCTTATGAGTCATCACATCCGGCGGAATACCTGTCATATCATCATGGGTCCAGGCAAAACAATCTACGTTAGCTTTTAAAAATTCAATTAATATACCTCGCATGTCGGGATTTAGATTGGCTCCTACGTAAACTTTTTTCTGTGGCCATTGTTCAAATAACACCACAGCTTCGAGTTCTTCTATTTTCTTTTTGATGTTCTCATTATCTTCAGGTTCTTGAATTACATCGGGCCTCGAATCTAAATCTGTTGTTTCAGTTAAAGTTTGATTGCTGACACCTTCAACTGTTTCCGGTAATTGCTATTTCTCTTTTCTTGCGGTGTTCATATCTGTTATTGCGTTGATACTCTTGGCTGTTTGTTGGTCCCCTCGAATTTGACATATTCCCCAAGATGATGGAAATTTAATGACTTGATGTAAGGTTGATGGAACAACATGCATATCATGAATCCAAGGTCTCCCCATGATTATATTGTATGCCATTTCCAATTCCACTACATGAAACTTAGTTTCTTTAACAACAGTTGTAGCATAAGTTGTCAGAGTTACCTCACCTTTTGTTACCACGCTTGAATTGTCAAAGCCTGACAAAGCATGCGCTTTTGGTATCATTTTATCTTCAGCTTGCATTTTCCGCAACATTCTTAGTAGGATGATATTTACAGAGCTACCTGGATCAATCAAAACTCTTTTTGCATCAGTGTCATATAAAATTAAAGATATTACCAGAGCGTCGTTATGCGATGTAATAACTCCTTCCGTATCTGCATCATCGAAGCTTATACTCTCATGTTCTAAGGTTTGCCGCACTCGCTAGCCGTGTGTGATCGTCATTTTAGAAACTTTGTTTGAATCCGTTGACGTTACTCCGTATATATCTTCCCCTCCATTGATAAAATTTACTACCCTCTTAGGTGAAGGTGGTTTCGGTGGCTCTTGCCTATTTTTCATGTAGGCTTGCTTTCCCTTTTCACTGAACAGCTCCGTGAGATATCCTTGCTTCAATAAATGATCTACTTCACTATGTAGAAATCTACATTCTAAGGTTTTATGTCCATGGTTGTTGTGAAATTCGCACCAATGGTCTAGGTTACGTCTGTTTGGGTTCGACCGCATCTCTTTTGGCCACCGTACCTTATCTCCCATACTCCTTAGAACAGCTACGAGCTCGAAATTAGTTACATTGAAACTATGACCAGCATATCGTCCCATTAAATTTCTATCATCATCCCGGGACTCTTGGTTGTTTCGATCGCCTCTGAACCTGGATGAAGATATGATTCCCCTGTCTCTCGCCCTTTGATCATAATGTTGATTATTATGTCTAGAACGTTAGTCTTTTCCTGCAGGTCCCATATATAGATCGTACCTGTTCTCTCTAACCTTTTGTCGGCTTCATATCTTTTGGACCCGCTTCTATCTTCTCGTTGAGATTGAGATAGGGTATCCTCTTCAATTATGAGCTTCGTACTGTACCTGTTATAAACATCGTTCCAAGTAGTTGCGGGAAATTCACGAAGGCTTTCTTTAAGTCTTCTCGTGGCTTCAGAACTTTTTTCATTCAAATTACTTGCAAAAGCTGTTGCAGCCCAATTATCCGGTACACGTGGCAGCATCATTCTTTCTCGTTGGAATCTATCAATGAAATCTCTTAGCAATTTAGTGTTTCCTTGTTTGATTTTGAAGATATCCTCCATTCTTTTCTCCACCTTTTGGCTTCCGAGTGTGCTTTTATGAAAGAATCTGCAAGCTCAACAAAAGGATTTATAGAATTTTCAAGTAAAAGAGAATACCAGGTTAATGCTCCCTTGGTGAGTGTCTCTCCAAACTTTTTATCCAATACTGATTCGATTTCCTGTTTGGTTAAATAGTTGCCTTTCACTCATGTTGTAAATGCGGCTGAATGGTCACGAGGGTCTGTTGTACCATTATATTTTGGGATGACAGGCATTTTGAATTTCTTTGGAATTGGTAAAGGAGCAACACTTGGTTTCCATGGTTGTTATGAATATTTATCCATATCCACTCCTTTTATCACAGGTGGAACTCCAGGGATTTGCTCGATTCGTTCGTTCTGCTCCTTGAGTTGTTTCTGCAAGGTTAATACCAAATTTTGAAGATGAGAATTACCTGTATTATCAGGTTCTCCATCTTGTGAGTCACTAGGAATTGCTCCATTGCCAGAATCAACTAGACCAGAGTGAGGGTTTTCCAACGTGTTGTTGTTTGGTGTTGCTGGCGCAACATGCAATTGACTAACTAGGGCTCGCAAGGCTTTATCAATTCGTGAGTCGATTATTTTCTTAACAGTTCATCTCTTGTTTCAGCTCCTCCATCATCATGTTCAGACATATCGTTTGGAGTTCCTTCACGAGATCCACGTGGAGAAGCTTGAAGGTTAGGGTTGTTGAGTTCCTCATCATCAATTTGATGGTTTAGATTTTCCGGGTTATTGTTGTCATTATTGTTCGACATACTGACAATAGGTTGAATGTTAATTTAGAAAGAATGGATTATCAGATTCCCGGTAACGGAACCAATTTATTTAACCAAAAAATGTAATTTGGCCAAAGCTTGAATTTTAGAGAGAAGAAATTGGGTTACTGATAATCAAAGAGACCGAAATATAATTGGCTTTCAAAGAATAAAAATAAAATAATAAGAACTTGCAATTTTAGTATGATATCAAGAATGATGAAACTTCCTCCTTTTATAATTGACAAGGAGTAACGTATTAATCTATATAATAAATAACCTTTAATGAGGCGTTGCATAATCATTGCTACTAAATGTTGATTCTGTAACGTATCCAGCATTTAATAATGAATTTGGACTACTTTCGCCACCAGATTCGCGTCTTCAGCACTTCTTTTTACCCGTTAGCATTAAATGACTTGAATTGATACGAAACTCGTATCTAAATTCCTTCCCGTACTTATTTTCATTCTCCTTCCTCATCTATCATTTCCCGTGCTTTTTGCTGGTTTATCACACTTTGACTATTTGACCAGATCACGTGTCATGCCACGTCCTCTTCAATTTAAATTGAATTTTTTTCCCAATACAGTGGCGTGAATTACTCATGTGTATTCGAATCGGTTTATCGATAAATCGAATCGATTAATTGTTATCGAAATAAAAAAAAATCGAAGCCTTATTGAAACGATAACGATAAGCATATGTACAAATCGATAATCGATAAGCAACTATCGATCAGGGTCAAAATTGTTAACTTCAGCACACGGACTAAAGTAGCAAAGTCAATCACGCAAAACTTCAGTATTCTAATAGTCGGGCCTGAAATTCAGCTCTGGAGCTGAAGTTTTTGTGTTGTAACTTCATCTCTAAATCACATGCAAATAAGTCAAAAACCAATCAGTTCCTCAGTACACATGATATTCTAAATAGCTCAATCAAGAATATCCCATACAAACTACCACAAAAGAAAACTAGATACTGGTACCTGCGAGCCTGGACTACTGTGGCTTTCTGTAATTGGCAAAAGAATAGAACCAGCAATTCCGGTAAGAAGGTGGATAACCATTTAGTAAGCAAAAGCAGTTGCTGAAGAAAAAAACAGAGTTATGATGTAATCAGTTGTCAGTCATCATATTCTTCAGTCTTTGTTCTTCTTGTTTTTATACTCTTCTCTATCAAGTGAAGACATTTATAGGAAGACAATAGAAGAATTAATATTTAGAAAGGCAAAGGAAAATCAAATATGGCATGCGGGATGGTCGCCCTCTTGCTTGACAACTCAGTCAATTGCTTATTTGCATATTTCAACTATTTATTTCAGAAGAAAAAGAAAAAGGAGGAAGAAGAAAAGGTTGAAATTATTTAAAAAGTACTTAATTAAAAGTTTAAAAAAAATAAATATAAATTAAATGAGGACGACCAAATAAAATATTCCGTATAATTTTTACGATGTTACATGTGACTGCACTATTGTTATAGGTTGTGAGGGTGAATGGGCTTTCAGGGTGTGATTATTTAGGTCATTGGAATGTGTAGATGGAGATGGGCCAGAATTCTTGGGTAATATAGGAGTATTGATGGGGTGTGTCGTTTGAAAAGGGATATTTTGCACTGTATTGGATGTTATAGTGGGCGGTGCAATTGTTGAGTTGTCGTTTGGAGATTGCTGAATAGGATGATCAACCACATGTGTGTTAATTGAGGTTTTAGTAGGTGACTTAGATACTGACTTAGATTGGCTAGTGGAACGTGGTGGCTGGGCTAAATTTGTGTTTTTTGTTTTGCTTGCGTAACTGGGCTTGTGACAATTTGTTCAACTAGCCCAGTATGCGATGGGTGGTATGATGGGCTCAACGGAGGCGAATTTTGATCCAGTATGTCACTATCTTCAGGATCTTGTAGTAGATTTATTATAAAATCGTTAAAAAATTTTGGGGGGATAATGTAGTCTTTGTTATGAAATAGAAGATTCTTACACTTCTATTTAAGGTGAATGTCTTTAATGTATTTAATTAGAGAGATTTTAGAGTCCTATTATTGGTAGCAAGATCTTCCTCCTCCCTATAAATAGAGGTGCTCTCTACCATTGTAATTCACCCCTCTCAACACAATAAGAAGAACTCTCTCTACTCTTCTCTCTATTGCTATTGTTCTTGCTCTATTGTTCTTGTCTTTTGCTTTAGTTTATAACACGTTATCAGCACGAGACTCTACCGTCTCAAGTACCATTCTCGAAAATCCAAGGTATTTTCCCTCTTCCTAATTTAATTTTCGAGTATGTCTGACATTATGAAAAGAAAGTTCGTTGCCCTTGAAATTTCGGGCAAGAACTATATGACATGGGTGTTGGATGCTGAAATCCACCTAGATGCTATGGGTCTCGGAGACACCCTCAAAGATAAAGAAAAAGCATCCACCCAAGATTGTGCGAAGGCCTTGATTTTCTTGCGCCACCACCTTGACGAAGGTTTGAAGATTGAATATCTCACCGTCAAGGATCCACTCGTTTTGTGGAACAGCTTAAAGGAGAGATATGACAACCTGAAGTTGGTCACTCTGCCACAAGCACGATATGATTGGGCCCATCTGAGGCTACAGGACTTTAAGTCCGTTTCTGAATATAATTCTGCTATGTTCAGAATTACTTCTAAACTGAAGCTATGTGGAGATAACATCTCCGATTACGATATGCTTGAGAAAACGTTTACAACGTTTCATGCCTCCAATATGGTACTGCAGCAACAGTACCGAGAGAAAGGCTTTACGAAGTACTCTGAACTGATTTCTCTCTTACTAGTGGCTGAGCGAAATAATGAACTGCTCATGAGAAATCACGAAAATAGACCAACTGGGTCTACACCACTGCCTGAAGCAGATATGGTGCACTCGCATTATGCCAAACATAAAAGGGACCATGATCACGGTCATAAACGGGGTCAAAGCCAAGGACGTGGACAAGGAAGAAATTCCAAAGAAGTCCGTCACCCCCCAAAGAGAGATAACCACCGAAAGCAGAAACGGGATCCAGAAGATCCTAAGGCAAATAGTTCAGAAACTATATGTTATCGTTGCGGTGGAAACGGGCACTGGTCTAAGACTTGCCGAATACCAAGACACTTGGTTGACCTTTATCAAGCATCTCGAAAGAGAAAACGCCCTGAAACAAATTTTGTCTCTGATGACAACTTTGACTTCACCCACCTGGATGTGGCAGACTTCTTTGAGCAACCCGAGGGAAAGATAGACCACCTAATCGGTGATGGAACCATGATGAAAGAAGATGGAGCTGTTTGATTCTACTTGTATTAGTCAATGAATAAATTAATAGTCATTAGCATTAGCTCGTATTAGTTAATTCATGATATGATGTTAGTATTAGCCCTTTAGAATGTTTCAATATGCTCAAATATTTTTATTGTACAGTAGAGGTAATCGACTAACCTAAAAACTAGTCAATCGTCTAATATTTAGCAATAAAACGAACTTTTTTCCGCCAGGCCAGATATTCGAATATCAGAGTCTGATATTCGAATATCTGGGCCAGATATTCGAATATCAGAATTCCTATATTCGAATATCTGGCAAGATATTAGAATATGTGCTTAAATATTCGAATATCTAATATTTTTCGCATCAAAGTATTATTTTTTCCGCAAGGCATTATATTCGAATATTAGAATACAATATTCGAATATCCTAAATAACTGCTTCCCAAAACGCTGTTTAAACGCGAAACAAAAGAATTGAAGTTGTTTATACTTATATTTATGTATTCTTTTTGTATGTCAAACTATGGGAAAGCAAAATGGATATCTCACAAAGCGAACTTGGATCAACATCCAACTGTAAAAGTATTTGCCTAGTTGATTCATGTACTACACATACAATACTCAAAGAAAGGAAGTATTTATCTCAACTGAATATGTGTAAGGCAAACATTACTACAATCTCTGGAAGTAGTAAATTGATTGAAGGCTCCGGAAGAGCTATAGTAACTCTGCCCAAGGGCACGATGTTAATCATAGAGAATGCAATGTTCTCCTCCAAGTCTATGAGAAACTTGTTGAGTTTTAAAGATGTACGCCGGAATGGCTACAATATTGAGACAATGGATGAAGATAATCTCGAATATCTCGTCCTCACTTCAAAGAATGTCTCCGGCCAAAAAAGAGGGTTATTGAGAAATTCCCGTCTTTATCTTGTGGCCTGTATTGGACAAGAATTAGTGCAAATTGAGGCACATTCAACAGTAAATCTAAAGAATACTGAGTCCAATACATTTGTACTTTGGCATGATCGACTGGGTCACCCAGGATCAACCATGATGAGACGGATTAGAGAAAGCTCATATGGGCATCCGTTAAAGAATTTCAAAATTCTTTCAAGTAATGAATATCCTTGCACTTCGTGTTATCAAGGCAAGCTGATTATCAGACAATCCCCAACAAAGGTTGGGACTGAGTCACCCCAGTTTCTGGAACGTATACAAGGGGACATTTATGGACCTATTCACCCACCTAGTGGGTAGTTTAGGTATTTCATGGTCTTGATAGACGCATCCTGTAGATGGTCTAATGTGTGCTTGTTGCCATCACGCAACCTTGCGTTTGCAAAGTTAATGGATAATAGATGAGAATAATCTTGAATTCTTCATGAAAACGAGGCTGCCCATTTCGGTTTGGGTTCACGCCATTTCGCATGCAGCAATGCTAGTTCGTCTCTGACTGATGAATTATCACAAATATTCCCTATTGCAATTGGTTTTGGGTCATGAACCCAATATATCCCATTTAAGAAGCTTTGGATGCACAGTATAGGTGCCTGTAGCACCGCCATCCCGCACCAAAATGGGTTTGCAAAGAAGGTTAGGAATATATGTTGAGTATGAATCGTCCTCCATTATTCGCTACCTCGAAACATTGACAGGAGATTTGTTCACTGCACTATTTGCAGACTGTCAATTTGATGAGACACTTTTCCCAAAATTAGGGGGAGAAGTCGGTGAAACCAAATGGAAAATTTTGTGGAAAAATGTATCATTATCTCATCTTGATCCACATACCTCTATTTGAAAGAAAGAGGTACAAAAGAGTATCCATTTGCAAAGAATAGCAAATCAAATGCCTGACGCATTTACGGACTTGAAGAGGATAACGAAATCCCACATTCACGCGGAAAATGTTCCGATCCGTATTGAAGTCCCTATTGGACAAATATCTAGTGTCATATCCAATGAGTCAAATGCACGCCAGAAGCGTGGCAGACCATTAGGTTCCAAAGATCGAAATCCTAGAAAGAGGAAAAAGAACGATCTAAATGACACTATGAAAGAATCACATGAGGACGCTCATGATTTGATTAATTCCGAGATTCACGAAGAATCTATTGAGCCTGAGACTCTTGAAAATACGGAATGCAAGAATGTGAGGATCTCGAACCTCAGTCTGCGGTAGTACAAAATTAATTGAGAGCTCTCGAAGAGCCAATTATTACTATGTTGGAGAAACACAATTGAGTATTGTGCTGTATTAAGTCTCAAAGAAACTTATTCAGTTTCCAAAGTACACGCGAAAGCGATTGATTATATTGAGACTATAAATAAAGGAAGGCTTTGATTCTCCTATTACTACAACTTGTAGCGGGGTAATTTGTATATGAAAAGCTACCCGCTTTGTTCTCCAGTTTGTACTACACAAACGAAAGAATGCCACAATAAAGTGGATATCTATTGGTATAAAACCCATGTCATAATAAACCCGAAGTTTATTGATAAGTGCACATGTCATGGTGTAAATTTGAAGTTTACCAATATTGATAATTTATTCAGTTGACATTCGTGTTAGCCATCTCATTTGAAGTATGATGTGCAAATTCACATAGGTGAATATCAAAGAACTAGAAGTTCTTGTTCTCAGTAATGAACTGACCAACTAAAGAGTTCGGGTTGAAGCCCCTAAATTCTGGAAATATCAAAGGTGAATATGGGCCCATTCACCCGCCATGTATACCACATATGATGCATCTATGGAATGGTTACATGCGCAATTGTTATTAACCCGCAGCCTGGCCGTGCTTGCGAGGTAAAACGCTCAGTAATCTAACTTCGAGCATAGTTTCCAGATTCTCTACTCAAGACAGTTAATCTTGATAAATTGGTTTATATCAAAGTTGGTTTAGCAAGATAATTATTGAGTGCTTCCACTTAATAGCTAAACTGTTCCTTATGAGAACGAAGTTGTATATATCAGTTTGATATAAGTTGTATACAAGAGTATATTCTCCCCTCAAAAGTGGTTCAGGGTCAGGAACCAAATAATTTCATCTTATATTAAGGTGCTGTGTATATTGACATAATGCACAAAGATGATTTCCCAAAGTTGAGGAAACAAGTTAGCTTTACTAACATGAGGGGGAGACATGATAAACACTTGAGAAAAGGTTACATGGGATGAATTATCATTTGTATATGTATATCCCCGAATATCATGATATGAACCTGAAGTTCATAAAAGGGATAATTCAATTGCAACATATTGCAAAGCATGCTATACGCATTTGCTGACCCAAAGAAAGTAACTAAATGGAAGAGATACAATTCAAGAAGAATTGATTCCATATGAAAGACATGTAGTTTTGAACCTATAGTTCAAATGCTTGAAAGATAAAAGTCAAAGGTATGTATAGTCAGTTTTCGATATCTTATTTGTTTAGTATCACTAATGAAAGATTGATATGCAGCTAAAGTCTATTATGCGACTTATATGACTTAACTTGAAAGATTTAAGTTGCTTGAAGCATATGCAATTCTTGGTCCTGAAGTACCACATCCTAAGTACAATTTGTGTACATATGTATCTTGCTATAACTATAAGCATGATGGCATTGAGAATGCATCTATGGAGATATTGAAGAGCTATTCCACGACATTATATGAAGATGTTCATATCTATCAAGAGTGATGATTTCAAGGTGCGGAATATTTATTCAAGTCAAGATGGTTGATTTATTTATCAAATATCTACCAAAGATCGTTTTGAAGATGATGCACAAGGTTGGAATGCAAATGCTCAAGGATATAAATTGATGTACTCATTAGGGGGAGTTAATGCGCGTTGCACTCTTTTTCCCTTACAAGGTTTTGTCCCAATTGGGTTTTCCTTGCAAGGTTTTTAACGAGGCAACCAATAGGCGCATATTCAAACATGTGTACTCTTTTTCCTTACTTTAATTTTTCCCATTGGGTTTTGGTTTTAAGGTTTTATGAGGCACATCATTGAATAGACATTCAAGGGGGAGTGTTATGAAATAGAAGATTCTTACACTTCTATTTAAGGTGAATGTCTTTAATGTATTTAATTAGAGAGATTTTAGAGTCCTATTATTGGTAGCAAGATCTTCCTCCTCCCTATAAATAGAGGTGCTCTCTACCATTGTAATTCACCCCTCTCAACACAATAAGAAGAACTCTCTCTACTCTTCTCTCTATTGCTATTGTTCTTGCTCTATTGTTCTTGTCTTTTGCTTTAGTTTATAACAGTCTTTTCGTTTTATTGTTTAGTAGGTTTTGGGGTGTTTGCATTAGGAAATTTACCTGTGGTCGTTGGTGTGGTATCCGCCATGGAATGTAAGCGCACCTGGGTATCTGATGGATTGTGTGCTTTGTGGCGATGTAGTGGTGGTATTGGTCCTCTTTTTGAGGGGCTTTTTGCTCATGCGTCTCTGGGGAAGTTGAACTATTTTCCACTCGCCAGCCTCTGACGTTGATTATGTTGACATTGGCTGTTGAGACGTGCTAGTAGTAGCATCATGATTGTAACGATTCGATAAGTTGTTTTGCCTTTTCGAACCCTGTTCCCCCAAATGAAACTTTTCACACTTACTTCATCTAATTTATGACTTGCGGGGATGGTTAGTTCGGGGTTTGAAGGCGTTTTGAGTGAAATATGCCCATTTGAGTTCTTAAAATTTTCTTAAAAGACTAAGTTTGTCTTTGGTCAATATTGGAAAAATATGGGACCTGGGCGTATATCCGGAATCGAATTTCGAGGTCCCTAGCCCGATAATGAATTTTTATTAGAAATTATTAATTTGAAGTTTTAAGGATATAAGGAAACTAAGTAATAATGGATTCATATGTACTAGGCTCGTATTTTAATTCTGAAGTCTGGTACAGGTCCGAAATATCATTTAAGACTTGTCCGTAAAATTTGGTGTTTATCCGAGTAGTTTAAGGGTGTTTTGGCCCGTTAGATGAAAATTAAGAACTTGAAGTTCATAAGTTTGATTCATCGGGTTTTAGGGAGTAATTCCTAGATTTAGTGCAATTTCGGGTGTTTCGAAGGTTTGAGTCGGTCCGTATCGTGATTTCAGACTTGTCAGTATGTTCGGGCAGGGCCCGAGAGCCCCGAGCGTCAATCGGACGAGGGTCGAGTGAAGTGGAAAATTTGAGAAAGGGCTGAAAGTTGCCGCTTCTGTCATAACCGCACCTGCTGTAACGACCCGACCGGTCATTTTTAGCTCTAGCGCATCGTTCAGTGGTTTGAGGCCATGAGCAGCTTCATTTCAGGCATTATGACTTGTAGACGTGGTCGGAATTGAATTTCAGGAAGTCCGGAAGTGATTTGGAAAGAGAATTCTTATTTCGTAAGCTTAAAGTTGAAAGAATTAACTAAGATTCGATTTTTGAGTAAACAATCTCGGAATCGGGATCTGAAGGTTCAACATTTTCGTATGATAATTTCGGACTTGGACGTATTCTCGGATCAGATTTTGGATGACCCAGGAGCATTTTGGTGCCTATTGTGGAAGTTAGCATTTTGGAAGAAATTTTATAAGTTTGGCTTGAAGTACATTTATGTGTTATCGATATCCATTTGGGATTCCGAGTCTGGGAATAGATCCCTATGGTGAGTCTGGAGTTGTGAGTGTGATCGAAAGTGAATTCGGATGTCTGTGAGTCATTTTGGAATCATTTGGCTAAAGATAGAGATTTGAAGGTTTTTGAGAAGATTGATCGGAAGTGGACTCTTTGATATCGGGGTCAGAATCCAATTCCGGAAGTTGGAGTAGAATTTGAGATCAATCGGACGTGATTTGTTAGGTTTCGATATTGAATGTAGAAGTCTGATGTTCTAAAGTTCATTAATCTTGAATTGGGGTGCGATCCATGATTTCGATATTGTTTAATGTGATTTAAGAGCAGGTTCGTGTTATGTTATGAGACTGGTTTGTGTGATTGGATGGGGCCCGAGAGCCTCGGGTGTGTTTCGGGGCGATTTCAGATCATTTCGGGCTGTTTTGAAATAGCCGATGCAGGTATCTAGTGATTTGCTTCGCGTTCACGAGGATCCTCTCGCGTTCGCGAAGAAAGATTTGGCCTCAAGGACTCTGTTCTACGCATTCGCGATGAGGTTCTTGCGTTCGCGAAGAAGGAAATCTCAGCTGCACAGGTCTGACTTCGGAGACTCATATCTCGCAATCTATAAGGAATTTGGAGATGATATATGAATGACAGTTCTAGACCTTTGTATATAGTTTTCAAAAATATAAAATATTTAGCATTTGGACTTGTGTACAAAAAGTTATGGCTAGTGCACTATAGGCTGTCCGGGAAGATGAAGAAGAAATTTGTGTTGCACAGGGCTGATTTTGGAAGTTTATATCTCAAAATCTATAAGGAATTGGGAGATAACCAAAACATGAAAGTTGTAGATCTTGATTTCTAGTTTTCAAAAAATTAAACCATTTGTATTTGAAGTTTTGTACGAAAATGTTATGACCATTATACTAGAGGCTACCTGAGAAGAGTTTGGAAAATAACATTTTGAAATTTTCTTCTTCACGAACGCGAAGAAGACTTGTCTGAGCAGTGTATATGTGTAAAGAAATGGGTTTGGCTCATTTCATCTTATTTCCTCTATGCGAGCCAGCCTAGGAGCGATTTTGGAGCTCCATTTCATCATCAGTGCCACGGTAAGTGATTCCCACTTACTGCAAGTTAATTTCTTAGACTATATCTAGATTTTAACATGAAAAATCATGTAAATTAGTAGAAATCTTGGATTTTGAAGAAAACCTAGGAAATTTATATTCTTGGATTTTGGCCACGTTTTTGGACATGAAATTGAGAGCCAATTATATATTTGAGTTCGTGAGGTTGTGGGTAAACTCTATCTTCAAAAACTTTTGGAATCCGGGCACGTGGGCCCGAGGGCAATTTTTTCAACCTTTCGAGCGGAGTTGATATTTTACATAAATTGAATTGTTTTAAGTATTAGGGTGTATTTTCATTGGTTTACCCGTTATTTGGCTAGTTTTGGAGCATTTAGCATCGCTTCGGGTCTTCAAAAGGGCGTGGAATACCTGTTATGGTTTTTCAGAGCGAGGTGAGTCTCCTTTCTAACCTTGTAAGAGGGAATTGTCCCCATAGGTGACTTAATTGGTAATGTGCTCCTATTTATGGGGGCTACGTATGCACGAGGTGACGAGAGTCCATGCGTAGCTACTATTATGCTATTTTTCAGTTAGTCTAGGACCCAAAAGCATGCTATACTTGGATTAATCGTAAACTTATTGATAGCTTGAATTACTTAAATCACATTGTATTAGTAAATAAATTTCTAAAAGGATTAGTCTTTATTTTCTTAAATTGTTAAAAGATGATTGACTTTTATTTGGATAAATGTTCCCCGATAAATTCTTAATTGGCTGTTTGAGCATGTATTTGGAACAATTGAGTTTTTAATCGATGACAAATATTGGCATCAGTGTGTCATGGCTAATTGTACCAACAAATAATGGCAAGAGCATAAAATATTAAAATGCGTCCGAGGAAGTTTGAAGTGGGACAGTTAGTGCTGAGATAAATTTTGCCTCATGGGATGAAGCAAAAAGAAAGTTCGCCCCAAATTGAAAGGGGCCATTTATTGTAACTAGAGTGTTGTCTAATGGTGCATTATATTTAACAGATGTTGAAGGAAAATGTGTAGAAATGACCATCAATTCTGATGCGGTCAGGAGATACTATGTATGATTTCTTTGTTTAATTGCACTTGTTTGTATTTGTCATATTTTGAAGATTGAAATGACGAAGGTGTTTTGTTCTGCTATCTAAAAACTTTACCCTTCCCCTTTGAGCCTTGTTTATTTTCTTTTATACCCATCTTTTGGAATCAATGGAATAATTTATAAATGCAAGTGTGGAGGATAAGTAAGTGAAAAAGAAAAAAAAGAAGAAGATAGAAGAAAAGAAGGAAAGAAAAGAAAAGAAAAGAAAAATGAAGAAAAAGGAAAAGAAGAATAGAAAAACAAAAGAAAGAGAAGAGAAAGAAAATCACAACAACAAAGTAGTTTCTATGAAGTGAACTACGTTTGAATTGATCCCGAAAGGGTACATAGGCAGGCTCCATTTGAGGTTCAGTCACACCAAAACAAAAATTCAAAAGTCCTCAAGCGAGAAACTGGGAAAGAAGTTGCGTTTGTTGTGAATATCTGATTCCAAAGTTGTAATTTTACCCATTTTGAATTGTTTTTGAGCCTTTTATACCCCTCTTTTCTAAACTTATCAGATAAGCTTCTCTTCCTTCTCTTTTTAGCAGTCATCCAATTTTGGATTCTTCGTATCCTTAACTCGTAATATCATTGCATTTCATTTTCTTTTGGGGTTTATCTGTCTAAAGATATTTCAATATTAGTTTTGTTCAAAGCAAGTGAAAAAGGATTTCAAAGCTCACTACCAATTCCCAAAATGTCAAAGCACAGTGTGGTCAGAACATGGTAAAAACAGCATGATAAAGATGGAATATAGGGAATCACCGAAAGTTTCATCAGTGGAATGATTGGGTAATGTCGTGGAAAATGCAAAAGTTAGATAAAGGGGTCAGAGGTGGGAAACATCAGCATGGGTATAGAACACTTGGGTTGTCGAAGGTCATGTGGTTTGAAAGCCAGTCAGAAAGTCAAGCGGTTCAGGGCCAGTTTAGGGAAGCCGGTCAAAGAAAAATGCGGCCTTAAGGACATCCTCAACAAGAATGCCATCAACTAACCACCGTTTAAACTGAGAAAATTTTCTTTGATTGAAACATTGCCAGAAAGTTTGGTTGTTTCGGAGGAATTCTCCATAAGGGAAAAACAAGCATTAATCATGTTTGAATGTAAAGTGGGGTTTGATTAAAATACAAGATAATTATGAATATCATAGGGGAATGTAAGTTGGATTCAATGTTTGCATGTTCAAGATAAGATTAAATTGGGAGTTGTCAGGAACTTCCTGGATAATAGGACTTAGCTTTCAAATTCTTAGTAACAGTTGGTATAATGATGCAGTTAACACTCACCTATGTATCCAGGTTCTAAACTGGGGCAGAAAATTTTCTTTGTTTTGTCTATTTTGTTAAAGTCAGGAGCCCGCATGATGAACAGATGCATACAATTGAAGTTTGAGCAGTCAGGAGCCCGCCTCGAGAACATAAGCATTAGTTTTAAGTGTTGAAGTCGGGAGCCTGCCCGTATAACAAAGGTACATATTTTCAAGTTTTGAAGTCGGGGGCCCGCCCGTATAACAGAGGCATGCGTTTTCATGTTTTTGAAGTCGAGAGCCCGCCCGTATAACAGAGGCATATATTTTCATATTTTGAAGTTGGGAGCCCGCCCGTATAGCAGAGGCATATATTTTCAAGTATTGAAGTCGGGAGCCTGCCCGTATAAAAGAGGCATATATTTTTCAAGTGTTGAAGTTGGGAGCCCGCCCGTATAACAGAGGTATATATTTTCAAGTTTTGAAGTCGGGTCCCGCCCGTATAACATAGGCATGCATTTTCAAGTTTTTGAAGTCGGGAGCCCGCCCGTATAACAGAGGCATATATTTCCAAGTGTTGAAGTCGGGAGCCCGCCCGTATAACCGAGGCATGCATTTTCAAGTTTTGAAGTTGGGAGCCCGCCCGTAAAACAGAGGCATATGTTTTCAAGTTTTGAAGTCGGAAGCTTGTATACCAAAGGCATGTATTTTCAAGTTTTGAAGTCGGAAGCCCGCCCGTATAATAGAGGTATATATTTGCAAGTGTTGAAGTCGGGAGCCCGCGTATAACAGAGGCATGTATTTTCAAGTTTTGAAGTCGGGAGCTCGCCCGTATAAAAGAGGAATATATTCTCAAGTTTTGAAGTCGGGAGCCCGCCCGTATAACAGAGGCATACATTTTCAAGTTTGGAACTCGGGCGCCCGCCCGTATAACATAGGAATATATTTTCAAGTTTTGAAGTCGGGAGCCCGCCTGCATAGCAGAGGAATACATTCAAGGTCAGCAGTCTGAAAGAAAGGGAAGACATCTTAGTTTACAATTTGGTGCGACAATAATGGATTTCACTGAGAGAACACAAGACAATAAGGCAACAACAAATGCAAGGGCAAGTTTGAAGATATAGATAGGAATTTTCTAATTCGTAGATCATAACTTAGGCTAGCTTCTATTAATTTTTGACATGGTGTAATAAGGGAGGTCAGCAAGTAGTAGCAGCAGCAACATCAGTGAAATCATAGCTTTATGGTAGTCCTAGCTACTAGGCATTCCCGAACTACACTGACCTGATTCCTTTTTAGCCAAGGATATGTAGGCAACCTCAGAAGCAGGGTTCGGTCAAATCTTTCAAAAATGCCTCACACAGAGTATTCGAACGAGCAAAAATCACCCAAATCCGCTCACTTATCTTTGCACAGAAACTCTTCGTGTTCCCGATCAAAAAGGGGCAACTGTGAGCACGTATTTTTTTGCCTTATATGAATTATTCCAAGAAATTCAAATAAAATAATTCTTTTGTTATTTTGCAATTTTATGGATTTTTGTGACATGTTATGTTAATTGTTTGCATTTTATTTGTGCATTTTAATTAGTGAAAAATATAAAAATACTTGGTATTTGCATTTAGGATTTAATTTTGTATTTTAGGATTAATTATTAATTAATTTTCTTTAAAAATAAAGAAAATAACAAAAACAATTTATTTTGCATTTTTAACTATTTATTTTTGAATTTGTGGTGAGTTTCCTTTTAAATTAGAACCTAAACAATAAATAATAAGACGTCATCAGCTCATACAAGTTTCAATTCAAAGAAAAGTTTACTCGGCCTAGGTAAAGAAATATACCATTCCTTATGATAAGGTATTAATTAAGAATATAAGTTGCAATCATTGTTTAAAATTCAAAAAGGGTCTATAACTAACATCCATATTTAAACCCCAAATAAACTTTGTAGGACAGTAAACATAATGAAGTAAAACAAAATGTCCTAAAATAGAAACTCTGAAGAGTAAGTCTTGAGTTGCCTCTTCCACTGGGGTGAAATCACATGTGATATCATTAAATATCTTACGTTTCGCCTCAGGCGACTTGTTCTTGATCCTATCAGCAACTACATGTGTACACAAAGCTCAAGCAAACATTAAATTTCAAGGTAATTTGCAGCCAATACAATTTTGAAGATGGATTATAAGCTAGTTTCCAGTACTGCCTTATCGTACTTCTGGACTTCTTGTTCTTCGTCTGAACTCGAGACCTCTGCATGCTTCATGAGGTATTTGATAATTTTGACCTAGTGTTTCAGTGTTAACATTCTGAAGTGGAAGATGTTGATTGTTATGGACTCGATGGCTATGAATTCTTCAAGTTCAAAATCGTCACCAATTGAAGACTTCAAGATTAAAACCTTATTCTTTGTTGTTGGTGATGAAACCATGAAAATATCTTTTTGGCTACGAAAAGGCAGAAAAGAAAAGAATACAACTAGATCAAGAAGGAAAGTTGGGCGTTGGTATGTGTTTAGGATAGTATGACCACACATTTGATATCATCCGAACACCTCATAAGAAGAGTATGGAAACTTTGAAGAAGAAAGTACTGAAAACTCATTCTTCATTTATAGCTCAAACTCTCTCTTCTCCCTTCTAATTTTCGATTCGTTCACTCATCCGATCTTAGGATAGTATGTACCTGCACGACTTCAGCTCTTCATGTATTTTCTCTTTTTACCCCCATTTTTCTTACTATCTAAGAAACTACAGCAAACAGCACATGCAGTTGAAACTATAGCCTGCGCTACTTGATAAGAGGCGAAATCTAGGTGATTTAGCAATTGTTTATGCTTCCGCTTGATTATATTCCAATGACATATTATAGTTAATTGATAAGAAATAGGCTCTAATTGTGATTTGTATGCCTTGCAGGAAGAAGAGCCTATATGATGCTTGAAAAGGGTGATTGGAATGATTTATGAGCAAAAACGACCACTCAGAGTTGAGTACGCGTAAGGACGAGACAAGAAAATAGAAGAAACTCAGGCCTGCGCGAAGTACCGCGCGAAGTCGCGCACTTGTTCGCGCACATAAGAAGCTGAGACAGAAGAGGTCGCCAAGTACTGCGCGAAGTAACGCGCGAACTCGTGCGTGTCAGTCCGAGAAAACATTATTTAGTGGTAAAATTGGAAATCTGGAGAGACCCCACTTAATCTATATAAATTCATGCTCACCCAAGGTCAACTTATCAATGTTTTCATAGCTTAGTGCAAGGAATAGAGAGGCAAGAGGCAATGAGGCGTTTAGACATTGAAGTTCTTCTTTTCTTCTCTTGGTTTTTTCTATTTGTGATGAAATTGAACCTAATTTTGATGCACACTAGTATGAGTGGCTAAAACCCATTGTATTGGGGTAGTGATTGAGCCATGAATATTATTGTTTGATATTAACTTGACCATGATTATTATTCATTCATATATGGTTGTTTCATCAATTCTGTTTTTAATTGCTTAATTGTTTGGCTAGCAGTTGGGTTCTATGTACTATCTACGCTATGCTTGGGAAGGCCGTGTTTAGATTAGAGAAGAATTGAAGAGAGCATGATCTTAACCCTTAGGGGGAGAAGATTTGTGGTTAGGATAGGAATATACCTAATCACTGTACTTAATTAAACATCGTAATCTTAATGCGTTCTTGATAGATTGATTTCATAGGAATGTAGGCATTAATCTATTGAGAATATATGAGTAGTACTTTGGGAGAAGGCTACGAGAGCATTTATCGATTAATTAATAACCATGTGTGAATTATATGAAAGAGAGAGTTAATTAGAACACAATACTATTGGTGAATCGATCATAACCCTGAAATACTTATCTCTATTGAATACACAAAAAATCAACTTGTTGCTTGATAATTTAGTTATTACTTAGAATTGTAGTTAGCATAATTAAACTCTTGAAACTCGAATTTGATTTGACAGAATAAAAATATTGCTGTGTTAGTGAGTAGTTGATATAAGTCTCTGTGGGTTCGACACTCAACTTATCAATTTATTACTTGTGCGAGCACATATACTTGCGTGTGCATATGGGAGCAACAAGTATTGGCGTCGTTGCCCTGGCCTTAATATTAGCTACTTGCTAGTTTTTGCTTCAATTGTTTATTTTGTCGAGTCTAACGTTATTTTATTGTTGCTCAAATCTCAGGAACTTTGATGCCAGGACCGATTTCAAGGCTTTGATCTAGAACCTAAGAGAATATTTCACAGGAGGTTGAGGAAAGCAAGGGATACGAATAATATTCAGGCGCTTGTTCAATTTCATGTGGACGTGGCAGAAGGGCAACCCATGGTTGTTCAGGAGGTGGCGATGCCTAGCATTGCTAATGTCACCTCTATTATAGTGAAGCCTAGGATCACTGGGCACTTTGAGCTGAAACAAAGCATGATCCAGCTGCTTCATGCAAACGGGCAATTCATGGGTCTTTCACACGATGATCCACAATTGCATATTCTGAACTTCTTGGAGATTAGTGATACTTATATCACTAACGGGGTCACTGCAGACAATGTGAACCTCACACTCTTTCCATTGTCCCTGTTGGCTGAGGCTAGGCGATGGCTAAAGGCAGAACCAGCTAATTCCATTACATCATGGAATGATTTGGCAAGAAAATTTCTGGCAAGGTTCTTTCCTTCAAGCAAACCTACAAAGATCCGAAGTGAGATAGTTTCCTTCAAACAAAAAGCAGAAGAATCTTTATACTTATCATGGGAGAGGTTCAAGGAGCTACTTAGAGACTCTCCTCATCACAATCAGACGAATGAAGTATTAGCTCACACTTTTAAAGAAGGGCTACATTCTGAAACAAAAATCGTGCTAGATGCTGCAGTTGGGGGCCAGGTGATTGAGAAAATCTTTGACGAAATATGTGCATTATTGAACAAATTCTCCAAGAGCAATCCGCATTGGGAAGGAGAGATGGGCAGACGCATAGTGCAAAAGTCTGCAGGGGTTATTGAGCTAGATGTCACCTCAGCATTATCAGCATAGATTTGCGCACTGACTAATCAAGTCAGTTAGATGAACTTGGGCATCAGCAATCAACAGGTACAACAGGTTCAAGTTTTTTGTAAAATATGTGGAGAGGGGTACACGAGCGACGTATGTCCCACAAACCCTGAGTCTGTCTGCTTCATGGGTAAGTCGAATAGGGGCAAACCAAACCAATATGGGAACACTTACAATCCCAACTGTATGAACCACCCAAACTTCTCTTGGGGTGAAAACCAGGGCACTCAGAATAAGTACAAGCCTCAAGAACTTCAACAGCGGAACAACAAGAGAATCTTACAAGCCACATGGAAGACGTTTAAAAAAATGATGGATGAACAACAAGCCCTCGTCACAATAGTGAGAATTTGATGCGTCAAATGGGATAGCTTGCCAGTGCGCAAAACACTAGACCATCCAGAGCTCTTCCAAGTGAGACTGAAGTGAATCCTAAGGCGGCACTCAATGTCGTGTCGTTGAGGAATGGGAGACAACTAGAGGAAGTTCCTCCTAAAAGAGGAAACATGTGACTTTTGATGAGAGGCAAGACACTATAGTATCGACATCAGAGAAAGCCAAGGAGCCAGAGAAGCTAGCTGGAGAGGAGGGGGCTGAGCAATCCCCACAATTGGTTGGAAGGCCACCACCTCTATTTCCTCAAAGATTGCAGAAATTGAAGGACAATGCCGCATATAAAAAGTTTCTTGACATCTTGAAGCAGCTACAAATTAATATTTCGTTGGTTGATATCTTATAAGAAGTACCAAAATATGCAAATTACATCAAGGATATTATCGCAAATAAAAGGAGGCTGACAGATTTGGAGACTGTGGCACTCACTGAGGAGTGAAGTTCCAGAATTCAAGGCAAGCTACCTAAGAAATTGAAGGATCTAGGTAGTTTCACTAACCACATCGCTATTGGTAAACATGCGGTTGGGAGAGCTTTATGTGATCTTAGAGTGAGCATCAATTTGATGCCGCTATTTGTGTTCAAATAGTTGGGGTTGGGTGAACCACGTCCAACGACGGTTATCTTACAGTTAGCTAGCGCCCTTGCTCATCCTGAGGGAGTGATTGAAGATGTGCAGGTTCAAGTGGGTTCCTTCATATTCCTTGCTGATTTCATCATCCTGGATTACGAGCCTGATCAGGAAGTCCTATTTATTTTGGGGCATCCATTCATAGCCACGGGTGATGCGCCGGAGAATTTCGGCGCATTTCAATACTAATTGCTTAGATTCTAGCTTGTTTTAATATAATTATAACTAATACTCATGTAGATTTGTTGTTCTTACAGCACAAGCAGAAGGGAATACCAAGGATATGAAATTGGATGCAAAAAGAGAGGAAAAGAGCATGATTTTGCACAAATTGCCAAAATGCGGTCTAGTCTGCGGTCGCAGAACACACATGCGGACCGCAGACTCGTCCCTCACATCGCAGAGCTTTATAGAGTCTGGAGCCAAAAATCATGTCAAGAATGCGGCATGTTCTGCGATCGCAGAATCAACATGCATACCGCAGATGATCCGCAGAATGAACAAGAAGAAACTTAAGGATAAAGATGCAATGCAAATCTACACCCGCATAACTCAAATGCGGACCGCAGGTTGAACTTGCGATGAAGGCCTGACACCTAAGGTTTTTGATTTGCGACGCGGATTTTCAAGATGCAGATCACAGACCTGTTCTGCGACAAGTCAATGGTGGCATACGCAACCTGGAAGGGCAAATTTATCCATTTGTTGTCCTGAATTTGGTCCACCTATAAATTGTTTTAAGAGACTTTTGTGGGAACATCTTGTCTTACCTTTTAGCTACACTCCAAGACTTTAATATTCTCTTTTTTTGGAAGATTTTGGGTGAAGAATCTTCTCTTTGTAGGCATTTATGACACTTATTATTAGTTGGTTTTTGTGTTTTAGCATGAGTAGCTAGTTTAAAATACTAAGGTTGTTGACCCTAAATGGGTGTTATGTTAATGGGTGTTTGACATTGAATATATACATAAAGGATGGTTGATGTTTATTTACTTCTTGTTCTTCATTCATTGTTGGTGGTTGCAAACATTAACAAAAGCCACAAAATTCTCGCTTTTCTTGGGAAAGTGGGTTAGAGTTTGGTAGAAGTAAGTATCAATGACTCAAGTCTTTAAACCTTGCTTGATAAAATCGCTTAGGAATAAGTGGGTTTTAATTGGCATTTATTGATGATTCTTAATAGCAACTCTTTTATATTTGGAAAAATCACAAAGAGGAAATACTACTCCTTGATTGTCAAATATTGGGTAGTATCTTAGACATCATTTGCACATCTAAATGATCTCCCATTAGAAATATATCTTATTAACACCTGTTGACATTACATCACATTAAAGGGGACACAACCTTGGTTATTTTTATCCAATTGTTTACTCCTTCATTGTTAAAATTAGTTTTTAATCAAACTCAAGCAATTATACATACTCTTGTCACAATACACCATTCTGTATCTTGTTACAATTAACCAAATAGAGATAGAACTTGAGTCGAGCAACACACTAAAAAAGTAACCTTTTTACACCTATTCCATGTGGGATTCGACCCTAACCTTGTTGGGTTATTATATTTGACCTCGACCACCTTACACTATTTATAAAAGTGCAATTTGAGCGTATCAAATTTTGGCGCCGTTGCGGGGAATACGGTTCTTGAAATTACTATTTAGTGTGTAATTTACTTAAGTTTATTTCTATTCCATCACACTTTGCTTGCTTTTCTTGGTGTTGATAGGAAACATGTCGGACTATGAAGAAGATGTGGAAGGTAAAATGGGGGAGAATCCCTTTGCAGACATCGAATAATACATTGAAGATACTAATGCTATTGTGCCTCTGCCCGTTGGAGCGGCTACATTTAAAGTGGAACATGGTTTAATTTTGATGCTTAAGGCAGAAGGGTTCTTCAGAAATTCCACTCTTGACGATCCAACGCAACACCTTAAGAACGTTGTGTGTGTGCACAATGCATAAGCAAAACAATGTATTTGACGATGCCCTAAGGTTGAGATGCTTCAAGTACTCTCTAGCTGAGGATGCAAAGAAATGGCTCCAGAATCTACCTCCCAACTCCATTCATGCATGCCCCGAGCTTGTTTGGGCGTATTTGACCAAGTGGTTCCCGCAAAGTAAAAAGTCTTAATTTCGGGACAAGATATTTTTCCTCAAGCAAATGCAGAGGGAGCAATTGCATGAGGCGTGAGATCGTTTCAAGTTGTACTTGGTGAGGTCTCCAAACCATGGGTTCCCGGATTCCATGTTGTTGGAAAAATTCTACATGGGTTTGGATCCTATGAACCAAGCCATAGCCAAGAATGCAGCTGATGGGTCTTTCATGGATAGAACATTTGCTCGAGTGAAGCAAATTTTGGACAAAATGGCAAAGCACAACCAAGCATGGCACTCCGAAGATGCTATCGGAGGAATTTCGTATGGCTCTCCTTCCTTGAGCACTTTGATCAAGGAAAAACAGGAGAGGGATCAGGTGATTGACGGACTTGCTACAAATGTAGGTGTGCTTACCAAGATGTTGAAAAATAATCAGCCAAAGAGAGTTAATGCAGTTGAGGATGTTCCTCCCAACTTTGAGGAAAATTTTGAGGAAGCAAACTACATCAACAACCCTCATGGAGGGTACCAAAGGCAACCATACCATGGTCGTGGGCAACAAAATCAATGAAGGCCAAACCCGCAAGGGCAAGGCAACCAACAGTGGAGAATGACCAAGGTAATTCTCAACAAGGAAATTGGAACAACAACAACAACTTCGCCAACCGTATCTCCAACCCATATGTTCCTCCGAAAGATAGTTATGCAAATCAAGGGTCATCCATTGATTCGAAGTTAGAAAGCATGCTTGAGAGAGTTTTGCAAAAATCAAGAAACGTCGGATGCATCCATGAGGAACATGATTGAGGTGGTTAGCTCTCATATCACATCTATCCAAAACTTAGAGATGCAAATGAGAGACCTTTCAAGGGAGAAAAACCCAAAGCTATAAGGACAACTTCTAAGTGACATAATTGCGAACCCGAAGAGTGGTGGAGGTGGCTCAACCTCTCACATTATGGGACTAAAAGTGGGAAAGTTCTACAAAGTGACACTGATCAAAAGGTTGTGGTGGAAGAGGCCGAACAAGAAATGGAAGCCGAAGAGCAAAGGGTTGTAGAAGTTGAGAGGTTGCCGGAAAAAGAGAAAGTTAAAGAAGTGCTCCATGAAGAGGAGAAGGGAAAGGGAAAAGAGAGGGAGACATCAAAAACTCCCACTCCTATTCCTAGACCTCCTCCACCATTTCCCCAAAGAATTGTAAGAAGGAATGAAGATAGCAAGCTTGAAAAATTCTATGATATCCTTAAGCAATTGTCGGTGAATATTCCATTCAGGGAAGCTTTAAAAGAAATTCCGGGGTTTGCCAAATATTTAAAGGAATTGATCCCAAGAAGAGGACAACGAAGAATGAGGTAGTGAACATGACTTACCGGGTTAGCTCTATCATTTCCAAGAATCCTGTCCAAAAGAAAGAGGACCCAGGAGCATTTACCATTCCTTGCACTATTGGAGAACGAAATTTTGCTAGAGCCCTTTGTGACAATGGGGCTAGTATCAACTTGATGCCACTTGCCATCTACAAGCAAGCGTGATTAGGGATGCCAAAGCCAACAAGCATGAGGTTACAAATGGCAGACCAATCCATTAAACGACCGGTATGTATTGTTGATGATGTGATTGTGAAAGTGGGTGAATTTCATTTGCCCGCCGACTTTGTGATTCTAGATTGTGCCGTGGACAAAGATATCCTCATCATCTTGGGGAGAGCATTCTTGGAAACCGGAAGAGCACTTATGGATTCGGAACGAAATGAAATCAAATCCCGTGTGAATGACGAAGAAGTTACCTTTCAAGCTAGCAAGGGAATAAAGTTGCCCCATGAATATGAGAACACCTCCGTGATTGAGGTGGTTGATGAGATAGAAGATGCCATCGAAGTAAAAATGGAAGAGCAATGCCTTGGTAAGGCATTGGCGGCAATATTAGTGAATTTTGACGGTGAGGACATGGAGGGATACATGGAGTCAGTGAACACATTGGAGGGTCTTGGGTCCTACACTTATGCTCCGGCCAAGCTCTCTCTTGACTTGGAAAATATAGCCACACCTCCCCCCAAACCATCAATCATTAAACCACCGCAGTTGGAGCTCAAGCCTCTCCCGACACATTTAAGGTACAAATTCTTAGGCCCTAATGACACATTACCCGTAATCGTTTCGTTTTCTTTGAATGATTTTCAGGTAGAGAGGTTGTTGGAGGTCTTGAGAGACCACATGAAAGTTATTGGATGGACAATCGCAAACATCCATGGGATCCCCGCGGGGATTTATGAACATAAAATTCAATTGGAGAGCGAAACAAAGCCAAGCATTGAGCATCAAAGAAGGTTGAACCCGTCAATGCAAGAGGTGGTGAAAAAATAAATCATAAAGTAGTTAGATTCCGGAGTGGTATACCCCATTGCAGACAATCATGGGTGAGTCCAGTTTAGTGTGTGCCAAAAAAGGGGGGTGTAACCGTGATAGAAGATGAAAAAAATGATCTCATCCCATCATGAACAGTGACCGTATGGCGAGTGTGCATGGACTATCGAAAGCTATATGGTACAACATGCAAAGACCATTTCCCTATGCCTTTTATTGATCAAATGTTTGATCGGCTAGCGGGAAGGTCATTCTATTGCTTTATTGATGGGTATTCTGGATATAATCAAATCAACATCGCATTGCAGGATCAAGAAAAGACAACATTCACTTGTCCATATAGCACGTTTGCTTTTAGACGAATGCCATTTAGCTTGTGTAATGCGCCAACTACTTTCCAACGGTGTATGATGTCCATTTTCTCGGACATGGTTGAAGATTTTCTTGAGGTATTCATGGATGACTTTTCGGTAGTTAGGACTCATTTGAGCATTGTCTTGGCAACCTCAAGCAAGTGTTCAAAGATGCGAAGAGACAAATCTCGTGCTAAATTTGGAGAAATATCACTTCATGGTTGACGAAGGCATTGTGATGGGGCACAAAATTTCAAATAAGGGTATTGAGGTTGACCCGGCGAAGATTGATATCATCTCTAAGCTTCCTCCACCAATGACCGTGAAGGGTGTAAGAAGTTTTCTAGGGCACGCCGGGTTTTGCCGGTGCTTCATTAAGGACTTCTCAAAGACCGCTAACCCCTTGTGCAAACTCCTCGAGAAAGATGCTAAATTTATGTTTGATGAAAAGTGTCTTAAGGCTTTTGAGGAGTTGAAACTCAAGCTCACCACGACACCCATTGTTGTCACTCCCGATTGGTCTATTCATTTTGAGCTCATGTGTGACGCCATTGGTGTGGCTATTGGAGCGATGCTAGGTCGACGCCACAACAAAATTATTTATCCGGTGTACAATGCCAGTAAAACACTCAATGGAGCACATGTAAACTACACAGTGACTGAGCAAGAGCAAATATTGGCACTATTGACCACCTTTGCTCCTTGGTATGCCGATATTGCTAACTATTTGGTGAGTGACCTTATACCTGAGGATTTGGAATCATATCAAAAGAAAAAGTTCTTGAGAGATTGCCGGACATACTATTGGGAGGAACCATATTTGTTTCGTGTTTGTGCCGACAATATCAATAGAAGGTGTGTTCTTGAAGAAAAGATGATGCCAATTCTCAATGCATGCCATGACTCTCCGGTTGGGGGTCATCATGGGGAAAATCAGACGGCGTCAAAAGTTATTAAATGTGGATATTGTTGGCCGTCCATCTACCATGATGATAATCAAATTGTGAAAGCTTGTGATCAATGTTAACGACAAGGGTCTATTTCCAAAAGGCATGAAATGCCGATGCACTTAGTGATGGAGATAGAGATCTTTCATGTGTGGGGGATCGAATTCATTGGCCCCTTTGTGAGTTCATATGAGATGAAATATATCTTGGTAGCTGTGGACTACGTGTCCAAATGGTTTGAAGCCGTTGCCTTACCGAACAATGAGGCGAGAAGTGTCACCGCATTTTTGAAGAAGAATATATTCATTCGGTTTGGCACTCCTAGAGCCATTCTTAGTGATGGTGGATCACACTTCTGCAACAGAGCTTTTGCGGGATTACTTGAAAAGTATGGTGTCAAGCACAAGGTGGCCACACCTTACCATCCGCAGCCGAATGGTCAAGTTGAAGTATCCAACCGGGAGATCAAGAATATTCTAGAAAAAACTATAAGCGCAAACAGGACTGACTGGTCAAGAAAGCTAGATGATGCATTGTGGTCATATGGTACGGCCTACAAGACTCCTATTGGTACTTCTCCTTACCGGCTCATCTTTAATAAATCATGTTATGTACTCCTGGAGTTAGAACACAAAGCCATGTGGGCATTGAATATGTTGAATCTAGAATGGGCGGAGGATGCAAACTTAAGGTTGACAAAACTCAAATAAAATTGAAGAATTCCAGTTCCATGCTTATGAAAGTGCGGCTGAATACAAAGAGAGGATGAAGTTTGTCCATGACAAAAAGATCTTGAATAGGGAGTTCAATGCGGGTGATTTTGTCTTGCTCTTTAACTCAAGGCACAAACTTTTTCCGGGTAAGTTCAAATCCAAATGGTCTGGTCCTTTCAAAGTGGTAAATGTCTCACCTTATGGAGCGGTAGAACTGGAATGAACAGACGGTTCCCGAACATTCAAAGTAAATGGCAACCGCATCAAACATTACTTGGGTGTTGATGGTGAAAAGCATTTGGTGGAGCAACTGGCTCTCAAAGATGGTCCTTGCCCTACCTCTGAGTTGAAGGAACTTCAGTCCCGTCCTGCCGCGACGTTAAATCAAGCGCTTCATGGGTGGTAACACGCTTTTTCTATTTCCATTTTTCATTCTTTTTATTCTTACAAAGTTTGTTGGAGTGCAGGGAGCTTAAAAGGTCTCAACACTTGGTAAAACTGCTTGAAAAAGTGAAGGAAAAGAATAGCGTGAAAAATGCGCTAGGAATGCGGTCGCAGAATTGATCTGCGGTCTGCATACCTAGTGCAGATTGAAACAGAGAATGGCCAAAAAATTGGCAGTTGGAAATGCGGTGAACACGTTAATTATGCGGTCCGCATGTTGAATCTGCGACCGCAGATTTGACCGCATTTGAGGCCTTCAAAAATCCTTCACTCCCACATCGCAGAACATATATGTGATCGCATGGTGTGATCTGCGATGCTTTGGCCAACGCAGAATACATCGAATAATCGCCAGGTAAGTTCCCTTACACTCTGCAACATAATTAAACAAAAACGAAAGAAAAAAAAGAGAAAAATAAAGAAGAAAGAAAAGATGGAAAAGAAGAAAAAGATAGCAAACAAAGAAAAAAAAGAAAATTTTCGAAAAAAGGGGGAAGGGGGGGGGGGACTCTGAATCGAACCCAAGCAAGGGAAATACTCAAGATCACAAATGTCGCTTAATTCAACTCTTGTGCATCACTCCTAGTATGTAAATCTCGTCCCCTCTTTTTCATTCAAAGCTTTTGTGCAAGGTTTGATCTAAGTAGTTTGTGTGCTCAATATTTGCTAAAAATGAGTGCATTTGGGCTAAGCATGATGAGATAAATGGGATATAACAAGAATAGGGTAGCCATTGTAGGAGACTAGGGTTGTTTGCTGAAGAACGATAAAGTCAGCGGTCCGCATGTCTGATCTGCGGACCATATTTTGGTCGCATACCTAACCCTAGGTCACCTGGAGACGATGATCTTCTGCGGTCATTATGCGATCACAAACCTGTTCTGCGGTCTGCAGAATGACTGCATCTTCGACTCTTTTATTGGCTGAGTTAGTGGTAAAAATGAGGTTGAGAATGCGGTTGCAGAATTGATCTACGGACCGCATATCTACCGCAGATTGAAACAGATATTTGAATTTTTTTTTGAATTTCAAATGTTCATTCTGCGATGCATCTACGGTCCGTATAGTGGTTATGCGATCGCATTTTGCATCGCAGATTGTCCAACTGGTTAGGCATGCAATTTTGCTATGATTCTGCGGTTCGCAGAGTGGTTCTGCGACCTGCGACCACATAATTGACCGCATTGTTGATTCTTCCTTGTTAATTCTCTGATTCTTCTTCCAAAACCTTAACGATGTTCTTCCTCCTTGTGCAGATATCTCACCCACACAAAAGAGAGCAGCAACTAAGCCTCCTCAGGCGAAGAAACAAAAGGTGGAACATGCACAACAACAACCACCCCAGCCTAAGGAGGAGGGTGCAGAATACCGTCTCCGTTGGGGAGTTGAGGTATCTAGGGACAGGTATAAAGCTGGGATCCTCCGAAGGTCGTTTCTGCCTGAAAAACAATTGAGTCTAAATGGGATGAAGGAGAGATACCCTCACATCCTCGCTAACATCAAGCGGAGGAAATGGATGGCTTTCACTGAACCTCCAATTGAATACAATGAATCCATGGTGTGCTAGTTCTATGAATCCTATGGCGCATCCAAAAACAAGCACCACAAGCGACAAAGAATGTATTTGGAGAAGGTAGAGGTTCAGGGCTTCACCGTTAAGTGCAGTGTCAAGGCCATGAATAAACTGCTCATCCCAGAATGGGAAGAACGCATAGCAACGGCGGAGTATGATGCCAAGTTTGAAAATAAAGAGGGTGAATGTAGCTGGATTGCCTCTGTCATTGCCAATGGAACCCCAGAATGGATACAACCAGGGCACAAAATCTACAAGGAAAGTTTCTCGCGGGAGGGACGATACTGGCTTGCCTTCCTCGCATCCAGATTGATCCCTACGCAGAATGAGACGAAAATTGCTATTGAGAAGGCTCTTCTGGTAGCTTGCATGATGCAGGATATCAAGATCAATGTGGGGTCCATTATATTTCAGGAAATGGGTAAGCGGACAAAGTAGGATGCTACATCTCTCCCATTCCCAGAATTGATCACAACCAATGTACCGGTGGATGCCCGGAAGGACAAAATGGGCAGGGAGGCAGGTATTATAGATATCACCCATCTTGGTGACGTTATAATACCTCCTGTTGGTATTGTTCAAGAGGACCTTCCTTCTTCCGAACCTACTGTCACTCCTCCAACAGATGTTGCAGAGTCCTCTGCACCTCAGACTTCCCCTCCATCTACCACTATTCAGACTCCATCTGCTCCTCCGGCAAACTCAAAGCTTGGGATACTGGCCCAACATTCAAACGCCAAAGTTGACCAGCTTCTGAAGACTTTGACAAATCTGATCAAGCAAGCCCTCACTCCCATGCAAGCGGCCGTGGCAGATATTCAACAAAAGCAATCAGCATATGCAGAACGACTATAGGGAATTGAGTTGAGGTTGGAGAAAGTGGAAAGAGGCGAGGTGAGTGGCCTGCCCGACCTCAAGAAGGAGGTTCCCTATATGAGGGTCAAATTCCAAAAGATGCAAAATTTGGAATTCGATCTTTCATCCCTTTTTCCATCGGAAGGTGTTCAAGGTACAGTCTCTGCCCCAGACTTGGGGCTGGATTTCACAAACATGATGGCGGACCCTGTGATTCCTACCCCCGGAGGTTCTCATACCGACGCTCCCACTGGTCCTATTGACATTGACTTTGATGAGGATACCGGTAGCTCAGACAAGTTGGAGGGAGACGAGGAGGATGAGGAAGAAGATAGTCTAGGGTTCTCTAGTGACGAAACCCCTCCGCTTGTTGCTAAGGGGAAGACGATTGTTTAGGAGGACGATAGTGCATATTCTACTGCTGAGAAAGAGGACAGGGCACAAATGAAGATTGCCTTGGAGAGGTCTTTGATTGACAGAGGGGGTCCGACAGCTCCTGTAGTAGCCCTACCTACACCAGGTGCATCTAGTAGCTCTCAGATGCCAGCAGATGAGATTGCTCCCCCAGCCGCAGTTCCAGTTCCACAGCCATTTCCTTCCCCTACTTCCGAGCAGCCACCAGCAGAGGAGATCACACTCCCGACGGATCCAGTGCCAGTGCTCACCACCACATCAGAGGGTGATAGCTTCCCCTCAAACTCTACTCTTTATTTCTATGCATTGGGGACAATGCATCATTTACAGTTGGGGGTGGGCAGGTACCCTTATATGATTTTTGTCCTGTATATAGTTGGGTATATAGTTGGAAACTCATGTATCTGTGATGTATGACATTGATATATGAGTGATGTATGATTTTTGGTTTTTGATAAAAGTTGTTGAATTTGTGTTGTTATTTGTTAAATATCATTTTATGAACCAATTCCCCTTGGTTTTTCTTTTTCTGGTTCTTTTCCAAGGGTGTATTAGTAGAATCAGGATCATAGGTGTAAATCCGTGTGATCGGTTTGGTGTAATTGCCTAGTATCGAGCATGTGTGTCTGTACATAGCACATACCTTTCTATAGTTTTTTTTTCCGACTTTTCCCAATGATAGATAGAATGACGAATGTCTTAAGGGAATTTTTCGCTATGGTAAATTCTGTGAATCTAAGGCTCACTCTGTGACTCTTTGGAATCCTAGAATTCTACTTGTATCTATGATGAAGGCTTTGACTTGCAAAATAGTTACTCGAAATTGTCAAATTATGTGAATGAAACAGTTCATGTACCATGTGTGTGTGAGTTCTTTTTTTTTTTTATATATAATTCTCGTATTTTCTTCTGTCATCTAGAACTTGCCCGGTTAATCTTTCACTGCTAACGATAGTATGTTTGGTTGAAAGAATGATCTTAGACATTCTTGTAATTATGTGCAAAACCTCTTTAGCCTTTCAAGCCTACCCGTGCATAAAAGATATCACTAGCACCCAATTTGAGCCTTTTTAACCTTACTTTGGCCAACTCATTACAAACCTTTTCCGTTTTGAAAAACAATTTCCTCTCTTGAACCCGTCCCTTTGAGAACACTAAGAATAAGGCTAAAAGCCTAAGTTGGGGGTAAGGTCAAAGTGGAAGACCGTTAAGGATGTACATGAGTTTAGGGCATCATACCTCACATGAGTTTGTGAATTTGTTCAAGTTCCAAAAAAAAAAAATGACCAACAGCAAGAGTAGAAAAAGACAAAGAAAATAAAAATCTAGTAATGCTTTCGTTATAAAAATTGGGAGTCTTGAACGATAATGAAAAGGTATGTAAGGTAGCTCTATACTGGAGGCTAGATGGAAACGAAGATATGGGGGCTTGAAAAGGAATGCAAAAGAAATGTAAGATGTGATTAGTGTTCAAAGAGGGTGAAGCCACTTGTACCCAAATGTCAGTCCAACCCATCCCTGAACTTACATTACAAGCCAAAAAGCCCTTGTGAGACCTTTAACCGAACATTTTGGAATAAGCGGCGAATTAAAATAAGGGCAAGCTTATGGTATGACATGTTGTAATACTTGAAGTTCTTTCTGAGAGTCAGTGTGTTTGTAAATGGTCCCTCGTTGCCGTCTTTGTAAATATTGTGATTCATGGACTTTCTTTCTGGTAAGGGTATATGAACTGTGAAATTGAACTGAAGTTGAGCTTTTTGAGTCAATTGGGCGTGCACTCAGCTCAGGGTAGCATCTAGTCACATTGTTGAGGCTGTGAGTTCACAAGATTGATTAAGTTTTCTCTGTACATACTTCTAATCTAGGAAGGATGAAGCAATTGTAAATGCATTGTCGAAGAACTAGCAATGAACACCATCCCGAGCCACTACTGTTTCGTATTTGTAGATAGAGTTAGGAATAGGCTGGGTATATTTTACTTGCTTGAGGACAAGCAAGAGTTTAAGTTGGGGGTGTTGATGCGCCGGAGAATTTCGGCGCATTTCAATACTCATTTCTTAGATTCTAGGTTATTTTAATGCGATTATAACTAATACTCATGTATTTTTGTTGTTCTTAAAGCACAAGCAGAAGGGAAGACCAAGGATATGAAAATGGACACAAAAAGAGAGGAAAAAAGCATAATTTTGCACAAATTTACAAAATGCAGTCTAGTATGCGGTCGCATAACACACATGTGGACCACAGACTCGTCCCTCACATCGCAGAGCTTTACAGAGTCTGGAGCCAAAAATCAAGTCAAGAATGAGGCGTGTTCTGCGATCGCAAAATCAACATGCGGACCGCAGATGAGCCGCATAATGAACAAGAAGAAACTCAAGGATAAAGATGCGATACAAATCTGCGGTCGCATAACTCAAATGCGGACCGCAGATTGAACCTACGATGAAGGCCTTGCACCTAGGGTATTGGATCTGCGACGCGGCTTTTCAATATGCGGACCGCAGACGCGACCTGGAAGGGTAAATTCATCCATTTTCTGTCCCGAATTTGAACCACCTATAAATAGTTTTAAGAGACTTTTGTGGTAACATCTTGTCTTACCTTTTATCTACACTCCAAGACTTTAATATTCTCCCTTTTTGGAAGATTTTGGGTGAAGAATCTTCTCTTTGTAAGCATTTATGACACTTATTATTAGTTGGTTTTTGTGTTTTAGCATGAGTAGCTAGTTTTAACTACTAAGGTTGTGGACCCTAAGTGGGTGCTATGTTAATGAGTGTTTGACATTAAATATATATATATATATATATATATATATATATATATATATATATATATATATATATATATATATATATAATGAGTGGTTGATGTTTATTTACTTCCTGTTCTCATTCATTATTGGTGGTTGCAAACATTCACAAAACCCATTAAATTCTCGCTTTGCTTGGAAAAGTGGGTTGAAGTTTGGTAGAAGAAAGTATCTATGACTCAAGACTTTAAACCTTGTTTGATAAAATTGCTTAGGAATAAGTGGGTTTTAATTGGCATTTATTGATGGTTCTTAATAGAAACTCTTTTATATTTGGAAAAATCATAAAGAGGAAATACTACTCATTCATTGAAAATATTGGGTAGTATCTTAGACATCATTTGCACATCTAAAGGATCTCCCACTAGAAATATATCATATTAACACCCGTTGACATTATACTACATTAAAGGGGACACAAACTTGGTTAATTTTTTTTAATTTTTTATTCCTTAATTGTTAAAATTAGTTCTTAATCAAACTCAAGTAATTATACATACTCTTGTCACCATACACCATTCTGTCTCTTGTTACAATTAACCAAATAGAGATTGAACTTGAGTCTAGCAACATACTAAACAAGTAACCTTTTCACACCTATTCCCTGTGGGATTCAACCCCAACCTTGTCGGGTTATTATATTTGACATCGACCGCCTTACACTATTTATAAAAGTGTAATTTGAGCGTATCGGACCGAGCTATTATTGACGATGAGAGTAGGAGACCAAGTGCATGTATTCAATGTTTATAGAGCACTGAAGTCACCAGCCCATTATGAAGATTTATCCATGATCTATGTGGTGGAGAGTGATGCTTCATCGTAAGTACCCTATATGAGCCCATCAGATCCTATTGAACGAGTATTGATTGGGGATGTAGAAAATAGTGAAGATGACAGGATAGGAGAAATAGAGCAAGTGCTAGATATTCCTGTAGTTATGCACACGGGTTTAGAAAATTTGAAGAGCTGGACATGCCTGCTACTCTGACCTTCCCCAAGTCATCTATTGAAGAAGCTACGAAGCTAGAACTCAAGCCCCTTCCAGCGCATCTGCTCTATGCTTATTTGGGAAACTCTGAGACGCTACCCGTAATTAATTTCACCCAGCTGGACCAGCGCTCAAGAAGAAAAATTGCTCAGAGTCCTCTGCAAGCATAAAAAATCCATTGGGTGGACAATAGCTAACATTAAAGGTATTAGTCCATCGTTCTGCATGCATAAAATCTTTCTAGAGGATGGACACCATCCTAGTGTGGAGCAGCAAATGAGATTAAATCCCATCATGAAGGAGGTAGTGAAAAAGGAAGTAATCAAGATGCTTGATTCATGTATCATTTTTCCCATTTCTGATAGCAACTGGGTAAGCCCAATCAAATGTGTCCCAAAAAAGGGAGGAACGAATGTAGTTGAGAACGAGAACAATGAGCTAATCCCCACTCGCACTGTTACGGGATGGAGAGTCTACATTGATGATAGGAGGCTCAATAAGGCAACTCCCAAAGATCACTTCTCACTTTCATTTATCGATCAAATGCTAGACAATTTAGCCGTGCATGAATATTACAGCTTCCTTGGTAGTTATTTAGAATACAATCAGATTGTCATATGCCCAGAGGATCAGGAGAAGACTACTTTTACTTTTCCTTACGGCACATTCGCCTTCAAGTGAATGCTGTTTGGGCTTTGTAATGCACCAGCTACTTTCCAGAAATGTATGATAGCTATTTTCACCGACATGGAGGGAAAATTCGTGGAAGTATTTATGGATGACTTTTCAGTTTTTGGGTCTTCTTATGATGATTTCTTGAGGAATCTAAGCAAGCTGCTCGCCCGTTGTGAAGAAATAAATCTGGTGCTGAATTAGGAAAAGTGTCATTTTATGGTACAAAAAGGCAACGTGTTGGGTCACAGAGTATCCGGGAGTGGCATTGAAATTGATAAAGCAAAGGTGGAGGCGGTTGAATAATTACCCCCACCTATCTCATTGAAGGGTGTCCGTTGTTTCTTGGGACACACAGGTTTCTAATGGCGCTTTACTAAAATATTTTCAAAAATTGCCACTCCGTGTTGTAGGCTGCTTGAAAAGATGTGATCTTCAACTTTGATGATGCTTGCCTCAACACACTTTAAGAACTTAAAAAGAAATTGGTGACTACCTCCGTTATTGTAGCACCTGATTGGTCTTTACCATTTGAACTTATATGTGATGCGAGTGATCTTGCTATTTAGGAAGTGATAGGCCAGAGGAAGGACAAGGTGTTTTATTCCATCTACTATGCGAGTAAGACTCTTGATGATGCACAACTAAATTACACCACCACTGAGAAGGAGTTATTAACTGTAGTGTGGGCTATTGAGAAATTCCAAACATATTTGGTGGGAACGAAAGTCATAGTACATACCGATCATGCAACAATCAGGTATTTGTTCACAAAAAATGAATCTAAGGCTGGGTTGATGCGGTGGGTTTTGATGCTGTAGGAATTTGATGTAGAAATACGAGATCGGAAGGGGACAGAGAACAAAGTAGGTGACCACTTATCAAGGCTGGAAAATCACGATCACGTGGATGAGGGTGGCCAAATTAAAGAGGCATTTCCTGATGAGCAACTTCTTGCTATAACCGAGACCCTCCCCCCATGGTATGCAGACTATGTGAATTACCTTGTGAGTGGGTTACTTCCCCCTGAAATTGAATGTGAAGCAAGACAGAGGTTTTTAAATAACGTGAACTCTTACTACTGGGATGAGCCCTATTTGTACAAGTAATGTACTGATCAATTGATAAAGAGATGCATTCTTGAAAAAGAGGTAGAACTTGTGTTGTATGATTGTCATGCATCACCTTATAGGGGGCATCCTAGAAGAGATAAAACAACTGTGAAGGTGCTACGATCCGGACTCTTTTGGCCGACTCTGTTCAAGGACGCCCATGTATTTGTAAAGAAGTGTGACAAATGTTAGAGAACGGGAACAATCACAAGGAAACATGAGATTCCCTTAAATAACATGCTAGAAGTTGAGTATTTTGATGTGTGGGGGATAGATATTATGGGGCCATTTCCACCGTCCAGAGGAAACAAGTACATTCTTCTAGCCGTCGACTATGTGTGAAAATGGGTGGAGGCAATTGCTTTGCCAATCAATGATGCCATGGTGGTAGCTGCTTTGTGAAAAAGAACATATTCTCGAGATTTGGGACTCCACGTGCCTTAATCAGTGATGAAGGGATTCTTTTTTTGTAATCAACTATTGAATAACCTTCTAGCTAAATATGGAGTTCGCCACAGAGTTGCCACAGTATACCACCCGCAAACAAGTGGGCAAGCTGAGGTGTCGAAAAGAGAAACCACGAAATATTGGAGAAGACGGTAAGTATGAATTGAAAAGATTGGGCTGCAATGTTGGATGATGCTCTATGAGCATACAGAACTACATATAAAATGCCAATAAGAGTGCCCCTACAAGCAGGTTTATGGGAAAGCATGCCACCTGCCCGTTGAGCTTGAACACAAAGACTACTGGGCCATTAAGAAGCTGAACATGGACCTTGAAGCCGCGAGAGAGAAAAGACTTATGCAGTTAATTGAATTAGACGAGTTCAGGTTCCACTTGTATGAAAATGCTAAACTATGTAAATAGAAGACAAAAAGGTGGCATGACAAGCATATCAAACCACGCCCCTTTAAGCTAGGCCAACATGTATTGCTATTCAACTCTAGACCACAGTTGTTCCCTGGGAAGCTCAAGTCGAGATGGTCAGGTCCGTTTGAGGTAGTGAGAGTTAATCCTTATGGTGCAATCGAGCTGCAAGCTTAAATGGCAGAATGAAATTTTTGGTCAATGATCATAGAGTAAAGTATTATTGGGGAGGAATGATCGATCGTGAGAAGACTTAAATCAGGTGCTTGTTGTGAGGCAAACCAATTTTTATTGCTTTCCTACCTTAACTTCTTATTTTTTTTTCTTTTTAGAATAGGTAGAGTATCGCACATTCTATGTAGGTGTAGAATTTTTAGATGTAATGGTGTAGAGTCGTGCCATAATGTTAAATAAGGCACTGGTTGGGAGGCAACCCAATGATAGGGAAGTGAGTGATTTTGAGTCTTAACTTGCTAACAAATGTAGACAACGAAGGGAGGGCGAAAGGACAATCAACCAGGAGCAAAACAGGTGAAAAAGTGAAAAACTAATTGCCCAGGAGCGCGACTTCGCGCCCACTTTGGGCAAAGTTTTGCGCACCTAGGCAAAACTTTCTGCCTGAAATGAAAAAGGGTCGCAAAGTCCAAAGTTCAAGTAATAGCTCATGCATTTTGGGAACACATTCTGTCTCGACCGCGCGAAGTACGTGCGAAGTACTACGCGACCCCCCTTCCGAATTCCGACATTTTGTTGGTCGATTTAATTTTTTCTTTCTTTTTATTTGTTTAATTCTTTTATTTTAGTTGCTCGCCAGTAAATTACCTTACCCCCCTCCCCCCTCGTTCCCAACCATTCCCAAAACCCTCATCCCCTATCATTCAAAAAACCAAACGCCCTCAAAACAAATACATAACTCCACCCTTCTCCTAAACACCCCCAAAATGTCCCCCCCTCTCACTTCGCCCTCTCACATCCGCTTCCCCCACATCCCTAATACCTCCCACCTTCTCCCTTACAAGGTAAGAGCCCTAGTTTTAATTTTTTTTTCTTTCTTTTCTCCGTGTATTTTTGTCTTTATATTTTCTGATTTTCGTTGTGTGTTGTATCTTATGCAATTAGTTAGTTTAGTTGTATTTTGTGTAGAGGTGTTAAAACTTTATGAAATATGTTATGGGGTTAGTTTGTTGTAAGTGTGGGGTGGGTAGTACTTGATTTGGGTTATGGATGAAAATTTGTGGGAAGCCCTTATGCAAGACACTTAGAAAAAGTTGTGAGAGCCTATTGCCCTTAGGATGTTTGTTGAAAGGCGTCAATGCGCGTGATTATGTAGTTGTGACCAATTTTGTGTGTGAAGTCTGAGTAACCACATTAAGTCACACTATTGTGTTCACGTTTTGCAGGTATTATGGCACCGCGAAAGCGCCAGACTACAGGTCCATCCTCAAGCCTCCAAATGGAAGCCCCTGCACGTTCTTATGACAACAATAAATTTGTCTCGCCTAAGGCTAAGACCCGTTTCACAGAGAAGGTTGCGAAGAAGCCAGTTCCGGAGAGGGGCATTGAGATAAAAAGGTCAAGGAACGATGCCTCCACATGTACAATGAGTTGATGGAGCGGGGTTTGCAGGCTTTCACTGACGAGCCAGGGGAGTCTAATGTAATGGTTGTTGCAAATTCTATGCAAATATTCCAGAGCAGGTTAACCAAGTGGTCACGGTGCACCAGAAGGCGGTAGACGCCTCCATTGAGGCAATGCGCACAGCATACCAATTGCCTGACCCTCTGCCTGAAGGTACAGACTTCAATGAGTATGGGCGAGCGCCAAATGATGCTAAGTGGAACCCTTTCTTTGATGAAATTTGCATCCCAAGAAAAATTGTAGAGTGGCTGGAACATAGAGAGAAGTTCCACTCCTCTGTCTTAACTCAGGAGGCGAAGAGCTGGCTGTATGTGATTAGCAGTCAACTTCTTACCTCCAAAAATATCATGGAGGTGAATGGACCCTGAGCGACATTGATTTGGTGTTTCATCAAGAGTCTTCCCCTCGACATGGCTAAAGTGATCCACGACGAGATGTTCACCCGGTGCCCCCCAAACGCCTGTATGGGTTCTTTTTCCCATTTTTGGTAACTAAGCTTTGCAGGCAAGTGCAGGTGCCTGGAAATAATCGTGTGGACGGGCTGGTAAAGAAAACTCACAAGATCCGACCTGGCAAGAACACTATGGGGGCAGCCCCAGCAGCAGCAGCAGATGGAGGGGATGAGAGTGGTTCTGATGCTTCAAGACTGTGGAAGGCAAAGGGCAGGCCCAGGCACCCAGCGCACCAGTGCATGGATGTGGAAGGCGAAGGGCAGGACCAGGCACCCAGCGCACCAGCTGCAAAACTGTCTGGAGCAACATCCTCTTCAGGAACTGCCAAAGTGTCCCGGTACACCACATTGGAGCAGGAGGTGGCTGATCGACGCACCTTAATGACTGGTTTGGGCACTCGTGTGGACGCGATAGCTGACCGACAAGTCAAGTCATAAAAAAAGTTCCTGGGTTGGCTGCGAGCTTTGGGGCATGCGTGCAACGTGAACCTCGAAACTATTTCTGACTAGGAATGAAGCTTCAGGGAAGTCTTTTTACTTCACTGCTCTTTTAAAGTTTATGCCATGGGGACATGTCTATATCTTTATGTGTGGGGTGGGGGATTCCTTTAGTGTATGTTGTGTGTAGTGTATAAATTGATTCGTTGTTTTGGTTGTTTCATGTTGACTAGGTAGGTTTTATTTTATTTTAGATAAATGGCTCATCCAGATGACGGATCCCTTTCGATGGGGTTCTTGAGGGAATGAGTCGGGAAAAAAAAATAAAAACTTTATAGGCTCTTCCTGATGACATATCTTTTAGACGATTTTCTTGACGGAAGTGAGTCTAAAGAAAAAAGCAAAAAGATTTTTTTCCTTAGGTAGTGTAGCAACTTTTCCTTGGTTTTTCTTTAGGTCGCGGTTCTTTTCCAAGGGTTTAGCTTGAATGGGGCATAGATAATTTTTATTTTTGTTTTATTTTTGATTTGTAGATTAGTGTAATGGGGTACGAGCTATAAATTAAAAGAGAACCCGTAGCATTGACACACCTGAACATAATAGACCCTAAAGTGTAACACTTAGTCCTAATTGTTGAATTTCACAAAAAGTGCCTTAAATTGTATGTTTATTATTGAATTGAATGCTTATAATGGAGTGTTTTGATGAGATGATATAAATGAGTCATATTCCATGCGTGGTGAGTATTTGTGTGGTCCATGCATTGTACTTGTGTCTAGAACTTGCCCGGTATGTGAGTTGAAGTGAAATCCTAGGTGATGTTCGGTTTGAAAAATGATTTTAGGCCTCCTTCGGCCTTTTTGAGCTTAATTGATAATAATATATAAAATTTGTCCCTACCTAACCCTTTTGAGCCTTTAGACTTTTGTTTGGCAGCCGCATTACAAGCCTATACTCTTTGTTATTAATTGACATTGTTTGATCCTTAACCTCTTAAAACATTTTAATTGTGAGAGGAGCGCTAAAAGAAGTAAGAATAAAAAAAGTGTGGGGTGGATTTTGAGTGGAACCGTAAAAAGTTGAAAGGTGCACTTGTTTTGTAACGGATACACCAATAGTGGAAATTGAATAACAAGAAAAATAAACTGAAAAAAAGAAGAGAGATGAATATATTGTGTCTTGTTATAGCTAGTGAGTATAAACTAATAGAGTGCTTAAGGAAGAAGGGAGTATTTGTGTGATGATATTGTTTGTGAACGAAAGTTGGGTTGAAGCATTTGCGCTAAAAATTGCTCATGTGATGTGTTAATCTGCTTAGGAGGGTTAGTCACTATTCCTAAATGTATCCTAGCCCACATTACAACCATGACAAATCCTAATTGATTTTGGGTCGAGCTAGCCTACATTAGTAGAAATTTACATTAAGGGCAAGCTTATGGTACCAATTAAATGTATGTGACTTCTATTGTGAGAGTGCGTGCTTTCTTTGATATATGTGAGTGTACGACTCGAATGAGTGGATTAAATTCAGTTTTTGTTGATGTGATTGTGAGGACATATGATTCTTGACGGAAAGTAAGTCTTGGCTTCTGTGTAGAGTACTTTTAGGAAGTGTGAATATTGCATGGAACTTGAGAGTCAGCTTTGAGGCTAGGATTGTTCGCTGCTAGGCGTAGCGTATGCACATTGTTCTAGGTGTAATATGTTAAGGGGAAAGGGTCGAGTGAAGAATTCTCTAGAGAGTATGAGTTGATTGCTCGAGGATTAGTCATGAATTAAATGTAGGGTGTTGATAAGAGGCGATAGGTGATATACCTATTGTTTATACTTCTTCTAGATTATATTCCAATGACATATTATAGTTAATTGATGAGAAATAATATCTAGTTGTTATTTGTATGCATTGCAGGAAGAGGAGCCTATATGATGCTTGAAAAAGGTGATTGGAATGATTTATGAGAAAAAACGACCCCTTTGGAGTTGAGTACGCACAAGGAAGAGACAAGAAAATGGAAGAAACTCAGGCCCAGACGCAGGAAGTACCGCACGAAGTTGCGCACTTGTTCGCGCGCTTAAGAAGCTGAGACAGCACGGGTCGCGAAGTACCGCGCGAAGTGACGCGTGAACTCGTGCATGTCCAGTCCGGGAAAACATTATTTATGGGTAAAATTGGAGATTTGGGAGAAACCCACTTAACCTATATAAAATCAAGCTTGCCCAAGGTCAATTTATCAATGTTTTCATAGCTATAGAGAGGCAAGAGGCAAGGAGGCGTTTAGACATTGAAGTTCTTCTTTTCTTCTTTTGGTTTTTGCTATTTGTGATGAAATTGAACCTAATTTGGATTCGCATTAGCATGAGTGGCTAGAACCCATTGTTCTGGGGTTGTGATTTAGCCATGAATATTGTTATTTGATATTAACTTGACCTTGGTTATAATTTATTCATATATGGTTCTTTCATTAATTCTATATTTAATTGCTTAATTGTCTAGCCAGCAGTTGTGTTGTATGTATTATCTATGCTATGTTTGGGAAGGCCGTGTTTAGATTAGAGAAGAATTAAAGAGAGAACGATCTTAACCCTTATGGGGAGCGGATTTATGGTTAGGATAGGTATATATCTAATCACCGTACTTAATTAAATATCGTAATCTTAATGCGTTCTTGATAGATTAGTTTCATAGGAATATAAGTGTCAATCTATTGAGAATAGGTGAATAGTACTTCAGAGGAAGGCTATGAGAGCATTTATCGATTAATTAGCAACCATGAGTGAATTATATTAAAGGGAGAGTTAATTAGAATACAATACGTTTGGTGAATCCATCACAACCCTGGAATACTTGTCTCTATTGAATACACCAAAAATCAACTCGTTGCTTGATAATTTAGTTATTACATAGAATTGTAGTTAGCATAATTAAAATTTTGAAACTCAAATTTGGTTTGACGGAATAAAAGTATTGATGTGTTAGTGAGTAGTTGATATGAGTCTTTGTGGGTTCGACACTTAACTTATCATTCTATTACTTGTACGATCACGTATACTTGCATGTGCATTTGGGAGCAACACTACCCATTATGTGGATACCATCTCTGCCCCAGTTGCAGTCCTCCTAACCGGGGACGAAACTATGTGTGGCCAAGGGTGGTCAACTGAACACCCTTCGCCGAAAAATTATATTGTGTATAAGATAAACTTGTTATTAGTAAAAAAAAATAGACTTTGAGCACCTTTGTATAGCCTGCTGACAAAGAGTGAGCAAATTTTAAGCACCCTTATTGAATTTTATGATTTCGCCATTGGACTCCTGAGGTATGCCAGTGTTTTTTATTCACTATTTTATATCCACAATGTTACAGAACTCATTGTTCATCCACAACTTAGTGGTGTCCAAGCATGTTTTAGTTCCAACAAAAAGTTTCCTTTAATATCTATTAGAAGTTTTAAAACCCAAAGCCATAGAAAAAAGCTTATAAAGAAAAAACAAGAAAAGAATCTTATACCTTAAACGGGAAAACTTTAGAGTCGTCCATATCCCCTTCAAAGACCCATGCATGTTCCTAGAAAATCGCTGTCTCTTTCTCTTGGTTGAAATCGCATGTAATATATATTGAATATCATCTGTATAGCTTCATGCAACTTGTCCTTCATCCTATCTGCAGCTATCTCAAATTAGCTAAGGCAAGTAATGTAGCAGTAATTCGAGTAAGATGGTGCAATAACAGAAAGTGCTACTTATATGAAACCGATAATTAATGTATGTATTCAAAATCCAAACTAAAATGTTTAATACCTTTACACTTGCACGATCATAAAAAAGTGACTAAATATATATTGATCAATCAAAAGATGGAACGCTAAACCTTCCGTGTATATTTATGTGCATTTCTTGTATGTATCGATGTGCATAATTTCAAGAATGGAGCACAAGGAGTTATGCCAAGTGGTTTTAATTTGGAAAAGTTAAAGGTATCACCTATCTTTATAAAAAGACATTTATTGTGATAATGGAGACCAAGAAATCAGTGGTGCAGCCACATAGCGTGTAGGGTGTTTAATTAAACATCCTTTATCGAAAACTTATATTATGCTATATAGAAAACTATACGGTATATATATGTAAACATTATTTTCTAAGCATATATATTAAACTTTGAACACTTTACGTGAAAGTCCTCGCTTCACCACTGAATAAAATACTAAGTTGCTATTAAAAACCAGCTTGGAACTTTCTAAATCTCATTAGCAATAGTCAAGGATTAAGAGAGTTCACGTGCAATTAGTGTTCTTACTTACTAAGTAAGGTGATTTTTATGAAGCAACACCTTTAGCACACCTGCCTTATTCGAAGTAGAAGATGTGACATTTTAGGTTTGAAAATACTTTGTAGATAATTTGCCTAACTATCTAGATGCAATCCTTTTCTTATCTCTAATCATGCGTAAGACATAGAGTTAAATGCTTTTTACTCCAAAGTCAATAAACAGAAGAATAAGAAGGATTTTTTTTTTTGGCAAAGCAATGCTGATTAATTCATCTACGAATTGTCGGGTACTTTTTATGGAACCTTGTTATTGCTGTGATTGGTTTCACTTTTCCTATATGAAGTTTCCAAACATAATACATATTAAAATCAGTAAAATCTTGATTTTAAATAATGCTCATTTCTATTCTTTGTAGCCTTTGTTTGGAAATATGGACCACATGTCCTCTATGCTACAAGAACGCAGAATTTTTATCCACTGAACTACCTTAATCGTAAAATAGTAATAAATAATGAGTAGAGATTCATAAAACGAACTATCGTATATTATTCATCAAACTGATGACCAAATTACATTACGATGAGCGCAAATTAATTATAATTAACAAAGATATCTTTTGGAAAAATTTATACCAAAGGGATTTCCTTCCATGATACTATACTTTAGTGTTTAATGCGATTAAGGAAATTTCTTCTATCACTACTATTGGTTACCATTTAGTTAGTTATTTAATGGAAGAATTTCGAAAATTTCTTTTCTCATGAATTTTCTTTTAGACCGCAAGAGTAGTAGATTGAGCAAAATGCCATCCAAGTTTATAAGTATGTATTAATATATTAACATTTAATCCCCCCCCCCCCCCCCCCCCCTCCCATCGAAGTTGTTATGTTGTTGATGATGACCCTATGTAGGATTTAAGTCCAAAGAACTGTTTATTAATAAATTAAGTAAGTTTAACTCTTTTAGAGCATAAACTCATGAAATAAATTAAATGAATGAGATTGGCGTATAGTATTCAATCACATACTTAAATTGTCACCCATAGACAGATTAAAAGTAAAGATAATTGTAGTAAGAAATTTATGTTAGAAAGAATTCCTTCCATATTCTTTAAGTATGATCTAATTAAGAAAATCTCCTGTACAATTATTTATACATCATGTGGTTCCCCAAATATTTCATCCAAGAAGAAGAAAAAAAAATTAACAAGTTCTTATCATGGCATCATCATCATCAACAATAACAGGAGAGAAGAAGATGTTTACATTGAAGACCTGTGATAACAAAGAATTTTTTGTCGAAGAATCGTTGGTCTTACAATCTGAACTTATTAAGACCATGCTTAAAGAGGAACTTCATAAATAATTTCTTACTGAAGGATGGTTAAAAATATTCAAGGCCAGAAAACCTTTGATAAGTTCGATATTTATGTAGCTATTGATATTTGATAATGATTAAGAATAATCAAATATATCCTTACTCTCTTATATATGTAACGACATCGGGTTAAATATAATCTCATTTATAAACTACTTGATCAGTGAATAAAACCAAGAATAGATCCAATTATCCAAAAAATAAATTATTGTTATAAATAGACTTCTATTTAAGGTGAATGTCTATAATTAGAGAGATTCTAGGGTTTACTTCTTGGTGGCTAAGTCACCACCTCCCTATAAATAAAGGGGTTCTCTTCCATTGTAAATCATCTCTAAGTATCAATAAGAATATTCCTGTCTCTACTTTTCTCTCTATTGTTCTTGTTCTTGTATTATTGATCTTGTTCTTATATTATTTCATAACACGTTATCAGCACGATACTCTACCGTCTCAATAAGTTTTATTCTGACAGAACAAAAGATACGATCAGAGAAGCAATGTTGATAAGCTGCTGTTTCTTCTTCATAAAACCAACAGACCCTTATACCAAAAATACACACACAGTCACGTATACTATGGAATGCATATAGAGAAACAAAATTCAATAGTTGCAGCAGTTAAAAGTCGGCCTGTTTGAGTGACGGGTTCGATTGGGTTGGGATCGTTTCGAGCTTTCGGATTGAGCATAATGATTGTCAATTATTCTATGAACTTGATTAAATTCTGGATTTAAGGTAAGTATTTTACTCTTCTTTTTCAAATTCCTGATATTCTATAATTTGATTTTATATAGAAGCAAAGACGACAAAGTTTGATTATAACTCTAGTGGAGTTTGTAAGAAATTATAACCACGTGAAGTGGTAAAATTTCTATCTCTTGACATGATTAAATTTATATATGATTGTGGGCAAAGAATTGAAAACCCGTCCAATTGAATTTGCTCCATTCCCTTTAGAGAATGTGGTAGCAGTATGTGATAAGTCTGAAAGAAGACAAAATTATTACCATGAAGGTATCAATGAATGTGGACGTGGCAATAGACGAAATTATAATCGTCATTATTGTGGTAATGAGAACAATAAGGATTCTCAAAATAATCTTTCACTTTATGAAAGTAATATTTGACATGAGATTATATATAGCACATACAGATGATTATGATCCGTTTCCTGAAGTGAATGTGATAATTGTAATAAAGCCCGTAAGTATGAACACGCTCTTGATGTAATTTTGTTTCATGTCTGACATTATGAAAAGAAAGTTCGTTGCCCTTGAAATTTCGGGCAAGAACTATATGACATGGGTGTTGGATGCTGAAATCCATTTGGATGCAATGGGTCCTGGAAACGCCATTAAAGACAGAAATAATGCATCCACCCAAGACTATGCTAAGGCCTTGTTTTTCTTGCGTCATCACCTTAATGAAGGTTTGAAACTGTGCTAAGGCCTTGATTTTCTTGCGCCATCACCTTGATGAAGGTTTGAAAATTGAATATATCATAGTCAAAGATCCACCTATCTTGTGGAATGGCTTAATGGAGAGATATGACAACCTGAAGTTGGTCACTCTGCCACAAGCACGATATGATGAGAATCCAAAAGCAAATAGTTCATAAACTATATGTTATCGCTGCGGTGGAAAATGGCACTGGGCGAAAATTTGCCGTGTACCAAGACATTTGGTTAAGATTTATCAAGCATCTCTAAAGAGTAAAGGCCCTGAAACCAATTTTGTCTCTAACGACAATTTTGACATCACCCACTTGGATGTGGCAGACTTCTATGAGCACCCCGATGGGAAAATAGACCACTTAATCGGTGATGGATCTGTGATGAAGGAAGAAATTTCTGTGCTTTATACGATACTATGTCATATAATTATTTTGTCATTGTGATATGTATAAGCTAGTCCAAATTTGTGTTACAAGAGATTCATGCATTGTATGTTTACAAAATATTTTAACGTTTGCATTGATTGAATGTTAAAGCCATATGTTATATAAGTAGCATTTGTTACACGTCTGGTGAGTACTAAGCGTAGGCTTTTGTTGTAGTCGCAGTGTGCAGTAACCTGTGCAAACAAAATATAGTGCACACTAACTATTTTACATAATTAGATGTTAAACTGTGCATTGTTGTATACTGCAATAATAATAATATGTCTCAGTGTTAGACATAATTTGCTTTCTTAAATACGCTGTTAGATCATTCATTATGTTAATGTACATAACTTAATAGCAATTCATTGTGTCATCAGATTACCTTTGTGATAAAAATTGTGGTTTATCAACATAATTATAATGTTGAGTTGTTTTTGTTATGTACTTTTATATAAACAAAGATATATAATGTAATTAACCCACAATCTGTTTAATACTAATTCATGCATGTAATTGTTTGCAGATTTCTTACTATTCACATATTTATGACATTAAACTATCTATTGATTTCGTATATTTCTTTTATGTCAAATCATGGTAAGCAAATATGGATATCTCACAAAGCAAACTTGGATCAACGTCCAATTGTAAAAATATTTATTTAATTGATTCACGTACCACACATACGATACTCAAAGAGAAGAAATATTTCTCTCATTTAAGTATGTGTAAGGCAGATGTTACTACAATTTCTGGTAGTAGTAAATTGATTGAAGGCTCCTGAAGAGCATCTATAACTCTGCCTAAAGGAACAATATTTATCATAGAGAATGCAATGTTCTCCTCCAAGTCTAAGAGGAACTTGTTGAGTTTTTAAAGATATCAGTCAAAATGGATATCATGTGGAGACAATAGATGAGAATAATCTTGAATACCTCATTTACTCATGAAAATGAGGCTGCCCACTTCGATTTGGGGTCATGCCATTTTGCATGCAGCAATGCTAAGTTTGTCGGGTGCCCACTTCGGTTTGAGGTCACGCCATTTTGCATGCAGCAATGCTAGTTCGTCGGCTGCCCACTTCGGTTTGGGGTCACGCCATTTTGCATGCAGCAATGCTAAGTTCGTCGGCTGCCCACTTCGGTTTGGGGTCACGCCATTTTGCATGCAGCAATGTTAATTCGTCTCAGACCGACGAATTATCACAAATATTCCCCGTTGCAATTAGTTTTGGGTCATGAACCTAATATATCCCACTTAAGAATTTGTGGATGTGCAGTATATGTGCCTGTAGCACCGCCATATTGCACCAAAATGGGTTTGCAAAGAATATTTGGAATATATGTTGAGTTTGAATCTCCCTCCATTATTCGCTACCTCGAAACATTGACAGGGGATTTGTTCACTGCACGATTTGCAGACTATCAATTCGATGAGACACTTTTCCCAAAATTAGGGGGAGAAGTTGGTGAAACCAAACGGGAAATTTTGTGGAAAAATGCATCATTATCTCATCTTGATCCACATACCTCTATTTGTGAAAAAGAGGTGCAAAATATTATCCATTTGCAAAGAATAGCAAATCGAATGCCAGGCGCATTGGTATTGAATATACCACACTCACCCCTAGAAGGAGGTTTGAGATGATATATGAAAATAATGTCATAGTTATGGCATGAATGATCGTTGGTCACGTACCTATTGTACGCCAAAATATTTTGAAAATATGACTATTAAAGGACAACGATAATGCAATAAACATATCTTGCATATAATTTTGACCATGACCATAATGGTATAACTTTATCTTTAAAAGAGATATTCACCACATGGATGTTGATGAATCTGTGGTAGTACAAAATTAATTGAGAGCTCTAGAAGAGCCAATTATTACTATGTTGGAGAAACGCAACTGATTACCAATAAGGTATTGTGTGGTAGTAAGTCTCAAAGAAACTTATTCAGTTTCCAAAGTATATGCGAAAGCGATTGATTATATTGAGACTATAAATAAAGGAAAGATTTGATATCTTCTATTACTACAACTTGTAGCGGGATAATTTGTATATGAAAAGCTACCCGCTTTATTCTCCAGTTTGTACTACACAAACAAAAGAATGCCACAATAAAGTGGATATTTATTGGTATAAAAACCCATACAACAATAAAACTGAAGTTTATTGAGAATTGCACATGTCATGGTGTAAACATGAACTTATCAATATTGGTAATTTATTCAGTTGGCATTCGGGTTAGCCATCTCATTTAAGTATGATGTGCAAATTCACATGGGTGAATATTAAAGAACTAGAAAGTTCTTTACGAATTCTCTTGTATTACTTGTTCTCATTAATGAACTGACCAACTAAAGAGTTCGGGTTGAAGCCCATAAATTCTGAAAATATCAAAGGTGAATATGGACCCATTCACCTGCCGTGTATACCACATATGATGCATCTATGATATGGTTACATGTGCGATTGTTATTAACCCGCAGCCTGGCCGGTGCTTGCGAGGTAAATTGCTCAGTAATATAACTTCGAGCATAATTTCCAGATTTTCTATTCAAGATAGTTCATCTTGATAAAGTTGGTTTATATCATAGTTGGTTTAGCAAGATAATTATTGAGTGCCTCCACTTAATAGCTAAACTGTTTCTTATGAGAACAAAGTTATATATATCAGTTTGATATACGTTGTATACGAGAGTATATTATATTCTCCCCTCACAAGCGGTTCAGGGTCAAGAACCAAATAATTTCATCTTATTGTTATTGATGTGCGGTGTATATTTTCATTAACACCATAATGCACAAAGATGGACTCTCAAAGTTGAGGAAACAAGTTAGGTTTTCTAACATGAGGGGGAGACATGATAAACACTTGAGAAAATGTTACATGGGATGAATTATCATTTGTATATATTGATCCTCGAATATCATAATATGAACTGAAGTTCATAAAAGGATAATTCAATTGCAACATATTGCAAAGCATGCTATACGCATTTGCTGACCCAAAGAAAGTAACTATATTCTCACTGCAAATGCTCATATTAAGTCCCAGAAGGACAAAGTCTTTGATACGCTTAAAGCGTATAGACGAATCGGTTTCAAAATAACTTCTTAATAAAGAAGATGAGCAAATGATCAAAGTGATCATAATAAAGTCAATGGTATGTATAATCAGTTCTCGATATCTTATTTGTTTAGCGTGACATGAAAACTTGATATGCATCTAAAGTCTATTATATGGCATATATGACTTAACTTATATGTCAATCCATGAAAGATTGAAGTTGCTTGAAGCATATACAATTCTTGGTCCTGAAGTACCACATCCTAAGTGCAACTTGTGTACATATGTATCTTGCTATAACTATAAGCATGATGACATCGAGAATACCTCTATGGAGATATTGAAGAGTTATTCCACGACATTATATGAAGATGTTCATATTTATCAAGAATGATAATTTCAAGGTGCGGAATATTTATTCAAATCAATATGGCTGATTTATTTATCAAATCTCTACAAAAGATGGTTTTGAAGATGGTGCACAAGATTGGAATGCAAATACTCAAGGATGTGAATTGATGCTCTTTTCAGGGGGAGTTAATGCGCGTTGCACTCTTTTTCCCTTACAAGGTTTTGTCCCACTGGGTTTTCCTTGCAAGGTTTTTAACGAGGCAACCAATAGGCGCATATTCAAATATGTGTACTCTTTTTCCTTTTCTATAATTTTTTCCCATTGGGTTTTATTTAGTTAAGGTTTTAACGAGGCACATTATTGAATAGACATTCAAGGGGGAGTGTTATAAATAGACTTCTATTTAAGGTGAATGTCTATAATTAGAGAGATTCTAGGGTTTACTTCTTGGTGGCTAAGTCACCACCTCCCTATAAATAAAGGGTTCTCTTCCATTTCCCTAAGTATCAATAAGAATACTCCTGTCTCTACTTTTCTCTCTATTGTTCTTGTTCTTGTATTATTGATCTTGTTCTTATATTATTTCATAACAATTATAAAGTTTTTTTGACACATTAATTGTCAACAGATCAGGGGCGGCTAGATATAGTATGCCCTAAGACGAAAATAAAAAGTGAGGTCTTAAAATTTTTTAAATTATATTTTTTCTCTTATAATTTCAAAATTTAAAGAAGTTATATTATTGCCAATGTCTAACTAGTTTGTTAAATCTCCCTTTTGTTATCATGTTAAAATTCATTGATTTAGTTTTGATTTTTTTTTCAACCGAGACAACTTGTATAGAAACGATAATTGATTTAACACATGTTACTTGATTGAGTTTGCCCATTAGAGTATTCTTCTATATATACAGTTTCTCATTGCACTATTAAATAAAATTCTAAATATTAGTTGAAATAAATAATATAATAGTAACTACTGTATATGTTTCAAGAGTCATTCAATGTTAATGATTAATTTTAAAAGTTACTTATCAAAATAGATTAAAAAATAACAGCAAAGGCACTCAAAGAATTATGAAAAATTATTCTAATCTAACATTGTAATAAGATCAATCTAAGTTGGGATGAACGAAAGCAAGCAAACAATTAGTAACTATAATTTAAGATGTGTAAAACTTTTAGTTATAACTATTTGAACCAAGCGATTTAAAAATCCTCTCAATAGTACATAATTATTAAATATTATTTATAGATATTGGGTCCCCAAATATTTTGGGGGCCAAATGCCATTGTCTTAGTGGAATTAGGCTCCAGCCGCCGCTGCAACAGTTCGGTATTTCATGTTGGTTTGATATATTTGAAGTAGCTATTATTTGATAATGATTAAGAAATAATAAGATATATCCTTGATCTCTTATAGATGTATCGACGTCGGTTTAAATATAATCTCGTTTATCCACTACTTGAGCACCAATTGTATTTTACTAACTTAATATAACGATGAATAAAGTCAAGAACAGATCCAATTATCCAAGAACAGAATTATCAAGTTATTTGACACATCAAGTGTCAACAGATCAGGCGCGTTCGACATAATATAGGGCCTAAGGTGAAAATAAAAAGTGAGGCCTTAAATTATTTTACTTATTTTCTCTCTTTCTTATAATTATGTGAATCGATATCTAAAGAAGTTATAATCAGTTTTAATTATTGGTAATGTCTAACCAATTAGTTAAATCTCTCTTGTGTTATTATGTTAAAATTTATTGATTTACTTTTGAAAAACGTTTGCAACCGAGGAAACTGATATAGAAATTGTTAACTGTAATTGAATTAACACTTGTTAGTTGATTGAGTTTGCCCATTAGAGTATTATTCTACATATACAGTTCGTCTTACCACTTTTAATTCTAAATATAAGTTGAAACAAATAATATTATGGTATCAAAGTAGCTTGAAAAATATCTACAAAGGCACTCAAAAAATTAAGAAAAATTGTTTTAAAATACAATTGTAAAAAAATCAATCTACGTTGGGATGGACTAAAGCCAGGAACAACAAGTAACTAAAATTTAAGATGAGTAAAACTTTAGTTATAACTATTTTAACTATTCATTATGGGGATTAGAATGGAATTTGAGAGTTGCAGTAGCTCTTTTAGGTGATTTTGAATATATGTGCATTGTTTCAGGTTATTCGGAGGTGATTAGATCGGTTTTTTGATCGAATGTGCAATTTATAAGTTTTTAAGAAACTTAGGCTTTGATTTAATGAAATTTTTGGATTTTGATGTTAACGATAATGTTTTGATGGTTCGAGCAAGTTTGAACAAGGAAATAGAACATGTCTGTTCTTTTGGTTGAGGTCACGGGGGCCTCGGGGTTAGATCGGGTGTTTAAAAGAGAGTTTTTGAAGTTTGCTTCAGGTCTGTTGTTGTTGTCATCTAGTATTTCTGCTTTTGCGGAAATGGACCGCAGAAGCGGTTCCGCAGAAGTGGGTAAGGGATCGCAGAAGCGATATGGTGTGGAGTTGAGGAGTTCCACAGAAACGGAACTTGGTCCACATTAGCGGGTCCGCAAGAGCATAATTTTAGCCGTAGAAGCGGATTTGGGGGATTCGCATTAGTGGGACCCTTGGCGCATAACCGGTCGTGGGGGAGTAAATTTAAAACCGAAGAAGCAGTTATTGGGATGCGAAAGTGGTACTTCAGAAGCGGTATTGGAACCGCAGAAGCGAAATCTTGGTTGTGATTAAGTGAACAGTGATTCTGTGAATTCGAAAGAGGACAAACACTTTGGACTTCAGAATAAGAGGGGTTTTGGGCAATTTTGAAGAGAATTTCGAGGGCTTTCATCAAGTATGGATTTTCTCCCTTAGATTATGATATGGTATATAATCGTGGATTAGCACTGAAAATTTAAGGAATTAAAGGGTTAAAATGGAGGTTAGGGATTGAAACTTAAGATATTTTAAAATTGGGATTTGAAAGGGCATTTGAACTCCGATTTTGGTAAAATTTAATATGTATAGACTCGTAGAGAGATGGTGAGTCCGGTGATGCAAAATTTGTAATTTTTGATAAGTGGGTCCGGTGCTCGAATTTTGCCAAATTCGTGGTTTTTCGTGTTTTCCAAGTATTTACGATTAGATTTTGTTTCTTTTTCACGTTGTAACGTATTCGTTATGGTTTTGACCAGATTCGACACGCGAGGAGGTCGATTCGAGAGGAAAGGGCATATCGAGCTAGTCTTCGGCCGGTTTGAGATCAGTAATAGATGTAGATGATGACCTGAGGGTTTGAAACCTCGGTATATCACACTGTGATGCTATAATGAGGCGAGACACGCACTCTATGACGAGTGCGGGTTGTATGTGATTGGAGATTATGGCTTAGTCCGCCCCGAGTGTGTCCAAGCTGTGCTTTTGACTGTAGACTGATTAGTAAACATCATACTTGGATTGTTATAATATATTTGGGCTATGTACCAACTATTTGAATCCCTTGGGGATTATTATCACTGCTTCCATGATGATTAGCATGCTACATGATCTCAGTCCTGAGTTTTAAACACTGTATCGAAATAATTAGTCACATTCCTAAGGTTTTAAAGACATAAACTATATTTTTCTTCATAATTGGAACTGGAGACTATAATTTGACTTTGTTGGGTGATTGAAATGCATATTCTGGACTGAGTGTGGATCAGTCTGCACACCACAGCAATGATACAATGATATTGCACTTGGGCTGTAGGAGCCTCTCTAGAGTCTGAACCCCCACTGTGAGGGCGGGTACCCAAATGGATCGAGATGTACACCCTAGCATTCATATGCATTGCATTGCATTCATGCATTGATGTTTATCAGATTTATTTGATTTAGTTTTGGTGGCATTTCACCATTAGTTATGCTAAATTTCTAGTTATAGCTTTACATTGTGGAATTTTCGTGGATTCTGATCTTCATCCATTATACATGCTTATTACTCACTCGTTGGAAGTACTCACATTACTCCCTGCACCATGTGCACAGATTCAGGTGTGTCGACAACTTAGTTGAGCGGTTTTCTACCTTTCAGAGTTACTTCAGAGTTGTCGAGGTAGCTTCCCGACGTCTACTGGACCCGACTTATCCCCCTTATCCATTTATAATTTCGCATCCTAGACTTATATATTTTGAGAATTTATTACTCGGTTGTATTTAAAGGCTCTAAACTCGTGACCCCATATCTGTTGGGAGTTTTTTGATAGGTATTCTAGTTTTCTATGTTCTTTCTATTTATTATCAGATTATGGATCTTCTTAACTGATAAATTAACTTAATCAATTGGTAATGAGTTTTCATATTTGGATTGAGAGTGTTCAAAAAGTCGGGCTTGCCTAGCATTCGTGTTGGGCGCCATCATGACCGGGATTGGGTCGTGACAAGTTGGTACCAGAGCCTAGGTTACTAGGCTTCACGAGTCATGAGCTGGCTTACTAGAGTCTCGCGGATCGGTACAGAGATGTCTGTATTTATCCTCGAGAGGATGCATAACCTTTTGGAAACTCATCACATTCTTAAAATTCTTGTCGTACGACTGTTGATCCAAGAACTAAACTTTTGTATTCTATTCTCTCGCAAATTGCGAGGACCCTTGCTACCGGTCGTGAAGGATGACCACCATTACAACCAGCTAGAGGTTGTGGGCATGGTCGTGGTCGAGGCAGACCACTGAGGGCAGCACTTGCAGATCCACCAGCGGCCCTGGTTCAGGACGAGCCTCCAGTTGTAGATGCTCCAGCAGCATATGTTCAGGCACCGACAGTGTCCATTGTGATTCCTTGTCTCTAGGAGGCTTTAGCTCCGATCTTATCTGTCTGCACGGGCCTGGCTCAGGCAGTCTGAGCCACTACTGTTGCAGCTACTTCTCAGACCGGGGGTGGTCATCAAACCCCTGCTGCTCGCATCTTCATCCCAGGGCTCATCTGCAGCGAGGGGTTCCCTTCAGTTCCTTTCTCCAACACCGAGTAATTTCTACAAGTGCAGTGAGTTTGGTCACTTAAGGGGACAGTGCCCTTGATTTCATGGTTGTCAGTCTCAACAGATGGATCGGCCTTCATTTTTTGCTCCTACTTCATCAGCACCCACTCAGTCAGCTAGGGGTGGGGGCCAGGTAGCCAAGGGCTGCCCCAGGGGTGGAGGCCAGACTGGCAGCGGTCAGGCTCGATTTTATGCTTTTCCAGATAGGAGGGATGCCATTGTATCAGATGCTGTTATGAAAGGTATTATTTCAGTCTGCCACAGGGATGCGTCTGTCTTATTTGATCCCAGATCTAGATACTCTTATGCGTCTTCATATTTTTCCCATTATCTGTGTACGACTCGTGGTTGGTGATTGTGTACGTATCTACCCCGGTGGGTGATACTTTTATTGTAGATCGTGTATATCGGTCATGTATGGTGACTATTGGGGGTCTTGAGACAAGAGTTGACTTGTTATTGTCGGGTATGGTAGATTTTGATGTGATTCTGGGTATGGATTAGCTATCCCCGCACCATGCTATTCTGAACTTTCATGACAAGACAGTTACATTGTCTATTCCGAGTGTTCCGAGGATCGAGTGTCTAGGTATGACTAATTATGTACCCACCAGGGTGATGTCTTTCCTAAAGGCCCACCAGATGGTTGGGAAAGGTTGTTTATCATGTTTAGAATTTGTGAGAGATGTTGGAGCCGAGACTCCTAGTCTTGATTCGGTTCCCGTTGTGAGAGATTTCCCTGATGTATTTTTAGCAGACCTGCTTGGCGTACCGCCGGACAGGGACATTGATTTTTGTATTGATCTACTGCCGCGCACTCATCTCATCTTTATTCTTCTTTATCGTGTGGCGCTAGCTGAGTTAAAAGAGTTGAAGGAGCAGCTTCAGGAACTCCTAAACAAGGAGTTCATTCGCTCGAGTGTGTCACCATGAGGTGCACCGATCTTATTTGTGAAGAAGAAGGATGGATAGATTACAATGTGTATTGACTACAGACAGTTGAACAAGGTGTTAGTGAAGAACAAGTATCAACTACCCCGTGTTGAGGATTTGTTTGACCAGCTTCAGGGGCAAATGCATTCTCTAAGATTGATCTCCGTTCAGGCTATCGCCAGCTTAATATTAGGGATTCAAACATTGTGAAGACGGCTTTTAGGACAAGATATAGGCACTATGAGTTTCTAGTTATGTCATTAGGGATAACTAATGCTCTAGCTGTGTTCATGCACTTAATGAACAGTGTATTTTGGCCGTATCTGGATGCATTTGTGATTGTGTTTATTGATGACATCCTGGTGTACTCGCGTAGCCAGGAGGAGCACGCACAACATTGGAGGGTGGTATTGGAGATACTGAGAGAGGAGAAGCTCTATGCAAAGTTCTCCAAGTGTGAGTTCTGGCTTGGTTATATGGCTTTTCTAGGACACGTGGTGTTCAGTGATAGTATTCAGGTTGATCCAAAGAAGATAGATGCGGTGCAGAGTTGGCCTAGACCGTCCTCAGCCACTGAGATTCGGAGTTTCCTTGACTTGGCGGGTTATTATTGCAGGTTCATTTAGGGTTTTTCATATAGTGCTTCGCCCTTGACCAAGTTGACGCAGAAGAATGCTCCCTTTGTGTGGTCGGATGAGTGCGAAGAAAGCTTTCATAAGCTCAAGACAGCTATGAACACAACTCTGGTATTAGTATTGCCATCAGCTTCAGGTTCTTACATGGTGAACTGTGATGCTTCAAGAGTTAGGATCAGATGTGTATTGATGCAGGAGGGTAGAGTTATTGCTTATGCTTCTTGTCAGTTGAAGCCCCATGAGAAGAACCACTCTGTTCATGACTTAGGTTTGGCTGCTATTGTTCATGCTTTGATGATTTGGAGGCACTATTTAAATGGCGTATCTTGTGAGGTGTTCACGGATTATTGTAGTCTTCAGCATTTGTTCAAACATAAAGATATTAATTTGAGGCAGCGGAGGTGGCTTGAGTTACTCAAGGACTATGATATTACCATTTTGTATTACCCGGGGAAAGCCAATGTAATAGCCGATGCTTTGAGCCGGAAGGCAGTTAGTATGGGTAGTTTGGCATACATTCCAGTTGGGGAGAGGTCCTTTGCAGTTGCTGTCAAGGATTTGGCCAATCGGATGGTGAGACAAGATATTTTTGAGCCTAGTCGGGTGTTGGATTGTGTGATTTCTCGATCTTCCTTGTATGACCGCATTAGAGGGTGCCAGTATGATGACCCGCATTTGCTTGTCCTAATGGGTAGGGTCCACCATGATGATGATGCCAGAGATGTGGTTATTGATGATGATGCAGTTTTAAGGATATATGGCCGTATTTGCGTGCCCAATGTGGATGGGCTTCGGGAGTTAATATTAGAGGAGGCCCACAGCTCGTGGTATTCCATTCATCCGGGTGCCTCAAAGATGTATTAGGATTTGAGACAATATTACTGGTGGAGAAGAATGAAAAAGGATATTGTGAATTATGTGCCTCGGTTTCTCGATTGTCAGCAGGTCAAATATGAGCATCAGAGGCCCGATGGGGTATTTCAGCAGATGGATATTCTAGAATGGAAGTGGGAGAGGATTATATGGATTTTGTGAGTGGTCTCCCTCATACTTTGAGGAAGTTTTATTTGATTTGGGTGATTGTGGATAGGTTGACCAAGTCCGCACACTTTATTCTGGTGTGTACCACCTATTCTTCGGAGTAGATGGCGTGGATTTTCATCCGTGATATTGCACGGTTGCAGGGGGTCCAAGTTTCTATTATCTCAGATAGGCGTACTCAGTTTACTTCCCAGTTCTAGAGGACTGCTCATCGAGAGTTGGGTACACAGGTAGAGATGAGCACAACATTTCATCCTCAGACAAATGGACAATCTGGGCGTCCTATTAAGATATTGGAGGACATGTTGCGTGCCTGCGTTATTCATTTTGGCAGTTCTTGGGATGAGTTCTTGCCGCTTGCAGAGTTTGCTTACTACAACAACTACCACACTAGTAGTCAGATGGCCCCGTATGAGGCCTTATATGGGAGACTGTAGATCTCGTGTTGGTTGGTTTGAGCTCACTGAGGCTAGACTATTTGGGGACAGAGTTAGTCCAGGATGCCTTAGAGATGGTTAATGTTATCCAGGAGAGACTTCGTACAACTCAGTCGCGTCAGAAGAGTTATGCGGACCGGAAGGTTCGAGATGTATCTTATATGGTGGGCGAGAAGGTCTTATTGAAGGTTTCACCTATGAAAGGAGCTATGAGGTTTGGGAAGAAAGGGAAGTAGAGTCCACGGTTCATTGGACCTTTTGAGATACTTAGGATGATCATGGAGGTGGCCTATATGCTTTCTTTGCCACCCAACTTGTCGGGGGTTCATCCGGTATTTCATGTTTTCATGCACCGGAAGTATGTTGGGTACCAGTCCCATATGTTAGACTTCAGCACGATTCAGCTGGATGAGGACTTGACTTATGATGTGGAGCCAGTGGCTATTTTGGTTTGTCAGGTTCAGAAGTTGAGATCTAAGGATATAGCTTCGATGAAGGTGCAATGGAGAGGTCAGCCCGTGGAGGAGGCTACCTGGGAGACCAAGCAGGAGATGCGGAGCAGATATCCTTACCTATTTGAGGTCTCAGGTATGTTTCTTGACCCGCTCGAGGACGAGCGTTTATTTTAGTTGGGGAGGATATGACTACCCGACCCGTCATCAAGTGAGTTACCACCCAGTTTCCCTCATATTATGTTTCTCTATGCTTCATTATTGGTATTTGAGGTGATCAAGTAGAATTGGATTGGTTTTAGAAGGAAATGAGACACTTAGTCTATTAAAGGAAAGCTAGTTTTGGAAAAGTCAACCGGAAGTTGAATATTTAGTGAAAGGTCTCGGATGTGTATTTTGGTGATTCAGTTAGCTTCATAGGATGATTTTTGACTTAGGAGTGCGATCAGAATAGATTTGGCGGTCCGGTGTAGAATTAGCCTTGGATTGGCGAAGTTATTATTTTGGCAAAATCTCATAGATAGGTGAGATTTTGATTCTGGGGTCGGAATGGTATCCTAAGAGTTGCAGTAGCTCCATTAGATGATTTTGGATATGTGTGCAAGGTTTCAGGTTATTCGAAGTTGTTTAGGTCGTGTTTTTGATCGAAAGTGGAATTTGGAAGTTTTTAAGAAAATTATACTTTGATTTGATGAAATTTGAGGATTTTGATGTTAACGATAGTGTTTTGTTGGTTCGAGCAAGTTTGAATAAGGAAATAGAACATGTCTGTGCTTTTGGTTGAGGTCCCGGGGGCCTCGGGGGTGAGGTCTGGTGTTTAAACGAGAGTTTTTGAAGTTTGCTTCAGGTCTGTTGTTGATATCATCTGGTATTTCCACTTCTGCGGAAATGGACCGCAGAAGCGGTTCCACAGAAGCGGTTAAGGGAGTACAGAAGTGATATGGTCTGAAGTTTAGGAGTTTCGCAGAGGCGGAACTTGGTCCACATTAGCGGATCCACAAGAGCGGACTTTGGGGGATCCGCAGAAGTAGGACCCTTGGCGCATAAGTGGTCGTGGGGGAGTTAAGTTCAAACTGCAAAGGTAGTTATTGGGATGCGAAAGAGGTACCATTGAAGCAGTATTGGAAGCGCAGAAGCGGAATCTGGGATGTGATTAGTTGAATAGTGATTTCGCGAATTTGAAAGAGAACAAACACTTTGGACTTCAAACTAAGAGGGTTATTAAGCGATTTTGAAGAGAATTTTGAGAGCTTTCATCAGGAACGGATTTTTGGACTTAGATTATGATATTATGGTGTTAAATATTGGATTAACACTGAAAATTCAAGGAATTAAAGGGTAAAAATGGAGGTTAGGGCTTGAACTTAATTGAGTTTAAATTTGGGATGTGATAGGGAATTTGAACGCCGATTTTGATAAATTTGATATGTATAGACTCGTGGCGAGACGAAGAGTCTGGTGATGTGAATTTTGCAATTTTTTGAGAAGTGGGCCCAAGGCTCGGATTTTTCCAACTTCGTGATTTTTGGTATTTTTCGAATATTTTCGATTGGGCGTGTTTCTTTGGCACATTTTAATGTTTCGTTGTGGTATCGACCAGATTCGACATGCGAGGAGATTGATTAGAGAGAAAAGGGCATTGCGAGCTAGTCTTCGACTAGCTTGAGGTGAGTAATAGATGTAGATGATGTCCCGAGGGTTTGAAACCCCGGTATATCACACTATGGCACTATATTGAGGCGAGAAACGGACTCCATGATGAGCGTGGGGTCGTTTGTGATTGGGAATTATTGCTTAGCTCACCCCGAGTGGTGTCAAAGTTGTACTTTGGACTATATACTTATCAGTAAACATCCTACTTGGATTGTTATTATATATTTGGAATGTGTGCCAACTATTTGAATCCCTTGGGGATTATTATTATGCTTCTATGATGATTAACATGGTACATGATTTCAGTCCTGAGTTTTAAACACTGTATCGAAATGCTTAGTCACATTCCTAAGGTCTTAAAGACGTAAACTATATTTTTCTTAATAATTGGAACTGGAGACTATAATTTGACTTTGGTGTGTGACTTACATGCTTATTCTGAACTGAGTGTATATAGGGTTTCACGCCGCAACGATGATATGATGATATTGCGATTGGGCTGTAGGAGCCCCTCCGGAGTCTGAACACCCACAGTGAGCACGGGTACTCAAATGGATCAGGCTGCACGCCGCATCAGTCATGTGTATTGCGTTGCATTCATGCTTTGATGTTTATCTAATTTATCTGATTCTATTTTGTTGCCATTTCACCGTTAATTATGCTAAATTTCTAGTTATAGCATTACATTGTGGAATTTTCATGCATTGTCATCTTCAGTCATTATATATGCTTATTACTCACTGAGTTGGAGGTACTCACTTTACTCCCTGCACCATGTGTGCAGATTCAGGTGCGGCGGGAGCATAGTTGAGCGGTTTGCGGCCTTTCAGAGTTACTTCGGAGTTGTCGAGGTAGCATAGAGGGTATAAACTCGTGACCCCAGATCTGTTGGGAGTTGTTTGACAGATATTCTAGTTTTCCTGTTCTTTCTATTTATTATCAGATTATATGGATCTTCTTAACCGCTAAATTCACTTAATCAATTTGTATTGAGATTTCGTATTTTGGTTGAGAGTGTTAAAAAAGTTGGGCTTTACTAGCATTCGTGTTGGGCGCCATCACGACCAAGATTGGATCGTGACATATTTGTAGATATTGGATCACTAAGTATTTTGGGGGGCTAAGGCCATTGCCTTGGTAGCCTTAGGCTCCGGCCTGCCCTGCATCAGTTCAGCTTGGTGTTAATTCGGATTAGTTGGGTTAGGGAAATTCAAATATATAACGTAAAATAGAGGTAATTTGTTATGGATTGTTTAACCACATACTATCAATAGGGCTTGCCAAACCCATTGTACAAATGCCCTGCTGGTAATTTTAGCGTTTCTCCATCACAAATGGTCTTATTAATATCAATTAATTGGCAACGTACGTAACCCATATTTACTAGTGAAATGAGTACATTTTTTAGTAAGAGGGGAAATTCTCCATCATTACAACCTCTACCACAACCTCTTTTGTTCGGGTGAGTACTCTGTGCTGAGCACGTTGTGCGTATTGAATAAACTTCTCCATGTGTATATTCTGAAAATCGCACAGGGAATGTAAATAGCACTTCGGGTGAAATGAGTACTTAAGCATTCTCTTACAAAAATTTTACCGCCCAAACTAGCTATTTCGGGATATATGTTTTAGTTTATTCCATAAAAAGCTTTTAGCATGTATCTTTTATCAAAGTCTACCAGCTGGTAGTTTATTATGGGCATCTAAGTGTCATCAAGTAAGGATCCTTTGTAATAAATTCTGTAAAATAACCATATATGAGATTTTTCAACAATTATTTTCTCAATATACTTTATATTCTATATTATGTCGTGCATAGAGACAACCTAGAATTCGACGATCGCGGGTACCATGACATTTAGCATAAATTTATCACTGTTCATAATTGGTACGGGGGTTATTGCTAATATATGACTATTTTTTAAGACATTTGAAAGTATATATGAAGTTTTTGCCAAAATATTCGAGTGCCAGTGATCCCTCAACTAATCATATGTGTCCGCCTCTGACCGTGTAATGTATACTTACCCAATCAGATAACTTGAAATATAAAATAACAATGGCTAACCTTAGGAAAATAGTACTCCACTAAGATATTCTATTTGAATGAGACTCACATGTACTTTGACAATTAGACAAGTATGTGGACGACGGCACCAACTTCTAACTAATAGCGAACAGCAAGCAGTACAAGCAAATAGAGAGCTCGCTCATTTGAGCTGGAAAGAGTACTGGCTGTTTGAGTCGTGAAAGGGGCGCATCACCTTATGCTTCAAACCGATGCCAAAGGAATGTATTGTCAATCACCATTATAAGCTATACATTTGCGCGCTCGCGCGCGCACACATATATAGACTTGTTCTTGACCTTTTGATTTTGAAACACAACAAAAAAATATTCATAACTGATGCAAATACAACGACGTATTAAATTCATTCGTAATAAGGTTTATAATAAATCTTGAACTCTTCTCCTTCAAAGGCCCACGCATTTTCTTTTTGAACGGCATCTTCTTCCTCCTTAGTGTAATCACATTCAACATTGAAAAATTTTCTAACAGCCACGTGCGACTTGTTCTTGAATTGATCTTGTCAGCAATAGCCTGAGCACAAAGATCGAGCAAAGCCTTAATGTCAACGAAATTCGCAGCCAATATGATACTGGAGAGTTTTTGCAAGTTAACGCTAACAAATTCCTTCTCGAAATCCTTGATTTTTATTTTCTTTACATCTTTTTCGTTTGAACCTGAGATTTCCGCATGTTTCCTTTGGTACTCGATAATCTTGACTATGGCTTCAGTGTCAATGCTGGGGAGTGGTATGATGTTGGATGCTGAATCATCTTCTACCATGTTCTTGATCGTTACAGACCCGATAGCGATGGATTGTTCTAGTTGAAACTGTTGAGGAGAAAGGAGTAACCTGATTATGAGAAATGGTTTAGGTTACTTATGTATGATAAGTCAGTTAGAGAGTTAATGAGATAGATAGCTAGTTTATTATAGTAGTTGTTAGTTACACGCATACATACTTAAATAAATATAAAAGATACAAAGTAAGTGGAATAGAATTTTTCCCATTTTTACATTCTTTTCTCTCTAGATATTTCTTCTTCTTCCTCTCTTTCTCTTCTCCCTTTAGCTAGCGTTTCCGCAGGTGATCAATCACCAAACTTCAGTATGGTATCAGAGCTCCGAGCTAAAAATTAAAGCTCCAATATCAATCTTCAATCTCTTTTCATCTTCAATTTCTTCTAAATCAAATATCTTAATGCCTCAATTTTCAATTTTTCAATTCTAGATTGATCAACAATGGATGTTGATCTTGTTGTATGAAAGTCAAAATACTACTACTGAAAATACTTGACATGCATGATCAGAGGATGAGTTTTAGGAAGGAGTGACCGTAGCAGTCACTCATCCTCTGTACTTAGCTTTCGGCGACACAAGTGGAATCTTTTTTATCTGATTTTAGCTAATCGGCCCTAATAATTACTCTCTATGTCATAGATCTATGCGAATTGCATTACTTGGTTGAAACAAACTAGGGATTGCTGATGGTAGTTCGCCTAAGGAGCGGTTTCGTGAGATGTATTGGGTATCAACTAGAGAGGTACAATACAATTGTGCTATCTTGGTTGATGAGTTCAGTGGCTCCGCCATTAATAATTGGCATTGCACACACTATTAGTGCAGAAGTAGCATGGATGGATTAGCAGGAATATTTTGACAAGTTGAACGATACACGTTGCTATAAGTTGCACAAGGAAATTGCCACTCTAAATCAAGGTACTGTATCTATTTCTGTTTACTACTCAAAACTCAAAGATCTTTGGGCTAAGACTGAGTCTGTAGTACCTACTCCAGGCTGTGACTGTGTTAAGACAAAATAATTTATTGTGCATTTAAGAAAGTAGAAGGTGTATCAATTTTAATGGACCTAAACGACTGTTATTCTCAAGCTCAAAGTCAAATTCTTATGATGAAACCATAACCAAATAGTAAATCAAGCTTATGCTATGCTTATGAGTGATGAAAATCAGAGATATATTGAAGCCGCTGTTGGAGTATTAGGATCTAATCCTCGGCCTCTCGCGACCCTTACTGGTGATGCTGGTGGCTCTCCACCTGATCTGGTAGAACGTGTCCTCACTACCTGTGAGAGAATATAATAATAGAAGTTTAGTTCTCGGATTCAACAAATTCGTACGACAAGAATACAAGCATGTCAAGTTTTTCTAATGTGATGACCCGACTCGTCGTCTCATATGTTACTGCTTTGTTTTCCCCGTTTATTGCTTCTTCGTATTTCACTATCGGTATGTGGTGTGTGAGAGTTGATTTGGAATGGTTTTGATAAGAAATGAGGCACCTACACTTTTTAAGGAAAAAGCTTAAGTTGGAAAAAGTCAACCAAATCCTGACTATCGAGTTATAGGGATCACATGTGGTTTCCGGTGATTCAGTAAGCTTTGGGGAATGATTTATGAATTATAAGTGTGATCGGAATTAATTTTGGAGGTTCAGCATAGAATCCGGCTTGAATTTGCAAAGTTAGTATTTTGGAAAATTCCGGTGGATAGATGAGATTTTGATCCGAGGGTCGAAATGGAATTACGAGAGTTCAGTAGCTCTGTTATGTGATTTTGGATATGTGTGCAAAGTTTCAGGTTATTCGAGGTGTTTGGGTTGAGTTTTTGATCGAATGTGAATTTCGGAAGTTTTGAAGAAACTTAGTCTTGAATCCGATGTGAATTGATGATTTTAGTGTTGTTCAATGTGTTTTAATGGTTGGAACAAGTTCTTATGAAGTTTTGGGATACTCCGGTTGAGGTCCGGGGGGCCTCAATGTAATTTTGGGTAGCTAATGGAAAGAATTTGAGGTTGGAATAACTACAGGTTTCGTTGCAGCAGGTGTTTCTGCATCTGCAGAAAGGAGAGTGCAGAAGCAAAGATGTCATCGCAGGTGCGGAAGAGGGTGAGGTTTAGCGGCTCCGCATAAGCGGAAGTATTTTCACCTATGCAAGCGCGTTGAAGCGGAAAACGAGTCATAGGAGCGGTTTGGGCTTGGAGGTGAGGGTTCGTAGAAGCGAAGAATTTTGTCACAGAAGTGTCCGTTGGGATTTAATGAGATTCCGCGTAAGCAGACAAGGACCGCAGATGCGGTCACACGGAAGCAATGTGGGGACCGCAGAAGTAGAAACCCCTGAAGGACAGTAGGTTTAAATGTTATTTTTCATCCGCGAGGGTTATGTATTTTCATCCATTTTTAGCGAGCTTTGAGAGCTTTGAGGCTATTTTGAAGAGGGATTCAAGGAGGAATGATTAAAGGTAAGATTCTTGAACCTAAAACTCATTTTTATTGAGAAATTACCTAGAAATTCATGTAATTAAGCCTAAAAATTGATGAATTAGGGTTTGGGATTTTGAGAATTTAAATTGGGATTAGACGGAGCATTTGGACTTCGATTTTGGTAAATTTGATATATACGGACTCATGGCGAGACGAGGAATCCGGTAAGGTGAGTATTGTAATTTTTCGAGAAGCGGGCCCGAGGCTCGAGGTGTGCTAGTTTCAAAATTTTTCTATTGCTCGATTATTTTCGATTGTGTATTGTTTCATTAGCATATTGTGATGTATTCACTCTGATTTTGGTTAGATACGACGCGCGTGGATAATGATTTGAGGGGAAAAGGCGTCACAGGCTAGAGAATTCACCGGTTCGAGGTGAGTAATACTTGTAAGTGATATCCTGAGGGTCTTATACCTCGGATTTGCACATCATAGTGCTGTATTGAGGTGACTTGCACGTCGGATATGAGCATGGCGTAGAGCAGTGTTAGGGATCGTGACATTGGTCCGTCCCGATTATTGATTTTACTGCGTATTTGATTGAAACTACTTGATATTATCATGATTTGGGCTGAATGCCATGTGTTGGGCATCGTTCTGATTATTGGAATCCGTTAGGGATTGATATCACTATTTTGCATTTCTCTGCATATTATTCGATCTTGGTCCAGGGTTTTAAATATTGTTTTGCAAACTTAGCCATCTTTCTAAGAATTTGAAAACATAATTGATGTTTTAGTGGCGTTTTGAGTTGATAAATATTATTTTAATATTGCCCAAGTGGCTTATGTGAATTTAGGGACTGTGGATGGATCGGGATGCACACCGCAGTGGAGTGATATTGATATTGCACTTGGGCTGTATTGAGGTGACTTGCACGCCGGATATAAGCATGGGGTAGAGCACCATTAGGGATTGTGACTTGGTCCATCTCGGTTTTTGATTTTACTGCGTATTTGACTGAAACTACTTGTTATCATCATAATTTGGGTTGAATCCCATGTTTGGGCTTTGTGCCAACTATCTGACTCATTCGGAGATTGATATTATTGTTTTAGCATATATTGCATATCATTTGGTTTTAGTCAAAGGTTTTAAATACTATTTTAAAAGCTCAGCCATACTTCTAAGTTTTGAAAACTTAATTGATATTTTAAATGATATTTCGGACTGAGAACTACTATTGTACAAATGCCTAAGAGGTTGTGTTGATTTTTGGACTGAGTATGGATCGGGCTATGCGCCGCATCAGTGATTTGAAATAGTGGTAACAATGACATTGTATGACGTAACTTGGAACAATGGTAACAATGGCACTATATGATGTGACTTGAAAAAGTGGTAAAATGACACTGTTTGATGTGACTTGAAACAGTGGTAACAATGAAACTGTATGATATAAATTGGTGGGGTAACAATGACTGACCGGCCAGGTAACAATGACTGACCAAGAATTAATTGATGCCACGAGATGGCTTGATATTGCGATTGGGCTGTAGGTGCCCCTCCGTAGTCTGTACACACCCCTGTGAGCGTCGTCGATGATAAATAAATATGGATGGCTTGGGCTGCACACCGTAGTGGATATTGGAATGTACCATCATATGCATTGCATTGCACTCTTGCATTTGTTCTTATTTGTATTAGTTTTCATGACATCCCACCACTCGTATTTCTTTGGCTTCCATGTTATTTCTTGTACTATGTACCTGATACCTGGTATTATTTGTTAATGGAGTGCTATGCTCGAGGGGCTGACTTTTGTGCTGACTTGGACTACCGGTTCCACATTCATATGCTTAACTGTTGGAAAAATATATTTTCAAAAGAGGTTTTGAACTGAGTCAAGATATTTTCTAAAGGATTTTTCACGTTTTCACTGTTTTCTCAAAAGGTTACATTGTGCTATATAGCATGATCACTTGCTTTACGTGGTTACTTGCTGTTCAGTTATTATTTACCTTTATTACTCAACGGGTTGAGCTGGTTGAGGATTTCGTATCATAGCTGAGCAAGGTAACCGCCAACGTTCGCGGCACCAGATTTCTTCCTTTTGGATTCCAGATTATATCCATGTATTTTAGACCGTGTAGTTGTGTCAAAAAGTCCTTCTAGATGCTCGTGAATTGTGACACCCCGATCGGGCTGCGTTGAGTTGTAAATTTTTTAGTAAATGTCACTAATTTGTATTTTGCCTTTCGTATATGTTTAATGATTTTGAATGTGTCTTATTGGGTTATTTGGTAGAGGCGCCATCACGACTAATTTGGGGAATTGGGTCGTGACAAGTTATTATCATAGCCTAGGTTACTCGGTCACATGAGTCATGAGCATGTTTAGTAGAGTCTCACGGATCGGTACAGAGACGTCTGTATTTATCCTGGAGAGACTACAGAACCTTTAAGAAATACTTCAGCTTCTTGGAATTCTTATCGTGCGTACTTAATTCAGCTTGAGATGTAACCTTTGAAATTCTTTCCATACGTCTATGTGCGCACGCGAGCGCTTACTATTATATGAGTCTTGTTGGCTTGTTATTCCTCGACTGAGGGGCAAAACGTGATCTGTGTGAGTTGATGTTGGGCCAGTCTGAAGGACTTGATGTTGGGTCTTTGCCCATGGCTTGAGCACCGAGGTGCTGATTGTGTGTTCAAGTGTTTTGAATTTATATGTTCGGTATTGTCGCTATTAGTGGGAGTGACGGCTGGATAGCTTTGTGATTAGTATATTAGTACAACGAGATGTTTCTGTATGACTTGGAAGTGTTGAGGAGGATCTGCCAGATTATATGCGAACTTCTAAGTGTATGATTTCCATTATGAGTAGAAGTGTAGCTCCGAGCATGGGTGTGTGAAGAATCTTTTCAACTCTCCTAGTGGGAGTGAAGTAAATTGCATGTTACAATATGAGTTCAGACTCAGGAAGACTAAGTGGCTGTGTACTCTGTATGACGGTGGAAGGTATACAGAAATGTTACATTGAGGCGAAGCATGTGAGTTATCTCATGCGGAGTGTTCTGAAGTGATGTGATCCTTATGTGTATGTTGGAAGATCTCATGTGTACGTGAAAAGTATGTGTTTGAATTTCGAATTTCGGGTCGCCTAAGAGAGTGGGATTAACTGATATGGGAATGGATACAAGATTTGCAGGGGATTACACTACAAGATAATATGTGTTTTCACAAACTTGTGGGCGAATTGAGTTTAATCTCACTATGGCATGGTGGTATCATTAGAGTAAAAGTGTTATGAGTTGCTGAGTGTGTCCTGATATATGGCTTCGAGCCAAGTTGGGGAGGTTGCTCTTCAGTAGCAGATTGCGCGAATATGTGTTATATGATTCTGTTTTGAGGTATGTTGGTGGATCAGTTCTGGTTTCTGATAACGTCAAAATCCATCGCTAAAAAGCAATAGACATGATCGCACCAATATAATTTACCCAACTATGAGCCGGTGTCGAATCCAACAGGGAACAACGTGTAGGCGATTAGGAATGTAAGAAAATTATCGCTAGTAGCGTAGTGCCAAACGCTAAGAATTTTGGGTTGAAAAATTGTTTTTATATCTAAAATGAGGAAATGTAAACTAACCTAGAAAGCAAGTAAAATGATCAATGGCTACAATTATGAATGCATCGTGAATTACACTCAAGTAAAATGATCAATGTATTTCACGATTTTACAAATATGAGCGAGTTTATGTTAACTAGCCACGGATAATAATTCTTGATTAGCTTCTTCTGAAGACTAACAAGACTTCCTAATTGATTTATCCTTAATCATAATTAGAAGATTAAGCACACCCGGAAGGCTACAAGTGGTTCAATCCTATCCCTAGGTAGAATTTATAAAATAAGGGTTAACGCCTCATGTTCTTGTTAATTAATCTTTCCCAGCCCAAAATTATTTTCCCCAAAATTAATTCAGAGTTAATGGGCGAGTCCTAGGGTTAGCTAATCCCTTTGGAAACATTAAATAACAAGAATAATTAAAGAAACAATAACTCACTTCATAAATATAGAAAATCATTCAATACATAAGTACAACAAGGTATAAAATCCACACTTTACTTATGAATATTCCCATAAACAAGATTTAAGTGTTGAATAAAATACTACACACTTAGATAAATAATATAAAGCAAGGAAATGAAGAAATAAACAAAAATAGGTAAGAAAACCTTAACAACAAGCTTTAATCTTCAAGACCCAAGTGTGTTTGTGCAAACCCTAACGCAACAACTTGTTCTTTCTAGTCTATACAAAATGAAAATAAGCCAAAAATCCTTTGCAAATGAGCCCTATCGGGTATTAAATTGTTTGGGGATAAAAAAAAGGTGAAATTCTAGATTTGCCATTCCTGAAGCACGCTCTTCGCATTTACGAACAAAAGTTCACAATTCCCAACTTTGCCTTAGGATGCCAGGATTCGCAATTCCCAAGTTTTCTTCACATTTGCGAAGTTGACCTGTCCTGGTTGACTTTGCATTTGCGAAGTATTCTTCGCAGTTGCGAGGACCACCCAATTCCTACTGAGTTCGCATTTGCGAACATTACTTCGCATTTTCAAAAGCTCTCCAATTCCTGCTAAGTTCGCAAATGGGAACTTTTCTTCACATTTGCGAAGACTGCCTTTTCTTCTTGGTTTAACATTTCCCAGGATTTGGTCGTATTTTGCGAGCCCTGAGTGCACTGCTCAGATTTCCCTTTCTTTTGGCTTCTTTTTTATTCGTTTTCACTAGGTTTCTTCAACATCACTTCTAAATCACATACACCATGTAAAGTAGAAGTAATTGATATTAAATACATGATTTTATCACTTTAAGCATAGCAAAAGTATAGGTTTAAAGGCAAGATAAGTTGGGTACTCAGACTTCCCCCCATTTTGCAATCAACCAATTCACTCACTCTCAACTAAACCTCACCTAGAAACTACAAAGAGTTTTAAACCAATTTTCAACAATTTGGGCAAAGGGTGGAAGCCATTTAAACCATAGGGCTCCATAATACGAAGAAAGATAGACAAGAGAGTGAAGATGAAGAAGAAGGTAGTGTAGAGATTAAGCATTCATACATGATCCTTTGCGATTAGAGGTGAAGATATGGTTCCCTTACTGTGATGAGAGAGATGAGACCAAGAGTTTGAGAGTTTTTAAAGTGTTTGTTCGATTTTAGTTCAAAGTGTCAAGGTACGGCTTGTACCCCCTGCAGAAATCGAAACTGCGACTTTTTCTTCGCATTTGCGAAGTCCGGATTTTGCATTCAGGTTCGCAAATGCAAAATCTGCACTACATTTTCAAGAAAGCTACTAGTTTTTGCCAAACGGTCCATCGCGGCCTGCTCAATTCATCTCCAAAAATTATCAAAATTAGCAGATTAGCTACAAAATAATATTTAAGCTATTCTAAAAAAAAATCAAAAATGATGAAAATTTTTGAAAAACCGATGAGTTGCCTCCCACCAAGAGCCGCATTTTACGTCGTGGAACGACACAAACAACATTTCCACTTTTCTCGCCACTTGAATGATATAAACTGGGCACCTAGCTTGGAATCAAGCTTGTGACCACGAGCGATGGGGGGTGATAAGTTTATGATTGAGCCAATGCTTAAAATCTTTATTTTGAACTTCTTGGCTTTCAAGTGAGGAATGTCATTTTGCTTTCTTGCTTCCTTAAACTACAAAATGAATGGCAGGAGCTTTTCTTCCTCACAATCCTTCATTGATCCGGGTAGTTCAACTTCCGTGTCATAGACAACTCCAACGTTGAAAAATTCTTGGAATGTGACTTCAAACCTTCACTTTGCATTTGTTCTATTTTAACATCCTCTTTTTCCCCCGGATTAGAGTCAACATCAACAACATTTGCATTTACACCGGTTGACTCCAATTTTATAGTTTTCTCTGCATTAATAGCACTCATTGAGTCGGTTGGCGGATTTTGAATTCTTGATTCCTCAAAGTAAAGCTCACTTTCTTTCTCGGAATTGGACTCTTCTTGGCTTTCTTCCACACACTCAAGTTGTTGAGCATAGTGAGCCTCAATCAAGGTTTTCATTTGATTTTCCAAAGTGCGGATATGTTCATAATTGTAATTCAAGCCTCGTTTCAAGTCCTCGAGTGCAAAGTTGTGCTTCTCCTCATTTTCAAGAATAGCGTCAAACATGAGCATTATTTTCTTATTTTGAGAATTTGGGAGTTCCTCTTGGTGTTTTTCAAGTGCCAAGAAAAGGTTTTCACTTTCAATATCCAAGGAAAGATTTTGGTTTTCATTTACCTTCAAGGCTCTTTGAACCCTTGAGACTTCCATCATTTCATCCATTTGTGAGTGCAATCGTTGAAGTGCTAAATCATTTGGGAGACTAGTCTCCAAAAGATTTTCCAAGGTATTTTTCTCCTTGTTTCCTTCTTCAAGTACACACTACAACATGAGCTTGAACTCTCCATTTTGGTTATTCTCACATTCTTCCATTTCCACAGCCCTATAGTTCTCATCACAACAAGCATACTCATCATAGTGGGGGCTTGGGGATGGAAAGGTAAAGTATGCACAATAATCTCAATGGACATTTTGGAAACCACACTTATCAAAAAACACTCCAACCATGTTGATGAGATTGTGCGCACAATCCACCCCCGGGAAAATTTAAACAATTATTCCACGAGTGTGGTCCTCCATAATAAGGACATGGGTCATCAAAGTATAAACAATTACCATCCAACCAATTATCATTATATGATGCCATTTTTCAAAAATAATAAAATAAACAAGAAACAAACAATAAGAATAGACCCAAGGTAAGAAAACTGATTACACAAATATTCACAAGTTTGGACCAAAGCACTTTCGCTTACTTCTCAAACAACCTAAATTACGCCTAATTGTTCCCCGACAACGGCGCCAATTTTGATGATTTCCAAATCCATTCCTAAAAAGCAACAGAAACGATCACAGAAATATAATTTATCCAACTATGAGTCGGGATTGAATCCCACAGAGAATGATGTGTAGGCGACTAGGAATGTAAGAAAATTATCACTAGTCGCGCAGTGCCAAACACTAAGAATTTTGGGTTGATAATTGTTTTTATATCTAAAATGCGAAAATATAAACTAACCTAGAAAGAAAGTAAAATGATCAATGGCAACAAGTATGAAAGCATCAGGAATTATACTCAAGTAATGATCCAATGGATTTCACGATTTTACAAATATGAGCGTATTTATGTTAATTAGCCACAAATAATAATTTTTAAGTAGCTTCGTCTGAAGACTAACAAGACTTTCCTAATTGAATTATCCCTAATCATAATTAGAAGATTAAGCACACCCGGAAAGCTACAAGTAGTTAAATCCTATCCCTAGTAAAACCTATAAAATGAGGTCAACGCCTCAAGTTCTTGTTAATTAATATTTTACAACCTCAAACTATTTTTTCCAAAATTAATTCGGAGTTGATTGGGTATTCCTAGGGTTAGATAATCCCTTTGGAAACATTAAAAAACAAAAATAATTAAAGAAACAATAACTCACTTCATAAATATAGAAAAATCATTCAATACATAAGCACAATAAGGTATAAAATCCACACTTTAATTATGAATATTCTCATAAACAAAATTTAAGTGTTGAATAAAATACTACACACTTAGATAAACAATACAAAGTAAGAAATGAAGAAATAAACATAAATGGGGTAAGAAAACCTTAACCACAAGCTTTAATCTTCAAGAACCAAGTGTGTTTGTGCAAACCCTAGCTCAAGAACTTGTTCTTTCTAGCCTATAAAACTGAAAATAAGTCAAAGATCCTTTCAAAATGAGCCCTATCGGATATTAAATGGTTTGGGGATAAAAAATGTAAAATTCCAGATTTTCCCATGCCTGAAGCACGCTCTTCGCATTTGTGAACAAAAGTTCGCAATTATCAACTTTGCCTTAGAATGCATGGATTTGCAATTCCCAAGTTTCCTTCGCATTTGCGAAGTTGACCTGTCCTGGTTGACTTCACATTTGCAAAGTATTCTTCGCAATTGCGAGAACCTCCTAATTCCTGCTGAGTTCGCATTTGCAAACATTAGTTCTCATTTGCAAAAGCTCCCCAATTCCAGTGATGTTTTCAAATGCGATCTTTTCTTCGCATTGGGAAGACTGCCTTATCTTCTTGTTTTCGCATTTCCCAGGAATTGGTCGCATTTGCGACCCCTGAGTGCACTGCCCAGATTTCTCTTTCTTTTGGCTTCTTTTTGATTCGTTTTCACTTGGTTTCTTCGACATCACTTCTAAATCACAAACACCCTGTAAAGTAGAAGTAATTGAAATTAAATACATGATTTTATCACTTTAAACATAGCAAAAATATTGGTTTAATGGAAAGATAAGTCGGTAAAATACAAACTTATCAGTTGCAGAAATTGAGCTGAGGGTGGCACGAGTGAAGAAATTTTTTTGACAAAGGTTAAATGGTGCTTCATAGATGTGGGGAAATAATAGGATGTCTTGAGCTGTTGATGATCAAGAATACTTGTGCATAGAGAACGAAGATGCTTGTTTGTATTGGAATGGGATCATATCCTGCGGTGTCAGAGTGCTAATAATGCACGAGTGGTTCTGTTCATTGAGTCAGGTTATTTGCAGTTTAATAAGAGTGAATGACTTTCGGGAATGACTCTAATTTGTTCAAGATTTTACATGTAACAGTTAGGTGTTTTAAGGTTGTGTATGTGGTTAGAGACTGTGTTTTCACTGGAAAATGTCAAGGCTCGTGGTATTTTTATGTTAATTATAGGATTATATGCATCAGTATCAGGAAAATAAAGGTAAATGAGTTGGATTCACGGGAAGTTCTTCCTCATAGATTATTTTTGAATGTGGTGTTCCTGGTAATATTTGAGAGAGTATTCAGTGGCTTGTGGATCTTGGATAGTGTGGTCTTGTGCTTGGGTCTGGTGTAGTTAGCCTGAGTTGAGGAACTGTGGTGCTATGGCAAGAGGGAATATCAGTTGAAAATGAATCAGAAGGAAACCTAGATAAATGAAGTAACTTGTTAGTGGACCAAATCGGTACGGTAAATCTTTGTGTGTGTTCGAGGCAATGAGTCCGTACAGGTATGTTGCAGCAAAGCTCTTAAGTTCTGACAGCTTGTTTAGCTTGGTCTAGTTTTAAGGATTCAGTCCTGACAGTTTAGCATGTGTAAATGGAATTGGGAGAGAATACCTTTTGGGTTTCATCGTGGTTTGGAGATGTATATTTTCTATGGTCATGCGGAGCATGGAGTGCGTAATGATATTTCTTTGTAAATAGGATCAATGAAAGCTCTTGACTAGTTGAGTGCGTCGATGTCTGTGGCGCAGAAGGGAGATAAACGTTCTCATGTTATACTTGGGTGTATGGTATATGAGGTATGTTGTAGAGGACCGAGACTAGCGTATGCAAGGTTTTAGTTCAGTTCTGAAAGGAAGTTCATAAAACCCTTAGGGAACGGGTAGCCTCAAATGACCAACGAAATGTTACTGCAACTTGTAAGTGATTTGACAAGAGTATACGTCACAAGAAAGGTTAATGTAATTTACTGATGATACTTTGGTGGTATTGCAGCACTTTCTTGCTAAGCCGACTGTTGATATCTGAGTTTTTTTGTTGGCACGGGAGAATTTTAGAATATCTTTTGTGGAATGATTGGGTAATCGAGGTGTAATATGTATTCATACTATGGAATTTGGGATCATGTATAGTGATTTGTGTGCTATATGGAGTTGGAGACTGCGAGTTCTCAGGTACAGACTATGTAGTGGTTGTGGATCGTGTGTGTTTGTATCGTTACTGTCTATTGGGATTTGGAGGCTCGAGTGGATCTTTCTTTGCTTGATATATTAGATTTTGGATATGACATTGGGGTGTAGACTAGTTGTCTCTGTGTTGGGTTATTCTAGACTATTGTGTTGTGGGTGGAGTCAGAAAATGCATCAAATTATGTTCTAGCATAGTGGTTGTATTCCAAAGACCAGTTGATGTCTGGGAAGGATTGCTTTTCTTAATTGGTCCTTCGTGGTTGATGTCAGTGCAGAGGTTTCTACCATTGATTCAGTTCCGATATTGAGGGAATTTTTCGGATGCGTTCCTTATGACCAAGCATGTCCCCGGGCGAGATTGTGGATTTCGATATTGATTTGGTGCTGGGCACCGTATCACATGGCTTTGGCAGGAGTTATAATAGTGGGAGAAGCAGCTTCAGGCTTCTTGATGTTGATTTCGTGGGCAGACCAATGTGGCTATGTACTTGGCTTGATTTAGCTGTGTTGGCCATGAATTGTGTTGATGAGGGATAGCTTGATTCGATCATCATTGAGCTTGCTAGTGATCTAAGGAGAGCTATGAGTTGCTTTTCGGTGTTTTGAGACATCATGATTACAAGTGGTGCAGTTCTACTATGGATTCATATAGTAAGTTGAGCGAGAAGAGTAATCGAGTGTTGCTCGGTAAATGGAGTATTGGTTATGGCCTGTCAGGTTGCAAGCCTTATGTTATTTTTCACCGTGGATGTATTGCATTTCTTGGTTTTGAACATCAAAAATTGTGTGTGGCTGTTGATTTTGAGCATGGCGACTTGAGGTACTTCATGTGTAAGAATGTTTGGATAGGATCGCGCATTGTAGCAAGGCTACGTGGAGTTATGACCTATCAGGGTAGCTTCAGGTATTATATTTCTATGATGTGAGATGGGGTCTCAGCCTTGTGTTGTAATGGTATTGATGGACTTAAGGTGTAGCTATTTCGTTTGAGTCATTTTCGTGCTTTGGGTATGTTCAAACCATCTCTTATTGGTGTGTGTATTATGTAAGTTGTGACTTAGGCCGGTTTTGAGGTGTCATATCCCCAGAGTGGTGTGTTGGACCCGAAGTGATTGTTGGGGTTCATTAATGAATACGAACGGATTCAATTTCAGCTTGTTGGAAGGTGAACATCGAGGTTCGGCTCGAAAATCTATTGTGGTAGTAATCAAATGGGAAGTGACTTCAAGAATTGGAAATTTGAGAAATTGGTACAGTTTATTACGTGTTTCACTTTTCGTTGGCAGTATATGAAACTGTTGGAAAAAGACCTTGGTTGATAAGAGGTTTTTCCACCGGTAATTCGGGTGTTGTGGGCAAATACTGTGAATAGTAGTTATCATTTTGAGTGTTTGGGTTATGTATTATATAATATGATTGCACCTGAGGTTGCAGGTATGAGTTATTACAGCTGGTTTGCCTTAATTTGAGCATAGATGTGAGGATCTGATCTTGTGTATGATTTCAGAAAATGCAATGTGGTCCTACGGTTTATGGGTTAGATGGATTAAGACATTTCACCAAAAATTGGGTTATCGAACCTATGAGAGATAGGGTGATGTGGTATCACCCCAGGTTTATGCTTGGTAATGTCATTTAGCTGTTGGTTGGCTTGTAGGACAACTCTAGCTACACTCGAGGATGAGCATTTGTTTATGTTGGGGAGGATGTGATGACCCGACCCATCGTCAGATGTGTTACTGCTTCGTTTTCTCCGTTTATTGCTTCTTCATATTTCATTATCGGTATGTGGTGTGTGAGAGTTGGTTTGGAATGATTTTTGTATGAAATGAGGTACCTAGACTCTCTAAGGAAAAAAGCTTAAGTTGGAAAAAGTCAACCAAATGTTGACTATTGAGTAAGAGGTCTCGGATGTGCTTTCCGGTGATTCGATTAGCTTCAGGGGATGATTTATCACTTAGGAGTGCGATCAGAATTCATTTTTGAAGTCCAGTGTAATCCAACATGAATTGGTGATGTTGATATTTTGGCGAATTCCGGTGGATAGGTGAGATTTTGATCCGAAGGCCTGAATGGAATTCCGAGAGTTGTTGTAGCTCCGTTAGGTGATTTTTGATATCTATGCAAAGTTTTAGGTTATTCGGAGGTATTTAGGCCAGTTTTTGATCGAATGTGAATTTCAGAAGTTCTGAAGAAACTTAGGTTTGGATCTGATGTGAATTAATGATTTAAGTGTTGTCCGATGTGTTTTGATGGTTGGAACAGGTTTGTATGATGTTTTGGGATATGTTGGTTCCTTTGGTTGAGGTCCTGGGGGCCTTAGGGTGATTTCGGCTGGCCGACCGAAAGAATTTGAGGTTGGAAAAACTGCAGGCTTTGTTTCAGCAGGTGTTTCTGCATTTGCGGAAAGGAGACCGCAGATGCGATTGCGCTGAAGTGGAGATGTCATCGCATGTGCGAAAGAGGGTGAGGTTGAGCAGTTCTGCATAAGCGGAAGTATTTTTCTCTATGCGAGTCTGCAGAAGCGGACAACAAGTCACATGAGTGGTTTGTGCTTGGAGGTGAGGCTTCACAGAAGCGACTGTTGGGATTTAATGAGATTCCGCTTATGCGGACAAGCACCGCAGAAGCGTTCACGCGGAAGCAATGTGGGGACCGCAAAAGCGGAACCCCTGAAGGCCAGTAGGTTAAAATGTTGTTTTTCATCCGCGAGGGTTATGTATTTTCCTCCATTTTTGAGCGAGCTTTGAGAGCTTTGAGGCGATTTTGAAGAGGGATTCAAGGTGGAATGATTGGACGTAAGATTCTTGAAACAAAAACTCGCTTTTATTGACAAATCTACCTAGAAATTCATGGAATTAAGCCTAAAATTGATGAAATAGGGCTTGAGATTTTGAGAATAGAAATTGGGATTTGAAAGAGCATTTGGACTCCGATTTTAATAAATTTGATATTTACGGACTCGCGGAGAGACGAGGAATCCGGTAAGGCGAGGTTTGTAATTTTTTGAGAAGCGGGCTCGAAGCTCGGGCTGTGCTAGTTTAAAAACTTTTGCTATTTCTCGTTTGTTTTCTATTGCGTATTGTTTCCTTAGCATATTATAATGTATTCACTCTGATATTTGTAAGATACAAGATGCGTGGAAGATGATTAGAGGGGAAAAGGCATTGCGGGCTAGAGAATTCACCAGTTCGAGGTGAATAATACTTTTAAATGATATGGTGAGGTTTTGAAACCCCGAATTTACACATCATGGTGCTGTATTGAGGTGACTTACACGCTGGATATACGCGTGCGGTAGAGCACCGTTTGGGATTATGACTTGGTCCATCACGGTTGTTGATTTTACCACGTACTTAAGTAAACTACTAATTATCATCCTAATTTGGGCTGATTTCCATGTTTGGGCTTCATGCCAACTATGTGACTCCTTCGGAGATTGATATTACTGTTTTAGCATATCTTGCATATCATTTGGTTTTAGTCCAAGGTTTTAAATACTATTTTGCAAACTCAACCATACTCTTATCTTTTGAAAACTCAAATGATATTTTAAATGATTTTTCGAGCTGAGAACTAATGTTTTACAAATGCCCAAGGGGCTTATGGGGATCAGGTTGTGCGCCGCATCAGTTATTTGATATACTGGTAACAATGACATTGTATGATATGACTTGAAATAGTGGTAACAGTGACATTTTATGATGTGACTTGAGGCATGGTATTAATGGCAATGTATGATGTAAATTGGTCAGGCAAGAATGATGGACCGGTCAGGTAATAATGACTCACCAAGAATTAATTGATGCCACGAGATGGTTTGATATTACGCTTGGGCTATAGGAGCCCCTCCGGAGTCTGTACACACCCCAAGTGAGCGTCGTCGATGATAAATAAATATGGATGGCTTGGCTTTCACGCCGCAGTGGGTACTGTAATGTATCATCATATGCATTGCATTGCACTCATGCATTTGTTCCCATTTGTATTATTAATCATGACATCCCGGCACTCACATTTCATTGGTTTCCATGCTATTTCTTGCACTGATACATGCTATTATTTTTTAATGGAGTACTGTGACCGAGGGGCTGACTTTAGTGCTGACTTGCACTACTAGTTCCACATTCGTATGCTTAACTGTTGGAAAATGATATCTTCAAAAGAGGTTCTGAACTGAGTCAAGATGTTTTCTAAAGGAGTTTTCACGTTTTCACTGTTTTATCAAAGGGTTACACTATACTATATAGCATGATGACTTGATTTACTTGGTTACTTGCTACTCAGTTGTTATTTACCATTATTACTCGGAGAGTTGGAGTACTCACTTTACTTTATGCATCTCGCGTGCAGATGCATTATTGATTTATCCGGTAGCGGATTGAGCTAGTTTAGGATTTGCAATCATAGCTGAGCAAGGTGATCGCCAGTGTTCGTCGGACCGGATTTTTTTCTTTTTTTTTTATTCAAGATTATATCCATGTATTTTAGACCGTGTAGTTGTATCATAAAAATCCTTCTAGATGCTCATGACTTGTGACACCCAGGTCGGGCTACGTTGAGTTGTAAATTTCGTTAATTAATGTCATAAATTCGTATTTTGCCTTTCTCTCATGTTTAATTATTTGGAAGGGATCTAATTGGGTTAGTTGGCTTGCCTTGTCTTCACGGTAGGGTCCATCACGAGTAGTTTGTGGAATTGGGTCGTGACACCTAAGGGTTCGATATCATATCGAATATAAGTCTAAACACAAATGACTATGACTTTACTTCCCCGTACAGTGCTAAGCCTAATTACAATCCAAAGTTTAGGAAAAATTACAATGTCCAATGTGACTTCTATAGAATGAAAAACCACAGTAGAGAAAACCTCTACAAGATCATAGGGTATCCACAAGACAATAAGGCTAAAAAGAAAGGGGGAGTTGGAGCATACAATAGTCTGATAGAACCTATTCACGTTGTGCCTTTGCACACAAATCATATCTCTCAAAACAGGGTAACGACATCGATGCCAATGCTACCTATACCTATGTATAAAGGCCATATGTGTGGGAGTCATGTTCCTGATGGATTACAGGGTCTAGGGATCTCTGACACTCAGAATCAGGAACGCACTTCCTTTTCACAATCTCAGGGGTCAACAATTACTGCTCCACAAGTTTGTGGTTTTCCTTTTACCAAGGAACGATATGATCAGATAATGCAGATTCTGAATAGTAGCCCAATTCCTCCCATCAACCAAATACATCAAGTATTTATACTTGTCATGCCCCACCATCGAGGAGCGCGACCAACACTCAACCGAGTAAACCTGACTGAGCCAACCTGTTAGGTTTCATTCTCCCTAGACTAATTCTTGAATAAAGAGGAGATGAACTCCATTAATCATACTTTCTAATTATTTTGTTAATAACTTCCAATTTATTTCCATTAGCATGTTTGTTCATAATCGCTAAAATATTACAAGTTTTATAATATTTGCCAAATATGAATATTTTTAATTCAATTCCCCATTATCAAACACCACCCACAACCTGTCTACAGAGACTCTAAATACAACTAAAGAGTAATAAGAAAATATTAGAAACAATGCTACTACTATTTCTCAAATTATAAAGTAAATGATAAAAAAATGATTCAGGACACCAAAATGATGAGGGGTTCACCATGTCGGCTGAAAAGAGGATGCGCCATTAGCATTGACAAACACTGCCTGCAATGGAACAACCTACATCCATTTAAAGATCTAGCACTCTCGGCAAAAGGGACATTAGTACTGTCGAATAATACTAGTATGAATAGCTAAAATTCCTCTTTCAAAATAGAATGCCAATATAAGGAAAAACAATCATGTAAAAAACAAGTAACTATCAATGATATCGAAAGGCCTAGTTAAACATAACAATTTTCAATACACAAATGTTCATATGAAAAAAATGAAACTCGGGATATAAAGACAATACTGTTATTGGATAGAAGATATTTAATACCGATTCACAACAATCCACAATGCCACTTTTTGCAATACCATTGTTCACAATATGCACATCATAACCAACTCCCAATTTCAATCACAATTTCTGTGCCACTATATACATATATGTATTGACCATGAATCATAGCATGGAGTCCGATCTCGCCCCAATAAGCTAGGCCATTTTATTTGAGACATATAGTTCAATCACAATTCCATTGTCACTTTCTAGTGTCAATATTAGAAAAATACCACCATGTGTGCGGCATGACGTCCAATTTCGGCCCGATCAGCTAAGTCGTCTCATTTGAGACGTATACCTCAATCATAATTTTATTCTTACTTTACAGTTTTAGTATTACCATAATAACACCATATGTGCAGCATGGCTTCCGATCACGGCCTGATCGGCTAAGCCGTCTTACCAAAGATGTTTCCATTTTTCCATCAATCATCTCATTTCAAGTTTAAATAATTTATCGGCACTTGGGGTCACAATCATTACATCATACTTGGCACTTGGACGCATTTCAGAATTTGATTTCTTTCCACATATTTCACATTAATATCAATTTCAACAACAAGCCATTCAATTCAAGATCTCAAGTACACATTAGATGAAACATAAATCATGGGTATATAGAGTATTTCAAAAATCACCACCTCAAGTCCATTAGCAATGGAACTTTAAACACAAAGGATTCTTTCCAAGTAGGGGACACTCCAAACAACAATAGAAACACACATCAAAGTCATAACAAGTAATTACAGCAATATTCTTGAATTGCTCTTTTCCAATCATGCCGATATACAATTTCAACATCGGAGTATGTAACAATTTGGATCATATTGGATGTACTTATAAGACAAAACATTATCTAGAAGAGCCACTTATGGGCATAAATTGAGTACAAGCCTTTAGGCCACTTTATTTTTGAAGTCATTTACGAAAAATAAATTTAATGCTCATTTCATAATTTGTTCTCATTTTCTCCATGTCATAGGCATCACCGGCATAATTTATAACTCAAGTTCTAGGCACGTTGGTGTATTGAGAAAAAAATTGAGTATTTATTAAATGTGACGTGGCATGAGACGTGGTTTGGTCAAACAGTCAAAGAGCAATAAATGATTAAAAGTCACGGAAGACAAATGGCACGGTAGAAGAAAAGAAAACAGGCACGAGAAGGAATCATAGATACGATTCTCGTATCTATCCAAGGCATTCAATATCAACGGATAAAAAGGCATTGAAGACACGAATCTGATGACAAAAAGTAGTTTACATTCATTATTAAATACCTGATACGTTAGTTATTTAGTATTTAAAAGAAATGATTATGTAACGTCTCATTAAATGCTCTTTTTTATTTAGAATAATCCGTTACTCCTTGTCAACTATAAAAGGAGGAAGTTTTATCATTTGTAGACACAGAACACTCTTGAGATCATAGTGCAATAAAACATTCTTATTGCTTTATTCTTATTCTTTGAAAGCCAATTATATTTTGGTCTCCTTGATTATCAGTAACCCGATTTCTTCTTTAAAGTTCAAACTTTGACCAAAATACATTTTTTGTTAAAAAAATTAGTTCCGTCACCGGGAAACAGATAATCTGTTCTTTCTAAATAAACATTCAACCTATTGTTAGTATGTCAAACAATAATGACAACAACAACCATAAAAATCTGAACCATCAATGGGAGGAGGAACTCAACAACACTAACCTTCAAGCTTCTCCACGTAGATCTCGTGAAGGAACTCCAAACGATATGTCTGAACATGATGATGGAGGAATTGAAACAAGAGATGAACTGTTAAGGAAAATAATTGACTCACGAATTAACAACACCTTGCGAGCCCTAGTTAATCAATTGCATGCTCCACCAGCAACACCAAATAACAACACGTTGGAAAACCAACGCTCTGGTCTAGTTGGTTCTGGCAATGGAGCAATTCCTAGTGACTCACAATATGGAGAACCAGGTAATACAGGTAATTATCATCTTCAAAATTTGGTACTAACTTTGCAGAAACAACTCAAGGAGCAGAACGAGCGTATTGAGAAAATCCATGGAGTTCCACCTGTGATAAAAGGAGTCGATGTGCATAAATACTCGCAACAACCGTGGAAACCAAGTGCTGCTCCTTTACCGATACCAAAGAAATTCAAAATGCATGATATCCCAAAATATGATGGTACAACGGACCTTCGTGATCACGTAACTGCATTTACAACGGGAGTGAAAGGCAACGATTTGACCAAACAAGAAATAGAATCAGTGTTGGTTAATATGTTTGGAGAGACAATAACCAAGGGAGCATTAACCTGGTTATCTCTTTTACCTGAAAATTCTATAAATTCTTTTGCTAAGCTTGCAAATTCTTTCATAAAAGCACACTCCGTAGCTTAAAAGGTGGAGAAGAGAATGGAAGATATCTTCAAAATCAAACAAAGGAACACCAAACTGCTCAGAGATTTTGTTGATAGATTCCAATGTGAAAGAATGATGCTTCCCCGTGTACCAGATAATTGGTCTACAATAGCTTTCGCCAGTAATTTGAATGACAAAAGTTCAGAGGCCACGAGAAGACTTAAAGAAAGTCTTCGTGAATTTCCCGCAACTACTTGGAACGATGTTTAGAAAAGGTACAGTACGAAGCTCACAATTGAAGAAGATACTGTATCTCAACCTCAACGAGAAGATAGAAGCGGGTCCAGAAGGTCTGAAGCCGACAAAATTTCAGGTAAAAATAGGTACGAACCATACATGGGACCTTCAAGAAAGGACCCACGTTCTAGGAAAAACAATCAACATTATGATCAATGGTCGAGAGATAGGGGAACAAGATCTTCATCCAGGATCAAAAGTGATCGAAACAACCAAGAGCCACGGGATCATGATAGAAATTTAATGGCATGATTTGTTGGTCAATGTTTGAATGTAACTAATTCCGAGCTCGTAGCTGTTCTAAGGAGTATGGGAGATAAGGTACAGTGGCCAAAAGAGATGCAGTCGAATCCAAACAGACGTAACCCAGACCATTGGTGCGAATTTCACAACGACCATAGGCATAAAACTTCAGAATGCATATTTTTACAAAGTGAAGTAGATCATTTGCTGAAGCAAGGCTACCTCACGGAGTTGTTCAGCGAAAAGGGAAAGCAAGCCTACATGAAAAATAGGCAGGAGCCACCATAACCATCTTCACCTAAGAGGATAGTAAATGTCATCAATGGAGGAGAAGACATTTACAGAGTAACATATACGGCTTCGAATAAAATTTCCAAAATGACGATCACACACGGCAAGCAAGTACGACAAACCTTAGAACAACAAAGTATAAGCTTCGACGATGCAGATACAGAAGGAGTGACTACACCACATAATGATGCTCTGGTAATATCTATAATTATATATGACACTGATGTAAAAAGAGTTTTGATTGATCCAGGTTGCTCTGTAAATATTATACTACTGGGAGTACTTTGAGAAATGCAACCTGAAGACAAGATGATAACAAAAGCGCATGCTTTATCAGGATTCGACAATTCAAGCGTGATAACAAAAGGTGAGGTAACTCTGACAACTTATGCTACAAGTGTTGTTAAAGAAACTAAATTTCAAGTAGAGTATTTGGAAATAGCATAGAATGTAATCATGGGGAGACATTGGAGCCATGATATGGATGTTATTCCATCAACCTTACATCAAGCCATTAAATTTCCATCACCTTGGGGAATATGCAAAATTCCTGGGGATCAACAAATAGCCAAGAGTATCAACGCAATAACAAATACGAGCACCGCAAGTAAAGAGAAATAGCAATTATCGGAAACAGTTGAAGGTATTAGCAACCAAAATTCAACTGAAACAACATATTTAGATTCGAGTCCTGATGTAATTCAAGAACCTGAAGAAAACAAGAATATTAAAACAACGATAGAAGAACTCGAAGCTGTGGTGTGATTTGAACAATGGCTAGCGAAAACAATTTACGTAGGAGTCAATCTAAATCTCGGCATGCGAGGTAAGTTAATTAAATTTTTAATAGCTAACGTAGATTTTTTTGCCTTGTCCCATGCTGATATGACAGGTATTCCACCCGATGTGATGACTCAAAAGCTTAACAACGACCCTTCTTTCACCCCAATTAAGAAAAAGAAAAGAAATCAAGGATCTTTCTAATATCAAGTAATTCAAGATGAGGTCCAAAAGTTGCTCAAAATCGGGTCCATTCATGAGGTAAAATATCCTGATTGGTTAGCTAACACGGTGGTCGTACCTAATAAGAATGGTAAGTGGCGAGTTTGTGTAGATTACACTGATCTAAACAAAGCTTGCCCAAAAAATGCTTTTCCTTTACCCCATATAGATCAATTATTGATGAAACTGGAGGTCATGAACTTTTAAGTTTTTTAGATGCATAATCGGGGTACAACAAAATTAAAATGGACCCCGGTGATGAAGAAAAAATATCTTTCGTCATAGACCAGGGGACTTACTGTTACAAAGTAATGCCCTTCGGTCTAAAAAATGCTGGAGCAACCTATCAAAGGTTAGTTACCAAAATGTTTCAAGAACATTTGTGAAAAACAATGGAGGTATATATAGACGACATGCTCGTCATAACCTAGCATTCCCATGACAATATTTCTCATTTAATTGTTACTTTTCAAATTTTGCGAAAATTTAATATGAAACACAATCGTGAAAAATGTGCATTTGGAGTTGCATCTGGTAAATTTTTAGGTTTTCTTGTCTCTAACCGAGGAACTGAAGTGAATCCTTCCCAGACTAAAGCAATTGAAGAAATACCTGATGTCCTTACTAGTCAAAAGGAAGTTAAGAGATTAACAGGAAGGATAGCGGCTTTAGGGAGGTTTATTTCAAAATCATCAGAAAAATGCTTCAAATTTTTCTCTACTCTCAAAAAGCAGGACCATTTCGAGTTGAATGAAGATTGTCAACGAGCACCGAGGGACTTGAAAGTTTATTTATCAAATACTCCTTTACTGGCTAAACCTAAAGAAGGTGAAAGGTTACTCATCTATCTAGCAATATCAGAAGTATTGGTAAGTGCTGTTTTAGTACGAGAAGACCAAGGTAAGCATTCTTCGATTTATTATGTAAGTAAAACTTTATTAGATGCAGAGACAAAGTATCCACAATTAGAAAAATTCGCATTAGCTCTCATCATGGAATCTAGAAAATTACGACCTTATATTCAATGCCATCCTATTGTTGTCGTTACTGCTTTTCCTTTAAGAAATATAATGCATAAACATGAACAATCAGGAAGACTAGCAAAATGGGCTATATAACTAAGTGAGTACGAAATAATTTACCAACCTCGAACTGCTATTAAATCTCATGTACTCACCGATTTCGTAGCTGATTTTAGTCAAAGCATACATATAGAAGCAAAAAAAGAATTACATGTTTTTAATGGAGCTAATCCAGGGACTTGGCTACTGTTTACTAATGGTTCATCTAATGTAAATGGGGCAGATCTAGGAATTGTTCTTATATCACCTACGGGTGAAACAACTAGACAAGCTATAAAATGTCATCTTGTAGCTAATAATGAAGCAGAGTATGAAGATGCGATTGCTAGTTTGGAGCTAGCATTAGAACTTGGTATCATGCAAATTGTAATCAAAAGTTATTCACAGCTAGTAGTCAATCAAATACTGGGGACTTACGTAGCTAGAGAAACTCGAATGCAAGAATACCTCGGAAAGGTACGGGAGTTAATAAAACAGTTCCAAACTTGGAAAGTGATGCAAATCCCAAGAGAAGATAATTTGGAAGCAGACGCCTTAGCCAACCTCGCATCTTGTGAATGCCTCAATTATACATTTGTTCCATTATATTCTTGACCCTGATAAAAATGAGGTAAAATTTAATCACTTAACATGGGATTAGACAAACGAAATCGTGTTTTTTTTGCAGCACAAAATCATACCTGAAGACGAGGTGAAGACTCATGCATTAAGAAAGAAAGCCGCTCATTGCTGTTTGTATCAAGGAAACATTTACCGTAAAATGTTTGGTGGACCATTAGCCAGGTGTCACGGACCTTCTCAAATGGAATATGTGATGAGAGAAGTACATGAGGGACATTGTAGAAATCACGCATGAGGTAGATCACTGGTTAAAACATTGATTAGAGCGGGATATTACTAGCCTAAAATGAAAGAAGAAGCAATTGATTTCGTATCTAAATGTGATAAATGTCAAAGGTATGCAAATAACATGCATAGACCAGCAGAGTTATTGCATCCTGTCATAACTCCATGGACCTTCATGAAATGGGGAATGGACATCGTAGGACCATTACCTCAGGCAAAAGGTCCGGTAAAGTTTCTACTTGTACTTACTGATTGTTTCACTAAATGGGTAGAAGGAGGAGCGCTTAAACAGGTAGGAGAGAAAGAAGTTATGGATTTCATTTGGAGAAACATAATTTGCCGCTTTGGTGTTCCAAAGGAGATAGTGTGTGATAATGGACCACAATTTATAGGAGCTCAAATCACAGAATTCTTTCAAAGTTGGAAAATCAAAAGAATTATGTCGACCCCGTATCATCCAGTAGGTAATGGCAAGCAGAATCTACAAACAAGGTAATTATCAACAAGCTAAAGAAAAGGTTAGAAGAATTAAACGTAATTGGCCTAAATTATTACCAATGGTATTGTGGGCATGTCGAACGACGAAAAAAACAAGTAAAAGAGAGAGACCATTTTCAATGGTCTATGGTGCAGATGCTTTGATACCGGTTGAGATAGGGGAACCTAGTACACGCCGTGTTGAAGCAGAAGAAGACTCAAACAATATAGAGTTACGAGTAAATCTTGACTTACTTGAAGGGAGAAGAGAAACTGCGTTGACAAGGATGGCAGCTCAAAAGCAAGTAATTGAACAGTATTACAATAGGAAAGCACGCCTCAGGTTTCTTAAAGTTGGGGACTTTGTGTTAAAAAGGTTTTCCAATCTACAATGTCAGTTAATTCATGAAAGCTAAATCCAACATGGGAAGGACATTATCGAATTCGTGAAATTTCGAGCAAAGGAACATACGAGCTAGAGACAATGAAGGGCAAGGTTCTACCTTCATATTGGAATGCCATTCATTTAAAGAGGTATTACTTCTAAAGAAAGTACCCACGGTTAGCTATCGCCAAGTTAGAATTTTTCCTTTGAATTGTTAAAGTTATACTAACGATTTAAGATGCTAGGAAAAAACCCTAACTCGTGCCAAGTGATGAGTCACGGCCTGCACGACAAATTGGAATACTCTTAAATTCCTAGCCCAGGGTTACAATAATCTGATGGAAATACACATGAGTAACGTAGTCTTCATCTATAATCGCACCTCCGAGTCCCATATGTTTTTCTGTTTCAGGAAAGGACCAAAGATTAGGAGCAAATATACAAGTGTTCCAGGCTTCATACTTCATCGCTCAAACACTTGGGGGACTGTACTATATACACAGTAGTATGAGCAGAAATAGATATGAGAGAGAAAAATTATTCAATATTTTCAAATCAAATCGAGTTACGATGATTCAAATATCAATCTAAAAGCATTCATCATAGTGTTTTCTCTTTCTTAAAACAATTAAGTCATTGCTTAAACCCTTCATAAGTATGTAAAGGCAGGGACATGACTATGAATCAGAATATGTTAAAAAATAAACCTTGTATATTTTGTAAATATGTTAAAAGAAAATAGTTGCGAGAAAGTTATAGATGTATTTCAATACATGTAATACTCAAGAAACTTATCAAAGTTTATGAATGAAAACTTTACAGAAGTTGTTTTATGTGAAACATGTATGTTCCTATTTCTTTCATAGTATGTTAACACCATTATGAAGTTGAGACATCTTCTTCATTAAGTGCCAATAAATAAAAGGGCCCTCTTTTATTTTTCCTCAAGTTGGTAACATATGAGAAGAATTAAGCATTTTCTGAAAAGGATATACGCTAACTTATTATGTAAGTCCTAAAAAAATTAGGCAAGAGTAAGGTAAAATCATTCTGCAAAAATTAAATCAGTAATAGACACGGATTATACAAACTTCTTAACATAGAAAGCAAAGGGAAAAACTTAGCTATTGCAATACATTCGTTTTTACAAAGCAGATGCCCCATTATAGAAATTGGGGACTTTATCACATTATCAAAATCAAACAAAAAAGGTAAGGTTAAACATCTTCACTGGTCACTGAGGGCGATAGGAGTCGCAGCCTCATTAGGCTTGGTTGGAACTTCTAAAGAAGTAGCAACAGGGACAGTCTCAGATGAAATTAAAGTACTAACATTTTTATAAGAAGAAGTCGACACGGGGATTTCCGTTGCTAAAGGCTGTGTTGTAGGTAAATTAGCCTCGGTCACTGGAACTGTAACTTCAGTAACTTCAGATGTTGACTATAAGCTCATCAACCCCGGGATTTCCACTGTTGGAGAAGAGATATCAATTACCTGGTCAGGAGAAGGAGTTTCGGTTGGTTGCTCATTCTTCTCAATCAAGTCTAAAACCTTGGATAACTCAGATTGCTTGTCGAACTTTTCCTAAGAAGCTTCCATTAAAGCATCATGACGAGATTTCAAGAAGGCCCAGTTAACCTCATAGTTGAAATTCTCAACCAAGGAATTGTAATCCTTCTCCGGGTTTTCATAATATCTCCCCCACGTAGCTAATGTGTTCTGCATTGTTTCATGTTCAGCTAAGTGGAAATCAAGGGAAGATTGAAGGTTGACACGAGAACTCTCCAACAATGAATCTTATCAGAGGAAATCCTCAAATCAGTCTGAGCACGAGATAAGTTCTCTACCAATTCTTTTGAATATTCCTCCTTTTTCTGTAGAAGAGCCTTGAAATCATTAAATTCATCATTAGCTCTAGATAAAGAAACTTCCAAAGTTTTTTTATACTTTTTAAGTTGACCCCATAAGGAATTAGCAACTCCTAATTCTGAAGATAAACTATGATTATGTTGCTCCAAGTGAACTTTGTTTTCCTGTAACTCTTGTATAGTCCCTTGAGAACTCTCATATTGGTCCTTCCAATTTGCTGCTTCATGTATTGCATCCTCAGCTATTTTCCTAGCCTAGGAGATACCCTTTGTAGACTCACGATCCTTTTTATCCAATACAGAAATTCGCCCTATTAGCTCAGTCCCAATGAGACTTGCCTACAATTATGAAAGATGAAAGTCAGGACTCAGAACAAACAAGGGGGGGGGGGGGGAATAATTTTCAAGGTCAAGAAAATTACCTTTAAAGTTGAATGAACTATGTCATTCATCAAGGTGTAGCAGCTGTGGCTTTGCATTTTATTTTTCTCAATATTCCTAATAAGAGGCTCGAGCCACGTATCTGCACCTCCAGATTTTCTCAAAAGGCTTCGAGTAGCAGGAACTTCAAGAGTAACACTTCGCATTGCTAAGCTTCTACCACTAGAGCTAACCTCTACTGGAAGAGCAAAAGAAGAGGGAACAACATTAGGGGGCGTAGTAGAAAAAGTAAACACTATAGGGGTCATTGAAGTTGAAGCAGGAAGGGAAGGAGAAGCTATAGAAACTGATTCAGGAATGGGAATGGAAGTATTCACATTTGGTTAAGGTAAGGAAACAATTATTGATTATGAAATACTTACAATTGGAGAAGAAATGGAAGGAGAAGGAACGAATGAAGAAAGGGGAGCTTCATCAAAAACAGGTCCAAGCTCGCCACTCCAAAAACCACAATCCAAGGGAGGTTGAGGTGGTACACTCGTGGCTTTTGGCACGGTCTCATCATCAGATTGGATTAAAAGAGGCTCTGTAGTGGAAGTAATTGTAGAAGAAGTGATTACAGTAGAGGAACGAGCAAGAGAATCTCCAATTTCATCATCCAAAACAACGCGTCTCCTAGCTCATGGACTAGATACAAAAGAGGTATTATCTTCTTCTTCATTTTCAGTTTCCATTACTAAAGCTTTTCTTACGGCTAAAAGGTCTTTAGCCTTATCCAAACCAAGGGCAGAGTTGGCACTTGTACGCATAGCTATAGCAACCTCTGCTGTCATCCCTTTTATTCCAAATCCTGATAAAAGGAAGGATTTGAGTTTATCATCAAAATTTAGTATACGTATCTAGAAAGTATATATGAAAAGAAATACGTACCGTGTGCTTTTACTGTCCACCCGTGTAAGGAAGAGATAGATTTCCAAGTCCTATCTTCCTTAGGGGCAATCTTTAAATTTTAGTCTACCCTACCACTAAAATTGGGAAGGGGTTCCACATCTCTCGTGGTTGCTACAAAAAAACCAAAAAGGGAATAAATTTAAATAGAAGATCAAAATCTCATAAAATAGGCACGGGGAAAGTAAAACAAAAACTTACGTACAATATTCCACATCTCGGGGAAGGGAATGTTTGATTCTCCCAATAAGTCCACTATGCAAACACCAATATAACTCAGATACCACCCACGATCTTTATCGTCATCGGCGTTTACTAAAACTCTTTTTCCCCTTGCAGTTACAGTAAAAACCCCATAGCTTAGCATACTAGGGTGGTATAAGTGGATGAGATGGGGGAAGGTGAAGGTAACTTTGGTTTTATTAGATAAACATTTATATGGGAACAACCGTCAAAATTACGGGAAGTAATTATGAAAAGCCTATATTAAAGATAACCATCACTTCGTAAACAGAGGAAGTTGAACAGGCCTAGAAAAAATGGGAACAAAACTGTTGATCCAACCAGAATATGACACGTGTACAGACTATTAAATGAGAAAGATAGAAGAGATGTCGGTACTGACACAAGCATTAATTGTGACAAAAATTCTTTTTCAGGATCCACTTCCCAATTATTTAATTGATAAACAAATGAGAAGTGGGGGGACTATCTGTATTGAGAAAAAAAATTGAGTTTTTGTTAAAGGTTACGTGGCATGACACGTGATTTGGTCAAACAGTCATTGAGCAATAAATGATTAAAAGGCCCGGAAGACAACAGACACGGTAGAAGAAAAGAAAACAGGCACGAGAAGGAATCTTAGATACGATTCGCGTATCTATCCAAGTCATTCAATATCAACGGATAAAAAGGCATTGAAGACACGAATCTGATGACGAAACGTAGTCTACATTCATTATTAGATACCTGATACGTTAGTTATTCAGTATTTAATAGCAATGATTATGTAATGTCTCATTAGATGCTCTTTATTATTTCGAATAATCCGTTACTCCTTGTCAACTATAAAAGGAGGAAGTTTTTTCATTTGTAGAAACAAAATACTTGAGATCATTGTGAAATACAACTTTCTTATTACTTTATTCTTATTCTTTGAAAGACAATTTTATTTCGGTCTCCTTGACTATCAGTAACCCGATTTCTTCTTTAAAATTCAAGCTTTGACCAGATTACATTTTTTGGTTAAACAGTTGCCCACACTCTATTTCCCAAATTTATTTAATTCATTTCAAACATCTTTATAGATTACCAATAACTAGACACAATCAATCCAATACATTTGGTACACATAAGAACAATTAGGAGTATCAACCATATCGAGTCTTCTGGCACATTTGACATACTAGCCTTTTATTGAAACATTACATTAAGTTATAACCTTTTAATACACAACTCATACTTAAAAGATATATATCTTTATTCATAAGGCTCATTCGGAAGAGTCATATTTATGGGTAATAACCCGAAATATAAGATTTATGAATTTTCACAAAACCATGCTTGAACTTATGAAAACATTTATGGAATTCGATTCTAAGTGAGAATGTTTAGTCAACATACCTTGTTTAAGCTTTCCTTAAGTTACTACAACGTTCCGAAAATTCTAGATATCTCAATGTACTTTGAGACATAACAAAATAGAACATAAGTTAGGAAGATATTCATGGTTTCAGCTCATTTGAGCATCTAATCAAACACTAGTTATGCATTTTGATTTCAAAGTTCTTCTAAAAGATTTCTTCATTCCCCAACCCAATCTTTACTTATTTGTGTTAAATAATATTCCTACAAACCTATTTTTTACATACATGTATATGTAATACTATTACACCCAAGAATCACACCTCAATAACCCATTTTATACCCAAAACTCGATATTAATGTCTAGTGTATAGAACCTTACCTTTTAGATGAAGATCTTGTGATTAGTTTCCTTGATTCTTGAAGATTGATGAAAGACTGAATGTTTATAATGTTAGGCTTCCTCCTTCTCTCTCTAAAATGCTCTCACCTCTCTCTAGATTTAGCATAAAATAGCTCCAAATGAAGCCCATGTCACGCCTCCATTCCGAGGGACATGACCGACACTCGACCAGGTATTCTTAGTGAAGCGGACCTGGATGCCTTTCCTATCCCATGTATTATCCCACATCTTCCATTACGTATTAGCCAAGTGAAGTGACCACATGATTAATTTACAACACCAATTCATTACAAAACGTAAACAAAGTACATGGTTCCTAGCGTAGTTTACATCTTACATTGCCCCAATATACAAAATACATATTACATAAGTTCATGAGCAACATTTCCTTTCTACGAAGCCTCTAAAGATGAAAGAAGTTAATACAATATTTGCCTGCAACAAGGCTCCGGCTATATCTTTTTCAAGCATCAAAACAAGATCTCAAAATACAAGAACAGGAGCGGCGTGAGCCACGCATGGCCCCGTAAGGAAAGGGGCTCACCAATTCTGCTGACTGGAAGTGAGGAGGAGCTACGATCAGTAGATTGGAGTACCTGCTATAGATCCAGCTACAATCATAATACGACTGTATCCCCCAGCAATAAAGGGCGTTAGTACATTTGAATTGTACTGGTATGTATGAACAAACGTTGTCCCAAGTAAACTCAAACCGTAAACAAGTAGAAGACAACAATAGAAGCAACAATCAATTAACACACGAAAAGTACAATCAAGCCAAAGAAGATTCAATCCCTTCGGGTTTCCCACCTTCAACAATTCCACACCAATGATTTCACAAATTTGATTAAATGTTTATTTCAAGAGTGATTTCGAACACTGTTCCACCCTTATTACCTCGTCCACCCTTATTACCTCAGCCACCTTCATCACCACAACCCAATTTTGCTCAAGTATTTGATTAAATAAGGAGTTTGATCACTTTTCTGCCATTAGTACCTCGTCCACCCTTATTACATCGGCAACCATTATCACCACAACCCGCACCTTATATCTTTGTGTTGCACTGTGCAACCCGATCCCACCGAACAGTTCCAATCCACAAACAACACAACAACAATAACAATTCACAAGATCAACAACAATACTTCTCAGGAAGTAACAACAACAATATAGCAAGTGATCCCAAAACGATCAATATTATTTCTATCATATTCGACAACATATAGATATTGTTACCACAATTATTTCCAATTTGATTAGATACGATTTTCTTTATTCATTTATTCTTCAACTCTTACCAAATAACACGATCAAAATATACCAATCAGAAGAAAGAAATTCATAAGTAATTCACATTCATATCTTCTACCAAGTATACGTACACAAAATAAAGCAATTTCATAAGGATCAAAGTTAGCCATACATACCTGGAAACGAATCCCCTTTTTAACTCTTATTCTCAACTCACCAAGCTGTCTAGCCATGCCAATATAATTCACAAGTCAACACATATGCTTTAGCAATGAAAGTCACAATTACTACCCGAGCTTACCTAGGTTATTTACCCATCTTTGAACAATTCCCTAAGATTACTCCTACCCAAATCCTTTTACCAGATTTTAGGTTTTTGAAGACGTGCATGAACAGTCCCACCTTTGGTATTTAAGAGTCAATGCATGGGAATCCTTCTTTTTGTTAAAATAGAAAAGCCAATGATAAAGAGTTGGGGATTTTACCTGCCAAAGCAAAAGTGAAGACAATACTTTGAAATTTTCCCCAGGATTTCGTGATTTTGAAAATCAATTTGATGTAGATGGACTTTCTCTCTCAAGGATCCTCTCCTTCCTCTCTCTTATTTTTCTCAGAAAATATATAAAAATGAGGGGTTGGGTTGTTTTATTAGAAAGGAGTCGGGTTAAAAAATTTAGAAAATAAAAGCCTGAACAAGATCTACGGTCGCACTATGCGATCACAAAATTGGGATGCGGTTCACAGATTGGACCGCAGAACTAGCCCAATAACTGAACATCTCTGCCTGGGTATGCGATGGGAATGCGGTCTGCATTCTTGTTCTACAGTCGCAGAATGCACCGAATAATTGACCTTCACAAATCGTTGAGGGAATTATGCGACAACTATGCGGTCTGCATATTGATTATACAATCGCATAATGGACCGAATTTCCAACATCAATTTCGACCACCTCTCTAATCAACTATGCGGCAGAAATGCGATCTCCATACATGATCTGCCACCGCATTCTAATCCGCAAAAACTATGCTTTTCTAGAAAGCATTAACTCTAGATTTAAGTGCAAAAATGGTAAAAAGGGTTCGACCACAAGGGGACTGACTCTACGAGTTGCTAGGATTTGAGCACTCATTTTATCAGGGCCTTACAACATCCCTCGCTTAAGATAATTCTTCCTCGAATGAGGATTTTGAAAATCAGACGGTTTAAAAACATGATATGCAAGCTCCTAAATTTTCTCTAACTCTCATATTTTAGAAATATTTTGCCAGGGTTTTCTTTGTAATTTGGACATATCTACCTTCCAGAGAGTCCTCAATACACATTCCAAACACCATTACACGAATCTTGTTATCTCTATATCTGATACCCAATATATTACCTTTACACTTGCACGTATTCAATTGCTCAACACACTTTTGCACATAGTCGATTACCTTAAGGAGTCCGACACAGTTATAACAACATTGGTACATTACACACAAGTAAATTAATCATTACCAATCTGCACTATGATAAGCCATTCACTTATCACAAGAGCACAATACTTTCATTTACCAAGAAGGGTTTTCTATGGCTCAAATAATCACAACACACAAAAATTTTGGCGCAAATCTAGGGAATTACAATAGTAAAGCATTTAGGGAAAATGGTGTGTCCTTGCACCAATGAGGACACAATTCTAGTTTGCTTAGGGACAAGAATTCGCATGATCAATTCTTGACTTGTTCAAACAAATGGGGGTATTTTACTTTCATCCCACCTTCCTCTTCCCACGTGGCCTCTTCGACTTGTTGACTTTGCCATAACACTTTAACTGAAGCAGTTTCCTTATTTCGCAATTTACGAACTTCCCTATCCAGAATAGCAAACGGAATCTCCCCATATGATAACTCCATAGTAATTTTGATGTCTTCAACTGGCATGATGGTGGACGGATCTCTAACCACTTTCCTTATCATGAACACATGGAATACCGGGTGCACTAAGGAAATTTAAGGGGGAAATTCTAGCCTATAAGCGACTTGTCCGATCCTTTTAGTGATTTGATAAGGTCCAACATACCTAGGACTCAGTTTCCCCTTCTTCCCAAATCGCATGACTCCTTTCATCAGACACACCCTCAAGAACACCCAATCATTTACTTGGAACTCCAATTCCCTTCGACGCACGTCGTCATAGGATTTCTGGTGACTCTGAGCAGTTTTTGTCCTTTCCTCAATGACTTTATCTTTTTCCATATCCTGGTGCACGAAATTCGGCCCTATCAATTCACCTCCACCCACTTCGAGCCACACGATCGGATACCTACATCTCCTCCCGTACAATTCTTCAAATGAATGCTGTTGTTGTAAGCAAATTTTATAAGGGGCAATGATCATCCCAATTACCTTTGAAATCCAAGACGCAGGCCCGCGACATATCTTGCTGTGTCTGAATAGTCAGCTCTGCTTGATCGTCAGTATGCGGATGAAAAGTCATGTTGAGGTTCACCTGTGTGTCCAAATTTTGCTGAAATTTCTTCCAAAAGTTAGCTGTGGCTGAGCCCCTTAATCCGAAATAGTAGAAAGTGGAGTACCACAAAGCCTCACTATTTCCTTGATATACAATTTAGCATGTCGTTCTACTGTATCCGCGGATTTGACCGGCAAGAAGTAAGCTGATTTGGTGAGTCGATCCACTATCACCCAAATTGAGTCGAACTTAAGCTAAGTGCGAGGTAGTCATGCCACAAAATATATGTTGATTATCGCCCATTTCCACATTGGTATTTCCATAAGTTGGGTTACCCCACCAGGCCGCTGGTGATCGGCTTTTACTTACTTACAATTCGGACACTTCGATGCAAAGTCCTCCATTCCCCTCTTCAAACCGCTCCACCAATAGTGTTTTATGAGATCATGATACATTTTTGTCGAACCTGGGTGTACCGAAAACCTGGACTAATGAGCCTCTGCCATTACCCTCTCTCAAAGATTATCCACATCTGCAACACATAGCTCTTACCTTGGCATCGTAATACACCATCATTGTTGCCGAGTGAAAATGCTGAGATCTTGTAATTTAGAAGGGCCTCCCTCATTTGTGCTAATGCTAGACCAATAAACTTTTTTTCCATGATCCGCTACAAGCGACGATTATGCTATGTTGTGCACCATAATTTCCTCCTCATTTGGGGTTGAAACACAAACCCCAAGACTAGCCAATTGATAAACCTCCCGATCTAGGAGCCTCCGATGCGCTACCAAGTGAGCCAAAATACACATGGACTTCCGACTAAGGGTGTCGTCCACCACATTTGCCTTTCCTGGATTATACCAGATGTTCATATCATAATCATCAAGCAACTCCAACCACCGCCGCAGCCTTAAGTTTAACTCCTTCTCTAGTAAATCCTTCAGCTGCTCCTTTAATTCTCTTAATTCCGCTGGCGCCATTCTGTATGGTGGAATAGATATTGGCTGGGTATCTTGCAATATCCTCAAATCAATCTCTCTATCTGGCGGAATCCCTAGAACCTCATCTAGAAATACCTCAAGAAACTCATTAACAACATGCACGGATTCAGGTAATAGATACTTCTGAAGTGATGTCCGCCACCAGGACCAAGTGATAGATACACCCTTTCCTAATCATGTTTGAAGCCTTAAGGTAAGAAATAAACTTACCCTTTGGTACCACACCATTTCCTTACCACTCAATAATTGGCTCGTTAGGGAACTCGAGTCTCATGACTCTCGTCTGGCAGTCAAGTTTAGCAAAGCAAGAAGAGAGTATGTCCGTTCCCATAAGCACATAAAAATCTACCATTTAGAGTTCAATAAGGTTGGTCGTAGTAACACGAACACACAACATGAAAACACTAATTCCTATAAAGTCACGTGGATGTAATAGAATCACCAACCCGGAGTTGACACAGAGAATGGCTCATGAAGCTATTCGGGTTCTATACCAAAACTCGAAGCAACGAATAGGGTGACATAGGACAAAGAAGACCCCGGATGAATAAGAGCATACCAATCAATGGCCTGAACAGATAAGATACATGTAACAACATCTGGAGAAGCCTCAGCGCTCTGACGACCACTCAAAGCATAAAACCAGGTAGGTCCGTCTATACCCCAAGCTTCACCCATATCTTCACCATGCCTTGCTGGGACTGGAGGATGCACGAATGATGTAGCAGCTGAAGTACCGGATGACTGAGCTGATCCCTGCCGATTCCCTGATAGGGTGCACATCAGTCCCGCCGGAAATGACCTTTCACCCCGCACCCATAACATACCTGTATATCCAAATAGCACGCCTCTGTATGAAACCTCCCACAAATAGGGCATGTAGCTCTCCCATGCTGCTGAGACCTCATTACTGGAAGACCGGACTGACAGAACCTCCTGTTGTCTAAACCTTGTCTCGGGTGATTACTCTACTGATAACTGTGCATAGATGGCAGTTCACTCGCTGTGGACTGCGTATATGACCAGAATGGCCCTGATGACCCTCTCCCCGGAGATGACCTCATTGAGTGACCCATTGACCGGGCTCTACTACTACTCTCCCTATCTTCCTATATCTTGAACTTCCTAGCCTCTTTGGCCTGAGAGAATCCTACAACCTTGCCATAGTTCATATCTGAGTGTAAGGCCACCATAGCCGCCTCATTTACCACCAAAGATCTAAGACCCTAAACAAAACGCCGAGCTCGAGCATCCATGGTCGACACTAGCTGAGGAGCATATTTGGAAAACCTCACGAACTCTATGTGGTACTCCCAAACACTCATGGTGCCCTGCGTGAGAAACATGAACTCAGTGGCGCGGGCAGTCACTGTCTCGGTGTCGACGCCCCTTCCCCCATCCCCCCCCCCCCCCCCGAGGGAGAGGAATCGGGTTTACGACATTATGGGTAGAATGACTCTTTTCTCCCCTTTAGGGGAATTCGGGCTTTTGAGTTTGGAGAGTCGCCACCTAATAATTATAATGCATTAGGACACATTTAGAGAAAAGAGAAATGATCCGAAGGAAAAACCAGAGTTTGGGTAAGGGGTTGAGATTATCTCGAGGGGAAGCTGTTAGGCAGCCCTCAAGATCCACTAGTGTTGTTCCCGGCCTTGCTTAGTTGTGACATTAAAAAGAGTAGAAGTAGACAAGTAAAATTTGCACATAAGAAATATAAGTTGACATTTTGAAAGAGGAAAGGAACAAGTAAAAGAGAGCTTAGTTTAAAGGAAAAGTCAATTTTAAATAAAAGAAAAAAATAAAGGAGAAGGGGTCCCAAGTTTGACTATAATATGGATTATTTGTTGCAATATCCAACAATCATTCTCACACGAGATATTAGTGCACCGTCACCATCTCCATATTCTACCATTTCCACCCCGTTAGGGTATTTAAACATGATTAATCTCGTTTACTTATTGCATGTTAATACCCGTCCCGACCTATTAGTTCCGGGGTATTTCGACTTCTAATCCTAAAGGGGAGAAATGGATGGGGCATATATGGAGTTTAAAAGGACAAAATACTAAGGCGTCAATCAAAACAAATAACAAATAGGTGGGACAAAATCAAACATTCAAAGGCTCTTACAAACCCCGTAAATCACAACAACAATTAGTTTAGCATGACTTTCAAGTACTGATTTGGTCTTTTAAAATTAACGACGGACAGATTAGTTAAACACAGAGACTTGGATAACAAGCCCGCCTTAGGCAACCAGGATCCATTTGAAAGAACTTAAGGTTTTTTTAATACAAGTGATTCAGAAAGCATTAATTTTTGTAGTTTGCCTAACGTTTATGCAGTTCCTATGGGCATGTTCTCTATATGAAACTTGTATATTAGTATTAGGTACTATAGGCATTATTTCTAAATGACTTGCAATATGACTGACTATTAAACCCTATCGTATCTAAATGATTGACTTAGGAAATGTTCAAAACCTATAGACATGATCTCTAGGCGGTTCAAAGCATTGAACTTATAGGTATGATATCTAGGTGATTGAATAACAACATTAGTCCTATAGGCATGGTATCAACCCTTTAGCATATGCAAATAACCATAAACCCCTCCCACAATCTTTCACTAATATTCACCAAGTTCTTTTTACAAGATTGTTACAGAACTAAAAAGAAAGTAGACAAAATACATTACAGCCTACAGCTAGATCCGAGAAGCCTAATTCAATCTTAATAGTGTTCCACCAAATCCAGATTCCAGATTCCAAGGCCATCTCTTAGAGTGCTTCAAAGTTCCAAGGGCTTTCAGGAAACCCAGGCAATGGTTACATCCTAAAGATTGAATGTGGTAACATAATATTGCAATATGTAGAATTACCGACCCTTAGGCATCCAAGTTCGGAGGAAACTCTAGGGTCCCTAAGCATGGCTTACCATAAGGGGCAGAACTTAATGAACTAAGAGTAAGTGTAAAGAGAGGGATTAGAGGAGACCAAAGCCAATGGTGGTCATACCCCAAGAAAGGCATAACATCACTTCAAAGATGCAGAAGCGTGAAGAAAAGTATAACAAACTTATGGTTAGTCACATAATGCAAGAAAACATATAGTGAGAGATTATGTAAAAGGGAGAAGTAAACACATAGTTTTGCAGAATAATATTTAAATGATAGAAACCTACCAGTTGCAAGCTAAAATAGCAGAATAAATAAAGCATGAAATCAGCCATAGGATTCGCTCGAGCTTGAACAAATACTTGAGAAAAAAATAGCAGGATTCTGTAGTCTAGCCTTGGCTTTCAACCGACTAGACATAAGCAGTAGTGCGGGTAGCAGAGAAGAGAAGAGAGCTTAGAGTGTGTGTGTGTATGTGTTTCTGAACTCAGTTGTTCGTTGGTTTGAAGATAAGGATTAGGGTATTTATAGTTTGAAAACTGGTGGTAAGTAAGGCAAGATAATAATTCAGTATCAAATAAGAATCAATCAGGGGAAAGGACTTCCTTTAATTAATAAGTGGAACTAGATTAATAAAAGAGCAGAATTTATTTAAGGAAAGAAGATCAAGAATACATGGTGCAATCAAGGGTAAATACATAAGGGAAGTTTTGCAAACACACAATTTAGATAAATAAGGTAAGGGTAAAATCAATCAATACATAGTAAATCAAGGAATTAGGGATTCGAACTCAGTAATGTATTAAGTCAGAAAACAAGTCAAAATCAGACAAGGAAAGATTCAATTAAGCCTACAGGGAAATTGGTCCCCAAAAATTAGGGTAATTTTGAGAGTAAAAGGTTCGACTATAAAAGATGCACCAACTTAAACATGCAGGGCGAAGATTAAACACAGTGTAGTCATGTAATCAAAGAAGCAAGAAGAACATTGTCATGAAAGAACTCAGAATGTCTTGAAAGCTTAGCAGGATTAAGAGAACATGAACTTAGAAGATTGGGGTTTTGAAATCAAGCAGGAAGTAAAATAATTGCAATCAAATAGTTTGAAAAACCCCCAAAATCTAGGATTTCTTCCACAAGTCAGGGGTAAAGACGAAAGCATAGAAAATCAGGAAAAAAATAAACCGAGGAAGTCCAAAGAACACAAAAAGTCATGGAAACCTAAGTAAAGAAAATACATTAAATAAATTACTCGGAAACCCTATGAGGCATTGCAATAAAGAAATACGCAAAATCATAGTGAAAACATTAAGAAATTACAGTAAAGCCAAATAATGCAAGAAATCACAGTAGAACAAGTAGAAGTCACAGAAATCCTAAGTTTTGAGAAGATGTACAGTTTTGAAAACAAAAAATCGAAAAGATGTGGAAAATACTTTAAAATCTTAGAAAATAACACGGATCTAAAGTAGATCTTAAAGAGAAATAAAGAAAAACCTCGAAGACTTAGGGTTTCAAAGAAAACCCTAGAACAATGAGAAAGGCTGGAACGGGCTGGTCATGAGTTGGAGATGGACTCACAGGGCTAGGACTCTCCAGAGATGAGCCAGAAAGAGCCATAGAAGTTGAATCGGAGTGATCCTAAGTCAATATCTTCAGGATCGAACTAGAAAATAGGACTATGGCAACTGTTGGTAAACCGTTGCAAGTGATAGGCAAACTTTTGCCATAGAGGTATTGGAACGGTTCAGCAACTTTGACATCCGCTCGCGCACCAATAGATCTACAACAATGTTTTTGGCAACGGTTGACAAAACCGTTGCTATAGATCTAACTATCGCAATGATTTTCTCTCTATCAGAAGCAACAAGCATTCGTTTCAACAGCAACGGTTGAGAACCGTTTCCATATAGTTTATGCAACAGTTGTAAATCGTTACAGTATTATTTACTACAATGGTTGGAACTGTTAACATATAGTTTATTGCAACGGTTATGTAGGCTATTGCAATGTTTGTTTACAGCTATTGCAACGGTTTTATTGCGCTACCGTAACAGTTATGTTTCTATTGCATAAATTTGTCACACTTTATGGAACGGTTTGCAAGACCTATCGGAACGGTTCAACATGTCTATGGCGACGACATTTGTGCTTATTGCAACGGTTTTATTAGGCTATTTTAAATATTTAATTGACATTACCACCTGGAAATATTTGTAATTATAACCTGAAAATTATATAAATAAAAAGATAAAACACTTCATAATCTTTCATATCCAATAAGCTAAGAACAACGATAATAGTGAAACAACTTAAAGTTCTTCTTAAGTAATGTCTATATCTTCACTATCTCCATCTTCTCTTTCTTCAGTTGCTCCACCTTCTCCACCTTCCCTTAATTCAGTTGCTCAAGTATTTTACGTTTGACTATGAGAGAATAATACCATCCTCATGCCATGTCCATTATGAACATATACTTTTCATAACATATGGAATGCTATATATAAATCCAATCTCTCATTCTTTATTACTATCATATGAACATATCATATTCGTAACATCTTGAAATCTAACATACAAATCCAATCTCTCAGCTAGAGGAATATAAAGCAGAATGAAAAAAGTCTATCATTCAGTTACCAACATAGCACAAAAACTGGAACAAGGTCACTTGTGATGTATTTTCTAGTATATAGAGTTAAAAACTGCAAGAAAATCCACATTCCACACTATTGCAAAACCTCTGATTACATGAGAAATATAACCACAACTGTCTCAACCTGAGAAGAAATAAAACATGAGCGTTAGTCTTTTCTTATAATAGTTCTTCAACAACTTTCATGGTTTACTAGCAAAACTACCTTATAGGAAAAAATAAAGGACTATCAAACTAGATATACTGCTACCAAGTTCACTTCAAATGCACCTTGTACAATCCGACCAATATAACAGAAGAACAACATCTAGTTCGTGCAGCGTCCCCACACCCTGAAAACAATAACAACGAACGAGACAGAGTTATTATCAAAAATAAAGGACTCAAGATCCGACTAACCTTAGAAGCATTTTCTGTGAACAATGGCAGGACCAGATTCATCGTACTCGGCCTTTAAAATCCACGTCTATATATTAACTAGAAATTAGTGCTAATCCCTCAATCTTGAAGAGTTAAATAAATCTTTCTTTTTTCTTTTGGCTTTAGTCAAATAGAGTGAAGGAAAACTAACTTGTTGAAAAGTACTGGGAGAAGCTCATAGCTCTTCTCAACTGATGAGCTACTCTTTGCTGTATCGAGTTCCTGTTCAAAATCCAATGCAACATATGCAAGCTTCTCTTTCACATCACGAACAATTTTCCGTTCAGCAGATGTGGTAAACATATAACCTCTCTTAGTGAGAATCTTCATAAGATAATCAATAAGATCACGACCGGCAATATCTAACCGCAATATGGCATGGGGAAGCGCATATCCCTCACAGATGGGGATAGTTGTGGCTCACACCATCACCAGAATCAAGCACAGTACCTTATTGAATCACATTGTCCCCAGGTTATAAACCATTACTAGTCACTATAATATAATATGTCGCATAGGGATTAATGCAACAAACTTGAATATTAAGTTAAAACTGCAAGCTATTTTTGTCTATCTAACCTCAACCATTCCAGTTCAATTGTCAACAACGAGTGGTTGAATGTCCTCACCTTCAGCCATCTTCTAAGGACTACAATTATTAAAAGTAAAAGTATAATTTAGATGAGAAATCACCGTCACAAATGCAGACTCAAAGTAAAGAATGTCAACAATATCAGCATACCTTAACAACAACAACAACAACAACTACCCAGTATATTCCCACCGGGTGGGGTCTGGAGAGGGTAATATGTATACGAGCCTTACCCCTACCCGAAAGGGCAGAGAGGCTGTTTCCAATCGACCCTCGGCGCATAGGATAAAATGAAAAGCTGCATTAAAACAAAGACAAAATTAGAAACAAAAGCAAGACAGAACAAAATAGTAAAGCATAAGTAATCCCGCAGAAATAACGTAAATAATTATGAAAACATAAGAAACATAAATACAGTCGCATGCAATAATAACAAGCAGTAACTACCATACTAACAACCATAAGGGGTCATAAGCTAAAACAATAATCATCTATGGGTAACCCTACTATCCCACGCCCAGCCCCGAGAGAGGCGTACGAATAACTCTATGAGCCCTTAGCCTACAACCCTGATTCTAGACCTCCAGACTCCCCTATCAGGGGTCATGTCCTCGGTAACCTGCATTCTGGTCATGTCCTGCCTAATCACCTCTCCCCAATGCTTCTTAGGCCTCCCTCTCCCTCGCCGACCACCAACAATCTCCAGCCGCTCGCAGCTCCTCACCGGGGCATCGGGACCCCTCCTCCGTACATGCCCGAACCACCTCAGCCTCGCTTCCCGCATCTTCTCGTCCACCGGGGCCACCCCTACCTTCTGTCGAATAACTTCATTCTTAATCTTATCTAGCCTGGTGTGCCCACACATCCACCTAAGCATCCTCATCTCCGCAACCTTCATTCTCTGAACATGGTAGTTCTTCACGGGCCAGCACTCCGCCCCATACAACATCGCAGGTCTAACCACGGCTCTGTAGAATTTCCCCTTGAGTTTCTGTGGAATTTTCTTGTCACACAGGACCCCTGAAGCAAGCCTCCACTTTGACCACCCCACTCCTATCCGATGGGTGACGTTCCCGTCAATCTCTCCGTCCCCTGAATCACAGACCCAAGATATCGGACACTGACCCTCTTGGCGATGGCCTGAGAACCAAGCATCACTTCCCTGTCTACCCCACTCGGCTCGTCGCCAAACTTGCACTCCAGATACCTTAGTTTTTGTAAATTATTTCGCGCAAAAATTTGCTTCCTCTACCAATTTGATTATTTCTTTTTGCAATTTGCTTTCATGATCAATCATAGATCAAGTCCCATGGTATAAAGAACCTGCTGTTACAACCAAAGAACTTCCCCTACTCGTAAAAGGAAAACAGAGAACAAAAAAAAACAGAAACAACACCGCGGAGTGCAACTAAGATTCAAGAAAAACACAATATTAAAGAAAAACAAGGGTCAACAGATGCACTTGCAGTCCATTACTTCACGATCGGCACTGTAAACATATTCAACAGACACTTTGAATAAAGTATAACAATATAATCATTCCGGTGCTACAAAGACGATATTGTTGGCATCCCACCCCCCCCCCCCCCCTCCAGGGAAGGGAACAACCTTTGGGATTTACTGTTAGCAGTTTTGTCATTGGAAATTTCGATTGACAAAAAGCTGATCCAAGATGCGGTGCGGAGCAATACAATCAAGCACATGCAACAGCCCCAAGCCCAACATGCCACAACCAAGAAGTAATGTAAGAATAACAATTATCTGAAATTCACATGAAGTTTTTTTAAATGAATTTCAAACACTTCGATGAAAGCCAGTGATGACACATTCAAAGCATGGCACTCTTATTCTAGAAGCAAAATATGATCCCCCTACAAAAGAGAACAAATAAATTCATTAAATAAGGAAGCTGAGGTCTTGTACTTCCGGCATATTCCTAGTCCAGAACTTCAATATGCAATGCATGTACAAAAGATGTCAAAACAAGCTGCTGAAAATGTAACCTTGGAAGTCAAGGCCGGGGATGAACAGGCAAATGATAAGGGTGATAGTACAAACAAAAAAGAGGATGCTTTGAACTTCGTTTCTACTAGAAAATTACCTGCTAAGTTAGTGGTATCACCAAAGAAAAATTTGCAAATTGTCGACGAAATGCTTCTAATATTGTGCCCAGCCAAAATATTATTGAAGCACTGGCAGTGTGACATGTATCATACTATTGGAAAGATAACATAAATGGAGCAAACAACAAATAACAGAAATGAAGCGGGATACTTCAGCTCCAACATATGACATGTACTATTGGACGGATAAAATAAATGAAGCAAACAACAGACCTTGAAACCGATGTATTTTCGAAATTTAAGTATATTAAAGTAATATACCAGCATGCTTATTACCCAGTTCGAACAATTGGCGCCGTATATACCTCATCTTCCACCCTGTATATAAGCAATCAGATAAAAACTCATCAGATAACAGAGAATTTATTCCATGGTTCTAACAAAACTGAATCTCTTCTGTCACAGTTTGAAGGAATGTTTTCTAAGCTTGTTAAGAGATATGAGTTAAATATATTCTAAATATTAACTCAAAAATTGCAGAACACTCTATATTGAATAAACTTCTCTGTCATTCTTCAACTTTAAAGTCTGAATGGCATACATGCTTAACACCGTAGACATGAATAGACGCTCCAACTTTCAGCAGTAGATCATACACTTCCCTGTAAGTTAACCAAATGTATTTAGCTGCCTACAAAGATAAAAAAATGATGGAAATTTCAAGAACATTATCAGCAACAATAAAAGGAAGAAAATTCTTCAAGAAGATGGGCTTATAAGAACCGAAAATCTGCATTTTTCTCTCAAAGAAATAGATAGGTTCCACTAAAAGATGTGTAATCCGAGTTGATTCCAAAACCTTATTAACACAAAGTTATGTCTTTCATTATGTTACTTGAAACATGAAGTTCATAGAACTCATTCATGGATTTCAAGAATTTTCATAAGGACAAATGGCAAATTTTAATTTCTTGATCAATCTGCAGAACCAGAAATACTTAAGGGGATCTGTAGCCTCCTTATAAATTAATAAATATATGGGTTGAAAGTATAAAGGATGCATACCAAACCATGGAACGTTTCCCGCTCACCTCACATTCGGCTATCTGGACATTATTGACAGACTCACTACACCGAAACAAAAAGTCAAGTTAAGGTTAACAGCAGCTCGTGAACTAAAAAAAAATTTAACTTTTTGATGAAACGGCTTACACTAGCAGGTCACTTCTAAGATAACCAGACAGATGATGCCCGTGCAATAGAACATGGTGGATGAAGTTAAGTATCTATTCTATTAATCAATCACAAATCCCTCAAAATACAGAAGATGACACAAGTTTAAGCGAAGAAAAATCAGAGCTGATGCGTCGAGGAGTGCATAGGCTATGCAACAGCTTCAAGCACTAAACTCTAGAAATTTGAAGCTGTTCTTCGAGCATCACTACCATAAATTCGATTGTCGACACTAAACAAATGAACCAAGATTCACCACAATTTCTCGACACTAATTAGAATATAATCCCAAAACCAATTTGTTTAGACACTCACGAAACCAAGAACCCTAGGTCATCGGAGAGAGAGATATATGGGGGTATTGGAGTTTTTAGCAAGATTTTGAGAAGATGACCTAGGTCATGAAGAAGAAGATAAAAGATTATGAGAGAGAGAGACAGGGGCACCAATTTCTCGGTGTTTAGTGAAGAAGAAGATGACCTAGGTGTTTTGGGGTGTTTAATGGGAAATTAAGTGACAAAAAGATTTTTATTTGATATGTATTATTAATTTTATTAAAAAGTTTAAAATAAAATTAATAGGAGTTGTTTTGGCGGGTTTAATAAAATTTACGAGGAAAAATGGGGGGAGGGGGGGGTAACCGTTCCAATAGAAATTTTTACAATAAGAGCGTTCTCATAGATAGTTTTATTGGGATCACTCATATATCCGTTGCGCTAGATGAAACTATGGCAACGGTTGTTTTACAATTGCTACGGTTCTATAGTCAAAGTATGTTGATATCACCCCAAGTGCTATTATAACAGGTAGGATCGTTACCATACAGGATCTATGGCAACGGATGTTAAACCGTTGCTAAAATAACTGTTGCCATAGGTACATTTTCTGGTAGTGTAAATACAGGCTACTCTGCGTCTGAGAAGCCATAGTTTCTGGTAAAATAAGGTTGGAGACCGGTAAAATAGGTTAGGGTTTCGGAGGGTAGTTCAGAGAATTTTGAGAGACGAAGGGGATACAAGGGTGGTTGTTTGATTAGAATGATTAGGGTTAGGAGTGGGCTAGTGAATTTAAAAGGAGAGGGAGGATCACGATCATTGATCACAAAGGCCGACCGGGTGGGTTTATTTGATTGTGTCCGAGTCGGGAAATTAATAGGATTGGGTCGTATGATTGGGTTTAATTTGGTGCTGGGATTAGGCTAAAATTGAAAGTAAAATGGGCTACAATCAATATAGTCGCTTTTCCCTTTTTTAATTTACAAAAATAGTAAATGGTGTTTAAAAATTAAATTAAAAATTCTGAGTTAATAAAAAATGCATAAGTATTAACTCAAAAATATTAGACATGATTTTGAAATTGAAAATGCTATTAAATATACAAATAGACTAGAATTACAATTTTATACAATTTTTGGTTAAAAATAACAAATGAGCCTATTAAATTATGCAAAATTCATGTAAATTATATTTTGGTGTAAATATGAGAATAAAATTTATTCACCAAAATGAAAAGTGTTGGGAATAATTATTGGATTTTATAGTGCAAAATAGGCCATAAATTAGTTTTAAAAATCTTTACAAATTTTGGAAAAATACCAAAACCTTTGGGGTTGCTTGTATATGAATACACATGCTACTTTGAAAGTATTTTGAGTATAAAATACGTAGAAAAATATTGGGTATCAACGCTCGACATGTCGGAAATGGTCCATAAAGGAATCCACAAACTCATCCCACCTAGCTGGAGGCCTTCCTCCTCGCAAGAATCCTCCCACATCTCGAACCTTGAACGTGCCGCTCCTCTCAACCTGTAGGAAGCCAACTCCACCCCCTCTGTCTCTGCGGCCTTCATCACACGAAGGGTATTATACATCTCATCAAGGAAATTCTACAGATCAGCCTCTAGGACTATGCCTGAGAACTCTGGAGGGGCCAATCGCAGAAACTGGTGGACTCTGGAGCTGGCAGAACCTCCCTGTCCGCTAGAGGACACGGGCATCATGAGATCTCTGTGCTTGAGCGGCCATTAACTGGTCCAACATACGAATGGATCATCTAAGGTCCCCATCAGAAGCCTCGGGACCGGAAGCTGGAACAACATTAAGATTAGGAATATTGGCGGGAGGTATGGTGGCACCCTCTGCTGCGGCTAGAATAGGAATGCTTGGATCTGGAATAGATGAGTCAGGCAGATTCAAGGCCGGGGAGTCGCTCTCACCCACGACATCAGGTACACGATTCACGACCACACTTGGGTGGCATTGGCCTCAAGGCCGAGTATAGCTTTCTTCTTAGGTGCCATTTCTAGAACTTTTGGAACAAAGCACGAGTTAGATATAAATACCTCCACCTTTCTCCTTACCACAAGAAATGGGATAACAAAGAAGAGAATAGTTTCCTAAATGCCCGTGTAGCCCCCTACTTGTAGATGTGGTCGATAACACAACGATAAGAAAGGCTCTACTAGGCACGGCTCCCAAATATCCTAGGACCCTTTTAAAACCTTAGGCTCTAATGCCAAGTTTGTGACATCCCAATTCTGAGGGAAACGACCGGCACTCGACCGGGTATCCCCTGTCAAGCGGACCTGGGTGCCTTTCCTATCCCACGTATTACCCCACATCTTCCATTACTTACTAGCTAAGTGAACTGACTATACGATTACCTTAAAACACCAATTCATTACAAAACGTAAACAAAGTACATGGTTCCTAGCGCGGTTTACATCTTACATTCCCCTAGTAAACAAGATACGTATTACATAAGTTCATGACCCACATTTCCTATCTACGGAGCCTCAAAAGATGAAAGAAGTTAATACAACAAGGCTCCGGCTATACCTTTTTCAAGTATCAAAACAAGATCTCAAAATACAAGAACGGGAGCGGCATGAGCCATGCAGGGCCCCGAAAGAAAAGGGGCTCACCAATTCTGCTGACTGGAAGTGAGGTGGAGCTACGATTGGTGGACTGGATTACCTGCAATAGATCGACCTACAATCATAACACGAATGTAGCGCCTCCCGAAAAAGGGGCGTCATGACATTTGAATTGTACTGGTATGTATGAACAAACCTTTTCCCAAGTAAACTCAATCCGTACACAAGTAGAAAATAGCAATGGAAGCAACAAGAAATTCTCACACGAATAGTGCAATCAAGCCAAACAAGTTTCAATCCCTCCGGGTTTCCCACCTTCCACAATTCAACACCAATAATTTCACAAATCTTCTCAAATATGTATTTCAAGAGTGATTCCGATCACTATTCCGCCCTTATTAACTCACCCACCCTTATCACCACAACCCAATTTTGCTCAAATGTTTGTTTTAATAATGATTTTAATCACTTTTCCGCCCTTATTACCTCATCCACCCTTATTACCTCAGCCACCCTTATCACCACAACCCGCACCTTATAAATTCGTGTTGTGGCGTGCAAGCCGATCCCACCAAGCAGTTCCAATTCACAAACAACACAACATCAATAACACTTCACAATATAAACAACAATACTTCTCAAGAAGTAACAACAACAATATAGCAAGTGTTCCCATAACCATCAATATTATTTACATCATATTCGACTACCCATAGATATTGTTACCACATTTATTTTCAATTTCATTAGTTACGATTTTCTTTAGTCATTTATTGTTCAACTCTTACCACATAATACAATAACAATATATATATCACAAGAAATTCATAAGTAATTCACGTTCATATCGAATACAAGGCATACGTACACCAAACAAGGTGATTTCACAAGGATCAAAGTTAGCCATACATACCTGGTATTGAATCCCCTTTTTAACTCTTATTCTAAACTCACCAAGCAGTATAGCCATACATATATAATTCACACATATAAAGGACAAGTTAAACATAATAATTTTTCAATATACGAAAGTTCATAAAAAAAATGAAACTCGGGATATGAAGACAATACTATTATTGGATATAAGATATTTAATACCAATTCACAACAATTCACGATGCCACTATATAGTACCATTGTTCACAATATACATATCATAACCAACTCCCAATTTCAATGACAATTTCTGTGCCAATATATATATATATATATATATATATATATATATATATATATATATATATATATATATATATATATATATATATATATATATATATTCCACCGTGAATCTTAGCATGGAGTCTGATCTCAGCCTGATTCTAGGCCGTCTTGTTTGAGATGTATACCTCAATCACAATTTGATTATCACTTTTCAGTTTCAATATTAGCACAATACCACTATGTGTGCGGCATGACATTCGATCTCGGCCCGATCGGCTAAGCCGTCTCATTTGACACATATACCTCAATCACAATTTCATTCTCAATTTATGATTTCAATATCAGCATAATACCAGCATGTGTGCGACATAGCATCCAATCACGGCCCGATCGGCTAAGCCGTCTTACCAAGACTTTTCTATTTTTCCATCAAACATCTCCTTTCAATTTTATATCGCACATGAAAATTCATCGGCACTTGGGGCAGCAGTCATTACATCATACTTAGCACTTGGCTACATTACATAATTCGAGTTCTTTCCACTTATTTCACATCAATATCAATTTCAACAACAAGCCATTTAATTCAAGATGGCATGTACACTTGAGAGGAAACATAAATCACGGGAATATAGAGTATTTCATAAATCATACACCTCAAGTTCATTAGCAATGGAACTTTAAACACAAAGGATTCTTCACAAATGAGGGGACATGCCAAACCACAATAGAAACACACATCAAAGTCAAAACAAGCCAAATATTCTTGAATTACTCTTTTCCAATCACGCCAATATACAATTTTAACGTCGGAGTATGTAAAAACTTGGATGACATTTGATGTATTTATACGGAAAAACATTATCTTGAGAAGCCACTTATGGGCATAAAATGACTACAAGCCTTTAAGCCACTTTATTTTTGAAGTTATTTACGGAAAGTAAATTTAAGGCTCATTTCATAATATGTTCACATTTTCTCAGGTAAGAGGCATCACCAGCATAATTTATAACTCAAATTCTCTGCTTGTTGGCCACACTCAATTTACCAAATTCATTTAATTTATTTCAAACATCTTAATAGATGACAACCTACTATACACAATCGATCAAATATATTTGGTATACATAAGAGCAATTAGGAGTGTCAACCATATCGCGTTTTCTCACACAATTTGGCATACTAGCCTTTATTTGAAACACGACTCAAAGCCGTAACATTTTAATACGCAACTCATACATAGGCTATATATATCTTTATTCATAAGGCTCATTTCGGAATAGTCATGATTAAGGGTAATGACCCGGAATATAAGATTTATGAACTTTAAGCTAACCATGGTTGAAATTATGAAAACAATTATGGAATTCGATTCTAGGAGAGAAAATTTACCCAACATACCTTGTTTAAGATTTCCTTAAGTTACTACAACGTTCTGAAAATTCTAGCAATCCCAATCTACTTTGAGGCATAATAAAATCTAACAAAAGTTAGGGAGATATTCATAGTTTTAGATCAATTAAGCATCTTATCAAACACTAGTTGTGCATCTTGATTTCAAAGCTGTTCTACTACATTTCCTTCATTGCCCAACACAACATTTACTTATTTGTGTTCAATAATCTTCCCACAAATCTAATTTGTACATGCATGTATATATAATACTACTACACCCAAGAATCATACCTCAATAACCCATCTTATACCGAAAACTCGAAATTAAAGTCTAGTGTATAGAACCTTATCTCTTAGATGAAGATCTTATGATTGGTTTTCTTGATGCTTGAAGATTGATGAAAAATTGAATGGTTACAATGTAAGGCATATTCCTTCTCTCTCTAAAATGCTCTCACCTCTCTCTAGATTTAGTAATAAATAGCCCCAAATGAAGCCCCAAAGCTTATTTATCAAAGTGGGTTCAGATATGAGAATTTCCAAAAAGGACCCCAGAAGTCAAATATGTGGTGCAACTATGCCATAGCATAATCGATATGTTAACAACAGACTTGCAGCATAATCATTATGCGATAGTATAATCGACAACACAATCAATTATGTGACAACATAATCATCACGTGACATTATATTTTTTGCCCGACTCTGCTTCACTATGTGACACATATGCGCTCCGTAGAGTCGTTTTGCGATCGTCAAATTGATCACAAATCGAGCCTTTGGTAGTTTGTTCATAACTTTGTGTAGGAATATCGAAATAACGAATTGTTTGAAGCGTTAGAAACTATACTTGAGGACCTTTCATATGATAGGTTGTTCATCACATAAAACTTATATATATATATATATATATATATATATATATATATATATATATATATATATATATATATATATATACATACATACATACATACATACATACATACATACATACATATTCTCGTCCAAAGTGTAGACTTGTGCATACTTATTTGGAATTTTAGTCTATTATGAAATTTTCCTATTTTACTTAGACTTAGGCCTTTCCTTAAACCCCAAATTACTTATTATATGATTTATACAATTATTTAGCAAATTCAATTGATGTCCATCATGTTAATAATACGTAAAATATTATAATTAGCCCACCTAGTACCACGAAATCCTAAATTACTTAGCGAAATTTTTTGGGGCCTTACAATACAGCTCTTTTAGCTTCCACTAACTCATAAGAAAAAGAATGGATCATTGATATAAATGAAATAAATCAAATGGTATCAGATGTAAACTTACTAATCAAAACCTCCCTAATCATACTTACTAAACTTAGAAGAGTTCTACTAACTAGTGGAGATGTGATTCATGTTACTCAAATTGGAGATATTCATATTCCAGATAGAAGCACTATTAAAGAAGTGCTTTGTGTACCTTAATTCAAATTCAGCTTATTGTTAGTCTCCAAGGTGACAAGATCTCTAGGATGCTTTGCTTCTTTTATCCTGATTTTTATATATTTCAGGATGTCTGCGGTGGCAAGGTGAGGGAGATTGGTAGGGAAAGAGATGGCCTATACTTCCGTTAGAAATATGGGACCAAGAAGCTCATTGCAGTTGCTCTAGGTGCAGCTGGAATAAAGTCAAGAACTACTGATATTACTTTGTGGCATAAAAGACTAGGTCATATCTCTAGTATGGTACTCAGAAGATTGTTTCTTGCTAAACTAGTTAGTATTACTAATACTATCAATAAATACAATGTATATCCATGTGCTCAACAAACTAGGCTGCCATTTCCTACTAGCCGTATAAACAGCACTGGTGCATTTGATCTAATTCATGTGGATGTTTGTGATCCTTACAAGTATGCAACTTTTGATGGAAATAAGTACTTCTTGACAATTGTTGATAACTTTACCAGAATGACTTGGTTGTTTCTTTTAAAGTTATAATCTGATGTGTATGTTGTACTTGCTCAATTTATTGTGTTTGTTCAAGCTCAATTTAACAAAACCATTAAGCCAATAAGATATTATGATGGATCTGAATTTGTTAACTCTGTATGCACCACCTTATTCCACAAATTTGGCATTATCCATCAAAAGACCCGTGTTTACACCCCTCACCATAATGGAGTTGCTGAGAGGAAATATAGGCATATCTTGGATGTGACTAGAGCCTTAAGATTTCCGACCAATATTCCTGTTAAGTACTTGGATCATTGTGTTCTCGTAGCAGTACATATTATTAACAAGATGCCATCTTCAATCCTCAATGGTCAGTCTCCCTTTAAGTTGTTGTATGGAAGAGCACCCACTTTTGACCATTTGAGAGTTCTTGGCTATTTGTCACCAAACAGATTCAAGAGACAGAAAAACTTCTTTCTAGGGCTAAACCTACAGTCCTTTTGGGGTTTTCTGATACTCAAAAGGGTTACATTTTTTGGATTTGGATACTCATTGCTTTCTTATTACCACAGATGATTCCTTCAGGGAAGATATTTTCCCCTTCAAGGACTGTCCTGCAGTTATACCACCCGTGTTGTTGCCCTCTGAGCCTTCTATTGTTGATACTGAGTTCACCTCACCACCTTCTTCTAGTGATCCTGACCATGCAGCTAGCAGACAAGAATAGTTATCTCTACATCACCACTCATCATCAGAAGTAGTTCAAGTAATCTTGCCTTCTCAGGACCTATGATTTCCTGGTCTAAGGTGATCATAAAGAACCAAACAAACTCCTATTCGGAAGAAAGACTTTATGTCTTTTCCAGGACATAAGTATGTGCCTTACTTTATTTCCAACTATGTGTTATATGATAGACTCTCTCCTAAATATTAGGCCTATCTAGCTGCCTTTTCCACTATTGTGGAACCTACCTCCTTTGAGGAAGCTGCTAAAGATCCTAGGTGGTGGATGCTATGCGGGCTGAGATTGCTTCTTTGGAATCTAACCATACTTGGGATATGATATCTTTTCTTGATGGAAAAATTCCTATTGGGTGCAAATAGATATATATACAAGGTCAAGTACAAGGCCTCATGTGAGATAGAAAGGTTCAAGGCCAAGCTCGTGGCCAAGGAGTATAGTCCGCAAGAGGGAATTGATTATCAGGAAACATTTAGTCTAGTGGTTATAATGGTTACAGTTAGATATTTTCTTGTAGTAGCGTCTTCTGAGCATTGACACATTCATCAGATGGGTGTATACAAGGCCTTTTTACAGAGTGACTTGCATAATGAGATATATACGACTCTACCTCAAGTCTTTCAGAATGAGGGGGAGAGTACACCAACATGTAGACTCTTGAAATCCTTGTATGGCCTCAAACATGCACCAAGGCACCAAGACAGTGGAATGCTAAGTTGTCTGAAGCACTGGTGCACCTAGGCTTCAGTCAGAGCAAACATGATCACTCTGCATTTGTAAAAGGAACATACAAATACACTGCCATCATCTTGGTCTATGTGAATGATGTGCTTCTTACTACACCTGATCTGAGACTAACAAATGAAGTCAAACCTCGACTACAGCTGACTTTTAAAATAAAGGATTTAGGAAAGTTGAAATACTTTTTTGGCATGTCAGATCACAGTAAAGTATTCTGATGCATCAAAGGAAATACACACAAGAGCTCATCTATGAGCTTGGACTGGGAGCTGCAACGCCTGCAGTTAAACCTATTAAAGCTATATCAAGCTCACTACTAAGGAATATGGTGAACACATTAGTGTTCTTGAAAGCACAATAGATGAAACCTTAACAGACCCCATCAAATACTAGAGGTTACTAGGAAAGCTACTCTACTTGATAGCCACACGACCAGATATAGCACATAGTGTTATGACATTGAGTCAGTTTATGCAGAAGCCAAAGAGGTCTCATAAGGAAGCTACACAAAGAGTGGTCAGGTATGTGAAAGGGCAGCCTGGACAAGGCATACTATTGTCAAGCAGAAAGATAACACTATTACAGCATAATGTGATGCTGACTGGGTCGCCTGTGCTCTCACAAGGAAATCGGTAATTGGATTCTTTATCAAATATGGTGAATCATTAGTATCCTGGAAGTCAAAGAAGCAACGCATTATCTCCAAGAGTTCAACAGAATCAAAATATAGGAGCATTGCATCAACGATAAAGGAGTTGGCTTATTCAAGGATATTGAAGTAGTTGTTAAACTCCATGTGAATATACTCACAGACAACAATTCAAATAGTTGCCAATCTAGTATTCCATGAACGCACTAAAGGAGTCACTTGATTATGAGAAGTGGTGTAGGTTATTTATGTATGGCAAGTCAGTAGGGAGTTAATGTGGTAGTTAGTTAGTTTGTTATAGTAGTTGTTAGTTGCACATGTATATATATATTTATGTAAATATAAAAGATACAAAGTAAGTGGAATAGAATTTTTCTCATTGTCACATTTATTTCTCTCTAAGATATTTGTTCTTCTTCTCTGCTTCATCCTCTCCTTCGTCCTCTCCTTCCCTTCTCTCTTTAGCTAGGGTTTCCGTAGGTGATCAACTACCAAACTTCAGCAGAAACTTGTCGCCATCACTACTCTTCAACATCAAAATCTTATTCTATGTTGCGTGTGTTGTTGAAGATGATTCTATGAGTAAAAGTTTTTCTTAGGAAAGAGTTAGGACTCGGAGAAGGTTTAAGAAAAAAAGTTCCAAAAGAATTGAATGATTAGGAATGGGTATTTATAGGCGTAACCTAAACCCAATAGTTCTTTGTTTCTCTAAACCAACTTGGTCTCGGAAACCAACCTTATAACTGATCACTTCAACCAAAACTAGCATTTCCTCTTTTTTTTATTATTTTCCTTTTTCCTAAACCAATTCAAAACTTATTACTTCAAACCAAATTCTATACATTCTGGAAAGAAAACCAAAACCAATTGCATATTCTAGAACTAATGTTCCAAGTAGATAACAAATCATAATCACACATTAATAGATTTACATCTTCTTTGTATCACATTTCAATTCTTTTCCAAAGTTAAAGAATTAAAATAGCTAGCAGTGCTTTTTTCTATTAATTGCGATTTTAAAAAGTAATGTTTAATATTTTGGGGAAATAGAAGAAATTGCAGGAATGTAAATTACGATGAATTCCTAACCAGCAATTTCTTTTTAGTTGTTGATCATAATTATCTTTCTCGACTTCTCCCTGATTATGCACTCTATGAATCAGCTAGCTTTCCCTTGTTGCGTGTTATCTGGCCGCAATCTTTTATTTAACCCTAATCATGCCTAAGAGATAAAATTCAATGCTTCTTACCCCAACGTCAATTACTAGAAGAATGTGGAGGATTTTTTTGGCAAAGCAAGAATGATCAATTCATCTACGAATTGTCTGGTACGTCTTATGGAACATTTTTCTTACTGTGATTGGTTCTCTTTCCCTTAATGCAGTATCCAAACATAAAATATATTAAGTAATGCCCATTTCTATTCTTTATTGCGTTTGTTTGGAAAGATGGACCGCGAGTCCTCAATGCTACAAGAATGCAGAATTTCATACAGTAAACAACCTTAATCATAATATTGTAATGTATAATAAGAAGAAATTCATAAATTGTGTAACGACCCGAAGGGTCGTTTTACTATTTAGAACTCCGTTTCCTTAAATAAAATTTTCCACACTTTTTTTAGCTAAATTACGACCTGCGGGGGCGACTAGTTTGGAACTTAGGAGAGTTTTCGGTGAAAATAAAACCAATTATTTCCGTAAGGTTTTCTTAAAAGGCCAAACTTGACTTTAGGGATGTTCATCGGACGGATTGGGCGGCTTTTACTCTTAACGGTTTGGCTTAACGGTTATCGGCTTTTAAATGTATTAATCCGTTAGCCACCCGATAAGATATCGGGCGGATTGGTATCGGGTTAGCTCTTATAGGGTGGTTAATGGGCGGTTTATCGGCCTAACATACATGCTCACTAAATATCTCTTATTCTCCTCGTCTTAGAAATAATGAATTGCCATAAAAATAATATTTTAGAGGCAATATGATGTAGCTAATGAAACAATCGCCATCAGCATGTAGATTATAAAATAGATAAATTCACTACTAGTTCAGTATCGAGAAAAATAAAACAGAACTTATCTTCTGTTAGAGGCCACACTACATGTGTACTCATAAGCTTCGGATATAACCAAAAAAATCTGTCGCGCAAATTTCTATTCAGCTCCCACAATGAACTTTTAAAAACTGAAGTGCTCTGGTAAATTCTACTCTCTACACTCCTCTTCTATAAATAACTATCGTTCTCCATTTTCCACAAGCAATCATCCAAAATGCACAAATTTATTTCATGGGGTGCCGTTCCTCTAGTCATAACCAACCTTTCAATTCTTCTTTTTCCATGACACACATAGAACCATATATGTATTAGACAACTCAATTCTATCACTAAATTATACATATATATATATATATATATATATATATATATATATATATATATATATATATATATATATATATATATATATATATATTCTTAACGGGTTAACGGATTAGCCGTTAACAAAATTGAATAATCCATCCCCAAACCGATAAGCCGTTAATAAAAAAAATTCAATCTGTTCCCCATCCATTAAGCCGTTAATCCGCTACCAATAAGCCGTTAAGCTTCGGTTTGGATCGGTTTTCGGTTTCGGATCGGTTTTGAACACCCCTACTTGACTTTAGTCAACTTTCTTAAGGAACGGACCTGGATTCGTAATTTGACAGTCCCGGGAGGCCCGTGGAAAAATATAGAACCTGGTCGTATGCTCGGAATTGAATTTCGAGGTCCCCAGCCCGAGTACGGAATTTTTATGTAAAATTGTTAAATCAAAGTTTTAAGGAATTGAATAATCTATGTATTTATTTAAAAACCTAGGTATCGGGTTCAGATTCTTGTTCCAAAACATTGTACAAGTCTGAAATATCATATAAGACCTACCCGTAAAATTTGGTGTCAATCCGAGTAGTCTAAGGACGTTTTGACCCGTTGAAGGGAAATTAAGAACTTGAAGTTCATTAAATTAGATCAATTGATTTTGGGGTCTGATTCCTTGATTTAGTATTGTTTTGGGTGTTTCGAGGGTTCGACTACGTCCGTGTCGTAATTTCAGACTTGTCGGTATACTTGGGCGGGGCTCGGGATCCCCGAACATCAAATGGTCGAGGTTTGAGGGAAGTCGGATTTTGAATGGAATCAAGGTTGTTGCTTCTGTCAAAACCGCTTCCGCTACTCATTGACCGCAGAAGCGGTGACCACATAAGCAGCCACCTAGTCGTACAAGAAAGAGGGGCTTGGAAGGGTGAATATCGCATAAGGGGTTTGTCGGTCCTGCATGTGCGAAAGCAAGACCGCAGAAAGCGGTCCGTTCCACGGTGCTCCCAAACCGCAAAGCGGTTGTTTTTTCACCGAAGCGGACACCGCCGATGCGGTAATTTTTTCGCATATGCAAAAGTCGTTGGGGGCAGTAAGGGGTCATTAAATACGAACCCAAGCTCTTTCTCTCTCATTTTCACTCCACTTGGGCGATTTTGAAGGTTCCGAAGAGAAAATTTCTTCCTAATATCACGAGGTAAGTAATTCCAACCCACTCTTAGCTTAAATACATGAACAATATATAGATTTTATACTAATAATAAAATAAAATCAAGGGGTAGAGTTGGACCTGGGGTTTTGATAAAATTATGATTTAACTACATAATTAGTCATGTAATGAACTAAACATCACATATTAGTAATTCTTAGGTTATAGAGAGTAATTTCCTTTGAAAAATCTCGGAATTTTGGCACGTGGGCCTGGGGTCGGATTTTAGAAAACTTGCGGGAAAGGTTGGAAAATTATTTAATTAGTTGAAATTTAATTTTGTGAGCACTTATTGACTAGTTTTGCTTTATTTAACTAGTTGGTGCTCTTTCAGCTTCGAATTAAGGTTGGAGCCTATTTTTTTATTGAATGAACGCTTCAGAGTAAGGTGAGTCTCCTTTCTAATCTTGTGAGGGGGAAATTACCCCGTAGGTGAGTTAAACTAATTATGTGCTCCTAATTGTGGGGACTACATACGTACGAGGTGACGAGAGTCTGTGCGTAGCTACTATTATTTTATTGTTCGGGTAACCTAGGACCCAAAAGCATGTTATACTTGAATTATTTGTGAACCCATAGATGGCTTGGAATGCATTAATCGCATTAAACTAATAAATGAATTTCTGATAGACTTAAGCTCTATTTTTCTCAAATTATTGAAGAGAATTTGCCTTTCTTGGACATCTGATCCATGATGACTTCTTGACTGATTATATGTCTGTGTGTGTTTATATTTCTGTTTGAACATGCCGATCGCCTAGGTGAAATGGATGCATCTATGGTACGGGCCGCTCGACCCTCGGCAGTGCAAACTATACATTTCTGTTAGAGCGGGCCGTCGACCTTGGCATGATTTGTGCATGTTGTGTTGTTGTCTTGAACTCATTTGAGTTGTTTTTACGCCACATTATGGCTCGAGGTCATTTTATTTATAAAAACAAGAAATCTAAGGAAATTTTCCATGAAATAATTATATGGCTACTTCCCATATCTTGATTAGAATCATGCTTATAAAATGAATCCCGTGCTTGAATATATTTATTATGGATAAATAGTCATTGGACTGCTAGTGAGTGTCAGAATTGACAATATCATCTCTACTCCTTCAGAATTACGCGGGACACTCATTAGATACACATTTTTTTTACTCATACTACACTTGCTGTGCATTTTGTTGCACAAGTATATGTGATTCTAATGGTCTACTGGACGTAGCAGCACACACGATTCCGGGACTAGGTGAGCTGCACCATTCGAGACGACCACAACTAGGGTAGTCCCTTTCCAGCACTCTATTTACTTTTTGTTTGTTGTATTCCGGACGAAGATTGTATTTTTATCCCTCTTATCAGTAGATGTTCATGTACTTGTGATTCCGGGTTCTGCAAAGGTTGAATAATAATTATTATTGTTTAACTCACAAATGTTATTTGAACTATATTTTTAAAAAATTTCTAAATATGGAAGAAATATCATGTATTTCCAAAAGTATTAAAATGAGATTTGATTAAGTAATATGGTTGGCTTGCCTGATAGCAGTGTTTGGAGCCATCATGACCCTTAGTGGATTTTGGATCGTGACAACATGGTATCGGAGCACTAGGTTCCCGTCAGTCTCACAAGTCATGAGCAAGTCTAGTAGAGTCTCGAGGATTGGTATGGAGACGTCTGTACTCATCATCGGGAGGCTACAGGGCTGTTAGGAGTACTTCCTTTCTTGATTCGCTTATCATGCGGTTCGATTTCTTTGGGTTTTATGCCATTGATTCCTTCCTACTCAGTTTTACGCGACGCGAGCTCTTGCGAGAAATTGAAAATTTGACGAATTTCAATGGCACTACAGATATGGTGCGGGATGTTTCTCCTGGTATAGTTGATAGGCCAGTTATAGTCGCTCTATGGAATGATATAGTATTGTTTCGGCTCAGTAGGGGTACTCTAAGGGCCTTGATGCTAGGCACAGGTTGCCATGATGCTTATAAGCTATTATTCCGCAGTGTGGTTGTGATGGTAGGATATTTGCCCACGTGTCGAGGTAGTGGATGAATTGAAGGAAATTTTACTCAGCGTGGAATCAACAGATTCACTATTTTATTCCCGGAAAAGGGAAAGGCAGTAGGACTAAGAATTGTTAGATGTGGGATGTGGAAGTAATGAGACCGATATTTACAAGCGTGGCTGAGCTTTCTATTATGATGGGGTGTTCTGGCCCTAATAAAACTTAATAAGTTTGTCGATATTATAATCCGCTAAAATTCGCCTTATGCCAGGATATTGCGAAATAGTATTGGAGATACAACTGTCAAATATCGCATCGTGCGGTGGTTTAAGATCGAATCAGAATTTCTAATGTTAATGGATCGATAAGGACGACATTTGGAAATGTTCTAAAGTTGGCAGCAATGGTGGATTCAAGTGTCGCGAAGATAGATTTTGTTTAAATCAATAATTGAGCGGCAGAGCATGAGGAAAGACAAGTGGGAAGTGTCAGGAAGCGTTTATATTTCTAAAAGGCCAAGTATGAGAAGCAAGGTCGAGAGACCTATTAAGGAAATGAGTTCCGCCGAAGTGGAAGAGTGGCGGGTGTTGCATGCGAGCTTGGTAGTTGGAAGACTACGCGCCTTAAGGAGAGTTTGGATTGAATTAGGGATTTTAAGGATTTGTGATTGAAGCATATGGGTATGATGTGAAGTATGGGCTATTGGTATCATAGAAAGGTACCCCATGCAGAAGCCTGGGAAGATGTCGGGAGGTGATTTCCCTAGGTGGGTTATTTCCTGTGAGCAGGTTAGCGGTCGCGTGGTTGGTGAAGCTTATGCAAAAAATTATACTGGTCGTTCAACAAAGAGATCGATCATGTGAATGTGGATGATGATTCAGAATATGAAAGATGGGGATTTACAGGAAGATTCCGAGAAATTTTGATAATTTATAGTGCGACGTTACGCCCTTAAGAGGTAAAGAGGTCCAGCAAACTCAGGAATTATGAAATGATGCATTCAAGCTAAGTGGGAGAGTCCCACCGCTTATGATTGGTTTTACGATTAGCTACTTGCGTGATTTCTTGCTAATAGCATATTGATGGGTTATATTAGGTGGGAAAAGACCATAAGTAATAATTCAAGCAAATGATTTGTTGGAGGCATGCGATGGTTGGACTTATTGGCTCGTGTTCGAACTAGGAAAAAGATTTAGGATTTATGCCTCGTATAGATGCAGGTTTCAAAGGAAGTGATTTCGCCGAGTGCTTCACCTAGATAGTATTCGTAAGTTATAAGAGCTATGGAGTGAGTTAAATTCGGGACCAAAATAGAGCGGGTAGCTTTCAATAATGGTCCTAGTGAATTAAGGAGTTTAAGTGTGGTTCTTAGTAATTTCGAGCCTATGGGTACAATTAAGAGTCAAGCTTTGTAGCAGCTTATGAGAAGGTGCCCAGAATATTCTATGAAATTTTGACTTACGGGTAGCATTGAGAAATATGAAATTGTTCGTGGGATTCGATACAACATTTTCTCGTGATTCAAGGTCACTCAGGATGAGTGCAGATAGAGTATATTATGTGTTGAATGAAGAAGTATTATTTCTAAGTCAATCAAGGATTTAGTGGAAGGAAGTAGATTCATTAGCCATGGTTAACTTGGCATATAGTAGTGGTGATCAGTTCATCCAGTGTGATCAAGTCATGCATGTGAAGTGTGGCGGTGTGTGTGATGCTTGTCGGCCGCAGTGATTGATGTTATTCAGAAGCATCTTCTGTTATAGGCTATTATGAGTAGGCGAATCGCAGAAGGGTTATGATAGCTTGGACGACTACTTAAGAAATTCTCTTTTTTGATGGTTATGAGAATTCTCCTGCATGTTCCAATAGTTCTCCGAAGTGGGTTAAATGAAAAAATTTATATGATGAAATATTAGTCTATAAGTGGTTCTAGAGTTGTGATGGAAATCTAATATATCGTATATCGGCATGTGAGGTGCAGTGAGTGGTATAGAATTTGAAGTAAGGCCCAAGGGTGCAGTTTCGTAATTATTATGATGTCACGAGCTCGGATGAGAAGGAAGAGAGTTTCCATGTTTTGAGTAAATTGGTATTGCCAGCAGTGTCACCTGAGATCGGTGTTTTGTGAGAAAGACTTTGCGTCCTGGTTAAGGATTCTAGATCGCTTTTCAGCGTTAGTGCGTCCGATGGTTTTGATGTGCGGACCCGTTATTTATTCAGAAGACTTAGGGGGCGTTTCCCATGGGAAGATTGTATAAGTGTGACGTGTGGTCATTTGATTGGCTAGGGATTTATACCAAGTATGAGGATTGTGGTAATATTATTAGTTTGAGAATTTATTCATTGAGGGCACTTTATTTATTGGGATATGAATGGAGGAGGTTTCTTCGGTTATAATGGTCGAGCAAGAAAGAGTTACTATGAACCTTGAAAGGTTATTAGCCAAGTTGGTGCAATTAGAAATCGGCTTGAGATCAGTGGATTGATTTATCTATGGACAAGGCTTTATATCTGACCAGTTGTGTTCTTTTCAGCGAGCGTTCCCTATGAGGAACAATCGGTGTGTTATTTTGTCATCAACTATTCCAGGTAATGATGTATTGTGCCGTATGAGTTGTTAAATAGATTGGTAAATGTCTTATGTGTTGAGGTTTCGCGTAGCGGTGATGTTATATGAGCAGGATGGCTATTGAGATCCAGATCTTGTAACACACCTCAGTTGTGCTTGAGTTTTGTAGCATGTGGCGCTATATGTTTCCTCAGGGATAGTATTATGCACCTCAGTGTGTTTATGACCAATACTCAATATTTTGATATGGTAAGCAATTTAGCTCGATGTCTAACTCTTTATGTGAGTTCTACATGTGGATCGGATGGCACGCCGCCATGGTTATATCGTGTGGATCGGGTGGCACGCCGCCATGGTTATATCGTGTGGATCGGGTGGCACGCTGCCATGGTTATATTGTGTGGATCGGGTGGCACGGCGCCATGGTTATGCTGTTTCGATCGGGTTGCGCGCTGCAACAGTGTGATGTTCAGTACAGTCCACCCCCCTCCCCCCCCCCCATATTTGCTTTTATGTATTCTCTTTCCTATCTTTCCCAGGATTCTATTTCTAGTTGTGATCACGAAAAATATTATTGTGGTCTTGTGGATTTTGTGTTGCAAAGTAAGAATCCAACAAAGTTATGCAGTCATGTTTGAGGACATCATGTGATGAATGACTTGGTGATTTCTATTTGAAAATAGGCCTTGGATAGAATTCCAGATGTTGGAATTGAGCTTTATGGCATATTTGCTTCAGTAAAAAAGGAATGTCTTTAGAATTTATTGAGCTAATGTTCTCAACAAAGTTGTTGTAGCACGGGAAGGTGCATGAGGTGCTAAACAGTGATTTCAGGCTGCTTCAGTATAGTTCTCAGCACGTTCAAGGACGAACGTATGTTTAAGTGGGAGAGAATGTAATAACCCGACTGGCCGTTTTACTATTTAGAAGCACGTTCCCATTAATAAAACTTCCCACGCCTTCTATAGCTAAATTATGACCTGCGGGGGCGATTAGTTAAGAAGTTAGGAGAGTTTTGAGTGCAAATAAAACCAATTATTTCCTTAATATTTTCTTAAAAAACCGAACTTGACTTTAGTCAACTTTCTTGGGAAACGGACCAATAATCGTGATTTGACGATACCGAAAGGTCCATGGAAAAATATAGGACCTGGGCGTATGCTCAGAATCGAATTCCGAGGTCCCAAGCCCGAGTACGAAATTTTTATGTAAAATTATTAAATCAAAGTTTTAATGTATTAAGTAATCTAAGTATATATTTAAAAACCTAGGTACTCGGGTTCGGATTCTTTTTCCAAAACTTGGTACAATTTCAAAATATCATATAAGACCTACCCGTAACATTTGGAGTCAATTCGAGTAGTCAAAGGCCGTTTTGTCCCGTTGAAGGAAAATTAAGAACATGAAGTTCATTAAATTAGATCAATTGGTTTTGGGGTCTGATTCGTTGATTTTGTATTATTTTAGGTGTTTTGAGGGTTTGACTAGGTCTGCCTCATCATTTGAGACTTGTCGGTATGTTCAAACGGGGCTCGGGAGCCCCGAGCGTCAAATAGTCGAGGTTTGAGCGAAGTCGGATTTTGAAAGGAAGCAAGGTTGCTACTTCTATCAAAACCGCTTCTGCAACCTTTGACTGCAGAAGCGTTGACCGCATTAGCAGCAACCTGGTCGCAGAAGCGGGAGGGGCCAGGAAGGGTGAATACCGCATAAGCGGCCCTGGGACCGCAGAGGCGGTCCCGCATGTGCGAAAGCAAGATCGCAGAAGCGTTCCGGTCCATAATGCTCCCAAACCACAAAAGCGGTTTTTTTTCGTGGAAGCGGACACTGCCTATGCGGTAATTTGTCCGCATATGCCAAAATTACTAGGGGCAGTAAGGGTTCATAAAATACGAGCCCAACCTCCTTCTTTCTCATTTTCACTCCACTTGGGCGATTTTGAAGGTTCCAAAGAGAGAATTTCTTCCTAATATCACGAGGTAAGTAATTCCCACTCAATCTTAGATTAAATGCATGAACATTGCATAGATTTAACACTAATAATCAAATAAAATCAAGGGTTAGAGCTAGGCATAGGATTTTTATAAAATTATGATTTAACCACCTAATTTGTTATGTAATAAAATAAAAACCACATATTAGTAATCTTTAGGTTATAGAGAGTAATTTCCTTCGAAAAATCACGGAATTCGGGCACGTGGGCCCGGGGTCAGAATTTAGAAAACTTGCGGGAAAGGTTGGGAAATCATTTAATTAGTTGTAATTTAATTTTGTGAGCACTTATTGACTAGTTATTTCTTTATTTTAACTAGTTAGTGCTCGTTCGGCTTCCAATTAAGGTTGGAGCCTATCTTGTTATTGAAGGAACGCTTAGGAGCGAGGTGAGTCTCCTTTCTAATCTTGTGAGGGGAAAATTACCCCATAGGTGAATTAAACTGATTATGTGCTCCTTATTGTGGGGGCTATGTACACACGAGGTGACGAGAGTGCGTGTGTAGCTATTGTTATGCTATTGTCCGGGTAGACTAGGACCCAAAAGCATGTTATAATTTTATTATTTGTGAACCCATAGATGGCTTGCAATGCTTTAGTCACATTAAACTAATACATGGATTTCTAAAAGACTTGAGCTCTATTTTTCTCAAATTATTGAAGAGAACTGGCCTTTCTTGAATATCTGCTCCATGATGACTTCTTGACTGATTATCTATCTACGTGTGCTTATATTTATGTTGGAATGGGCCGATCGCCCCAGTGAAATAGGTGCATCTATGGTACGGTCCGCTCGACCCTCGACAGTTCACATTTTACATATCTATTGGAGTGGGCCGTCGACCTAAGCATGATTTGCGCATGTGTTGTGCTGTTGTCTTGAACTCAGTTGAGTTGTTTTTATGCCACATTACGGCTCGAGATCATTTTATTAATAATAACAAGAAATCTAAGGAAATTTTCCATGAAAGAATAATATGGCTACTTGTTTTCCGATATCTGGATTAGAATCGTGCTTATAAAATAAATCCCCTGATTGAATATATTGATTAAGGATAAATAGTCATTGGACTGCTAGTGAGTGTCAGAATTGACCATCTCGTCTCTACTCCTTCGGGATTAGGCGGGACACTCATTTGGTACACATTATTTTTGTACTCATACTATGCTTGCTGTGCATTTTGTTGCACATGTAAATTTGGTTCCAGTGGTCTACTGGACGTAGCAGCACAGACGATTTTGGGACTAGGTGAGGTGCATCATTCGAGACGACTGCAACTAGGGTAATCCTTTTCCAGCACTGTATTTATATTCCGTTCACTGTATTCTAGACGGAGATTGTATTTTTATCCCTCTTATAAGTAGATGCTCATGTACTTGTGACTCCGGGTTCTTGGATGGTTGAAAAATTGTAATAATTGTTTTACTCTCAAATGTTATTTGAACTGTATTTTACAAAAATTGCTAATTATGAAAGAAAAATTATGTATTTCCAAAAGTGTTAAAACGAGATTTGGTTAAGTAATCTGGTTGTCTTGCCTGACAGCTGTGTCCGGCACCATCACGACCCTTAATGTATTTTGGATCATGGCAAATCGTATTATCGTGTTTCACTTTATATAAAAAAAATGAGATTGTTATAGTATTCATCAATTGATGACCAAATTATATTGTGATGCATGAAAATTTATAATTAGCAAGGATATCTTTGGCAAAAAGTTTATACCAAAGGGATTTCCTTCCATGATATCAATTAGTGTTTAATCCAACTAAGGAAATTTCTAGTATCATTATTATTAGTTACAATTTAGTTACTTTTTTAAAATGAGAGATTTGTGAAAATTTCTTTTCTCGTGAATTTTCTTTTAGATCTCTAGAGTTGTAAATTAATTACGCAAGATGTCGCCCTACTTTATAAGTGCGTAGTAAGGTAAAAACATATAATTTTTCCCCACTGTCTGGTACATTTTTTTATTTTAACTTAGGTATTGAAGTTGATGATATGTTGCTGATGATGACCCAATTCGGGATTTGAGTCCAGGGAACTATTTATTAGTAATTAAATAAGTTTAAATCTTTTAGAGCATACATCAGTAAATGAATTAAATATTGAATGAGATTGATTTATTTTATTCAATCACATACTTATATTGTGATCCATAAACAGATTACAAGTGAAGATAATTGTAGTAAGAAATTTATACCAGAAAGAATACCTTCCATATCCTTTAAGTATGATCCGATTAAGAAAATCTCATGTACCACTATTTATACATCATGTGGTTCCCCAAATGTTTCATCCAAGAAAAAGAAATAAAAAGGTTGATAAGTTTTTATCATGGCATCATCATCATCAACTGCGCGAGAGAAGATGCTGACATTGAAGAGCGGTGATAACGAAGAATTTTACCTTGAGGAATCTTTGGTCTTACAGTCTGATCTTATCAAGTCTATGTTGAAAGAGGCACGAGTTTCCAGCATCCCATTGCGTAGCATCAAAAGCAAGACACTGGTTAAAATCATTGAATACCTGAAGAAGCATGCAGAGTTCACTGCCTCGAACAAAGAAGACTTCAAGAATTTTGAGAAAGAGTTTGTGAATGTTGCCTTAAAGGAGCTGCTTGACATAACTGTGGCAGTAAATTATCTGAAAATTAATAATTTGTTGGAACTGTGTTGTCAGGCTGTGGCTGACAGAATAAAGGACAAGAGCATTGAAGCCGTTCAGAAGATTTTTAAAATTGAAAGTGATTTCACTCCAGAAGAAGTGGCAGAGTTTAAAAGGGAAACTCCTTGGGCCTTTGAAGGTGACCTTGATGATACCACCAACTAGGGGTTTCTAGTAGTGAAAGGTGTATGATAGTATTTATCTACTCCTTGAAAACTAATTTGTATTTGATTATTTATATGCTATCTATAGCCATCTTTGTCATCGTGTTGATTCGAGTGATATTTGAGATGAATCATAATAGATATGTTTCTTGTATCGAACAAGCTAATATCATTTGAATTTTCAAAAAAAGAAAAAGATATGCTAATAAATAAAATTCAGAAATAATTTCTTAATGAAGGATGATTGAAAATATTCAATTCCAGAAAAGCTTTGATAGGTTCAGCATATGCTGTAGCCGTTTTTTGTTTTCATGTTGGTTCGCTTGATATGTTTGAAGTAGCTATCAAGTAAGCTTCCATTTAATGAATTATTGAAAAATAACAATATATAAGATTTCTCAATCTACTTTAAATTCTATACACCGTGAAAAATTTACTTAGCCAACTAGGTAAGTTAATATAATTATTGGTAAATCTTTATAATACACAGCGATGGTTATTACAAAAATAATACTTCACCCAAAACATGCTGTTTGGAAATTGGATGAGACTCATATGTACATTGACTGTAAGACAAGATGCAATTACCTACTGTTAAACTTAGGTACGATAAAACCAATTTCTTTAAAAGCTACGATTAAGATGCTTGTATAAGTTAGACTTTTTGGTGGATTAGCCCTCTTTTTTGAATAATGGCAGATTATATTTGTTAGGATTTTTTTCTATCCAAAGGTTGTCAACCGAAAATGGATGAGGCACTTCTTAAATTGTACACTCATTCATTGCCTATAAATTTAGAGACTTAACCTCATTTTTCATGCATGGAAAATCTGAAAACTTCTTCTTAATTTCATACAATGTTGCATTAATTTTTTCAAATAAATATAAGTATCAAATGTGATTTGTTTAGTTTGTTAAGTTTACAAAATTTCGGTGATTTATAGTGGCACTATTATGAAATAGTTGTTCCATTCTATCCTTGGAGGAGTTAATGCAACAAACTTAGGAAACAATATGAGGGGACTGATTTTTTTTTTTTTTTGGACTTGGAAATTTTTCATTTTTCATTGATTATCTGCATTTATATCTTTTTTTATTGAGGAGTTAATTCAATAACATTAGGCAACAATAAGGGACTGAACTAAAAATAATTTTTTTAGACTCGTAATTTTTTCATTTTTCATTCATCATCTGAATTTATCTCTTTGCTTTGGTTCCACAAAAAAAAAGAAAAAAAAAGGTTAACAACAAGTAACGTTTCAAGGAAAAAGGAAATCGGCATTGATATTGGTGTTACTAAGAAAATTGCATTCGACGTATTCACTTGTTAATTATAATTTCTTGCGGATTGCAAACAAGACAATAAACAATTCCTATATAACTCTAAAAGAAGAACAATACGAGTTTTGTGAAGCCGATGGTTTGACCCCACTAACTAGGGCGGCTTATTGATTTATTTTTAACGATTTAGCTTATCAGTTATCGATTTTAAAATATATTAATTTACTAGCCACCCGATAAGATATCTGGCGGATTGGTATTAGTTTAACTCTTATCGGGCGGCTATGGAGTGGTTTATCGGCTTAATTCAATCAAAATAAAATAAAACTTAGTCTCTATATGTTTAAATAAATGGCCGACGTACTAAGAGGGACGGAATAGAAGAGACACATATATGGATAAATCATCTGTCTAGAATCTTATTTATGTTCATGCACATTAATTGACCTTAGTCCATGTGAAAGATTTCCAATTAACCATGGTTAAAACAAATGTTCGTCATGCTTAGAATTTTACGATGCCTTAAAACCCAGGCAAAGTTGATAAAGTAGTGGTGTAACTGGTGTTGTTATCTTGTTTCAAACAGCAAATTCTCTCTTTTATCACAGACTCCTTTTATTTGGCTTTCTTTTATTCTAATTCACTTTAATAGAGTACCTATGGAAGGAGGGTTTTAAGTATTTAATACTAATTGTTATGAAATAATATAAGAACAAGAACAATAATACAAGAACAAGAACAAATAGAGAGAAAAGTAGAGGGAGGAGTATTCTTATTGATACTTTGGGATGATTTACAATGGGAGAGAACCCCTTTATTTATAGGGAGGTGGTGACTTAGCCACCAAGTAGTAAACCCTAGGATCTCTCTAAATATGGACATTCACCTTGAATAGAATATTTTATAACACTCCCCCTTGAATGTCTATTCAATAATGTGCCTCGTTAACACCTTAACTAAAACAAAACCCAATGGGAAAAAATTATAGAAAAGGAAAAAGAGTACACATGTTTGAATATGCGCCTATTGGTTGCCTCGTTAAAAACCTTGCAAGGAAAACCCTGTGGGACAAAACCTTGTAAGGGAAAAAGAGTGCAACACGCATTAACTCCCTCTGAAAAGAGCATCAATTCACATCCTTGAGCATTTGCATTCCAATCTTGTGCACCATCTTCAAAACGATCTTTTGTAGAGATTTGATAAATAAATCAGCCATACTGATTTGAATAAATATTCCGCACCTTGAAATTATCATTCTTGATAGATATGAACATCTTCATATAATGTCGTGGAATGACTCTTCAATATCTCCATAGAGGTATTCTCGATGCCATCATGCTCATAGTTATAGCAAGATACATATGTACACAAGTTGCACTTAGGATGTGGTACTTCAGGACCAAGAATTGTATATGCTTCAAGCAACTTCAATCTTTCATGGATTGACATATAAGTTAAGTCATATAAGCCATATAATAGACTTCAGATGCATATCAAGTTTTCATGTCATGCTAAACAAATAAGATATCAAAAACAGATTACACATACAATTGACTTTATACTTTCAAGTATTTGAACTACATGTCCAAAACTACATGTCTTTCATATGGAATCAATTCTGCTTGAATTGTATCTCTTCCACTTAGCCAATATTTTTGTTTGTATTCGACAAACATAAGATCCTCATCGATATTTAGCGCTATCATAGATGTCGTCGACGAACATTTTATATCGGTTCCAGTAAATTTTCATAAAGACATAACATGGAGATCTCTTTATTCATATATTCAGGTACCTTAATCTCTCATGAGATTTTATGAAGTGTTATGTCATGTGATCTTCTAGATCACTTGCCTCCCCATTATGATCACTTTGATCATTTGCTCATCTTCTTTATTAAGAAGTTATTTTGAAACCGATTTGTCTATACGCTTTAAGCGTATCAAAGACTTTGTCCTTCTGGGATTTAATATGAGCATTTGCAGTAAGAATATAGTTACTTTCTTTGGGTCAGCAAATGCATATAGAATGCTTTGAAATATGTTGCAATTGAATTATCCTTTTATGAACTTCAGGTTCATATTATGATATTCGAGGATCTATATATACAAATAATAATTCATCCCATGTAAGCTTTTCTCAAGTGTTTATCATGTCTCCCCCTCATGTTAGAAAAGCTAACTTGTTTCCTCAACTTTGAGAGTCCATCTTAGTGCATTATGGTGTTACTGAAAATATACACCGCACATCAATAATAATAAGATGAAATTATTTGGTTCCTGACCCTGAACCACTTGTGAGGGGAGAATATAATATACTCTCGTATACAACGTATATCAAACTGATATATATAACTTTGTTCTCATAAGAAACAGTTTAGCTATTAAGTGGAGGCACTCAATAATTATCTTGCTAAACCAACTATGATATAAACCAACTTATCAAGATGAACTATCTTGAATAGAAAATCTGGAAATTATGCTCGAAATTATATTACTGAGCAATTTACCTCGCAAGCACCGGCCAGGCTGCGGGTTAATAACAATCGCACATGTAACCATATCATAGATGCATCATATGTGGTATACATGGCAGGTGAATGAGCCCATATTCACCTGTGATATTTCCAGAATTTATGGGATTCAACCCGAACTCTTTAGTTGGTCAATTAATTAATGAGAACAAGTAATACAAGAGAATTCGTAAAGAACTTTCTAGTTCTTTAATATTTACCCATGTGAATTCTCTATTACTGCACATCATACTTAAAATGATATGGCTAACCTGAATGCCAACTGAATAAATTATCAATATTGATAAACTTCAAATTTACACCATGACATGTGCAATTATTAATAAACTTCAAGTTTATTATGATATGGGTTTTTATATCAATAAACGTCCACTTTATTGTGGTATTCTTGTTTAGTACAAACTGGAGAATAAAGCGGGTAGTTTTTCACATACAGATTATCCCGCTACAAGTTGTAGTAATAGAAGATATTAAATCTTTCCTTTATTTATAGTCTCAATATAATCAATCGCTTTCGCATATACTTTGGAAACTGAATAAGTTTCTTTGAGACTTACTACAACACAATACCTTATTGGTAATCAATTGTGTTTCTCCAACATAGTAATAATTGGCTCTTCTAGAGCTCTCAATTAAGTTTGTACTACCACAAATTCATCAACATCCATGTGGTGAATATCTCTTTTATAGAGAAAGTTATACCATTATGGTCATGTCAAAATTATATGCAAGATGTGTTTCTTGCATTATTATTGTCCTTTGACAATCACATTGACAAATTATTTAGGCGTACAATAGGTACGTGACCAATGATTATTCATGCCATAACAATGACATTATTTTCATATGTCATCTCAAACCTCCTTCTAGGGGTGAGTGTGGTATATTCAATACCAATTTCATGTTCATATTCTTCCAATAATGAATATGTATTCGTGAATAAGATGTTGACACATTCACTGCGGGGATATGTGATTTTGTTATCCTTTTCAAATCTGTAAATGCGTCTGGCATTCGATTTGCTATTCTTTGCAAATGGATAATATTTTGCACCTCCTTTTCACAAATAGAGGTATGTGGATCAAGATGAGATAATGATGCATTTTTCCACAAAATTTCCCGTTTGGTTTCACCAACTTCTCCCCCTAATTTTGGGAAAAGTGTCTCATCGAATTGACAGTCTGCAAATCGTGCAGTGAACAAATCCCCTGTCAATGTTTCGAGGTAGCGAATAAAGGAGGGCGATTCAAACTCAACATATATTCCTAACCTTCTTTGCAGACCCATTTTGGTGCAATATGGCGGTGCTACAGGCACATATACTGCACATCCAAAAATTCTTAAGTGGGATATATTAGGTTCATGACCCAAAACTCATTGCAACGGGGAATATTTGTGATAATTCGTCGTTCTGAGACGAACTAGCATTGCTGCATGCAAAATGGCGTGACCCCAAACCGAAGTGGGCAGCCTCGTTTTCATGAGTAAATGAGGAATTCAAGATTATTCTCATCTATTGTCTCAATATGATATCCATTTTGAATGATATCTTTAAAACTCAACAAGTTCCTTTTAGACTTGGAGGAGAACATTGCAGTCTCTAAAATGTTGTTCCTTTAGGCAGAGTTATAGTTGCTCTTCCGGAGCCTTTAGTCAATTTACTACTACCAGAAATTATAGTAACATCTGCCTTACACATACTTAAATGAGAGTAATATTTCTTCTCTTTGAATATCGTATGTGTGGTACATGAATCAATTAATCAAAAGAGATATACGAACATGAGAATGAACAAATTTAATCCGTTGCTTCATAATTAAACAATATTTTCAAAATCTGCTGAGGTTATTCGACTAACTTAGTTGATAGTCGAGTAACTTGGGAAGCAGTCATTAGGTTAGTCGACTAACTAAATCAGATAGTCGACTATCTTGCCTGCGAAAAGTCCAGTTTTAATGCGAAATATTGGTTAGTCGACTAACTAGGTTGATAGTCGACTAACTTAGTAAACAGTCATCAGGTTAGTCGACTAACTTAGCTTGCGGAAAAGTCCAGTTTTAATGCGAAATATTAGATAATCGACTAAGTGTTAGGTTAATCGATTAACTCTACTGGAAAATAAAAATATCTTTGAAATTTAAGCATATTGAAACATTCTAAAGAACTAATACTAACATTATATCATAAACTAACTAATACGAGCTGATACTAATGACTATTAGTTTATTCACTAACTAATACAAATTAGTAAAATAAAATCAAACAATTCCATCTTCCTTCATCACAGATCCATCACCGATTAAGTGGTCTATTTTCCCCTCGGGTTGCTCAAAGAAGTCTGCCACATCCAGGTGGGTGATGCCAAAATTGTCGTCAGAGACAAAATTTGTTTCAGGGCCTTTATTCTTTAGAGATGCTTGATAAAGATCAACCAAATGTCTTGGTACACGGCAAGCTTTTGACCAGTGCCCTTTTCCACCGCAACGATAACATATAGTTTCTGAAATATTTGCCTTTGGATCCTCATAATCCCGTTTCTGCTTTTGGTGGTTATATCTCTTTGGGGGGTGGCGGACATCAGGGAAATTTCTTCCTTGTCTACGTCCACGGCCATGACCCCGATTACGACCACGACCATGATTAAAGCTATAGCCTTTTCCATGCTTAGCATAATGAGAATACACCTTATCTGCTTCAGGCAATGGTGTAGACCCAGTGGGTCGATTTTCGTGATTTCTCATGAGCAGGTCATTGTTTCGCTCAGCCACAAGGAGAAGAGAAATCAGTTCAGAGTACTTTTTAAAACCTTTCTCTCTGTACTGTTGTTGCAGTACCATATTGGAGGCATGAAACGTTGTAAACGTTTTTTCAAGCATATCATAATCAGAGTTATCTCCACAGAGTTTCAATTTAGAAGTAATTCTGAACATTGCAGAATTATATTCAGCAGCAGGCTTAAAGTCTTGGAGCCTCAGATGAGCCCAATCATATCGTGCTTGTGGCAGAGTGACCAACTTCAGGTTGTCATATCTCTCCTTTAAGCCTTTCCACAAGATGAGTGGATCTTTGACTCTGAGATATTCAATTTTCAAACCTTCATCAAGGTGATGGCGCAAGAAAATCAAGGCCTTAGCACAGTCTTGGGTGGATGTTTTATCTTTGTCTTTAATGGCATCTCCAAGACCCATAGCATCTAAGTGGATTTCAGCATCCAACACCCATGTCATATAGTTCTTGCCCGACATTTCAAGGGCAACGAACTTTCTTTTCATAATATCAGAGATAACTAAAACCAAATTCGGAAAAAGGGAAATACCTTAATTTTCTCAAGAGGATTCTTGTGACGGTAGAGTCTCGTGCTGATAACGTGTTATGAAATAATATAAGAACAAGAACAATAATACAAGAACAAGAACAATAGAGAGAAAAGTAGAGAGAGGTTTATTCTTATTGATACTTTGGGATGATTTACAATGGGAGAGAACCCCTTTATTTATAGGGAGGTGGTGACTTACCCACCAAGTAGTAAACCCTAGGATCTCTCTAAATATGGACATTCACCTTAAATAGAATATTTTATAACACTAAATAAAGTTGTTACGCTTAGAATAGCGATATCATTTTGAATTACCAAATTGATATTTTTTTAATTTTTCTTATTAGAAAGGAGAAAATGAAAATTTTCACCTTGAATTATAAGTTTGACTTCAATAAAATAAGAAAGTACCCCCTTCATTTCCTTTTACAAGTAGATTTTTTTAAAAGTGATTTACTTGTTAATTTTAGAAAATCATGATAAAGACAAATTCATTTTTCTTGTTTTACACTTATCATTAACTACTCAATCACCAAATCATTTTTCAATGCCTTTTGAGATACTATCACTATTGCTAGGGCGGATCTAGCATAGGGTTCGCGGGTTTGGCCAAACCCAGTAAATTTTATCCAAATCATGTATTTATCTTACAAATTCATTGAATATGTATAAATTATTAATTTAGAACCCAGTAACAACAACAATGGAGAATTCTAAACCCACAAGCTTTAAATCCTAGATCCATCTCTAACTATTGTGGGTGAAATTTAAAAAAACGTACTTCATTAAATTTTTCTTAAAGGGGGAGGGCAAATCAGAGAGTAACAGATTAACCTACTTTGCTAGTTAAGCTAGATTTGCTCCGTAATAATGGACGCTAAAAGTTGTACCGACCTGACCGGTTGCTTTGAGCTTTTGCACTTTTATCGCTAGTTGTCGGTCATGACTTATCTTGTGTTATGTATTATGATTGATATGGATCATTGGTTCGAGTTTCAGAAAAATCAGGACGAATTTGAAAGAATAGTTACAGTTGGAAAATTTTGAATTTGAAAGATCTGACCAAGAGTTGACTTATGTGTATACGAGCTCGGATCAAAGTTTTTATAATTTGGCTAGCTCCGTAAGGTGATTTAGGAAGTAAGAGCACGATCGAAATTGATTTTGGAGGTCCGGTGTGGAATTTGATTTGAATTGGCGAAACTAGTATTTTAGCGATTTTCGGTTGATAGGTGAGATTTTTACCCGGGAGTCGGAATGGAATTCCAAGAGTTGGTGTAGCTTCATTAGGTGATTTTGGATATGTGTGAAAAACATTTCAAGTAACTCAGAGTTCGTTTCGGCGGAATTTTTGATCTAATACGTGTTTCGGAAATTTTCAAAGAACTTAGGCTTAAGTCTGACGTGAATTCGACGATTTTAGTGTTGATTGAGGCGTTTTGATAATTGGAAAAAGTTTGAATAACGTTATAGGATGTAGTGGTATTTTTGGTTGAGGTCTCGAGGTCCTCGAGGTGATTCTGTGACGACCCGACCCGTCGTCTCATGTGTTATTGCTCCGTTTTCCCCATTTCATGTCCCTTCATGTTTCGTTATCGGTATGTGGTGTGTTAGAGTTGATTTTGGATTGATTTTGATAAGATATGAGACACTTAGTCTCTTTAAGAAAAGCTTATGTTGAAAAATTTAACCGAATGTTGACTATAGAGTTAGATAGCTCGTATGTGATTTTCGCTGATTCGGTTAGCTTCAGGGGATGATTTGTGACTTAGGAGTGTGATAGGAAGTGATTTTGGAGACCCAGTGCAGAATTAGGCTTGTATTGCCTAAGTTAGTATTTTGGTTATTTCTGATTGATAGATGAGATTTTGATCCGAGGGTCGGAATGGAATTCCGAGAGTTGCTATTGCTTCGTTTGATGATTTTGGATAATTGTGCAAATTTTCAAGTCATTCGGACGCCGTTTGGTCAGGTTTTTGATCGACTGTGTGTTATGGAAGAATTTGATAAACTTAGGCTTTGATTTGGTGGAATTTGATGATTTTTTTGTAAACGTTATGTTTTGATGGTTCAAGTAAGTTCGTATGAGGTTTTATGATGTGTTGACTTTTGGTTGAGGTCCCATGGGCCTCAGGGTGATTAGGAGTGTTAAACGAACCAAATTTGGCCTTAAAAGATTGCAGGTTTCCAGTCATTTTCATTGTAGAAGAATTAATCTTCATTTTCGCATTGGTGAGTCGCGAACGCGTATAAGGGATTTGAGGGCATGGATTTTTCTGCTTCGCATTCACATTTTGTGGCTCGTGTTCGCAGAAGGTCGCTTGGTTGTGCTTCGCGTTCGCGTTTTAGGGGTCGCGATCGCGTAGAGTTGTTGGGCGCGTGAAGGTTCCAGAGCAAATGCTCTTCGCGTTCGCGTAGGGTCGGAGGCCTTAGGCTTTGCATTCATGAGTGTGCGGATGCGTCCGCGAAGGGAAATTTTTTTGTCAAGGGAAGTGTTCTCGTCGCGAATGCGGGGGTTTGACCGCATTCGCATAGAAGGATATATCTGATGGGCAAGAGGGTTTTTAATGATATTTTATCCGTGAGCCTAAGTCATTTTCCTCTATTGTTGAATATTTTTAGAGCTTCTTGGGAGCAATTGAAGAGGGACTCGAAGATGAATTATTGGAGGTGAGTTCTATGGACCCGAATCATGGTTATATTGTGAAGTTAGTCCAGAAATTCATGGAAAATTTAGCCAAAAATTTATAAACTAAGGGGTGAGTTTTTATATTCCAAATTGGGATTTGATTGGTCATTTCAGCTCGAATTTAGGAGTTCTTGGTATGTATGCACTTGTGGCGAGATGAGGAATCCGGTAATGTCAGTTTTGTACGCCGGACTGCACGCCGCAGTGGGTACCAGAGTGTACCATCATATGCATTGCAATGCATTCATACTTTTGTGCATTATTCGTGGTTTGTGTTATTTCTTGAGATATTTATTTGCTATTCTGATATTGTCTGATAACTTTTAAAGAGGATAAATTAGAGACAGTGGTAACAGTGACATTGTATGATGTAAACGGGTCAGGTAACAATGGGTGACCAGGAACAAGAATATTGCCTATAGGGCGAGTTTATGAGCTCAATTATGTATACTTGTTTGTGCCCCAGGGGCTGATTTTTGTATTGAATTTCACTACCTGTTCCGCATTTAATTGCTTAACTGTTGGGAAAAGATACATTCAAAAGAGGTTTGAACTGAGTCAAGATACTTTCTAAAGGATTTTCACGTTTTCCCTATTTTCTCAATAGTTACACTGTACTGTACCATATAGCATGTTGATTTGCTCCATGTTGTTTATTGCTGCTCAGTTATTATATACCCTTATTACTCACTGAGTTGCAGTATTCATTTTACTCCCTGCATCTCGTGTGTAGATGCAGGTAATTGTTCACCCTGTAGCGGGTTATGAGCTGATTGGATATCTTACAATCGCAGCAGCGCCAGATGACCGTCAGCGTTCGCGGCACTGTATTTCTTCCGTTGTTATTGAATTCCAATTTGTATATTATTTGTCTTATAATAGTGTTAGGATTCCTTAGATGCTTGTAACTGGTGATACCCCAGTTTAGGTTGTATTTATGCTACTTGTTGTTTGTAAATCATAATAATACTCCCCATTCATGTTTTAAAATGTTCAAGAGAACGATGTGGGTTAGTTGGATGGCATTATCTTCACAAGAGGCGCCATCACGATCGTATAAGGAAATTGGGTCGTGACATGTTCGGGCAGCTAAACGGAGAGTTTTGGGAATTTTGAAATTATAATTATTGCTGCTTCTGGTATTTCCGCTTCTACAGAATTGGGACTCCAGAAGCAGTACCGCATAAGCGAAGAGGAAAGTCGTAGAAGCGAAAAGGGAGCTGGAGGCAGCTTCCGCAAAAGCGGACGTGTGGACCACAGAAGCGGTCCTCTGCAAAATAAGGCAAACCGCAGAAGAGGAAGGAAATCCGCAAAAGCGACATTTTGTATCGTAGAAGCGAAAATAGGCCTGGGCAGAAGGGTTTTAAAAATAACATTTCATCTGCGAGCTAAGGTATTTTCCTCCATTGTTGAGCACCTTGACAACTTTTTGGGAGAAATTGAAGAGGGTATCGAGTGGAGTTTATTGGAGGTAAGACTTTTGAGTTAAAAACATGATTATATTGTGAAATTGGTCTAGAAATTAATGGAAATTGAGCCTAAAACTTATGAACTAGGGCTTGAATTTTGATATTTACCATTAGGATTTGATAGGTCATTTAAGCTCGGATTTGGGAGTTCTTGGTATGTATGGACTCCTGGCGAGATGAGTAATCCGGTAATATGAGTTTTTTAATTTTTCGAGAAGCTGGTCCGGGCTCGGGTTTTTCTAGTTTCGAGATTTTTGCTATTTCTCGATTGTTTTCGATTGGGTATTGTTCCCTTAGCATATTGTGATTTATTTGCTCTAATTTTTGTTACATTCGACGCGCATGGAGGCCGATATTAGGGCAATGGCAACGCGGGCTAGAGATTTTGGCGGTTTGAGGTGATGCTTGAAAATGATATATGAGGGTTTGAAACACCAGATTTCACATTGTAACACTGCATTGTGGCATGACATGCATTCTATGATGTATGCAGGGTCGTTTACTATTGGGTATCGTGACTTGGTCCATCCGGAGTGATATTTCTGCTATATTGGCGATTGAGGCGCATACTTTATTATTGTGAATTGGGTTTATTGCCACGTTTGAGAACTTGTGCCGACCTTTAGATTCCTTAGGGGATCTTCATTTATTTTTTCTCACTTGTTTGCATAAATCATACTCTCAGTCATGTTTTCAATTGTTAAAAATATGATAAGAACAGTATTTTGAGCATGAAATCCTTGAGTGTATCGTTATATGCCTTTTATTGCATTCATGCATTAGTTCATTATTTGTTGTTTGTGTTATTTCTTGAGACATCTATTTACTGTTCTTGCATTGCCTGATCACTCATAAATAGGATAAATTTTAGACAGTGGTAACAATGACACTGTATGATGCGTTTGGTCAGGTAACATTGGCTGACCAGGAACAAGAATATTTCTTGAGGGGCATGTTTCTGTGCGTAGTGTCACTAATTGTTGAAATTATTTTTGCAAGTGTTGGAAGAATCATTTTCAGAAAGAGGTTTAAAACCGAGCCAAAATATTTCTATAGATTTCACAATTTTCATTGATTTTTGTCAAATGGAAAGGCTTTTCATTTATTCGATACATCATGATGATCTGTTATACGTGATTTCTTACTTATCAGTTATTATTTACTTTCAATACTCATTGAGTTGGAGTACTCACTTTATCCCTGCACCTCGTGTGCAGATGCAGGTACTTGTTCACCCGGTAGCTTGTTTTGAGTTGATTGAAGATTTGCTATCATAGATGAGCCAGGTGACCGCTAGCGTCCTGCGACACCGGATTTTCCTACCTTTTAATCTTGAAATTCCATACTGTATATTAATGTCCTCGAAGATGTGTTTGGACTCGTTAGATGCCCGTGACTTATGACACCGCGGTTTGGGCTATTTTGTTTGGGTTGTAGTTCCGCTAATTATTATTTTGAAATCATATTTAGACTGTTTATTCATGTTTAATTATTGTTAGAAAGGCATTTTGAGTGGGTTGGCAGGCCTTGTCTTCACGAGAGGCGCCATCACGGCCTGAGCGGGGCTTGGATCGTGACAAATTGGTATTAGACCCTATGTTACATAGGTCTCACGAGCTATGAGCAGGTTTAATAGAGTCATGCGGATCGGTATGGAGACATCTGTTTTTATCCTGGAGAGGCTGCAAAATCTTTAGGCAAACCTCATATTCATGATATCTTATCATGCATTATAAATTTAGCTTGAAATGCAACTTTTGAAATTCCTTCCACACATTTGCATGTACGCATGAGCACTTAGTATCAGATGTTCCTTGATGGTTTGTGATTCCCCGATCGAGGAACAAGATGGGATTTCTATGAGTTGATGTTGGGCCAGTCTGGGATACTTGAGGCCGAATCATCGCATATGGCTTGAGCACCGAGGTGCTGAATTTGCGACCTAGTGTTATGAACTTGTATGTTCGGTATTGCCACTATTAGTGGGAATGACGGTTGGGTAGCTATGTGGTGAGTATGTTTGTACTGTGAGATGTTTCTATATGACTTGTAAGTGCCGAAGAAGGTCTGTTGGGTGATAGATTAACCATTACGTGTTTGATTTCCATTGTGATTGGATGTGTTGCCCCGGGTTATAGATGCATGAAGAATCTTTTCAACTCTCTAGTAGAGAGTGAAGTAAATAGCATGTTGCGGTTTTAGTTCAGACTCAGAAAGACTAGTCAACTGTGTAAGGTGTATGATGATGGAAGGTATGTGGAAATGATATGTTGAGGCAAAGCAGGTGGGTTATGTCCTGCGGAGTTTCCTGAAGCAGTGTAATCCTTATGTCTATATTAGAAGATCTCATGTGTAAGTGAAATGTATGTGTTGAATTTTGGGAATTTTGGGTCACTTAGGAGAATGGGTTTAATTGTTGCAGAACAAATGAGAAAATTGCAAAAGAGTTATAATACTAGATGATCTATATTTTGACAACTTATAAATGATTGGAGATTAATCTCACTAGGTTATTGTGGCATCAATGGAGTAAAAGTATTATGAGTTAATGAGTATATCTCGATTTGTGGCTTCGATCCAAGTGGGGGAGCCTGTTTTAGGATATTGGTTGCACAGTTAGGTGCTATGTTGGTTTCGGTTTGGGACGTGCGAGTGAATTAGCTACGACTAGAGTAAAGAGGAAATGTTGGCAAAGGTTATATTGTGCTTCATAAGGTAAGGAAACCACATAATGTTTAGAGTTGTTATTGGTAGAGAATGTTAGGTGTATAGAGCAGGAAGGTGCGTTGTTGTATTGGGATGAGGATTTCATTCTGCGGTATCAGAGTGCCAATAAGGCATGGGTGGTTCTGCTCTTGCAGTTTGAATAAGAGTAAATGACTTGCGAGAATGGTTCTAATGTGTTCAATAGTCTGCATGTATCAATTGAGTGTTCTAAAGTTGCATATGGGGTTAGGAACCGAGTTTCATTAGAAGATTTCAAGACTTGTGGTATTCTATGTTAATTATGGTAACCTATGTATCAATATCAGGAAAGTAAAGGAAACGAAGATAGATTCGCAGGTAGTTCTTAAAGACAAGGTAGTCTGGGGCGTAGTGTTTCTAGGAAAATCTGAGAAAGTATTCAGCGACTTATGGGTCACATATGGTAAGCATGGGTTGAAGGATTGTGGTACTACAACAAAGGGAAATATCAAGTCGAAGTCGAATAAGAAGAAATTTAGATAAATGGAGTAGCGTGATAATGGACCGGATCGGCATGGTAAGGGTATAATTAATTCTTGATGTGTATTCGAGGTAATGAGTTAGCACATGTAATTTTGCAGCAATGCTCTTGGGTTTTGACAACTTGCTTAGCATGGTTTAATTAGAAGGATTCAGTCATGGCAGTTTAGTTGGTGTAAATGAAAATTGGAGCTTTCTTGTTGATTGCTACCGTGGTTGAAGAGGTACATCTTCTACAAACTTGAGAGGTATAAGGTATTTAAGGATTTTCTTTTAGATTAGATCAATGAATGTTCGTGATTAGATAAGTTTCAGTTCAGGTTAGAAAGGAAATTCGTGAAACACTTAGGTAGCAGGTAGCCTCAGTTAATCAAGGAAAATGGTACGACTTTTTGAAAGTGATTCGATGGGAGTATATGTTTCAGAGGAAGGGCAATGGTGATTAAGTGATGGTACTTCGGTGCTGTTACGGCACTTCCTTGTTAGATCTACTGGTGATAATCGGGTTTGCTTGGTGGAACGGGGAGATGTATGAGTATGTATCGTGGAATCATTACATATTTAGCTGTGGCTTGTGTTCGGATGGCAAAATTGGGATCAAGTATGATAATTCGTGTGCTATGTGGAATAGGAGGCGGAAGTACTCATATTCGGGCTATTTGTGATGGTGGATCATGTGTATCGGCACCGTTTGGAGACTATTGGGATTTGGAGGCTCGAGTGAATCTTTCGTTGTAGGTATGTTGGATTTTGGATGTGATATTGGAGTTCAGACTGGTTGTCTCAGTGTTGGATTAATTCTAGACTATTGCGTTATGGGATATCCCGGAAATGCCACGGTTTGAGTGGCAAGGTGCATTTTGTTATGTTGTTGTGGAGTGGTTTATCTTTCAAAGACCTAGTGGATGGCTGGGAAGGATTGATTTCCTAATTGGGCCTTCATGATAGATGTCAGTGCAGAGGTTGCTATTGTTTAGCCAGTTACGGCGTTAACAGACTTTTAGGATGCGTGTTGCAGTTTGATTTGACTCGGATGACTCCAAATTGTATTACTGAGGGATAGGTTGACTTGACCGTTGTTGATTTTATCAGCGATCTGGAGAGATCTATGAGTTGTTTTCTACGTTATGAGACGTTAGGATTTGCGGAGTGTGGGGACTTATTGTGAAGTGCTATCGAGATTCATAATGGAACCTCAGTTGTGTTTGAGTTTTATAACTTACAACAAGATATGTAGATATTATTATGCACTCATTACGCTTACGACCGATACTCGGTATTTTGTTGTAATGAGAAAATTTGGCTCGATGCGCATCTCCTAATGTGAAATATTTGTGTGGATCGGGTGTCACACCGCCATGGGTATGTTATTTGGATCGGGTTGTATGCCATAATAGTTTGATGTTGAGAGTAGTTTTCCATATGCTATTTGTATTCCTTGTTTCCTATTTCTAAGAAAAGTCCGTATTGAGTGTTGCTTAGTGAATGGCACCTCGATTGTGTCCTTTCAGAGTTGTATGGTACATATTACTTACTTCACCATCAGTACAATGATTTGTGTCGGTTCCAGATATGAATCGTGTGTGGTTGTGAATTTTGAGAATAGCAATTTCAGATGTCTGATGCAGACTTGTCGTTATATAGGATCGTGCACTGTAGTGAGGCTATGTGGCGATATGACCCTGCGGGTTAGATTTGTGTGCTCTATTCTATTATGTGAGATGGATTCTCAGCCTTGTGTTGTGATAGTACTGAGGTACAACTTTTTCAATTGAGTCATTTTCATGAACAGTGTATATTCAGACCGTTGTTTATGGGAGCGCGTAGTTACGCAAGTTGAGGCTTAGGGCGTATTGATGTGTCATGTCACCAGGGTGATGTGGTTTGTCAGAAGATATCTTTAGGATCATTAATGGATACAAATAAATTTGATTTCAGCTTGTTGAAAGGAGGGTAACGACGTTCAGCTCGGAATCTGCTGTGGTATTAGTCAAAAGGGAAAGAAATGCCTTCATAAATTATTGATCTGAGGAATGCTTATGGTCTACTGTGTGTTTCATTATTATTGGTAGAATATGAAAGTGTTGGAATGATACTTTAACAAATAAGAGGTTTCTATTGGTACATGGTTGTTGTGGACAAGTGCTGTAAATGGGAGTTATAGCTCCATATGTTTGAGCTATGCGGTACATCATATAATTGCACCTATGGTTTCAAGCATGAGTTATTACAGTTTGTTCGGGTTTATTCAGAGTATCGATATGAGATTTTGTTCTTCTTGATGATTCCGGTATTGAAAATGTGGTTCTATGGTTTATGGACTAGGGTGGATTGTGAAATTTTGGTTATATTGTGATATCAGACCTATACGAGATATGGTGACATAGAATCACCCCAGATATATGTTAGAAAATACACTTAACTCTAGAGGGGGGGTGAATAGCGTTATAATAAAAATTAGCGTAAACTTGCGGAATTTAAAAATTGCAGGAAAGAAATAAGTGCGATAAGTAAATAAATAAGAACGAACGCACCGATGTATCCTGGTTCACCACAACCCGTGGCTAGTCCAGTCCCTGAGAGACTCTCTCGAGATTTCCACTAACACTGTTAAGCTTACGGGTGCTCAACAAACCTATACAAACCGAGGACACAAGCTTCAACAACCTTAGCTCGAAGATACAACACTCCAAGACTTCAACCAAAGGAAACACAAGTTCCTTCTTACAATACAAGGGACTAACACTTCCCTTCAAGTGTATAAAACACTGCACTCACTTAAACAATACTCTGTTAATAGAGTAGATATGAGTAAACAGATACGCTCAAGAACGCAACAACTTTCGTCAAGAATTTTGGCTCTCAAAACTTATGTAATGAATAGAAAGTGATGAACAATAGAGTATGCAAGCTATAGCAATAATATGATCAGTTGTTGTCTTTAGAAGACTGATTTGAAGCTGTATTTATAGTTGCAAAATCATGCATTACCGTTGTCTAATTGCCAATTAAGAATTGCTGATTTTACTCAATGACAATCGATTGTTAAAATGCCATAATCGATTGTTTGCCAATCGTTCCAAAAATCATTCCAGATTTACGCTTAACAATCGATTATCTAAGATCAATAATCGATTACTGGCAACGTTCAAAAAATCATTTCCAGATTTTACTTAAAACAATCGATTGTCAGAAATCTACAATCGATTACTTGGCAACGTTCAAAAAATCATTTCCAGATTTTACTTAAAACAATCGATTGTCAGAATTCTACAATCGATTACTTGGCAACGTTCAAAAAATCTTTTTCAGATTTTATTTAAAACAATCGATTATTAGAAATCTATAATCGATTACCTGACGGTTTTTGAAAATATTTTGGCAACGGTCAATTACACAATCGATTATGCTATGAGAACAATCGATTATATATCAGTCTTTGAAAAATCAATTAGACGCTGCCTTAATGCACTCGATTGTTAAAGGTTCACAATCGATTATTTTATGACTTTGAAAATGTCTGATAGATACTGCCTCAACACAATCGATTGTCATAAGTTCACAATCAATTATTTTGTAGCTTTGAAAAACATTGATGTACACTGCCTCAACACAATCGATTGTCATAAGGTTCACAATCGATTGTCATGCAGATTTGAAAAATCTGATGCACACTTCCTTAACACAATCGATTGTCATAAGCTCACAATCGATTGTCATGCAGCTGTCTTAACATAATCAATTATCATAAGTACATAATCGATTATCTTAGTCCAGGTTTTAGAGGCATGTTTAAAAATCGTTTTGACTAAAGTAAATATGCATGATTTAAAATTATTTTGCTTTAAATTAAATATGCATGATTTGATAAAAATGTTTTTACGAGAGAAGCCAAGTCTTGAGTCAAGTTATCGGATCAAGATCACAATTAAAGAACGACTCATGTATAACTTTATATCTTTGCTTGATCTTGGTCTTGTGCTTGAATCTCGTTATATATCAATTGCGCGCTTGTGCTTGGACCTCGTCATATGTCCATTGCGCATAGTTTGTCATTCATCAAAACCTACAAATATTAACACACGTGTTAGTATAGTGCCTTGAGAACGTGTTTCAACAATTTCCCCCTTTTTGATAATGGCAAACTTTAGTCGGGATATGCATATTTGGTAATTCATAATGACGATTCAAGACAAGTAAAGGTATGCAACAATATGCAACAAGTCTCTAGATGTGCAATTAGTTCCCCCTCAACATATGAATTCCCCCTCAATTTATGCCAATAAATATTAAGTGTATAGCCCCTTATTCTTCCCCCTTTTGCCATTAGCAAAAATGAAAAAAGTAAAAGACATAATAAAGCAAATAATATCAACATAATCGATTATTGATACTAGATAATCGATTATATACTAAAGAGAAATCGATTATCCTTAGGAGAAATCGATTATTCTGCATCAATCATTATAATTCCCCCCTGCCTTTAGGGCGATACCTGCAAAAATTCGTTAGACGTCTCCGACGCTCAAGTTAGAAATCATGTGAAAGGGAAAATGCAATGCATGACTTAGATCAACGTGGAGTCAAGAATCCCGAGTTCACTACGAATTTGGAAAAAGGACTCTTTCTCTAAGGGTTTTGTAAAGATATCGGCAATTGATCTTTGGTTTCAACAAATTCAATTTCGACATCCCCTTTGAGAACGTGATCTCTTATAAAATGATGCCTAATTTCAATGTGTTTTGTTCTTGAATGAAGAACGGGGTTCTTCATCAAGCATATGGCGCTAGTATTATCACATCTAAGAGGGATATGATCAAGACTTAGGCCATAGTCCAAGAGTTGTTGTTTTATCCAAAGGATTTGAGCGCAAAAACTCCCCGCGCCTACATATTCAGCCTCGGTTGTGGACAACGCAACACTTACTTGTTTCTTGCTAAACCAAGAAACGAGAGAGCTACCGAGCAAATGGCAAGTGCCACTAGTGCTCTTGCGGTCCAATTTGCATCCAGCAAAATCGGAATCGGAATAGCCAACAAGTTGGCATGAAGAACCTTTGGGGTACCATAGACCCACATTTACAGTACCAACACGATACTTCAATATCCGTTTCACCGCATTTAGGTGAGACTCCTTCGGACACGATTGATAACGAGCGCATAAGCACACGCTAAACATGATGTCCGGTCTACTAGCAGTAAGATAAAGGAGAGATCCAATCATACCTCGATAATTTTTGGTGTCGACTTCCTAACCTTTCTCATCTTTGTCTAGATGATCGGATGTGCTCATGGGAGTGGCCATTGCTTTTGCGTTGGTCATTTCAAATTGTTTCAGCAATTCTTTGCAATATTTAGCTTGACAAATGAAAGTTCCTTCTTTCATTTGCTTTACTTGCAGCCCCAAAAAGAATGTTAGCTCACCCATCATAGACATCTCAAATTCGCTTGTCATTAAATCGGAAAATTCCTTGCACAAAACATTGTTAGTAGCACCAAATATAATATCATCCACATATATTTGAACTAATAAAATATCATTGTTTTTATGCTTAACGAAAAGAGTGGTGTCAACTTTCCCCCTAATGAAATCATTTTCCAAAAGAAATTTACTCAATCTTTCATACCAAGCTCGGGGAGCTTGTTTAAGACCATAAAGAGCCTTTTTAAGTTTGAAAACATGATTTGGAGATTTAAAATCTTCAAAACCCGGGGGTTGTTCAACACATAAACTTCTTCTTGAATAACACCATTTGGAAAAGCACTTTTTACATCCATTTGATTCAAATTGAAATTCATAGATGATGCAAAGGCAAGTAATAAACGAATAGCTTCTAACCTTGCTACGGGAGCATATGTTTCTTCATAGTCAATACCCTCTTCTTGATTGTAGCCTTTTGCTACAAGCCTAGCTTTGTTTCTAGTGATTACACCATTTTCATCTAATTTGTTTCGAAAAACCATTTCGTACCAATTATGGTATGATTTTCGGGTCTTGGCACCAAATCCCAAACGTCATTCCGTTTGAATTGGTTCAGCTCCTCTTGCATTGCCAAGGTCCAAAATTCATCCCCAATTGCTTCGGAGATGGTTGTGGGTTCAATTTGAGAAACAAAAGCAGTATGTCCTAAGGTGTTCTTAAGAGAGTTTCGGGTACTTACCTTTTCTCCAACGTCGCCAATTACCTGTTCGAGAGGGTGATCTTTGATTGTCCTCCATTTGTTAGGCATTTTCGTTTCGTTCTCCAATTGTGGCGCTTCCTCCGATAATTGTTCCAAGATTTCATCTTGAATTTCCTTAGAAGTTTCCTCTTGTAATTTGTCTTGAGGACTTATTGAGTTTAAGATACCTTCAGGATCAGAACCAGAATCCTTTCCCGCCAAGCGAGCATTATTTTCGGAAAACACAATATGAGGGGATTCCTCCACAGTTCCGGTTCTATTATTGAATACCCTATATGCTTTTCTACGTGAGGAATAACCAATAAAAATTCCTTCATCGGATTTGGCATCAAATTTTCCCAATTGATCTTTTCCATTGTTATGAATAAAGCATTTACAACCGAATACTCTAAAATGGGAGATATTTGGTTTCCTTCCGTTGTAGTGTTCATAAGGGGTTTTCATGAGTATTGGCCTTATGACTACTCTATTCAAAACGTAGCATGCGGTACTCACGGCATCCGCCCAAAAATGTTTGGGAATCTTAGCCTCATCGAGCATGGTTCTAGCCATCTCTTCGAGACACCTATTTTTCCTTTCCACCACCCCATTTTGTTGTGGTGTTCGTGGAGCGGGGAAGGTGTGCTCGATACCGAGTTCGGCACAAAAGTCCGCAAAGAGATTGTGATCAAACTCTCCCCCATGATCACTTCTTATTGAAGTGACGGTTGTGTCCTTTTCGTTTTGAACACGTTTAAGAAAATATTTGAAATTATGAAAAGCTTCACTTTTATGAGCAAGAAATAGAGTCCATGTAAATCTAGAATAATCATCAACAATAACAAAAGCATAACGATTTCTACCAAGACTTTCAATGCGAGATGGTCCAAATAAGTCCATGTGAAGTAATTGCAGAGGTCTAGTAGTTGAAACAACATTTTTCGATTTAAAAGATGCTTTTGTTTGCTTCCCTTTTTGACAAGAATCACAAATAGAGTCTTTTTCAAATTTCAAGTTTGGAAGACCTATAACTAAATTTTGTGAAACCAATTTGTTCAAAAGATGCATATTGATGTGAGCTACTCTACGGTGCCATAACCACGTATCATCTTCTTTGCTCATAAGACAATCTACATATTCAGATGAAGAATTTTCGAGATCAACCATATAGATATTATCCATTCTAAATCCACGAAGAATAACTTTAAAATCGCTACAGCGAAAAACTAAGCATTCATTTGAATCAAATAAAACAAGATTTCCCTTGTCACATAATTGACTTATGCTCAAGAGATTATGTTTTAGACTCTTAACTAGCAGTATATGTTTAATGGAAGAGGAGTCATCCTTACCGACCGATCCAATGCCGATAATTTTTCCTTTGTTGTTATCACCAAAAATAACGCTTCCTCCTTCCTTGTGTTCTAATTGAAGGAACTTGGATTCGTCTCCAGTCATGTGCTTGGATCATCCAATATCAAGGTACCAAAGTACACTTGACCCCTTCAAACACACCTACAAAACAGATTAATGAGTTTTAGGTACCCATGCCATTTTGGGTCCTTGGGGGTTAGGCAAATCATAGTGATGTGATTGAGTGTTATGTCTATGTCGTGTAAAACAAGCAGGAGCAATATGTCCAATTCGTCTACAATAATGACAAACAACATTAGGATTATGCATTCGTCTAGGTTGATAGTAATTGGACGGACGAAATTCATTTACTCTATTCTTGATAATATGACTATTGCGCAATTCATGAAAATCATTTCTCCTACTATTTTTTCTAGGATATACAGCGTTTCTAGGATAGTTGTTTCTAGGTTGAAAGCTATTTCTAGGTGTTCTACAAGGTTCAAAATTCCTTCTAGTGTTTGGCCTAGAGTATGCATATTTCTAGAATGATTGTTTCTAGGTTGCGATTGTTGCAAGGTTTATCTTCCACCAACTATGGCAAAAGAAAAGGAAGAAGAAGACAAGCAAATTGAAGACAAGAAAAGTGAAGACTAAACTTTCGTATAAGTCTTGCAAACAAGTATCAAGACAAATGTAGTATTTAGGCTAACATTTTCCAATGTTTTTGTTTTTTAGTTTTGATTAATGATTTTGTTTTATAGTCTTGATTAAGAGTTTTGTTTTTTAGTATTGATTAAAAGTTTTGTTTTTTAGTCATGTATTATTTCAAGAAGTGTAGTATTTTTAGGATAGATTTTAGTCTTATTAGGAAGGGTTTCTTTTGTCTTGATAGTGTAGTATTCATTCCTTGCCTATATATGTAAAGGTTTGTAATTTAGAGAGGAGTTATCAGCTCTTCTTACTCTTGTATAATAAAATTCTCCCTCTTTGAAAAACACTCTCTCTCACATACTCTTATCCTTGCAAAAATCTAGCATCAACTAAGGAAATAATGGAGCAAAATAAGGTACGTAATACTATGACTAGCTAAATTTTCTTTGGCAAGATTTTAGGAAAGTAGTAATAATACTAAAATGATAATGATCCTGTGAACACCGGGAGTTCGGCATAACACATGTTTAAAGGTTTAATAACAGCAAGTATTTAAAGCTAAAGTGGATTTAGCCGTGCACTTTATCCGCTCCAGGCAGGTGGCCGTTTTGCGGTGTTGTGGTGCTTAAATTGGCTTGGGATCCTTACCTGCTTTACTTACTGCTACTGATATTGTACCTTTAGCCCACTGTTATTCAGTCCCCTTCCCTTTTGAGCATTTGTTTTATTAATCCTAGGTTGAGCCTTAGGTTGTTGGGGGTTGGCTTCAACCTTTTCTTTAGGCTCATTCTCAAAGCCTATGCCATGCTTGGTCGACTTCAAATTAACAAGAACTTCATTCAAATTTTTATGAGAAGAATTAAACTTATCTAGGGTGCCCTTAAGTCTTTCTACCTCATTTTTGAGATGCATGCAAGAAGTACAATTTTTACTAGAGCTCTCGGGTTTGTCGGCGCTTCTCTTGCCGAAAAATTTGTTTTCTTCTTTCAACTTCTCATTTTCCAAAATCAGTTTTTCCAAATCCTTTTCTTTCAAAGAGAGTTGTTTTTCAAAATCTTTTTCTTTTAAAGAAGCATTTTCTTTTATGCTTTTAACTGTTTTGGAATCTTTAATAAATTCACTATACAACTCATCAAAAGCATTTTGCATTTCCTCAAGAGAATAGAAACTTTTGGAAGAAATTTGACATACCTCTTCTTGATTGTTTTCGTGAGCCATGAGACAAAGATTTGCGGCTTCGTCTTCTTCTTCCTCACTCGACTCGTCACCGGAGTCGCCTCCCCAAGATATGTATGCTCGTTGTTTCTTGAAGGGTTTCTTCTCCTTTTTGGCATTTGGGCAATTTGATTTAATGTGCCCGGTTCTCCGCACTCATAGCACTTTATTTGATCTCCTTGCTTTTTTCCCTTTCGTTCATACTCTTTTCGCATGAACTTTTGAAATCTATTAATAACGAGTCCGAACTCGTTGTCTCTGTCCTCATCATTTTGAGGTTGGCTTGTGCTTGCCTTGAGAGCGATCTTTTGTTTCCTTTGATCATCAACAAGAGGGTTAAGTATAGTAGATTCATAAGTTTTAAGATTACCTCTTAATCCGTCGATGGTGACATTTGAAACGCCAATAGATTCTTGAATCGCGTCGGCCTTGCATCGCCATGCCGGAGTGAGACTTCGGAGAATTTTTCAGACAAGTTCCTTATCCATGAAGGTCTTCTTAAGAGCATGTAAATCATTGACGATATTTGAAAATCGTTCGAACATCTCATCGACCCTTTCGCCTTCCTTCATGTGAAACAATTCATATGCATGGGTTAGGAAATCAATTTTAGCTTCCCTTACCTGGTCCGTAACTTCGTACGTAATTTCCAGCTTGTCCCACATTTGCTTCGCCGTTGTACAACATGATATTTTCCTGTAATCATCAGCATTTACAGCACAATATAATAAATTAATGGCTTTAGCGTTGTTTTGCACCTTTCGGATATCATCCGCATCATATTCATCTTCGGACTTTGGGACATCTTTATTTTCATCCTTTTTGGTTGGAATTTGTTCTCCCTTCATTATAACCTTCCAAAGATGAAAACTATTTGATTGAACAAATATTCTCATCCTCTCCTTCCAGTACGTATAGTTTGTACCGTCGAATATTGGTGGTCGGGTGGAGCATTGTCCTTCACCTATTCCTGCAAAAGAATCACGAGTAGAAGCCATGGATTGTTTCTCTCAAACTGTTAAGTCTTCAGAGAGTTGGGCTCTGATACCAATTGTTAGAAAATACGCTTAACGCTAGAGGGGGGGGGGGTGAATAGCGTTATAATAAAAATTAGCGTAAACTTGCGGAATTTAAAAATTGCAGGAAAGAAATAAGTGCGATAAGTAAATAAATAAGAACGAACGCACCGATGTATCCTGGTTCACCATAACCCGTGGCTAGTCCAGTCCCCGAGAGACTCTCTCGAGATTTCCACTAACACTGTTAAGCTTACGGGTGCTCAACAAACCTTTACAAACTGAGGACACAAGCCTCAAAAACCTTTGCTCGAAGATACAACACTCCAAGACCTCAACCAAAGGAAACACAAGTTCCTTCTTACAATACAAGGGACTAACACTTCCCTTCAAGTGCATAAAATACTTAGCACTCACTTAAACAAGATTCTCTTAATAGAGTAGATATGAGTAAACAGATACGCTCAAGAACGCAACAACTTTCGTCAAGAATTTTGGCTCTCAAAACTTATGTAATGAATAGAAAGTGATGAACAATAGAGTATGCAAGCTATAGCAATAATATGATCAGTTGTTGTCATTGGAAGATTGATTTGAAGCTGTATTTATAGTTGCAAAACCATGCATTACCGTTGTCTAATTGCCAATTACGAATTGCTGATTTTACTCAGTGACAATCGATTGTCAAAATGCCACAATCGATTGTTTGCCAATCGTTCCAAAAATCATTCCTAGATTTTACGCTTAACAATCCATTATCTAAGATCAATAATCGATTACTGGCAACGTTCAAAAAATCATTTCCAGATTTTACTTAAAACAATCGATTTTTCAGAAATCTACAATCGATTACTTGGCAACGTTCAAAAAATCATTTCCACATTTTACTTAAAACAATCGATTGTCAGAAATCTACAATTGATTACTTGGCAACGTTCAAAAAATCTTTTTCAGATTTTATTTAAAACAATCGATTATTAGAAATCTATAATCGATTACCTGACGGTTTTTGAAAATATTTTTGCAACGGTCAATTACACAATCGATTATGCTATGAGAACAATCGATTATATATCAGTCTTTGAAAAATCAATTAGACACTGCCTTAATGCACTCGATTGTTAAAGGTTCACAGTCGATTATTTTATGACTTTGAAAATGTCTGATAGACACTGCCTCAACACAATCGATTGTCATAAGTTCACAATCGATTAATTTGTAGCTTTGAAAAACTTTGATGTACACTGCCTCAACACAATCGATTGTCATAAGGTTCACAATCGATTGTCATGCATATTTCAAAAATCTGATGCACACTGCCTTAACACAATCGATTGTCATAAGTTCACAATCGATTGTCATGCAGCTGTCTTAACATAATCGATTATCATAAGTAAATAATCAATTATCTAAGTCCAGGTTTTAGAGGCATGTTTAAAAATCATTTTGACTAAAGTAAATATGCATGATTTAAAATCATTTTGCTTTAAATTAAATATGCATGATTTGATAAAAATATTTTTACGAGAGAAGCCAAGTCTTGAGTCAAGTTATCGGATCAAGATCACAATTAAAGAACGACTCATGTATAACTTTATATCTTTGCTTGATCTTGGTCTTGTGCTTGAATCTCGTTATATATCAATTGCGCGCTTGTGCTTGGACCTCGTCATATGTCCATTGCGCATAGTTTGTCATTCATCAAAACCTACAAATATTAACACACATTTTAGTATAGTGCCTTGAGAACGTGTTTCAACAATATATACTTGGTAAATCTATTCAGCTATTGGCTTGTTCATGGAGCAGCTCTAGGAACGTTCGAGGATGAACGTGTGTTTAAGTGGTGGAGGTTGTAACGACCAACAGGTCGCTTTGAGCTTTTACATTTTTATCTCCAATTCTCGGGCATGACTTACCCTATTTTACGCATTATGACTGATATGGATCATTGGTTCGAGTTTCAGGAAAACCAGGACGAATTTGAAAGAATAGTTATAGTTGGAAAACTTTGAATTTGAAAGATTTGACCAAGAGTTGTGTTATGTGTATACGAGCTCAGATCGGAGTTTCTATGAGTTTGCTAGCTCCGTAAGGTGATTTAGGAAGTAGGAGCGCGATCGGAATTGGTTTTGAATGCCGGGTGTTGAATTTTGCTTGAATTGGCGAAACTAGTATTTTGGAGATTTGTGGTTGATAGGTGAGATTTTTATACGACAGTCAGAATGGAATTCTGAGAGTTGTTGTTGCTTCGTTAGGTTATTTTGGATATATGTAAAAAATTTCAGGTCATTCGTAAGTCGTTTCGTTGGGTTTCTGATCGAATGCGTGTTTCAGAAGTTTTCAAAGAACTTAGGCTTGAATCCAATGTGAATTCGATGATTTTAGGGTTGATTGAGACGTTTTGATAATTGGAACAAGTTTAAATAATGTTATAAGATGTATTTGTGTTTTTGGTTGAGGTCTCGGGGTCCTCGTTTCACGACCCGATTCCCAACCCAGTCGTGATGGGGCCTCTCATGAAGACAAGGCCAACCAACAAAATAACAACGTATCCTTACTTAATTGTTAAACATATAGGAAATGATAATTACGAGTTAATGTCATTAATAAATGAGGTTTAAACCCAACCAGGGTGTTACAAGTCACGAGCATCTAAAAAAAATGGAACACCACTGCAAGGCTAATAATATATACAAAATAAGATTTAGAATCCAAAGATGAAGTCCAGTTCCGTGAACGTTGGCGGTCACCTTGCTCTGCTACAACCGTATTACCTTTAATCTGCTAATAACCCGCTACTTAGCAAATCTTCCCTGAAACTGCATGTGCATAGAGTAAAGTGAGGACTCCAATTCAGTGAGAAATAAGAGTAAATAATAATTGAGCTGCAAGAAAACACGTAAAATCACTGAATCATGCAATATGGGACACCACAAGTCTTTTTAGAAAACAGTAAGTCCGAGAAAGATCCTTTGAAAATATCTAACTCAGTTAAAAAAATATCATTTTTCCAAAAGTCGAGCAAGTGACTGCACAATCAGATATTGCAATTCCGCACATAAAACAACCCCTTGGGCACATCACTCCATTAACAATAACACCAGGGATCTGGTAGCGGTGGAAGAAATAGCATGGATGCCAATGATATGAGAGTGTTGAATGCCATGCTACGTAGTAAAAACATCAACCAATGCGTGAATGCAATGCAATGCACATGACCGATGCGGCTTACAACCCGATCCATTTGGGTACCCACGCTCACTGTAGGGGTTCAGACTCTGGAGGGGCTCCTACAACCAAAGCGCAATATCAATATCACTCTGCTGCGGCATGCATCCCGATCCATGCACAGTCCATATATGCACAAAAGGCACTTGGGCGATATTAAAATAATAGTTCTCTGCTCAAAACGCCACAAAAACATCATTTAAGTTTTCAAATTCTTAGAAACATGGCTGAGTTTGCAAAACAATATTTAAACCCTTGACCGAGATCAAATAATATGCAGAGAAATGCAAAAATAGTGATATCAGTCCTTAAAAGGTTCAAATAATCGGTACGAAGCCCAACACATGGCATTTAGCCCAAATCATGATCATATCACGTAGTTTCAATCAAAAACATGATAAAATCAACAATCAGGACAGACGAATGTCACAATCCCTAATGGTGCTCTACCCCACGCCCCTATTTGGCGTGCAAGTCACCTCAATACCGCTCTATGATGTGCAAATCCGGGGTTTCAAACCCTCAGGATATCATTTACAAGTATAATTACCTAGAACCAGAAAAAACTCAAGCCCACGACACCTTTTCCCCTCAAACCAGAATCTATGCGCGTCGAATCTAACCAAAAGCAGAGCGAATGCATCAGGCTATGCCAAGGGAACAATGCCCAATCGAAAATAGTCAAAATATAGGAAAAATCTCGAAACTAGCAAAACCAGAGCTTAAGGGCCACTTTTAAAAAAATTACGAAACTCATATTACCGGATTCCTTGCCTCACCACGAGTCTGTACATATACAATTCACCAAAATCAGAGTTCAAATGCCCTTTCAAATCCCAAATTTTCATTTTAAAAACCAAGCCCTAGCTCTTCAAATTTTTACCCAATTTTCCAAGAATTAAAGGTTGATTCTTCAATAAAATAGTGTTTCTAGGACACGAGACTTACCTCCAATCAATTCCAATTAAAACCCTCTTCAGTTTATACCAAAAAACTCTCAATATGGTTCAAAAATGGAGGAAATGATAAATGGGTCGTGGATGAAATATCATAATTAAACCCTTTTGATGCCTAGTTTTCCTTATATGGGAACGCGGTCAAGACCCCCATGTTCGCGATGAACAAATTATTGCTGACCAACAATTTACTCTACGCGAAGGCATAGCACTGAACGCGAAATCGATCCTTTGAGTTCTCCCACTATGCGAACGCGATACCCCAGATGCGAACGCGATGCACTAGGTCCTCCTCTTACGCGAACGCGACTACCACATCGCGAACGCATTGAACAAACTACGCAGGGCCTCAAGCCCTTCTATGCAAACGTGAGGCCATTATCTCGAACGCGATGACCCAGAACTTACAACTACGCGAACGCGTAGACCCCTCAGCGAACGAGAAGGCCAAAAGTGGCCTCCAATGGCTATTGTATTTCTGCAATATTCCAAGTCCAAGATTCTTCCGTTTAGCCATCAAAAATCTCCCCGAGGCCCCTGAGACCTCAATCAAAAATACCAACATATTCGAAAACATCATACGAGCATGTTCCAACCACCAACACACGTCAAACCACACTAAAACCATCAATTCACATGGGATGCAAGCCTAAGTTTCTTAAAAAATTTCGAGATGCACTATCGATTAAAAACTCGACCAAACGATGCCCTAATGACCTGAAATTTTCACACATATCCAAAATAACCTAACGAAGTTATTGCAGCTCTCAGAACACCATTCCGAACATCGGATCAAAATGCCACCTATCATCCGGAATTCGCTAAAATACTAACTTCGCCAAATCAAGCCTAATTCTACATGGGACCTCCAAAATCAATTCCGCTCGCACTCCTAAGTCACTAATCATCCCCCAAAGCTAACCGAATCACCTTAAATCACATCAAAGCCATCTAACTCAATAGTCATCATTCGATTGACTTTTCCAACTTAAGCATTTCTTAAAGAGACTAAGTGCCTCATTTCTTATAAACACCATTCCAAATCAACTCTCACACACCACATACCGATAATGAAATATGAAGAAGCGTGAAATGGGGAAAATGGAGCGGTAACAAATAAGACCACGGGTCGGGTCGTCACATCCTCCCTAACTTAAACAAACGCTCGTCCTCGAGCGTACGTAGAGTTGTACTAGAAGCCAACCAATAGCTCAATGACCTTACCAAGCATATACACGGGTGATCCCCCGTCACCCTATCTCACATAGGTCCGATAATACAACACAACTCAAATTTCACAGTCCATTTAGATAATAACCCGTGGAACCATAGTGCTCTTTCCGAAATTATACACAAAATTAACCCGAACCAGCTGTAATAACCCATACCTACAACCTTCGATGAAATCTTACAATATACCACACAATCCAACACTTGAAATGATAGTCTCTGTTCACAATCGTTGCCCACAATACCCAAATGCCGATAGAAACCCTCTTATTTGGGTAAAGTGTCATTCCAACACTTTCATATACTGCCAACGGTAAACGAAACACGCTATAAACTGTAACAGTTTCTCAGATCAACCATTCATGAAGTCACTTCCCTTCTAACTACTACCACAACAGATTTTCGAGCCGAACCTCGATATTATCCTTCCAACAAGCTGAAATCAAATCTGTTCGTATTCATTAATGACCCCCAACGATCATATCGGGTCCAACACACCATAGTGGTGATAGGACACCTCAATATAAGCCCAAGCCACAACTTGCATAATACACACACCAAAAAGAAATGGTCTGAACATACTCAAGTCTTGACAACTGGCTCAAATGAAAGAGTTGTACCTTAAGCTCATCAATACCATTACAACACAAAGCTGAGACCCCGTCTCACATAATAGAAATATAGTACCTGAATCCTCATAAAAAGGTCATAACTCCACGTAGCCTCGATACAATGCGCGATCCTATCTAAACACAGTTACACATAAAACACCTCAAGTTACTATGATCCAAATTGCCAGCTACGCACAATTTGATATCTGAAGCCAAAGCAATTCATTACACATATGGTAAAACAAATAACACATGACACGCAGCCCGATGGTCGTAACCAATACTTCACTAACTGGGAAACACCCAATTACTTTTCCCGCTCGACTTCAACTATGAATCCCAAAAAGAGACGTATTACATGTGCCCATAACTAACAAATCATAATGACTCAAAACACCGAAAGGCAACTCAAAACTCTTTTCAAATCACTGACAAGCTCAATAATATTGACTCACCCTATCCCTCAACATACAATTCGAGGCCAACCAAGACAACTCAAACTGAACTCGTAGCCACATCGGACTGCCAATGAACTCATTACCAAGAAAGCCCGAAGCTGCTCCTTAAACTACTACAACTCCTGCTGGAACTGTAGGATATGGTACCCGGTACAAATCAATACCGAAATCCACAATCTTGTATGGAGACATGCGAGACCACAAGAAACACTTTCAAAAAAGTCCATCAACACCAGAAGTGAATCAAAGGTAGAAACCTCTGCACTGACATCCACTATGAAGGACCGATTAAGAAAAGCTATACTTCCCAGACGTCCACTGCATCCTTGAAATATATCCACTCTGCAAGAACATAATCCAATGCACCTAGCCACACAACCTGTGGCATTACCGACATATCCCGTAGCATAATAGTCTAGAATAACCTTTAACTAAGATAACCAGAATGAATTTCAACATCACATCCAAAATCTAACATATCAGCAAATAAAAGTCCACTCTAGCCTCCAAATCCTAATTGTCGCTAAACGGTGCGGAATACACACGATCCACACCCACGACATAGACTGTATCTGAGAACCCCTATTCTCCAACTCCATATAACATACAAATCATTATTCCTGACCCTACATTTTACCGTATGAATACATATCACACATCAAGTACCCATTCATTCCACGAAGATACTCTAAAATTTTATTGTGCCATCATCAAACACAAATATCAACAGTCGGTCCAACAAAAAAAAGCCGCAACACAACCGAAGTATTATTGATTTACATCACCTTCCAATTTTAGTGAACGCATACCCCTATCAAATAACTATAATAGCAATACCATCTTCTTTAATAATTTGAATATCGATTCTTAAATCACATGTAGCTGCCCGTGTTGCTTAAGAATTTAATGACTTTCCATTCTGAACTAAACTGAAACCTTACACACACAAATCCCAATCCTTCACAACATATCACATATACCATACCACACTAGGATAAAATGAGAACTCCATCTCCCTTTTCCTAACCACAAACATCTACGAAGTACCATATATCCCCCTGGCAAAATTTTTGCTTCACTGTGCCATCCTCGGCTCATTTTTCTGCAACCAGAACTGATCCATCAGCATATCTCAAAACGGAACCAACATAGAACATGACCGTGCAATCAGCTAATCATCAGTAACCTCCCCAACTTGGCTCGAAGCCATATATTGGGACACACTCCATATCTCATACCATTTTTACTCTAATGATGCAACAATATCATAGAGAGATTAAACTCGAATCATCAACAAGTTCATGAAAACACAGACCATCTCGTGCTGTAATCCACTGTACTTCTCGCATGCATCTCTACATTCATCGAGTCCACTCTCTTAAGAGACCCAAATTTTTAGATTACAACACATAGCCTTCAAATACGCATGAGACCTTCTAACACATGCATAAGGATCATACCACTTAAGAACACTCCGCAGGAGATATCCCACCTACTTTGCCTCAATTTAGGACTTTTATTATTTCCACCATCATATCCACTACACAACCATTAGTCTTCCTGAGTCTGAACTCAAACTGCAATATGTTATTTACTTCACTACCAACTAGGGGACTTTAAAAGATTCTTCACACGCCCAAAACTTGGGGCTACCCATACAATCACAATGAAAATCAAACACTTAATGGTTCATCTATCACCCAACAACCTTCTTCGACACATTCAAGTCATTTAGATACACCAAGCGGTACTAACATGCTCATCATATGGATATCCAACTACCATTTCGGCTAATAAGGACAATACCGAGCATACATGTTCAAAACACTTTCTCACCTAATCACCACCTCGATGCTTAATCCATAGGCAAAGATACGTCCCCAAGTCCTCTAGACTGAGCCAACATCAACTCGTAGAAATCACTTCTCGCCACTCGATCGGGGAATCACAAGGCATTAAGATAGATCTAATACTGAGCGCTCATGTGCGCATACAATTGCGTGGAAGGAATTTCAAGAGTTCCCTTTGTAAGTTGAATCAAGGACGCATGATAAGAATTCAAGAATGTGATGTTTTCCTAAAGGTTTTGTAGCCTCTCCAGGATAAATACAGACGTCTCCGTACCGATTCGCGAGACTCTTCTAAACCTTCTCATGAGTTGTGAGACCTAGTAACTTAGGCTCTAATCCCAACTTGTCACGACCCATTTCCCAACCCGGTCATGATGGCACCCCTCGTGAAGACAAGGCCAGCCAACAGCATAACAATGCCTCTTTGCTTATTAAACATAAAAGAAAGGATAATTACGACTTAATGGCATTAATAACTGATGTTTAAAACCCAACACAACCCAAACGGGGTGTTAGAAGTCATGAGCATCTATAGAAAACTGAACACCACTACAAGGCCAATAATATATACAAAATAAGATTTAGAATCAAAAGATGATGCCCGGTGCCACGAACGCTAGCTCTCACCTTGATTCGCTACAATAGTATTACCTTCAATCTGCTCACAACCCGCTAACGGGCGAATCTTACCTGCAACTGCACGTGAGGTGAAGGGTTTAAAGTGAGTACTCCAAATCAGTGAGTAATAAGAATAAATAATAACTGAGCAGCAAGAAAACACGTAAGAGCACTCCATCATGCAATATAGGACATCACAACCCTTTTTAGAAAACAGTAATTTCGGGAAAGATCCTTTAGAAAATATCTGGCTCAATTAAAAACCTCTTTTAAAATGTCCTTTTTCCAAAAGTCGAGCAAGTGAATACATAATCAGATAGTGCAAGTCCGCACATACGACAACCCCTTGGGCACATCACTCTATTAACAAATAACACCAGACATCTGGTAACATTGCAAGAAATAGCGTGGATGCCAATGATATGAGAGTGCTGAATGTCATGCCATGTAATAGGAACCAATGTGCGAATGCAATGCAATGCACATGACCGCTGTGGCATACAGCCTGATCCATTTGGGTACCCGCGCTCACGGTGGCGGTTCTTACTCAGGAGGGACTCCAACAACCCAAGCGCAATATTAATATCACACTGATGTGGCGTGCAGCCCGATCTATGCACAGTCCAGAAATGCATGTAAGCCACTTGGGCAATATTAAGATAAAAGTTCTGAGCTAAAAACGTTAGTGAAACACCATTTAAGTTTTCAAATTCTTATATAGATGACTGAGATTGCAAAAAAATATTTAAAACCTTGGGCCGAGATCAAATAATATGCAAATAAATGCAAAAACTATGATATCAATCCATGAAGGATTCGAATAATCGACACGAAGCCCAACACATGACAATAAACACAAATCATGATAATATTAAGTAGTTTCAGTCAAATACGTGCTAAAATCAACAATAAGAACAGACCAATGTCACAATCCCCAATGGTGCTCTACACCCACGCCCCTATGCGACGTGTATGTCACCTCAATACAGCACTATGAAGTGCAAATCCAGGGTTTCAAAACCTCTGAATATCATTTACAAGTATTACTCACCTCGAACCGGTGAAATCTCAAGCCCGAAATGCCTTTGCCTGTGAAACCGGCCTCTACACGCGTCGAATCTAACCAAAAGTAGAGCGAATGCATCACACTATGGCAAGGGAATAGTGCCTAATCGAAAAAAGTCAAAATATAGAAAAAAACTCGAAACTAGCAAAACCCAAGCCCTGCGCAAACTTCTCAAAAAATTACAAAACTCACATCACCCGCTCGTCTCGCCACGAGTCTATACATATAAAATTCACAAAAATCGGAGCTCAAATTCCCATTCAAATCCCAAATTTTCATTTCTAAAACAAAGCCCTAGCTCTTAACATTTTCACCAAATTATCCAAGAATTAAAGGTTGATTCTTTAATAAAATAGCAATTCTAGGTCATGAGACTTACCTCCAATCAATTCCCGTCAAAACCCTCTTCAATTTCTACTAAAAAGCTCTCAAGGTGGTTCAAAAATGGAGGAAATTATGAATGGGTTGAGGATGAAATATCATAATTAAACCCTTCTGATGCCCAGTTTCCGTTCTATGCGAACGCGGTCAAGCCTCCCGTGCTCCTGCTGAACAAACATTTCCGAACAACAATTTACCCTACACAAACGCGATTATTTGAGTCCTCCCTCTATGAGAACGGGATACCCCAGACGTGAATGTGGTGCATTAGGTCCTCCTCTTAAGTGAATGCGACTCCCACATCGCGAACACACTGAACAAACTAGGCAAGGCCCCCAGACCCTTCCACACAAACGTGAGGCCATTATAACCAGCACGATAACCCATAATTTACAAATTACACAAACATGAAGATGCCTCTGGTTTGCAACAGCTGTTGCATTTATTCAATATTCCAAGTCCAAGATTCTTCCGTTTAGCCATACGAAATCTCCCCGAGGCCCCCGAGACCTGAACCAATAATACTAACAAATCCCAAAACATTATATGAACCTGTTCCAACCATCAACACAAGTGAAACCACACTAAGATAATCAATTCACATAAGATTCAAGCTTAAGTTTCTTCAAAACTTCCGAAAAGCACTATCGATTAAAACCCCGACCAAACGATGTCTGAATGACCTGAAAATTTGCACACATATCCAAAATCACCTAAAAAATCTACTGCAACTCTTGGAACTTCATTCCGACCCTGAATCTAAATCCTACCTACCAACCAGAATTCGGCAAAATACTAACTTCGCTTATTCAAGTCTAATTCTACTGGACCTGAAAAATCAATTCCGTTTGCACTCCTATGTCACAAGTCATCCCCCGAAGTTAAACCAATAATTAGAAATCATATTCGGGCCGTCTAACACAATAGACAAAGTTCGATTGAGTTTTTAAACTTAGGCTTTTCGGAAAGAGACTAATTTCCTTATTTCATATCATCATAATTCCAAATAATCTGTCATCCATCACATAACGATAAAGAAATATGAAGAAGCAATACACGGGAAAACTAGTGTGGTACCACATGAGACGACGACTCGGGTCGTCACATTTCGGGGTGAGCTTGGGTGGCTAAACGGAGAGTTTTGGGACTTATGAAATTATAATTGCTGTTGCTTCTTGTATTTATGCTTTTGCGGAATTGGGACAGTAGAAGAGGTACCGCAGAAGCGAATGGGAATGTCGCAGAAGCGAAAAGAGAGCTTGAGGCCGCTTCCGCAGAAGTGGACGTGTGGACTGCAGAAGCGGTCTCGCCTTTGCAGAAAATGGACAGTAGAAGCAGTATTGGGCTATATGAGAGAAAACATAGAAGCGGAAGGAAATCCATAGAAGCGGGAGTCGTACAAGAGGAAATTGGCCTGGGCAGAAATATTTTAAAAATAATATTTCATCCGCGAGTTAAGGGTCTTTTACTCCATTGTTAAGCACGCTGAAAGATTTTTGGGAGCAATTGAAGAGGGTCCCAACTGGAGTTTATGGGAGGTAAGACTTTGAGTTAAAAACATGATTATATTGTGAAATTGGTCTAGAAATTCATGGAAATTGAGCCTAAAACTTATGCACTAGGGCTTGAATTTTGATATTTACTCTTAAGATTTAATAGGTTATTTAAGCTCGGATTTGGGAGTTCTTGGTATGTATGTACTCTTGGAGAGATGAGGAATCCAATAATGTGAGCTTTCTAATTTTTTGATAAGCGGGTCAGGGGCTCGAGTTTTTCTAGCTTCGAGAATTTTGCTATTTCTCAATTGTTTCTGATTGGGTATTGTTCCCTTAGCATATTGTTATGTATTCACTCTGATTTTGGTTAGATTCGATGTGCGTGAAGGCCTATTTGAGGGGCAAAGTCTATGCAGGCTAGAGATTTTGCTAGTTTTAGGTGAGTAATGCTTGTAAATGATATATGAGGGTTTGAACCCCGGATTTTAGAAGATCTACTGAAGTACCAAAGGCGAACGGGGCTCCCAGCCCTGGACGTCTGGCAGAATGCTTGGCCGCTACAGAACACTTCGCCAAACCGAGAAGCTGCATCATCCATAACGGGATGCACATTCTCAATATAACGATAGATGTCACTGTTTAGGAAAGCTTCTTCTTTAGATTGAGAGGCGGGAGGTTACCGGCTTTCTTCGAAGTTAGGTTAGGGTTTGGGGAAAGGCTTTCACCCAGAGATTCCACCTCAACTGAAAGCGAATACGGCTCGGTATTAAGAGAAAGACTGCCATCTCAGGCATACCATCGACAGAGTAACCGACTTAACTGTAGAGCCTAAACAGCATTGAGGATTAGTCCACCGGTCGACAAACGGCTTCTATCTACAGGTGCTTTCATTATGGATCGGTCGATCTAAAAGGATCCAGCCATAGGCCTGACCGGATATCGTTTGTCCACAAACAAAACAAAAACAACTCCTGAGATATAGTGGAAACATTTTGTTATGGTGGAGGGTGGGGAGTGAAAAGACCAATGCAGCAGAGAACGACTGCATGAATCGGAATCCACTTATTAAGACAGACGACCGAGAAAGAAAGGCTCCGAGTTCAAGGCTTCCTTGATTGGTACTACTGGCTTGTCCATCTACTGGGTGGGACTACTCCGACATATTCGGTGCTACGCCCCTATTATCCCGTCCTCACCTGATCTATCAGCTGAGTAGTAAGCCTCCTTGGGATAATTATCAATATCTCTTCCTATCAAAATGAGATTAGGAGGGCACCCTTTTTAAAGAAAACCCACAACCCCTTGGGGTTATCCTGCACTTGGAACAGAAAGATTCGATTCTGACTTCGTAGAGCCGGTGCTGCTGTTGCCTGCGCGTAGGGCCGTCCCCCACTCCCGTCCCGGGGCGCTAAGAGTTCCGTGCCTATAGTCATTCCTCTCTCTGGTAGCAATCCGGTCTCCAGTCGATGGTACTATTTAAACGAGAATGCAGTGTCGTCCAGCGCACTTGACCACTGCGATCGGATATCAAATGCGAATTGATGTTGAGATGGAGTCCTTACGGAGGTACTTCTATTATCAGATGAGGCAGAATCAGAACTTGGAGATCAACCCCAAGGACTGACTGCGAGAGCAAGCATTCAGGCACCAAAGACCTCTAACTATGCTCCTCAGCCTAGGCAAGCAAAATCCCATTTGCCTAATACGTACTACTGTGCAGCAGATGATTTAGCTGCCGTTATTCCTCCACCAGCTTCTTCTTGGCATCAAGCCAGCCCTTATTCCTTGCATCAACAGGCAATCCCGCATAAAAGAGTTCCTTGTAAATAAAATAAATCTTAATCTTAAATTAAATAAACAAGTAAAGACCCCTCCCCAAAAAAGAAAGTGACCAATCTTTCTGTGGAGGCGGCGAAGGTATACCTTCTTTGATTCGTTTTAGACCGGCCAACGAATTAAAAGCACTTTGACCCTAGCTGTGGCACTTTCGGAAGGGGGAATCAGACTAGGCTGTCACTGTTCTAGAAGAGGAAGCGTAGCTGGCACGCCGATCCCCAATCTCCCAGTATCAATATTTCGGCTGCTCCAGCCGCCCCCCGACGCGCACTTGTATGGTCTGGAGAGGCTTACTTATCTTATAGTTTAGGGGATTTATCCGTCTTTGGTTTCATTGCTAGTTGTTTTGGCTGGTTCAATAATACCGCTTATCCTAGTGAATTTTACGGACCTACTGGACCGGAAGCTTCTCAAAGACCTTATTCACATAGCGAAGAAAGGCCGAGTGGAAGGGGGCAGGCAGCTGGCTGCTTCTTTGCCATGCGCTTTGCTTCTCTTTATTTTATAGAAGAAAGAGACCAAATGAGAGTGAAAGGCAAGGGCAAGTGATAGAAAGGAGAGTCCCTCGCGCCCCAGAGTTCTTATGAAGACTCTGGTGGTGCATGTGTATGATTTGCCCCCCCATAAGCACCAAGGAAGCGGTCAGGCAAGGTTATCGTCAGACAATGTAGTGCAAGCGACGGGTAGCGCTTGCCATATGAAGAAGGCGACTACAATGGGAGACGAAGGCGACGTGGGCTTGCCATATAGATGTAGCGCCCGCCGATCAAGGAGCAAGGCTGCTCGTGATAGGCAACGCTTTAAGCCGCTATCGTTCGGCTCGGATAAGTCAAGTTCCTTCTAACGGAGTCAGACCCAACGACACTCTCTTAGTATAAAGCGGAGCAGGACCGTTGGCCTGATCTGACTTCCGGGATGAGATATTTATTGAATAGAAAGAATGAAACCAGTACCAGCTTATCGCCAACCGTGCTTCCTACCAACTCCGCTAACCCAAATCCCATGCCAACATAAGGCCACGGTAGATGGCCCAGAATTCAGCCACATTTTTATAAAGAGGGATGGATTTCGGCCTTGCTTTGAGTCGTCAGGCTAGTAAAGCGCAACTTCTAAAACGATCGTTAAGGTCATTCACTCGGTGGCTCTGCTACCGATGGATCAAGATATGCTGCCTGCCTATCATGCCAAAGGCGCCGGAAGTGTTCGGGCACGAACAGCTGAAGCATATTGTTCTACAAAGGTACCCGGGATGGATAGGGTCAAATTCAACCCTGCCGGAGTGCAGTTCCCCATCCAGCACTTAACCGACGAAAGAGAGGGGAACGCAGCCCCCGCCGCCATATGAGTCGGAGACTATTATAGTTTTTGACTGAATACAAAGTTTTAGACCCCTCCCAATCAGTCCCAGAAACAGGCCTTCAAACGCGTTTTTATGGTTTTATTCTTTTATCTTATTTCCGGTTAAAAGCCTTTTCTGGAAGCATTATGTTGAGTCACTCCAAGAGTAGAAAGCCAGGATGGCTTGGTAAGCAAGCAATCCGTTATGTGGGCGCCAACTCCAAGTTCCTTCTCTTCTTTCTTTTTTCAAGTCACGATCAGAATGGTGGCACCTTTATCCGGCCTAAGCCTAAACCTCTTCAAGCTTGCCTGCCCTCAGTCTCCGGACAAGCTTGAGGAATATTTCGTCTATTAAGGATGATTCCCCGAATACCTGAAATAGAGATAATCACAGAAAATGTGAAATATTTGATAGGATCCATTTCGGGAACGTAGAATGTAAGAGAAATTCAAATGTGAAACAATACTGTGGCGAGACATGCATTCTATGATAAATGCGGGGTTGATTACTATTGGGTATCATCAGTTGGTCCATTCATATTTTTGCGATATTGGCGATTGAGACGCATATTTTATTATTGTAAATTGGGCTTTTTGCCAAATTTGGGGCCTTGTGCCGACTTGTAGAATCCTTAGGGGATATTCATTTGTTTTTCTTCACTTGTTTGCATAAATTGTACTCTCAGTCATATTTTCAAGTGTTAAAAATATGATTAGAAGTTTATTTTGAACATGAAATCCTAAATAAAAATGAATATGAGGGTTGAGATCCCTACACTACGTAATACCGGAGTGGCTGCGCATTTATTTGACTGAGATGGGTTGAGTACCCAATAGTGAGGATATTTTTTCCTATGATATGGATCGGGTTGCACACCACATAAGTGCTACATTGATATTGAGGCTGAGAGCCTATATGATTCCACGAGATGGCTGATATTGCGCTTGGGCTGTAGGAGAACCTCCAGAGTCTATACACACCCCCAGTGAACTATGTCGATGATATATAAATGGACGGGGTTGCATGCCGCATCGGGTACTAGAGTGAATTGTTATATGCATTTCATTGCATTCATGCATTTGTTCATTATTTGCTATTTAAGTTTATTCTTGAGACATCTATTTGCTGTTCTGGCATTATCTAATCACTCCTAAATAGGATAAATTTTAAACAGTTGTAATAATGACATTTTATGATGCGTTTGGTCAGGTAACGTTGGCCGACCAGGAATAAGAATATTGCCCGAGGGGCATGTTTCTGTGCATCGTGCCACTAATTGTTGGTATTATTTTTTTAACTGTTGAAAGATTCATTGCCAAAAAGGTTTAAAACTGAGCAAAAATATTTCTAAATATTTCACAGTTTTCATTGATTTTTCTCAAATTGAAGGGCTTTTTATTTCTTCGATACAGCATAATGATCTGTTATACGTGATTTCTTACTTCTTAGTTATTATTTGCTTTCATTACTCATTGGGTAGGAGTACTCACTTTACTCCCTGCACCTCGTGTGCAGATGCAGGTACTTGTTCACTCGGTAGCGGGTTTTGAGTTGATTGAAGATTTGCTATCATAGCTGCGCTAGGTGACCGCCACCGTTCGCAACACCGGATTTTCCTACCTTCTTATCTTTAAGTTGCATACTGTATATTAATGGACTTGTAGATATAGTTGGACTCTTTAGATGCTCGTGACTTGCGACTCCCCGATTTGGCCTGGTTTGTTTGGGTTGTAGTTCCGCTAATGGTTATTTTAAAATCATATTTAGATTGTTTATACATGTTTAATTATTGTGAAAAAGGAATTTTGATTTGGTTGGTTGGCCTTGTCTTCACGAGAGGCGCCATCCCGACCGGAGCGGGCTTTGGGTCGTGACAAAAGTAATATAAAATATATGTATCTTTGCTTTATTTTAATAATTTCTTGTGAATTGGTCTGTTCTACACACATAAGTACGAATAAGGATTAAAAAAACTCAAGTGTCAATTGAACTGTCAATTTAATTTTCAAAGGATAAAATATTCTCATGAAAAAATGAGAGGGATGAAATTCTAAGCTGCTATTAGGTCTATATAGAACTGAACTGGGAAACAAAGATAAAAACTAATAAGCATACATCAACTAACTAAAACTTAATGACAACTAAACTTTACATGCACAATAATCAGAATGTTATGTGACGACCCGATCCGTCGTCACGTGAGATATAGCTTTGTTTCCCTCATATTATATTCCTTTATGCTTCATTATCGGTATTTGAGTTGATCGAGTAGAATTGGATTGGGCTTAAATGGAAATAAGACACTTAGTCTCTTAAAGGAAAACTTGTTTTGTAAAAGTCAACCGGATGTTGACTATTGAGTTAGAGGGATCACATGTAATTTACGCTGATTTGATTAGCTTCGTAGGATGATTTGTGACTTAGGAATGTGATAGGAATTAATTTTGGAGGCCCGATGTAGAATTAGGCTTGAATTGGCGAAGTTAGAATTTTGTCAAAATTTGGTGGAAAGGTGAGGTTTTGATCTGGGGGTCGGAATGGAATTCTGAGAGTTTCAGTAGCTTTGTTAGGTAATTTTGGATGCGTGTGCAAATTTTCAATTCATTCGGAGGTGTTTTGGTTAGGTTTTTGATCAAATGTGCAATTCGGAAGTTTTTAAGAAACTTAGGCTTTGATTTGATGAAATTAGGGGATTTTGCTGTTAACGATAGTGTTTTGATGGCTCAAGCAAGTTTGAATAAGGTAATAGAACATATATGTGCTCTTGTTTGAGGTCCCCGTGGCCTCGAGGTAAGATCAAGTGTTAAAACGAGAGTTTTTGGAAGTTTCTTCAGGTTTGTGTTGCTGTCATCTGGTATTTCCGCTTCTGCAGAAGTAGATTGCAGAAGCGGTTCCGCTGAGGCAGGTAAAGGAGTGCACAAGTGATATGGTGCAGAGATGAGCAGATTTGCTGAAGAGGAACTTGGTCTGTATTAGCGAGTCCGCAAGAGCGGACTATTAGTCGCAGAAGCGGATTTGGGGGATCCGCAGAAGCGAAACCCTTGTCGCATGACCGGTCATGTAGGAGTTAAGTTAGAAACGCAGAAGCGGTTATTCAGACACGGAAGCGATGCCACAGATGCGGTTTTGGGAACAGCAGAAGAGACACCTGGACTGTGATTAAATGAACAGTGACATCACGATTTTGAGAGAGAACAAACACTTCGGACTTCGGACTAAGAAGGTTTTTGGGAAATTTGGTTGGGCGGTTCGAGGGCTTTCATCGGGTATTTATTTTTTGACTTAGTGTTGATACCCAATTTTTTCCATATATATATATTTTGCACCATAAATAATTTCAAAATAGTATATGTATGCATATATAAGCATGCCTGGATATTCTAGTATTTTTCCTTAATTTTTAGGAGTTTTAAAACTAATTTACTGCCTATTTTTGACAGTATAAAGGCCAAAATTATCTCCAAATTATTATTCTTAGTGAATATGTGCTTCACTCTCATACTTACAACAAGATATTATTCATGTAATTTTTGCACATTTTATTTTACAAATTTATTAGGAAATATTAAAGCTAATTGCATAAAATTGCAATTACGGACTACTTTTGCAATTAACAATGTTTCATAGTTATAAAATTATTTCTAATATTTTTGGATTATTATATATATGTCATTAATTAGCTATGTGCTTTCAATTTTTCTTTTTAAACTATTTTAGCTATTTTATAAAATAAATTGGGAAAATTGGCTATTTAAAAGTTAGCCAGATTTTGTTTATATTATGGCCTAAATTGAGCCCCTATGTCAGCCAGTTTTGGAACTCAATTATACGACCCAATTTTCAAAATAACCCGACCCAATACCCAACCCAGCCTAGATTTGATATGAGCCGTCTATCAAACGAGATCAACGGCCCAGATTTAATTTCCATAATTACACCTCATTACCCCTACCCCTCACCCTCATTTTCAAGAGACCGGTCTATCTCTCTCTCTAACCCTTCGTCTCCTCCTTCTTAGTAGAATCTTCTGATTCTCTCTCTTCTTTGATGGCCTTCATCGTCGTTCCTGCCACCTCCACTCTCCCTTCGTTTGACCACCACTCGCCATGGAACCTTGTCTCATTGCTTATCTCTGAGCCTTGAAGTCCCAAAGATTTCCCAATTAAAGGCGGTCCTTGGAAACCTTTCTTGGATTATCTCTGCCTTCTCTCCGGTGGTTTTTTTCATGATAATACTCTATATGGCGTTATTGATTAGTTTCACGGCCAAGTTCCTCATTTCCATAATTTGATTGCAACCCCTAATTTTGCTAGAATCTCTTTAATATTTGTTCTATTAAAAAATGATTTTTAGTGTTCTACTCTATTTCTCACTCAGCATCTCTGATTATTCATAGTTTTCCGACAATTTTCTCTTTTTTCAAATCTAGGGATTCTGACCCTTTTTAAAGTCGCTATATCATTTGCTTTTCTTGAGTATTATTTGGTTGTTTGTGCTTATTTATGTTTCGAATTTGTTTGTTTCTTTGTTAATAAGAGTTCCATGCTTTAATTCCTCGATAGGGTTCTGACCCTTTACTGCTTCCATGCTTTCTTTCCTAGGGTTCACTGATTTTCATGTCTATTGTGCTTTATAGGTCCAATTGTTCATAGTTCATGCAATATTCTAGTGATTCTGTGCATCTCTTGAATCCCTAATTTGCTTTCAAATCTTCAGCATATATTCTCCTTACTTAAATTATTATGTATCTAACCCCTATTGCATATTATATGCTTGCTACTTTAACTAAGGTAAACACAACAGTTAATTGATTCTTTTCCTTTTTAAAAACCAATGTTTATTACCGTTTGTGTTTGACTCCTTAGTTAAAGGGGAATCCTGATCCTAATTGGATATTGATTGACACTGGTTCCTTCATTAATTATTGCTGCCTTGTTTGTGTACTTGTTTCAAGTACTATTAGCACCCTTCTCCATTCTTTTTGATATACACCAACACACATTGCATACCTCTCACAATTTCAAACTCTCTGAACTTTATATTTCAAAACACTCAGTGCTCTCTCTCTTCCTCTACAGTTTCTATGCTCTCTCATTCTTCTATTTGAGCACTCGATCGGCTGAAAGCAAATATTGTGTAATCTTGGCTGTTTATTTCTACACTATTGGGGTTCCACTGCACTATTTACTTAGGTTTCCCTGCTGCTCTCTTTTTCTGCACAATGTTGTTGTCATATTGCTGCTCTCATTCTCTGCACCCGTTGCTCTCTTTTTGTGCACTATTGCTCACTGTTATTGTGTTCTATTGCCTGCAACTGGTATGTCACCTATTTAAGATATAATTTCCAAACCAACATGTTTCTATGAGTTTTGCATTTCATATTTTTTCTTGTGTGCTCTTACTTATGGTTGTGTTGCTCTTATTGCCACTAGCATGTAATTATTTGCCTTCCTAGTTTCACCTAGCATATTCCCTACCCCTTCCCATGTCTCAATGTATGTTTTCCTTTATGCTTGTGTACTACAATCATGTATCCTGGTCAGCTCGGCTACTTGGTTAGCCTGAAACCTCTTTCTGAGGCTGATTATGTTGGAGTTTGGTGCATTAAGAACTTAACTCCTATTTGCAACCATTGTCTAATTACTTTATTTTAATGTGTTTTCTATGTGTGAGTAGTCGCTTGCTTATTTGTTCCCTTCCCCTTTTCCTTTGCTTGTATGATGCTCTAGTCAGTTCCAAATGAATTCAAAGGAACTCTTTCAACTTTTTCAATCATTATTTTCTCAAACTGCCTCTCAATTTTTTTTCTTAAACTGATGGTTTAAAAGTCTCTCAATTCTGTCACAAGTTCACTATTCTTAGAACATTAGGTTCTGCCCCCTTAGTGTAAGCATTGCCTTGGGAGCCCTTGAGTACCCATTGAACTTTGATGCACAAGGCTGGCACTTCTACACTTGCACTTGTATTGGACAGTGGTTCAAATGAACCCTTAGGGAACTTTATTGGCCAGTTTTTCAAATGAACCCTTAGGGAACTTTGCCGCACCCAAGCCTTGGTAATGGTTGTGAATCTAGGAAGGAGTGAGGTTGGAGATGATTGGCCTGGCTGAAGGCTCTCTATAGAGTAACTTCTTATTTTCTTTTATCATTGTTGTAATTTAATTATATGGGCTGTAAGAATTTGTAAAGAACAATAAGGATTATAGTGAATTCGGAGGGCTATGCATGTGCAATGATAGGAGCCGGCAATGTACTATAAGAGTACTGATCAGAATACTGCATGTGAGAACCATAGCCACCTAGGGCACCTTGAGAAGCCTGAAGTGCTGAATGGAAAGGCCTAGGAGGATGACCCCTACCAAAAGAATCCCTGCCTCCAGACAAGGCACCACTGAACCTACCCGAATGACGAGGTCTCTTGTCTGACCCCTGACCACCCCCTGTGATAGAACCATCTCAACTCTCCTAGCCACATTAGTTGCTTCCTAAAAACAATCTCACCTCCCGTCTCCTTAGCCATATGCAATCAAATAGACTGAATGAGTCCCTCAATGAAACTCCTCACTCTTTCTCTCTCAATGGGATGTATAAGAAGAACATGACGGGCCAAATCAATAAATGTTGTCTCGCACTGAGTAAATGCCGTAGAACCCTGCTGGAGATTCTCAAGCTGTCTCTGATAGTTATCTCTTTGAGTGATAGGAAGATACTTCTCCAGAAACAGCTGAGAAAACTTATCCCAAGTCAAAGCTGGTGACCCAACTGGTCTATCCAAATAATAATCTCTCTACCAAGTCTTAGCGGATCGAGATAAGCAAAAAGTAGCAAAGTCAACCACATTGGTCTCTACTATCCTTATGTTCCTGAGATCCGTATAACAATTGTCTAAATAATCCTAGGGATCCGCAAAATATGCACCGATGAAATTGCTAGTGAAGATCTCGGTGAACCTGTCCAATTTCCACAAGGCATCCGCAGACATAGTTGTTGCATCACCGGTTTGAGCTACCACACCCAGCTGAACTACTCCAATAGGGTGAGCTGGTGGAGTCTAAAACTGGGGAGTCATTTGCTTCAGAGTGTGGGTATCTAAAGTCTGTACTCCTTCCCCGGCCTGAGAGACAACTGGTGCTACCGGAAGTAAGCATGCCAGGGTGACACTCCTATAAGGCCCACTAGATCGAACAGAGCATCCTGTAGTTCTAAGGTAGCAATAAACCCCTTTGGGACCTGAGGTGGGTCCGCCAGAACAGCCTAGGTCGAACCTCATCATCAAACTCTTTCTGAGCCTCCGCCACTGGTGCTACTGCTCTGGGCTGAGCTCTTTCGCTACCTCGGCCTCGCGCTCTACCTATCACGAAAGCTATTTCAAGGGGCTCGGGCTGCGGATTGGATAAGGAGGTGCGTGTTCTCGTTATCTGCAAAAGAACATAGTAGAAATTCAATTAGCATTGAGAAACTAAACCACACGACGTGAAAGAAAAGATATGAAGTTTTCCCTAACTCTATAGCCTCTGGAGGGATAAATACTGACGTCTCCGTACCGATCCCTGAGACTCTACTAAGCTTGTTCGTGAATTTTCAGACCTAAGTAAGCTAGAGTTCTGATACCAACTTGTCACAACTCGGATTTCCCATCCCCAGGAATCGTGATGGTGCCTACCCGTGAAAGCTAGGCAAGTCAAGTGTTCTATATTCATTGCCCTTTTTGTTAAGCCTTTTTCAACAGTTCAACATAATAGATGATCAGACAACGAAATAAATTAAATAACTAGAAATGCGGAAGGCGAAAACTTAATAGTTTTACCAAATATTGTTAAATGAGTCTTTCACGACCCGAATTTCTCACCCTCGGGGGTCATGATTGAGCCTACTAATGTGACCTATGCAAGCCATCTATTTAAACAATTTATCTTTTTACCCGTGTTTATATCTTTTATAAATAAAAAAAAAGCATTTAAATAGCAGAAATGAACATAAACAGAAGAAAGACAATAAGCTATCTGAACGTGAATATTTAATACAACTGTTTGAGTCTCGACTACCCAGAAACTGGTGTCACAGTTTCATAGACGGTCTAAGAATATTAAAAATAAAGGTCTGAAAGAAATATATACAATACTGTCTCAGGAAATGCATGAAAGAAATAGGAATAGTAGATAGAAGAAGACACCAAGTCTTGCTGACGCCTGTAGGACTACCTCGGGTCGCCTGATGAACAAGAATCAGCAATCCCACCATGTTCTGAAGTCTACAATACTGACGTCTCCGTACCGATCCCTGAGACTCTACTAAGCTTGTTCGTGAATTTTCAGACCTAAGTAAGCTAGAGTTCTGATACCAAGTTATCACAACTCGGATTTCCCATCCTCAGGAGTCGTGATGGTGCCTACCCGTGAAAGCTAGGCAAGCCAAGTGTTCAACATTCATTGCCCTTTTTGTTAAGCCTTTTTCAACAGTTCAACATAATAGATGATCACACAACGAAATAAATTAAATAACTAGAAATGCGGAAGCCGAAATCTTAATAATTTAACCAAATATTGTTAAATGAGTCTTTCACGACCCGAATTTCTCACCCTCGGGGGTCATGACGGAGCCTACTAATGTGACCTATGCAAGCCATCTATTTAAACAATTTATCTTTTTACCCATGTTTATATCTTTTATCAATAAAAAATAAATAGCATTTAAATAGCAGAAATTAACATAAACGGAAGAAAGACAATAAGCTATCTGAACGTTAATATTTAATACAACTGTTTGAGTCTCGACTACCCAGAAACTGGTGTCACAGTTTCATAGACGGTCTAAGAATATTAAAAATAAAGGTCTGAAAGAAATATATACAATACTGTCTCAGGAAATGCATGAAAGAAATAGGAATAGTAGATAGAAGAAGACGCCAAGTCTTGCTGACGCCTGTAGGACTACCTCGGGTTGCCTGATGAACAAGAATCAGCAATCCCACCATGTTCTGAAGTCTACAATACTGAGGTCCACACAAAAGAGTGTTAGGGTGTAATATCAGCACAATCGACCCCATGTGCTGGTAAGTGCCTAGCCTAACATCGGCGAAGTAGTGATAAGGCTAGGACTAGACTACCAAATAAACATGTGCAATTCAACTATATGCAGTAGAAAAGTAGTGCGGAAAAAAATAGTCACATATAGTCAAGTGTGGGGGGAGGAAAACATGCTGCGGGGAAATAGAGAAGCAACAAATCGTAACAGAGAAGCAACAAATAAATATGAGGATCACTATAGTTTAATTGAAAATAAGAAGGGAAAGTCATGTTGTCGGGTACATCATGTATCAACAAGAAATCAGCAATTTAGTGTAGAAAAACCGAACACAATTATCAACAAAAAAACTAGAAAGTCAAAAACATGTGCACGACATCACTCTTCGAGCTTTTACTCTCTCTCACCAAAAGAATACATGGCATCACCCTTCGTGCTTTAACACTCTCTCACCAAAACAATACACGGCATCACCCTTCGTCCTTTACGCTCTTCCTCACCCAAACAACAATCACAAGGCAAACAGGGTAAGAGAATCTATAACATCGATATAAAATCAAGTAACAACAGAAAACCAATAAATAATCGTAAGGGGCAACATAACTCCATTATCATCAAGAATCAGGAAAATCGAAGACAAGTGCACGACATCACCTTTAGTGCTTTTACTCTCGTCCTCAGTATATGAATTAATATAAATTACACGGCATCACCATTCGTGCTTTTTCTCTCTTTCCTCACGATATAATCAATAAAATTGGCATGGAATGGTATATCGTACGATGGGGAATCACCCTTCGCGCTTTACACTCTTTCCTCACAATAGAAAACAATCAATGCACGACATCACCCTTCGTACTTTAAGTCTCTTGCTTACCCAAACAATAATCACAAACAATAGGGTAAGAAATAAAATGAAATTTTCAACAAGAATCCCCGAAAAGGGAACAACAAGTCACCAATTAAATCCCGGGAAGGGAATGATGAATAAACCAACAATAGCCCGGCAAGGGTGACAACATAATGATCTCTTATCTTTCTAGATTTTACTTCGCAGCTTACTTCACAACTCAAGCCAATGCTCTAGAGGTTACATTATCACTTATCATTTCACAACTCATTTCACAACTCGATCCAATGGTCTAAAAGTTCAATTGTCACTTATACTTTCAGAATGTCGCTATATAACTTGAGCCAACGCTCCTCAATATTTATAGGTCACAATTCTTTCCACAAATTTTATACAACAATTAGAAATCTTCACCAAGGCATTGATAACACGACGAAGTTACAAAATCACAATATAAGACTTACGGTCATGCTTGACAACAATGTATAGATACTCGTCACCATGCATATACGTCTTACTCGACAAGAAGCAAATAGAAATTAGGACAAAACTCCTAATCCCTCTATCTAAGGCTAGACCAAACACATACCTCGATACCACAAACGCAACTCAAGTTTCAATTATAGCTTTACCCCTTGATTCCACCGCCAATTAGCTTGTATCTAGTCAAAGATTACTTAATTACATCAATAAATGCTAAATGAATCAACCCTAATGCATGAAAATGAGTTTTCCATAGTTTTGCCTAAAAAGTAAAAATTCTTACCTGGGCCCACATGGTCAAAACCCGAGGTTCGTATCAAAACCCGATTACCCATTCCCCCACGAATCCTAATATATAATTTATTTTGAAATCGAACCTCAAATCGAAGTTCAAATCCCGAATTTTAGAAAACCTAGATTTTACCCAAAACACCCAATTTTTCCCATGAAAATCTTTGGTTTTAAGTTGAAATAATGTTAAAAGATATTAATGGTTGGAGAAAACTAGTTAAAAAGGACTTACAATTGATTTGGAAGGAAAGTTGCTCTTGAAAAATCGCCCTAGTGTGTTTATGTTTTTAAAAGGTGTGAAAAAGGGTTTAAAATTAGCTAAGTATAAAGGATGCAGGTCCCAGTTATGGTAATTGCGAACAGGGGTACGCAATTGCGAACCAACCTCTACTGATTTGGGAATTGCGAAAAAAGTTTGAAAATGCGAACCTTTAGAATTGCGAAAAAAGTTTGGGAAAAGCAAACAAGCGCGGGAATTTCAAAAAAGGTTTGGGAAATGCGAAGCCTGCAGGCCTCCAATACCTTAAGTCCAAAATTTCACCCCATGGCCTATCCGAAACTCACCCGAGCCCTCGGGGCTCCAAACCAAATATACACACAACTCAAACATATTCTACAGACTTATTTGTGTACTCAAATCACCAAAATAATTGCTTAAACATTGATTAAACCTCAAGATCAATGAAATTTCTCAAAACTTCTTTAAACATCAAATTTGCATTTAAGGTCCGAATCACGCCAATTGAATTTCGTTCTTATCAAACTTCACAAAGTCATCTTAAATCTTGTATAAGACCTATACCAGGTGCCAGAACCAAAATACGGGCCTCATAATAACATATTCTTATCAAAATTCATTTCCAAACCTTTTAAACAATTTCAGAAAATAATTTCTTTCAAAAATTCATTTCTCAGGCTCGGAACCTCGGAATTCGATTTCGGGCATACGCTCAAGTACCATATTTTGCTAGGACCCTTCGAGACCATCAAAATATGGGTCCGGGTCCATTTATCAAAAATATTGATCGAACTCAAACTAATTTATTGTATAGTAAAAATTCATCATTTTTCACATATTTTAATGTTTAGGCTTTCCAAACTACGCGTTCCAACTACTCATGCAAATCGAGGTGGCTAAACAAGGGTTTTAAGGTCTTAGAACACATAATTTTGTCCATAAAACAAGTGATGACAGAATCTGATATACAACACTATCCAAAATTTGGTGTCACAAAGTCACAGACCATCTACGAATATTACAAATAATGTTTGAATGAAATAAATAAACCTATCTCTGAATAAGTAAAAAACATAAGGAAATGAAAGAAGGAGACTCCAAGGCTTGCAGACGCCTGCAGGACTACTCGGGTCGCCTATTGGACTGAAGGCAGCAACCTCACTGCGGGCTTGTTTGACTCCGACGTATAGATAGTCGTTACCATGCCTATGCGTAGTACTCATCAATTAACACATAAAAAAAAAGACACAACTCCTATTCCCTCAAGCTAAGATTAGATCAAGCACTTACCTTGATGCTACAAACACAATTCAAGTCTCAACTACCGCTTTACCTCTCATTTACACCACCAATTCCCTTGTATCTAGCCACAAGTTACATAACTATATCATTAAATGCTAAATGAATAAATTCCGATGCATGAAAATAAGTTTTCCAATGATTTTCCCAAAAAGTCAAAAATCGACCCCTGACCCACATGGTCAAAACCCGAGGTTCGAACAAAAAACTCGATTTTTCATTCACCCACGAACCCAAATATATAATTTTTTTAAAATCAGACCTCAAATCGAGGTCCAAATCCCCACAATTTGAAAACCTAAGTTCTACCCAAAATACCTTATTTCCCATGTAAAAACCCTTGATTTTGAGTTGAAATCATGTGATAAGATGTTAAAAATTAATGAAATGGACTTATAAATGACTTACAATTGATTTGGAAGAGTAGTTTTCTTTGAAAATTGCCCAAAGGTGTTTAGTTTTTTAAAATGTTTGAAAAATAAAAGATTCTCGGCTAAGTTATGATTTTGCAGGTCGCAAATATAACAATTGTGAACCCCTTCAAAACCTGCTAACTTTACAAATGCGAAGGATAAGTCGCATTTGCGACCATGGGCAATTCAGGTCACCTTCGCAATTGCAAGGTACCTGTTGCATTTGCAATATCGCAGTTCTGAGGAAAAGTCGCATTTGCAACAAAGGCCTGCCAGCCCAGTCTTCATAAATGCGAATGCTTATTCACAAATGCGAGCTAGCAATTGCAAGCTAGGCTTCGTAGCAGACCTGCAATACACGTCAATTTTTTCAAAGTTCAAAACACTTTGTGGCTTATCCAAAGCTCGCGCAAGCCCTCGGGACTCCAACTCAAACATGCATGCAAGTCAAAAAATATCATATGGACTTGCTCGTGCTATCAAATCATCAAATAACATCAATAATCATGAATTTAGCACCAAAATGAAATATAAATCTCATGAACTCTTAAGTTCAATTTTTAACAATCGGTGGCCCGATTCACGTCATATCAAGTCTGTTTCTTATCAAATTTTACAAACTCAACTTAAATACCGTATAAGTTATATACCGGGCTCTGAAACTAAAATATGGGCCCGACTATCAAATTCCAATACATTAAAATTTCCAAAAAACTCTGAAAATTTCAGTTAAAATAATTTTCTTTAAAATTTTATTTCTCGGGTTTGGGACCTCGGAATTCGATTATGGGCATATGCCTAAGTCCCATTTTTTCCTGCGGACCCTCTGCAATAGTCAAATTATGGGTCCGGGTCCGTTTACCCAAAATATTAATCGAAGTCAACTTAAATTTATTTTAAAAGCACAATTTATCATTTTTCACAGATTTTCACATAATGTCTTTCCGGATACACGCTCAGACTACGCATGAAAATTGATGTAAGACAGGAAGGAGGTTTAAGGCCTCAGAACATAGAATTTATTTCAAACAAGTGACGATCTTTTGGGCCATCACAAGTACTTAAAGCTTAAATCTCCATTTAGGGACTAAGTGTCCCAAAACACTCTAAAACTCAAAAGGAACCCTCCTGCCAAGTCACAACAACAGAAAATAATATGGTGGAAGTAGTTAATAGGGGATCGGGATTTTAATTCTTAAAACGACCAGCCAGATCATTACATAAAGTTTGATTTTATGCAATAAAATATGTTGGGCCGCCCGTGTATTTACCTACTCGATCGCATGAACATTGATAATGGTGGAATATTATGAACTTACTGTGTACTATTTTCAACTTCAACATCACTAGAATAATGAGTCAAATGTATCAATTACAATTCAGTAACTCAATACTCTCCGGTAGCCATACTTTGCATATTTGATTTATAAGTTACTCTAACTTGTAAAATAAACACTCACTCCAGCTCATTAATTATTTATGACATTTTGATATTAACTCAATTTCTTAAAATACATTTACCAAGAGATTTTAGGGAAGAAGTGATGTCCAATCTTTATTGAAAACAACAATAGTGATCTAGCAGACCATAGAATTCAAAGTTGCTATTAGAAATCAACTTGGGACTTCTAAATCTCATTAGCAATAGTTAAGGGTTGAGAGGCTTCATGTGCAATAGGTCTCCTTACGTATTAAGTAAGGTGATTTTTTTTAAAGCAACACATTTAACACCTTCCTTTTTCAAAGTAGAAGATGTGACATTAGTTTGAAAATACTATTTTAATGTGGCGAATATTTGTCGTCTCCCTAATATCTTTGCATCAACTAGCTTTCCCTGTTGCCTACTATCTAGCTATAATACTTTTCTTAACCCTAATCATGCTTAAGATATGGAATTGAATGCTTCTCACCCTAAAGTCAATAAATAAAAGAATCAGGGGAAATTTTTTTGGTAAAGGAAGACTGATTAGTTCATCTACGAATTGTCGGGTACTTCTTATGGAACCTTTTCCTTACTAAGATTGGTTTTGCCTTTTCTTAATTTTATGTAGTATCCAAACATAATATATATCGAAATCAGTAAAATCTTGATTTTGAATTAATGAGCATTTCTATTCTTTATAGCCTTTGTTTGGAAATATGGACCACATGTCCTCTATGCTGCAAGAACACATAATTTTCGTCCAGTGAACCACCTTAATTTTAACGAATAATATGAAGAGATTCATAAAACGCACTATCGTGTTTCAATTTGTTATACTATTCATCAATTGATGACCAAATTATATTGTGATGCATGCTAATTTATAACTAGCAAAAATATCTTTTGGAAAGATTAAACCAAAGGGATTTCCTTCCATGATATCATTTGGTGTTTAATTCGACTATGGAAACTCTTTGTATCATTACTATCAGCTGCCATTTAATTAATTATTTAAAAAAGAATAATTTCGAAAATTTATTTTCTCATGAATTTCTTTAAAGTCGTAAGAGTGGTAGGTTGAGCAAATTGTCATCACAGTTTATAAGTACATACTATATGTGATTTGAGTCCAAACCTCACAAAATGACTTTAATGAATGAGATTGACTTATTATATTCAATCACATGCTTATATTGTGATCCATAAATAGATTACAAGTAAAGATAATTCTAGTAAGAAATTTATGTCAGAAAGAATACCTTCCATACCCTTTAAGTATGATCCCATTGAGAAAATCTCTTGCACCATTATTTATACATCATCTGGTTCCCCAAATGCTTCATCCAAGAAGAAGAAAAATAAAAGATTGACAAGTTTTTATCATGGCATCATCATTATCATCATCAACGGGAGAGAAGAAGATGCTTACACTGAAGAGCGGCGACAACGAAGAATTTTACCTTGAGGAATCTTTAGTCTTACAGTCTGACCTTATCAAGACCATTGTGAAAGAGGAATGCATTTCCAGCATCCCATTGCCTAGCATCAAAAGCAAGACGCTGGTTAAAATCATTGAATACCTCAAGAAGCACGCGGAGCTCACTGCCTCGAACAAAGAAGACTTCAAGAATTTCGAGAAAGAGTTTGTGAATGTTGCGTTAGAAGAGCTGCTTGACATATCTGTGGCAGTAAATTATCTTAAAATTAATAATTTGTTGGAACTGTGTTGTCAGGCTGTGGCTGACAGAATAAAGGACAAGAGCATTGAAGCCGTTCAGAAGATTTTTAAAATTGAAAGTGATTTCACTCCAGAAGACGCGGCAGACTTTAAAAGGGAAACTCCTTGGGCTTTTGAAGGTGACCTTGATGATACCACCAACTAGGGTTTTATGGTAGTGAATGGAACATTTATATTTGATTTGAAATAAAGCTTTATGCTATGAAAAAGGTAGAAACAAAACGCTATCTGATATATGAAGGGTGTTTGATAGTACTTATCTATTCCTTGAAAACTAATTAGTATTCGAACATTTATAGCTACCTTTTTCTTCGTGTTGGTTCGAGTGATTTTTGAGATAATCATAATAAATCTGTTTCTTGTATCAAACCAGCTAATATCATTTGAATTTTGAAAAAAGAAAAAGAAAAAAATTATGCAAATAAAAGAAAAAATCATAAATGATTTCTTAATGAAGAATGGTTGAAAATATTCAATTCTCGAAAACCTTTGATATATTCAATATACTGTAGCAATTTTTCGTTTAATGGTTGTTCGATTGATAAATTTGAAGTAACTATCATTTGTTAATGATTAAGAAATATAAGATTATTCTTGCTCTTTTTATATATGAGCCGTCAGTAGTTTAAATATGATCTCGTTGTACGTACAGTACGCGAGCACCAATTAGGTTTCACTGACTTGATTTAACAATGAATAGAACCAAGAAAACATCCGAAACCTGAATTATCAATTTTTTTGACACATTAAGTGTCAACAGATCAGCTTGGTGTTAACTACAATTAGTCGGATTAAAGAGATTCAAATAAAGAACGTAATATAGGGCTAATTTGCTATCAGCCAACCAGATATATCAGTAGTTGATTATGGATATCAAGTGTCATCAAGTAAGTTCCCTTTTAATGAATTGCTGTAAAATAACCATACATGAGATATTTCAACAATTATCTTTCTCAATCTACTTTAAATTCTGTATACGGTGTAAAATATACTTAGCCAATTACGAAACTTAGTATAATTATTGGTAAATCTTTATAATAAACAACAATGGTTAACCTTACAAAAATAGTACTCCACTAAAACATGCGGAAGTTGGATGAGACATGTACATTGACAATTAGACAAGATGCAATTACCTAGGGCTAAACTTAAGTACGACATAACCAATTTCTTTGAATAGTGGCAGATTATGGGTGTGTTTGGTGTAATGACTCGACCGGTCATTTTGAGCATTTGTATTTCGCTCAGTAGTTTGAGGACTTGAGTAGCTTCATATAATGTATTATGACTTTTGTGAATCGTTTGTTTTAGTTTTCAGGTTGTTCAAAATCTTCGGAAGATAAAATTTCATTGTTGAAGCGTTAACTGTTGGAATCGTTAACCAAGTTTGACTTTTTAGCATCTGAGCTCGGATTGGATTTTTGATCGTTCCGTTAGGTCCGCATGGTAATTTTTGGACTCGGATGTATGCCCTGATTTGCAATTGGATATTTCGAGAAGGATTCGACACTAACTGGCAAAAGTTAGAAATTTAAAGGGTTGGAAAGTTCATAAGTTTGACCGGAAGTTGACCTTGAGGATACCGAATTCTGATTGTGGTTCCAGAAATTGTAATAGCTTCGTTATATTATTTGGGGACTTGTATGCAAAATTTTGGTTCATCTCAGGCTGATTTGATATATTTCGGCGCAAGTTTTGGAAGTTGTAAATCTAAATTTCAGTTAAGTTCGAATTGAGGTGCGATTCGTCGTTTCGATGTGGTTGTGTGTGTTTTGGGGCCTTGACTTAGTCCATGCTATATTATGGGACTTGCTGGTATGTTTGTACGGGGTCCCGAGGGGCCCGAATGAGTTTTGGATAGGTTTGGATTGTGTTGCGCTCGTTTGTTATGTTTCGACGTCGTTTCTTCGAATATTATAAATGGTTCCAATTTTTGTTTTGATTGAATTATTATATGGATATCATAATTTCTGAACAATAGCAACTGGACACAAATTTTCAATATCGTATGACCTCATTTTATTAAGAATTGGGCTGCAAGATTTTCAGATTAATTAGGGAATTGCCAATGAATTTGTATTTAAAAATTTACACTATTTGCAAATATTGAAATCAATATATCTCCTTCATTATAAGGTCAAATGGAAAGATCAAAAGTCTTGCTTGACAAAAATTTCACAAAGAATGCATTAGAGGCATTAAAAGTGAGTTTCGGAATCGTTTAGCACGAGAAACAAGGCAGAAGCATATAAATCAAGGGTTTGTTTATTTGGTTATATTTTAAGCCGAGGAGCTCGGATTTGGACGATTTTTTAAAATTATTTTTAACATGTGAATTAGGGTAAGTGTTCTCTACTCATTTTTATTGTATTTCATGGGACTATCTTAATTCTTGACAATTGGTTGATGATTTCAAAAGTAAAATTTGGGGATTTTGTCAAAAGTTTTATATAGTGAATTTTTGAGTTTTGAACATCGATTTTCAGTCGGATTTGAATTAAAATAATATGGTTGGACTCGAAATTTAATGGATTATCGGATTTTATAAGTTGCGTCAAGTTCTGATGTGCGGGCCCCGATTCGACTTTTTCGTTGATTTTGGGATTTTGAGTAAAGATTCGATATTTCCAAATTGGAATTGTTTCTTTAGGCATTATTTGACGTATTTTAGTTGCTTTTGGCTAGTTTCGAACTGTTAGACAAAGTATTTTCTTTCATTTCAATAAAAAAGTATTTACTTCTCTTTATGTAAAAAAAGCATTTTTTTAATTTCAACAAAATGAGTATTTTCTTTTATGATATAGAAAAATTATTTTCTTTTGTTTCAATAAATGAATACTTTATTTTCATATTGTAGAAAGAGTATTTTCTTTTTCAACCAAAAAATATATTTTCTTTTAGTTATTGAGCACAAATTTCAATGTTATTTTTGCATAAAAAAGTAAATCAAACACATTAGTTCCTTTGAATTTGTGTGAAATTTTAGAAGACTAATTAAATTCTTGAAAAAAATAGAGTTCTAAAAATGGTTTGTATTGGGTGTGGGGGGTGGGGGGGGGGGGAGGTGAGTGGAGAAGGCAAGGAAACATAAGGACTTAGGGGGAAGGGAAAGGGGGGGGGGGGGTAAGGACATTAGCATAAAAAATATTCTTAAAGAAAAATTCTACTCTTTAACAATACCAAAAAATATTTTCTAGAAAAAGTTTCCACTCGCCAGCCAAACAAGGGAAAATAAATAATACAACCACTTACTTCCCATAAAATCATTTTCTAGGAAAATATTTTCCATGAAATACATTTTCCTTCATACCAAAAACACTCTATATTTGTTGTATTTGTTTTCTCTCTCCCCAAAGGACGTGAATGGCAAATGGATGAGGGACCTGTTGGGTTGCACCTCGTCATCTCACCCTTTTATTGTCTATAAATTTAGAGGCTTAGCATCATTTTATACAAGAAAAAATCTGAAAACTTTTCTCCTATTTCCTAAATTGTAGCGTTTTTTTTTCTTTTCAAATAAAAATAAGCATCAAATATGATTTGCTCCGTTTGTTAATTTCGCTAATATTTTGTGATTTGTCATATTGTTATTGTATAATAATTGTTCCGTTATATCCTGTAACGAATTAATTCAATAACATTGGGAAATAGTGATGGGAAATACCTCGAGGAAACACAGTTTCTTTTGGGCTTGAAATATTTTGGTTTTTATTCATCATCTACATTTCTGTCTCTTTTTTTGTTTTTACTATGAAGAAATTTTATGTTTCGAACATGGTTTTACTAACAGTATACGCGGCTGGCAATAAAAGAAACAACCTAATTTTATCTGGCCATTATAATTTAATAATATTGTGTATAGGTTGTGAAAAAAAAAAGGATAAAATCCGACGTGTCCATACCTTTTATACTTTTTTTAACAATAACAACAACAACAAACCCCGTTTGATCCTAACATATGGGGTCTGGGGAGAGTAGTTTGTGCAAACCTTACCTCTACCTAATGCAGGTAGAGAGATTGTTTCCAATGGACCCTCGACTAAAGAATAGCAAGAAGAAAAAGAGGGAAGCAAGGAAGGAAAATGGTATCCAATAATAGCAACATGGATACAATACCTAAGGCGAACAAAACCACATCTCGTAATAAAAAGCAAAGAATATCTAGGAACTGCATGCTACTAAACCTATTCTTGAACACTATAAACTACCTACTAACCTTCTACCTTATTCCTCGACCTCCATACCCTCCTATCAAGTGTCATATCCTCAGTAAGCTAAAGCAGTGTCATGTTATGCCTAATCGCTTCTCCCCAGTACTTCTTAGGCCTACCTCGAACCCTCCTCAAACTCTCCATGGCCAACCTTTCACACCTCCTGACAGGGGCATCAATGCTTCTTCTCCTAACATGTCCGAACCATCTCAGCCGCGACTCTAGCATCTTGTCCTCCATGGAGGCTACTCCCACTATGTCTCCGATAGCCCCATTCCTAATTCTATCTCGCCTGGTACACCCGCACATTCATCTCAACATCCTCATCTCTGCTACTCTCACCTTATGCACATGGGAGTTATTGACTGGCTAACACTCAGCCCCATACATCGTAGCGGGCCGAACCACCATTCGGTAGAACTTACCCTTATGTCTTAACGACACATTCTTATCACATAGAACATCGGAAGCAAACCTCCTGTGACGACCCAAAGGGTCATCACTGTAATTCTCCCTTTCTCTATGCTTCCGAGGCCTTAAAATCTTGCTTTTAGTTTCCTCGATTTGCATGCGCAGTCCGGGCGAAGCCGAAAAAATTTGTTTGTTGAAATATGTGAATTCTGTGGAAATTTTAAAGACTTTTTATGTTATACTGACATAGTTGACTTCGGTCAATATTTTGGGTAAACGGACTCGGACCCATGATGTTAAGGTCCCGGAGGATTTGTAGGAAAATATGGGACTCAAGCGTATTCCCGGAATCAAAATTTGAGGTCCCAGGCCTGAGTATGGAATTTTTTTGAAGAAATTGTTAATCTGAAAAAGATATGAAAATTGAAATAAAAATGATTTAGAAAATATAGGTACCAGGCTCGTATTTTTGTTTCGACGCCCAGTACAGGTCTTAAATGAGTGTTAAGCGATATTTGTGAAATTTGGTCGAAATCAGACTTCGTTTGACGTGCTTTGGACATAAATATCTAAAGTTAAGGTTTATGAAGTATGAAATGAGAGATGGTGATATTAGGGTTTAATTCATTGAAATTGATGTTATTTTGGCAATTTAATCGCTCAACTAAGTCGCTAGGATGTTATTGAGTTAGTGTGTATGTGTTGTTGGAAGCCCCGAGGGCTCGGGAGTAATTTCGGGGTGGGTCGGGGTGATTTTAGTCTTTCAAAAACATCAATTTTTTTATACCTGTTGCAGACCAATTATTACCCTTCACGAACGCGGCCCTTCGCTCGCATTCGCATACAACATGTTTTCTTCCCTTCGCGATCACGGTGTACCCCTAGCGTTCGCGTATCCTTTCCCCCCCTCTTCCTCGCGAACGCGATCCTCCCTACGCGTTCACGTTAAACAAAACCCCGGATACCAGTCATCTTTCTTTGCGAACGCGACCCATACTCCGCGTTTGCATAGGTAAATTCCCTTCAGTGAATTATTTTAAAGACAGAACTTCAAACACATGATTTTCACACTTTTCTCACACAGACCTTTCTCATTCACCCTCCATAGATGAGTTAAAAGCTTCCTTTCCTCCATAACTCTTTGGGTAAGTAATCTTAACTTCATTCCCTTATTATTTCTTCATCTAATTACTAAATTCCTAGCCCTAAATCATGAATTCAAAGTAGAAATTGGTTAATTTGGGTAGAACTATTGGGATTTTGGGAGATTTGACCTCAATTTGAATTCAATCCTAAAGAAAATTGTATATTTGAACTCGTGGGGTTATGGGTGATTGTCTTTTTGTCCGAGCCTCGAGTTTGGACCATGTGGGTCCGGGGCCAGATTTTTGTATTTTTAGGAAGAATGACAGGAAATTCATTTCTAGGTTATGGAATTGTGTTTTTAAGCCATTATTGATAATATTGAACTAATTATGGCTAGATATCGTTGTTTCGGAGTTGGATTCTTGAAGAAAATCAGTGATAGAGGCTTGATTGCTGTTTGCGGACCGAGGTAAGTGTTTGATCTACATTTGGCTTGAGGGAATAGGATTAGAGTGTCTTATTGCTAATTGCAAAATGATCGAGTATGGTGTATTGGCATGGTGATTAATATCTATACACCGGTGTCTAGCATGACCGTGAGTCTTAAATGATTTTAATTCGAAAGATATGTTACAACTGTCTTGTTAAATTGATAATTTCCATTTAAAGTGTTAGAGAAGAACGAAATAAACTGAAAGAGTTTGTGAAACAATGAATCCCTTGCTGGGACGAGTAGACTGTTGCTATTGAATTCTCCCTTGCCGTGATGTTTGGGTTGTTAGCCATACCCATGCCGGGTTTAACTATTATATTTTTGTTCTTCCCTAATGGACCTCCTTTGGAGAAATCATTAGAGTTATTCAATTAAAATATGGGATCGTGTGGCACGCCGACCACTTATGAATTATAATATGGGATTGTGTGGAAAGTCGACCACTTATGAATTATAATATGGATCGTGTGGAACTCCAACCACAACTTATATTGATTATTGTTATTGCCTTGAGATTCCGGTGACTTTGTGCACGTAAAAAACGGGATCGTGTAGCGCACTGTTCCTTTTATACTACACTACGGGATTGTATGGCGCGCCGCCAACTTATATACTACACTACGGGATCGTGTGGCGCGTTGTCCACTAATATACTATACACGAGATCGTGTGGTGTGCTGTCCACTGTATATAATACACTACGGGATCGTGTGGAATGCCGTCCACTGTAAATATATGTGTCATGAAACCCGGAATAAATATGCTGTTGTTTTTAATGTTCCATTTTCATCTAGTACTCCCCGATGGAACGTCCCCTCCCAGTTTTACATTGTATTATTTTGTTATTGTTTTTCTCGCACTTGTATATTATATTTGCAGAGGTTAATTATGGTAGATCCTGGCTAGCATCGTCACCACTTCGCCGGGGTTAGGCCAGGCACTTACCAGCACATGGGGTCGGTTGTGCTGATGCTACACTTTTGTGTTTTTTCACAGATTACGTTACCGGAGCAGCTTTTGGACCACAGCAGTAGCCTATTCGATCGGGAGCTGACTTCAATCTAGGGACTTTGGGGTAGCCTAGCTGGTGTTCGCGGGACGAAGTGCTAGCCTATGTTTAGTTTGTTTTCTTTGTACCGAGACAAACATTTTGTATTTCCATTTTAGACTTGTTTGTAGCACTCCTTAGTAGTCCAAGAGCTAGTGACACAAGATCTTTTGGTAGAAATATGTTTTAAACTTCTGCATTTTGAATTCGTTTTCTATTAAAAGTCTTCCACTTAATTTTAATTATTGCTCCAGTTTATTATAATTGTTTAATTAGATCAGCAGAATTATGGTGATTTTTGGCTTGCCTAGCTCAACAGTAGGCGCCATCACGACTCCCAATGGTGTGAAATCAGGTTCGTGACACCTCTACTTCATCCACCCCGCTTCGATGCGATGTCTGATATCTTCGTCAATCTCCCCGTTACCCTAGATAATAGACCATAGATATTTAAAACTCGCTCTTTTGGAGATAACTTCAGCATCAAGCTTAACCTCTACGTCGGCATCGTGGGTCTCACAGAAGTTGCACTCCAAGTATTCTGTCTTGGTTCTACGTAGTTTGAAACCTTTAGACTCCAAGGTTTGTCTCCAAACTTCCAACCTTGTATTAACTCCGTGACGCGTCTCGTCTATTAACACTATATCATCAGTAAATAGCATGCACCAAGGCACCTCCCCTTGGATGTGACGCTACAGTACATCCATTGCCAAGGCAAACAAATATGGGCTAAGAGTCGATCCTGGTGCAACCCCATCGCCACAGGGAAATGCTCCGAGTCACCACCCCAGTCCTCACCCGAGTCTTAGCATCATCATACATATCATTAATCACCCTAATGTATGCTATCGGAATGTCGATAACCTCCAAATACCTCAACAGAACCTCCATCATAACTTTATCGTATGCATTCTCAAGGACAGTAAACACCATATGTAAATCCTTCTTCCTTTCCCTGTACTACTCCACTAATATCCTTACCAGATGAATTTCATTCGTAGTAGAATGCCCCGGCACTAATCCAAACTTATTCTTGGAAATCGAGACGCACCTCCTTACCTTGGCATCCACTACTCTCTGTCAAACCTTCATAGTGTGACTCAATAACTTGATACATCTATAATTGTTGCAATTTTTGATACTTGTAATGCGGAACCATTATTCTCCACCTCCATTCTTCGGGCATCTTCTTTGCCTTACAAATAAAATTATACAGCCTACTGAGCCACTCCAAACTTGCCCACCCCGCACTCTTCCAGAATTCCACCGGGATTTTGTCTGGCCCCGTTTCTCTGCCCTTGCACATCTTATGCATCGCTCCTTCAACCTCCTCTAACGTAATCCGCCTATAATACCCAGAATCGCGCTAACTCTCGGAGTGCTACAACTTGTCTAGCAAAATGCATATATCCCCTCCTCATTGAACAGTTTATGGAAGCATGTCTTCCATCTTCTCCTAACGAGTGTCTTGACCATCAAATCTTTTCCATCCTCATCCTTCACGCACTTGACTTGGTCTAAGTCACGGGCTTTCCTCTGCCTCACCTTGGCCAACCGGCACAACCTCTTGTCCCCACCTTTGCCCTCAAGCTTATCGTACAAGCGAGCAAATGTTGCGTTCTTAGACATTGTGCTCCATGTTATTACCCAAATTTTCCCTAAATGTTTCTTATCTTAAAAATACTTTCAAAAGAGCATGCATTTGCATATAAAAACATCCTCAAAGGTTTAAGTATTTTTCCTAATTTTAAAAGATTATTAGAACTGATATATTGTCTATTATGAACAGTATAAACCCCCAATAATTGTTCCCAAGTTATCACTTTTGTGAACAATTTATTTTACACCATTATATTTACACCAATTATAATTAAGTGATTTTTTCATATTTTTATAAATTTAGTTGATATTTTTAAGCAAAATTATTCAAAATTGCAATTATAGCCTATGTTATAATTAATCACATTTTATAAGTATTAAATTGTTCCAGATATTTTTAGATAAATGTTTACATATTATTAACTAGTTGAGGTCCTTTAACTTGTTTTTTTAATTATTTTTTTAACAATGTTATTTAATTAAAAGGGGAGAAAGTAGTTATCTAAAAGCTAGCCTATTTCCATTTCAATTTTAGCAACATTTTGACCCAAATTAAACCCCAATTCCGCCCAATTAAACGACCCAATTACCTGACCCCTTGAGCCAATTCCAAACCCACCCGGCCATCTTTTAATCTAGGGCGTTGATCATTTTGATGAACGGCCACGATTCTCCCGTTCCTTTTTAATTCACCAATCCACCATAACCCTAGTCATTTATCCAAAATAGTCTCCCCTAGAATCCCTTCGTCTCTAAAACTCTCTCTAACCCCCCCTCCGAAACCCTAGCCCTACTTCACCGGTTTCCACCTTGTTTCACCGGAATCCATGGCGTCCCAAGCCCTGAGTGGCCTATACTCACCATCATATTGCCCTCATAACCCTATTACTTGAAGATTCAAGGTTCGAGCTTGATGGTCTTCTATTAGATCTCCGCCGATTAGAGTGTTACGACCATCTCCAGCTCAACTCCGGCATATCCTAGCCCTATGAATCCGTCTTTGACTCATTCGACTCGGGGCATACCCTTTTCCAGGCCTTTCTCGCTTCTAGGGTTCTTCTGAAACCTAGAATATCTAGGTTTTCCTATTTTTTTCCTAGATCTGCTCTAGATCCGTGTTTTTTAGGTTTTCAAACGATTTCTTAAGCATCATTCAAAACTTTCTTTCAAAAATTGTTCATCTTCTCCAAGTTGAGATTTCTTTGATTTTACTTGTTCTACTGTGACTCCTATGTGTTTCTACTATGATTTCTATGTGTTTTCCTCTACCATGCTATCTTCTACCATCATTCTCTAAGTTATTTACACTATTTTGTTCCCTTATTATGTTTTCCTAAAATGTATAATGTTTCAGTTCCGTTGGGTCTTTTGCACTTGTTTCATTTTACTTTTAGCTAATTTGTCTGCTTTCTTCTTTACACCTGATTAATGGCGACAACCCTAGAATTTGGAGTTTTTGGACCACTTGTATGTGATTTTGTTTGTTTTTCTTCTCTGAGTTAATTTGATTTCAAAACCCTAATTTCCAAACTCATCTTTGTTTCTCTATGTGATTCTGACTCTTGCTAAGCTTTGCAAGACCTTTTACCTGTCTTTTTGCATGCCATGTGATGTTCCCCCTCACCTAATAGTTCCCTGCTCACTGACTTTGGTTGCATGACACTTTTCTTTTTTTTTGAATCTACCCTCGAATGTTCATAACTTATGCACTCTTTATATGTAGATTTTTCCTCTCAGAATAACCTCATATTTGGGGATTGATTTCAGACTTCCATTGCGTAAACTTGATTTATTCTTTCCTTATCTAAATTGAACCTTCCTATTCTCTTATTTTCTGACTTGGTGCATTATTGATTTCGAATCTTTAATTCCCTTATTTACTATGTACTAGTTGATTTACTTATTACCTTATTTACTTAACCGTGTATTTCACAACTTTCCCCTATGTATTTACCCCTTATTTGTATGCTATGTATGATATGCTACTTGATTCCTTTTCCTTAAATAGCTTATGCCCTTTTACCGTTCAAATTTGAACTCCTTAATTAAAGGAATTCCCTTCTACTAATTGTTTTCTGATTGATACTGGATTATCCTCTTTCCTTGCTTAACTGCCTGACTTCAAGTATAAATACATGCTTCTCTCTTCACTCATTCATCATCAGAGTTCACTTAAAAAATAAATAACAATTCGACACAGACATCTCTGTCTTGAAATATTCTTTACTACTCTCTACTACTATTACTACTCTCTATTTTCTATACTACTACTGAGCACTCTGCTCCTTTCTTTCCTGCTATCTGAATCTCCTAGAGTTTCCTTGAATCACAAGTACTTTTTTGATGTTCCTTGAGTTTGTTCCTGTTGACTGCCTGGTTGTTTGTTTGCAGTTGCTATTCTGCTGATCTATAACTTGCAACTATTATGTTTTCCTAAGTTAAATAGCACCCTCTTTGTTATGTGTTAAAATCCTCCTCTTCTACATCTCTTTCCTTGTGCGTTTATTTATGCTTTCCTGCATTATGTGATTACATTCAAGCATTTTATGCTTCTTTATGTTATGCTTTCACCCTATTCTACTATTCGTGAGTATTGTTCTGAACCATGGCAACACTTTGAATTGATGTCTGTGGTCCAGAACCAAACTCTCCTGAGTCTTTACTCAAGTTCTTTCCCTTTCCCTCTCCCCTCTATGTGTTGAGCTTTAATTTGGGTCTGCTGGTGTCCCAATCACCATTCAGACCTAACTTTGACTATGTAAGAGTCTCTTCTTATTTGTTTGAATTTAAGCAAGGGGTCATGGGTGTGCTAGTCTATTCCATGGCTTGGTATGACCACGTGCTGCTGAGGTTCCTCCCTCACTTTAAACTTATTCCTAGTTCTTAAGTTCCACCACCCTTGGCTAACCCATGCTTATGGACCCTGGAGTTCCCTCTGAACTTGGATGCCTGAGGGCTGGTAATATCACACTTACACTACTCTATTACATTATTCATTGTTCAGAGTGTAAGCATTGCCTGGGCTCTTGAAGAAAATTGGAGCTTTGAAACACTCCGAATAAGAGAAGGCCTTGGAATCTAGAATCCAGATTTGGTGAAACACATGTATTGAATACTGAGATTGCATTAGGCGGTTTAGATCTAGCTGTGGGCTATGATGTATTTTGCTTACTTGCTTCTTTCTGTTTCTGCAATAATACTTTGTAAAACGAACTCGGGGAGTATATTTGCAAAGGGTATGGAGGGGTTTTATATTTGCTTTCATATGTCAATGGGTAGATACCATGCCTATAGGATCAATATTGTTGTTAAATTACTTAGATATCATGCTCATAGGATTCATATTGCAATTTAATCATTTAGATATCATGCTTATAGGGTATTAATGTTCGAATTTGGCCACTTATGTATCATGCCTAGAGGTTTAATACTTTAAATCACCTAGAGATCATGTCTATAGGCTTTGCATTCTTTTTTTCATTCAAGCATACAGAAACCATGCATATAGAAATGCATAAAAGATAGGAAAACAGTAGGGTGACCTATTACTCGCCTTCCTTAAATGTTCAAAAAAAGCAATGAGTCAATAAAAACAAAAGTAGATATCCCGCCTATATGATCTCAAGTTCGCTTAAGTTGCATAAGTAGTAATCTAGAAATTATTTTCAATGTTTTTAATAATTCGTCCAAATCTGTCTGCAACTCTAAGAACTTGCATTTCTGTTTCAAAAATTGTTTTTTCCAACTCTCTGTCTGAACTTTTATTCATGAAGTTACTTTCAAAATAGAATTCAAACTCCTTCTTCCTTTTATTGAACTTTACTTCTGAAAACTCTACTGAAACAGTGCTGTCGATTTTTGAAACCTTTCTGAATTTCTACAAACTTCTGCTTCTTTTCAAGACTTTCCTATGTTTGGCCCTTAATAAATAATTCATTAAAGTACACCAATTCCTAACAATTGGATCCAAGTTTCCTAATGTAGACCTTTTATCTAATTCAATGTGTTAAACTGATCTGTCTGCCGCTTAAGTTTTAATTTAAGACCAATTAGTATGTGTAAGGCATGCTAAACTAAGATTTATTTGATTTACGGGGTATATGTGAGCCTTGCGTGTTTGATTGTGAATCCCCTTACTTGTTTGTTTTGATTTAAGAAACTTGTATTTTGTCCTTTTAAACCCCATATATGCCTCTTCCCTTTTCTTTTTCTATAGGATTAGAAGTCCTAATACCCCGGGGCTGATAGGTTGGGACGGGTTCTAGCATGCAATGAGTAAAATGAGACTAATCGCGTTTAACTACCTTAGCAGAGTGGGCAAGGTACAATATGGATATGATGACTGGTGAGCTAAAATCTCGTGTGAGAATTATTGTTGGGTATTGCGCCAAAGTGATCCATATTATATTTAACCCTAGGACCCTTTTCTCGTTCTTTATTTATTGATGTTTTCTTAAATTAATGTTTTCTTCAACTAAGCTTTCTCTTTTCAAAATCACTTATATATTTCTTCTTTCAAAATTCTCAACTTGTTTATACTTCGCATGTGCAAACTTTGCTTGTATATTCCCATTCTTATTAAAGTCACAATTAAGAACAGCCGGAAACCACACTAGTGGATCTTGAGGGGTGCCTAACACCTCCCCCTCGAGATAATTTCAAGCCCTTACCCGAACTCCAGTTTTATTTCAAAATTCTTTTTTCTTTTCTTTAAGTGTCCTAATGCACTATGTTCATTAGGTGGCGACTCTCCAAAATCCATAACCCGATTACTCAAAAGGTAATAAAAGATTTGTTTTGTCCATAATGTTGAAACCCACCTTCGCGAGAAAATGGGCCGTCGAGAGCATGGACACTCTGCTAGGGATTGACTTTAAGGATTTTACAATTACGTGCTTTTGTGACTTTATTGATTCTTAAATCGCATTTACTTTCTGTCTTCAATTGTTTCATCAAAAATACTAATTTGGCTCTTCATGTTTGTCTTTGCTTTTAATTTCTTCTTTTTATTATTTCAATTTCGTTGTAATTTTTGAGTATTTATTGTAATCTTTATGAACGTGAAAATAAATGCAATTTGCTTCATTATTGTAACTACATTCCTCAACATCATATTCCACTCGTTCCAAAACAAATCCTATAGCAACGCTTATAATGAGTGGTTGCGCCCTTCCAATATTATAACATTTAAATGTGGCAAAGGCATATTTGCAGTAAAACCAGTCGATCAATTGTGTAGACGATGGTTCCGCGCCTTCTCCTCTTGAGTTGTCTGCTCAAGGGTACCTTGTCTAGCACTTCAAAAGTAGAAACCTTATTCCATTAAACTGTTAATGCATCATGGTCAACCCTAGTCAAGTCAATTATGTTGTCCACATAATGACGCCTTAAGATAGCCTAAACCAAAGTCCACCGGGTTTCCTCGAAACCCATACGAACACCTCTACGTTATGTGCATTTATTTGGAGAACTAAATGCCTTTGCTAATTATTGATTTAAATAGTTGAGTCTGGTGGGGTTAAGGGCCTAACACTTTGTTTTGCATAAACTGAGGCACGAAGTCCCCAGATTCAGTATGGTGTCCAACATTCACCCAAAGCTGCTAAGCTGGTGGGAGGATCTTCCTACAAGCGATCACACCCTCGACCGCAAGCACATAGGGAATTTTCCCTCACTTCTGGACATCCAGCCTAGCAACAAAATCATAGAGGCTGTGATAGTGATAGATCGGTGTTCCGCTTCAGGAATTTTGAAATTACTCCTTTACTGGAAGAAATAAGGGGTTTAGTTTGTATCCATTGGGAGACTCCAAGTGTTCTTATGCCAGAAAACCGCAAAAGTAGAGGCTTTCTTATGATGATGGGACTCAAGAAAAATCCCGACCTAGCTTGTCTGAAGGACTTCTACATACCATTTGATTTCTTGTACGAGAGGTATGGCCATAGCAAGTCCTATCGCACCTACACTGATGAGTTCGCCCTCACCTATTTGGGACACATACATAGGAGGGTCTTTGTGTTCATGTTCTGCTTCTTGGGTATGATGATATTTCCCATGAAGAACGCTAGGATCCACACAAGACTACCCATTGTGACCAAAACCTTAATGGAAGGTATTGATGGGCAGACTTTTAGCATAGTGCCCATGATCATTGCCGAGATGTATTGAGCCTTTGGAAAATGTCAACAAGGGGCTCCTCATTTCGAAGTTTGGAATTTGTTGCTGAAACATTAACTCATAGAACAGCTTCAAAAAGGCGACTACAGACAGGAAATCATACGCAGGGATTGGGATGACCATATCGCTTTTCACCACCCAAAGCGAATGAACTTCATGCCCAACATGTTTTCTCAGCTAGAGGACGCCAGTGGATGTGTAGAGTTGTTTGAGAATCAAAAGGAAGAGCAAGTTTACTGGATGTTTGAGTGGTTCCCAACAGGGGAGTTCATTGTCCGCTCTTGAGACGCACCATTCTCGTACTCATCGATCTACGGGGAACTCATCCTTATGTACCTCTCCGGGCCACGAGGCAAGTTGGGAGAAAACAGATAATACTAAGGATAGAGAAAATGAGTCATTCAGGGATGACTTTCAAGATGATGATAGCCTGTACAGGTGTCAAGCACAGAACATGTGTCACTACAAGCTTTTCTTAGGGAAGGAATCCATTGAACTAGACTGGTATCATGCAGGGTGTATACCACACTATACAAGTTTGCTGGAAGATGATCACATTAGTTTGAGTCCTCCGGGATTTGTCTGTGGTCACATGCTTATTGATGAGAAAACTGAAGCGAAAGTCAAGTACAATTAGCTGCGCAAAAGGATGCGAGAATGTGAGAATGAACATCAGGAAATACAGGAAGCCCAGCAGAAGCTAATCAACAAGTGGAAGGATATGGCCGTCAATGCCAAAAATCGGCTGAGGTATCTGGAGCGAGGTCTAGTGGAGTTGTATGTGAAGTTCTTAAAAATAATTCAAGATTGTCAAAATGCCGAGGGAAGTACATATGGACATCTGGCTCGAGCCTATCTGCTGTTAGGACTACGTGAGCTGATGCAGTTGTACGACGGAGGCAAGAGTACCGAATCTGGGGAAGGTTTTTCCGGGACCAAATAGTTAGGATCTTTATTTCATGCTTTCATAATGTAATAAGGCCACTGGCCATTAGTGACATCTTTTAGCATTCAGTTGTTTTAAGACTCGTCTTGATTTATTATAAAATGAGGGATTTAGCATTATAAGTTCTCCAAATTTAACTTGTCTCTAGGCCTACCTCGGGCACAATGAGGCACCCAAATTAAGAAACGACTAATACTATTGCACAACGTGTTTAAATGTCACAAAAGTATTTCTCAGAACCTGCACTAACTTTTTACCTTTTGTTTTTCTTTTATTTTTATTCCCCTCCCCAAAGGATAGTTCGTGCATTATGGCACCATAAGCATACTCAACAAGATCCAAAGGTCCTCCGCCTTCTCCTCCTCCAAGTCCTACCAGAAACAGGAACAAAGGCAAAATGGGAGATGCAAGTGCTAGAAAGGAACTTGAGGAAACTTCTCAGAATGCTGCAATTACCAAGGAGACTGTTGTTCATCTTGAGCAAACTTCGCTGAGATTTCGGGAGGAATTGGACCAAGTTCAGAACCTGGCAAGCCTGTCAATCACTCCTGCTGCTCCTGATGTTAACACCCACAACCCTGCACCTCCACAAAGTACCCCGCAAATGCCAATACAACCCACTCATACCCAAGCTTGCAACACATGCGATAATACTCCACTGCTCATTCCCGAGCTCCAAAACACCATAATAAACCATAACACTCCTATCTTTGTGGACACTATACCACGCTACACTTAGCCAATCACCAGTACACCAAAATCAGATGACAAGGAATCCCTCATTCATAATTTGGCCGCTGAACTAAGAAGCTAACTAGCAAGGTCCAAGTTTTAGAAGGTGGTAAAGATGTTGAGGGTTTGAACTATGAAGATCTTTGTATTCAGCCAAATATTGAGCTCCTGGAGGGGTACAAACCTCACAAGTTCGAGATGTTCGATGGAACAGGTGATCCCGGGGTCTATCTCAGAATGTATTATGATGAGCTGGTAGGAGTTTGGAGAGACAGGAAAATCCGTTTGAAACTGTTCATGAGAAGTCTGAAAGGCGATGCTTTATTATGGTATATCAGCCAGGATGCAAGGAAATAAACAAGGTTGGTGGACATGGCATCTGACTTTATGGACCAATTTAGGTTCAACACTAAGAACGCACCAGATGTGTTTTGTATCCTGAATCTAAAGAAGAAACTCATAGAGACCTTCCACGAGTATGCTACTCGTTGGATGGCAGAAGCTGCTAAGGTCAGGAAAGCCTTGGAGGAATAGCATATGAACAAGTTCTTTGTCCATGCCCAGGATCCGCAATACTATGAAAGGCTGATGCTAATAGAGGGTCAAAAGTTCTCCGACATCATCAAGTTGGGAGTAACGATCGAAGAAGGCATCAAAAATTGTATGTTCATTAACCTCGCGGCATTGCAAACTACCAACAAGGCTTTACAGCCTGGGGGCTCGTCAAGGAAAAAGGACTTAAATTTTTTATTGATGCGGAAAGGAATAATTCCACTATGAAGTACCAAAGCTATCCCTCAACTCCACTCACATATCAACCTACCATAAATTACCGAGCACCCTCACCCACATAACAATTCCACTATCTTCCTACCAATCACCTCCAGTGCCAACATATCAACCCAGTTCACTAAGATATTCCTAACATGTGCCAGTGTACCAAGCTACAATTCCCAACCTTCTCATTACCCATCACCACCCTCTCGCCAAAACGTTCCTTGACCCTGACCAAATTTCAACCGAAGACCTTCCTGACAATATACCGCCATAGCTAAGCCAATTGACTAATTATATGAAAAACACAAATCAGCCGGTTACATTTCACCTATCCCAGGCATAACTTCCGAAAATCCTTCCCAATGGATTAACACTAACAAAACCTGTCGTACTATTCCGAAATGAAAGGACATACCATCGACGAGGGTCGCTCGTTGAAAGGCAAGATTCAGACATTGATTGATAACAAGGTTATTATATAAAAGGAGCCCGCTCCCAGTGTCTGCAACAACCATCTACCTGACCACAAGGGTGAGGGTATCCATATGATCGAGATTGAAGATGATTGCGACCCCAAGGGATTAATCGGTTTGATAGCTGAAGGGGATGAGCCTAAGAAGCCAGTAGTTACCCTCAATCCCATTGTTTTTCAGATTCATCCCTCTAATGGAGATGTTGTAAACGTGTTTGTACCACCCGAGTTTGAAACACCTCCTACAAAGGTGCCAAAATCAATAGAGGTTGAGTTCGAAATTCCAAAAGCACCTGCACCATTTCATGTCACTGTGTTACCTCCCAGGATGCCTATTCTGGTTTCCATGACAGATGCGATCCCGTTCAAGTTAAACACCATACCTTTGGGATTACACCACTGAGGCTAGAAGGATAGGAAAAACACATACTGGAGAAGCAATTGTCGCGCAGGGCATGACCAAGACAGGCAGGGTTTACACCCCAGAATATTTAGCTGAGTCTAGCAAGCATGCCTCTGGACAGGCTATGGAAACTGGACCCAATGACCTTTGGAGGAATATACAAGCCAAAGAGTACTCAGTCGTTGAACAACAAAACAAAACACCAGCGCAAATTCCTATTCTGGCTCTTTTGCAAAGCTCTGAGGCAATTAAAAATGCCTTAATGAATATATTGAGTGAAGTTTGTGTTCCCAGCAACATAACAGGAGGCAAAATGGAAAATATGGTGGGGCAGGTGCTGGAAAGCAACAAGATCACCTTCCACGAGGATGAGTTACCGCCGGGGGGGGGGGGGGGCTTAGTCACAACAAGGCATTGCACATCACTGTGCAATGCGAGGATTATTTTATCACCATGATCTTAGTGACGGGGGATCTAGCCTTAACATCTGTCCGCTAATAACCCTTAGAACATTCGGTAAAGGTTTGCATGAAATCCAAGATGGAGCTATGAACGTCAAGCCTTTTATGGGTCTCAAAGATCCACCATTGGAGAAATTAACATGTGCCTACATATGGGACCTACCTGGTTCAATATTGACTTCCAAGTCATAGACATGCCACCATCCGACAATTTGATGCTGGGACGACCCTGGATCCACTCCTTTTGGGCTGTGGCATCAACCTTGCATCAGGCTGTAAAGTTCAAATGAAATCATCAGGAGGTGATCATTCATGGCGACGATAGCAACCCTATATACAACCGCCAAACCATCCCGATGTACAGAGGTAAAACGATAATAAGTGGAGAAACATACAACCACATTGAGTGAGTAAATGCCGTAGAGAAAGACAAGTAGCGTGATAACAAAATTGAGAGCATTCTAAATTGGAGCAGGTACAAGCCTTGAAAGGGACTTGGCAAGAAAATCCAGGGCATCACCAAACCCATCAGGTTGAAGGAGCATGCTACCACTTTTGGCCTGGGGTGTGAGTACACTTGGGAAGAGTTCAATCATTGGTCGCCACTATGGTGCGGTCCCTACTATCCATTGGAACATCCCATACCCCAATTGGGGTAGCATTTTCAACTGGACGACATTAAATATAGATCAGAGGAAGACGAGGCATTGGAAGCAATGAAGAACCTATTTCTGGAGGATGATATGGATTGTTGTGTAATATTCGAGGAGGAGGGGGAAGAAGGACCTTCCATTCAAGCTGTGGACCGAGGAGAACTCCTCACCAATTGGTCAGTCAGGAACACCAGTGCCGATAGTGCTTCAGGGTAGCAAGGCTAACGACGCACTATGCATCGCATTTTACTTTTTAGTTCATATTACATTTGCTTTTACTTTTGAAAAGAGCTTCGATGTTTCAAATAGTTATGAATTTAATCAAAAAAAATTTCCATGTTGATATTATCTCGCTATTATTGCTTTTCTCTATCAATTACTTTATTTTACACGTCATTACTATTACATAACTTGATGATGAATCAACGACTGTGACTTGCAACGAGGCAGTGCAACAAACAGACATAGATTTAGAAGAGGACGAAATACCAGGAGAGGTTGTAACGGAGGTCGAGAATTTTTAGAACAGTCCTAAGTCCAATTTGGATGAAAGTGAGGTTGTTAATCTGGGAGATGCAGAAAAAGCAAGGAAACACGTATCAGTGTACATTTGTCGCCATCATAAAAGAAAGAGTACAAAGAGTTCTTAAAAGAGTATGAGGACATCTTTGGATGGTCTTATGACGATATTACCGGTCTCAGCACATCCATTGTTGCTCACAAGTTGCCGACAGATCCGGCATGTGCGCCAATAAAACATTAGCTCAGAAAGTTCAACCGGACATGAGTTTGAAAATCAAAGAAGAGGTTACCAAGCAAGTCAAAGACAGGGTTCTGAGAGTGCTAGAGTATCCAACATGGTTAGACAACATAGTGCCGACACCGAAGAAGGATGGGAAAGTTAGAGTCTATGTTGACTACCGGAATCTCAACTGGGCAAGTCCTAAGGACGACTTCCCTTTGCCAAATATACACATATTGATTGACAACTACGCCAAACATGAGCTGCAGTTCGTTTATTGTTTTGCTGGACACCATAAGATATAGATGGATGAAGAAAATGAATAGAAAACGGCGTTCATCATGTCGTGGAGGATGTACTGATACAGAATGATACCGTTCGGTTTGAAAAATACAGGGTGCTACCTAAATAAGGGTCATGACCACCATCTTTCATTACGTGATACATAAAGAAATCGAGGTGTATGTGGATGATGTCATCATCAAGTCCAGGAAAGCAATAGATCACATGGAAGATTTGAGGAAGCCCTTCAACAGATTGCGGGGATACAACTTGAAACTGAATCCCGCCAAGTGTGCATTTTGAGTCCCTGCCGGAAAGTTATTGGTTTTCATTCTGAGTCACCGGGGAATAGAATTGGATCCGATGAAGGTCAAAGCCACTCAAAAGTTTCCACCGCCAAAGAGCGAGAAGGATGTAATGAGTATATTGGGAAGACTCAACTATATCAGCTGGTTCATAGCCCATTCCACTGTCATTTGTGAACCTATCTTCAAGAAGCTAAAGAAGGATGCTGCCACCTAATTGACTGACGACTGTCAGAAGGCTTTCGACAGAATCAAGGAATATTTGTCAACGCTGCTAGTATTGGTTCTGCCTGAACCATGGAGACACCTATTGCTTTATCTTGCAGTATAAGATGGAGCATTTGGTTGTGTCTTAGGACAATATGATGAAATCAGGAATAAAGGAGCAAGTCATCTATTACCTTAGCAAGAAGTTTACCCTGTACGAGGCTCAATATTCCTTATTAGAGCACACATGTTGTGCTCTGACCTGGGTAGCTTAGAAATTGAGGCATTATTTCTGTGCCTACACCACTTATCTCATATACATAATGGACCCATTGAAAGCAATAATATCACCTTCCACAAGGATGAGTTACCGCCAAGATGGCTTAGTCACAACAAGGCATTGCACATTTTTAATAAAATTTCCATTTTTCCCCGCTACTGGAACTGAGACAGAATTTTGAGGAGGACTTTCAAAATTCCAAAGTCAGTTTGTCAGTCTCCTCATCAGCGACGACCCTGTAAACTGGGGTAGAATTTTGAGGGGGACTGGGGCAGAATATTTAGGAGGATCCTCAAAATTGTAGGACAAGCGAGGTTGTGTCTTTGAACCACGTTCTTCTTGTTGGTTCATCTATAACAAAATAGTTCTCAAAGTATACTTACATTGTAGTTACTAAATTATTGGTTAATATCATTCGTATCACTGTCATTTAGCAACGTTACCCCAATGATAAGCGACTCCAAGAGCCAGGGGATACGAACTAACCTTTCCCCTCTATAAGGCTACTCTTCTGCCTTCCAAGGTTAAACACTACCTCCTTTCTGCATATGGTTACCTATCTACCTTTCGAGACTAAGCTCTGTCGCCGTTTTTATTACATAAGTCTACTTTTCCACCTTCCAAGGTTAAGCTCTACCTCCATCCTACATAAGGCTACTTATCTGCCTTTCGATACTACACATTGTCTCCCTCCTGCATGGTTGAAATATCGCCACTTGCATTTAAATTCTTATTCGGATGAAATATCGCCGCCTGAATTTAATTCACGCTTTGGCTGAAAGATCGCCGCTCTTTGCATTTATTCAGCTAAATGATTGCAACATTTTCATGGTCTGAAAGATCTCCAACCTACTCAAAGGTGTCATAATTCGGAGGGACCGTCTGCATAGCCCGTGCACGTCATTTCATGGCTTGCGAATATTTAATTTATGCTCATCATGGCATGGGACATCATAGTCTGGGGATGTCATCCTAACCGTCCAAAGGCAGCATTCGTGGTCCAAACGGGAACTTGCATCATGCATAAATTATGCATGATATGCACTGCGTTTTTCATTTGCAGGTACACTAGCTAGAAAATGTCCGTCTTAGCGGGAGAGCTGCTGCTCCGGTTCTCCGCAACCTGTTCGACTTGGTAAACTTTCTCAAACTAGACCATCGTGTCCATTTTTCCTAATCCCCATCATTGGTTCCCGAAGTACATATAGCCTGAATCCTGTAAAACCAGAGATATGTAGGCAGCATAGAAATAAGAGTGCGGTCAAAATTCTTTCGCAATCGCCGATTCCGGTCAAAACTGGCCATCTTATCTTTACCTAACAACTATTTTATCCTCCTCGGGTAAGGAGGGGAAGCTGTTGATACCCAATTTTTCACTCTGTAATTTTTATACTCAAATTACTTTTAAAATGGCATGCATATGCATATATAAGCCTTCTCAAAGGTTTTAGTACTTTTCTAAGTTTTTAAGATTATTAAAACTGATTTATTGTCTAGTATTAAAAGTATAAAACCCCAATAATTGTTCCCAAATAGTCACTTCCGTAAAAAATTTATTTTCCACCATTATATTTACACCAAATATATTTAAGGTGATTTTTCATATTTTTATAAATTTATTTGATATTTTTAAGCAAAATTGTTCAAAATTATAATTATAGTCTATGTTATAATTAATCGCATTTTATAACTATAAAATTGTTCTAGATTTTTTTAGATTAATGTTTATATATTATTAACTAGTTCAAGGCCTTTAACTTGTATTTGAATAATATTTTATCTATTTTAATTAATTAAAAGTGGAGAAAGTGGCTATTTAAAAGCTAGTCTATTTCCATTTCAATTTTAGCAACATTTGACCCCAAATAAAACCCCAATTCTGCCCAATTAAATGACCCAATTAGCCGACCCCTTGACCCAATTACAAACCCACCCGACCGTCTTTTTAATCGAAGTTGTTGATCACTTTGATCAACGGCCACGATTCTCCCATTCAATTTTAATTCACCAACCCACCCTAACCCTAGTATTTATCGAAAATAGCCTCCCCTAGAATCTCTTCATCTCTAAAACGCCCTCTAAAGCCCTCCGAAATCCTAGCCATACTCTACCGATTTCCACCTTGTTTCTCCGGAATCCATGGCGTCCCAAGCCTTGAGTTTCCTATACTCACCCACATGTGCCCTCACAACCGTGTTACTTGAAGATTAAAGGTTCGAGCTTGAAGGTCTTCGCTCAGATCTCCGCCGATCAAGTGTTACGACCATCTCAAAATCAACTTCGGCATTCCTGGCCCTATGAGTCCGTCTCTGAGTCATTCGACTCAGAGCAGACCTTTTTCCAGGCCTTTGTCGCTTCTAGGGTTCTTATGAAACCCTAGACTTTCGAGGTTTCCTATTTTTTTCTAGATTTCTTTAGATCCATGTTTATTTTAAGGTTTACAAACGATTTCTTAAGCTTCTTTCAAAACTTTTCTATCAAAAACTGTTCATCTTCTCTGACTTAGGGTTTCATTGATTTTACTTGTTCTACTGTGACTCCTATCTGTTTCTACTGTGATTTATATGTGTTTTCTTTTGCTATGCTATCTTCTACCATCACTCTGTGAGTTCATTTACAGTATGTTGTTCCCTTATTATGTTTTACTGAAATGTTTAAGGTTTCAGTTCCTTTGGGTCTTTTTGACTTGTTTTGTTGATACTTTTGCCTAATTGTCTGCTTTCATCTTTACACCTGATTAATGGCGAAAACCCTAGAATTTGGGGTTTTTTCGGACCACTTGTATGTGATTTTGTTTGTTTCTCCTCTCTGAGTTACATTGACTTCAAAACAATAATTTTCGAACTCATCGTTGTTTCTATATGTGATTCTGACTCTTACTAAGCTTTGCAAGACCTTTTAAATGACTTCTTGCATGCCATCTGATCTTCCCCCTACCTAATAGTTCCCTTCTCACTAACTTTTGTTGCATGAAACTTTTCTTTGGTTTGAATCTAGCCTCGCATGTCCAAAACTAACGCACTCTTTATATGTTTCCTCTTAGAATAACCTCTTATTTTGGGGATTGATTGCAGACATCCATTGTGTGAACTTGATTGATTCTTTCCTTGTCTAAATTGAACCTTCCTATTCTCTTATTTTCTGACTTGGTTCATTATTGATTTCGAATCTTTGATTCCCTAATTTACTCTGTACTAGTTGATTTACTTCTTGCCTTATTTACTTAACCGTGTGTTTCAAAACATTCCCCTATGTATTTACCCCTTATTTGTATGTTGTGCATGATAAGCTACTTGATTCCGTTTCCTTAAATAGCTTCTGCCCTTTTACCTTTCAAATTTGAACTCGTTAATAATAGGAATTCCTTTCTACTAATTGTTTTCTGATTGATACTGGATTATCCTCTTTCCTTGCTTACTTGCCTGACTTCAAGTATAAATACATGCTCCTCTCTTCACTCATTCATCATCAGAGTTCACTTCAAAAAGAAACAACAATTCGACAGAGACATCTCTGTCTTAAAATATTATTTACTACTCTCTACTACTATTACTACTCTCTATTTTTTATACTACTGTTGAGCACTCTGCTCCTTTATTTCGTGCTGTCTGAATCTCCTGGAGTTTCTCTGAACTCCTAGGTACTTGTTGAAGTTCCTTGAGTTTGTTCTTGTTGACTGTCTGGCTGTTGGTTTGTTGTTGCTATTCTGCTGTTACTTGCAAATTGTATGTTTTCCTAAGTTAAATAGCACCCTCTTTGTTAACTGTTCAACTCCTCCTCTTCTACATTTCTTTCCTTGTGTGTTTATTTATGCTTTCCCGCGTTATGCTTTCACCCTATTCCCTTTGTATGTGAGTATTGTCCCGAACCATGGAAACATTTTGAATTGTTGTCTGTGATCCTGAAATATACTCTCCTGAGTCTTTACTCAATTGATTTCCTATTCCCTCTCCCCTCTATGTTTTGAGATTAAATTTAGGTCTATTGGTGTCCAAATCACCATTCAGACCTATGTTTGACTCTCTAAGAGTCTGCTCTTATTTGTTCAAATCAGAGGAAAGGGTCAAGGGTATGCCAATCTATGCTATGGCTGGGTATGACCACCTCGTGCTGATGTTCCTCCCTCACTTTGCACTTATTCCTAGTTATTAAGTTCTACCCCCTAGGGTAAGCCATGCTTAGGAACCCTGGAGTTCCCTCTGAACTTGGATGCCTAAGGGTTGGTAATTCCACACTTGCACCACTCTATTACAATATTCACTCTTCAGAGTGTAAGCATTGTCTGGGCTCTTGAAGCTCCTTAAAACTTTAAAACACTCCGAATAAGAGAAGGCCTTAGAATCTGTAATCCGGATTTGGTGAAACACATGTATTGGATATTGAGATTGCATTATGCAATTTGGATCTAGCTATGGGCTATGATGTATTATGTTTACTCGCTTCCTTCTGGCTCTGTAATAATACTTTGTAAAAAGAACTTGGGGAGTATATTGGTAAAGGGTATGGGAGGGATTTTATATTTGCTTGCATATGTCAAAGGGTAGATACCATACATATAGGAATAATATTATTGTTCAATTACTTAGATCATGCTCATAGGATTCATATTGCAATTTAATCATTTAGATATCATGCATATATAGTATTAATGCTCGAATTTGACCACTTAGATATCACGCCTATAGGTATAATACTTTAAATCACCTAGAGATCATTTCAATAGGCTTTGCATTTTTTTTTCATTCAAGCATATAGAAACCATGCCTATAGAAATGCATAACAGATAGGCAAACAGTAGGTTGACCTAATACTCGCCTTCCATAAACGTTTATAAATAGCAATGAATTAATAAAAACCAAAGTAGATATCCTACCTATAGGATCTCAAGTTCGCGTAAGTTACATAAGTAGTAATCTGGCAATTATTTTCAACATTTTTCATAATTCGTCCAAACCTATCTGCAACTCTAAGAAATTTCATTTCTGTCTCTAATTTCGTCTTTCCAACTCTCTGTCTGAACTTTTATTCATGGAGTTACTTTCAAAACATTTTTCAAACTACTTCTTCCTTTTATAGCATTTTACTTCTGAAAACTCTACGGAAACAATTCTGTCGATTTTCGAAACCTTTATGGACTTCTACAAACTTCTGCTTCTTTTCAAGACTTTTCTGTGTTAGGCCCTTAATCAATAATTCGTTCAAAATACTCCAATTCTTAACAATTGGATCCAAGTTTCCTAATGTAGACCTTTTACCTAGTTATATGTGTTAAACCTCTCCGTCCGCCGCTTAAGTTTTAATTTAAGACCAACTAGTATGAGTAAGGTATGCTAAACTAAGTGTTATTTTATATACAGGGTTTATGTGGCCATGCATGTTTGTTTGTCAATCCCCTTTGCTTGTTATTTTTTTATTGATGAAAATAGTATTTTGTCCTTTTAAACCTCATACATGCATCTACCATTTTCTTTCCCTTAATGATTAAATGTCCTAATACCCCGGGACTGATAGGTTGGGACGGGTACTAGCATGCAATAAGTAAAACGAGACTAATCATATATAAATACCTTAACGGTGTGGGAAGGTTAGAGTATGGATATGATGACTGGTGCGCGAATATCTCGTGTGAGAATGATCATTGGGTATTGCACCAAAGCGATCCATATAATATTTAACCCTAAGACCCTTTTCTCTTTCTTTATTTATTGATGTTTTCTTAAATTAATGTTTTCTTCAACTAAGCTTTCTCTTTTTAAAATCACTTGTATCTTTCTTCTTTCAATATTTTCAACTTGTATATACTTCCTATGTGCAATCTTTTCTTGTTTATTCCCATTATTCTTCAAGTCACAATTAAGCATGGCCGGGAACCACACTAGTGGATCTTCAGGGTGCCTAACACCTTTCCCTCAAGATAATCTCAAGCCCTTATCCAAACTACGGTTTTCTTTAATAAATCTGTTTTCTTTTCTTTACGTGTCCTAATGTACTATAATCATTAAATGGCGACTCTCCAAAATCCATAACACGATTCCTCAAAAAGGAATAGAAGAGTTGTTTTGTCCATAATATCGAAACCCGCCTTCGCGAGAAAATGGGGCGTCGACACTCCACCTTCATTCTTTCGGCATCTTCTTTGACATAAAATAACATTAAACAGCCTAGTGAGTAATTCCAAACCTTCCCGCCCCGCGCTCTTCCAGAATTCCACCGCATTTCATCTGGCCCTGCTGCTCTGCCCTTGCACATCTTACACATCGCTCTTTCCACCTCCTTTACCATAGTTTGCCTATAGTACCAAATAATCCCGCTAACTCTCGGAGTGCTCCAACTCACCCAGCAAAATGCATCTATCCCCCTCCTCAATCAACAAGGAAACATGCCTGTCATATTCTCCTAATGAGTACCTCAACCATCAACACTTTACCATCCTCATCCTTTATGCACTTGACTTGGTCTAATTCACAGGCTTTCCTCTCCCTCACCTTGGCCAACCGGTACAACCTCTTGTCCCCACCTTTGCCCTCAAGAAAATGTTGCGTACTTAGCCATTGTACTCCACCTCCATTATTCGGCCATCTTCTCTTCCTTAAAATAACATTAGCAGCCTAGTGAGCCACTCCAAAATCTGCCCGTCCGGTGCTCTTCCCGAATTATACTCAAAATACTTTTAAAATAACATATATATATATATATGTGTGTGTGTGTGTGTGTGTGTGTGTTTGTATGTGTGTGTGTGTGCACATAAGAGAATACCCAAGTGTTTTGGTATTGTTCCAAATTTTTAAAGATTTCCAAAACTAGTTTATTATCTATTTTAATAATACACATTTCAATAACTATTTCTGAAATTATTATGTTGGTGAATAATCTATTTTATCCTCTTATTTAGACCTAAATATAATTAAAGTAAATTTTTTGCATATTTTTTATACATTTGTTCGGTATTATAAAGCCAAATTGCATACAATTGCAACTATAGACTATTTTACAATTAACAATATTTAACAATTATAAAATCATTTTAAAATTAATTAATCCATTACATCTAATTTGTTTCTAAAACACTGTTTACTATTTTTTAAAATTATAAAAGTGAAAAGTTGGCTATTTAACAAATAGCCCTTTGTTATTTCGATTTTAGCCAATTTGGCCATACCCCCTATCAATTTTTATTGGCCCAGTATCCCAATTAAACTATCCCAACCCTATTTTATTTTAACCCGGCCCAGGTCCTATGGAATCTGAGCCGTTGATCAAACAATATCAACGGTCCAGATTCAATTACCTTAATTAAATCCTAAACTACCACACGACCCCTCAATTTTCATTGTCTCTCATATCTCCACTCTCTCTCTCTCTATCTCTAGCCTCTTATGGAGACTTATGTCTCTCCCCCTTCCCCGATGAGTCCCTTTGTCTTCTACGATGACCTTCTCCATCGGAGACCATGGATTCCTCACCCTCTTCCACAATTAGACCATGAGTGTTCAAGGTTTTTGATGTATGACCTTGACGGTTCTATTTCAGAACTTCTCAGATATTTAGTTCTATGGTTACTCCGGCCTGTTCCGGTGTACCCAAGAAATGAGAAGCCTTTTCTGAGTTCTTCGACTCAGGATCAGACCTTCTTCCAAAGTCTTTCTCGCTTCTAGGGTTTCTCTGAAATCCTAAGCTATTCGAGGTTTTTCTCTATTTATTTTGTTAGATCTATGGTATGTGTGTTTTCTACAGGCTTTCTAAAGTGTTTTCTCCAAATTTTTTCTTTCAAAATCGTTTATCTTCAATTTAGGGTTTCTGGAAAATTTTCAAAACATCTTTCTGACTCTTATTCTTCCTTTCTTTATGTGTTTGGTTATCATGCTCGTGTGACTCATTTTAATATGCATGTACTATTCTTCTACTTCTTTTTTCTACTACACATGTGCTCACATGTTTACCTGTAGTATATTCTCATTTATGTGTGTTTTATCGTTGAGTTCTTTGATTTTCTTTGCTTTACTGGACTCTGTTAGTGTTTTGTTATACATGTATCATCTTCTTTTGCCTAAGTTTGTGTCACTTCTTTTTTCTATGTTTTTTTTAAGTTCCAAGCCTATCTTAAAAACATGCTCTTCGTGCTTTAAATCTGTTTTCTTTCTTTGTTGTTTCAAAATTGCTATCACGGCTGTTTTGCTTCGCATAGGGCTCTGAAGCAGACCTTTGAGTCTGTATCAATGACTTTCCTACTCGTATCTATGGTTGATTCGATTTCAAACCCTATGATTTGGGGATCTCTTTGGGAATTTTCATTTCTTGTTTGAGTTAGGATTCCCCTTTGGAACCCTGAACTCTCATAACCACTATGACTCTGCAAAACTGAACTTGTATCTCTTTTAGGATTCTGAACTTCTCTCTTTTTACATAATTTAACAGTCGCTTCTCGATTCATATGTATTGTACTATATATATGAGAACTCTTCTCTCAAGATAATTTGCCAACTACTGATTGATTTTGAATCCCTTTATGGTATTTACTTGTTTGTTCCGGATTTTCTTTAAGAGAATTTTTACCCTTTTCTCAACCTGATTCATTCAAGTAAGCATATGATTTTGGTTCTACTAATTGATTCCCTTTCTTTTTTTCTTACATACCGTGTGCCACCAGTCTGTTGCCTTAAATAACTTATATGCACTTACCCTTTATTATACTACTAAGAAAATATTTTGTTCAAATCCTTTTCCTTAATATTTTTACCCGTTTGATTTTGAATCCCTCAGTTAAAGGGATTGATTATGTTGATGATTGTAACTGATACATAGTTCCTTAATTATTGCGATTCCTCCCTTAATATCTACTTATTTTTAACTATAAATACTTGATCCTCTTTTACACAAAACACACTTTCAATTCAATAATTGAATACAATAGTTTTTGACTTACACACTACTGAATACTTTTGAAGTCTGCATTCCTCTTGCTCTTTTTGCTCTACTGTTGTTCTCTACTCCTGTTTACTGTTAGCCGGCTAAAAGCCAAGGCTAATATAATACTACTACTTTGTCTTTGCATCTTGCACTTGCTCTTTACTGGCATGTCTTGACTTAGTTCTCAGCAATCACCCTAATATGTTTACTTATAGTCTTTATATCTATGTCTACTACCTGCAGATTTTGACATGTTCACATGTTACTGTTTGCTTTATTTTCCTACAAATCTTTGATCCCCACTCCATACCCTATGCATTTATGAATGGGATTCAAGGCATGGAAACATGAATTGTTGTCCATAAACTAAATTTTAACCCCAAGTAAAGGATGTGTTAGCACATTTCATTGCTAATCATGTGTTTTGCCAACTCTCCCTTTGTTTAGTGTTTCAGCTATGAACTCCCTGTCCTTACCCCCCTATGTATGTTGAGTTAAGGATATGATTGGGTAGACTATAAGTCGCTATCCAGGTCTGAACTTGGCTTCCAATAAGCTCTAACTCTTTAACTTGAGAATGACAAGTTGGTTAGGGGTGTGCTAGTACTTCAAATGGCTTGGCATGACCACCAGCTTAACATTTCCCGCACTTGCACTTATTCCTAGCCTCTAAGTTCTACCCCTCCCCCTCCTATGAGACTTTCCTGGGGACCTTGCGTTCCCTCTAAACATGGACATTTGAGGGCTAGCCCTGCCACACTGCAGTCTAATCTGATTCTGCAATGACATTTGGGGTGTATGCACTATCTGGAGCTCCTGAAACATCTTGGAATTGTGACACATCTCAAAATAAGAGAAGGCTTTGGAAATCTGATCCTGAAAGTTTGTTTATCTCATATTGTTAGACTCCGAGTCTGAATTAGGTTGATTAGGTATAGATGTAATCACTTATGTAATTTTTCTTTTCTATTGGATTCATTTGGTCTGTAATAATTTTGTAATAACTAATCGGGACGGATAGTGAAAAGGGATGTGATTGAATTCATGCAAAAAAGGGTATATATCATGACTATAGGGAAATACTATTTCTGAAACTGTGTATTTTTCATACAGTTAACAACTGAAACTGTGCGTCTCATATAGCTATCATGTTCATAGGTATTTCTGCATTTCATTTAGATACCATGTTCAAAGGATTTCGGTATTTCATATAAATATCATGTTTGTAGGATTATCTGTAATTTCGTACATGTATCTTATTCATAGTATTTTCTGCATTTTCTTATAGAAACCATGTCTATAGATCTGCATATCACATAGATAATATGCCTATAGGACTTCTTCATTCTTGCATATGCATCAGTCATTAGGCAAACTTATTATAGGACTCAAATAATTGACTACAAATAGACATCATGCATGTAGGATTTCTACATAAGCAATAACAATGTTTAAAATCAGTAAACGCATGTCTTGCCTATAGGAGTTATCAACTAAAGCTCGAATCGTCCACTCGCTCCTAAGTTTAAAATTAGTAGCATTTTTTTAAAACCCATAGAACTTATGACCTTATTACTGATAGTTCTTTTCTGAAATAAGTTTACCTTTTTGTCTCTGAAACCAATAGATACCATGCCTATAGGTCTGCTTAACACATAGGCAAATGGTTAGGTAATAAATAATTTGTGTCAGTCATTGACAACTACATCTAAACAGGGCTAATTTGGACTCCCTATCTAGAAATATATGGTAAATCAACCTTCCCTACGTCTAATTTAATCTAGACCAAATCAGTATGTTTAAGACATGCTAAACCATATGATTTTCTTTGATTTAAGGAGGCTTATTTGAGCCATATATGTTTACTTGCCTTCCAATACTTGCTGTATATGTTTTCAATGTCGCCTTAGAATTTTATCCTTTGAAAACTCTCAAAAGGCCCCCTACTTGCTCCTCTTTAGGATTAGTAGTCCCATATGCCTCTGGGAATAATATAATTGGAACGGGTAGTAGCATGCAATAAGTAACAATACTATTCGGTGCTTTAATACTTTAACGGGGTGGAAAGGGTAGAATATAGATATGATGACTAATGCGCTAATACATGCGGCCCCTCTTCTGAGGAGTGATTGCTCTATATAGCATTGATGTGAAACATATTAATCATAAACCTAGGACCCCTCTTCCTTTATTTGCTTGCATCCCTTCTTGTAAAACTCTTTAAATCTTTCTTTTTTTATAAAGTTCTGCCCTCTCTACTTACCTTCACAAGTTTTCAACTTATTGCAATGTTATATGCAAATCCTTATTTGAGCCTGCTTATGTGTTTATGTATGATCACAATTGTAACATGGCCGCGAACCACATTTGTGGATCCTGAGGGGTGGCTAACACCTTCCCCTCGGGATAATTTCTAACCCTTACCCTAATCTCTGGTTTCTTCAACTGAAACCCTTCTTAAAGTGTCCTAATGCACAATAATCATTGGGTGGCAACTCTCCAACTCCAAAACCCAATTCTCTAAAGGGAATAGAGTTGTCCTCCCAAATATCGTAAACCCGATTTCGCCTTGAAAAGTGGCGTCGATAGCATGGCAACTCTGGAGGGGATTTCTTTAGGATTTTACCATTGCATGTTATTTTTGAATTTATTGCTTTGTTATTGCTTTTACTTAAATGTCTTTATCTCTTTTTCCTCCATGAAACTTTCTTGGCTTTTGTTTCTTTCCCTTTAATGCTTTTGTTTACCTCTTTCCATTAATATTGGTTTAATTATGAGTAATTATTGTAATCATTATCTTATGAACGTGGAAATAAATGACAATCTATTTCATTCTTGTAATTGCATCCTCAACATCATACTTCACCCGTGCCTAAAAAAATCCCATAGCAAATCTTATAATGAGTGGTTGCGCTCTTCCAATATTATTACCCCCTAAATTTTGTAAAAGGCATATTTACGGTAAAACCAATCGATCAGCAATGCAGCCGAAGGTTCCGTACCTTTCCCTCTTGAGTTGTTCGCTCAAGGGTACAGGTGTAATACCCCATATAAACCTTATTTTGTTTAACTGTGTATGCATCATGGTCAAACCTAGCCAAATCAGTTATGTCGTCCATATAATGACTCATTAAGATAGCCTCATATGAAATCCACCGGCTTTCCTTGAAAACCCAAACAGAAAACACTATATTATGTGCAATTATTTGGAGAACAAAATGTTTTTTATGCTAATTATTAGTTTAAATACTCGAGTCCGGTGGGGTAAGGGCCTAACACTTTATTTTGCAGAAAATGAGGCACGAAGTCCCCAGATTTGGCATGGTAACCAACATTCACCCAAGGCTGCTAAGTTGGTGGAAAGACCTTCACTCCAGTTATCAGGTACTCGTCTGCAAGTATTTAGGGATTTTGCCTTCTCTTCTAGAGAACCATCCCGACAACAAAATTTTTGTTCTGCTTCGGGGACCTTAAAATGACTCTTTCGCTCGAGGAAATAGGAGGGTTAGATGGTATTCCTTGGGAGACTCTGGGTTTTCTTAGGCCAGAAAATCTCAAGGGTAGGGGTTTACTCATGATGAAGGGACTAAAGAAAAACCCAGACATAACCTATTTGAAGGACTTTTATATTCCATTCGACTATCATTACGAGAGGTACGACCATAGCAAGTCATACCGCACTTACCCTGATGAATTTTCTCTTACCTCATTGGGGCATATCCACAGGAGGGTCTTCGTCTTTATATTCTGCTTTTTGGGAAAGATAGTGTTCCCCGTGAAGAAGGCTAGGATCCATACCAGACTATCCATGGTAACAAAGACTTTGATGGAAGGAATTGGCGGACAGCCTTTCAGCATAATACCTATGATCGTTGCTGAGATATACCGAGCCCTGGAAAACTGTCAATGAGGTGCCAATCCTTTTGAGGGTTGCAACTTATTACTCCAACTCTAGCTCATGGAGCACCTCCAGAAGGGTCAATACCGGCAAGAGATTCAACATAGAGACTGGGATGGTCTCATCACCTTCCATCAGCCAAGGCGAATGAATTATATGCCTAACATGTTCGCTCAGCCAGAGGACTCTGAACAATTGGTAGAGTTATTTGAAAATTTGAAAGAAGACCAAGTGTAGTGGATGTTCAAGTAGTTCCCTATGGAAGAATTCATTGTCCAATCTCGGGATGCACCATTTATCATACTCGTTGGTCTGAGGGGAATTTATCCCTATGTGCCTCTCCGAGTCATGAAGCAGGCAGGAAGAAAGCAAGTGACCCCAAGGGTCGACAAGATGCGTCACTTCAAGGCTGACTTCCAGGACGATGATAGCCTCACAAGTGCCAAGCTCAACATATGCGGCACTACAAAATCATACTGGAGAAAGATTCTATTGAGCCAGATAGGTATCACGATGGCTGTGCACCACACTTTTCGGGTTGGTTGGAAGAAAGTTGCAAAGGTTTGGGTCAGCCCGGGTTCATTCGAGGTCACAGGATCATCGACGAAAAGCCTGAAGCACTGGTTAAGTACAACCAACTATGCAAGGGAATTCGATAATGTGAAAGCGAGCACCGCGAAATACAAGAAGCTTATTAGAAGTTTATTGAAGAGTGGATAGATATGGCTGTCACTGCCAACAAGCGATGGGGTATTTGGAGCGGGGTCTAGTGGAGCTGGAAGGAATGTTCATCAAAAGGATTAAAGTCTGTCAAAACACTGAGGGAAATACGAGTGAACATCTAGCCCGAGCTTATCTGCTACTAGGACTGCACGAGCAGGTGAAGCTGCTCTATGGGGATAAAGAAGACGAGTCCGAGGAAGGTCCTTCTGGGACAAAGTAGCTAGAAGTCTTTTCTTTTCGCTTTTAATGTAATAAGGCCTATGGACATTAGTGATATTTAACTTTCTGTTATTTAGTGTCGTTTTGGGATTCGTCTTATTTTTATCAATAAAATGAGGAATTTAGCATATAAGGTCTCCAAAACTATTTATCGCTAGGCCTACCTCGGTCTCAGCGAGGCACCCAAATTAGGACACAATTTATATTCTTGGACAATGTGTATAAATATTACATTGTTTTCTTTTCATAACCTGCATTAACTTGTTACCTTTTTGTTCTTCATTTATTTTATTCATCTCCTCAAAGGTTAGTTCATGCACTATGGCATCATCATCATACTCAACGAGATCCAAGTGCCCTCCTCCTCCAAGTCTTATCAGAAACAAGAACAAGGCTAAAATGAAAAACGTGAAAAACATCAAAAAGGAGAACTCAGGTGAATGAATAGAGGTTACTCAAGGTAGCTACATCTCCAAGGAAAGTGTTGCCCAACTTGAATAGAAGTTATTGAAGTTTCAAGAAGAACTGGATCAAGTTCGGAACTTGGAAAACTTGTCATTTTCCCTTAACACTCCCGATATCAACATTCCCAAAACCCAAAATCCCGGACCTCCACAGAACACCCCACAACAACGAAAGCAACCCACTTATACTTAACAGTGCAAGACATGTAACACTTCCAATAACCCTTCATTGCTCATCTCTAAACCTCTAAAATTTACAAATGATCCTCTCCACAACACCCCCATACATGTTGAAACAATACCGTACTATACTCAACCAATAGCAAGCTCACATGAGTCTGATGACAATGACTCTCTTATCAAGAACCTGGTCACAGAACTAAAGAAGTTGACTAGCCGAGTCCAGGGTGTTGAAGGGAACAAAGGTATTGAGGGGCTGAATTACGAGGAACTTTGCATTCGGCTAGATGTCAAACTTCCTGAAGGGTAGAGGCCTCCTATGTTTGAAATGTTTAGTGGCACGGGAGATCCCACAGTCCATTTAAGGACATACTACGACAAACTGGTTAGAGTTGGAAAGGACGAGAAGATCCATATGATGCTCTCTCTTCATCCAAGACCCTAGGAAGTGGACAAGTTGGGTAGGTACGACATCCGATTTCATGGACATGCTGAGATTCAATACAGGGAATGCACCAGATGTATTCTACATCCAGAATTTGAAGAAGAAACCTACAGAGACATTTCGCGAGTATGCTACTCGTTGGAGATCAAAGACTGCTAAGGTTAGGCCGGCCTTAGAAGAGGAACAGATGAAAAGATTCTTCATCCGAGCTCAGGATCCAAAATATTATGATTGGTTGATCCTGATCGAGGCCCAGATATTCTCCGATATCATCAATCTAGGGGACAAAATTTAGGAAGGCATTAAGAGTGGTATGGTTTCTAACATTAAAGCATTACAGGCCAGAACAAGGCTCTACAGTCAGGTGGCATGTCCAAGAAGACGGATGTTAGTGCCGTGATAGTCACACAAAGAACAAAGTCCCCGATAAAATACCAATCTTACCCATCACCTCCACTTGCATTCCAGCCTACCCAAATTACGAAGCACCCACACCCTCAGACGAAAATCCACCACCTATTTATCAATCGTCTCCACCTTCCACATATCAGCCCACTTTACCGAGATACTCTCAACCCGCACTTGTGTACCAAGCTTATAATGCTAAAGCATCTAACTACCAATCACCTCCCACTCGACAAAACCTCCCTAGGTGTAGATCGAATTTCAAGCGCAGACCTCTAAGATAATACACAGCCATCGCCGAACCAATTGACCAGCTGTATGGAAGACTTAAAGTTGTTGGGTATGTCACCCTTATCCCTGCCATAACTCCAGTAAATCCTTCCCACTGGGTCAACCCGAACAAAAGTTCCGCGTACCATTCTGACATGAAAGGACATACCATTGATGCCTGCCTCTCACTAAATGATAAGATCCAATCTTTGATCGACAACAATATCATCATAGAAAAGGAGCATGCTCTTAATGTTCATAGCAACCCACTTTCTCACCACAAGAGATGAGGCATTCACATGATCGATATCGAAGATGATCGGGACCCCAAAGGGTCGATTGGATTGATTGTTGATGGTGATGAGCCAAAGAAACCAACAGTCACACTTAACTCGATTGTTGTCCAGATCCAGCCCTCTAGGGACGATGAGGTAAACATGTCAATACCACTCGAGTCGAAGCACCTTCCTCTACAAAGGCGCCCTGATCATTTGAGGTTGAGTTTTGAGTTCCAAAAGCACATGCACCATTTGAAGTTGCTATGTTACCTCCAAGGGTGCACATTCTAGTAACAATGTCAGGCATAAAACCATTCCACTCAAATGCTATACCATGGGATTACGCAGGCGAAGAAAGAAGGAAAGGGGAAACCAAATTTAGAGAAGCAATTATTGCGCAAGGTTTGACCAAAACCGGTAGAGTTTAAACCCCATAACACCTATCTAAGCCCAGTAAGCAAGGCTATGGATGGCCTATTGAAACTGGGCCCGCTGATCTTTTGAGGAGGATACAGGCAAAATAATACTCAGTGGTTGAGAAACTAAATAAAACACCGGCACAGATCTCCATCCTAGCTCTTTTGCATAGCTCCAATGCACACTTTAATTCGTTGATGAAGATACTGTGTGAGGCTTATGTTCCCAGCAACATAACTAGAGGGGAAATGTCAAACATGGTAGGGCAAGTAGTGGAGAGCCAAAAAATCACCTTCCACGAATATGAGCTGCCATCGGAAAGGCTGAGTCATAACAAGGCACATCATATCACCATGCAATGCGATGATTATTTCATTACTAGAGTCCTGATCAACAGAGGATCCAGCCTCAACATATGCCCGTTAATAAATCTTAGAACATTGGAGCAGAGCCTGTATGAGATCAAAGATGGAGCCATCAATGTCTAAGCCTTCGATAGGGAAGTCAGTTTATGCCTGCAAATGGGACCATCTTGGTTCAACGTTGACTTTCAAGTGATAAACATCCCAGTGTCCTACAACTTGCTATTTAGGGCAGCCCTAGATTCATGCCTCCGGAGTTGTAGCATCAACCCTACACCAGGCAGTGAAATTCCAGTGGAATCATCAAGAGGTGATTACTCATTGAGATGGTTGCAACCCCATATACAGTCGCCAGACCATCCCAACAATTGGAGGAAGAAGGAGAATAGGCGGAGAAACCTACCATCACATCAAACGTGTCAACGCCGGGAACAAAGATAAATGGTGGAATAACAAAATCGAGAGTAACCTGAATTGGTGTGGATATGAACCTAAAGGGACTTGGCAAAAACCTCCAGGGAATCACCAAGACCATCAAGCTGAAGAGATGTGGTAATACTTTAGGTTTGGGGTATGAATACACCTGGGAAGAGTTCGATGAATAGTTGCCACCATGGCGCATTCCCTACTATCCATTGAAGCATCCTATACCTCGTTTGGAGCAAACTTTCCAATCAGAAAATCTCATATATGGGTCAGAAGAAGAAGAGGCTTTGGCCGTAACAAGGAATCTGTTTCTGGAAGATGACAATATGGACTGCTGTGTCATTTTTGAGGAGGAAGGAGAGGAAGGCCTTTCCGTACAAGCTGTGAACCGAGGAGAACGCCTCAATAATTGGTCCATCAGAACCACCAGGATCCGGAAAGCTTCGAGGTAGCAAGGCTTAACAAAGCACCATGCATCACATTTTACTTTTTACTAGCTGATTTTCTTTTCGTATTTTCTTTAATTTTTAAAATAGCTCCGATGTTCAAAACAATTATGAAATTTAATAAAATCATTTCAGTTCCTTATATATCTCGCTCTTATTATTTTTCTCTATCATTTACTTTATTTACACAACATTAATATTACTTATCTTAATGAAACGACGATTGTTACTTGCAACAAGACAACGCAACAAACCGACTTAGATTCAAAAGAGGATGATATACCAGAATAGGTCGTTAAAGAAGTTGAGGATTTTGCAAATAGGCCTAAGTCTAACTTGGATGAAACTGAGGTTGTTAGCTTGGGGGATAGAGAGAATTTCAAAGAAACGCGCATCAGTGTTCACCTGTCACCATCAGAAAAGAAAGTGTACACAGAGTTTCTAAAGGAATATGAGGACATATTCGCCTGGTCGTACGATGATATGACTGGTCTCAGCACATCCATTGTAGCTCACAAAGTGCCAACAGATCCAACATGACTGCTGATAAATCAGAAACTCATAAAGTTCAAGCCTGACATGAGTTTGAAAATCAAGGAAGAAGTCACTAAGCAAGTGAAATACAAGGTTCTCAGGGTGGTAGAATATCCAACATTGTTAAGCAACAGTGTACCATTTCCGAAGAAAAATGGGAAGGTTAGGGTCTGTGTCAACTACCGGGATTTTAAGTGGGCCAGTCCCAAAGATGACTTCCCCTTTCCAAACATACACATACTTATTGACAACTGCACTAAGCATGAGCAGCAGTTGTTTGTTGATTGTTTTGCTGGGTATCATCAGATATAGATGAATGAGGAAGATACGGAGGAAAAAGCTTTCATCACGATGTGGGGAATGTATTGTTACAATATGATACTAATTGGGTTAAAGAATGTTTGTGCCACCTACATGAGGGCCATGACTACTATTTTTCCATGACATGATACACAAGGAGATCGAGGTGTATTTAGACGATGTCATTGTAAAATCCAAGAAAGCCACTACTTACATGGAAGATCTGAGGAAGTTCTTCAACAGACTGAGAAGGTACAATCTGAAACTGAATCCCTCCAAATGTGCATTCAGGGTTCCTATCAGAAAGCTACTAGGGTTCATTGTGAGTCGACGAGGAATATCATTTGATCCATCATAGGTTAAGGCCAATCAAGAATTGCCACCACTAAAGAACAAGAAGGACGTGATGAGTTTTCTGGGGGACTCAACGATATCAACTGGCTCATATCTCAATCTACCGTCATTTGTGAACCCATATTTAAAATGTTGAAAAATGATGCTTTTACCAAAAGGGCTGATGATTGTCAAAAAGTCTTTGACAAATAAAGGAACACCTATCAACGCCGCCAATTTTGGTTCCGCCCAAACCAGGTAGACCTCTGTTGCTCTACCTTGTAGTATTGGATGGAGCATTCGGTTGTGTTCTAAGACAACACGATAAAACCAGGAGAAAGGAGCAAGCCCTCTACTATCTTAGCAAGAAGTTCACCCCATAGGTGGCCCGATATTCTCTATTAGAGCGCACTTGTTGTGCTCTGACTTGGGTAGCTCAAAAATTGAGGCATTATTTATGTGCCTACACTTCTTATCTAATGTCTATAATGGATCCACTGAAGTATATCTTCCAAAATCTCATGCCCACTGGTAAGCTCGCTTAGTGGAAAATCATGCTAAGTGAATTTGACATTGTTTACGTGACTTAGAAGGCAATCAAGGGATAAGCCTTAGAAGATCCTCTCGCCGAGAATCATGTGGACAGAGAATACGAGACTCTAAAGATGTATTTTTATGACGAAGAGGTATCATTCATAGGAGAGGATATTGCAGAATCCTATGCCGGGTGGAGAATGTTTTTTGACGGAGCAGAAAATTTTAAAGGAGTTAACATACGAGCAGTCATAGTATCAAAAACCAGCCTGATTACTCGATATCCGCAAAACAGAGGTTCCCATGTACCAACAATATGGTTGAATACGAAGCCTGCATCTTAGGGCTCAAGATGGCCATTGACATGAATGGTTAGGAACTGCTAGTAATCAGAGATTTAGATTTGCTCATACACCAGGTTCGAGAAGAGTGGACAACCAAGACCTCTAAGATACTTCCTTATGTGCATCACATACATGAGTTGAGGAAGAAATTCACATAGATAGAATTTTGGCATGTCCTCGGGGTCTAGAATTAATTCGCATATGCATTGGTTACTCTATCGTCTATGATTCAACATCCACATATAAATTTCATTGATCCCATCCTAGTAAGGATTTATGGTCATCCACCTTACTATGCTCATGCCGATGAAGAAGTAGAAGGAAAACCATGGTTCCATGACATAAAGGAGCACTTGACAATAGGAGAATACCCAGAACATGCCAATGCTACTCAGAAGTGCACCCTTCGGCGGTTGTCTAACAACTTCTTTCACGAATCATGTACAGGAGGACTCCCAATTTGGGATTACTAAGGTATGTCGAAGAAAAAGAAGCATCCAAGTTATTAAAAGAAGTTCATGCAGGGATCTATGGCCCAGATATGAACGGTTTTGTATTAGCAAAAAAGATACTATGGTCAGGATATTTTTGGATGACTATGGAAATGGACTGCATCCAGTACATTCACAAATGCCATTGCTGTCAGATACATGCAAATATGATAAAGGTGCCTACAAATGAGCTTACTGCAACGAGCTCTCTATGGCCCTTCCCCACTTGGGGAATGGATGTTATTGGACCTATCGAGCATGCGTAATCAAACGGGCACAAGTTCATTCTAGTGGCAAGTTATTATTTCACCAAAATGGGTCAAAGCAGCATCATATAAAGCAGTAACCAATAAAGTTGTGGCAATTTTCGTCCTCAACCGTATTGTTTGTCAGTTTGGAATTCCGAAATCAATCATTACTGATAATGGTTCCAATCTCAATAGTGACTTGATGAAAGTAATGTGTAAAGTATTAAAGATCAAACACAAGAACTCTACAGCCTACATGCTTAGATTAATGGAGCTATAGAAGCAGCCAACAAAAATATCAAGAAGATATAAAGGAAGATGATAGAGAAGCACAAGCAGTGGCATGAGAAGTTATCATTTGCCTTATTGGGATGCCACACCACAGTCTGCACATCAACCAGGGAAACTTCTTACATGCTGGTTTATGGTACGGAGGAGGTCATTCCCGCCGAGGTAGAAATTCCCTCCTTGAGAATCATACAAAAAGTGGAGTTAGATTATACAGAATGGGTAAAGAGTCGCTATGAACACTTGGCTCATATAAATGGGTAGAGAATGAATGCAGTTTTCCATGGTCAATTGTATCATAAAAGAATATCCAGAGCTTTCAACAAAATAGTCTAGCCAAGGAATTTTACACTGGGGCAGCTAGTGTTGAAGAAGATTTTTCCGCATCAAGATGAAGCCAAATGGAAATTCTCTCCCAACTATCAAGGTCCGTACATGGTTCATCGGGTTCTAATAGGAGGAGCCCTCATACTTGTAGAAATGGATGGAGAAGTCTGGTCGAAGCCAATCAATTTGGATGCAGTAAGACGATACTATGTGTAACCATTTATGATTTCCTTTATGATGTAACTTAAACTACGCATAACCTGATTCCCTTTTAAGAGGGGATACGTAGGCAGCCCTATGGATTCAGTCACAATTGCATTTCCCCCGCCATTATAAACTAGGGAAGATCCTCAAAATTCTTAAATTTATTGTTGTTCATTCATTGCACGCAATCGTTGGAAGCGCCAGCCCACTAAGCTGGGGCAGAAATTTAAGGAGGACCCTTTAAATTCCAAAGTGAGAGAGGCTGAAATTTCTTGAACCGCGTCGCAGTCAGTTGTTTATTTAAAAGAAAACTATTTTTGATTATATACATATGTTACTCTTTTTTACGGAATCATGCTTAACTATTATCCAAATTTCTGTGTTTAGAAACCCTACTCCAATGATACACAACGTCAAGCAGGATGAGCAAAGGCCACGCGAAGACGAACTAACCTTCCCCCTTTTACAAAACTCACGATTTTCTTTGGATGCAGGCACTCAATTGTTAATAGCATTAGATATATTTATGCACAAATTCTTTCTAATGAATGAATCTTCTCAGAATAATCACTTATTCATAATTTCTATCCATGCACAACATCCCGAACAGCCACAATGATGCAATCAGCAGCTAAGAGAATTCATTACTATTCGCCTTTTATTTCATGCATTGCATGAGGCTACCTTTCTTCCTTTCGAGACTAAGCACTCTCTTTATCTGCATTCTGCATATGGATACCTTTCTGCCTTTTGAGACGAAGCACTATCTCCATCTGCATTATCTGCATTTTGCATAAAGCTACACTTCTGCATTCTGAGACTAAGCATTATCTCCGTCTGCATTATTTGCAGAAGGCTACTCTTCTGCCTTCCGAGACAAAACACGGTCTCCATCTACATTATCTGCATTTTGCATAAGGCTACTGTTACCTTCCAAGACTAAGCATTGGCTCTATTTGCACATTCTCGCATTGCATAAGGCTACTCTTCTGCTTTTCGGGACTAAGCTCTGTCCCCACCCTACACTGACTAAAATATTTCCACTTCTTATCCTGCACCGGCCGAAATAACGCCATTTTTTATCTTGCATGGCTAAAAGATCGCCACCTTCTGCATCTCATGGAATGAAATATCGCCAAATTTTCGAAAGGCACCATTGTTCGGAGGCACCATTTTCATAGCCCGAAAATGCCATGCCATGGCCTGATGACATCGTTTTATCTTTTGCATATCATTATTCAAAGGCATTATGGTTCGGAGTCATCGTCCTCATAGCCCGAGAAAATCATTTCATAGCCTGTGAATCCTTTATCATACGCTTCATGGCCCTGGACGTCATGGTTTGAGGACGTCATCCTACCCATCCGAAGACAACATTCAAAGTCCAATAAGAACTTACATCACGTTTTAATTTGTGCCCAATATATGTTTGTATGTCTTATTTTCTGGTACACCAGCTAGAAATGGCCATCTCAGTAGGAGCGATCCGGCTCTGGTTCCCACAGCCTACCAAATTTCAACCATTTTTCTCAACATAAACATCGCGTCCGCCATTCAAAATCTCCATGGGTATATTCTGTCAATGGATCCTGAACTACATATGGCCTGATTCTTGTAAGACCAGGGATATGTAGGAAGCTCAAGAACCAGAGCTCGGTCAAAATTCCTAAAAAATAGCCGCTTTGGATCAAAATTGGCCATCCTATCTTTATCCGATGGTTAGTTTAATCCTTCCGGGTAAAGAGGGGCCACCTGTTGATACCCAATTTTTCCCTAGGTATTTTTATACTCAAAATAATATTAAAATAACATATATGTGCATATATGAGTATACCCAAGTATTTTGGTATTTTTCCAAATTTTTAATGATTTTTAATACCAATTTATTGTCTATTTTAATACTACAAACTTCAATAATTATTTCCGACATTATCATTTTTGTGAATAATCCATTTTTTTCTCATATATACACCAAAATGTAATTAAGGTAAAATTTTGCATATTTTTTATACATTAAGGTAAAATTTTGCCGAGGGTCTCCTAGAAATGGCCTCTCTGTCCCCCGGGGTTGGGGTAAGGTCTTCGTTCATATTACCCTCCCCAGACCCCACTTGCGGGATTATACTGGGTTGTTGTTGTTGTTGTTGTTTTTGTTGTTGTTGTTTATACATTTGTTCGGTATTTCTAATTCAAATTGTATAAAATTGCAATTATAGCCTATTTTATAATTAACAGTATTTAATAAATGTAAGATAATTTTTATTATTTTAAAATTAATATTTATATGTTATTAATTAATCATTACTTCATATTTTTTTAAATATTTTTTACTGTTTTATAAAATAATAAAAGGGGAAAGTTGGCTATTTAACAAATAGCCCATTGTTATTTTAATTTTAGCCAATTTGGCTATTCCCTCTATCAGATTTCAATGGACCAATATCCCAATTAAACTAACCCAGCCCAATTATGTTTTAAGTCGGCCTAGTTCCGACGGAATATGATCAGTTGATCAAACAAGATCGAAGGTCCAAATTAAATTATCTTAATTAAATCCTAAACCCCCTGACCCCTCATTATTCACCATCTCTCATCTCTTCACTCTCTCTCTATCTCTCTCTCTCTCTCTCTCTCTCTATATATATATATATATAGTATCTTCTACAGACTTCTGTCTCTCCCCCTTCACTGACGAGTCCCTTGGTCTTCTCCAGCGACCTTCTCCATCGGAGAACATGGATTCCTCACCCCCATCAACCATTAGACCAGTGGTGTTCAAGGTTTTGAAGCATGACCTCGACGGTTCTCTTTCAAACCTTCTCAGATCTTCAATTCAATTGTTACTTCAGCCTGTTCTGCGTACCCATCGATTTAGGATCAGACCTTGTTACAAAATCTTTATCGCTTATAGGGTTTCTCTGAAACCCTAAGTTATTCGAGGTTTTTCTCTATTTATTTTCTTAGATCTATGGTATATGTGTGTTCCACTGGGTTTCTAAAGTGTTTTCCCCAAATTCTTTCTTTCAACATCGTTTGTCTTCAATTTAGGGTTTTTGGAAAATTTTCGAAACATCTTTCTGACTCTTCTTCATGTTTTATTTATATGTGTTTGTTTGTCATACTCGTGTGATTCCTTTTACTATGCATGTACTATTCTGCTAGTTCTCTTTTCTACTATACATGTGCTCGCATGTTAACCCGTAGTATATTTTCATCTATGTGTGTCTTATCATTGAGTTCTTTGATTTTATTTGCTTTACTGGACTCTATTCTTGTTTTTCGAAACATGTTTCATCTGCTTTTTCCTAAGTTTGTGTTACTTCTTTCTTATGAGTTTGTTTAGATTCTGAGCTTTTCTTAAAAAACATGTTCTTCATGCTTTAAATCAGTTTTCTTCCTTTGTTGTTTCAAAATTGCTATCACGTCTGTTTTTCTTCTCATAAGGCTCTGAAGTACACCTTTGAGTCTGTTTCAACGACATGCCTTCTCGTCTATATGCTCGATTCGATTCAAAATCCTAGGATTTGGGGATTTCTTCGGGAATTTTGATTTGGTGTTCGAGTTAGGGTTCCATTTTGGAACCCCGAACTCTCACACCCACTATGACTCTGCAAAACTGAATATGTATGTCTATTTTGATTCAGAACTTCTCTCTTATACATAATCGATAGTCTCTTGTCGTTTCATATGTTCTGTACTTGTCAGCGCCACTTTTTCTACACGGAGTTTAAAATTTGGTATACCACATTAGTGAGGACAACTCTATTCCCTTGCGAGAATTAGGTTATTGAGTTTGGAGAGTCGCCACCTAATAATTATAGTGTATTTGGACACTTTTAAGAAAGAATTGAGATGAAGAACAAGAGTTTGGGTAAGGGCTAGAAATTATCTCGAGGGGAAGGTGTTAGGAACCCCTCAAGATCCACTAGCGTGGTTCCTGGCCATACTACATTTGTGACTTTAAGCAATAAAGAAGATAGATAGAATTTTCAAACAAAAGGAGGGTTTTCAAATAACATTGCAAACAAGTTTAACAATTTGAAAAAAGAAAAGAAGTACAAAGTTTAGAAAGTTAGTTCAAAAGAAAAACTTTAAAAAAGGTTAAAAACTAAAGGAGAGAGGGGCTCCTAGGTATTCAAATAATATGGATCACATCAATGCAATACCCGACGTACACTCCTTAGAAGAGGGGTCACACGTGATATTAGCACATTGGTCATCATATCCATATTCTACCCTTCCCACTTTCTAAGGTATTAAAGCGTGAAATGTCTCGTTACTTATTGCATGCTAGTACCCGCCCCAATCCTATCAGTCCCGGAGGCATTTTGGGATACTAATACTAAAGGGAAAAAGGATAAGGCATTTGAGAGTTATAAAGGGAAAAATACTAAGACGACAATCAAAACACACAATACAAGCATGGGAAACAAAATAAGCATGTAGGGCTGAAGCAAGCCTCAAAAAATCAGATAAAGCCATAAAGTTAGCATGTCTTGCACGTACTAGTTTGGTCTTTAAATATTAAATTAAAGAGACAAGTGGATTGGCTCAACACATATTTGTTGAAACACGTTCTCAAGTCGCTAAAACTAAACGTGTGTTCATTTCTGTAGGTTTTGATAAGTGACAAACCGACGTGCATGGAACATTGACATATGCCAAAGTCCAAGAACATGAGAAACAAAGAGCAAGATCAAGAATATCAAACAAAGTTATAAATGAGTCACTTTATAGTGTGATCTTGATCCGACAACTTATTCATGTCTTGGCTTCTCTCGTAAAATCATTTTCATGCATCATTGAGTTAAACCAAAATGATTTTCAAACATTTTCATTTTAGCCAAAATGATTTTCAAACATGCTTTTCAAATCTGGACATAAATAATCGATTATGTATTTCTTATAATCGATTATGTTAAGACAGTGTTAACCGAAATTTTCAAGACAGCAATATAATCGATTATGTCTTCCTTATAATCGATTATGGTAAGACAGTGTTAACCGAAATTTGCAAAACAACGAAATAATCGATTATCTCTCTTCTAATAATCGATTATGTTGAGGCAGTGTATAACCGGATTTTCAAAACAACGAAATAATCGATTATGTCTTTTAGGTAATCGATTATGTTAAGACCGTTGCCAAAGTATTTTTAAATCGCTGAAATATAATCGATTATACATAAGGCTATAATCGATTATGCTTGCACAGAATCCGCATTCGATTTTTTAACGTTAGCAGATAATCGATTATGCAACTTGAATAATTGTTTATGCTGCTTAATATCCGCATATGATTTTTGAACGATCTGCATATAATCGATTATGCAGATCATATAATCGATTATGCAAGCACAAAATCAGCAATTAGTGATTGGCAATTAAGGAACGGTCTTGGTGACTTTGAGCACTATAAATACACCTCAAAATCACTCTTTTAAGCACAACAACTGATTACATTCTTGCTAAAGCTTACATACTCTCATATCAATCATTTTATATTCATTTCATAGCTTTTTGAGAGACAAACTCTTGACTAAGTTGTTGTGTTCTTGAGCGTATTGTTTCTACTCATATCTACTCTATAAAGAGAGTCTTGTCTTGAGTGCTAAGTGTTTGTACACACTTGAAGGGATAATCTAATCCCTTGTTGTAAGAAGGAAAAGTAGTTCCTTGGTTTGAAGTCTTGAGGTGCGGTATCCTCGAGCAGGTTGAAGTCTTGTAGAGGGAATATCTACGAGCAAGTGTAACGGTTTGTTAGGCACCCATAAGCTTAACGAAGTTAGTGTAAAACTCGAGAGAGTCTCTTGAGGACTGGACTAACCACACGTTGTGGTGAACCAGGATAAATTGGTGTGTTCTCTCCTTACCATTTTAATTACTGCACTTACATTATTCCTGCAATTTTTAATTCCGCAAATTTACATTGTTTTTTATTATTACGCTATTCACCCCCCCCCCCTCTAGCGTTAAGAGTATATTCTAACAAATGGTATCAGAGCCTAACTCTCTGAAAGACTTAGCAGTTTGAGAGAAACAATCCATGGCTTCTACTCGTGATATTAATGCAGGACTAGGTGAAGGACAATGCTTCACAAGGCCACCACTCTTTGGTGGCACAAATTATACTTACTGGAAGGAGAGGATGAGGATTTTTATTCAATCAAACAACTTCCAATTGTGGAAAATCATAAAGAATGGAGAACAACTTCCAACTAAAAAGGTTGGAGATGAACTCGTCCCAAAGTCGGAAGACGAATACGATATGGACGATATCAGAAAGGTGGAATATAATGCAAAGGCCATCAACATGCTATTTTGTGCTGTAAATCCCGATGACTATCGGAAAATCTCATGTTGCACCACGGCTAAGCAAATGTGGGATAAATTGGAGATCACCTACAAAGGTACGCACCAGGTAAGAGAAGCTAAAATAGATTTTCTAACCCCACGAATATGAACTTTTTCATATGAAGGAAAGCGAGAAGATAGACGATATGTTCGAACGATTTTCAAAAATCGTTAATGATCTTCATGCTCTCAAGAAGAATTTCACGGATAGGGAGCTTGTCCGTAAAATTCTTCGAAGTCTCACTCCGGAATGGCGCTCCAAAGCCGACACTATTCAAGAGTCAATCGGCATTACAAATGTCACAATCGACGGGCTTAGAGGTAATCTCAAAACCTATGAATCTACTATTCTTAACCCTCCTTTGGATGATCAAAGGAAGCGAAGAATCGCCCTCAAGGCAAGCACGGCTCAACCTCAAAATGATGAGGATTCAAGCGACAAAGATAACGAGTTCGGACTCGTTATTAGGAAATTTCATAAGTTCATGCGAAAGGAGTATGAACGAAAAGGTAAGCGACAAGGAGACCAATTAAAGTGCTATGGATGCGGAGAAATCGGGCACATAAAATCAAATTGTCCAAATACCAAAAAGGAGAAGAAACCCGTCAAGAAACAAAGAGCATACATCTCTTGGGGAGGCGACTCTGGAGACGAATCAAGTTATGGAGAAGGAAACGAGACCGCAAACTTGTGTCTTATGGAACACGAAGAAACTCAAAATGAGGTATGTACTACTTCTAAGAACTATTTCACTTTAGAAGAAATGCAAGATGCATTTGATGAGTTGTATAAAGAGTTTATTAGCGCTTTTAAATCTATAAAAGATTAAAGAAAACAATTTTCTTCAAAAGAAAAGGATTTTGAAAAACTTACTCTTGAAAATGAGAAATTAAAAGAGGAAAAGAAGTTTTATGGAAAAAGAAGCGCCGATAAACCCGAAAGCTCAAATAAGGATTGTACTTCTTGCAAATCACTAAAGGAAGAAGTAGAAAGTCTTAGAAGCACTTTGCACAAATTCAATTCTTCACACAAAAATCTCAATGAAGTGCTTGTAAATTTGAAATCCACTAAGCACGGGATAGGCTTTAAACACGAGCCAAAAGAAAAATTTGAGTCCATTCCTAAACCACCTAAGACTCAACATAGGCAAAACAAAATAAATGTCAACACTCAACCTAGAAATTTTAATCCTAGAATTGCAACTCATCCTAGAACAAATGCTAGGAGAAATATTGGAATGTATAGACCACCTAGACAAGATTTTCAAAAACCGCATCAAAACTATATTCCTAAAAATAGAGTGAATGCTAGAAGAAATGTTGGCATGTATAGACCACCTAGACAAGATTTTCAAAAACTACATCAAAACTATGTTCCAAAAAATATGGTGAATATATTTAGACCCCCAAATTATTATCATCGTAGAAGAATGCACAATCCGAATGTCATTTGTCATTATTGCAATAAAATTGGACATATTGCTCCCGCATGCTTCACTAGACATAGACATTTCACTGCAGGACAATCACACCAATATTTTGCACCTAACACACAAGGACCCAGAATGGCTTGGGTAACAAAATCTCATTAATTTGTTTTGTAGGTGTGTTTGAAGGGATCAAGTGTACTTTGGTACCTTGATAGTGGATGCTCCAAACATATGACCGGGGATGCATCAAAATTCCTTCAACTAAAACCCACGGAAGGAGGAAATGTTATTTTTGGGGACAATAACAAAGGAAAGATTATCGGCATTGGATCGGTCGGTAAGGACGAATACTCCTCCATTAAGCATATTTTGCTAGTTAAAGGTCTTAAACATAATCTCTTGAGCATAAGTCAATTATGTGACAAGGGAAATCTTATATTGTTTGACTCCGAAGAATGCTTAGTTATCCGTCGTAGTGATTTCAAAATTATTCTTCGTGGTATTAGAATGGATAATATCTATATGGTTGATCTTGAATATTCTTCATCAAGTTTTGTAAATTGCCTTATGAGTAAAGAAGACGACATATGGTTATGGCATCGTAGAGTAGCTCATGTAAATATGAATCTTTTAAACAAACTAGTTTCACAAGATTTAGTAATTGGTCTTCCAAACATGAAATTTGAAAAAGACTCTATTTGTGATTCATGTCAAAAAGGGAAACAAACAAAGGCTTCTTTTAAATCCAAAAATGTTGTTTCAACCACTAGACCTTTACAACTTCTACGCATGGACCTTTTCGGACCTTCTAGAATTAAAAGTCATGGTGGTAATCTTTATGCTTTTGTTATTGTTGATGACTATTCTAGATTTACATGGACTTATTTCTTGCTCATAAAAGTAATGCCTTTCAAGCTTTTAATAGTTTTCTTAAACGTGTTCAAAATGAAAAGAACACAACCGTCACTTCCATAAGAAGTGATCATGGGGGAGAGTTTGATCATAATATCTTCGCGGACTTTTGTGACGAACTTGGTATTGAACATACCTTTTCGGCTCCACGTACACCACAACAAAATGGAGTGGTAGAACGTAAAAATCGATGTCTCGAAGAGATGGCTAGAACCATGCTCGATGAGGCCGAAATTCCCAAATATTTTTGGGCGGATGTCGTGAGTACCGCAAGCTATGTTTTAAATAGAGCTATCATTAGGCCGACACTCATGAAAACTCCCTATGAACTCTATAAGGGAAGGAAACCAAATCTTTCCCATCTTAGAGTCTTCGGTTATAAATGTTTTATTCATAACAACGGAAAAGATAACTTGGGAAAATTTGACGCGAAATCTGATGAAGGAATTTTTCTTGGTTACTAATCGCGTAGCAAAGCATATAGAGTTTTTAATAATCGAACCAAAACTGTTGAGGAATCTCCTCATGTAGTATTTTGTGAAAATGATGCTCGCTTGGCGAGAAAGGATTCTTGTGTTGATCTTGCAGATGCTTTAAAGAAAGTCAATCTTCAAGACGAGGTACAAAAGGAGGATCCAAAGGAAGTTCAAGATGAAGTCATGGAACAACCTTCGGAAGAAGTAACACCACAAGAAGAAGAATCGATGATGCCTAAGGCTTGGAGGACGTCTAAAGACCATCCTCTTGACAAGGTAATTGGCAACATCGAGAAAGGGGTAAGTACACGAAACCTTCTTAAAGAAACTGTAGGACATATGGCTTTTGGTTCACAATAGAACCTAAAACCATTTCCGAAGCAATTGGGGATGAGCATTGGACCTTGGCAATGCAAGAGGAGCTTAACCAATTCAAACGTAATGATGTTTGGGAATTTGTGCCAAGACCCGATAATCACACCATAATTGGTACGAAATGGGTTTTTCGGAATAAATTAGATGAAAATGGTATAATCACTAGAAACAAAGCTAGGCTAGTCGCTAAGGGATATAATCAAGAAGAAGGCACTGATTATGAAGAAACCTATGCACACGTTGCACGCCTAGAAGCCATTCGTTTATTACTTGGTTTTTCATCATCTATGAATTTCAAATTATTTCAAATGGATGTCAAAAGTGCCTTCCTCAATGGGTTTATTCAAGAGGAAGTGTATGTTGAACAACCCCCGGGCTTTGAAGATTTTACATCTCCCGACCATGTCTTCATGCTTAAGAAAGCTTTATATGGTCTTAAACAAGCTCCTCGAGCTTGGTATGAACGTCTAAGTAAATTTCTTTTCGACAATGAGTTTGAAAGGGGGAAAGTTGACACCACACTTTTTATCAAAAATAAAAACAATGACATTCTATTAGTTCAAATTTATGTCGATGATATTATTTTTGGTGCTACTAATGATTTTCTATGCGAGGAATTCTCTAAGTTAATGACTAGCGAATTCGAAATGTCAATGATGGGTGAGCTAAACTTCTTCTTGGGGTTGCAAGTGAAACAAATGAAAGAGGGAACTTTCATTTGCCAATCCAAATATTACAAGGAGTTGCTAACTCGGGTTGAAATGAGCAACGCCAAAGCAATGGCCACCCCAATGAGTACATCCGACCATCTTGACAAAGATGGGAACGGTAAGGAAGTAGACACCAAGAAGTATCGAGGTATGATCGGATCCCTTCTCTATCTTACTGCTAGTAGACCGGACATCATGTTTAGTGTGTGTTTATGCGCTCGATATCAATCATGTCCGAAGGAGTCACACTTAACTGCGGTAAAACGGATATTCCAAAGATTCTTCATGCCAACTTGTTGGCTATTCCGACTCCGATTTTGCGGGTTGCAATTGGATCGCAAGAGCACTAGTGGCACTTGCCATTTGCTCGGTAGCTCCTTAGTTTCTTGGTTTAGCAAGAAACAAGTTAGTGTTGCGTTATCCACAACCGAGGCTGAATATATAGCCGCGGGGAGTTGTTGTGCTCAAATCCTTTGGATGAAGCAACAACTCTCGGATTATGGTCTTAGTATTGATCATGTTCCTCTTCGATGTGACAATACTAGCGCCATAAGCTTGACGAAGAATCCTATTCTTCACTCAAGAACGAAACACATAGAAATTAGACATCACTTTATAAGAGATCACGTTCTCAAGGGTGATGTCGAAATTGAATTTGTTGAAACCAAAAATCAATTGGCCGACATCTTCACAAAGCCTTTAGAGAAAGAGTCCTTTTTCCGCATTCGTAGTGAACTCGGAATTCTTGACTCCATGATGATCTAATTCATGCATTGCATTTGTTTTAAATAATTACTAACTTGAGCGTCGGAGGCGCCTAATTCTTTTTGCAGGTATCGTCCCAAAGACAGGGGGAATTTTCAGGCACTGGTAACATATAATCGATTATTGACTAAGAACAATCGATTATTTCTAACATCTCGGTTTGTAGGAATTTGGCAATAATCGATTATCATATATTACTAATCGATTATTAAGTTGAGATTCAGTATTACAGGTTTTATAATAATCGATTATTTAGTAGTACATAATCGATTATCTTTTATCGTCTCGGCTTTTCGTCACTTCATTGGACTGAAATAATCGATTATCATATTAACCAAAATCGATTATTCCCCGAGCCCGGATCCTGATAATACTTACTGTCTTCAAATAATCGATTATCTCCTATCGCATAATCGATTTCTTCTCTGACTACAATTCAAAATAATCGATTATTCAGCCTCCATAATCGATTACCAACGGTCAGTATTCAAATTTTTTTTACCGTTCATGACCGTTTGGCTTCATAAATTTGAAGCTTTTTGCTCCATAAATGCCTCACTTCTTCAATTCTATAAATAGGTGTTTTCATCCTTCAAATTTCTCACTTCAAACTTCACTCTTAGCTTCAAACAATCTTCCAAAGCCTTCAATCTTTTGAAACAGCTCCTATTTTTTCATACTAATGGCAAGCAAGCACTCTAAGCGCTCTCGTTCCGGCAAACAAATTGCCTCCTCTTCCGCCGCTCCTCCACCCATTTTCAACTATAAAGACGGCTCTTATTTGCGTTTTGATACTCAACCCGAACTTCTTCGATTCATTGAAAAATTGGAGAATCGAGAAATCCTTCCGCCTCGATTCTCAACTACTCGATATCTTCGAAATAGCGCACCCCCATCAACAGAAAATATTCTTATTCAAAGCCAACTCATTGACCTTCTATATCTTCAAACTCCTCACATTCACCCTGCTCTAATCCGTGCCTTCTATTCAAATCTACAGCAGGACGAAGATGGTGACCTTGTATCTAACATCAATGGAGTTCCAATTTTTGTAAATGAGGAAAACTTGCAACTCCTCACTAACCTTCCACGAAATGGTGAAGACATTTTTCTCTACACTAGAGAAGCAGGCGCTTTATTTGATGAACAACTTCTTTTCCACCAAATTGGTATTGGCGACTGTCCGGAGAATCGTCGCCCAACTATTACGCACATGCGCCCAGAATATCGTCTAATATTTTATTTCATCACTCGAATTCTCAAACCCCGAAAATTCAATCATACAACTCTCTCTCATGAGGATTCAAAACTCTTACATGCAATTATCACCGGGGCTCACATCAATTGGTGCAAGTTCGTCATGACTCATATGTATGATGCAATTGGGGACGATAAGCCACTCCCATATGCCTTCCTCATAATGGCTATTTTTGAAGCCTCCAGTATCGACACCTCCGTCGGTCCACACGAAAAGGCAACAAGCATTGGGAAATTCAAGAATCTTCCTTTCCCAATATTGGTGAAAATCCTCCTCCTACTCAAATACGCCGTCCTCAAGCTCCTACTATTCAAACCATTTCGGACCAACTTGCTTCTTTGTCAACCTCAGTGGCTCGTATTGATCAAAACGTCACTCGTTTGACTTATGAGCTTCATGGGTACTTTGATCATGTCAACTATTCATATGCCCAAATTGTTCTTCCGGATGGAGTGCCGGATGCCGAGCCGGATGTAAATGATGAAAATGAATAATAAATTTTTTATGTGTCGTTTGAATTATATTCTGTCTATTTTTTTCTTTCTCATGTATGTTTAATATTTTTAATGAAAGTTCATTATTTTTGCTAATGTCAAAAGGGGGAAGATTAAGGGTTATGCACACTAATACATATTGGCATAAATTGAGGGGGAACTCATAAATTGAGGGGGAACTTATACTTATATTATGCATATCCCGATATTGGTTTGCCATTATCAAAAAGGGGGAAATTGTTGAAACACGTTCTCAAGTCGCTAAAACTAAACGTGTGTTCATTTCTGTAGGTTTTGATAAATGACAAACCGACGCGCATGGAACATTGACATATGCCAAAGTCCAAGAACATGAGAAACAAAGAGCAAGATCAAGAATATCAAAAAAAGTTATAAATGAGTCACTTTATAGTGTGATCTTGATCCGACAACTTATTCAAGTCTTCGCTTCTCTCGTAAAATCATTTTCATACATCATTGAGTTAAACCAAAATGATTTTCAAACATATTCATTTTAGCCAAAATGATTTTCAAACATGCTTTTCAAATCTGGACATTAATAATCGATTATGTATTTCTTATAATCGATTATGTTAAGACAGTGTTAACCGAAATTTGCAAGACAGCAATATAATCGATTATGTCTTCCTTATAATCGATTATGGTAAGACAGTGTTAACCGAAATTTGCAAAACAACGAAATAATCGATTATGTCTCTTCTAATAATCGATTATGTTGAGGCAGTGTATAACCGGATTTTCAAAGCAACGAAATAATCGATTATGTCTTTTAGGTAATCGATTATGTTAAGACCGTTGCCAAAGTATTTTTAAGTCGCTGAAATATAATCGATTATACATAAGGCTATAATCGATTATGCTTGCACAGAATCCGCATCAGATTTTTAGCGTTAACAGATAATCGATTATGCAACTTGAATAATCGATTATGCTGCTTAAAATCCGCATATGATTTTTGAATGATCTGCAGATAATCGATTATGCAGATCATATAATCGAATATGCAAGCACAAAATCAGCAATTAGTGATTGGCAATTAAGCAACGGTCTTGGTGACTTTGAGCACTATAAATACACCTCAAAATCACTCTTTTAAGCACAACAACTGATTACATTCTTTCTAAAGCTTACATACTCTCATATCAATCATTTTATATTCATTTCATAGCTTTTTGAGAGCCAAACTCTTGACTAAGTTGTTGTGTTCTTGAGCGTATTGTTTCTACTCATATCTACTCTATAAAGAGAGTCTTGTCTTGAGTGCTAAGTGTTTGTACACACTTGAAGGGATAATCTAATCCCTTGTTGTAAGAAGAAAAAGTAGTTCCTTGGTTTGAAGTCTTGAGGTGCGGTATCCTCGAGCAGGTTGAAGTCTTGTGGAGGGTATATCTACGAGCAAGTGTAACGGTTTGTTAGGCATCCATAAGCTTAACGAAGTTAGTGTAAAACTCGAGAGAGACTCTCGGGGACTAGACTAACCACACGTTGTGGTGAACCAAGATAAATTGGTGTGTTCTTTCCTTACCATTTTAATTACTGCACTTACATTATTCCTGCAATTTTTAATTCCGCAAATTTACATTGTTTTTTATTATAACGCTATTCACCGCCCCTCTAGCGTTAAGCGTATATTCTAACAATATTTTCATACATGAAGTCTGCATTAGTCTCGCACGAATGCAGTTGTGAAAACTGATCCAATTGATTAATAAACCCTTTTGTCTATGCGTTGGAAAGAACTAACAATTTTGAAAAATAACTGACTATAAAAGAGTGGAAGGAGAAAATTATTTTCAAGAAAAGATTGCAGACTTGCTACAGAAAAATTGTCTAAAAATATGTTTCAGAAAGCCGACTGTTCAGGAAAATGAATTGCCAAATTTAACAAAGGAACTGAGTTACAGATTGATTAAAAGAGGTTTGTCAGATATAAATAAAGAAATAAGTTTAGGCTGGTTTGGAAAATGTTTACCGGAGTTAACAAAAGAGAGTAAGTTTCCGAAAAGTGCACTGATTTGAGAATGTTTATCAGAAAGAAGTGGGTTTCGGGAAAAAGATGTACTGATTTGATTATGAGAAAAAAAAAGTTTTCAGAGCTCGAAAGGCATGCAGAAAATTGCTTGTTCTAGTGAAATTGATACTATTTTAGACGAGTCAGACAATTCTGATTCGAGATTTCCCTATAGGCATGCTCTCTATACGTTAGTGATTATAAAACCTTTTTCAAACATTAATAAAATCCTTATGAACAATGATATCTATATGTCATTTGTTATTATTAAACCTAATAGTTTTCCTAAGGATATTATCTTGTGCAAAAATGTAAACCCCTTTATAAACATTGTATCTATATGCGCAGTCGCAAAAAATTAGAAGTTAATCCCTATAGGCATGATTTCTTCCCTTGAGAATAAAGGTAACCCCCTTCCTTTTTTACTAAATCCCCATGAGTTTATACATATTATTACATAGCAGTAAGAAAAACTAAAATTAAAAATACATTAGAAACTACCAGCTACATCCAAGCAGCCTAATTCAGACATAGTATATAACCATATGAGATTAAACCACTTCCGAGATCCAGATTTCCAAAAGCCTTCTATTTATCAAGGGTGTTTCAAAGTTCCAAGGAATTCCAGACACCCAAGATATCAATCAGAATGAGTTACAGTGCAGTGTGGACGAGCCAGCCCTCAGGTGTCCAAGTTCAGTGGGGGCTCATGGGTCCCAAGGAAAGGCTCACAAGAGAAGGGAAGAACTTAAGTTCTAAGAATAAGTACAAGTGCAATAGAGGGGGATAGGGAGTGCCAAGGCAGGCTGGTGGTCATGATCATAAGGTAGACTACCACACCCCTGACCAAGCCTGTTCAGCCAGTCAAATATGACTACAGACTTATTAAAGGTTAGGCTATGGTCTAGATAGTGATTAGGATACTGTTAAACCACATTTTCAAACTCGTAATACATGTAAATGGGAAGGGGAATGAGAATTGAAAAGCGTTTAGGACTCTGGGAGTCCAGTCCATATACATCAGCAAAAATGTCAAGTGTCGTCATGTTTTCTGAACCATAACTGAACATACAAATGGACTAGGGGTAGGGATTTCATGTAAGAACAGAGATAGTGAAATCAACTTGCAGGGAATTACAGTACAGAAAAAGTAAGACAGACAAGGAAAATACTGAAGCATAAACACATAATGGAGAGGCAGAAATTAAACAAAAGATACATACTAGTTTCAAGAAAGTAAGCAAAGAGAAACATGATTCTTTCAAGCAAAGACACAATCAGAGAAGAGAACTTCGAGCATATGAGTTCAGAGAACTCGAATACTTTTAAAAAAATCAAAGCGTATTTGAGAGAAGAAGTAATGACTTGATCGTTTGTTGTTTGAAAGAGAAGAGGTACATGTATATATAGTTTTGAAAACGAGTAGAGAATAAGGTAACAAGAAAGATTTTAACACAAACATGGAAATAATCACAATCAGAATCAATTAGCACAAGCACTTTCCTTCAATCAAGGGATTACTACTCAAACGGATACTAGCAGGGTTAATTAAAGAAAGAAATCATTTTGAGAAAGATTGATTTCTTACCATATAAGGGATGGTAAAAGTATAGATTAAATATTTAAGTCTAAATACAAAGAATATTTAATTTGGGAAAGCATTCAGCAAGGCAAAATAAGGAAAGGAATCAATTAACTTTGACAGAGGAGTGAAATTAGAATTCATAAAAGAAAGGTTTTGAAATCAGTCACAAGATTGGAGATTAGTCAAAGAAGTAACATGCTTCTGCACTTTAGTATTTAAACAGGATGAGCAGGGGCACCAAACATGTGAAGCCAATCTCATCGCAAAAGGAAACAACATGCAGAAATATGTATAAGGCTCAGTAGTAAAGCAAACATTCGAAGCATAGAAATCAAATAGTACAGGTCACGTTGAGTCAACAAGAGAAATAGAGTATCAGAACAGGGAAAAGTTTCGCTGCAACAAGTAAGGAAACCCATTTGAAAAATTAGGTTTTCCATCATAGTCAAGTTTTAATGATAATAGGAGCCTTGAATCAGAAGAATCACATAAAGAAAAAAGAATTTCAAAATAAAGAACTTCAAAGTAAGTCAGGTATTCGAACGAACAGTTTCAAACCAGAAGACTTAGGGTTTTCAACAACAGTAGAGCTTAAACAAATCAAACAAAACTTAATTGAACAAGATTTCGTCTAACAATAAGCCAAAGGATATTATGACTTTCAACATGCCAACTTAGGTAGATGAACAACATAAGCGAAACATAGCAAAACATATTGAAAATCAGAGAAGAGATATGAAATAACTTAACAGAAAACCCTAATAAAAAAAGCTAAAGAGTTTGAAAAGCTGAGATTAAAACAAAACTTCGAGAAAATGCTCAGAGAGTTCAAAACAAACATAGATCTGGAGCAGATATGAAATAAAATCGAAAAAACCTTAGATATTAGGGTTTCATAAGAAACCCATGTGACGAGAAATGCTTTCAAAACCATTGATCTAAGCAGGAGAGGCGAAAGTCGGAATCGAATGGCCATAGCTGGCCGGAGAAAGGTCAGAGACGACAGGAGAACAACCATCAAGCAAAGGTTGGATAAACCTTTCGACATCTGATCATAGGACCACAGAAACGAGTACATAGAATCCATGAGAGGATGACACAAGTCTTTAATGAGCCTGAACGGCCATGGATTAGGGTGGATTAGGGTTCGAGTTTAAGGTGTCAGTTAGGGTTTTGAGAGGATTTGAGAGAGGAGAGTGTTTGAATGTAGCTTAGAGAAAAGAATGGGGTAGGGTTGGGGGTCATTTGAATTAAAAATGGAAAGGGGAAACGATAACCGTGGATCAAAATAATCAACAGCCAGGATTAAAGGATTACGGGTTGGGCCGGTCAAACGGGTATTGGGCTGGGTAATTAGGTTTGAATTGGGGGGATGAATTGGGCTAATTAGGGGTGCAATTAGGCTGTAATTGAAATGCAATTGAGGCTAGATTGTAAATAGCTACTTTTCTCTTTTTGTTTTATAAAAAAAATTAATAACGATTTTAAAAGAAAATTTAAAATACTGGGCAAACGAATATTATATAAATATTAACTCAAAACTAGTGGAAGTAATTTTATAATCATAAAATGCTATTAATCACAAAAAGTTTATAATTGCAATTATATGCAATTTAGCTTTAAAATTCCAATTAAATTTTTAAAAAATATGCAAAAATTAACTTAGTTATACTTTGGTGTAAATGTGAGGATGAAATAAGTTATTCAAAAATATAATAATTTTTGGGAATTATTAAATGATTTTGTTGTATTAAAATAGGCAGTAAATTAATTTAAAAATCATTAAAAATACCAAAACTCTTGGGTGTGCTTATATATGAACATATATGCTATTTTGGAAGTATTTTGGGTACAAAAATATCTAGGGAAAAATTGGGTATCAACAGCTACCCCTCTTTACCCGAGGAGGATGAAAGAGTTGCCAGGTAAAGATAAAATGACTAATTTTGACCAGAAGCGGCGAATGAAAAGAATATTTATCGAGCTCTGGTCTCCGAGCTGCCTATATATCACTGGTCCTACAGGAATCAGGCCATATGTAGTTCATGAACCATTGACGGAATGTTTCGATGGATATTTGAAAAGGACGAACATGATATTTAGATTGGAAGAGGAATTTGGAATATGACAGAGGGCGAGAACTGGAGTGGGATCGCTCCTACTGAGATGGCCATTTAATAGATGGTGTACCTGCAAGTAGGTGATGCAACATATATTGGGAATAAATTAAGCGTGATGCAAAATCCCTATTGTACCATGAATGCTGTCAATGGACGGTTATGATAAAGTCCTCAGACTATGACGTCCCGGGCCATGAAGAGCATAAATAAAGATTCGCATGCTAGGAAAGGATTTTCTTGTGCTATGCGGATGGTGCCTCTGAACTATGATGCCATTGAATAAATTGGCGATCTTTCAACCCATGAAATGTAAAAGGTGGCGATCTTTCATCCCATGCAAGAAATGGCGATATTTCGGACGGTACATAATTTAAATGAGGTGGCGATATTGCAGCCGTGCGAGAAAAATAAAGAGCCGATATTTCAGTTATGCAAGATCCAGATGGAGATAATGCTTAGTCTTGGAAAGCAGATAGAGTAGCCTTATGCAGGTGGAGGTAGAGCTTAACCTCGAAAGTAGATAAGTAGCCTTATTCAAATGATGAAGATGGACGTAGAGCGTAACCTCGGAAGGCAGATAAGTAGTGTTATGCAAATAACGCATATGGAGATAGGACTAAGTCTCGAAAGGAAGAAAAGTAGTCATATGCAGATAATGCAGATAGAGATAGTGCTTAGTCTCGGAAGGCAGATAGAGTAGCCTTATGAAGATAATGTAGATGGAGACACTGCTTAGTCCTGAAAGGCAGAATGGTAGCATTATGCAATGCAAGAATGCAAAATGACGAATAGTAGTAAGATCTCTTAGCTGATAAACGCTTACGATATCGTGCCTGTTGGGGTGGTTGTCCACAGATAGCAAATGCGAATAAGTGATGATTCGGAGAAGTTGCATTATTAGGAAAGTATGCAGTCATAAATATACCTAATGATTTTGCAAGTCGAGTGCCTGCATCCAAAGAAAAATTGTGAGTTCTATTAAAGGGGGCAAGGTTAGTTCGTTTTCCCCTGGCTCGTGACATTGTATATCATTGGGGTAGCTTCGCTAAACAACAACAATTCAGATAATAGTTATGCATGATTTAGTAAGTATAACGTAAGCATATAGTAGAAAATAGTTTTCTTTAGATGAACCAACGATTGCGACTTGGTTCAAGACATTGCAACCTCTCATGGTCCAGATTTTTGAGGGTCTTTCTCAAAATTCTACCCCAGTTTACTGGGCTGACACTTCTGACTGCTGTCCTGAACGACTGAAAAATAAACTTCAAAATTTTGAGGGTCCTCCTCAAAATACTGCCCTATTTTACTGGGCTGGCATTCTTGGCGATGAATGGCTAAAAACCAACTTCGAAATTTTGAGGGTCCTCCTCAAAATATTGCCCCAGTTCCCATAGCAGGGGAAATGGAATTTTTATTAAATTGTGATCAAACTCGTAGGGTTGACTACGTATCCCCTCTTATATAGGAATCAGGTCAAGCATAGTTCAAATTACATCATTAAGAAATGGAAAATGATTACACATAATATGATTTTACTGCATTTGAATTGATTGGCTTCGGCTAGACTTCTCCGTTCATTTCTGCAAGAATAAGGGCTCCTCGGGTTAGAACCCAGTGAACCATGTGCGGACCCTGCCAATTGGGAGAGAACTTCTCATTGGCTTCATCTTAATGTGGGAATATTTTCTTCAACACAAGCTACCCTGGTGTAAACTTCCTTGGCTTGACCGTTTTGTTGAAGGCTCTGGACATTCTGTTTTGATACAACTGACAGTGGCAAACTGCATTCAGTCTTTTCCCATATATAAGGGCTAACTACTCGTAGCGACCCTTTGCCCATTGTGCATCATCCAACTCTTCTTCTTGTATGATCCTCAAGGAGGGAATTTTTACCTCAGTGTTAATGACTGCCTCTGTACCATAAACCAGCATGCAGGGAGTAGCCTCGGTCGATGTGCGGACTGTGGTACGGTATCCCAATAAGGAGAATGATAATTTCTCATGCCATTGTTTGTGCCATTCGATCAGCTTCCTTAGTATCTTCTCGATATTCTTGTTGCATGCTATACAACTAGATTCATCTGAGGCCTATAGGCTGTAGAGTTCGTGTGTTTGATCTTGAATTTTTCACACATTACTTTCATCAAGTTGCTGTTGATATTGGAACCATTAACGTTGATGATTGATTACATAATTTCGAATAGACAAACAATTTGCTCGGGGACAAAATCGGCCACAAACTTCTGATTCACTGCTTTGTGAGATGTTGCTTCGACACGTCTGGTAAAATAGTAAGTTGCCACTAGGATAAACCTGTGCCTATTTTATGTGGCATGCTCGATAGGTCAGATGACACTCATTCCCCAAGTGACGAATGGCCATGGTGAGCTTGTTGCAGTAAGCTCGTTTGGAGGCACCGTTGTCATATCTGCATGTATCTGACAGCGATGGCATTTGCGATCATACTGGATACAGTCTCTTTCCACAGCTATCCAAAAATATCCTTCTCTGAGTATCTTCTTTGCTAAGACAAAAGCATTCATGTGCGGCACACAAATCCCTGCATGCACTTCATCCAATAGCCTGGATGCTTCTTTTTCTTTGACACACCTTAGCAAGCCCATATCAGAAGTCCTCCTGTACAGGATTCCTCTGTTGTGAAAGAATTTGTGAGACAACCGCCGAAGGTTGCGCTTCTGAGTAGCGTTTGCAATTTCTAGATATTTCCTGTTGTTAAGTACTCCTTGATATCATGGAAGCATTGTCTTCCATCTGGTTATTGTTCGACGTGAGCACAATAAGCTGGCTGATCATAAATTTTTACCGGGATGGGATCAATGAAATTCATATATGGAAGTTGGACCATGGATGATAAAGTAGTTAATGCGTCTGAAAAAACTCATTCTGGACCCTGGGTCATGTTGAAATTCTTTCTTTGTGAATCTCTTCCTGAACTCATGTATGTGATGTATATAAGGGAGTATCTTAGATTTCTTGGTTGCCCACTCCTCTCGATCTTGGTGTATGAGCAAGTTTGAGTCTCCGATTACTAGCAATTCCTGAATGTTCATGTCAATGGCTATTTTGAGCCCCAAGATGCAAGCTTCATAATCGGTAATATTATTAGTGTAAGGGAACCTGAGCTTGGTAGATACCAGATAATGCTAGCCGGTTTCATATACTTAGACTGCTCCTATGCAAACTTCTTTGAAATTTGCGGCTCCGTCGAAAAATATTCTCCAACCATCATATAATTATGCAATATCTTCTCTTATGAAAGATACCTCTTCATCGGCAAAATGCATATTTAGGGGCTCGTATTCTCCATCCACGAGATTATTAGCGAGATAATATGCTAAGGCTTGTCCTTTGATTACCTTCTGAATCACGTAAACAATGTCGAATTCATTTAGAAGGATTTGTCACTTGGCTATCTTGCCAGTGGGCATGGGTTTCTGGAAGATATACTTCAGCGGGTCCATTCTAAATATGAGATAAGTAGTGTAGGCATAGAAATAATGCCTAAATTTTGAGCTACCCAAGTCAGAGCACAACAGGTGCGCTCTAGTAGAGAATACCAGGCCTCGTGTGGGGTGAACTTCTTGCTGAGATAGTGGATGGCTTGATCCTTTCTCCCTGTTTCATCGTGTTGTCCCATAACACAACCAAATGCTCCATCCAATACTGCAAGGTAGAGCAATAGAGGTCGTCCTCGTTCCGGCGGAACCAAGACTGGCAGCGTTGACAAGTATTCCTTGATTATGTCAAAGGCTTTTTGATAATCATCAGTCCACTTGGTAGCGGCGTCCTTCTTCAACATTTTAAAAGTGGGTTCACAAATGATGGTGGACTGAGCAATGAACTGGCTGATATAGTTGATTCTTCTGAAGAAACTCATCACTTCCTTCTTATTCTTTGACGGTGGAAATTCTTGAATGGCCTTAACCTTTGATGGATCCAATTCTATCCCTCGACGACTCACGATGAACCCCAGTAATTTTCAAGCAGGAACCCTGAATGCACACTTGGCGGGATTCAGTTTCAGATTGTACCTCCTCAGTCTGTTGAAGAACTTTCTCAGATCTTCCATAAGATTAGTGGCCTTCTTGGATTTGATTATGATGTCGTCCACATATACCTCGATCTTCTTGTGTATCAAGTCGTGAAACATAGTAGTCATGGCTCTCATATAAGTGGCTCCAGTATTCTTCGAACTAAATGGCATCATTTTGTAACAGTACATTCCCCACGGCGTGATGAAAGCCGTTTTCTCTTCATCTTCCTCATCCATCCATATCTAATGATACCCAGCAAAACAATCAACAAAACATCCATATCGTAATCACAACAGTATTGAAATAATGCAGCAGAAGAAAGCAGGTAAAGGAAAGAAAAGACATGAAGGGCCAGGTTAGTTTCATAGTGGAAGAATAAAAGACAGTAAATAAAGCAATTAATGAGATAATAAAGTGACAAGCAACATGCAATGATAAAATTCTAAAGAATCCCCAATAGAGTTGTCACGCTGTGGAAGTTCTTTTTTTATAAATAGAGTTCAAAATCGGATATATGACATTCGGGAGGACAACTCTATTCTCCTTCGAGAATTGGGTTTTTGATTTTGGAGAGTCACCACCTAATGATTATAGTGTATTAGGATAGTTTTAAGATAGAATTGAGATGAAGAACCAGAGTTTGGGTATGGACTAGAATTATCTCGAGGGGAAGGTCTTAGGAACCCCTCAAGATCCACTAGCGTGGTTCCCAGCCATACTACACTTGTGACTTTAAGCAATGAAGAAAATAGATAGAAGTTTCAAACAAAAGGAGGGTTTTCACATAACATTGCAAACAAATTTAACATATTGAAAAAAAGAAAAGAAATAGAAAGTTTAGCAAGTTAGTTTAATAGAAAAACTTTAAAAAAGGGTAACAAGAAAAGGGTAGAGGGGGTCCTAGGTTAACAAATAGTATGGATCACATCAATGCAATGCCCGGCGTACACTTCTCAGAAGAGGAGTCGCACGATATATTAGCTCACCGGTCATCATATCTATATTCTATCCTTCCCACCCTGTTAAGGTATTAAAGTGCGAAATGTCTCATTACTTATTTCATGCTAGTACCCGCCCCAATCCTATCAGTCCCGGAGGCATTTAGGCTACTAATACTAAAGGGAAAAGGGATAAGGCTTTTGAGAGTTTTAAAGGGAAAAATACTAAGGCGACAATAAAAACACACAATACAAGCATGGGAAAGCAAATAAGCAACTTGGGATCAAGCAAGCGTCCATAAATCAGATAAAGCCATAGAGTTAGCATGTCTTGCACGTACTGGTTTGGTCTTTCAAAATTAAATTAAATAGACAAGTGCATTGGTTCAGCACATAGTTTTAGACCGGAAGTCTGCATTAGACTCGCACGAATGCAGTTGTCTAAACCGATCCAATTGATTAATTAACCCTTTTGTCTATGTGTTTGACATAACTAACAATTCTGAAAACAAACTGACTATAAAATAGTTGAAGGATAAAATAAGTTTCAGTAAAACATTGCAGGCTTGATACAGAAAATGGTTTAAAAACGAGTTTCAGAAAGCCGACTGTTCAGGAAAATTAATTGCCAAATTTAACAAAGGAACTAAGTTGCAGATTGATTAAAAGAGGTTTATGAGATAAATATAAAGAAGTGAGTTTAGGCTGGTTTCGAAAATGTTTACCGGAGTTAACAAAAGTGAGTAAGGTTCTGAAAAGTGCACTGATTTGGGAATGTTTATCATAAAGAAGTGGGTTTCAAGAAAAAGATGCACTGATTTGATTATGAGAAAACAAAAAGTTTTAAGAGCTCGAAAGGGATGCAGAAAATTGTTTGTTTTAGTGAAATCGATAGTGTTTTAGACGAGTGAGAAAGTTCTGATTCGAGATTTCCCTATTGGCATGTTGTTTATACGTTAGTGATTATAAAACCTTTTCACACATTACTAAAATCCTTATGAACAATGATATCTATATGTCATTTATTATTATTGAACCTAATAGTTTGCCTAATGATATTATCATGTGCAAAAATGTACAAAGAGACGTACCAGTTGCAAGAAAGTAAGCAAAGAGAAATAAGATTCATTCATGCAAAGCCACAATCAGAGAAGAGAACTTTGAGCTTATAAGTTCAAAGAACTCAAATACTTTTAAGAAAAATCTAAGTGTATTTGAAAAAAGAAGTAATGACTTGTTCGTTCGTTGTTTGAAAGAGAAGAGGTACAAGTATTTATAGTTTTGAAAACGAGTAGAGAATAAGGTAACAAGTAAGGTTTTAACACAAACATGGAAATAATCACAATTAGAATCAATTAGCACAAGTACTTTCCTTTAATGAAGGGATTACTACTCAAACGGATACTAACAGGGTTAATTAAAGAAAGAAATCAATTTGAGAAAGATTGATTTCTAACCATATAAGGGATGGTAAAAGAATAGATTAAATATTGAAGTCTAAGTACAAAGAATATTTAATTTGGGAAAGCATTCAGCAAGGTAAAATAAGGAAAGGAATCAATTAACTTTGACAGAGGAGTGAAATTAGAATTCATAAAAGAAAGGTTTTGAAATCAGTCACAAGATTGGAGATCAGTCAAAGAAGTAACATGCTTCTGCACTTTAGTATTTAAACAGGGTGAGCAGGGGCACCAAACATGCGAAGCCAAACTCATCGCAAAAGGAAACAACATGCAGAAATATGTATAGGGCTCAGTAGTAAAGCAAACATTCGAAGCATAGAAATCAAATAGTACAGGTCACGTTGAGTCAATAAGAGAAATAGAGTGTCAGAACAGGGAAAAGTTTCGCTGCAACAAGTAAGGAAACCCCTTTGAAAAATTAGGTTTTCCATCATAGTCAAGTTTTATGATAATAGGAGCCTCGAATCAGAAGAATCACATAAAGAAAAAAGAATTTTCAAAATAAAGAACTTCAAAATAAGTCAGGTATTCGAATGAAAAGTTTCAAACTCGAAGACTTAGGGTTTTCAACAACAGTAGAGCATAAACAAATCAAACAATACATAACTGAACAAGCATTCATCTAAAAACAGCTAAAAGAAAATTAGGGGTTTTAACATGTCAACTCAGATAGAAGAACAACACAAGCGAAACATAGCAAACATATCAAAAATCAGAGAAGAGATTCGAAATAACATAACAAAAAACCCTAAAAAGAAAAGATAAAAAGTTTGAAAAGAGGAGTTCAAAACAAAACTTCAATGCTCAGAGAATTAAAAACCAACATAGATCCTGGAGTAGATCTGAAATAAAATCGAAAGAACCTTAGAGATTAGGGTTTCATAAGAAACCCAGGTGATGAGAAAGGCTTTTAAAATAATTGATCTAATGTACATGGCTGACCGGGGAAAGGTCAGAGACGACCGGAGAACAGTCATCGAGCAAAGGCTGGTCGAACCCTTTGAGATCTGATCATAAGACCACAGAAACTAACACATAGAAGCCGTGAGAGGCTGATACAGGTCTCCAATAAGCCTGGAAGGACATGCATTAGGGTGGATTTTGGTTCTAGTTTGAGGAGGAGGCTAGGGTTTTGAGAATATTTGAGAGATAAGAGTGTTTGAAGGCAGCTGAGAGAAGACAATGGGGTAGGGTTGGGGAATCGTTTAAATCAAAAAGGAAAGGGGAATCAGTGGTTATTGATCTAAATGATCAACGGCCAGGATTAAGGGGTTACGGGTTGGGTCGGTCAAACGAGTATTGGGCTGGGAAATTAGGTTTGAATTAAGGGGCTAAATTGGGCTAATTAGGGGTGCAATTTAGGCTGTAATTGAAATGCAATTGAGGCTAGATTGTAAATAGCCACTTTTCTCCTTTTGTTTTATAAAAAATAGTAATAACGATTTTAAAAGTAAATTTAAAATACTACGCAAACTAATATTATATAAATAATAACTCAAAAATAGTGGAAATAATTTTATAATCATAAAATGCTATTAATCACAAAATAGGCTATAATTATAATTATATGCAATTTAGCTTTAAAATGCCAAATAAATTGGTAAAAAATATGATAAAATTACCTTAATTACAATTTGGCGTAAACATGAGGATGAAATAAGTTATTCATCAAAAATAGTAATTTTGGGAATAATTATTGGATTTTGTTTTATTAAAATAGGCAGTTTGAAAATATTTTATTCAAATACCTTTCCTTAATTGTTTTACTTGTTTGATTTTGAATACCTTAGTTAAAGGGATTGCTTATGTTGATTGATTATAATTGATACATAGTTCCTTAATTACTGTGATTCCTCCCTTACTCTATACTTATTTTTAAATATAAATACCCGACCCTCTTTTCCACAAAACACACTTCAATTCAATAATTGAATAAAATAGTTTCTTACTTACATACTAGTGAATACTTTCGAAGTCAGCATTCCCTCTTGCTCTTTTTGCTCTGCTGTAGTTCTCTGCTCCTGTTTACTGTTAGGCTAATATACTGCTGCTAGTGTGTCTTTGTATCTGGCACTTGTTCTTTACAGGTATGTATTGACTTCGTTCTCAGCAATCACTCTGATGTGTTTACTTATTGTATTTATATTTATGTCTACTACCTGCAGAATTTGACATGTATATATGTTACTATTTGCATCATTTTCCTGCAAATGTTTGATACCCACTCCCTTACCGCCTATATGCTTATGTATGGGGATTCAGGGCATGGAAACATTAATTGTTGTCTATGAACTAAATTTTAACCCCAAGTAAAGGATGCGTTGGCACATTTCATTGCTAATCATGTCTTTTACCTACTCTCCCTTTATTTATTGTTTATGTTATGAACTCCATGTACTTACCCCCCTATGCATGTTGAGTTAAGGTTATGATCTGGAAGACTTTAAGTGGCTATCCAGGTTTGAACTTGGCTTTGAATAAGCTTGATCTCCTTAACTTGAGAATGACAAGTTGGTTAGGGGTGTGCCAGTACTTTAAATTGCTTGGCATGACCACCAGCTTACCGTTTCCTGCACTTGAACTTATTCCTAGGCTCTAAGTTTTACCCCCCCCCCCCATATGAGCCTTGCCTTGGGACCTTGTGTTCCCTTTAAACTTGGACATTTGAGGCCTGGCCTTATTACAATGCACTCTAATCTGATTCTGCAATGACATTTTGGGTGTAAGCACTGCCTGGAGCTCTTGAAGCTCCTTGGAATTGTGACACATCCCAAAATAAGAGAAGTCATTGGAAATCTGATCTTGGAAGTTGGTTTATCTCATATTATTATACTCTGAGTCTGAATTAGGCTGATTAGATGTATATGTAATCACTAATGTAATTTTTCTTTTATATTTGATTCATTTGGTTTGTAATGATTTCGGAATAACCAATCCGGCGGATATTGAAAAGGGATGGGAATGAATGCATGCAAAAAGAGTAGATATTATGACTATAAGGAAATACTATCTCTGAAATTCTATATTTTTCATGCAGTTAACTACTGAAACTCTGTGTCTCATATAAATATCATGTTCATATGTATTTCTGCATTTCATATAGATACCATGTTCATAGGATTTCTGCATTTCATATAAATATCATGTTCGTGGGACTATCTGTAATTTTGTACATGTATCTTATTCATAGTATTTTCTACATTTTTGTATAGAAACCATGTCTATAGGTCCGCATATCATATAGATAATATGCCAATAGGACCTCTGCATTCTTGCATATGAATCAGTCATTAGGAAAACTTATTATATGACTCAAATAATTGACTGCATATAGACAACTTGCCTATAGGATTTCTATATAAGCAATAAGAATGATTAAAATCAGTAAACGACTAGAAAGCTTGCCTATAGGAGTTATCAACTAAATCTTGAATCATCCAGTCGCTCCTAAGTCTAAAATTAGTAGCATTTTATTTAGAACCCATAGAACTTATGACCTTATAACTGACAAGTCTTTTTCTGCAATCAGTTTACTTTTTTGTCTCTGAAACCAATAGATACCATGCCTATAGGTCTTCTTAACGCTTAGGCAAATGGTTACGTAATTAATCAATTGTGTGAGTTTTTGACAACTACATCTAAGCAGGGCTAATTTCGACTCCCTATCTGGAAATATATGGTATATCAACCTGCCTTACGGCTTAATCTGATCTAATCCAAATCAGTATGCGTAAGTCATGCTAAACCATATACTTTCTTTGAATTAAGGAGGATTATTTGAGGCATATATGTTTACTTCCCTTCCAATACTTGTTGTATATGTTTTCAATGTCGCCTTAGAATTTTATCCTTTGAAAACTCACAAAAGGCCCCCTACTCGCTCCTATTTTGAATTAGTAGTCCATATGGCTCCGGGACTGATAGAATTAGAACGGGTAGTAGCATGCAATAAGTAACGATACTATTCTGTGCTTTAATACCTTAACCGGGTGGGAAGGATAGAATATAGATATGATGACCGGTGCGCTAATATCACGTGCGACCCCTCTTCTGATGATTGATTGCTTGATATTGCATTGATGTGAAACGTATTAATTATAAACCTAGGACCCCTATTCCTTTATTTTCTTTCATCCCTTCTTGTAAAACTCTTTAAATCTTTCTTTTGTAATAAAGTTCTGCCCTCTCTACATACCTTCACAAGTTTTCAACTTATTGCAATGTTATATGCAAATCCTTATTTGAGCCTTAATTGCCTATATGTTTATGTATAGTCACAATTGTAACATGGCCGGGAACCACACTTGTGGATCCTGAGGGGTGCCTAACATCGTCCCCTCGGGATAATTTCTATACTTTATCCTAATCTCTAGTTTCTTCAATTCAAACCATTCTTAAAATGTCCTATGCACCATAATCATTAGGTGGCGACTCTCCAACTCCAAAATCCGATTCTTGAAAGGGAATAGAGTTGTCCTCCCAAATGTCATAAACTTTATTTCGCCTTAGAAAAGGGGGCGTCGACACTAGCTTCAAATAAGCAGCTTTCTTATCTTCCACTTTACCTTGAACCTCTCCATTCCGCCACCATTTTCCTTTATGACCCCCAGGAGAACCCTTCATGACCCCTAACACCTCTCTAGTCGCTACCCCAATGCAATCTGTAGTTATGGACCACATAATAGACTCATCCCCCATACTCATCCAGGCCATCATAGCCAATCACTTCTCCCCTAACACCTGAGCTTTATCCTTGGTCAAGTTACCCCACTTGATCTTTGTTTTGTTGCACCCCATCCTCTTCCTCCAACTCATCTTGAACTCCAGGTCCATAACTAGGAGCCTATGTAGAGTCGTGAGTTGCTTACTCGGGATGACCTTGCAGTCACTGCACAGACCTTTTTTATTTTTCCTGCAGTGAAGGTAATCAATCTGAGTCTTTCCCATTGAATTTCGGAAAGCGACCAAGTGTTATTCCCTCTTCAGGAAACTCGAGTTAGTTATAACAAATTCAAAAGCTCTAGCAAACTCCAACAATAAATTACCTCCCTCATTCCTATCCTCAAAACCGTACCCATCATGCACATCATCGTAACCCCAATAACTAGCCCCAATATGACCATTGAAATCTTCGCCGAGGAACAAATTCTCTGTGTGCGGGATACTACGCACCATATCATCCAAATCATCCCAAAATTGCTTCTTGACCTCCTGGTTCAAACCTACCTGAGGAGCGTATGCACTAATCACGTTTACAGTAAATCCACCAACTACCAGATTAATGCTCATCAACCTATCATTTACCCTCCTAATCTCATCCACGAGCTCCTTAAGGTTCATGTCTACTAGAACACCTACCCCATTCTCGCCCCCTGCACTCCCTGAGTACCATAGTTTAAGCCCGTCTACATCTCGTGCCCTAGTACCTTCCATCTAGTCTCTTAAACACATGCTATGTTGATCTTCCTCTTCTGAAGAATCTTAGCTAATTCTCTTAATTTTTTAAGAGAATAGAAAATGGAACTTGCTTCAACTTCTAAATAAAGGCGAAAACCGGCATTGCAAGCAAATAGAAGCCCTTCTCATTAGAATCGAAAAGTGTACCAGCTGTTTTGAATCGTAAAAGGGTCGCATAATGTTATGCTTCAAACCGATAGCAAACCTCAGAGATTGTCATCAATCATTGTTATAAGCTACCTTTGTACATACTTGACTTGTCCATTACCTTTTGATTTTGAAACATAACAAATAAAAATTCATGACTATTGAAAATATAGAGAAGTATTAAATCCATAGGTAATAAATCCCATATATGTAGTTGGTTAATAAAACTCAAAATACTAGGACCAAAATTTTTTATTGAAAAATAAAAGGAAAAAACTAACTAGTTAAATCATAAACCATAAACCCTAAAGATTACATAAACAAAGATATAATTAACTCTTGTCAAGGGAATCATCTAACTCTTCTCCTTCAAAGGCCCATTCATTTTCTTTGCAAATACTATCTTCTTCCTCTTGAGTGTAATCGCATTCAACATTGAAAATATTCCGAACAGCCACGTGCGACTTGATCTTGATCTTGTCTACAATAGCCTGAGCACAAAGATCGAGCAAAGCCTTAATTTCAAGGAAATTCACAACCTATAGATATTAAAGAGTTTTTGCATCTTAGCGCAAACGAATTCCTTATCGAAGTCCTTAATGTTTCTTTTCTTGATTTCTTCTTCTTCTGAACCTGACACATCTGCATGCTTTTTGAGGTACTCTATAATCTTGATTAGTGTTTCAGTCTCAGTGTTGGGTAGTAGTGTGATGTTGGATGCACAGTCATCTTCTACCTTGTTCTTGATTGTTACAGACACGATGGCGATGGATTCTTCTTGTTGAAACTCATCCAAGTACGTATTTTGGCAAAAGTAGAGTTTACATTGAGAGAGGACTCCTCTCTTATATTGCTGATTGGAGACAAGATAAAAAATTACAAACTATAAGTGACTACAATGAATGAAGTCTTGATCAGCGCACGTTAGCAAGGTGCTTCCGCCATTGATATGGCTCGTCGCCGGCGACAACCACTCCCTCCTCCACCCCAGATCGTTACTCCGGCTCCAGGCATCACAAAGGAACTCGAACCATTGACATTTGGAAGTTTTCTGCCAGAAAAATTCCAATCGAAATCACCCTTGCATGCAGTGGAAACTGTGTGTACAGAGACTCAATTGAAGGGGATTGATGTAGGACGAGATAGTCAAGCTGTGAGGAAGCTTCAATTTTCTGATATTGCTGTTGAAGAACAACCTCCTCCGACTATGGCTGAAATTGTTAGAGGTAAGCATAATGTAGGGAAGGCTTTATCCTTTGTTCCTCCAACTGATAAGGATGGGAAGAAGATTGTCAAAATCAATATGGAGGAATTGAAACCACAATCTGAATACTGGAGTACTTCACTCATTGGCAATATCATTGGAGATAATCCAAATGAGAAGGCAATGGAGAATTTTGTATTGCATGTGTGGAATTTCGTAACTAAACCGCAAATCTTAATGCACAGAGATGGCTATTGTGTTTTGAGGTTTAAATCTGTTGAGGATATGAATCAAGTACTCCAACTTGGTCCTTATTCTTTCAGAAATAAACCGATGATACTTAAACCTTGGGATGTTGATTTTTCAATGCAAAATGGCATACTTAGTACAATTCCTATATGGGTGAGATTTCCTGGACTTCCCCTGGGGTATTGGTCCCCTGAGATTCTCAGTAAACTAGCTAGCACTATTGGTAGACCTTTGTTTACTGATAAAGTAACAGCTCAATTTGAGAAGATATCATTTGCAAGAGTTCTGGTGGAAGTTGATGCAGCATTTCCTCTTCCAGAGGAAATTGAAATAGAGACTCCATTTGGATTGAAGATACAGGATGTTGAATGTGATTGGAAGCCAGAATTTTGCAATCATTGTTTGAAGTTTGGGCATAATGCTATGGACTGTTGGTACAATAGTCATGCAGATGGAAATCATGAGCAGGAAGCAAAGGTAAACCTGGACAGGAACAAGGTGAGGACTAAAAAGCCAAGGCAGAAATGGATCCCTAACGGAAACAATGAAGCAACCACTTATTTGGATAATGTTGATGGCAATGTAACAGTAAATCCTAATCTACCAATGTATCCAATTCCATTGGCTGAGGAAGGAAATATTGTTATCTCTACTACTGCTATAGCTGATCACAATATGGACATGAGAATTCCTATTGGTACTGATATGGCTGCTAGTATTGAAGCTATGAATGATCAAGGAAGATCTGAGAATGTGGCTACTGATGGCATAATGCAGGAGGGTGTTGGTGAGAGGGAATCCAGTGGAACTGTAGATGAAGGGAGAAGAGACCAATTGCAGGATCCTGGTCCTTCCTTAGGGAAGACTAGTACCTTATGATTGTGGTCACATGGAATATTAGAGGGCTTAATAAAGCCCACAAGCAGAAGGAATTAAAAAACTTTCTGCTGAAGAATAAGGTGGATATCCTAGGGTGTATTGAAACTAGGGTGAAGGAGCCAAAAGCTCATACTATAATCAATAAGATTGCTAAAGGATGGAAGTATCATCTCAACTATCCTATGGCAACTAATGGTAGGATTTGGTTACTTTGGAGAGCACATATACAGCTTCATATCCTAGGAACCACAGATCAATTTATTCACTATAGTGTTGAAGACTCAGCCTCAGCAGTCAAATTCCAACTAAGTGTTATATATGCCTACAATACAATAGCACTAAGGAAACAGCTGTGGAATGACCTCAGGGGACTTCCTATTCTGGGGCAAGATGTATGGCTATTAAGTGGAGATTTCAATGCAGTTCTATCAACTGAAGACAGGATTGGATCCCCTGTAACAGATGCAGAGGTGAAGGATTTCAAAGAGCTGATTTATGACCTTCAACTTACACCTATTAGATCAAAAGGATGGAGATACTCTTGGACTAATAAGCAGGTATATAGCAAGATAGATTGGGCAATTGGCAACTTTCAGTGGCTTCAGCAATACAGCCATGTGGAAGCTGATTTCTTAAACCATTCTATCTCTGATCATACTCCTATTTTTATAAAGTTTGGAAGGCAAAGGCTTCTTCATCCTAAACCTTTCAGGCTTTATGACTCTGTGATGGAGGATCCTCAATTCGAAAATATCCTACAGCAGGTATGGAGTCAAGGAGGACATGGAACACCAATGCAACAGATATGGCATAAACTTAAAGAAATGAAGCAGCAGCTGAAGGACCTCAATAGGTACATGGCTTCTTACCAACAAAAATTGATCCAAGCAAGGGAGAAGCTGGATATTATCCAAAGCCAGTTAAGGAGTAATCCTGGATCTATTCAATTATTCAATGAAGAGAAGGAGGCTATTCTTAACATAGAGAAATGGAGCAATGTAGAGGAGCAGGTGTTGAGGTAGAAATCAAAAGCTACTTGGATTGATTGTGGTGATTCTAATACAAAATATTTTCATGCACAGTGGAAGATGAGGTCCAGTCAAAGCAATATTTCATCTATATATACAGACACAGGCACTAAACTCACTGATCCTTTAGCTATTGAACAAGAATTTATTGCAGTGTTCAAATCCTTGATGGGGGATAGGCCTAAGGAGGTTCCCTGTCTGAATTCTGCTATTGTCAAAGAAGGAGGATGCCTTTCTCTTGAGCAACAAAGGACTCTTATTAAAGAGGTGACTATGGAAGAGATTACAGCTGCTGTGAAAGAGATGCCAAATGACAAAGCCCCAGGTGTTGATGGTTTTACTGTGGAGTTTTTTACCAAAAATTGGGAGACTGTCAAAATGGATGTATTTGCTGCTACTAAGGAGTTCTTCATTACTGGTCACATGCCTTATATGCTGAACACTACTGCTATTGCTCTTGTTCCTAAGACCAATACTCCTAAAACAGTCAAGGATTTCAGGCCTATAGCTTGCTGCACCACCCTCTATAAGATTATCTCTAAAGTCATTACAAGAAGATTGAAAACTGTAATTGATTGCATTATAGGGAAAGGGCAGTCAGCATTCATTGAAGGGAGAAGCATACTAGATAATGTCCTGCTTAGTCATGAATTGTTTAAAGGCTATGGAAGGAAAGGCATATCACCTAGATGTGTCCTAAAGGTTGATCTGAAGAAGGCTTATGACACTATTGAATGGAGATTTCTTAAACAGATGCTGGTTGATCTTGGCTTTCCTGCAAAATTTGTGGAATGGATTATGGCTTGTGTCTCAACTGTTACTTACTCCTTAGTGATTAATGGAGGACTCACAAAGCCATTCTCAGCCAGAAGGGGTATTAGGCAAGGAGATCCTATGTCTCCTTACCTATTTGTTATTGCAATGGAGTATCTCAACAGGAACCTTAATCAACTACACAAGAATGGCAATTTTAATTTCCATCCAAGATGCAGGAAGCTCAACTGCTCTCACATTTGCTTTGCTGATGACTTGTTGCTATTCTGTAGAGCTGATATTACATCTATCCAACTGTTACAGGCTGCATTCTTATCCTTCTCTTCTGCTTCTGGACTTTCAGCAAACAATTCCAAGAGTGTTGTATACTTTGCAGGCATTTCTCAATCTGAGAAAGCAGCTATCTTAGAGGACTTGGGATTCAATGAAGGACATCTTCCTTTCAAATACTTGGGTATTCCATTACATTCAAAGAAGCTGAGCATACATCATTATTTACCTTTGATAGAGAAAATCACTGATAGAATCACCTGTTGGACTGCAAAATTTTTATCCTATGCTGGCAGATGTCAACTTATAAAGTCAGTATTATTTGGAGTTCAAACATATTGGTCTCAGATTTTTATATTGCCAAAGAAGGTGGTGAAAGTGATTGATGCAATTTGCAGATCTTTCTTATGGACAGGCAATGGAACAGTCTCCAAAAGATCACTGATAGCTTGGGACAGAATCTGTAAACCTATTGCTGCTGGAGGTTTAAACATCATTGACATCCAGATTTGGAACAAGGCTGCTGTATCAAAACTGCTATGGGATTTAGCAAGGAAGAAAGACTGCCTTTGGATCAAATGGATCCATCTTTACTACATAAAGAAGGAAGATATTGAAACAATGGCTAGTCCAAAAAATGCCTCTTGGATAACTAGGAAGATTATTGACTGTAGAATGCAAATCATGAATGCTAGCAAATTGCAAGGTGATCTACTGTCCAGACTTTCTAGTGTTTGTAAGTCTGGAAAATTTCAAATTCATTCTGTATATCTTTCTCTTCTCCCAATTTGGCCTAGAGTGGATTGGAAAAACTTGATGGCTACCATAAATGTCTTGCCAAGACATAAGTTTACTGTGTGGATGGCTGCTCATGGAAGACTACCAACAGTTGATAGATTGCTAAAGTTTGGTATCAAAGTTGAAGAAACATGTGTGTTCTGTAAGCAAGGCTTTGAAGCCTTTGAACACCTATATTTTTAATGTCCAATTACCAGCAGGATTTGGACTAGAATCTGCTGTTGGATTGGCTGGAGTAGACGACCAGATTGCTGGAAGAATGAGCTAACTTGGATATGCTGCAATGCTAGGAGTAGACAGTTCAAAAAGGCAGTAACAGCTACTGCATTTGTTAGGACTATTTCTTTGATTTGGAGATGCAGGAATGATATTAGATTTGAGAGGAAACATTTTGATGAAGATCATTTATGCCGTGAGATTGCCCTCCTTATTCATGCTCGTGGTAGAAGTTGCAAGAAATGGATGAAAGGACTTAGAATTCTCAGCAATTATCCTTAGTTCACTACTTGTTAGAATAGATTTAGCTAGTTACACTAGTTGATTGTATTAGCAATGGTAGTTAGTCGATACTACCATTAAGAACACTCATATGTATATTTGTTATATCAATAGAAGCCAATTTCAATTAAAAAAAAAAAGTAAATTAAAGTAACCATTCCCAGAATTGATTCTGAAGTGGACGTAGCCATACTGAATATTCTTTAATAAGTCTTTAGCTTCCTTGGTGTCACGACCCATACCCCGAGCCCGGTCGTGATGGCGCGTCTCGTGAAGATAAGGCCAGCAAGACCAATACAGACCACCTCTTTTAAGCAGTTAAATACCATAAAACAGTTTTAAAGCATGATTTAATACCGATAAATTCCCAGAAACATAGATAGCAATAATAGGGAAACCATCCCGACACATCCCAAACCGGGGTGTCACAAGTCATGAGCAACTAATGAATCCTGATAAAAGTTTACTAAGTATGAATCTGATACAATAGTTCAAATAACATGGAAATAATAAGATAAGGAAGGCACGGGGGCTGCGGACGCCAATAGCTACCTCGTAGTCTCCAAAATACCACCTGGATTGGGAGGATCAACACTCAGGAGCCATCTGTTATGCCTGAATCTGCACACACGATGCAGGGAGTAATGTGAGTACTCCGACCTAGTGAGTAATAATTATAAATAATGGCTGAAACCAAAAAAACACGTAAAAGAACAAAGCATTCTATACCAACGTAGTAAAATTACTAAAAGCAGTAAATGAGTGAAGAAATCAAGTAAAAAAACCCTTTTTAACAAGTAAAACATGTAATTTGGCAGATAAATAACAAGTAGAAATTCGCCCCTCGGGCATAGTATCAATCACTCAGAATAGTATCATCCCCTCGTGCTCACTCTCAAAACAACATTAGCCCTTCGAGATCACTGGTGTGCACACTCCGGATGGGTCCCATACAGCCCAAGCGCTATATCAAGCCACCTTATGGCATAAACTCACGGCGCTCAGCCTCACATCACTCAAGCCGCCCGTGGTGTATAAATGTATATCAGGCCCTTGGCCTCATATCATTCAGTGTATCCTCACATATGGCCCCCAACCGCACTTAGTCTGAAAATTATTACAAACCCCTGGGACATTAATAAAACAATAGTTCTCAGCCCAACACATAATTTAAGTATCAAAACTTAGCAAAATTGGTTGAGTTATAAAATAGTGGCAAACAACAGGACTGAGTTCAAGTAATATGTCAAAACAGTGAGGAAATAGTGATAAAAATCCCCTAAGGGTTCAATTAGTTGGCACGAAGCCCAAATATGGCAATCAACCCAAATCATGATGAAAACAAATAAGTTTCAGTCAATATGCGGCAATATCATCAATCGCGACGGAATAATTCACAATCCCTAATAGTAAACGACCCCACGCTCATAATCAAGCGCGTGTCTCACCTAAATATAGCACTACGATGTGCAATCCGGTATTTCAAACCCTCATGACATCATTTACAATCACTACTCACCTCAAACCGGCTACAACTCTAGCTTGCGACGTCTTTGCCCCTTGAATCCGTCTCCATGCGCGTCGAATCTATCCTTAATCGGAACGGATACATCACAATACTCTAAGTGAACAAAGCCCAAGTGAAAACTCGAAATTAGAAAAACTCAAGCCGCGGGCCCACTTCTCGAAACTCAGAAAATTTCACATTAACGGGTTCCTTATCCTCCCACGTGTTCATTCAAATTGAAAGTCCTCAAATACGACCTTAAATGGTCCTTCAAATCCCAATTCGAAAGTTCAAAATCCCTAGCCCTAGTTCTTCCATTTTTAACTTAAGTTCCATACTTTTCTAGGTTGATTTCACAATAGAATCACGTTTTAGGTTAAAAGATCTTACCTCCAATCGATTCTCCTTAAATCCCTCTTATTCTCCATAAAAAAAGCTCTCAAAATGCTCAACAATGGTGGAAAAATAACCCAAAATCGCGGATGAAATAACTTAAAAACATTCCGCCTAGTTCTAACCTTTCGTCATCGCAATCGCGGCCCAAGCCTCGCAATCGCGAAGAGAAAATTTAAAAGACTCCAACAACACGCCACGCAAACGCGATGCTTCCACTTCCCATATTATTCTAATGCGAGACATCTGATGCGAACGCAAAGAGCAATAACCTCTTGGACCCCATTTCTTATACGTGAACATGGAAAGCCTCATGAAAACGCGAATCACAAGCTGCCATCCTTTCGCAAACGCAAACGCGAAGGCATAACTCTGGCTAACCCAAATTCATTCTACGCAATCGCGATGTACCCCACGCGATCGCAAAAAGCTTAATTTCACTGCAACTGCTGAACACCATTTCTGCAACTTTATAAACTTCAAAAATGGTCTAATTGACCACTTGAAACTCACCCGAGGCCCCCGGGACCTCAAGTAAAAGCACCAACACATCCTAAAACCTCATTCAAACATTTTCCAGTCATCAAAATAGCTCAAACAACAACAAATCCACCAATTCCCATTGAATTCAAGCCTATGTTTTCTAAATGACATAAGCTGCAGCAACTCTCAAAATTCCATTCCGACTGGTGGATCAAAATTCACCTACAAATTAGAAATCACCAAAACCTCAACTTCATCAATTCAAGGCTAATTCTACTCCGGACCTCCAAAACCAATTCTGATCACACTCATAAGCTATATATCACCTCCCAAATCTGGCCGAACAATCAGAACCCACTTCCGAGCCCTATAACACATAAGTAAATATCCGGTCGACTTTTCCAACTTAAACCTTCTTAAAAGAGACTAAGTATCTCAAACTTCACCAAATCCTCTCCGAACGCAAACTGAACAACTCGATCACATAAAATACGGATAATAAAGCACAAATAAGCAAATATGGGGGAAACAGAGCAGTAACTCATGAGATGACTGGCCAGGTCATCACATCCTCCCCAACTTAAACAAACGTTCGTCCTCAAATGAGTCAAGAAACATACTTGAAGCCTCAATTAGGTGAGGATATCTGCTTCGTATTTCCCACTCGGTATCCCAGGTAGCCTCCTTAATGTGCCAACCTCTCCATTGCTCTTTCACGGAATCTATATCCTTTGACCTCAACTTCTGAACCTGACGATCCAAAATAGCCATTGGCTCCACATTATAGGTCAAATCATTATCCAACTGAACTGTGCTAAAGTCCAAAACATGAGCCAGATCAACAATATATTTCTGAAGAATAGAAACATGAAATATAGGATGCACACTCGACAAGCTGGGTTGCAAAGCAGACTCATAAGCCACCTCCCCCATCCTCCGAAGCACCTCAAAAGGCCTAATGAACTGCATACTCAACTTCCCTTTCTTCCCAAATCTCATAACACCCACCATGGGCAAAACCTTCATCAATACCTTCTCACAGACCATGTAGGACACATCTCGAACCCTCTGTTCCGCATAACACTTATGTCGTGACTGCGTTGTACGAAGCCTCTCCTGAATAACCTGAACCTTATTTTAGGCATCCGGAACCAAATCTTCCCCAATAGCCTAGCCTTGCTGGGCTCAAACCAACCAACTGGAGATCTACACCACCTCTCATACAAAGCCTCATATGGAGCTATCTGGATACTTGACCGGTAGATGTTATTGTAAGAAAACTCTGTAAGCGGTAGAAACTCATCCCATGAACCTCCGAAATCAATAGTATACGCACGTAACATGTGTTCAATATCTAAATAGTACACTCGGATTGCCCGTCCATATGAGGATGAAAAGCTGTGCTCAACTCCACTGAGTTCCCAACTCTCTCCGCACGGCTCTCCAATAGTGCAAAGTAAACTGAGCACCTCTATCAGAGATGATGGAAATCGGAACACTATGCAATCGGACAATCTCCCGGATATGCCAAGCGCTCTGAAGAATATGTAGTACATATCGGAATGAAGTGAGCGGACTTGGTCAGCCAATCCACAATCACCCAAATAGCTTCAAAGTCCATGGAAAAGAAACAACAAAGTCCATAGTGATTCTCTCCCACTTCCACTCATGAATGACCATCTGATAAAGCAAACTATGCAGTCTCTTATGCTAATATTTTACCTGCTGACAGTTGGGATACCGAGCTACAAATCCCACAATATATTTCATCAATCTTCTCTACCAATAGTACTGCCTCAAATTGTGATACATCTTCGCGGCACCCGGATGAATGGAATACTGCGAGCTACGGACCTCCTGCAGAATTAACTCTCTAAGCCCAACCACATTGGGCACACAAATCCTTCCTTGCATCCTCAGCGCCGCATCATCACCGATGGTCACATATCTACAATCATTATGCTAAACTCTGTCCCTAAGGACAAGCAAATGCGGATTATCATACTGGCACTCTCTGATGTGGTCGTATAAGGAATACTAGGAGACCACACACTCCAACACCCGACTAGGCTCTGAAATATCCAACCTCATGAACCAATTGGACAAAGCTTGAACATCAACTGCAAGTGGTCTCTCCCTAACTGGAATATATGCAAAACTCCCCATACTCACTACCTTTCGACTCAAAGCATCGGCCACCATATTGGCCTTTCCCGGATGATACAATATGATGATATCATAATCCGTAAGCGCCTCCAACCATTTACGCTGCCTCAAATTAAGATCCTTATACTTGAACAAATTTTGAAGACTGCAATGATCTGTGAACACCTCACAAGATACGCCATACAAATAATGCCTCCAATTCTTCAATGCATAAACTATAGCAGCCAACTCCAAAGCATGAACGAGGTAGTTCTTCTCATGTGGATTCAACTAACGGGAAGTATAAGAAATAACTCTACCCTCTTGCATCAATACACAACCAATCCCAACTCTTAAAGCATCATAATATACGGTATATAAACCTGAAGTTGACGGAAAACGAATACTGAAGTTGGGTTCAAAGCTGTCTTTACTTCTGAAAGCTCTACTCACACTCGTCTTACCATACAAATGGATCACCCTTCTGAGTCAACATGGTTAAAGATGATGCAATCGATGACAATCCTTGAAAAAACTGGCAATAATAGCCTAACAACCCAAAAGCTACTAATCTCTTTGGCTGAGGACATTCTCTGCCAACTCTGAATCGCCTCTATCTTCTTCGGATCAACCTTAATACCCTCGATGGCCACCACGTTAACCAAGAAAGACACTGAGCCGAGCCAAAACTCACACTTGTAGAATTTTGCATAAATCTTATCCTCCCTCAATCTCTACAATACAACTCTTAAATTCTCTGCGTGCTCCTCCTGATTATGCGATTACACAACAATATCATCAATGAATACCATAACGAACGAATCCAGATAAGGCAAAATACATTGTTCATGAAATCTGCTGGGGCATTTCATAGTCCAAAAGACATAACAAGAAACTCATAATGACCATATCTGGTCCAGAAAACAGTGTTATGAATATCTGAATCCCTGATCTTCAACTGGTGATAGCCCGAACGGAGATCAATCTTGGAGAACACTCTTGCTCCCCAAAGCAGGTCAAATAAATCATCAATGCGAGCCAAGGGATACTTTTTCTTAATTGTTACCTTGTTTAATTGCCTATAATCGATGCATATGATCATTGTGCCATCTTTCTTCTTTACAAATACAATGGGACATGTAAGGCCCCGAAAAATTTTGCTAAATAATCTAGGGTTTCGCGGTGCCACGTGGGCTAATTATTATATTTTATGTGCTATTATCATGGTTCTCATAAATAAGAATTGGTAAATATGAGTATAAGTCTTATATTAAGTTATGTGAGGTCCAAATAGAAGCCTATGTGTATGCCAAATGGGAGACTTTTTGTAATAGCCAAAAATTCCAAATTAATTCACATAAGGCTCCACTTTAAACGAGCATATATAATTATGTATATAGTTTAATGTGGTGAATAGCATATAAAATTAAATCTCTTTGAATCTAGCTTCCAACTCTTCAAATCGTTCGTCATTTAGACATTCCTACACAAAGTTATGACAAAATTACTAAAGGCTGGAAAATGCGATCCAGTGTCATGTAAGATTTGCGGTCCGCATTTTCATTCTTCGATCTGCATTTAGTTCTGCGGTCCATATTTTGACTGCAAATTGAACCAGTGTAGCTCATTTTTGGGCAAAACTTTTGCGGTGCATTCTGCGGCTCGCATGTTCATTATGCAGTGCATTCTGCTATAGCAGAATTGACATCGGAGGGTTAAATTTCTAACCCGACCCAGTTTTGATATATAACTTTTGGGGCTTCATTTGGGGTCATTTCCTACTAATTTTAGAAAGAGGTGAGAGTATTTTAGAGAGAGAATGAGGAACCCAACATTTAAATCATCAAAATCTTGCATCAACCTTCAAGAATCAAAGAACCCAATCGCAAGATCTTCATCTAAAAGGTAAGATTATATACTCTAGGTTTATAATTTTGAGTTTGGATCATAAGATGGATTATTGAGGTATGATTCTTGGGGGTATTAGTATTGTGTATGCAGGCATGTACAACTTAGGCTTATTGTAAGGTTGTTTAACATAGATAAGTAAAGATTGGGTTTGGGAATGAAGGAAATCTTGAAAAGGGGATTTGAAATCAAGATGCTTATCTAGTATTTGATAAAATGCTCAAATGAGCTGAAACGATGAATATCTTTCTAAGTTTTGCTCAATTTTTTTTTTTGTATCAAAATAGATTGAAGTTTCTAGAATTTTTGGAACGTTGTAGTAACTTAAGGAAAAGCTCTTCGAGGTATGTATGGATAACTTAGATCTTGTGAAATCGCCATGTTTGGTGTACGAATATTTGGTATGTGATAGCTACGTGGATTGTTTGTGAAATTCTTGTGATTTTTTTGTTGGGTGTTTGATTAGTTTGATTAAGTGTTATGTTGTAAGAGTTGAGGAACAAATGATACAAGGAAACCGTAAATGATGCAATTGGAACAACTGTGCTAATAACATATTTGGTTTCTTGTGGGTAATTATCGCGATGACTAGAATTGCTTATGAACTTTTGAATATAATGAAAATGGAATGGAAATTTTTAATTATATGTTTATATAATTTGATTAATGGAGTCCATCTCCTAATTATTCATGAGTTAGTTTGCATAGAATGAGACCTAATAGGCTTGATCGGTCGGGTTTACTCGGTTGAGCGCCGGTCACGCTCCTCGGATTTTTGAGTGTGCAAACTTGGAATCAGAGCCTAAGGTTTTAAAGTGTCCTAGGATGCCTCTGAGCCATGTCTAGTAGAGTCCTTCTTATCGGTGTGTTGTCGACCACATCTATAAGTTGGAGGCTATTTGGACATTTAAGAATTTCACCCTTCTTTGATAATCCAGACCGTGCGATATAGCTCAAGATAGGGAGTTGATTTCCTCTCTAAGTCTTATTCTCAAGATTGGTAATTTTGATACCATCATCCGCAAATTTGAACCGTGTATGGAGGGATTGATCCCACCATTGAGTCCGAGTGGATTACCCAAGGTCTTGTTAGAGGAATATGTTGAGCCGTGGATGGATTGGTAGAACTTGTTGTTAAGAGGAGTACCATCCTACTAATGTCATTGTACCACCAGATCATGTAGTATATGATCAGTATGTGTAACACCCCGGAAAATTTCGAAGTACATAAGCGTTATTAAGAAAGCTGACATGTGCTAATTGTTCTATTTGTATGCAGACGAGAACTAGTAATATAATGGATATCAATTGGATCTGATAAAAGGTGTACAAGGTGATTTATAAGCGATGCGGCGTCTAAAGATAGCCCTACCTCCAAGTCAAATTGGAAATTTCATGGTAGGCTAAAGTTCCAAGTGAGTATGCACAAGACCTAACTTTGGACGAGCATATCTACAAATTTATAAAGAGTTATGTGATTGGCAACCTGTCACGTTAAAAGTTTTTGAGTCTAGTTTCTAAAGCTTCAAACCGTTTGTCATTTGGACATTCCTATTATGACCAAATTAAAAAAGGTTGGTGGAGAACTGTGTTGATGCGAAGCATCCGAGGCAGCATCCAAAAAGAGGAGCTGGTAGCGAAGTGCTGGTATAGCATCTGGGTCAGCATCCGAATCCCTGAGAGGAGTGAAGTAGGGATGCAAAGCATCCGACACAGCATCCGAAATCAGGGCCTATAAATGCTAAGTCGGGGGAGAGATTATTTTGAGTGTTGGGGGTTAGGGTTCTTGAGGTGAATGGGCGATTTTGAGCTCAAATCAAGTCCAAATCAACCATGGTAAGTTTTTAGTGATGGTTCGAGTTTATATTACTCAATATACATGAGTTCTAACATCATTAAAACCTCAAAATTCAAGATTTTATCATTAAATCCTCAAGAATATAGAAATCACCAAAGTTGTGATTTTTCAAGATTGATCTACTAGAGGTAATTCCAATGCTTCAAACTCATTTATTATGAGTAGTTAGAAGTATTTGAAGTATTTGTGACAAGTTTTATTGGTTGAAATATTTGGGTTATAAAAATCTAGTTCATGTCATGAATAGTACTTTTAAGAAAATAAGAGAGAAGATATATGGTGAATCTTGGGGATGAAATTTATTGAATACGATGAACCTATGGAATTATTTGTTAGCAAAAGATGGAATTGATCAACTAAATAATCATCGGATATATATATGGTGCAAGTTTTGACTATGGAAGATGATGAATAGTAACTTGGTGACATTGGGCAATGGATGTAGTAATATTAGTGACTTTGAATGGGTATTAAAATACAAGATGCAGTTGAATGGTCTAGCTTAGAAATTTATTTAGCGATTTGAGTTGTTGGAGGCTTGTAGCCATATTATGAACCATATATGGATATAGCTTAATATCTTAGGTCATATTTTGATGTAATTGGGATATCTAATTGAAGATATCAACTTGTTGGTCATGTTGAGCTTTTTAATCAACATTGGAATGATCGAAGAAGATTGAAAGCTTGTGAATGTTAATAAAGCGAAAGCGAGGTAAGTTGATTAAAACTTACTCTTCTTGAGGGACTTTCTCGAAAAGCATGTTTCAAGTTAATATTTAAGTTGTTTGCAAATATGATTTTATACTTGTGGGGACAAACAAGTACGTATGTCTCCATGAATAAAATTATTATGTTGCATATGCAGTGTCGTGCTGTTTTGTAAAATATTATTTAAATCTTGTTGGCTAAATGAAACTCAAAGTAAATGTTATAAGTATTATCAAAACTTGTGTATTGACAAGAGAATACATGTTTGAGTGCCAAGGAAACGTTTTCATGGAAAGTAATTCTTTTTTTAAAATTGATGTATAGAAAAACCCTTGTGGCATCTTTTAAAGATCGATGTTAAATTGCTAAAGGCTTTAGCATGTAAAAGGTTGTTTATTTAATTTTTGTTCAAATGATTTAGATTTTATATAAATGCTATAATTTGATAAAAATAGATAATTTGAAGCTACTATGCTATGAATCTATTTTTGAAGTATCAAATGTTTTGGGAGTTCCTTGTGTTCACTGAGATTGACTTCGGATATATGGTGTTCGTTGTCATGAAACTACACGTGCCAGTGTAGACGTAGATGGCCACTTTGTAGCATAGACTACGGCAGAGTGTTCTCCCTTGAGAGAGTACTATTTTGTGCTATTATTAGCATGACTGAGTCGATTCGTACGGCACTACGATGAGACGACCTGAGCAAGTAGAGTATATCATACTTGCCACTAGATACATAACCGAGTTGACCTTCTTATGTCGGTGATGGTATGTTACTCCTAGTGAAAGTTAAATGATGATCTTCTTATGATTAGGCCTAAGGAGCCGAAAGCGATTACGATGATTTAAAGTATACGAAATGATTTTGTACGATTTATCCAAACTCTTGGATTTGATGTAAATGATTTATAAGTTTATATTGTGAATTATATTCACTTGGTTGTTATGTTATATAACAAGGGTATTGAATTGATAAAATTTCTTATCATTTTATATCAAATGTTGGTGCATCATTTTTATAAAGTTTGTCCCAAGAACTTAAGTAGAGATAGTCTATGACACTTATTGAGTGCTGTTGTGGTGTACCCAGCCGTTAGGGGCACCCCTCCAGGCCCTGCATACTATATATGTTTCAGGATGATGTATGACACGTGGAATGCAGTCAGGTTAGGATGAATCTCTTTCCGAGGTATGATGAAGCACCACTTTTATTTCGTGGTAGCTATCACGTTCTTCCTTATTTTATTTTGTTGGAATTATTCCAACTGTTGGTTCTATTCTTTGGTATATAGGCTCCATAGATGGTTGTGAAAGGTTGTAGTAACAGGGTTGTACATGACATTCATGAACATATATTTATATTACTTATTCTCACTGTTATTATCATGAAATAGCGTTATGTGCGATTTTCTACTGAAAATATTTTATTTATTTTACTTGAAAATGCATATGGTTTTCGAGGAGCTTCCGCAGTCAAATTGGTTTTTTGATGCATATGATTTGGGTGCATCATATTGGTTGGTCCATTCGGGTCGGGTAGTGTACCGGGTGCCGGTCACATAGATCTGGTTCGCGACGGTATGTACGGCTAAAATCCCATCTTTTAGAAATTAAGCTTCCACGGTGCCCGCGTAAATGTTGTAAGTTCAAAATATAATTGATACAGTACTCATTTTGTTATGTTAAGCGAATTGTTGTTGTTAAAATATATGTGGGAGGTACTTCTTCATGTGTTTAATATATTATTCTTGGTAAATGAGGATATGTAAAGAATGTGAACTCTGTGCTAAAATGCCTAGACTTCAAGTCATGTTTGAATTGATATTTTGATGCCACATTTTGTGAGAAAACTTGTTAGGGTTGATTCCCCCAAAACGTTCTTATGCGTACCAAAGGTATTTGATTGATTGCTTCTAGTTGTTGGCAATGTATAAAGATGTTTGGAAGTGAAGTAAGTGACTGTGTAAATGTGGTAAGACTAAATATTGGATTCTAGCTGCGATTGATACATTACATGAATTGGTGTTGTGACAAGATGTTTGTGAAAAATGCATTCCAACATGATAAATGTGCTATTATTGACAACTTAAAATGGGTGCAAGGAATGTGAATCATGTATGAAGTATGGCCTTGTGCCAAGTATGATGTGATAATTGTGGCCCCAAGAGCCGATGGACTAATATACGACAAAAATTGCATAATTCTTTTAATTGATAATGTGGTGATCATTTATAGTGTTTGATTTGTACTTGTGATTTCCTTATTATTGTATGAAGCGCATAGGTGTATAATTTGATATGTGAACCCTATGGAAGGGCTCTGAAATGCATCCTAGAGGTATGGAAATTATGTGAAAACTATGTGATCCATTTTATTTGGTAATGTGGTGGTTGTTTAAACTTTGTGTTAAACCATTATAACTTCCTTGTCATTGCATAGATTTGTTCTTAAAAATAATCTAAATTACAAAACATTTCATGCACCTGCTCTTTGAATGAGACGTATTATTTACAAAGTCACCCGATCACAGATCTAGTATTTACAACCTTCTATGGAATTAAGCTCTATAAGTATTTTACTGAATTGAGTTATAACAATATTGATACTTCCCACTTGTTTTTACTAAATTTTCATCAAGCTATTATTCCTAATGAAATCCTTATGGAAATATTTTATTTAAATGGGCAACATCTGCTCACTTATGCCAATACATGCACCATCATAGAGTTTGTACATGTGGTGTCAAGTTCCATGCAAAGTATCCAAGATTTGCGATCCTTCTCGAGTCACTCTTTTACTCGGTTGTGTATATGGCTTATATGTCTTGAACAACCAATTCACTCTCTTGTAAGTAACATCATGAAAACGTTGTTGCTATCAAGTAACATGAGAGCATGCTTCAACACTTATCCTTCAAGTACATATCAATTGAAATGGTCACTGTGTGCATAAAGCTTTTCTGAAAAAATTGAGATCCTCACATCCCATCATAGGAAGATCTTGTGTCGTCATAATTTTTGTGTCCACTTGAGATATCCCAAAGTAAGTAGCTCACTTGGTTTCTAGAATTGTGGTTGCCCATTATATGGAATTGTATTGCAGTGTGGAAGAGCATAAGCATGTCCAACTCATAACGAATGATTATTTTCTCTTTATGTCTCCATAATGTGTTAATTGTATTCCTTATTTGGTGAATTCATTGTGCTAGTACCCAACACTTGTATGATAACCATGAGAGAACATGCCCCTCTATATGTCACTATGACACCTCCTTGTTTCTTCAAGTCAAAACCTATGGAGATCCCATCATGAACATATGCAAACCTTTAGTGGTGATCGTGCACTGTCTTATTGAGATTGTTTTCTTTACACCCTCAACTTTTGAAATCATTGACTATGTCATCGTCATCCGCAGAGATTTATACTACCCTTGGCATCTCGCTTTTTGGCTAAATAGCAGTGTTATATTCCTTATCTCCGGAGCATCATGTTAACTATTACCATCTAACTAATTCATGAGTTTTTCCCAATATCAAAGTTTCCTAGGTATGGAGTTTCAATCGTGAAAGGTTGAGATTTTATGACTTCGGATTTTTGTACATATCATGAACATGTTGATTTGAATGAAAAATCGTCGTATTTTTAGTTCCCTCATACATGATCAATTACCAAGAAGTGATAAGCTGTCTAATATATAGTAATGTCATAAGCATTCTATTCTTTTCATCCTTATAGGCTTGTGCCATAGATTTCGTGTGTCAAGTGATGTTAAGAGTGTAATTCAATTGCATGTATTTTAAAACCCGTATCATATTCAAGGTGCCAGATTATTCTTATTCTTGATAAACAGATTTTCCCTACACAATAGAAAACGAGTAGTTCACGTACTTGAGTATTCCTCCTTAATGGTTCCTATTGCCAATGTACGAGTTACCCCTATGACTTATTTGTTTAATAACTCATGTCCTCACAATAATTAACCACGTCAATATTGTTAATAGTAACCTGCTCTGTCTCTTAGCATATAACCTCATGAAATGCTCTTCTTAGCACATTAATGGATCCCTGAATAACTCCAGCTCAATCTTGAACTCTGTTATTCCTTACTGTGTTAGATCTATTGGCTATTGAAGGTTCAAACATGTCAAAGAAGAAGTATCCACGTGTGACCCGATATGTTCAATAGGTAATTTTATGGTCAATTTATGACAACATATCTTAGACTAATTGTTGAAGGTCATCAAAGGTTTAGTGTGAGTGTTCACCGAGAGATTTAGAGTTTGAAGGCTGAGCAGGCTATTCCCAATATTTTCCCATGAAGATGTTGTGTGAGTGATAGTGAAGGTAGAATAAGTGCATTACACATTAGGTTTCAATAGGAGTATGATATTCCACGTTACTGTTTCTCATGTACTTAGTGTTTCCATATGTTATGTCTAAGAAGGTAATGAATTGGTTTGAATGAACTATATGATCGTGCTAATATCCTATATGATGCACTACTAGAAAGAATCATGATGGCTTGACTTCATATGGATTGTTGATTGAAATGAAATTTTATTTTTGTTGATGAAACAGTTTTGGTCTGAGGCTCGAGGAACGCAGATGCGGTCTAGATTCCACAGATACAGGACCGCATCTGCGGTAGGCGAAATGCAGAAGCGAAAATTGGAATGTCCGGTGGAAGCCGCAGAAGCGGTTGGGGATCCGCAAAGGCGGGACCGCGGAAGCGGAATTTCTTTCGCAAAAGCAGAAGTAGCTGGGAGCAGAAAGGTTTTAAAAGTCGAATTTTTGGCCATTTCCTCTCACACTTTCTTGGTTTGGGTGATCCTTGGAGAGGTTTCAAGAGAGGATTTTCTCCATCAAAGTTAAGGTAAGTTATTTCCACCTATTTAGAGTTAAATACCTCAATTATGTATTGATTTTAGCATGAAAATGGGTAGAAAATTGAGGGTTAGAGGAAGGCCTCGAAAATTTGTGTTATTGGATTTTGACCGCGATTTTGGATATGGAAGTAAGAGAAAATTATATATTTGAGTTCTTAAGGTCATGGGCAAAGTTTATCTTCAAAAATTTCAGATTTCCGGGCACGTGGGCCTAAGGGAATTTTCGTCAACTTTTTGTTCGTGGTTAGGAATTGTTACAAATTAGGTTGTAAAGTTTAATTAAGCATATATTAATGGATTTGTATGACCATTGGCTAGATTTGGAGCATTGTGAGTTGGTTCGAGCCTTTGGAAGAATGTAGAGTGTCGGTTATGAGTCTTCAGAGCATGGTGAGTCTCCTTTCTAATCTTGTGAGGGGGAATTTACCAAATAAGTTAGTTAAATTTATTATGTGCTCCTATTCGTGGGGGCTACGTACGCACGAGGTGACGAGAGTCCCTGTGTAGCTACTATTATGCTATTGTCTGGGTAGTCTAGGAGCCAAAAGCATGTTACACTTGGATTAATTGTGAACCCGTTGATGGCTTGAATTGCTTAAATCACATTAAATTAATAAATAAATTTCTAAAAAGACTTAAGCTTCGTTTTCTCAAATTATAAAAGAGAATTTGCCTTTCTTAGATAATTGCTCCATGTTCACTTCTTGACTGATTGTCTGTCTGTGTGTGTTTATTTTTGGAACGGGCCGAACGCCTCGGCAAATTAATAGATGCATCTATAGGCGCACCGTCGACCCTCGGCAAGTGCACATTTATTTCTGTTGGATCGGGCCGTCGCTTCATTGTGATTTACGCATGTTTGTGTTGCTACTTGGAACCTATTTAAGTTGTTACTGCCTTACCCTTGCTCAAGATCATTTTGTTAATAATAAAAAGAAATTATTGAAATTTCGCATGAAAGAATTATATATTTACTTGTTTCCTCCATCTCTATTAGAATCATGTTTATAAGATAGATTCATTGTTTAATATATATTCATATATAAGGATAAATAATTGTTGGACCATTAGTGAGTGTCAGAGTTGACCATCTCAGCTCTACTCCTTTGGGATTAGGCGGGATACTCGTTGGGTACACGTTGTTTTTGTACTCATATTACACTTGCTGTGCATTTTGTTGCACGGGTATATGTAACTCTAGTGCCCTACTAGGCATAGCAGCACGGATAATTCTGAGACTAGGTGGGCTACATCATTCGAGAAGGCCGCATCTAGAGCAATCCCTTCCAATGTACTGTATTTACTTCCTGCCCACTGTACTCCGGATGGATATTGTATTTTTATTCTCTTATCAGTAGATGCTCATGCACTTGTGACACCGGGTTCTGAGATGGTTTGAAGTATTGTAGTAACTATTTAACATTTCAATATTATTTGAGACTTTACTCTTTAAAGACTTCTAAATATGGAAGGAAATTCCAAGATTTCTAAAGTGTTAAAAATGAGATTTTTTTTAAGTAATTATGTTGGCCTACCCGACAGCGGTGTCCGGCACACCACCACAGCGCTTAGTGGATTTTGGGTCATGACAAAACATTGAAGGATGCTTTTAATAGTTAAAAGACTATTGTAACATAAGAAATTCCAAGAACAGATACAATCCAACCCAAAACCGGGGTGTCACTAACTGCACGAGCGTCTAAGGAAAATACATAGTCTATTATAATGTCTAAGGAGTAACTAAAATACAACTGGAAAGAAAGGTGGAGAGTCAAGGCCTATGAACGTCGTGCAGATACCTCAATAATCTCCTAATTCAGAAGCCTCAATCAACAACCGCCACTGGATCAAAAATTGGTTGAATGTGCATACAAGGTGCAGGAAGTAATGTGAGTATACCAACTCAGTACGTAACAAGTCCAACTTTTGGACTGATAGGTAGTGACGAACTCAACCGCATCAAAGGTAACATAAATAATGTATTGAAATGTAGGTATGCTTTTTGTTAAATACACAGCTCGAGTAGTAAAACAGAGCAGGTATATACAAGGTAAGGAAGTCTAACTCTGCTATGTCTACATACCAATGCACATGATGTATGGAATGCACCATCCTGAGTGCCTCATGTGCCCACATTCTCATATGTTCGTCCACTCAGTACTTTATATGGCTCATACGGCGCAGGGAAGATCCATTCCGGAATATATACATCTCTAACAGAAGTCACTCAGTATTGAGTAAGGCCATTCCAACCCATAGAGAAGATCCATCTTCAAATAATAACAATAACAACCTCATAACCACTCAGTACTGTATATGGCTCATACGGCCCAGGGAAGATTCATACCAGAATATATACACATCACATACCAACAGTCTCCAGTACCAAGGAACAAGCCAATCCAGCCTCATGGAGAACATCCATCTCCATACTAAGGGAAGATCCATCCCTGCATATAATCAACTGCGCTCACTAGGGGTGTACAGATTCTGGAGAGGCTCTTTTCAGTCCAAGCGCTATAACAAGCCAATGAAGGCATAATCCGATGTACCGTGCAGCTCGATCCCATAACTGTCACTCAATATCAGGCTCTCAATCTCTATGATGACTCAAAAGGTCATCACTTGTGTTGCAAAGAAATTCTACATCCCGAGACCTTAAAACCCACTCTTAGCATTCACTTTGATTTTCATGCGCAGTCCGGGCGCGTAGACGGAAAGCCTAAATGTAAAAAATGTGTGAAAAATGATAAGTTTTCACTATTAAGTGAACAAATCTAACTGCGGTCAACATTTTGGGTAAAAAGACCCGGACCCCTGATTTGACGGTCTAGGAGGGTCTGTAGGAAATATATGGGACTTAGGCGAATGCCCAGAATCAGATTCAAAGGTCCCAAGCCCGAGAAATGAATTTTTAAAAAAATTATTTTCAGAAATTGTTTAAAGGAATTTAAAATTAAATTTGATTAGAAGATGACGGTATCGGGCATGTATTTTGGTTCTGGTGCCTAGTTCAGGTCTTATATATGATATTAAACGTTTCTGTGGAATTTGGTGAAAAACTGGTGTCATTTGATGGGATTCGGACATAAATTGCTAAATTTGATGTTCAAAAAGGTTTTGAGAAATTTTATTGATTTTGAGATTTAATTCCATGTTCATAATATTATCTTGGTAATTTGATTTTAGGAATAAGTGTGTAGGATGTTTTCGAGGTTGTGTGTATACTTGGTTTGGTTTTCCAATCGCTTGGGAGTGTTTCGGGTAGGTTCTGCGATATCTTAGGCCTAAAACATAGATGTTGAAAGTTCGGAGAAGTTGCAGATCTCTAAACCCGCCAGTGTTGTCCGTAAGAAAATGTGTGCGACCGCGGATGGGGCACGTGCGGTCCATAGTCGCCTTTGTGCGGTTCACGGTGGAGGGTGGCGCGGCCACAGTCAACTTTGTACAGTCCGCAAAGGGGAACTGGACTGCAGTATCCTCAGGAAGGACTGTGCAACAGCAATCCATTTTGTGCGGTCCGCACAGGGGGTCAGAGAGGGGCATAAATACATGGGATTTTCAGTCGTTGGTCATTTTCGTCATTTTTTAAAAATCCCAAAAACATAAGAGGCAATTTTTCAAACAATCTTTCTTCTTCAGAATATTGGTAGGGGATTTCTAACTCATTTTCGTCACTCTTTAACATAATTTAACATGAATTCAACTCAAAATCAATATTTTCTTTGGGAAATTTGGTGTTCTGGATAGAATCTAAGTTTTTTAAAAATTGAGGATTGGACCTCGATTTGAGGTCCGATTTCAAAATAAATTATATATTTATGTTCATGGGGTAATGGGTAATGACTTTTTGGTTCGCACCTTGGGTTTTCACCATATGGGCCCTGGGGCGATTTTTTACTTTTGGAGTAAAACTTTGGAAAATTCATTTTTATGCATTCAAATTGATTCATTTAGCGTTTATAGATGTAATTAAGTAACTTGTGACTAGATACGAAAGAATTGGTTGTGGAATCAAGGGGTAAAGCAATAGTTGAAACGTGAATTGTGTTCGTGACATCGAGGTAAGTGTTTGGTCTAACCTTTGCTTGAGGGATTAGGAGTCGAATCCTATTTTCTATGTGATAATTGGTGAGCACGACGTATAGTCATGGTGACGAGTATCTATGCGTTGGAGTCATGCATGCCCGTGAGTCTTATATTGTGATTTTCATGATTTCGTTGTATTGTCTATGCTTTTGATGTGATTTTTATTTGTTGTGGAAAGTTGTGGAAGTAATTGTGACCTTTGAACATCGAGGAGCATTGGCTCAAGCTACATTATGAATTGTGAAAGTAAATGAGTTTACTGAACCCTTTGGAGCATTGGCTCAAGTGGTAAAGTGAATTGTGAAGTAAAAGTTAAAAGGAGAGAGTAGTCATTTAATTTTCCCTTGCCGGGATATTATTGCCTTATTGGTTATTTCCCTTGTCTAGACGTTGATATTATTGATGTTTTTCCCTTGCCGAGATTTAATTATTTAACTGTTGTTCTCTTGACGGGATTCCTATTGTAATCTTGTTTATTCCCTTGCCCCATTATTTGTTATTGTTGTTTGTGTTAGGAAGAGTGTTAAAGCATGAAGGGTGATACCGTGTATTGTTTGTTTGTGAGGAAAGAGTGTAAAGCACGAAGGGTGATGCCGTGTATTATTTGTTTGTAAGGAAAAATTGTCACGAAGGGTGATGCCGTGTATGATCGTGAGTGAAGAGTGTAAAGAACGAAGGGTGATGTCGTGCCGCACGATGTACCATTCCGTACCGATTTTATTAATTATATGATGAAGTAAGAGAGTAACACAAAGGGTGATGTCGTGCACATTTTAGTTATATAATTGCTTTGGTGAGGATGAGATTAAAAGCATGAAGGGTGGTGCCGTACATTTATTGATTTTTGATTCTTTATTGATATTCGAGTTATATCGTTTCCTCCGTCATTTGATGTCTTTCTATTAGGAATTGTTATCTCCCCCACAGCACACACCACCTCCCATATTGACTGGTAATCTCTGTGTTTCTTTTCCGTCGTATATATATTTGAACTGCACATGTTTCTTTGGTAGTATGGTCCTAGCCTCGTCACTACTTTGCCGAGGTTAGGCTAGGCACTTACCAGCACATGGGGTTGGTTAAAGGGATACTACACTCTGCACTATGTGCAAATCCCATAGCAGTTATTAGATAGTAGTTGGAGGCTTCCTTTAGTCCACTCGGAGACCCAAGGTAGACATGCAGGCGTCCGCAGGCCTTGGCATTCTATCTCTACTTCCTATTTCATTATCCTTTTTATTCAGAAACAATATATTGTTATCTCTTCAGACGTTGTATATAGCAATCTTAGATAGTCTATGACACTGCGACACCAGGTTTTGGGTGTTTGAGGTTTTAAGAGTAGTAATAGATCCAGATTTCAGATATTTAATTGTCATCTTCCGCTTAATTATTTAAAGTTCTGTTGTTTTCATGTTATCTCCTTTTATTTGTTAAAGAGAAGAAATTGGATAATGAAGTAGGTAGCTAAGGATTGGCTTGCCGAGATCTCATTAGTATGCGCCATCACGACTCTCAAAATGGGAAATCAGGGCCGTGATAGCCTCACTCAGTCATCACTCTCTGGTCTCTCACACAAGGGCTCAAAATGCCATAATACTAGCCCGAAACAATGATATGATATGCCAAATAACAATAATCGAGGCAAACATGATATAATATACATGAAAATGACTGCGTACAGAATATCAATGAAGCTAATGATATGACAGCAAGAAACGACCTCTCGGGTCTCAACAGTGTCGCCGTGAAGCCTTAACATGATAATTAGCATGATTTCCAGCTCATTAACTTAGTCGCATAATCACAACACCAATATCAGCAAGAAAGATCCATTAAGCGGTGCCATGGAATGATCCAGGCCGCAATTCTCAAGGTGCACGTCCACACGCCCGTCACTTGGCATTTGCGTCACATCAATATTAATCATAGAACACATAGTTGGGGGTTTTGAATCCTCATAACCATGTTTGGAAGCATTACATACCTCAAACCAAGCCAAACTCCAGCACGCGATGCCCTTGCCTCTCAATTCAGCCTCCAAATGCTCCGTCTCTAACCAAAATCAGTATATTATCATCAATATACGCTAAAGAAATGAAACCCATACGAAAATAATCAAATTAGATAAAAATGCGGAATTTGCTCAAATCCGGCCACGTCTCGAAATCCAAAAAAATCATAAAACTAGAATCTTTATCCTCTTACGAGTCCATATATACCAAATTCACAAAAATCGGACCTCAACAGACCCCTCCAATCCCCAATTTATACTCTCCAATTTCAAGCCCTAAATCCCAATTTTATCACTAATTTTTCAACAAATTCCATGATTAAATAACGGGAAATAATCACATATATGATTATTTGGGCTCAAGCCGCTTACCATAATGATAAACCTTGAATTCCACCTCAAAATCGCTCTCAAAAACTCCAAAGGCAACTAAAAATGGTGGAAATTGAACAAAAATCCGTGAAGCCCATAATTTATACTTTCTGCCCAGAGGTACCGCATCTGCAGTCACAATATCGCTTCTGTGATGCTGCACCTGCCGAAAATCCATCACAGGTCCGGTTCCCACTTATGCCCTCAGAAACCGCTTCTGCGATCAGAACACTGCACATGCGATCTCGCAGGTGCACTCCACTATATGTACCTGGCCCTCCTGCCTTGGCTTTTAAAAATCCCGCATCCGTGATTCATGTTCCGCATATGCAATCAACGCACTTGCGGTTCCCACTCCGTAGTTGCTATAATATCATAAGCAGCAGCTTCAGCTGCCTTATTCCTCATCCAAACTCTCTGTTAACCAATACGAAACCATCCCAAGTCCCTCGGGACCTCAACCAATAATAACAATAAGTCATACATCAAAACACGAATATCGTCAAACCTTCGGAACACTCAAAACAACATCAAAACACCAAATCAACCTAGGATTCAAGCCAAAGAACTTATTGTATCGACCCAACCATTCATTTTGAGTACCAGTACTCCGTTCAATAGTCGAAGGTCATGAACATCTTCATTTCGGGTTTTATGACTTGTTCACAGGGTCAGAAGTGAAATTCTGGAAGATCAGAGTCAAATTTAGATGAGAACTCTCATTTGAGAAGCTTAAAGTGGAAAGAATGAACTAGGATTTTATTTTTTAATAAACAACTTCGGAATGGGGATCCTAAGGTTCCAGCAAGTTTGTATGATGATTTCAGACTTGGGTGTATGCCCAGAGTGGGTTTTGGATAACCCTGGGGCGTTTTGGCACCTATTATGGAAGTTAGTATTTTAGAAGCAATTTCATAAGTTTGGTTTTTAGTGAATTTCAGTGTTATCAATGTCCTTTTGGAATTTCAATACTGGGAGTATCTCCATATGGTGATTCTGGAGTTGGGAGCACAATCGGAAGTGAATTCGGAGGTTCATAGGTCATTTTGAAGTCATTTGGCTAAAGATAGCAATTTTGAGGTTTTTGAAGAGTTTGACCGAGGGGGTTGACTTTTTGATACCGGGGTCGGAATCAAATTCTGGAAGTTGGAGTAGGACCATAATGTCAAATATGACTTGTGCGCAATATTTGAGGCCAGTCGGACGATAGGTTTTGGCATCGGAAATAGAAGTTGGAAACTTCAAAATTCGTTAAGCTTGAATTGAGGTGTAATTCATGATTTTAGCGTTTTTTGATGTGATTTTAGGCCTCGAGAAAGTCTGTAATGTGTTTTGGGACTAGTTGGTATGATTGGTTGGGGTCTCAGGGGCCTCGGGAGGATTCAGAGTGGCTAACGGATCAATTTTTGGCTTTTGAGGATTGCTGGTTTTCTGCTATGAGAGCAGCAGATTTTTACCCTATGTGATCGCATGGGGAAGTGGTGAGGGAGCAAGAATTTGGCCTTTGCGATCGCAGAAGGTGCAATGCGATCACAGAGGAGGACGGCCGAAGCTTATGCGAACGCATGGGAGGATAGTGTGATCACGTAGGGCTTTCTGGGGCTGCTGGATTTTTGGTTTATGTGATCACGGTGGTGATTGTCATAGTTTATTTTGGAGGCCATTGGTTTTTGTCTTATGCGATCTCGGTTGGACAGATGCGATCGCATAGAAGGGCAGTACTGGGCAGTGACTGTTCTTTCATTTATCTTGGCTTCGGGGCAATCCTGGAGAGCTTCATGGAGTATTTTCCGTCATCTAAGTTAAGGCGAGTTACTTCTACTCATTTTCCGGTTAAATACTAGATAATAGCAGGGATTTAGACATGAAAATTGTGGGAAAATTAAGAGTTAGAGGAAAACCTAGAAAATTAGTATTTTGGACTTTTGATCACGATTTTGGTGGGGAATTAAGAGAAAATTTTATATTTGAGTTCCAAAGGTCATGGGTAAACTTTACCTTCAAGAAATTTCGAATTTCGGGCAGGTGGACTCGAGGGCATTTTGGTCATTTCATCGAACGAAGTTGGGAAATTGTATAATTTGAATTTTTAGCACGTATTTGAGTGTATTCTCATTAGTTTGCCATTATTTGGCTAGTTTTGGAGCTTTGTGCGATAGTTCGAGCTTTCGGAAAGATGTGAAACACCGGTTATGAGTCTTCAGAGCAAGGTGAGTCTCCTTCCTAATCCTGTGAGAGGTAATTACCCCATAGGTGAGTTAAACTGATTATGTGCTCCTATTTGTGGGAGCTACGTACGCACGAGGTGACGAGAGTCTGTGCGTAGCTATTATTATGCTATTGTCTGGGTAGTCTAGGACCCAAAAGCATGTTATACTTGGATCTTTTGTAAATCATTGATGCCTTGAAACGCTTTAATCATATTAAATTAATAAGCGGATTTCTAAAAAAGACTAGAGCTATATTTTCCTCGAACTATTAAAAAGGAATGGACCGTACATAGATATTTGCTCCATGCTAACTGTTTGACTGATTATCTGTCTGCGTGTGTTTATATTTCTGTTGGAATGGGTCGATTGCCTCGGTGAAATGGATGCATCTATGGTACGGGCCGCATCACCCTCGGCAGTGCACACTTTACATTTCTGTTGGAGCAGGCCGTCGACCTCGGCATGACTTGCGCATGTTTGTGCTATTATCTTGAACTCATTTGAGTTATTTTATGCCACATTATGGCTCGAGGTCGTTTTATTAATAATAGTAACAAGAAGACTAATAAAATTCTCCATGAAAGAATTATATGACTACTCATTTTTTCCATATCTGGATTAGAATCGTGTTTATAAAATAAATCCATTGCTTGAAAATATTTATTAAGGATAAATAGTCTTTGGACTGCTAGTGAGTGTCAGAGTTGACCATCTCGTCTCTACTCCTTCTGGATTAGACGGGACACCCATTGGGTACACGTTATTTTTGTACTCATACTACACTTGTTGCATTTTGTTGCACAGGTATATGTGATTTCAGTGGTCTACTGGACGTAGCAGTACGGATGATTTTGGGACTAGGTGAGCTGCATCATTTGAGATGGCCACAGCTATAGCAGTCCCTTTCCAGTACTGTATTTATTTTCCATCCATTGTATTAGGACGGATGATATATTTTTATTTCTCTTATCACTAGATGCTCATGCACTTGTGACTCCGGGTTCTTGGATGGTTTGAAATATTGTATTGTTGGCTTAACTTTTAAATTTGATTTGAAAATCTATATTCTTTAAAAATTTCTAAATATGGAAGAAAAATCATGTATTTCTAAAGTGTTAAAAACAAGATATTGTTTAAGTAATGTGGTTGGCTTTCCTGAACGTGGTGTCCGGCACCATCACGACCCTTAGTGGATTTTGGGTCGTGACACTTATAAACTTTCAAATTCCACCAACGACGTCGAAACATATCAAATCAGCTCCAAATGACTTGAAATTTTGCACACACTTCACAAATGACACTACGGACCTACTCTAACTTTCAGAATTTCAATCTGACCCTGATATCAAGATTTTCACTGCCGGCTGAAAAACGCCAAAATTCCAATTTCACCATCAAGCCTAAATCTACCACGGACCTCCAAATTTCATTTCGAACACGCTCCTAAGTCCAAAATTACCCAATGGAGCTAACCAAACCATAAAAATTTAAATCCGATATCTAATACTAAAATGTCAATACTGGGTCAAACCTTTCAAATTTAAAGCTTCAATCTAAGAATCATTCTTCCATATCTATCCGATTAGCCTGAAAACCAAAACCGATGATAACAGAAGTCATAATGCACCATATGAGGCTAGTCATGCCCGATAAATGACGAGCGAAGTGCAAATGTTCAGCTGACCAGTCGGGTCGTTGCACTAGGCTACCAAATGTGTGGTTGTTGCGCCTTCTGCCACCGCCAAAGGACGGATTTAGGGTGTGTAAGGAGGTTCACCCAAATCTTCTTCGCAAGAAAATTACACTGTGCATATAAGACAAAATACATGTTGTGTCCAAAAATATAGCTCAGTGATCGAGGGGGTTCAAAACTTTTGTGAGGTTGTTAGTTCCAGTTGAATGGCCACAGTCTCTTTAATTTTTTTATTTTTTCTTTTTAAGCCATCTTAACAATTTGTAAATATATTTTTTTGAACTTCCTTAATGGAAATCTTTATCTCTACCACTATCACCGCTATTCCGATTCCAGTCGTCGTAACATATGCCAAGTCACATCCATAATGTGTCAAACATGGAAAACATCAACAGTGCCAACAACCGTTTTTTCCAAAAACTCTTTTCCATAATGTAGCGCAGTGTTGTCCAAGCACGTTTTAATACAACAATAAGGTTTCCTTAATGTCTGTTGTATGTATTAAAAAGCAAAGCCGGAGAATAATACTTATAAAGAAAATATAACCTAATACCTTAACAGTTTGTTTGGATGGTTGTTACATGTCATTTCATAATCTATCGTATTGTATTGTATTGTATTGTATTGTATTGTATTGTATTGTCATTGCGCTAGCTATTCACTCCTCTTTTCACTTTTTATCCTCATCATTTCAATTTCTTTTCTGTTCTAATTCGAATTCCAATTTTGGAATCTCTTTTCCTTCTTTGGATCTCATTTCTTTATTAATTATCTAATAGACTTCTTTCTTTAGATAAATTTTTCTTTTTATAATATTTACTTATGATTTTTCTTTTTTATACAGGCTTGACGGAGTTAAGCTGTATTGAGGAAATCGTTTTGTCTCACTGAATCAAGAATGCCTCTGAAGGTGCATAACTTCTTTGAATGTCCCGCTGGTTGACTACTACATCTAAGGACAGGACTGATCCCGAAAGAGAGGTCTTTCCTTATGTTTATGAATAAAATGTTTGGATAGATTGTGGTGTTCGCTGTCGTTTCATTATATCATGCACCAGCAATATGAAGAAACTTTTAATATTATAAAGAAAAATTTTTCTACTATGTACAATTAATATATAAAAAGGTAGGATAAGTGATAAAATAAAACTATTTAATAATAATGAAGGGTGAGATTGAGAGAAAAAGATAAGGTAACGATGTGACTATAGCAAACCGATTGTTACATAAAGTGGCACATTTCGTTGTTATGTAACGATAATTTAATGATATGACATGATAAAATTCAAGTAACAATCAAAACAAATATCGTATTTAAACTAACCATACGATACAATATCATCCAAACAAGGAGTGACGGGAAAACCTTAAAATTTAAAGCGTACTCTTACTCTTGGGTGAAATCGTTTGTGATAATGAAAATCGTATCTGCGACTGCCTCCAATTTGCTAAGGCAAGTAATATAGCGATAATTCAATCAAGATGGTGCATTAACAGCTGAAAGTGCTATGTAAAACCAATAACTAATGTATGTAATCAAAATAATCACTAAAGTGGCCAAACTAGAATGTTTCATAATTACTCGTCGACCAATCATAAAAAAGTGATTAAACATATTTATCAATCAAAAGATGGAATATTAAAGCGTCTCCTTATATAAGTGTGCATTTCTTTTATATATGGATGTGAAAAATTTCTAGAATAGAGCATACTAGAGTTCTATCAAGCAATTTTTAGGGAAGAAGCGATGACTTATCTTTATTGAAAGATATCTATTGTGATCTAGCGGACCATGATTATATTGGAAAAAATTGAATTTTTAAATTAGAGGTAACGTGTTATGACATGTGGACTGGTCAAAGGTCAAAACGTAATAAATAGCCAAAAGGCAGGAGCGGCAACATGCACGGGGAGATGAAATTTAAATAGGCACGAGACGCTATTCAAATAGCACAAGTCTCATACCTATTTAAGTCATTTAAAGCCACGAGGTTAGAAGGGATTGAAGATATGAATCAGATGACGTAAAGGAGTCCAAATTCAGTATTAAATGTCAAATACGTTAGAATATTTGTATTAAATAGGAATGATTGTGTAACGTTTCTTTTAATATTTTTTATTTCTCATAATTGCCTCATTAATACAAAGGCATTACACCTTCTCGTAGAATCAACTATAAATGGAGAAGGAATCAACATCTGTAAGGACATAAAAACACTATTGAGATCACACTGAAACATAAACTTAGTGCTTTATTATTATTCTCAAAAGTCTTCTATTATTTTCGTCTCCTGATTATCAGTAACCCGAATTTTCTCTTTATTTTTAGCTTTGACCGAATACTCATATTTTTGGTTAAACAAATTGGTTCCGTTACTGGAAAACAGATAATCCTTTTTTTAAGCTACATTCTATTCGTTGTTATCATCATGTCAAGCAACAACAACAACGGTAACAGTGAAAATATCTTGGGAAACCACGAAAATCAAATCCATCAAAATCAAGGAGATTTACAAAACATTTACGTGGTTCCCTCCCCACAAAATTCACCACGTCAATCTCGTGAAAACACTCCCACTCCTGAATCTCGTGTTGATCAACAAGAGCAATTTGAACATTTTGTAGGAGCAAATGAAGCTTTACAAAATTAATTGATACACAGGTCAGCAAAGCTCTTCAGGCTCTAATTAGTCGATTACCTGTTACACCATCCACACCTATGCCTAATAATAATACATTGGAGAATCTTTGTTCTGGCCATGTTAATTCTGGAAATGGAGCAACCTCCAGTTAACCACAGGACGGAGAACTAGGTAATTCTATTAATTCTCATTTGCAAAATTTAGTATTAACATTGCAGAAAAAGTTTAAGGGATAGAATGAACGCATCGAGCAAATTCCTTGAGTTACCCATGTAATCAAAGGAGTGGATGTGGAAAAATACTCACAGCAACCTTGGAAACCAAGTGCTTCCCCCCTTCCAATTCCTAAGAAATTCAAAATGCCAGATATCTCAAAGTACGATGGCACAATAGACCCACGTGATCATGTAAACGCATTTAAAACATGCATAAAAGGCAACGACTTGAGCAAGCAAGAAATTGAATCAGTACTGGTCAAGAAATTAAAAGAAACACTCATGAACGGTGCACTAATCTGGTACTCTCTTTTACCTAAAAATTTCAATAAATTCTTTTGCTGAGCTTGCAGATTCTTTTATTAAAGCACACACGGGATCTCAAAAAGTTAAAAAAAAAGAATGGAAGATATTTTAAAAATTAATCAAGGGGAATCGTAGTTGCTCAGAATTTTGTTGATAGATTCCGACGTGAGAGGATGATTTTACCTCGTGTACCTGATACCTTGGATGCGATAGCTTTTGCAAGAAATTTAAATGACAAAAGTTCAGAACCCACAAGAAGACTTAAAGAAAGCCTTCGAGAGTTCCCTGCAACCACGTGGAATGATGTTTACAACAGGTATAGTACAAAGTTACGAATTGAGGAAGATACCCTACCTAAGTTTCATCATGAAGAAAGGAGCAATTCCAGTAGATCAGAAACCGAAAAAAGATCAAGTAAAAACATGTACGATCCATATATGGGGCCTGCAAGGAAATACTCATGGTCAAAGCAAGATAATTAAGGATATGATCAAAAATTGAGGAACAGGGAATATGGTTCTTCGTCGGGGTTCAGAAATGATCAAAACAGACAAGAATCACGGGATGATGACAGAAGTTTAAAGGGAAGGTTCGGTGGATATAACTTTAATGTCACTACCTCCGAGCTCATAGTTGTTTTGAGGAGCATGAAGATAAGGTACGTTGGCCAAAAGAGATGAGGTCAAATCCAAATAGACACAATACAGACCATTGGTGTGAATTCCACAATGACCACGGGCACAAAACTTCAGAATGTAGATTTTTACAAAGTGAAGTGGATCATCTATTGAAGAAAGGTTATCTCACTGTATTATTTAGTGAGAAAGGTAAACAAGCTTATATGAAAAATAAGCAAGAGCCACCAAAGCCCCCTTCATCCAAGAGAACCCTGAATGTTATAAGTGGGGAAAAAGATATTCACGGTGTAACGTATACAGCTTCCAACAAGGTTTCTAAAGTAATGATTACACACGGGAAATGGGTATGGCAGGTTTTAGAAAAGGAAAGTATTTCTTTCGATGATGCAGATAATGAAGGAGTAATGATCCCACATAATGACGCACTGGTAATATCTTTACTTATACATGACACTAATGTAAAATGAGTTTTGACTTATCCAGGAAGTACAGTAAACATTATACTATTAAGGGTACTACGTGAAATTCTAGCCGAAGACAAAATGATACCCAAGGCACATTTCTTGTCTGGGTTCGACAATTCAAGTGTGGTAACAAAAGGAGAGGTAATTCTAACAACTTCTGTTGCAGGTGTTGTTAAAAAAACTAAATTTCAGATAGTAGATATTGAAATGGCTTACAATATGATCATGGGGAAACCTTGGATCCATGATATGGATGTTGTCCCGTCAAACATATATCAAGTTATTAAATTTCCATCACCGTGGGGAATTTTCCAAATTCGTGGGGATCAATAGACAGCTAGAAGTATCAACATTGTAACAGATACGAGCACCAAAAATAAAGAAAAGTAGTAATTACAGGAAACAGTTGAAGGTATCAAGGATCAAACCTCAACTAAACAAGAAAAAATAGATTTAGACTCGAGACCCGATACAATTCAAGAACCTAAAGAGAATGAAAATATCAAAACAGCAATTGAAGAGCTTGAGGTTGTGATATTATTTGAACAATGGCCTGAAAGGGAGGTTTATGTTAGAGCCAATCTAAGCTCATACATGCGAGGTATGTTGATTGAATTTTAAAAGCTAACATGGACTGTTTTGCTTGGTCCCATGCTAATATGACAGGGATACCACCGGATATGATGACTCATAAACTAAATGAACACTCATCTTTCACACCAGTAAAGCAAAAGAAAAGAAAGCAAGGGTCTTTCAAAAATCAAGTGATTTAAGATGAGGTCCAAAAGTTATTGAATATTGGGTCAATCCACGAGGTATAGTATCCTAATTGGTTAGCAAACACAGTTGTTGTAACTTAGAAAAACAGTAAATGGCGGGTTTGCATAGATTATACAGATCTTAACAAAACCTGTCCATAAGATTCTTTTCCTTTACCGCATATAGATCAGTTAGTTGATGCAACTGTAGGACATGAACTTTTGAGTTTTTAGATGCATATTCGGGGTACAAAAAAATTAAAATGGACCACAATGATGAAGAAAAAACTTTTTTCATCACGGACAGTGGGATACTGTTATAATGTAATACCCTTTGGTCTCAAATATGTTGGAGCAACCTATCAAAGGTTGGTCACCAAAATGTTCCAAGAACATATAGGAAAACCCGTGGAGTTATAAATAGACGATATGCTCGTCAAAACCCAACATTATCATGATTATATTTTTCCTCTATCTATTACAGTTGGAATTTTACAAAAATTTAATATGAAACTCAATCCAGAAAAATGTGCATTCGGGGTTGCCTCAGGTAAATTTTTGGGTTTTCTCGTTTTTAACTGTGGTATTGAGGTAAATCCTTCTCAGATTAAAGCAATATAGGAAATCCTTGATATCCCTATGAATAAAAAATAAATTCAAAGGCTAACGGGAAGAATTGCAGCCTTGGGGAGATTTATCTCCAAATCTTCAGAAAAATATTTTAAATTTTTCTCTGCACTCAAAAAACAAGATCATTTTGAGTGGAACGAAGATTTCCAAGAAGCCCTTATAAATTTAAAAGCTTACTTTTCAAATCCACCACTACTGGAAAAACCAAAGGAAGGAGAAAAGCTACTCATTTATTTGGACGTATCAGAAGTTGCAGTGAGTGCTATTTTAGTCCGTGAGGACCAAGGTAAACAATCTCCTAACTATTATGTAAGTAAGTCTTTACTAGATGCTGAGACGCGATATCCACAACTAGAAAAATTAGTATTAGCTTAGATCATGGCATCTAGAAAATTAAGACCTTATTTTCAATGTCATCCCATTGTGGTAGTTACTGCTATTCCATTACGAACTTTTTGCATAAACACGAATTGTCAAGGAGATTAGCAAAATGGGCTATAGAATTAAGTGAATACGAAATCATTTATCAACCTAGGACTGCTATAAAATCTCAAGTACTAGCAGATTTCGTAGATGATTTTAGTCAGGGGATACATCTAGAAGAAGAAAAAGAATTACAAATAATTAATGGTTCAAACCCAGGGACTTGGATTTTATTAACTGATGGCTCATCTAATGTAAAAGGAGCAGGCCTAGTAATAGATCTCATACCACCTACGGGAGAACCTATTAGACGGGCTATAAAATGTCATTCTATAACTAACAATGAAGCAGAGTATGAGGCTTTAATTGCAGGTCTAGAATTAGCAGGAGAACTCAGCATAACACAGATTATAATCAAGTGTTATTCTCAACTCGTGGTCAATCAGATGTTGGGTACTTATACAGCCAGGGAGACACGAATGCAAGAATATCTCGAAAAGGTAAGGGAACTAATAAAGCAATTCCAAACTTGGAAGGTAATGTATATCCCAAGAGATGAGAATGTGGAAGCAGATGCTTTAGCTAATCTCGCATAAGCAGCACACGTAGCAAATGACGCAAATGCTTCAGTCATACATTTACTTCATTCTGTTCTCAAACCTGATAAGAACGAGGTAAATTTTAATTATTTAACATGGGATTGGAGGAAAGAAATTATTGCTTTTTTACATCACGTAACCGTGCCTGATGATAAAGGAAAAGCAAATGCACTTCGCAAAAAAGTTGCATGTTATTGTTTACATAAAGGAAATCTTTATCGGAGGATGATTGGAGCACCATTAACGAGGTGTATCAGACCTTCTCAAACAGAATATGTGATGAGGGAAGTGCATGAAAGACATTGTAGAAATCACACAGGAGGAAGGTCACTTGTAAAAACATTTATTCGAGCAGGGTATTATTGGCCTAAAATTGAAGAAGAAGCAAAAAGTTTCGTGTCCAAGTGTGATAAATGTCAACGATACGGAATAATATGCATAGACCAGCTGAGTTACTACACCCTGTTATAGCCCCGTGGCCCTATATGAAGTGGGGAATGGATATCGTAGGTCCATTACCACAAGCAAAAGGTCAGGTGAAGTTTCTACTTGTACTTACAGATTATTTCACTAAATGGGTAGAAGCAGGAGCATTTAAACAGGTATGAGAGAAGGAAGTTAAAGACTTCATATGGAGAAATATAATATGCCGTTTTGGAGCACCAAAGAAAATCGTGTGTGACAATAGTCCACAATTCATAGGAGCTCAAATCACAGAATTCTTTCAAAGTTGGCAAATTAAAAGGATAAAATCTAGCCATACCATCCAGTGGATAATGGACAAGCGGAATCCATGAACAAGGTCATTATCAAAAAATTGAAGATAAGGTTACAGGATTCGAAAGGTAATTGGCGTGAGGTATTACCTGGAGTATTCTGGGCTTATCGTACAACGACAAAAGCAAGCACAAGAAGAACATCATTTTCAATGGTATATGGTGTTGAAGCGCTAATTCAAATGTAAATAGGAGACCGAGCACATGGTACGTTCAAGCAATGGAGAAATCTAACAATGAAAAGAATGCGGGTTAACCTTGATTTGCTTGACAGAAGAAGAGAAGTTGCATTAATAAGAATGACTGCACAAAAGCAAGTAACTGAATGATATTACAACAGGAAAGCACGCCTCCGATTCTCTAAAACTCGGGACTTCGTGCTTTAAAATATGGTCCAATCTACAAAAGCTGATAATTCAGGAAAGCTGAGTCCAACGTGGGAAGGACCCTACAGAGTTCGTGACATTGCAAGAAAAGGAGCATACGAGTTGGAGACAATGGAAGGTTTTACCATCACATTGGAATATTGTCCATTTAAAGAAATATTACTTATGAGGAAGTACCCATGGCCAGGTATCACCATGTTAGAATTTTTCTTTGAATTGTTAAAATTTTACTAATGATTTTAGATGCTAGGCAAAAATCCTAACTTGCGCCAAATGATGAGTCACGACCTACACGGAAAAATGGAGTATTTTAAAATTCCCAGCCCAGGATTACAGTTAATCTGACGGAAATATACATGGGTTAGCCTGTCTTCATCTTTAATCACACCTCCGAGTCCTGTATGTTTTTCTGTTTCAGGAAAAGGTCCAAATTCAGTGAAACAAACAAGTGCTTGAGGCTTCATACCTCACCGCTCAAACACTTGGGAGACTACATATTATACACATATACGTGCAGAATAACATATACGAATATCGAACAAAAATCAATCGATATTGAGCAAGATTTAAAAGAAAAGTCTAGCTACAAAAAGACAAGTATTGAGCAAAAGTTACAAAGTCTTCAGCATTCATCATTTTGTTCAACAAATGTAAACATAAGACATTCATCATAGTATTATTTCCCATTATAACAAAGAGAGATTTATATCATTAGTTTTTTCCCATGAAAACAACAGAGTTATCTCTCAAACTCATGAGAGCAACAGAGTCACCTTTCAAACCCTTCCTAATATATGAAGATAGGGTCATGACTATTTGCTGAAACAGGTTATGAGGAAAAACCTTGTTTATTTTATAATTTGTATAAGTTTGTTACAAGAAAAAAAGTTATGAGAAAGTTATAGATGTATTTTAATACATGTAATATTCAAAAGCTTGTCCAAGTTCATGAACAAAAACTTGTCAAAGTTATTTCAAACAAAACATGTGCGTTACTATTTCTTTCATCGTATTGTAAATCCATTATGAAGTTGAGATGTATTCTTCATTAAGTGTCGATATATAAAAGGGTCCTCTTTTATAAACCTCATGTTAATATTTCATGAGAAGAATCATAAAGCATTTTCAAAGGATAAAAATGCTAATCTATTCTATAAGTCCTTAATAAATAAATAAATAAATAAATAAGGCAAGACAAGAACATGTAGAAGTACTGAGAAAACTTCTCAATGTAATTAGTAAGACTAAGTAAAAACTTAGTCAGCAAAATATTTTTTACAAACGCCTCATTATGATAACTCGGGACTTCACCAAAAAAATCTCTTAAAACTGCCAAGGGATAAAACCACCAATTAATAAAATAAAATAAAAAGTTTGGAACATATTCAATTGGTCACTTAAGGGTTGGATTGACAGAAGTTGATATATTAGCTTCACATTCAGAAACAACAACAGATGTGGTAATAACTTCTGAAGAAGCAGCAACAGGAACGGTCTCAACTAGGCCTGAAATACTAAGTTCATTAAGGGAAGCAAGAGTCACATGAGCTTCAGCTTCCACAGACTGTGTCATAGATGTTTAACCTTCGAGAGCTAGAATTGCAATATTCTCAACTTCAATTGCCAATGCAACAGCTTCATTATTCAAAGGTTCTTCAGCCACAGGAGTTTTGAGTGCCGGAGAAGGAGAGTCAAGTTGTTGTTGTGTTTTTTAATAATATCCAAAACTTTGGCTAATTGTGATTGTAAATCAAAGTTTTATTGAATGGCCTCCATCAAAGCATCACGGTGGAAATTTAGAAAAGTCCAACTCACCTCTATTCTAAAATTCTCCTCAAGAAGTTCATACCTCCTTTCCAACGTTGCAAGATCATTCTTCAGCACTTGGTGCTCAGCTAAATGGGAATCAACGGGAAGCTTCGAGAAAGGCATGAGAACTCTCTAAGGCACGTATCTTTTCTTAGGAGATCTTTAAATCAACCTGAGCATGAGTCAATCTTTGCACTAGTTCCCCTGCATATTCTTCTTTCTTGGCCAAGAGTGACATGCGTTCTCTGACTTCTTCACTTGACTTTGATAATTGTTCTGAAAATACAGATTCAAGGCGCTCCTTATCTTTTTCAAATTGACTTGAAGAAGACTTGGCAATTTCTAATTCAGAAGTCAAACCTCATTTTTGCTGCTCTAGGTGATTTCTACTCCCTCGCAATTCCTCTATCGTTCCATGAACATTCTCAAACTGTTCTTTCTAGTTAGTCGCTTCTAGATGAGCTCCATTGGCTAATTCCTCAGCCTTGTGGATAGACTTATCAGTCTCATGGGCTTTCTTTTCCAAAAGGGAAATTCTTCCCATCAATTCAGTTAGGGGTGTTCAAAACCGATCCGAAACCGAAAACTGATCCAAACCGAAGCTTAATGGCTTATTGGTAACGGCTTAACGGCTTAATGGATGGGGAACGGATTGAATTTTTTTTATTAACGGCTTATCGGTTTGGGGATGGATTATTCAATTTTCTTAACGACTAATCCGTTAACCCGTTAAGAATATAATATATATATATATATATATATATATATATATATATATATATATATATATATATATATATATATATATATATATGTATATATATATATATATAATTTAGTGATAGAATTGAGTTGTCTAATACATATATGGTTCTATGTGTGTCATGGAAAAAGAAGAATTGAAAGGTTGGTTATGACTAGAGGAACGACACCCCATGAAATAAATTTGTGCATTTTAGATGATTGCTTGTGGAAAATGGAGAACGATAGTTATTTATAGAAGAGGAGTGTAGAGAGTAGAATTTACCAAAGCACTTCAGTTTTTATAAGTTCATTGTGGGAGCTGAATGGAAATTTGCGCGACAGATTTTTTTGGTTATATCCGAAGCTTATGAGTACACATGTAGTGTGGCCTCTAACAGAAGATAAGTTCTGTTTTATTTTTCTCGATACTGAACTAGTAGTGAATTTATCTATTTTATAATCTACATGCTGATGGCGATTGTTTCATTAGCTACATCATATTGACTCTAAAATATTATTTTTTATGGCAATTCATTATTTCTAAGACGAGGAGAATAAAAGATATTTAGTGAACATGTATGTTAGGCCGATAAACCGCCCATTAACCGCCCTATAAGAGCTAACCCGATACCAATCCGCCCGATATCTTATCCGGTGGCTAACGGATTAATACATTTAAAAGCCGATAACCGTTAAGCCAAACCGTTAAGAGTAAAAGCCGCCCAATCCGCCGATGAACACCCCTAAATTCAGTACCAATAAGGTTAGCCTACAATGGTAAAATATAAGAGTTAGAGAATAAAAGTAAAAAATAAAAGCTCGTAAAAAATAAGAAGAAAAGTACCTGCAAAGTAGAATGAACTATGTCATTCATCAGCGTTAAACAGTGTGATTGCTCATTTTCTTCTTCTCAATAACCCAATCAATGGCTCAAGCCAAACATCTGCTCTACCTGACTTCCTTAAAAGACTGTTATTAGCAGGAACTTCTAGTGTAACGCTCCTCATAACCAAGCTTCTATTACTAGAACCCTCCCCTACCTGATGAATAAAGGTAGGGGGAGCTACAGAAGGAGAGGCAATGGAAGAAGTGAAAATAGCAGAAGTCGAATGATTTTATGCAGGTAAGGGAGCACTAACAGGTGAAACAGGAAAGGAATCACTTGAAATCAAGGGAGGAATAGAAGGAGTGGGAATAGAAGAAGAGAGAGGAATTTCATCAAGAATTGGACCAAGTTCTCCACTTCCGAAACCACTAACGAAGAGATGTTGAATAGACTCAGTAGTGTCTCTTGGAGTGGTTTCATTATAAGAAGGAATAAGAACAGGACCAGCAAGGGAGGCATGGGCAGGAGTAATTTCATATTAATCCTCAGAAACAATGCGTCTCCTAGCTCTTGGTCGAGTTATCAAAGAGGTATCATCATCTTCCTCATTCTCGGAATCTTCTTCTATAACTTTCCTCTTTGGCATCATGACTTGAGTTCTTACCAAAGAAATTGACGAGCTAGAAGAAGTTCGAAGGGCAACAGCTACCTCAGCTGTCATTCCTCTAATACCAAATCCTGATAAACATGGGGATGAAAAGTTAAGAGCAAGAAATAATTTAACATAAGAAAAAAGAATAAGAGATGCATACCATGAGTCTTTACTTTCCAACCATGTAAATTGAAAATGAATTTCCTAGTTCTCTTCTCCATATGCATGGTTTTCAAGATTGAATCTACCAAAACACGAAAATTAGGAATAGGTTCCATATTTCCCATGGTTGCAACAGAAAAGCAAGAAAAGAATGAAATCAGAGGAGAAGTTAAAACTTTTACAAATAGGTACGATAAATAAAAAAACTTACGTGCAAAGTTCCACTTCTCAAGGAAGGGGATGTTTGTTTCTCCCACCAAATCAACTGTGCGTACTGCCACATAACGAGCATGCCACCCACGATCTATGTCATCCTCAGGGCTTACCAAAATCTTTTTGTTCCTTGCAGTAAGGTAAAAACCCTATGGAGGAATAATTTGAAATGGTAGAGATGAATAAAATGGGAAAAGGAAAAACTAACATTGGCTTTGATGGATAAGTACCTCAAACAAGCCACAGCTATCCATAAAAGAGGGTCAACTTGTGCTAAGAAGATTTTGAAAAAACGACAGAAGTCAAGTATAACCGGGTCAATAGCATGTTTAAATCCCAAAGTGAAGGGATAAGTATAAACAAAAGAAAATCCAATTCTTAAAGAATAAATTCTTTGGATTGGATTGGGGATACCACTTCTCAAGTTACAATCATTTCGAACAGTAGGAATCAAAGGTTCAGTTATTAAAGAATGAAAGGTATCAGCCTTCTTTAAATTAATAACCTGTTCTTCTAAAGATTTTCTATCACTCCTAAAAGATAAGTCATTGGGGACTATTTCTTCAACTAAGGATTCTTGAAGACGCTCAGAAAGTTCTTTACCTTTAGAAGAAGGTTTCTTAGTGATAAAACCTCTAGAAATAATGCCAGAACTAGAAGAAGGAGTGATAGAACCAGAAAAACCACCACGAGCATATCCTAAGCTACGAAGCATGCCACCTCTACCCCTTTTATGCCTTACAGGAGCATTGGGAAGCTATTAAGGATAGGGACCCTCTTAGGGTTAGGATTCGGAGATGTCATTGTAGAGACATGATGAACTAAAGGAGAAAGGTAACAAAAGTAAAGAGTAGAGTGTCTGTTAAGGGTTTATGAAGAAGAAGACAAAAGAAAAAAGGTTAAATATGTATATAATAGCAACCGTCAGAGAAGTGTAATAATGGAAATCCTATATTAAAGGCAACTATCACTTCATGAATAAACGGGATGAAGAAGTCTTTCAAAAATGGGGCTGCAGAATTATAGAACCAATCAGAAGGTGACACGTGTGAAGAGCATTAAATAGAAAAGACAACTGAAGCGTGAGTACTGTCACAACATTGATTACAGCAAAAATTCCCATTTTGTGAAAATTCACTTCCCAAATATTTAAGTGATAAATAAATGGAAAGTGGGGGAACTATCTGTATTGGGAAAAACTTAATTTATATATTAGAGATAACGTGTCACGACACGTGGACTGGTCAAAAGTTCAAAATGCAATAAATAGTCAAAAGGCAATAGCGACAACAGGTACGGGAAGGAGAAAGTTAAATAGGCACGAGACGCTATTCAAATGGCACGATTCTCATACATATTTAAGTCATTTAAAGCCAAGAGGTCATAAGGGATTGAAGATATGAATATGATGATGTAAAGGAGTCCAAATTCAGTATTAAATGTCAAATACGTTAGAGAATTTGTATTAAATAGGAATGACTGTGTAACGTGTCTTTTAATATCATTCATTGCTAATAATTGCCACATTAATAGAAAGGCATTACACCTTCTCCTAGAATCAACTATAAAAGGAGAATGACACAACATCTGTAAGGACAAAAAAACTCTATTGAGACTACACTAAAATATAAACTTACTGCTTTATTATTATTCTCAAACGTCTTCTATTATTTTTGTCTCCTGATTATCAGTAACCCGAATTTTCTCTATATTACTAGCTTTGACCAAAGACTCATATTTTTGGTTAAACAATGGAATTCAAAATTGTTATTAGAAACCAGCTTGGAATTTTCTAAATCTCATTAGCAATAGTCACGGATTGCGAGACTTCATGTGCAATTAGTGTCCTCACGTACTAAGTAAGGTGTTTTTTTCTAAGCCATGCACCTGCGTTACTCGAACTCGAAGATGTGACATTATCTTGAAAATACTTTCTTAAAGTAACGAATATTCGATTTCTCCCTAATAACGCACTCTATGCATCAATTAGCTTTTCCTCGTTGCCTACTATCTAGCCGCAATCATTTCCTTAACCCTAATCATTCTTAAGACATGAAATTGAATGCTTTTCACCCCAAGTCAATAAATAGAAGAATGAGGAGGAATATTTTGGCAGAGCAAGACTGATTAACTCATCTGCGCATTGTCAGGTACTTCTTGTGGCTACCTTTTCCTTACTGTGATTGGTTTCGCTTTTCCTTAATGCAATATTCAATTATATTATATATTAAGCTCTACAAAATTCTGATTTGAAGGAATGGTCATTTCTAGCTTTATAGTCCCTTCTTGGAAATATGGACATGTCCTCTATTCTACAAGAATACAGAATTTTTATCCCATGAACTACCTTAGTCATAACATTATATAGTAGTGAAATAACAAGAAGAGATCCATAAAACGCACTATCATGTTTCATTTTATATTAAAAAATGAGATAGTTATAGTATTCATCAATTGATGAATAAACTACATTTGAAGCATGCAAATTTTTAATTAGGAAGGATATTTTAAAGAAAAGAATATATACCATAGGGATTTCCTTTCATGATATCATTTAGTGTTTAATCTGATTAAGGAAATTTTTGCATCATTATTATCAATTACCATTTGGTTAGTAATTTAAAACAAAAGAAATTCGAAATTTTCTTTTCTCGTGAATTTTCTTTTTGATCATAAGATTGGTAGAATGAGCAAAATGTCATCCTAGTTTACAAGTAGTAGTAATATATAAACATGTAATTATTTTCCCACTATCTAGTACATTTTATATTTTAACCTCAAATATTGAAGTTTATATCTTGTTGATGATAACCCAATGCGTGATTTTAGTGCGAAGAACTGCTAATTAATAAATTTAGTTTAAATATCTTTTATAGCATAAAATCAGGAAATGATTTAAATGAATGTGATTGACTTATAGTATTCAATCACATACTTATATTGTGATCCATAAACATATTACAAGTAAAGATAATTCTAGCAAGAAATTTATGACAGAAAGAATACCTTCCATATCCTTTAAGTATGATCCGATTAAGAAAATCTCTTGTATCATTATTTATACATTAGTTGGTGCCAAATGTTTTATCAAGAAGAAGAAACAAAAAGGTTGACAAGTTCTTATCATGGCATCATCAACAACGGGAGAGAAGAAGATATTGGCATTGAAGAGCGGTGACAATGAAGAATTTTATCTTGAGGAATTTTTGGTCTCACAATCTGAACTACTCAAGAACATGATGAAAGAGGAAGGTGTTTCCAGCATCCCATTGCCTAGCATCAAAAGCAAGACGCTGGTTAAAATTATTGAATACCTCAAGAAGCATGCAGAGCTCACTCCCTCGAACGAAGAAGACTTCAAGAATTTCGAGAAAGAGTTTGTGAACGTTGTCTTAGAGGAACTGCTTGACATAACAGTGGCAGTAAATTATCTGAAAATCAATGGTTTGCTGGAATTTTGTTGCCAGGCTGTGGCTGACAGAATAAAGGACAAGAGCGTTGAGACTGTTCGGAAAATTTTTAGAATTGAAAGTGATTTCACCCCAGAAGAAGAGGCAGAGTTTCGGAGGGAAACTCCTGGGGCCTTTGAAGGTGACCTTGATGATACCACCAACTAGGGTTGTATGGTAGTGAAGGGAACATTTATATTTTATCTGAATAATCATATAGAATTGATTTCTTTCGTGCACCGATTTAGTGGATATCTGTTTCATTTTTTAAATAAAGCTTTATGCTAAGAAAAAGGTAGAAACGATCTGATATAGTAAACGGTATTTGATAGTGTTTATCCATTTCTTGAATTCGATAATTTATATGCTATCTGTAGCTATTTTGTCTTCGTGTTGGTTCGAGTAATATATGAATTAATCATAATAAATCACTTTCTTGTATCGATCAAGCTAATATCATTTGAATTTTGGAAAAAGAAAAGGTTATGCTAATAAAAGGAAAATCATAAATAATTTCTTAACGAAGGATGGTTGAAAATATTCAATTCCATGTGACAGTTCCTCCGACATTTTCTTGCAATCCTCCTCTCAATATCTTTAACAAGGTTGTTTTTCACTGACAGAAGACCCTATTAAGGCAAGAATTTCACCCTTCCTAGTATACGCACTTTGATGAATAAAAGAAGAATTGGTAGAAATTATCATAGGTGAAGCAAATCAAACCAATTTTCAGACAAAGAAGATAAAAAAAGAAAACTATAGTGGCTAGGAAAGCTCCGGAGATTCTATGGGACTGGCTTAGACTTATTATAGGATTAATATGACCTATGATGGGCAAGCAAGTGAGCTAACTATGCATCGGAAAGCAAGCCTTCGACAGAGCAGCCAGCTTCAAAGCTTGCCTGATTATAAAAAAAAGTATTATTAAAAAATAGAAAGGTTACGGGGCTGACTCCCGCTCCTCAAAAGCCCACAGGAACAGAGTTGATGCTCCTACATCCATAGCATGAGTAGTTAAAGCAAGTGAATGATTTGAAATTCGAGTTATTTCACGGAATTACACGGGTCTCATCATTCACGCAGTTCCCTCGTCCATCGATTGATTACGCGAGTACGCATCCAGTCAGCATCTTTCTTAACACTTTGTACGCTTGAAGGCCCCTCCTCTACGGAAGGGTACAGAGACGAGGCCTTTGATCCAACTCTTTTTTACATAAAGAAATGAAAATTCAAAAACCAGGGAATCCATCGGTCAGATAACAATTTTTTCTAGTAGCACCCACAACAAAATGTCCGAAATATACATCTCTAGGCCCTTCCATAAAGCAAGTAAAGCAATTCTTTAGGCCCCAAATTGGTAGGGGCCCCATTTTTGTTGCACTTAATAGACTATATATAAGTTCAAAAAAAAATTGTGTAAAGTAAAAAGGTTTGATTTCTTTTTTTAACAAATATAGAGAACAAGGATTTTACAACTGCTATAATTTCTACCAAGCAAATTACACTTGAAACGAATATCCAACCTGCATTTCGTAAGAAACGTTCGATATATATAGGAAGTAACAATTTGATGCGAATGTTGATAATGAGTTCTCAAAAGCTTTCGAAGAGTCCTTAGAGTTAATTACATTTACATATAATAGACAAGGCTATTTTTTCACTTCAAAATAGATTTGAACAACTCGAAGCATATGAAAATATTTTTGGTTTTCTATTTGTCAGTAAAAACTAAGATCATTAGATGTTGTAAATTTGAAAAAATATTGCCTTAATCTTGAATATTCTTAAAGCATAATTATCAATTCGATATTGATGGTTTAGATTTTTTTTAATTAAACGTATTAAGGAAATATGTACAATTAAAAAAAAACAGTTTAGTTGATACACTTAATCAAATAAAAATATTTAATTTTTTTTTCAAATGCCTAAATTGGTTATGGAATAATGTTTATAGCTCATGTTACCGTTGTTTCATCGGAAACTAGTTTTCAAAATTAAAATTGATAATATCTTACCTAAGAACAACAATATCACAAGAAAGGTTAAATGAATTTGCTATATTATCAATTGATAAATACTTATTAGGAGTTATTAACTATAAGAAAATTCTTAATAACTTTATATATAAGAAAAGCTAAAAAAATAGGCTTTAAATAAATCATAAAAAAAAATTAAAAATTAAGGCCCCTCATAAAATTTAGCTTTAGACCACAAAATTCATCGGCCCGCCCCTAAATTCCAGAAAACCTTTGATATGTTCAGTATACTATAGCTATCTTTTGTTTTCATGTTGGTTCGATTGATATATTTGACGTAGCTATCATTTGATAATAATTAAAAAATAAACATATATATCCTTCCTATTTTATATATGTGACGGCAATGGTTTAGATACATTTTCGTTTATACACTAGTTGAGCACCAATTATACTTCACTACCTTGATTTAATAATGAATAAAATCATGAAAATATCCAAACCTGAATTATCAATTTTGCTTTGACACATATGTGTGTCAACGGATCAGCTTGGCGTTAATTCCACCCAAACCAGCTAGCTATTCGGGGCTATACACCTTTTGTTTTTCTTGAATTTTTTATTTTATTCCATGAAAAAGTTTTAGCATATATCTTCCATCAAAGGCAACCAGCAGATAGTTTATTATGGATATCAAATGCCATCAAGTAAGTTTCCTTTTTAATGAATTGTTGTGAAATAACCATATATGAGATTTTTCAACGACTATCTTTCTCAATCTACTTTAAATTCTATATATCGTGTATAATATACTTACCCTATCAGGTAACTCATAATAGAATTATGGAAGATAGGACCCAACTTTGGTTTAGAAATTGTAATTAAAAAAGAAAAATTTGTCGTTGTATATATTGTTAAGAACAAGAAGAAAAAAAATTATTTTTGAACTGTGTAGAAAACGATATCTACGTTTACTTCACACTAAATGCGAGCGGTCAAAATTGCAAGCAAATAGAGAGCAACATGAGACGGACCGCGGCGCTTCGCGCCCGAGGCGTCCCATACCGCCCCGGACACGCCCGTCCGACTAGCGCGCAGACTGGTTTCGCCCTGCCATGGGCTCATCAGGGAAGCGGCAATAGCTTCCGACCAGCTATGCCCCTCGTATGCTTCGGCTCCCTTCATAGTCATGTCCAAGACAAGCGACATGCTCCCCAAACTTAATCGGGTCGGCATGCCTAACTCGGCCAAGCCAATACGCAACTAGGGCAGAGCGCCTTATGGCTAGAGACGCCTCCCCTCCCCAAGGCAGTTTACTTGCCAGTCCGCACGCACGCTATGTCCCTACTCTTAGGCCGTGACAACTCTCCCCCACCCGATGATGCGGCGACCCGACGCATTACTTCGCTGAAACTCCTTTCGTTTCCACACGGAACTTGCACCCTCATTCATGCTAGCACCATACCTCCTCGTGCTGCCAACTTTGGGACTCAGGCACATAATCATGGAGATGGCTTCACACTTCGTCGGTGCGTCCACTTCGTGGTTTCATCTAGAGTTCACGGAAATTTCATTGCTCAAGCCCGCTTTTACTTTGGCGGAGAAGAAGTCTATTGCTCAAGGACCGTCATGCTCCACTCTGTCACTCAGCGCCCCCATCTTTGCACTTATAGCAGCCACTCCGAGCTTTGTGCATTCATGAGCTGACACCTTGCAAGAGAAGTTGAAGAGCATGTTTGCTCTGATACCAAATGAGACGGACCGCGGCGCTCGAGCCCGAGGCGTCCCATACACGCCCCGGACACGCCCGTCCGACTAGCGCGCAGACTGGTTTCACCCTGCCATGGGCTCATCAGGGAAGCGGCAATAGCTCCCGACCAGCTGTGCCCCCCGTATGCTTCGGCTCCCTTCATAGTCATGTCCAAGACAAGCGACATGCTCCCCAAACTTAATCGGGTCGGCATGCCTAACTTGGCCAAGCCAATACGCAACTAGGGCAGAGCGCCTTTATGGCTAGAGACGCCTCCCCTCCCCAAGGCAGTTTACTTGCCAGCCCGCACGCACGCTATGTCCCTACTCTGAGGCCGTGACAACTCTCCCCCACCCGATGATGCGGCGACCCGACGCATTACTTCGCTGCAACTCCTTTCGTTTCCACACGGAACTTGCACCCTCATTCATGCTTGCACCATACCTCCTCGTGCTGCCAACTTTGGGACTCGGGCACATAATCATGGAGACGGCTTCACACTTCGTCGGTGCGTCCACTTCGTGGTTTCATCTAGAGTTCACGGCAATTTCATTGCTCAAGCCCGCTTTTACTTTGGCGGAGAAGAAGTCTATTGCTCAAGGACCGTCATGCTCCACTCTGTCACTCAGCGCCCCCATCTTTGCACTTATAGCAGCCACTCCGAGCTTTGTGCATTCATGAGCTGACACCTTGCAAGAGAAGTTGAAGAGCATGTTTGCTCTGATACCAAATGAGACGGACCGCGGCGCTTCGCGCCCGAGGCGTCCCATACTGCCCCGGACACGCCCGTCCGACTAGCGCGCAGACTGGTTTCGCCCTGCCATGGGCTCATCAGGGAAGCGGCAATAGCTCCCGACCAGTTGTGCCCCCCGTATGCTTCGGCTCCCTTCATAGTCATGTCCAAGACAAGCGACATGCTCCCCAAACTTAATCGGGTCGGCATGCCTAACTCGGCCAAGCCAATACGCAACTAGGGCAGAGCGCCTTATGGCTAGAGACGCCTCCCCTCCCCAAGGCAGTTTACTTGCCAGTCTGCACGCACGCTATGTCCCTACTCTGAGGCCGTGACAAACAGGTTGTCATCAATCACTGTTATAAGCTTTGTTTTACACACATATATATATATATATAAATGGATTTCTAGTATTCTGATTATAAAAAATAACTGCTTATTACATATATCTACGCAAATTCTATAATTTTCTCTTATATAAATAAAATGTATAGCGTAGTCCGAAGAAGAGTATACAGAAATAGATCAGGAAACAGAAATAGAAAATGTAAGACCATCAGGAAAAAGGATGCCAATAAAAGAACCTATAAGATTACAGGAAGGAGGAAGTAAAGGTAAAATATTAAATATAGCAGTCCATGATCCACAAATGTGGAACTCAGTAATAGACCTATGGAAAGGAATAGTAGTAGCAGACTTTATAAAAACCTATAATGATACAGATGCAGAAACAATGTATAAATATATGGAAACTTTTGTAAGAGAATCGACAAAGGGTTTATGGGAAGCCTATAAATCAGAATTTCCTCAAGATTTCCAAAATTTAATAGCAATGGGTGCAAATCCTTATAATTTTACAAATAAAATACATAGTCTGATCACAGGAGAAGATCCAAATAGTGGATTAGTAGTACAACAAAAGAATGCTTTTATAAAATTAGAACAATTAAGTATAAGTAGTTGGTTCCATATAAAAAAGTTTTTAAACGATTATTTTTATTATTCTACTATTAGTGGAAATGCTTTTGATCAAGATTTAGGTAAAAAATTATTCAATAAATTATCAGGAGTCTTAGCAAGAGAAATAGAAGAACGAAGGTATAAAAGAGAAGGTGTAATACAAAATCCAAATACAAAATGGTCTATAGGGCACAAAGTACAACATATTGAGGAAATATTACAAGAAAAATGTACAAACTTGCAAATACAAAAACAGCTAAAACAGAACAGTATGAGTTTCTGTAAATCAACAATATATACAACACAGAGTTATGACAAAAATAAATACAAAAAGAAGAAATATAAAAGATATAAACCTCAATACAATAAAGAATATAATAGAAAAAGTTATTATCTTAGAAAATCATCAGCTAGAAACCCTATTTAAATACAAATAGGCATGTTAGAAAATATAGAACAGATAGAAACTATAAAAACAAACTAGAATGTTTTACTTGTGGGAGTTTAGAACATTTAGGCAACACCTGCCCAAAAAGAATCAATAGTAAAACAAGAAATTCACAGTTAATAGAAGATTTTCAAGAAACTCTAATAAATGTAGATGAATATATGTCAGACTCTTCGCCTTGATGAGCCTTCTTCTTCATTTTTTGGCAAAATGACAGTCATAAACGGATTTGATTTGTCTTTACCGGTCACCGTTTGAACCGGACTAGCTGTATCATCATCCGATACAGTGGATTTTTCTGAATTCATTGGGGAATGCACACCCTTCTCATCCAATTTTTTCTTGAGATAGAGACCTCGTATCTTGTTGCAAAACCACTTGAGTCTGAGATTGGGTTATTTCAAATTTTAACGCATGCATCTTTTGTTCTAAAACTTTTACCTGATCCATAAGTCTGGTTTTTTTCTTTCTCTAAGCTTTCATTCTTCTGGTTCATCCTTCTGAAAGCTTCGGTAATGGATGAGCAGTGATCACAAAATATTATTTTTTCTGTGTCTTTTTGGATTTTGTATTGGATCTTTTCTGGGTTTTGTCTGAGTGCCGGGGAAATATAGTAATTTGGTCCTAGTATTCCTCTTGCATAATCTAGTGCTTCAGTAAAATCATTAAAACCTTTAAAAAGTGGTTTTTTTATATCTTTAATAGAGTCTAATACTTCTATCCATGTTCGAAAAATACCATTTGTCTTACCATGTATAACCACATAGTATTTAAATCTTTTTTCTTGATTTTTATCTGTATAATATTGTCCCAATGCATTAAGAACTCCTATAACATATTTAGTGTCTTTCTTATTATATGTTATCTATAAATTATCAAATAAACATCTCTGGGGTCTATCCATATCACATTCTGGTAAAACTCTAAAAAGTGTAAGGAAGGGGTAATCTTTGTACATAATTATGATTACACTGTAACGTTATAAGTTTACAGAAAAGAGAGGGAGAGTACTGAGTAGGATTTTTGCAACATAAATTTTAAAATATTTTTACTATGCTGTTAATGTCTGGTAACCGTAATAACTATACTCATCCAGAAAGCTTTACTAGAAGTGTTACTTCAAGTCTAGGAGAGTTTATTTTAGACGTAGACACATGATTTTACTCAATAGTAGACTACGCTATTCGTTTTATTTATATACCAGAAAATCATAGAATTTGCGTAGATATATATAATAAACAGTTATTTCTTATAATCAGAATACTAGAAATCTATTTATCTAGGCTTTCTAGATATTACTATTTAAACTTAGAAAGAAGACAATAAGTAGAAGACATAGAAATCCATTTATCTAGTCTTTCTAGATATTACTATTTAAACTTAGAAAAAAGACAAAAAGAAGAAGAAATATAAATTACTTATATAAATTACTACGACCTCATAATCTTTTTACATTGGTGAAAAATATATTAAATTATGCTTCCCAAATTTATTCTGTCTATATTATATTGTTCCGTAATGGGTTGTGGCTTATAATGAAGGTTACCTAATACTGTCTGCAAGTTTTATCTAAGGGTGAGGCTTGAACGCATTTTCCCTTGTCTTCAGTCTTGGGAACTGTTGGTCTCATTCTGTGAATGTAAAATATTCTTATTAATTGACAATAATTTTTAGCCTACTTAAAGTGTTTGCTAAATTATTATCTTTTCCTTTAATATGTTCAAAAACTAAATTATATATTAATATTGTATCAATAAAACCATATAAAAGATTATGAGGTCGTAGTAATTTATATAAGTAATTTATATGTCTTCTACTTATTGTCTTCTTTCTAAGTTTAAATAGTAATATCTAGAAAGACTAGATAAATGGATTTCTAGTATTCTGATTATAAGAAATAACTGTTTATTATATATATCTACGCAAATTCTATGATTTTCTGTTATATAAATAAAATGTATAGCGCAGTCTACTATTGAGTAAAATCCTGTGTCTACGTCTAAAATAAACTCTCCTAGACTTGAAGTAAGACGTCTAGCAAAGCTTTCTGGATGGGTATAGTTATTACGGTTACCATGCATTAACAACGTAGTAAAAATGTTTTAAACTTTATGCTATAAAAATCCTACTTGGTACTCTCCCTCTCTTTTCTGTAAACTTATAATGTTACAGTGTAATCATAATTATGTACTAAGATTACCCCTTCCATACTTTTCTTTTACTCTGTTCATCTCTTCTCTCCAATTCTTTATAGATTTAAATCCATTCTTATCTCTTTTTTTCGTTAACCTCACCCTAACCATGGTTAAGCACACATACTCCTTGATTTATCTTAACCAGTCGTTTCCTAGGAATTTACAGGTTAATCCATCAAAATTGTTAAGAAATTGAAAAGATAACCATATACTAAGAGTAATATGTAATCATTTACAGAATGACAAAAAACTATATATAATAAATATCGTAAGCATAAAAATGAAAACAGGGGTAATATCTTAGAACATAACTTAGATAAACATAAGTAACGTACATGTTTAAAAGAGATGGAATTTCCCTTTCAGGAAACCCGAAAAGGATTTTGCTGAACTTCGGGATTTAAAAACGATCACACCTAAGCATACAATATTTATTTATTTTACAAGCTTAGAGGAAGAACTACTAGGATATTCATAAAGAGAATACTATACAAAGTGGTTTGGAAAGGTCTTTTGGGTTTTTGGAAAAGTTGGTTGAGTAGGCTTTTCAGAGTGTTTTTCTTCTTTTTCTCGATGATCTTTCCTTTGACTTGGTCTTGCTTTTATAGCTGCTTTTTGGAGCGGATTTGAAATATGGACTACGAATATTTTTAGAAATCTTTGTCTTCTAGCCTTGTAGGGTACTTCATTGGGCCCCATCTTCACATGGCTTGTGCAGAGATTCCATTTTAATCGTCCACGTTTTTCACATACATTTGTCTTTATGTCACATCTGTCACATCTGGTCCCTACTTGTTGTCTCCACCATTATTGTTCTTTATCTTTTCCTTGATTCATTATTTCTGAAGAATAACCATTTCATGTGTCTAAATTATGTAGTGCTATTGAATCAAAACTCATCCCTGAATCGTAGTTTTCATATGGATCTTGAGCATCCTGATAATTTAGGTGGTCTTCATTATCGTCTCTTCTTGAGCTTTGAGACCTTTCTGGACTAGACCTTGACCTCTCTGGACTGGGACTAGGATTTTTTATCATATGTTTATCTTGTTTTTCCTTTTCCTGAAAGAAATTCTCTAATGTCTGTTTAATTACATCTTCTATTTTCTCATTTTTTTCTTTTTAGAAATTATACTCTTTTTATTTAATATGTTTCTGTGTGTTAACGTTCTGGGTAGTCTTCGCCTTAATGAGCCTTCTTCCTCACTTTGTGGCAAAATGACACCCATAAACGGATTCGATTTGTCTTTACCGGTCACCGTTTGAACCGGACTAGCTGCATCATTATCAGATACAGTGGATTTTTCTGCATTCATTGGGGAATGCGTACCCTTCTAATCCATTTTTTCTTGAGATGGAGAACTCGTATCTTGTTGCAAAACCACTTGAGTTTGAGATAGCATTATTTCAAATTTTAATGCATGCACCTTTTGTTCTAAAACTTTTACCTGCTCCATAAGTATTGTTTTTTCTTTCTCTAAGCTTTCATTCTTCTGGTTCAACCTTCTGAAAGCTTCTGTCATGGATGAGCAATGGTCACAAAATATTATTTTTTCTGTGTCTTTTTGTATTTTGTATTGGATCTTTTCTGGATTTTGTCTGAGTGCCGGGGAAATATAGTAATTTGGTCCTAGTATTCCTCTTGCATAATTTAGTGCTTCAGTAAAATCATTAAAACCTTTAAAAAGTGATTTTTGTATATCTTTAATAGAGTCTAATACTTCTATCCATGTTTGAAAAATACCATTTGTCTTACCATGTATAACCACGTAGTATTTAAATCTTTTTTCTTGATTTTTGTCTGTAAAATATTGTCTCAAGGCATTAAGAGCTGCTATTACATATTTAGTGTCTTTCTTATTATATGCTATCCATAAATTATCAATTAAACATATCTGGGTCTATCTATAACACATTCTGGTAAAACTCTAAATGAAATATTCGACGGTGGAAAAAAATATTAAATTATGCTTCCCAAAATTTATTCTGTCTATATTATTTTGTTCCGTAATGGGTTGTGGCTTAAAATGAAGGTTACCTAATACTGTCTGCAAGTATTTGTTTGAGGGTGAGGCTTGAACGCTTTTTCCCTTGTCTTCAGTCTTGGGAACTGTTTGTCTCATTCTGTGCATGTAAAATATTCTTATTAATTGACAATAATTTTTATCATACTTAAAGTGTCTGCTAAATTATTATCTTTTTCTTTAATATGTTCAAAAACTAAATTATATATTAATATTGTATCAATAAAATTTAACCATCTCCTTCTACTACTTTTTTTGTAGTTTATCTTTTGGTGGAATTTGACAATAGCTTCACAATCAGTTCGAATTATTACTTCTTGTTTGTTTAATACGTATAATTTAAAACTATTTAATCCGTAGATTACAGCTAGAATTTCTGCATCTATAATACTCATATTTCCTTTCTCTTTATATTTTCTACTTTGGTATGCACATATTTTTTCTGTATTCTTATCACTATATTTATTTGGTTTTGCTTTTAAAACTGCTCCCCATCTTTCAAAACTTCCATCTGTTTCTATAATTAACTAGTCAGTTTCTAATGGCATAGTTAGATCCGGAATTTTTTTTATTTTTTCTTTAATTTTTTGTACTAATTTAATATCAACTGTATTAAAATGTTTTTGTCCTTTAGATCATGTCTTAGCATATAATGGTCCAGCTATTTTTCCTAAGTATTTTATAAAATTTCTTGCATAATTTACTATTCCTAGAAACTTTTTTAGTTCTTTAATATTATCTAGTTTATCTGGCAATTTTAAAAGAAATTTAGTTATATGGGGTTGTAGCTTAATCTTCCCATCTCCTAGAACTACTCCTAAAAAGTTTATATAATTTTTATATAATTTCATTTTCTTTTTACTAATAACTATTCCATTATCTACAAATAATCTAAATACTGTTTGTAGATGTTCTAAGTGTTCTTTAATATCTTTACTGAATACTAATATATCATCTACATATACTAACACAAACCTTTTATATTCTTCAAATATATTATCCATTTTTCTCTGGAAAATTTGTGGAGCTGTTTTTAATCCGAACGGCATGACTAACCATTCGACATGCCCTTCTGGACAAGTAAATGTTGTCCATTAGATACTTTCTTCATGCATTTTTATTTGCCAATATCCTGATTTACAATCAAATTTACTAAATATCTTTTTTCTTTGTACCCTATTTATTAATTCTGTTTTATCAGGTAGCTTATATCCATCTGTTTGGTGTTATCATTGAGTCTTTTATAGTTTATTACCATTCTCGCTTTTCCTCTTATTATTCACTGTGATTTCTAACCATAAAAGCTGCTGACCTATGTTTGGAAGTAGATCTCCTTATTACACCTAAGTCCATAAGTTCTTTAATTTGAGTTTTAAAGTCTTCAAGGTCTTCATTTGTAGCTTCTATTGAAGCCGTTTTAATTATATATTCTGGGTTTATTACTTTATTATTTTCTCAGTGCTTTAAAGGTTTTTCTCCTATTATTTCTATCTCATCTAAAAGTTTTATTATATTCTCTAGATCTTTTTCATTCTTTATTATTACTATTTTTTGTAACCCTGTTTTGAAATTATATAATTCTTTTTCGATGTCTATTAATATATAATCCTTTTATATTATATCTCTATCTTCGTTTTCTTCTAATATTAGATTTTTAGTTTCTTCTTTAGTCCTACAGCAGGTTTTATTCTCTTTACATTTTTTACAATATTCTTTCTCGTTTTCTTGCTGGTCTTTCTGGTTTTCATTTAATCTTGTTCTTATCCTAGTTGCGGCCTCTATTGTTTGTACTGGTGTTTGTGTAATATTTTTAAAGAATATTACCCCATCTCTACTAAGCAAACAACTACCATTATTGTGTAATATAAAGCTCAAACCTAATACAAAATCAACATTTATATTTATCTCTTACCCAAATTTTATCTACCTTATAGCTAGGTTTGTAAAAATCTAAACATGTATTTACAAAACTAATCTGTGATTTATCTATATAATATTTATAGATATTATGAGTTCTATCTATTTGCATGGCTGCTACTGACTTGTCTAATATTTTTATTAAATTAGGTGGAACTATCCTCTTATTTATTATACATCTTGTGCATCCCGAGTCTACTAGAGCTAATGTTTCTATTTCATATTCTTCTATTTTAATTCTTGCTAAGATTTTTATCGTAGTTAATTTTTTATCTTCATTACATATTAGGGCATCATAATTTTCTATACTCATTAGTTCTTTATCTTCTTCAGTTGCTATATTTCTTCTTATATCTTCTAAGTTTTCTTTCCCTTTTTCTATTTTTTGCATTTTTTTTCTAATTCATTTATTCTATTTTCCAATGTAATTATTCTTAAATTTATAATAGAATTATTTGTCTCTTGATAAATTTCTTCTTTGTTTATTTTTATTTCAAAATCTTTTTCTATACATGAAATACATCCTTCTAAATAGCATAATTTACATTTAGCTCTTTTATTTCTACTGGGATACCATTTACATTTAAAACATTGGTTGCTATCTAATCCTTTATTTATTTCAAACTCATGGGTACAGTCTTCTAATATATTTACAAAGTTATTTTCTTGTAGATCTAGTTTTTCTAGTCCTATCTCATTTATTAACTCTTCTTCTTCTGATTCTGAGGTTTCTATTTGTGTTTTGTCTACACCTACACTTACTATAGAATATATACTTTCATTGTCTGACATATATTCATCAACATTTATTAGAGTTTCTTGAAAATCTTCTATTAACTGTGAATTTTTTGTTTTACTATTGATTTTTTTTGGGCAGGTGTTGACTAAATGTTCTACACTCCCACAAGTAAAACATTCTTGTTTGTTTTTATAGTTTCTATCTGTTCTACATTTTCTAACATGCCTATTTCTTTTTAAATAGGGTTTTCTAGCTGATGATTTTCTAAGATAATAATTTTTTCTATTATATTCTTTATTGTATTGGGGTTTATATCTTTTATATTTCTTCTTTTTGTATTCATTTTTATCATAACTCTGTGTTGTATATACTGTTGATTTACAGAAACTCATATTGCTCTGTTTTAGCTTTTTTTGTATTTGCAAGTTTGTACATTTTTCTTGTAATATTTCCTTAATATGTAGTACTTTGTGCCCTATAGACCATTTTATATTTGGATTTTGTATTACACCTTCTCTTTTATACCATCGTTCTTCTATTTCTCTTCCTAAGACTCCTGGTAATTTATTGAATGATTTTTTACCTAAATCTTGATCAAAAATATTTCCACTAATAGTACAATAATAAAAATAATCGTTTAAAAACTTTTTTATATGGAACCAACTACTTATACTTAATTGTTCTAATTTTATTAAAACATTCTTTTGTAGTACTACTAATCCACTATTTGGATCTTCTCCTGTGATCAGACTATGTATTTTATTTGTAAAATTATAAGGATTTGCACCCATTTCTATTAAATTTTTGAAATCTTGAGGAAATTCTGATTTATAGGCTTCCCATAAACCCTTTGTCGATTCTCCTAGAAAAGTTTCCATATATTTATACATGTTTCTACATCTGTATCATTATAGGTTTTTATAAAGTCTGCTACTACTATTCCTTTCCATAGGTCTATTACTGAGTTCCACATTTGTGGATCATGTGCTGCTATATTTAATATTTTACCTTTACTTCCTCCTTCCTGTAATCTTATAGGTTCTTCTATTGGCATCATTTTTCTTGATGGTCTTACATTTTCTATTTCTGTTTCCTGATCTATTCTATATACTCTTTTTCTAGGTACATTTCTCGTACTAGTATCTATTGTACTTTGATATGTTGTTCTCTGAAATGAGCTTGGGCTAGAACTAACTGATTCCATTAATTCTTTTAAGCTTAATACTTAATCTGTTTCTGTTTCTGTTTCACAACTATCTTGTATTTCTTCGAAAATTTGATCGAATTTATCCGATTTTTCTTGTAACCTATTTTCTTTTCTATATCGTAAATTATCTGTTCTTAATTCGCATTTTCTAAAATGTTTTTCTACATTTCTTAAAGTTAATTTTCCTAGTTTACATCCTTTACATTGGAAAGTACTAATTTTGTTTTCTCTAACTAATTTTCTTGCTTCTTCTAACGCTATATCTACTTCAAATTCTTCTTGTATTATTTCAATATGCATACATTCAGTTTCTTCTATCTTATTTTCATCTTCGTCATCCGTATCTTTATGAGTAGAATAATTGTAATCAGTAAACCTAATTGACGTTTCTCCTTTAGAATTTGTATACATCAACTGAGATTCCGGTTTAAATATTTTTGGCTTTGAAAAATCTTCTAGGTTCCATTCTAATCCCGCGTATTCTTTTGGGTCTATCTTAATAGGTTTTAATAATTTTATCCCTTTGTTTCCCATTACTTCAACTACATCGTCTACTTTAATTTTAAATTTTGTATTGCTATTTGTTGCCATTTTTCCTATAAACCTACACATATTAATAGATTATTTCCATTATTCATTTCTTCGTACCCTTTAGTTTGTTTTCCTATTTTTATTTTTTTTTCTAAATTCTGCTAGATTTATCATAAAATCTGAGCTAATATAAAATATTCCTCTATTATTTGTCATATCTACTTCTGTTAAACCTATTATAGATTTCTTCTGATCTGACCATCTGTCATCATACACTACTATTAATACTTTAGTTCCTAAATTTTTTCTTGTTAATCCTTTTAACCAATTACTATTAATCCCATATGCATTAAATTTTTTTTATAATTTTTTTTTTGTTTTACTAGTTCTGGATTTATTAAGTTTAATGTTTCTACTTTACTTCCTATAGCTGACAATAGTTCTTCTCTATAATGTCTATATAGTTGAGAATTGGTTGAGAAATATCTTGTATTATGTAGTATTTTTGGATCTAATAATCTTAATTGATTTTGCTGAAAAATTTGTATATCTTTATTTATATCTATTATTTCATCTAATTTTTGATCTTCCACTTGTCTTTTTCTAGTTAGAATTCTGGCTAGCATATTGTTTCCTATTCTATTTTCTTAAAAACTTATCCTTGATCTCTCTTGATTTGTTTTTCTTGACCCACTTGGAAAAAGTCCATTTTTGTGGCTTTCTTATTTTTAATTTTTCCTTGTGTGGTGTTATTTCAACTCTTTTTAATTGTTCTATTAAATCGTCTACCTTTGGGATCTCAGTCTTAATTTCTTTTTCTTTAATAATTTTATCTAGCTTTTTATTAACCTCTAATAATTATATTATTAATGTATTATTCTGTTTTATTATTGTTGATCAGCTTTTCCTTGAGGAATGTAGTTACTTAGTCCTTCTGGATTGAGTTGAATTTTTGCTGTTAATTTTAATACTTCTTCATATATTGGATCTAATTCTACTTGTATATCACTTTTTCTTTTATTGTGTCTATCTTTTATTTAAGTGCGCTTATCTCACCTCTTAATACTTCTACTTGTTCAGTTATTTTTTCTACTAATCTGGTTGTTTGTATTTCTAATTCTTTAGGCTTCTCTGTGATAGTCTTGATTAACTTTTCTATTTCGTTTTTAGTAGGTATTTTTTCTATATTAAATTTATTATTCAAGAGTTGTATTTTCCTGTCTATTTCTAGTTCTTGTGCTTTTATAAAATCTAAATTTTGTTCTAATTTTTCTGAAGTTTTTCTTTGTTTGATGTGTCCAGCCTCTACTAATTCTAATGTTCTTATTATGTTTTTATTATTGTCTTGGGTTTTTTCTCCAAAGTTTATTATTAAATCAAATAAAGTATTATATTATTTATCTTCAGTATGTAATATATGCTCTCCACTACTAAAATTACACTTTATTACTGTATTGTCTTTTAATATTCTATATTTCTTTTCTGTATGGATTTTCAAGTCTAGATATTCTAAGTTTTTAAAGTTAGCTATTTTGTTTTATGCTAAGGGTATCCAGATTTTTTTACTCTTATAGAACTTTATTCTTTGATTTTCTAACTATATTTGTCCTTCCGTATATTGTATTTCCCACTCTAGAGCTGATAAAGTTTCTGGACTAATAATACGCTTTACTATATAACTTGGTTCTCTATTTATTTTTAATTATAATTCTTCTGTTTGTTTAGCTAATTTTAAAATTGATGTTAATAGAGTATTAGTCTTTTTTAATACTTTCTTTATTCTTGCTTTCTCCTTATATCTCTTCTTAAAATCCAATAGTTAAACGCGATTTCTTTAGTTAATGGATGTTGTTTTGACATATGTATTACCCTAATGGGATATATTTTATTTTATTCTTAATTATTCTAAGATAGCTCCTTTCTTGTTCTATTTCAAAATTATTTCTTTGTATTTCAAAAAGAAGAAAGTTATTAAAATCACTTAGTTCTGGTGTATTAAAATTACTTTGGTGTAGTTCTAAGGTCTTTTAATATTCTATATGATTTTCTATTTTTTATATAGTAATATAGATTATATGATGATAACAGCTTATATATTTAGCAAAATAATGTTGCTTCATAAACGATGGGGTCCGAAAATCTTCTTGCTCTGATACCAATATAAAAAGATTATGAGGTCGTAGTAATTTATATAAGTAATTTATATGTCTTCTACTTATTGTCTTCTTTCTAAGTTTAAATAGTAATATCTAGAAAGACTAGATAAGTGGATTTCTAGTATTCTGATTATAAGAAATAATTGTTGATATAATATATATATATATATATATATATATATATATATATATATATATATATATATATATATATATATATATATATATATATATATATATATATATAAACTATAAAAACAAACTAGAATAGTTTACTTGCGGGAGTGTAGAACATTTAGCCAACACTTGCCCAAAAAGAATCAATAGTAAAACATAAAACAACAAATTCACAGCTAATAGAAGAATTTCAAGAAACCCTAATAAATGCAGACGAATATATGCTAGATAACAAAAGTATATACTCTATAGTAAGTATAGGTATAGTAGAAACTCAAATAGAAACCTCAGAGTCAGAAGAGGAAGAGTTAATAAATGAGATAGGACTAGAAAAATTAGACTTAGAAGAAAATAACTTTGTATATATATTAGAAGAATGTGCCCATAATTTTGAAATAAACAAAGGATTAGATAGTAACCAGTGCTTTAAATGCAAATGGTATCTCAGTAGAAATAAAAGAGCTAATTATAAATTATGCTATCTAGAAAGATGTATTTCATATATAGAAAAGGATTTTGAAACAAAAATAAATAAAGAAGAAAACTATCAGGAGACAAATGATTCTATTATAAATCTAAGAATAATTACATTAGAAACCAGAATAAATGAATTAGAAAAAAGAATACAAAAATAGAAAAAGTAAAAGAGAAATTAGAAGATATAAGAGAAAATATAACAACAGAAGAAGATAGAGAACTAATGAGTATAGAAAATTATGATGCCTTAATATGTAATGAAGATAAAAAATTAACTGCAAAAATTTAGCTAGAATCATAATAGAAGACTACGAAATAGAAACATTAGCTCTAGTAGACTCTGGATGTATAAGATGTATAATAAATAAGAGGATAGTTCCCCCAAGCCTAATAAAAACCTTAGACAAGTCTGTAGCAGCCATGTAAATAGATGGAACCCATAACATTTATAAACATTATAGAGATAAATCACATATTAGTTTTGTAAACACATGCTTAGATTTTTACAAACCTAGCTATAAGGTAGATAAAATTTGGGTAAGAGATTTAAATATAAATGTAGACTTTGTATTAGGATTAAGCTTTATATTACATAATAATTCTAGTTGTTTGCTTAGTAGAGATGGAGTAAGATTGTATAAAACTATTACGCAAACACCTGTAGAAACAATAGAAGCCGCAACTAGGATAAGGACAAGATTGAATGAAAACAAGAGAAACCTGCAAGAAGTGAGAAAAAATATTGTAAAGAATGTAATGATAGCAAAACTTGCTGTGGGACTAAAGAAGAATCTAAAAACTTAATATTAGAAGCGAACGAAGATAGAGATATATTAGAAAGGACTATACATTAATAGATATCGAAACAGAATTATACAATTTCAAAACAGGATTATAAAGAATAGGAATAATAAAGAATGAAAAGGATCTAAAGAATGTAATAAAAATATTAGATGAAATAGATATAATCAGAGAAAAGCCTTTAAAATACTGGGAAAATAATAAAGTAATGTGTAAATTAGACATAATAAACCCAGAATATATAATTAAAACAGCATCAATAGAAGCTACAAATCAAGATCTAGAAGACTTTAAAACTCAAATTAAAGAACTTAAGTACTTAGGTGTAATAAGGAGATCTACTTCCAAACATAGGTCAGCAGCTTTCATGGTCAGAAATCACAGTGAAATAATAAGAGAAAAAACTAGAATGGTAATAAACTATAAGAGACTTAATGATTACACCATAACAAATGGATATAAGCTGCCTGATAAAAAAGAACTAATAAATAGAATACAAGAAAAAAAATATTCAGTAAGTTTGATTGTAAAGCAGGATATTGGCAATTAAATATGCATAAAAAAAGTATTGAATGATAACGTTCACTTGTCTAGAAGGGCATTTCGAATGGTTAGTAATGTCGTTCGGACTAAAAACAGCTCCACCAATTTTTCAACGAAAAATAGATAATATATTTGGAGAATATAAAAGATTTGTGTTTGTATATGTAGATGCTATATTAGTATTCAGTAAGGATATTAAAGAACATTTAGGACATCTACATACAGTATTTAGATTATTTGTAGATAATGGAATAATAATTAGTAAAAATAAAATGGAATTATGTAAAAAATATATAAACATTCTAGGATTAGTTCTAGGGGATGAAAAGGTCAAGTTACAACCTCATATAGCTAAAAACGTTTTAGAAATGCCAGATAAATTAGATAATATTAAAGAACTACAAAAGTTTCTAGGAATAGTAAATTATGCAAGAAATTTTATAAAAGACTTAGGAAAAATAGCAGGACCATAATAAGCTAAGACAGGTTCTACATGACAAAAACATTTCAATACATAAGATATTAAATTAGTACAAAAAATTAAAGAAAAAATAAAAAATATTTCTGTTCTAATTATGCCATTAGAAACTGACTACTTAATTATAGAAACATATGGATGTTTTGAGGGATGGGGAGCAGTTTTGAAGGCAAAACCAAACAAATATATACTAAGAATAAAGAAAAAATATGTGCATACCAAAGTGTCAAATATAAAGAAAAGGGAAATATGAGTAGTATATGTTAGAAACTACGCTTTACGCTAGAGGGGGGGTGAATAGCGTATTAATAGAATTTAGCGTTTTCTTGCGGAATTTAAACTTTGCAGGAAGTAAAATAAATGCAGAAAAATAAACTTACACAAAGATGTATACTGGTTGGCCACCAACGTGGTTAGTCCAGTCCCCGAGAGACTCTCTCGAGATTTTTCACTATCTTGTTAAGCTTAAGGGTGCTCAACAAACCGTTACACACTTGAGGACACAAGCCTCAAACAGTTGCTCGGAGATCGCAATCTCAAAGACTTCACCCAAGGAAACGCAAGTTCCTTGAAACAAGAGAATCGCAATTCTCTTACAAGTATATCAAATACTTGGACACTCACTTAACTAAAGTACTCCTTATTGAGTAGATATGAGTAAAAGAATATGTTCAAGATCACAACAACTTTAAGCAATAATATGGCTCTCAAAAGCTTTATGAAATGAGTAGAAAATGAAGAACAATTGAATGAAAGCTTATAGCAATGTAATGATCAGTTTGTGTATGTTGTTTTTTTTAAAACACTGAAATGAAGCTGTATTTATAGTTGAAAAAGTTGGTTCAACCGTTGTCTAATTGCCAATTAAGAGTTGCTGAAATTACTCAGTGATAATCGATTATTAAGACCAAACAATCGATTATCTGCCAGTCAGTTTAAAAATCAATCCCAGATTTAACGCTGCACAATCGATTATACATAATCTATAATCGATTACTGGCAATATTCAAAATCAGATAATTGATTACACTAAGTTCATAATCGATAACTTTAGCAACGTTCTAAAAATCATTTCCAGATTTTAAGCAAAACATCGATTATATAAAATCAATAATCGATTACTTCAGCAACGTTCTAAAAATCATTTCCAGATTTTAAGCAGAACATCGATTATCTAGAATCAATAATCGATTACCTTATGGTATTTGAAAATCATTTGACAACGGCCAGCTTCAACAATCGATTGTCCTTTGCAACAATCGATTACTTGTTATTTTCTGAAAATCATAAAACTTACTGTCTCAGTGATAATCGATTATCTAAAGACATAATCGATTACTTAATTAAATTTAAAATCACTGGAAGACATCAACTCAACACAATCGATCACCATTAGTTCATAATCGATTATTTTGAGTATTGAAAAACTTTACCTCAACAACAATCGATTGTCATTTGTTCACAATCGATTATCATGCAGATTTGGAAAAACCTGATGTTCACTGTCTTACTCACAATCGATTACCATTAATTCATAATCGATTGTCATGCAGTCTTGGCTCAGAAACAATCGATTATCATAAGTACATAATCGATTATTTTAGCCCAGATTTTTTAGGCATGTTTAGAAAACATTTTGTCTAATGTAAATATGCATGATTTAAAATCTTTTTGACACAGAATTAAATATGCATGATTTTGGAAAATAGTTTTATGAGAGAGGCCATACTATGAGTCAAGTTATAGGATCGAGATTACAATTTAGAACAACTCAATAACAATTAAACGCTATATCTTGAACTTCAATCTTATTCGCAACCATTGTGCGCTTGTATTTGAATTCCGTCATATATCAATTTTTGCTTCGTTTGTCATTCATCAAAACCTACAAAAGAGTACACGTTTAGTATATTGCATTGAGAACGTGTTTCTAACAATTTCCCCCTTTTTGATAATGGCAAACATTAAGCGGGATATGCAATTTAGGCAAAAGATATTGACAATTCAAGACAAGTAACAATTATGCAATTTTTCAAGACAAGTAACAATTATGCAATTTTGTTCTTGTTCCCCCTCAATTTTGTTCTTGTTCCCCCTCAATTTTAGCTTATAAGCAATCAATGAATTAAGAGGTGGTGCATACCCGATATCCCGTTTTCTTCCCCCTTTTGCCATTAGCAAAAAAATAGTAAGGAAAGATGCAAAAAGATGAAATAAACAAGGTTTATTTATTGGAAAAAAAAGAGGGTACATCAATGGGAACCAAAGAGAACAACAGCAAAAACCACACAAAACACAAAAAAAATTTATTCATTTCCGTCGTTGTCCGCCTCGTTATCCGGCGCTGCTTCAAAAGGAACGAGAGCTGCATATGGATAATTGACATGATCAAAGTATCCATGGATCTCATGAGTGAGTTGAGCAAGCTGGTCGGATATGGTTTGGAGAGTAGGCTCTTGGGACGAACGAGCACGACGGGGTGGACGACTTGAAGAAGGAGCTGGAGCATGATCACCATCATGATGGAAAGAAGACTCCGAGATTTCCCAAATTTTGGTACTCCTTTTGAGAGGACCATTTTCCGTGACAAATCCGGATGCTTCAAGAAAGTTCATAATGAGGAGGGCATAAGGAAGAGGCATGTCATCACCGATGGCATCGAGCATATGAATTTTGATGAGCCGACACCAATTTATTTTGGCTCCGGTGACAATGGCATGCAGAAGTTTGGTATCCTCCTGGGAGATGGTGGTGTGATTGTGCCGTCTAGGCTTGAGGACTCGGGTGATGAAGTAAAGAATCAACCGGTAGTTTGGATCCATTCCCGTTATGGTAGGACGACGGGTAGAGATAGATGGATCATAGGAGGTTATACCGGCTTGGTGGAGAAGGATGGTTTCATCAAAGAGAGCCCCGGCCTTATCAATATACCGGTAAAGGTCTTCACCTTCATTTGGAAGGCGGGCAATGGTGTGGAGATTCTCTTCAGAGAGAAGAATTTGAACCCCATTAATGGAGGTGACAAGTTCGCCATCTTCATCTTTATGGAGGTTTGAGTAAAAAGCTTGAACGAGAGTTGTGTTTATGTGAGGATGAGTGAGAAGCAAGAAGTCATATAGTTGACACTCCTTTAACATATTTGCGGCAGGGGTGAAAGGCTCAAGGAGTTTACTATTTGAGAACCGAGGAGGAAGAATGGTGCGTTTCTCAAATTTTGATAGGAACCTTGTGAGTTCATTTTCAGTTTCAAAGAACAAGACGGAACCGTCTTGGTATGGAAAATTTAAAGGAGGAGGGGCGGTTGAGGCTGATGCGCCATGTTTGGATCGGGAACGTTTTGAAGATCGTCCAGACATGTTAGGAGAAAGACTGCTGGAATTTGGCAAAGAAAATAGAAGAGATTTAGCTTTTGAATACTAGAGATAGTGCTTGAGTGGGTGAATGTGAGCTCTTATGATGCCTATTTATAGAGGAAAGGATTATTAAGCATTGAATGGAGACATTTGCTGAGATTTTGGTTTAGGAGCAGCCAGAAAACGGTAAGAATTAAAATTACTGACTGTTAGATAATCGATTATTGAACTTAAATAATCGATTGTATTTACTGTTTGATTGAGATTTTGAATCTGACAAATCGATTCTTGAGTCAAACGGTAAAAAATTTGAATGAAATAATCGATTGTTAAATTTTGGTAATCGATTATGGAGCATTTAAGACCTGACAGGAATCGATTGAGGAGCCAAACGGTAACAAAAAAATTAATATGAAGTAATCGATTGTCAATTCTTGGTAATCGATTATTTAGGGAACTAATTTGATACAGTGAACTTGGAGAATATCAGAATTTGTCAAATAATCGATTGTATGAAAAAATAATCGATTGTTGTAGAAGGCATTGCTGAATGACTGAGGCGGAAATCGATTATGCAATTTAGGAAGTAAAAAATTAAATACAGATGCATAATAGTAATAATCAGTCATAAACAATCGATTATTGATACTGATAATCGATGTACTGCACAGAAAATAATCGATTAGTGGCTTGAAATAGTCGATTATTTTGTGCTAATACTTCATAATTCCCCCTACCTTTGGGGTGGTACCTGCAAAATAGATTTAAACGTCTCCGATGCTCAAGTTAGTAATTTATAGCGAAATTAATAAATTACACTAGTGTTAACAAGTAATGCCGTGAACTCTTAAGAATTGTGTCCTAGAGTGTTCTTAAGAGAGTTTCGGGTACTTACCTTTTCTCCAACATCGCCAATTACCTGTTCGAGAGGATGATCCTTGATCGTTCTCCACTCGTTAGGCGTATTTATTCCTTGTTTCTAATTGTGGCGCTTCTTCCGTTGGTTGTTCCCCAATTTCATTTTTGTTTTCCTTTGAAGGTTCTTCTTGGATTTTATCTTTCAAGCTATCCAAGATACCTGCAAGATCAAAACCGGATTCCTTTCTCGCCAAGCGAGTATTATCTTCGGAAAACACAACATGAGGGGATTCCTCCACAATTTGGGTTCTTTTGTTAAAGATCCTATATGCTTTGCTACGTGAGGAATAACCAATGAAAATACCTTCATCCGATTTAGCATCAAACTTACCCAATTGGTCCTTCCCATTATTATGAACAAAACATTTACAACCAAAAACACGTAAATGAGAAATGTTGGGTTTTCTACCCTTATAAAGTTCATATGGGGTTTTCATGAGTATCGGCCGAATTGCTACTCTATTTAAAACATAGCAAGCTGTACTCACGGCGTCCGCCCAAAAGTATTTGGGAATCTTAGCTTCGTCGAGCATGGTTCTAGCCATCTCTTCGAGACACCTATTTTTCCTTTCCACCACCCCATTTTGTTGTGGTGTCCGTGGAGCGGAAAAGGTGTGTTCGATTCCGAGTTCGTCACAAAAATCCGCAAAGAGATTGTGATCAAACTCTCCCCCATGATCACTTCTAATCGAAGTGACGGTCGATTCCTTTTCGTTTTGAACACGCTTAAGGAAATACTTGAAATTTTGAAAAGCATCACTTTTATTTGCAAGAAATAGAGTCCAAGTAAATCTAGAAAAGTCATCAACAATTACAAAAACATATTTATTTTTACCAAGACTTTCAATACGAGAGGGACCAAATAAATCCATGTGAAGTAATTGCAAAGGTCTAGACGTTGAAACAATATTCTTGGATTTAAAAGATGCTTTGGTTTGCTTCCCTTTTTGACAAGAATCGCAAATAGAATCATTTTCAAACTTTAAACTGGGAAGACCAACTACTAAGTTTTGAGAAAGAAGCTTGTTCAAAAGATGCATGTTCATGTGTGCTACTCTACGATGCCATAGCCAAGAGTTATCCTCTTTGCTTACTAAACAATCAACATATTCGGGTGAGGAGTTTGCAAGATCAACCATATAGATATTATCAATTCTAAAACCACGAAGTATGATCTTGAAATCACTACGTCTAAATACAAGACATTCATCCGAATTAAATAGAGCAAGATTTCCCTTGTCACATAATTGGCTTATGCTCAAGAGATTATGCTTCAAACCTTTCACAAGTAGTATATGTTTAATAGAGGAGTTTTCGTCCTTACCGACCGAACCAATGCCGATGATTTTTCCTTTATTGTTATCACCAAATGTGACACTTCCTCCTTCTTTGTGCTCTAGTTGAAGGAATTTGGATTCATCTCCCGTCATGTGTTTGGAGCATCCACTATCAAGGTACCATAGTACACTTGATCCCTTCAAGCACACCTACAAAACAAATTAATGTTCTTTAGGTACCCATTCCATCTTGGGTCCTTGAGGGTTAGGCATGTTATAATGATGCAATTGATTTATATGTCTATGACGAGTAAAGCAAGCGGGAGCAATATGACCAATACGTCTACAATAATGACAAGTCACGTTGGGATTATGCATTTTTCTAGGTACATAGTAACTAGATGAATGAAGGTTGCTTACTCTACTTTGAACACCATTGTTTCTCCTATTATGAGCTCTAGGAGGTTCACAAGTTTGTCTAAAATATGCATCATTTCTAGAATATCTATTTCTAGGTGGAGGGTCATTTCTTGGTCTTCTAAATTGTTCAAGGTTTGGCCTAAAATATGCATCATTTCTAGGTCTTCTAGCATTTTCACTATTTGGTCTAACATGCAAGTTATTTCTAGGATTTCTACTTCTAGGATAAGCATTTTGGTTATTAGTCCTAGGTTGAGCTCTAGGTTGTTGTGGTTTAGCACCAACCTTTTCTTCATTTTTGAATCCTATTCCATGTTTAGTTGATTTTAGATTAACAAGCACATCATTCAAGTTTTTATGCGAAGAATTAAACTTATCTAATGTGCCTTTAAGTCTAGCTACTTCATTCTTAAGAAGCACACAAGAAGAACAGTTTCTAGTAGAATCTTCAGGTTTATCAGCACTTCTTTTTCCATAAAACTTGTTTTCCTCTTTTAGCTTCTCATTTTCGAAAACCAGTTTTTCTAATTCTTTTTCTTTTAATGAAAGCTATGTTTGAAAATCTTTTTCTTTTTGAGAAGCGCTTTCTTTAACACTTTTGACAGTTTTTGAAGCTTTGATAAATTCAGCATATAGTTCATCAAAAGCATTTCTCATTTCATCAAGAGTAAAGAAATTTTGAGAAGAGATTTGACTTACCTCGTCTTTGCCGTCTTCTTGAGCCATGAGACATAAATTTGCTGCTTCATCGTCTTCTTCTTCGCTTGCTTCATCTCCGGAATCTCCTCCCCAAGAGATGTATGCACGTTGCTTTTTGAAGGGTTTCTTCTCCTTTTTGATGTTAGGGCAATTTGATTTTATGTGCCCGGTTTCTCCGCATTCATAGCATTTTAGTTGATCGCCTTGCTTTTTGTTCTTGCGTTCATACTCTTTGCGCATGAATTTTTGAAACCTTTTGATAACGAGTCCAAACTCGTTGTCACCTTCCTCATCAATTTGTGGTTGGCTAGCCTTTAGAGCAATCCTTTGCCTTCTTTGATCATCAACAAACAGGTTAAGTATAGTTGATTCATAGGTTTTGAGATTACCTCTTAATGCGTCAATTGTGACATTTGTGATGCCAATGGATTCTTGGATTGCATCGGCCTTTGATTGCCATGCCGGAGTGAGACTTCTGAGGATCTTCCGGACAAGTTCTCTATCCGTAAATGTCTTTTTGAGGGCGTGTAGATCATTCACGATCATTGAGAATCGCTCAAACATTTCGTCTACTTTCTCTCCTTCCTTCATGTGGAATAGTTCATAAGAGTGAGTTAAGAAATCAATTTTAGCTTCTCGTACCTGGTCGGTTCCTTCGTATGTCACTTCAAGCTTATTCCACATTTCTTTTGCTGTTTTGCAACATGATATCTTCCTGTAGTCGTTGGCATTAACAGCACAATATAATTAATTTATAGCTTTGGCATTATTTTGAACCTTGCGAATATCCTCCGCGGTATATTCCTCTTCGGTCTTTGGAACCCATTCGTCTTCCACCTTCTTGGTTGGAATTTGGTTTCCATTGGTGAATACTTTCCACAAATGAAAGCTATTTGATTGCACAAAGATTTGCATCATCTCCTTCCAGTATGAGTAGTTTGTGCCGTTGAATAGAGGAGGTCGTGTAGAGCATTGTCCTTCTTCAATTCCGGCAAAAGAGTCAAGAGTAGAAGCCATGGATGGTTCTCTCAAACGGTTAAGTTTTCAGAGAGTTGGGCTCTGATACCAATTGTTAGAAACTACGCTTTACGCTAGAGGGGGGGTGAATAGCGTATTAATAGAATTTAGCGTTTTCTTGCGGAATTTAAACTTTGCAGGAAGTAAAATAAATGCAGAAAAATAAACTTACACAAAGATGTATACTGGTTGGCCACCAACGTGGTTAGTCCAGTCCCCGAGAGACTCTCTCGAGATTTTTCACTATCTTGTTAAGCTTAAGGGTGCTCAACAAACCGTTACACACTTGAGGACACAAGCCTCAAACAGTTGCTCGGAGATCGCAATCTCAAAGACTTCACCCAAGGAAACGCAAGTTCTTTGAAACAAGAGAATCGCAATTCTCTTACAAGTATATCAAATACTTGGACACTCACTTAACTAAAGTACTCCTTATTGAGTAGATATGAGTAAAAGAATATGTTCAAGATCACAACAACTTTAAGCAATAATATGGCTCTCAAAAGCTTTATGAAATGAGTAGAAAATGAAGAACAATTGAATGAAAGCTTATAGCAATGTAATGATCAGTTTGTGTATGTTGTTTTTTTTAAAACACTGAAATGAAGCTGTATTTATAGTTGAAAAAGTTGGTTCAACCGTTGTCTAATTGCCAATTAAGAGTTGCTGAAATTACTCAGTGATAATCGATTATTAAGACCAAACAATCGATTATCTGTCAGTCAGTTTAAAAATCAATCCCAGATTTAACGCTGCACAATCGATTATACATAATCTATAATCGATTACTGGCAATATTCAAAATCAGATAATTGATTACACTAAGTTCATAATCGATAACTTTAGCAACGTTCTAAAAATCATTTCCAGATTTTAAGCAAAACATCGATTATATAAAATCAATAATCGATTACTTCAGCAACGTTCTAAAAATCATTTCCAGATTTTAAGCAGAATATCGATTATCTAGAATCAATAATCGATTACCTTATGGTATTTGAAAATCATTTGACAACGGCCAGCTTCAACAATCGATTGTCCTTTGCAACAATCGATTACTTGTTATTTTCTGAAAATCATAAAACTTACTGTCTCAGTGATAATCGATTATCTAAAGACATAATCGATTACTTAATTAAATTTAAAATCACTGGAAGACATCAACTCAACACAATCGATCACCATTAGTTCATAATCGATTATTTTGAGTATTGAAAAACTTTACCTCAACAACAATCGATTGTCATTTGTTCACAATCGATTATCATGCAGATTTGGAAAAACCTGATGTTCACTGTCTTACTCACAATCGATTACCATTAATTCATAATCGATTGTCATGCAGTCTTGGCTCAGAAACAATCGATTATCATAAGTACATAATCGATTATTTTAGCCCAGATTTTTTAGGCATGTTTAGAAAACATTTTGTCTAATGTAAATATGCATGATTTAAAATCTTTTTGACACAGAATTAAATATGCATGATTTTGGAAAATAGTTTTATGAGAGAGGCCATACTATGAGTCAAGTTATAGGATCGAGATTACAATTTAGAACAACTCAATAACAATTAAAAGCTATATCTTGAACTTCAATCTTATTCGCAACCATTGTGCGCTTGTACTTGAATTCCGTCATATATCAATTTTTTCTTCGTTTGTTATTCATCAAAACCTACAAAAGAGTACACGTTTAGTATATTGCATTGAGAACGTGTTTCTAACAGTATAGACGAAGAAATTTTAGCTGTAATATATGGATTAAATAGCTTTAAATTATATATATTAAACAAACAAGAAGTAACAATTAGAACTGATTGCGAAGCTATTATCAAGTTTCATCAAAAGATAAATGCAAAAAAATAGTAGTAGAAGAAGATGGTTAAATTTTATTGATACAATATCAATATATAATTTAATTTTTGAACATATTAAAGGAAAAGATAATAATTTAGCAGATCATGTAAGTAGGTTAAAAATTATTGTCAATTAATAAGAATATTTTATATGTACACTATGAGACCAACATTTCCCAAGACTGAAGACAAGGGAAAAGGCGTTCATGCCTCACCCTCAGACAAATACTTGCAGACAATATTAGTTAATCTTAATTTTAAGCGACAACCCATCACAGAGCAAAATAATATAGATATGATAACTTTTGGAAAACATAATTTAATATCTTTTCCACTATCAAATATGTCATTTAGAGTTTTACCAGAATGTGTCATAGATAGACCTCAAATATGTTTAATTGGTAACCTATGGATAGCATATAATAAGAAAGACACTAAATATTTTATAGCAGCTCTTAATGCACTGGGGAAATATTTTACAGATAAAAATCAAGAAAAAAGATTTAAATACTATGTAGATATACACGGTAAGACAAATTATATTTTTCAACATGGATAGAAGTACTAGACTCTATTAAAGACATACAAAAACCACTTTTCAAAGGTTTTAATGATTTTACTGAAGAACTAGATTACGCAAGAGGAATACTAGGACCAAATTACTATATCTCCCCAGCACTCAGACAAAATTCAGAAAAAATCCAATACAACATCCAAAAAGACACAGACAAAATAATATTTTGCGACCATTGCTCATCAATGACCGAAGCTTTCAGAAGGCTAAACTAAGAATGAAACCCTGGAAAAGCATAAACCAGACTTACGAAGCAGGTAAAGGTTCAAGAACCACGATTGCATGCTTTAAAATTTGAATTAACACAATCTCAGACTCAAATAATTCCTCAACAAGATACGGAGATGAATAGTCCGAAGAGTATTTTTCCATCTCAAGAAAAAATGGTTGAGAAGGGTGTGCATTCCCCGATGAATGCAGCAAAATCTACTATATCGGATAATGATACAGCTAGTCCGGTTCAAACTGTGACCGGTAAAGACACATCAACTCCGTTTATGACTGTCACTTTGCCAAAAAGTGAAGAAGAAGGTTCATCAAGGCGAAGGCTACCCAGAAGATTAATACAGAGAGAAGCATTGAAGAAAAAGAGTCCAAATGTTAAAAAGAAAAAAATGAGAAAATAGAAGATGTAATTCAACAGACATTAGAGAATTTCTTTCAAGACAAAGAAAAACAAGACAAACATATGATAAAAAATCCTAGTCCAAGTCTAGAAAGGTCTCAAAGCTCAGGAGAAGGCGATAATGAAGACCACCTGAATTATCAAGATGCTCAAGATCCATATAAAGACGATTCAGGGATGAGTTTTGATTCAATAGCACTACATAACTTAGACACGTGAAAAAAGGTTATTCCTCAAATCAGAAAGAATTGATCAAGAAAAGACAAAGAGTAATAATGTGGAAGACAACATGTGGGGACCAGACATGACATAAAGAAAGATGTGTTAGAAAGTAAAGTTAAAACTTTTAAGTGGAAAGAAAAACGTGACCAGTCACTAAATGAAATCTCTGCACAAGTCATGTGAAGATAGGGCCCAATGAAGTACCCTACAAGGCTAGAAGACAAAGATTTCTATAAACGGTTGAAGTTCATTTTTCAAATCCGCTCCGAAATTTGGCTATAAAAGCAAGACACTGAAAAAGAGAAGAAAAACTACTTAGCCAACCTTTCCATAAACCAAAAAATCCTTTCCAAAAACACCTTGTAAAATATTCCCTTATGAATATTCTAGTAGTTCCTCCTCTAAGCTTGTAAAATAAATAAAGATTGTATGCTTATGTGTGATCATTTTTAATTTTCGAAGTTCAGCAGACTCTTTTCGGGTTTCCCGAAAGGGAAGTCCCTCTCTTTTTTTTTAAGTTTAACATTGGCTTCTATTGATATCAACAAATGTACATAAGAGTGTTCTTAGTGGTAGTATAGACTAACTACCACTTCCTAAACAACTATACTGCTATTACAAATCAAACTAGGAACTAGGGATAGTAATTAAGTTGTCGCAGCCCCTTTAACCATTTCTTGCATCTTCTGCCACGTGCATGAATAAGAATTGCAATCTCTCGGCACACAAGATTGTCATCAAATGGTTTCTTCTCAAATCTAATAGCATTCCTGCACCTCCAAATCAATGATACAGTAGTAACAAAAGCACTGGCTATCACAGCCTTTTTAAATTGTTTACTTCTAGCATTGCAGCATATCCATGTCAACTCATTCTTCCAGCAACCAATTCTTTTATTGTATCCCAGCCAGCAACAAATCCTGGACCAAATCCTACTGGTAACTGGGCAATCAAAATACAAGTGCTCAAACTCTTCAATGTTTTGATTGCAAAATACACAGGCTTCATCAACACTTATGCAAAATTTGAGTAGTCTGTCAACTGTTGGCAATCTACCATAGGCAGCAATCCACACAGTAAATTTATGTCTAGGCAAGACATTTGTGGTAGCCATCAAGCTCTTCCACTCTATTCTAGGACAAACTGGAAGTAAAGAAAGGTATAAAGAATGGATTTGGAATTTTCCAGACTTACATAAACTTGAAAGTCTAGACAGGAGATCTCCTTGCAGGTTGTTAGCATCCATAACATGAATTCTGCAGTCAATAATCTTCCTAGTTATCCAAGAAGCATTTTTTGGACTAGCCATTGTTTCAATGTCTTCATTCTTTATGTAATAAAAATGAATCCATTTGATCCAAAGGCAGTCCTTTTTTCTTGCTAGATCCCAAAGTAGCTTAGATACAGCAGCTTTGTTCCAAGTCTGAATGTCAATGATATTTAAACCACCAGCAGTAACAGGTCTACAGATTTTATCCCAAGCTATCAGTGATCTTTTGGATACTGTTCCATTGCCTGTCCATAGGAATGATCTGCAAATGGCTTCAATTGCTTTCACCACCTTCTTTGGCAATATAAAAATCTGGGACCAATATGTTTGAACTCCAAACAATACTGATTTAATAAGTTGACATCTGCCAACATAGGATAAGAATTTGGCAGACCAACATGTAATTCTATCAGTGATTTTCTCAATCAAAGGCAAATAGTGATGTATACTTAGCTTCTTTGAGTGTAAAGGAATGCCCAAGTACTTGAAAGGGAGATGCCCTTCACTGAATCCCAAGTCCTCAAGAATAGCCTCTTTTTCAATCTGAGAAATGCCAGCAAAATATACAGCACTCTTAGACTTGTTGGCTGAAAGTCCAGATGCTGCAGAGAATGATAAGAATGCATCATGCAGTAATTGAATAGATGTTAGATCAGCTCTACAAAATAACAACAAGTCATCTGCAAAGCAAATATGAGAACAGTTGAGCTTCCTGCATCTAGGATGAAAGTTAAAATCACCACTCTTATGTAATTGATTAAGGTTCCTGTTGGGATACTCCATTGCAATAACAAATAGGTAAGGAGACATAGGGTCTCCTTGCCTAATACCTCTTCTGGCTGAGAATGGTTTAGTAAGACCTCCATTAATCACTAAGGAATAAGTAACAGATGAAACACAAGCCATAATCCAATCCACAAATTTTGCAGGAAATCCAAGGTCAACCAACATCTGTTTAAGAAATCTCCATTCAATAGTATCATAAGCCTTCCTTAAATCAACCTTTAGTACACACCTAGGTGATATACCTTTCCTGCCATATCCTTTGAACAATTCATGACTGAGTAGTGTTAGAAACACGTTCTCGAACTAACATGTGTTGATTCATGTAGGTTTTGATAAATGCCAAACATCGTGGATGAAACAATAACAGTCCAAGTGCAAGATGGACAGTACGCGTTCAAGAATAGCAATGCAATCATAGTTGAGTCGTTCTAAATTGTAATCTTGACTCAACGACTTATTTCTAATATTGGCTCTCACCCAAAATGATTTTTATAAAATCATGCATCATTAGGTTTCAAAGAAATAAGTTGCATATTTGTCAAAATGATTTTTAAACTCTTGCGAAAATTGGGTTTAACAATCGATTGTCTATGACCAACAATCGATTGTCAAAGTTTATACTTTTGTCTAAAAAATGTTGCCTTGAGACAGAGTTTGTTTGAAATCATTTTCGAAACAACAATCGATTGTCACTGTTGAACAATCGATTGTCAAGTTTTATACTTAGTCTCAAAAAACTTGTCTTGAGACAGAGTTCATCTGAAATCATTTTTGAAGCAACAATCGATTGTCACTATTTAACAATCGATTGTGCATGCTGGAATTTCCAAAAGATTTTTTTTTAACGGCTTTATTTCGACATTTATGGTGTAATCATTACACAATATTTTAGTCAAAAAGTTGTCAGAAATATTTTGAATATTTGAACAACAATCGATTGTCTAAAGTTAACAATCGATTGTCATTTTTTAAAAATTCAACAGAAATCTTTTTTAACCGGATTTTAAGGATCCTGTCTGTTGAAAAAGTGTTCCAACAATCGATTGTCGAAAATCAATAATCGATTGTCAGGCAGATTTTCAGGAGCGTTTTCTGGAACTAAATGCAACGGTCTAATACTCCATTTTCTTTATAAAACACTCTCTGAAAATCATTTTTAGAACACAACAACACTCCAGAAAAATTACAGTTTACATTACATTCTTGAGCTTCAAATTTCATATCTTACATATTATTTTGAAGAGCCAAATATTGATTAAGTTGTTGAGTTCTTGAGCTATATCATTTGTACTCATAATCCACTCTATCAAGAGAGTTATTGTTTAAGTGAGTAAGAAAGTGTTCTTGTAAACACTTGTAGCAAGAGGGATTGTTGTAATTCTTCTTGAGAAGTCTTAGGGATAGGATTCCTTGAGCAGGTTGTTTGAGGCTTGTGTTGTATCAAGTTCTCAAGTTGTAAAGGTTCGTTAGGCACCCGGAAGCTTAACAAGTGAAGTCTTTGAGGTGAGGAACCTCCGAGCAGGTGTTTGAGGCTTATGCGACTTAAGTTCTCAAACGGAAAGGTTTGTTAGGTACCTGTTAAACTTAGCGGTGAAGTCTTTGAGGTGATGAACCTCCGAGCAAGTGTTTGGGACTTGTGTGATTCAAGTCTCAAGTGTAAAGGTTTGTTGGGCACCTTAAGCTTGACACGGTTGTTAGTGGAAATCTCGAGAGAGTCTCTCGGGGACTGGACTAGCCACAAGGTGTGGTAAACCAGGATACATCTGTGTGTTCTTTACTGCTTTCTTTAATTACTGCACTCTTTAATTTCTGCAGTACTTTATTCTTGCTACAGATTTTTAATTCCGCATAATTTTCATAAAACGCTATTCACCCCCCCTCTAGCGTTAAGCATATATTCTAACAAGTAGAACATTATCTAAAATACTTCTCCCTTCTATGAATGCTGACTGTCCTTTTCCAATAATGTTGTCAATTACATCTTTCAATCTTCTAGTAATGACTTTAGAAATAATCTTGTAGAGAGTGGTGCAGCAAGCAATGGGCCTGAAATCCTTAACTGTTTTAGGAGTTTTAACCTTTGGAACAAGAGCAATAGCAGTAGTATTCAGCATGTGTGGCATATGACAAGTAGTAAAGAATTCCTTAATAGCAGCAAATATATTCATCTTGACAGTCTCCCAGTTTTTAGTCAAGAATTCCACAGGAAAGCCATCAACACCTGGAGCTTTATCATTTGGCATATCTTTTACAGCATCAGTAATCTCCTCCATAGTTACCTCTCTAATAAGAACCTTTTGCTGATCAAGGGTATGACATACTCCCTCTTTAACAACAGCAGAATTAAGACAAGGTAGTTCAATAGGTCTATCCCCCATCAAGGATTTGAACACTTCAAATAAATTCATGTTCAATAGCCAGAGGCTCAGTAAGTTTAACACCTGTTTCTGTTTAGATAGAAGTAATATTGCTTTGGCTGGATCTTATCTTCCACTGTGCATGAAAATATTTGGTATTAGCATCACCACAATCAATCCAATTAGCCTTTGATTTCTGTCTCAAGACTTGCTCCTCTACATTACTCCACTTCTCTATGTTAATAATTGCTTCCTTCTCTGCATTGAATAAATGAGTTGAACCAGGGTCGCTCATCATCTAACTTTGAATAATGTCCAGTTGCTCCCTTGCATAAATCAATTTCTGCTGATAAGAAGCCATATGCCTATTGAGTCCCTTCAGCTGCTGCTTCAACTCTTTAAGTTTATGCCAGATCTGTTGCATTGATGATCCTTGCCCTATTTGGTTCCATACCTGCTGTAGAATATTACCAAATTGAGGATCCTCCATAACAGTGTAATAAAGCCTAAAAGGTTTAGGATGAAGAAGCCTTTGCCTTCCAAACTTAATAAAGATAGGAGTATGATCAGAGATTGAATGATTCAAGAAATCAGCTTCCACATGACTGTATTGCTGTAGCCATTGAAAGTTCCCAATTGCCCAATCTATCTTACTATATACCTGTTTATTTGTCCAAGAATACCTCTAACCTTTTGATCTGACAGGAGTAAGATGAAGGTCATATATCAGCTCTTTGAAATCCTTTACCTCTGCATCTGTTACAGTAGATCCAATTCTGTCCTCAGTTGATAAGACAGCATTGAAATCTCCACTTAATAACCATGCATCCTGGCCAGGGATGGAAAGGCCCCTGAGATCACTCCAAAGCTGCTTCCTAAGTGAGATTGTATTATAGGCATATATGACACTCAGTTGGAATTTAATTGCTGAGGCTGTATCTTCAACACTGCAATGAATAAACTGATCAGTGGTACCTAAGATGTGAACCTGTAAATGTGACCTCCAAAGTAACCATATCCTGCCATTAATTGCTTTGGGATAGTTGTGATGAAACTTCCATCCTTTAGCAATTTTATTAAGTCTACTATGAGTTTTTGGTTCCTTTACTCTAGTTTCAATGCAACCTAGAATATCAACCTTATTCTTCAGCAGAAAGTTTTTTAATTCTTTCTGCTTATGGGCTTTGTTAAGACCTCTAATATTCCATGTAACAACAATCATGAAATACTAGACAGCCCTAAAGAAGGCCCAGGATCCTGTAATTGGCCTCTCCTACCCTCATCCAGAATTCCATTATTAACCATCTCTTCTAATTTCTCCTGCATTGTGCCATCACTATCCACAAGCTCCAGCCTCCCAAGCTCATCCATAGCTCCAATACTAGCAGCCATATCAGTACCAATGGGAATTCTTTGAGAGTTATCCATATTTTGATCAGCACTTACAGTAGTATTAGTGGCAGCATTTCCTTCACTAACCAATGATAATGGATCAATATGCATTGGTTGAGTAGGAATTACTGTTGCATTGACATCATCTTTAGCCAAAGAGGTGGTTGTTTCAATGTTTCCTTTTGGGATCCATTTCTGCCTTGGCTGTTTGTTCCTCACCTTATTTCTAGCCAGATTTGCTTGATCTTCCTGCTCTTGTTTTCCATCAGTATGACTGTTATACCAACAGTCCATTGCATTATGCCCAAACTTCAAGCAATGGTTACAAAATTCTGGTTTCCAATCATACTCAATGTCTTGGATTTTCAAACCAAATGGAGTCTCAATTTCAATTTCCTCAGGTAAAGGGAATGGTGCATCAACTTCCACCAGTACCCTTGCAAATGATATCTTCTCAAAATGAGCTGTAACTTTATCAGTATACAGAGGTTTACCAATAGTACTAGCTAATTTACTGAGTATTTCAGGGGACCAATATCCCAAAGGTAATCCAGGAAATCTCACCCAAATAGGAATTGTGCTAAGGATGCCATTTTGCATAGAAAAATCAACATCCCAAGGTTTCAGAATCATCGGCTTGTTCCTATATGAATAAGGACCAAATTGAAGCACTTGGTTCATATCCTCAGCAGATTTAAACCTAAACACACAATAGCCATCTCTGTGCATTAGAATTTGCGGCTTAGTCACAAAATTCCACACATGCAACACAAAATTCTCCATGGCTTTCTCATTAGGATTATCACCAATGATATAACCAATGAGAGAATTACTCCAATACTCAGTTTGTGGTTTCAATTCATCCATATTGATTTTAACAATCTTCTTTCCATCCTTATCAATAGGAGGAACAAATGTTAAAACCTTCCCCATATTATGTTTACCTCTAACAATCTCAGCCATAGTAGGAGGTGGTTGCTCAGCAACTGCAATGTCTGAAAATTGAAGCTTCCTCACAGCTTGACTATCTCGATCTGCATCAATCACCTTCAATTGAGTCTCAGAACTCGTAATTTCCTCTGCATGCAAAGGTAATTTGGATTGGAACTTCTCTGGCAAAAAGTTCCCAAACGTCAAAGGTTCAAGCTCCTTCGTTACTCCTGGCGCTGGAGTAACGATCTGAGGTGGAGAAGGAAGGGGTTGTCGCCGGCGACGCGCCATTTCAATGGAGAAAGCGTCGTGCTAACGTGCGCCTTTTAGGCGCACTGTTCCATTGTAACGTGCGCCGAGAGCGTCTGTCCAATATCCCTCTCTTGTAAGCATGTCAGTTACTTATTTTATCTAAATTATGTTCTAAGGTATTACCCCTATTTTTGCATGCTTATGATATTATGCATAGTTTTGGTTAGTCTGTAAATAATTAAATATCACTCTTAGTATATGGTTATCTTTCCAATCTTTTAACAAGTTTGATGGATTAACCTATAAATTCCTAGGAAAAACCGATTAAGATAAACCAAATGGGTATGTATGCTTAACCATGATTAGGATGAGGTTAAAGAAAAAGGAGTTAATGATAGATTTATATCTATAGAAGATTTGAGAGAAGAGATGAATAGAGTGGATTAAATAAAAAAGTACGGAAAAGGTAATTTCAGTGCATAATTCTGATAATATTGTAACAATATAGGTTTACAGAAAAAGAGAGGGAGAGTACCGAGTAGAATTTTTTACAACATAAAACTTTAAAGTTTTTTACTATTCAAATCTTACCGTACCAGTAAATTTGTCAAAAGTAAAAACTAAAATATTTTAACTATTAATATCTAGTAATCGTAACAACTATACCTATTCATAAAGTTTTCCTAGAAGCCTTACCTCAAGTCTAGAAGAATTTATATTAGACGTAGAAATCGAATTTTACTCAATAGTAGACTATGCTGTACATTTTATTTATATAACAGAAAATAATAGAATCTGCTCAAATATATATAATAAATAATTATATCTTATAATTCGAATACTAGAAATTATCTATCTAGTCATTCAAGATATTACTATCTAGGAAGAAGACCGTAATTCTTTTTAAAGAAGACTATATATATAGAGAGACTTGTGCTTGACCTTTTGATTTTGAAACATAACAGATAAAAATTCATAACGAATGGAAACACAACGAAGTATTAAATTCACAGGCAATAAGTTTTCTAATAAAATCCCACAAGTAAGGTAATGAACCCGTAAGTTAATTACTAGGACAAAAATTCATATAGAAAATAAAAGGAAGCACCTACTATGTTAAAACATAACCAAAAACCCTAAAGAGTACATAAACAAAGACATAATTAAGTCTAGTCAAGGAATTCATCGAACTCTTCTCCTTCAAAGGCCCATGCATTTTCTTTTCGAACAGCCTCGAGGTTCTTCCTCCTTAGTATAGTCACATTCAACATTGAAAATTTTTCTAACAGCAACGTGCGACTTGTTCTTGATCTTGTCAGCCATAGCCTGGGCACAAAGATCGAGTAAAGCCTTAATGTCAAGGAAATTCGCAGCCAATATGATGTTGAAGAGCTTTTGCATCTTAACGCTAACGAATCGCTTATCAAAGTCCTTGATTTCTTCTTCTTCGTTTGAACCCGTGATCTCTGGCATGCTTTTGAGATACTCAATAATTTTGACTAGGGCTTCAGTGTCAACGTTGGGTAGTAGTATGATGTTGGACGCACAATCATCTTCTACCATGTTCTTGATTGTTACAGACCCGATGGCGATGGATTCTTCTAGTTGGAACTCGTCGCCATCACTACTCTTCAAGATCAAAAGCTTATTCTCTGTTGCAGGTGTTGTTGAAGATGAAGCCATGGCCCATGAGAAAGTTTTTCTGAGGAAAAGATTTGAGAAAAAAGTTCCAAAGAAGTGAATGATGAGGATTTGGTATTTATAGGGCTAAAGATTAAACCAAAACATATTTGGCTTTACTTCTTGGTTTTTTTAAACCAGCTTGGTCTCGGAAACCAACCTTATAACTGACTTCAGACTAAAATAGTTTTACATGGAACAATTTCCAAGTAGGTAACAAATCAGCAATAAGGATAATAAATCATAATTATACATTAACAGATTTACACCTTGTTCGCAATATATTTTAATCCTTTAATCACGTTATGTTTTTCCAATGGAGCACATATTTGATTCAATTTCTTTAATCACATAAAGTTCCCCAAATAATACAAAATTCACCCCCAAAAAATGCTAGTAATTACTAAGCACCCTTGACATCACTTATATATTTCACCTATTTTGATCTAAGATGGTCAATCTGGATAACATTTCATAGTCCACATGCCAGAATAAGATTAAATAATGTATTGACAGAACCCTCAGCAGCTACTGTTTGCAGCAACCTTCAAATGGGATTTATGAACTCAAAAACTTATGTCTGAATCTGTTTGCATCTCACATCTGCAACAAGATGGCGGATATGGGGCGCATACCATTTCACCCTCTCGACGTGTTCTACTGATACCTCCCAGTAGTGACCTGTTAACAGTGAAATGTTCCATTAGCTATCTCGATGTGATTTACTTCTTCAAGTTTCTAACCAAGGCTTAACAGCAAGAATGTAACATAATCCTGTTGATATAAGTTTGGGAAAACTATACCTTCAGATTTAGCAAGTTCTTGGATCGTCTGAGAAACATAATTTGTCCAGACATTTTCTTCCGAATCTTTGACATTGCCATGGATGTGCAATATACCGCCCTTGTCTCTGTGTTTCAGACATTAGGTTAGAGATCCAATCAATAGGAGACTAGGCGATCAAGGAAGCGAATGCAAATCGAAGCAAGGTTTATATAGCGTGCTATGAAAGAATATCCCAGGCACTACATTCAACAAAAGTTTTTGTCAAAGTTCCCTAATTTTCGCGCACTTAATAGAAAAGAAGAGAGAATTTTAAAACCAAAAGGAAAGAGGATTTCGCTTGAATTTCGTGTGGAAAATCCCCCCCCCCCCCCCTCCCCCCCAAAAAAATTTGTTCGATAGCAAGAAGAGATACAGAATAGCTAAATAAAAGAGAGATCACACAGTATTTACATTCCTTTCAGCTTCCACAGGTCTTGACCTTCTCTATGAATCGATTTATTAAAGGGAAAAAACGAGATTCTAAACCATATTGATAACATTTTCGAGATATACATACCTTAATGCTCTGACAGCAGTAACCCAACTACCCTCGCTTGTGGGAATGAGACCGAGACATACTCTATCAGCTACACCCTGCAAGGGAACAATAGGGATTGAACACAAGAATCAAACTTATCAAGTGAAGCAATTTCTTTTTTTGTCGAAAAAAGTCAACTGACAAGACAAGTTAGCTGATAGATATATTTACAACCATAAAGATATTAATAAAACTAAGAAAAAAGATGGCATTGGCAACGGTTGAAGTTGCATACTTTTGGTGCTGTAATTCGATTATCTCCTTCGAGTAATTCACAACGATCAGCAACAAGATTAGCTTCAAGGTTACGACGAAGTGCCTCAACCGCGTGGGGATTCCATTCACAAGCATACACAAGCTTGGCTTTGGCCCTAATACATTACAAACACAATAAACCTCTGACATGATATCAAGGAAAGAACAAAGGTATGATTAGCAATTCTGGAATTTTAGGCATTAAGACCAATCAATGGATTGCATCAAGACCATAACATATCTACTGCCTCGTGCAAATCATGTATACGTAAATCGCCATGAGATTTGAAAAGTGAAAAAAAATTAAATAAGGCTTAAATTAACACCAATCGAATATCCAACTCCGTTTTTGCTCGAGCTTTATACAGCCGAATTGAAGGCAGAAATTGAAATGCTTTTGCATACAGATAATGAAAAGGAGATAGAAGCAACAAAGAATCACCTCACTAAGAAGGGTAGGACAAAGTATCCAATACCAGCAAACAAATCTACTATAACTTCGTCTTTGCAATCAATGTGGCCCATTCGAAGCTTCTCAGAGAGATTGCCCCATGAGAACATGCACTTAGTAGCATCAAAAGAATAAAGAATATCATTTTCTCGATGGTTGACCCAACCGTCATCTCCAACAAGCATCTCCAAAGTACTGTCCCTTGTACCAGTTGGTGCAATTCGTCCCTAAAATAAATAAGCGCACACCATTAACAACATATGCAATGAAATCAATCAACTAGAATGACCGTGGAACATTTCTAACTTTGGAAAAGCAAGTAGACCTTTAGTCGGTGCTTCAACTACTACTTAGAATGGCAGTTTTCAGGATTAAATTAAGCTGAGCTCATAAGAAGACACTCCAGGAGCAGGAAACAATGCTATGACACCACTAACACTTCAAGAATCCGAGAGGCTATTCACAGTGTTACAGAAGTTCTGAAAGAGGACTAGACATATTTAATATGCTACTCCATCAGTTATAAATTAAATATCAGCAAATTTAATTTTAAGTTTCTTGAAATCATATACCTTTCTACTTGTACACAATTATTTGACGAAACCTCTCATATACCAAACAGTTAAAAGAAAGTAACTTATCACTTGATACCCACTTGTCATAGTTGTTGAATTATATAACCAACTCATTCAAAACCTAAGCTATAAGAGATGACACTTTTATTTGCTTAATTGTGGCTTTAACACGCCTCTTTTCATGCGGGTATGATTCTTTTTCATGAAACATGCAAGAGGAAGTCAATTTTTATAATGGGTAGGGGTAAAACTCGAATCTAGGACTTCTTACTGCTCTAGTACCATTTTGAATTGTGCAACCAACTCATCTAGAAGCTTAAGCAATTTTAGAGAGCACATATTTAGAGTGAACACTCATCTCTTCCCCCCTCCTTAAACCAAATAAAAAAGAAAGAAGAGATGAAAGAAGCTACTTTTGTTTCTCATCAGAAGTAAACAAAAGCCACGCCCTCGGTAACCAGAGCTCAAAATTGAAATTATTCGCATTGTGAGATAATACTGGGTATATTGTTGTTGTTGTTGTTGTTGACTTCATTACAAAAAAGAATAATTTGAACAAGGTAACACTGTAACAGGGAACATACTTCTCAAATCCCAAAAATTTCCTAGCACTCAACCAATAATGGAATTACGACAAATGAGTGACATACAAAAGGAATGTCAATTGGGTCATTTTACACTAATAGTTAGGTATGCATAAGCTATTTTTATCTAAAATACCAGTAACTAAAAGCACACATAATACTCCTATCTATAGTATAAGTAATACACTATCACTAACTTACTTGTCGAGCAAGGCGATGAGCCCCGAGGGATTTTGCGACCATAAACCAAAGCTCCTGGCCAATCAAGTCCCACGCTGAGTCCTTGAAGGATGTTATAGGAAGCACAACAATATCACCAAGTCGTTCCCATCTGATGAGAGGAAGGATGTTAACTTGTCACCTTATAGTAAAAACTTAGAAAACAACAATTAATTCATTATTCTCGGATAAACGAAGTGGAAAATAACATAAAATGAAACCTTGAAGGTAACTCCTCTAAAAGTTGCAACGGCAGACCGCGGTCACTTAACAGAGAGGCTACAGCTTCTGTCATCACTTTGAATGGAGAATGTGAAGCTTTTTTAACTCTGACGATTTCATCAGCTATTATAGTTGCTCCACATTCAATCAGAATATTCAAGGCTGTTGAAATGCAGGTATCTTTCACTGGTATTCCCTCTTGACAAACAGATTCAGGAACATCTCCCAGGCTATTTCTCTGGTTGAATAAAGCGCAAAAGTTTTCTGTGACAGGGAAACAGATATCCTTTCCATCATCCTGTGAATGGACCTTTCTCCCGAGATCTAACCATCCAAATTTTTTCAGCATATCCTTTGCCATTTTCGCATCTATCCTTTTAAGCAGAATAACCCAATGGGGAACAACCATCTGACTTCTACCAATTCCAGAATCTCTACCCTCTGAATTCTGATGAAAGCTTCCGTTATTTACTGGTTCCACTTCATTCTGTGGAAAACAAGAGGAAATGTTCATTTCTCTCATCGTTTCTTCCTCTTGATATATGGCATGCTTATTTTCCTCGTGTAAATGCGTGGGACTTTCTATTAGTGATATCAAAGGTAACAGATCTACTTTCACTGGTTCACTGAACTTTGTTCCAAATGCATAACAGGCTGCACCACCACCAATCATTATTAGGTCATTATCAACAATACTTGCCGTACTACGAACAAACAGGCCTTCACCAATAGAACTGATTGTAATATGCTTCCACAAATGAGATTCCAGATTGAGTAATGTTAATCTCTGGTTCTGTTGACTAACAGGGCAGCCCCCAATGATACCGAGATATTTCTTATAAATAAACATAGAATGAGAAAATTTTGCAGCTGGTCCTCCAATCATCTTTTCTTTCTTCCAAAGACATGTTTTCACGTCAAAACTATACAGGTCCCCTAGAGCCTTCTGGCCATCATATCCCCCAAATACAAATAATCGAGTCCCATATGCTGCCATTGAATGAGAATGACGTGCACATGGCAAATCCCCTTGAACTTGTACTTCGCTCCATTCAAAGTTTTGTGTGTCAAAGACATACAGTGATGAGAATATTATATCATTCTGAATTCCCCCATATATATAAATTCTTGAACCTACAGTAGCTGCAGCATGTCTATGCCTGTACTGCACAAAAGTAACTGACTATCTTAAAAGTATGACGTTAAGAGATAAATTATACTCCATCCGTTTCAATTTATGTGAACATGTTTCCTTTTTAGTCTGTGCAAAAAAAATGACCTCTTTCCCTATTTGGAAACAATTTACCTTTTATGCAATGATTTGTAGCCACACAAAATATATGTGCTTTATTTTACACCACAAGTTCAAAAGTCTTCTCTCTTTTCTTAAACTCCATGCCCAGTCAAATGGGTTCACATAAATTGAAATGAGAGAGTATATAAGAGATTTTAACACATAAAAAAAAGGAAAAAAAAAGAGTATAAATCTCTGAAAGCTAACATTTCTGCTAAAGAAGACACCAGAATATAAATATATATAAAGCAGAAACACTTCACACAGTAGCCATTGAAGAAAACATGACACAAACAGCACCTTGGAAGGAACGGACTGTCCGAACACTCTAACAATCTCCAATCTTTCGTTGTCACGTTAAAAACCCACACATCGTTCAGAATATTTAAAGGGTCAGCTCTTCCTCCAATCACATACATTGAATCTCCAATCATGGATGATGTATGGCCCACACGTGGACATGGGGCATCCAAGACATTAATCAATTCCATTCTTCCGCTTTCTAGATCAAGAAGCAACAGATCATCTCTTCGTGCATGTCTTCCTATTCCTCCAAAGCCACCAAATATGAGAACCTTCTTGTTATCCAATGCAGAAGCAGAGTGACCCCAGAGGAATAGCCTCTCAATTGATTCACCAGAAATCACCAATTTAATAGTGTGTAGGTTGATTTCAGGGGCAACTTCTGATCCTGTCAATTAATTAAATATTAGGACTTGTTGTCACATTCAAGAGAATGTATCCTGCAATCCAACATACATTAGCGGTCAGAGTACTACCACGCTTATGCATTCGCAACAATTAACCAAAGTTGCATTGGTATATTAATAATGTAGTCGAATTTTAAGGGCAATGAAACAAAGAGAATATAGGAGTCAAGATGCTGAGCTTAGAGTAAACTACGATGCATATCTTGAGGTTTTCAAGCTCTAAAGTTGATTAAACATGCATTGCATTGCATTTTTATCAACATAGCAGGTTCTACATATACTTATGCACTTCCATTTTTTAACTTATAGAGTGCCGACACTTAGCATAATAAAGCACTTACACACACCTGCATAATCAACGTGCAAGTTAAAACATCATGAATCCTCCCAGATACAGCACTCCCAGGGTTTAAATAATGAAACATGGCCTGTGTCAGATGGACTCAATCATGGTTGTATATACAATGAGAGTGTGTGCAAGTGTTTAGCAGGGGTGTACATGCACGTTTTTTGCTTTATTTTGGTTTATTTTGAATAATCCACATTAAATATAGATACAATGTGGTAATTTGTTTGTTAGCTTTTTGGTGCAATCTGGTAATTGATCATGATGTAGATGGAATGCTAGATACAATAGAGGGTTTGCACAACCTGTAATTATGCCTGATGCAATGGCTTAGTGCATAAATTTATAATATGTTTAATTACTTATCAAAAAAAAAAATAGATACAATGTGACACGTTTCCTATCATTTTATGACGCTTTCCAATCTACGGACAAGATTCTGCACTTTCATTTAATTATCAGACATTCACAGATTACCAAGATGAACAGAGACAAAGTCACAAGTAAGATCAATTTCTTCAAATTCTAGTGGGCTACTCTATGATAAGATTTCCTGGCAACAATGAAAGAAAACTAGATTCACCTACCATATAATGTATAATACAATGCCTCACACAGTAGATTTGCAATCACATGATGATACAACAGCAAAATCTGATCAGCGACATATGCACAACAATATCTTAAATAAAAAAACTCATATCTTCAAACTACAAAAGCAAAATTGTATTGAAATGTGAGATGGATCAATTAGGATATACAGAGAATAATTACCAGAACAAGAATCATCAAAGTCTCTTCTTTTAGCATTTCCATTTCCACTAACACCATTACCTAAAGAATTTTCCAAAAATTCAGACTCCTTGGTATTAAAACAAACTGGACCCTCATCACATTCTACCTTTCCATTATCTAAAAGCTCCCTATTACTAATATGTGTACCCAAAAACCCGTTTTTCAACAATGCATCAAGAAAGATATCAGTTCTTTTTTTATTAGTCTCCATTTTCTCATTTGCTAACATAACAAGGTACTCTACATATTCAGGAGACACCATTAACTTATCAGTATCCCCTAATGGCACTTCCAATCGAATCGAACACCGTATAGCAATGATCAGTCTTTTCTTGTTAACACTAGTAATACCACTCTCCCTAAACCCACATGAAATAGCTAATGACACCAACAACTGAGCTGACTCTATGTCCTTACACTCCACTGCAATAATCAAAGGCTCAAACCTGAACACAAGGCTATGTGGCTGAGTCAACTCGTTGACTTTTTGAGTTGACTCGGTTGGAAAAAGGAGGGGTAAAACCAAGTGGGGTTGAATTGGGTCGTGAGAAATGAAGACCCATTTGCCTCCTTTAGCTTTTTTCTTGGTGGGGTTGTTGAAGGGGGTGGTGGGTGTTGAGAGAATGGAGATACGGCCAGAACAAGAACTGGTGGTGAAATAGGAAGAGTGTGAGTTAAGGGTGTTGAGTAAAGGGATGATTGGTGCGTCTATGTTGCCCTTTGGTGATTTGTCTGGCTCTGGTGAATTGATTGAAGCTAAAGTTGCTGCCTTTCTCTTCTCGAACTCCATTGAATTTGACTGTGTTCTTGCCCAGTAGCTGAATTAGGGTTTAAGCATTATGGAGGATGTGGGGGACTGTGCGATTTGGGGTTTAGGGCATTGGGTTGATTTTGATTTTCTTTTCAGGCCGGAATGAATTCGGGCCGTTGGCCTGGCCCAGAAAGACGATAGGTTGGATCAAGTATTACATGTTTATGTTTCGATAAAAATAGCACGGACTAGTTAGTTTTCGGTTGTGATTTTTTTATTATTATATATTATTTAAAATTTTATTACGAAAAATGTTCATATATTGATATTTATCCGACCTAAATATATTTTTGTCATAAAATATATATAATACACTTTGAAAGGCTCTAATTCATCAATCAAGAAATTTAGTTACACCCTTTTTTTATTTTTCTCTCATCTCTCCCCTTTTCTCTCCGGATTCTCTCTTTCTCCTCGTCCGTCGAAATACTTACAAATTTATGTAAAGTCGTATGTAATGTCTTCAACACCAATTTACTATAAGCATATATGACATGTATGAACAATTTATTACACACAAGAAAATATCTGAGAAAATCAATTATTTTCCATACACAACATTTTCTGGAAAAATTTGCTGTTCGTACCAGAAACACCCTGCACCGCATCAAGAAATGGTATGGAAGCACAGCAATGGAAATAGCCATTGTCATCGTACACAGACATTTGTGAAAGATGAGCTTCACAAATAAGACACTCTCCTCATTTTTCCGAGCCATACTGACCAAAAGTTCAACACGTGAAATCGTTACCAATATTAACTTTCTCCTCTGAGAGTCAATATTTCTTTATTTATTTTTTTTCCTTTCTGGATCGCTACAAAAAGGTGTCCAAAAGATAATGGATTTAGCTATTGAGTGTAATACAACCACAATATTATACAACTTAAATATAAAAAATTAAACAAATTTTATACATATATCTTTTATATAGTTTGTATCTGATGTATAAATAGTAAAAATACAACGTATCTACAACTAATAATATATTATACAACGTATCTACAACTTTCATACATTATTTCTACCCAGTTATATGCAACTACAATATAATACAACTTAAATACAATTTTTCTACAAGGCCAGCCGAACTCAGTCGTGATGGCGCCTCTCGTAAAGACAAGACCAGTCGAATAGAACGAAACACCTATTTTAACATTTAATTAACAAGAATAAGTCTAAACATGATTAATCATAGTCATAAGTGCGGAATAAAGCAATAAAACAGGGAAATCATCCCGACACAGCCCGAACTGAGGTGTCAGAAATCATGAGCTACTACAGAGTCTACTACAAGTCTACAAAGTCTGGAACTTAATACAAATGTCTGAAGACAACATAAGTAATAGAAAATAAGGGAGAAACGGGGCTGCGGACGTCAACAACTACCTCGTCACTCCTAGTCACCGCCTGGTCTAGAAGGAATCAGCGCTCAAAAGCGAACTCCTATGCCTGTATCTGCACACACGGTGCAGAGAATAATATGAGTACTCCGACCCAGTGAGTAATAATTATAAATAATGAATGAAAGCTTGATATCACATAAAGGCACAAGGAATTACTATATTAAAGCAGTAAAATAAGTTAAGCAATAAAGTAATGAAGTATCAAATAATTCTCTTTAAGAACCGGTAAAATAGATAATTTAACAGATGAAATATAGATTGAAATCTGCCCCTCGGGCTCAGTATCAATCTCTCATAATAGTATCATCCCCTCAGGCTCAGTATCAGTCACTCATCATAATATCAGCCCCTCAAGCTCACTCTCATATCACAAAGGTACTCGCGCTCACTGTTGGTATGCAGACTCCGGAGGGGCCCCTTACGGCACAAGCGCAATATCAACATAAGGCCTGAAAGCCTGATCACATCACTCAGAAGGCCTGAAAGCCTTCTCACATCACTCACAAGGCATGAAAGCTTTCTCATATCACTCAGTATATCCTCAGATATGGCCCTCGGCCTCAATCACTCCAAAAATTATTACAAGCCCCTCGGGCATCAGTAAATCAGTAGTGCTCAGCCCAACAACGTTAGAAATATCATTTGAGTCTTAAAAATTAAGTAAAAGTGGTTGAGTTGTAAAAACAGTGTAAATCAATATGACTAAGTTCAAATAGTATGTCAAAATAGTGAGAAAATAGTGATGAAAATCCTCGAAGGGTCCAAATAATTAGCACGAAGCCCAAATATGGCATTAAGCCCAAGTCATGATGATAATAATTCAAACCTCAGTTAGGTACGGGGTAAAAACATTAATCGGGGTGTACAAAGTCGCAATCCCCAATAGTAAACGACCCCGCGCTCATCATATAGCGCGTGTCTGACCTCAATATAGCACTACGTTGTGCAATCCGAGGTTTCAAGCCCTCAGGACATCATTTGCAATCATTACTCATCTCAAGCCGGCCAAAACTCTAGATCGCTATGACATTGCCTCTCGAACCGGCCTCCTCGCGCATCGAATTAGGCCAAAACCACAACAAATACGTCACATTAGGCTAAGGGAAAAATACCCAATCAAAAACAACAACAACAAACCCAGTTTGATCCCAATATGTGGGGTCTGGGGAGGGTAATCTGTATGCAGACCTTACCCCTACCTAATGCAGTTAGAGAGGCCGTTTTCAATAGAACATCGGCTTAGGAATGGCAAGAAGAAGAAGACGAGGGAAGCAAGGAAGGAAGAAAGATGGAAGATAAATAAAATGGGGGAGGGACAAATACGTGATAAATAGTATCAAATAATAGTAACATGGAAACAATACCTGCGGCGAACAAAACCACATAACGTAATAAAAATCTAAGAATATGAAGGAACATACATGCTACTAAGCCTATTGGTGAACACCATAAACTACCTGCTAACCTTCTACCTTAAGCCTCGACCTCCACACCCTCCTATCAAGTGTCATGTCCTCATTGAGCTGAAGTGTAGCCATGTCCTGTCTAATCACTTCTCCCCAGTACTTCTTAGGCCTACCTCGGCCCCTTCTCAAACTCTCCATGGCAAACTTCTCACACCTCCTGGTAGGGGCATCAATGCTTCTTCTCCTAACATGTCCGGACCATCTTAGCCGCAACTCCCGCATCATGTCCTCCACGGAGGCTACTTCCACTTTGTCCCCAATAGCTTTATTCTTAATCCTGTCTCGCTTGGTACACCTATACATCCATCTCAACATCCTCATCTCTACTACTCTCATCTTCTACACGTGGGAGTTCTTGACTGACCAGCACTCAACCCCATATAGCATAGCAGGTCGAACTAACACTCGATAAGACTTACCCTTAAGTCTTAACGGCACATTCCTGTCATATAGGACACCGGAAGCGAGCCTCCACTTCATCCACCCCGTTTCGATGCGATGTGTGACATCTTCGTCAATCTCCTCATTAACCTAAATAGTAGACCCGAGATACATATAACTCACTCTCTTGGGGATAAATTGAGCATGAAGCTTAACCTCTACGTCTACATCATGGGTCTCACTGAATTTGCACTCCAAGTATTTTGTCTTGGTCCTACTCAGTTTGAAACCTTTAGATTCCAAGGTTTGTCTCCAAACCTCCAACCTCGCATTAACTCTGCTACGCGTCTCGTCAATCAACACTATATCATTGGTAAAATAGCATGCACTAAGGAACCTCCCCTTGGATGTGACGCGACAATACATCCATCGCCAAGGAAAACAAAAATAGGCTAAGAGACGATCCCTGGTGCAACCCCATCAGCACAGGAAAATGGTCCGAGTCACAACCCACAACCCTCACCGGAGTCTTAGCGTCATCATACATATCCTTAATAACCTTAATGTACGCTACCGGAACGCCGCTAACCTCCAAACACCTCCACAGGACCTCCTTCGGAACTTTATCGTATGCCTTCTCATGGTCAATAAACACCATATGCAAATCGTTCTTCCTCTCCCTGTACTGCTCCACTAATCTCCTTACCAGATGAATCGCTTCCGTAATCGAATGCTCCGCATGAATCTAAATTGATTCTCGAAAATAGACACGCACTTCTTCACTCTGGCCTCCACCACCCTCTCCCAAACCTTCATAGTGTGACTCAATGACTTGATACCCTTATAATTATTGAAATTTTGGATCGAACCCTTGTTCTTGTAAAGTGGAACCATCGTACTCCACCTCCATTCTTCGGGAATCTTCTTTGTCTTAAAAATAACATTAAATAGCCTAGTGAGACACTCCAAACCTGCCCACCCCGCGCTCTTTCAGAACTCTATCGGGATTTCGTCTGGTCCCATTGCTCTGCCCCTGCACATCTTATGCATCGCCTCTTCCACTTCCCCTACTGTAATCCGCCTACAGTACCCAAAATCCCGCCGACTCTCGAAGTTCTCCAACTCACCCAGAAAAATACGTCTATCCCCTTCCTCATTCAACAATTTATGGAAGTATGTCTGCCATCTTCTCCTAATGAGTGCCTCATCCGTCAACACTTTTCCATCCTCGTCCTTGATGCAGGTCACTTGGTCTAAGTCATGAGATTTCCTCTCCCTCACCTTGGCCAACCGATACAACCTCTTGTCCCTGCTAACTTCGCCTCTTTCTTTGACTTTATGTAACACTCCCGATAAGTCATTTTTTCCTCCTCATTAGTACTCTCTACTAGCTTCAAATAAGAAGCTTTATTAGCTTCCACCTTACATTGGACCTCTCCCTTCCACCACTAGTCCCCTTTATGAACCCCAGGAGAACCCTTCGTGACCCCTAAGACCTCTCTAGCAGATACCCTAATGCAATACGTAGTCTTGGACCACATACTAGATGCGTCCTCCATAATCACCCATGCCTTCATAGCCAACAACTTCTCCCCTAACTCTTGAGCTATGTCCTTGGTCAAGTTACCCCACTTGATCTTAGGTTGCTTGCACCCCGCCCTCTTCTTCCTACTCCTCTTGATCTTCAGGTCCATAACTAGGAGCCTATGTAGAGTCGTGAGGTGCTTACTTGGGATGATCTTGTAGTCAGTGTACATACCTTTATCACATTTTCTGTAGAGAAGATAATCAATATGGGTCTTGCCCATTGAATTTCGGAAAGTGACCATGTGCTCTTCCCTCTTCGGGAAACTCGAGTTAGCTATAACCAAATCAAAAGCTCTAGAAAACTCCAATAATGAATTACCTCCCTCATTCTTATCCCTGAAACCGTACCCGCCATGCACATCAGCATAACCCCTGGAACTAGCCCCAATATGACCATTGAAATCTCCGCTAATGAACAACTTCTCTGTATGCGGGATACTACGCACCATCTCGTCCAAATCATCCCAAAATTGCTTCTTGACCTCATAGTTCAAACCTACTTGAGAAGCATATGCACTAATCACGTTTACAGTAAACCCGCCAACTACCAACTTAATACTCATCAACTTATCATTTACTCTCATAACCTCAACCACGAGCTCCCTAAGGTCCATGTCTACTAAAATACCTACCCCATTCTTACCCTCAGTGCTCCTTGAGTACCATTGTTTAAACCCATCTACATCTTGTGCCCTAGCACCCTTCCATTTAGTCTCCTGAACACATGCTATGTTGATCTTCCTCTTATGAATAATCTTACCTAACTCTATAGACTTCCCCGCCAACGTCCCAATGTTCCAAGATCCAATTCTCAACCTAGAGGCTTTCTTACCCTCCTTCCCACCCCTGGAACCCACCCCTAGCCCTGCCCGAGGACATGACCTTACTCTCACATCGTTCACTACTGCCACTATAAGTATATGTATTAAGTAAACACTACGAGAATAGAAATGCGAGCAGGCACTATAACAACGAATCTTCCACGCCTACGAAACTACCTTGATGCAAACATAGAACTAAAATGAATAGATGAAACCTTAAGCTTAAAACACAAATAGAAAAGATAGAAAAAACAATTAATCTAATCAAAATTGGTGGCAAGGCAACAGTAAATAGATATGTGCAAATACAATTCAAGAAATATGGAACCTGGATCACAGTCGGGATGTCCAGACGCTCTTCCAAATCCGATGGTTGCTGCTCCTCTGATGGATGCTGAAAAGTTTGGTGCTCCGGTGAACTTAGAAAATAATAAAAAAAATATAGAAAATCTCAAAATTATCAAAACCCGAGCCCCGGTCCACTTCTCGAAACTCAAAAATTTCCATAACAACGAATTCCTTATCTCGCCACGAGTTTGTACATATCAAGAACTCCCAAATCCGAGCTCAAATGACCCTTCAAACCCCAATTTGAAATACCAAAATTCAAGACCTAGTTCTTCCCCCTTTTGCTCAGCTTTCATGAATTTCTAGGTTGATTCTACAATTAAATCATGTTTTTAGATCATAGGACTTACCTCCAATAAATCTCAGTCGAAACCCTCTTCAATTCTCGTCCAAAAGCTCTCAAGGATGTTCAAAAATGGTGGAAATGAACTTAGACTCGCGGATGAAATATTATAAAAACTATTCTGCGCAGGTGACTTTTCCTTCTACGCGAACACGAGTCCTTTCTCGCGTTCGCGGAGCTAAAAATTCCACTGACCACCTTTTTCTCTTCCTTAACGCAGTGCCTCACCCGCGAACGCGAGGCTCAAACTGACACAACTACGTGAACGCGAGCCGTATGTCGCAAACGCGTTGCTATAGTTGATCCCACTATGCGAACACGAACCCTTGGTCGTGAACGCGTTGAACAAAGTCAACAGGACCCGAGGCCTCCCCTACGCGAATGCGAGACCTTGCGCCGCGAACGCGATAGTTCAGAAATTATCCCTCCATGAACGCGAGAGACCAAACGCAGATGCGAAGGCAAAACTTTGGCCTGCACAACTGCTGCATTTTCTGCTGTACTTAACAACTCTAAACTTCCTGTTAGCCATCCAAAATCACCCCGAGCCCCCAGGGACCTCAATCAATAGTGCCAACCCATCCTAAAACATCACCCAAACTTGTTCCAATCATTAAAACACATCAACAACACTAAAATCATTAATTGCTAACGAATCCAAGCCTAAGTTCTTCAAAATCTTCTGAAACTCGCATTCGATCAAAAACCTAACCAAAACACCTCCGAATAACCTGAAATTTTGCACACACACCCCAAATCACCTAACAAAGATACTGAAACTCTCGAAATTTCATTCCAAATCTCGGATCAATATCTCACCTACCAATCAAAATATGCCAAAATACTAACTTCGCCAATTCAAGCCTATTTCAACACCGGACCTCCAAAATCACTTCTGATCACGATCCTAAGTCACAAATCATCACCCGAAGCTAACTGATTCACCAAAAATTACATCCGAGCCCTCTAACTCATAAGTCGACATCCAGTTGACTTTTTCAAACCAAACCTTCCTTAAAGAGACAACGTGTCTCATTTCTTGCCAAAACCAATCCAAATAGACTCATTCACATAAAATACCGATTATGAAGCATAGAGAAGCAATAAATGGGGGAGACAAACTGATAACTCATGAGACGATGAGTTAGGTCATCATATCCTCCCCAACTAAAACAGACGCTCATCCTCGAACAGATCAAGAAACATACCTGAAGCCTCAAACAAGTGAGGATATCTGCTCCGCATCTCCTGCTTGGTCTCCCAGGTAGCCTCCTCCACGGGCCGGTCTCTCCATTGCACCTTCACTGAAGCAATATCCTTTGATCTTGACTTTCGAAACTGATGACCCAAAATAGCCACTAGCTCCACATCATAGGTCAAATCATCATCCAGCTGAACCGTGCTGAAGTGTAAAAAATGAGATGGGTCCCCAACATACTCTCGGTGCATAGAAACGTGGAACACCGGGTGCATATTCGGCAAGCTCGGTGGCAAAACAAGCATATAAGCCACCTCCACAATCCTCCAAAGCACCTCAAGGTCCAATGAACTGCGGACTCGACTTCCCTTCTTTCCAAACCTCATAACACCCTTTGTGGAATAAAACTTCAACAAGACCTTCTCACCAACCATATAAGACACATTGTGAACCTTCCGGTCCGTATATTCTGATGCGACTGAGCTATACGAAGTCTCTCCTAAATCAACTTTACTTTCTCTAAGGCATCCTGAACCAAATCTGTCCCCAATAGCCTAGCCTCGCCGGGCACGAACCAACTAATTGGAGATCTACACCGTCTCCTATACAAGGCCTCATACGATGCCATCTGAATGTTGGACTGATAGCTGTTGTTGCAGGCAAACTCTGCAAGCGGTAAGAACTCATCGCAAGAACCTCCAAACTCAATAACACAGGCACGCGACATGCCCTCTAATATCTGGATAGTGCGCTTGGACTGCCCATCCGTCTGAGGATGAAACGTTGTGCTCAACTCCACTTGAGTACCCAACTCTAGCTGAAAAGTCCTCCAAAACTCGAAGATAAACTGAGTACCTCTATATGAGATAATAGACACTGGAACACCATGAAACCGAACAATCTCCAGGATAAAAATCCCTGCCAGCCGCTCCGAAGAATATGTAGTACACACCAGAATGAAGTGCGGTGACTTGGTCAGACCACTCACAAAATCCATAATGACTCTCTCCCACTTCCACTCGGGAATAATCATCTGCTGACAAACCACCTGGTCTCTGATGCTCATATTTCACCTGCTGACAATTGAGACACCTAGCTACATAACCCATAATATCTTTCTTCATTCTCCTCCATCAGTTGTGTTTCCTCAAATCCTGATACATCTTAGCGCCACTCGGTTGAATGGAATATTGCGAGTTGTGGGCCTCCTCAAGAATCATTTCTCTTAGCCCATCCACATCAGGCACACAAAACCGACCATGCAACCTCAACACACCATCATCACCTATAGTCACATCGCTAGCATCATGATATTGAACTCTGTCTCTAAGGACAAGCAAGTGCGGATAATCATACTGGCGCTCTCTGATGCGATCATATTGTTGGACAATACGCTTTACGCGAGAGGGGGGGGGGGTGAATAGCGTTTTAAAAATATTAAGCGTTTTTAGTGCGGAATTTAAAAACTTTGCAGAAATTAAAACAAGTGCAGTAGAATAAACTTACACAATGATGTATCCTGGTTGGCCACAAACGTGGTTAGTCCAGTCCCCGAGAGACTCTCTCGAGATTTCCACTAAACTTGTCAAGCTTACGGGTGCTTAACAAACCGTTACAGCTGAGGACACAAGCCTCACCTAGTTGCTCGGGGATCACAATCCCAAAGACTTCAATTGCTCGGGGATACCAATCCCAAAGACTTCAATTGCTCGGGGATAACAATCCCAAAGACTTCAACTGCTCGGGGATAACAATCCCAAAGACTTCAACTGCTCGGGGATAACAATCCCAAAGACTTCAACTGCTCGGGGATAACAATCCCAAAGACTTCAACTGCTCGGGGATAACAATCCCAAAGACTTCAACTGCTCGGGGATAACAATCCCAAAGACTTCAACTGCTCGGGGATAACAATCCCAAAGACTTCAACCGAGGAATCACAAGTTCCTCAACAAACGAGAATCGCAATTCTCTTACAAACACAAAACACACTCACTTTACAAAGCACTCCTTAATGAGTAGATATGAGTAGAAATAGTACGCTCAAGATCACAACAACTTAGCTCAATAGAATGGCTCTTCAAAAAGCTTTATGGATGAATGGAAAATGATGATCAATGTAAGAAAGCTTTTAGCAATGAAAATACTCAAAGTGTATATGTTGTTGTTGTGAAAACACTGAGTTGAAGCTGTATTTATAGGTGAAAAACTCAGTCTTACCGTTGTCTAATTGCCAATTAAGGATTGCTGAAATTACTCAGTGACAATCGATTGTCAAGACTAAACAATCGATTGTTTGCCTATCAGATTAAAAATTCAATCCCAGATTTTACGTCAACAATCGATTACTTCAAATCAATAATCGATTATTTATAACGTTAAGAAATCCTTTCCAATTTTTGGCATAAAACATCGATTGTCCGGAAATCAACAATCGATTATTTTAACAACGTTCAGAAAATCTTTTCCAGATTTTAAGCAAAACATCGATTGTTAAATATCAACAATCGATTACCTGAAGGTAATTGAAAATATATGACAACGGTCAGCTTCAACAATCGATTATCAAATGGAATAATCGATTATTAATTAATTTCAAAACTCTCTGTCTCATATATAATCGATTATCAAAAGCCACAATCGATTATCATCTTATTTAAAATCACTGGGAGACATTTTTCTCATTCTAATCGATTACCATTAGTTCATAATCGATTTTTATGAGTTTTGAAAACTTTGCCTCAGTTAACAATCGATTATCATAAGTACACAATCGATTGTTATGCAGTTTGCAAAAACCTGATGTTAACTGACTTACTCACAATCGATTATCATTAATTCACAATCGATTGTCATGCAGTCTTGGCTTAGAGATACTCGATTATCATAAGTACATAATAGATTATCTTAGCCCAGATTTTTGAGGCATGCTTGGAAAACATTTTAACAAATGTAAATATGCATAGTTTAAAATCATTTGACACTTAATTTAAATATGCATGATTTTGGAAAAATAATTTTAGTAGAGAAGCCATGTTATGAGCCAAGTTGAGGAATCAAGATCACAATTAATATTGACTCAATTATAACATTTCTAAACTTTGTCTTGAGCTTCTTGTAATGCATCCATTTTGTGCTTGTCCTTGAGTACTGCTATATATCGCTTTTTGCTTTGTTTGACATTCATCAAAACCTACAAAAGAACACACGTTTAGTATATTGCATTTGAAACGTGTTTCCAACAATTTCCCCCTTTTTGATAATGGCAAACATAAGCGGGATATATGCAATAATTATTTTGATAATCCAAGACAAGTGTAAAGTATGCAATTTGATGTTCCCCCTCAATTCATGTTCCCCCTCACTTTAAGCATGAATGAAGTTGAGAGTGATATAGCATACTTCTTGATATCCCGTTTCTTCCCCCTTTTGCCATTAGCAAAAATATATACAAGGGAAGAATATGCAAAAAAACATATGAAATAAACAAAAGTTTATTTATTGGAAAATAAAGATAACAAAAGTAATCGATTATTGATACAGTAATCGATTGTTTGACGGCGATTTTCCTGTAGAATACTTGAGTATTTTGCGTCATGCTTTTATGATCCCCTTTTCTTTAGGGTGATACCTGCAAAAAAGTGTTAGACGCCTCCGACGCTCAAGTTAGAAATTATGTAAGAAATAAAATGCAATGCATGACTTAGATCAACGTGGAGTCAAGGATCCCGAGTTCACTACGAATTCGGAAGAAGGACTCTTTATCTAAGGGCTTTGTAAAGATGTCTGCCAATTGGCTTTTTGTTTCAACAAATTCAATTTCGACATCGCCTTTTAGAACGTGATCTCTAATAAAATGATGTCTAATTTCAATGTGTTTTGTTCGCGAGTGAAGAATGGGGTTCTTCGTCAAGCATATGGCACTAGTGTTGTCACATCTAAGAGGAATGTGGTCAAGACGTAGGCCATAGTCCAAGAGTTGTTGTTTCATCCATAGGATTTGAGCGCAACAACTCCCCGTGGCTACATATTCAGCCTCGGTTGTGGACAACGCAACACTAACTTGCTTCTTACTAAACCAAGAAACTAAAGCTCTACCGAGCAAGTGGCAAGTGCCGCTAGTGCTCTTGCGGTCCAATTTGCATCCAGCAAAATCGGAGTCGGAATAGCCAATAAGTTGGCATGAAGAACCTTTGGGGTACCATAGACCCATATTGGTAGTACCGACAAGATACCTTAGAATCCGCTTTACCGCAGTAAGGTGAGACTCTTTCGGACATGATTGATAACGGGCACAGACGCACACGCTAAACATGATGTCCGGACGACTAGCAGTAAGATAAAGAAGAGAGCCAATCATACCTCGGTACTTTTTGATGTCGACTTCCTTACCTTTTTCATCTTTGTCGAGATGATCGGATGTGCTCATGAGAGTTGCCATTTCCTTTGCATTGTTCATATCAAAACGTTTAAGCAGTTCTTTGCAATACTTGCTTTGACAAATGAATGTACCTTCCTTCATTTGTTTTACTTGTAATCCCAAAAAGAATTGTAACTCACCCATCATGGACATCTCAAATTCGCTAGTCATTAAGTTTGAAAATTCCTTGCATAGAGCATTGTTAGTAGCACCAAAAATGATATCATCTACATATATTTGAACTAGCAAGATATCATTATTTTCATGCTTGACAAATAAAGTTGTGTCAACTTTTCCACGAATAAAATTATTTTCTAAAAGAAATTTACTCAACCTTTCATACCAAGCTCGAGGAGCTTGTTTTAAACCATAAAGGGCCTTTTTGAGTTTGAAAACATGATTAGGAAAATTAAAGTCTTCAAAACCGGGGGGTTGCTTTACATAAACTTCTTCTTGGATAAAACCATTTAAAAAGGCACTTTTCACATCCATTTGATATAAAATGAAATTCATAGAAGATGCAAAAGCAAGCAACAAACGGATGGCCTCTAATCTAGCTACCGGAGCATATGTCTCATCATAATCAATCCCTTCTTCTTGATTATAGCCTTGAGCCACAAGCCTAGCTTTGTTTCTAGTGATTATGCCATTTTCATCTAATTTATTTCGAAAAACCCATTTCGTACCAATTATGGTATGACCTTCGGGTCTTGGCACCAAATCCCAAACGTTGTTACGTTTGAATTGGTTAAGCTCCTCTTGCATTGCCAAGGTCCAAAATTCATCCCCAATTGCTTCAGAGATGGTTTTGGGTTCAATTTGAGAAACAAAAGCAGTAAGATCTAAGGTATTTCTAAGGGAGCTCCGGGTACTTACCTTCCCTCCAACGTCGCCTATTACCTGATCGAGAGGATGGTCTTTGACTGTCCTCCATTCTATTTGCTCTTTTGGTTCATTTTCCGGTTGAGGAGCTTCTTCAATTGGTTGTTCCACCGTTTTGTCAATTTCTTTCCTTGGTGGTTCTTCTTGAATTTTGTCCTTTAGACGACCGATCCGATGCCAATAATTTGTCCTTTATTGTTGTCACCGAATACAACGCTTCCTCCTTCTTTGTGCTCTAGTTGAAGGAATTTGGATTCGTCTCCTGTCATGTGTCTGGAGCATCCACTGTCAAGGTACCATAGTACACTTGATCCCTTCAAGCACACCTACAAAGCAAATTAATATTCTTTAGGTACCCATACCATTTTGGGTCCTTGAGGGTTAGGCAAATAACGACCATAATAATATGAAGAATCTCTATGCTTTGTAAAACACATAGGTGCAATATGACCTATACGATTGCAGTAATGACATACTACGTTCGGGTTGTGTTGATGCCTAGGTTGAGCCAACAAAGTTCTAGGCGAATGAAAAAGATTAACACTAGACATGTTGTTCCCATTTCTAGTATAATATCTAGATGGTCTAAAGTCATTAGTGCTAGACTTGTTGAAGGACCTAGTGTCATGTCTAGGTGGTCTAAGCTCGTTCCTAGAGTTATTTCTTGGTTGCCGAAAATTACTATTTGTAGGCTTGTTTGCAAGAATCCTAGATTCGGATCTAGGTTGTCTAAAGATATTAGTTCTACCCTTATTTTCATACATTCTAGCATAATGTCTAGGTGGTCTAAAAGAATTTGTTCTAGGCTTGTTTAATACCTTAGAGTTATTTCTAGGTGGAGTAGTGAAGTTTTTGTTTTTATGCCGTTGATATTTCTTAGGCGTTTCTTTTTCAACAACTTTAGGAACTTCTTTACTACGTGTTTCTAATGTTTTCCTAAGTTCTGTGTTTTCTAGTTTTAAGGACTCACAAGCAGTACAAGTAGAGCATTTATCAACACAAGAGGCTTCATGCATAGTCTTGATGACTTGTCTAAGTTCTATACTATCATTTAACAAAAATTGATTTTCATTTGCAAGATTCTCGTTATCACGAGACAGATTTTCAACACCTTTTTGAGCTAAAGAAAGACGTTCTTCAAAGTCCTTGTCTTTTAAAAAGAGTTGTTTTTGAAAATCCTCTTCTTGTAAAGAAAGAGTTCTTTGTAAATCTTTAATAGTCTTAGAAGCATTTACCAACTCATCATGCAGTTTGTTATAAGCAATTTGCATATCGTTAGATGTACTTACCTCGTCTTTTTCGTCTGCCATGAGGCACTGACCAGTTGATTCATCGTTTGTGCTGACCGCTTTTTGAGGCGTGTTTTCGTGCAATTCCTCAAGTTTGTCCCACATTTCCTTAGCAGTTTTATAGTGGGAGATTTTTCGCCAAAGTTCCTGGTTCAAGGCGTTATGTAATATATTCATAGCTTTAGTGTTGTATTCACTTACCTTATCTTTCGCGACTTTTGTCGTCAGTTGATCACTGTGTTTAATAGCTTGCCATAGATACAAATCGTTTGCCATTGTAAAAACTTGCATCCGATATTTCCAGACTGAGTAGTCGTTTTCGTCTAATATTGGAGGCGACATGCTGCATTCTCCTTCACCTATTCCTGCAAAGAAATTTAGAGTAGAAGCCATGGATGGTTCTCTCAAACGGTTAAGTTTTTCAGAGAGTATGGCTCTGATACCAATTGTTGGACAATACGCTTTACGCTAGAGGGGGGGGGGGTGAATAGCGTTTTAAAAATATTAAGCATTTTTAGTGCGGAATTTAAAAACTTTGCAGAAATTAAAACAAGTGCAGTAGAATAAACTTGCACAATGATGTATCCTGGTTGGCCACAAACGTGGTTAGTCCAGTCCCCGAGAGACTCTCTCGAGATTTCCACTAAACTTGTCAAGCTTACGGGTGCTTAACAAACCGTTACAGCTGAGGACACAAGCCTCACCTAGTTGCTCGGGGATCACAATCCCAAAGACTTCAATTGCTCGGGGATACCAATCCCAAAGACTTCAATTGCTCGGGGATAACAATCCCAAAGACTTCAACTGCTCGGGGATAACAATCCCAAAGACTTCAACTGCTCGGGGATAACAATCCCAAAGACTTCAACTGCTCGGGGATAACAATCCCAAAGACTTCAACTGCTCGGGGATAACAATCCCAAAGACTTCAACTGCTCGGGGATAACAATCCCAAAGACTTCAACTGCTCGGGGATAACAATCCCAAAGACTTCAACCGAGGAATCACAAGTTCCTCAACAAACGAGAATCGCAATTCTCTTACAAACACAAAACACATTCACTTTACAAAGCACTCCTTAATGAGTAGATATGAGTAGAAATAGTACGCTCAAGATCACAACAACTTAGCTCAATAGAATGGCTCTTCAAAAAGCTTTATGGATGAATGGAAAATGATGATCAATGTAAGAAAGCTTTTAGCAATGAAAATACTCAAAGTGTATATGTTGTTGTTGTGAAAACACTGAGTTGAAGCTGTATTTATAGGTGAAAAACTCAGTCTTACCGTTGTCTAATTGCCAATTAAGGATTGCTGAAATTACTCAGTGACAATCGATTGTCAAGACTAAACAATCGATTGTTTGCCTATCAGATTAAAAATTCAATCCCAGATTTTACGTCAACAATCGATTACTTCAAATCAATAATCGATTATTTATAACATTAAGAAATCCTTTCCAATTTTTGGCATAAAACATCGATTGTCCGGAAATCAACAATCGATTATTTTAACAACGTTCAGAAAATCTTTTCCAGATTTTAAGCAAAACATCGATTGTTAAATATCAACAATCGATTACCTGAAGGTAATTGAAAATATATGACAACGGTCAGCTTCAACAATCGATTATCAAATGGAATAATCGATTATTAATTAATTTCAAAACTCTCTGTCTCATATATAATCGATTATCAAAAGCCACAATCGATTATCATCTTATTTAAAATCACTGGGAGACATTTTTCTCATTCTAATCGATTACCATTAGTTCATAATCGATTTTTATGAGTTTTGAAAACTTTGCCTTAGTTAACAATCGATTATCATAAGTACACAATCGATTGTTATGCAGTTTGCAAAAACCTGATGTTAACTGACTTACTCACAATCGATTATCATTAATTCACAATCGATTGTCATGCAGTCTTGGCTTAGAGATACTCGATTATCATAAGTACATAATAGATTATCTTAGCCCAGATTTTTGAGGCATGCTTGGAAAACATTTTAACAAATGTAAATATGCATAGTTTAAAATCATTTGACACTTAATTTAAATATGCATGATTTTGGAAAAATAATTTTAGTAGAGAAGCCATGTTATGAGCCAAGTTGAGGAATCAAGATCACAATTAATATTGACTCAATTATAACATTTCTAAACTTTGTCTTGAGCTTCTTGTAATGCATCCATTTTGTGCTTGTCCTTGAGTACTGCTATATATCGCCTTTTGCTTTGTTCGACATTCATCAAAACCTACAAAAGAACACACGTTTAGTATATTGCATTTGAAACGTGTTTCCAACACATATAAGGAACACCGAGAAACCACACAAGCCAATACCCGACTGGGCTCCAAAGTTTTTGATCTCACAAATCGATTGGCAAAAGCCTAACCATCAACTGTAAAGGGCCTCTCTCCAACTGGAATGTATGCCAAACTCTCCATACTCACTGCCTTTCAGCTCAAGGCATCGGCCACCACATTGGCCTTTCCCGGATGGCGCAAAATGGTAATATCATAATCCTTAAGCAACTCCAGCCATCTCCACTGCCTCAAATTAAGATCCTTTTTCTTGAACAAATGCTGAAGACTGCGATGATCAGTGAATACCTCACAAGATATGCCATATAAGTGGTGACTCCAAATATTCAAAGCATGAACTATAGCAGCCAACTCTAAGTCGTGAACATGGTAGTTCTACTCATGGGGCTTCAACTGATGAGAAACATAAGCTGTCACTCTACCCTCCTACATCAATACACAACAATTCCTGACTCTCGAAGCATCATAATAGACGATATAAGAACCTGAAGCTGATGACAAAACCAATACTGGATCTGTGATCAAAGTTGTCTTGAGCTTCTGAAAGCTCTTCTCGCACTCGTCCGGCCATACAAATGGAGCACCCTACTGAGTTAACTTGGTCAAGGGCGAGGCAATAGATGAAAAACCCTGACCAAACCCTTGATAATAACCCACCGAACCGAGGAAGCTACAAATCTCTGTGGTTGAGTACGATCTAGGCCAACTCTGCACCGCCTGTATCTTCTTTGGATCAATTTTAATACCCTCGCTGGACACCATGTACCTCAAGAAAGCCACTGAACTGAGCCAAAACTCACACTTGGAGAACTTTCCATACAATTTCTCCTCCCTCAACCTCTATAATACAACACACAAATGCTCCGCATGCTACTCCTGACTACGCGAGTACACCGGACTATCATCAATCAATATGATAACAAACGAATCCAGATAAAGCCAAAATACAATGTTCATCAAATGCATGAACGTTGCTGGGGCATTGGTCAGCCCAAAAGACATAACAAAAAACTCCTAGTGACCATATCTAGTCCTGAAAGTAGTTTTAGGAATATCTAAATCCCTTATCTCCACCTGGTGATAACCCGAATGAAGATCAATATTAGAGAACACCCTCGCTCCCTGAATCTGGTCGAATAAATCATTAATACGAGGCAAGGGATACTTGTTATTCATTGTTACTTTGTTCAATTTCTTGTAATCAATGCACATTCTCATTGTGCCATCCTTCGTCTTCACAAACACAACTGGTGCTCCCCACGGTGACACACTAGGCCAAATGAACCTCTTATCTGGGACTTCCAGAAGCTAATCCTTCAACTCTTTCAACTCCGCTGGTGTCTTACGATATGGATGAATAAAAATGGGCTGAGTGCCTGGCACCAGATCAATACCAAAATAATTGTCCTTGTCCGGTGAAAATCAATGTCCCTGTCTAGTGGCATGCCCGACAAGTCTGTAGGAAATACATCGGGAAACTCTCTCACAACTGGAACAGAATTAAAGCTAGGAGCCTCAACTCCGACATCCCGTACAAAGGCTAAATATGATAGACAACCCTTCCCAATCATAAGAAAGAAATAACTCTACCAGGGACATAATCAGTCACACCACGCCACTCGATCCTCGAAATACTGGGCATAACCAAAGTAACTGTCTTAGCATGACAATATAGAATAGCATGACATGGAGATAGCCAATCCATGCCTAGAATAACATCAATGTCCACCATGCTCAATAGCAATAAATCAACTCGGGTCTCCGTACCCCCAATAGTCATAATACAAGACCAATACACATGGTCCGCACCAATAGTATCACCCACCGGGATGGATACATAAACATGTAAGGCAAGACACCCTTGGGTCGTACCCAAATAATGAAAAAAATATGAGGACGCATAAGAATAGGTGGAACATGGATCAAATAAGACAGAGGCATCTTTGTGGTAGACTGAAATAGTACATGTAATGACAGCTTCGGAAGCAATAGGATCAGTCCTGCCTGGAAAAGCATAAAAATGAGCCTGACCACCACCCAATCGATCTCCATCTCTGAGGTGACGCTGGCTGCGTGACCCCCACCCCTAACTGACTGGGCTAGTGCTGAAGAAACTGGAGCAGAAGACGAGGGCTGGCCCCTCTGCTATGGTGAACTACCAGCATGACGAGGACAGTACCTCCACATGCGTCCAAACTCTCCACACTTATAAAAACTCCCAGGTGCTTGAGAATGGGACTGAAGGGAACCCCTCGTACTAGAGTGACTAGCTGATGCACTCGGCATGGAAGAACCCTGCACAGATGGGGCGCGCGATGAACTCTAAGCTGGAAGAGCGCTGAATGAAGGCTGACCCTGCTGAGAACCATGATACCCACATCATGAAGATGCCCGACTGACCGAGCCTAAAGGAATGACCTCTACCGCGCTGGAACTGGCCCCTATATGGAGTAACCACTGAAGCTGCTAAAACCTCGAGGCCTCTTGGCCTCCCTCTCCTCTCTATCCTGCCGGCTAGCCATATCAATCTCCCAACCAGTATCAACCACCTCCTCAAATTAAATACCCAAAACTCTCTCCAGTCATCAAAATGCGGAGATGATAGTTAAGACCATACACAAACCTCTTGATCCTCTCGCGATCTGTCGAAACCATCCATGAGGCATGACGAGCCAACTCAGAATACCTCGCCTCATACTGAGACACAGTAATATCACCCTTCCGGAGCAACTCAAACTGCCTACGCAGCTCCTCCATGTGGGTTGCGGTACATACTTCTCCAAGAAGAGAGTGGGGATCTCCTGCCAAGTCAAGGGCGTTGCACCAACCAGCCTACACCTCTCCTATGCCTCCCACTAAGTGAAGGCAGCCCCAATGAACTGAAAGGTGGTAAATGCTACACCACTCGACTCCAAAATCCCTGCTGTCCGAAGCATACGCTGACACTTGTCGAGAAAACCCTAGGCATTCTCGCCCTAAGCACCACTGAATAAAGGATGCTGGAGCCTCCTAGACCTCTCAAGACAATGTTGCTCATCGTCTGGCATAGCTGGAACCTCAAAGTCATAAACTGGTGCAACCAGCTGAGCTGGAGGTGCTCCCAGCGTCTGTAATCCCTGCATTACCTGCTCAGGTGTGCGAGCAGTGGGGGTCTGATTGCCTTCCCCAGCCTGTGAAGTAGCTGCTGCAGTAGTGCAGAAACTGCCTGAGCCAGGCCAGTGCAAACTGATAATATCTGAGCCAAGGCCTCCTGAAAACCGAGAATCACATTAGGGACCGCCGATGCCTGAACATGTGTTGCCAGAATGTCTATAGCTGGGCCTGATCCTGAGCCAGGGTTTCTAGTGGAGCAACGAGTGCTGCCATTGCTACTCTACCTCTACCACGACCACGACCGCATCCACAACCTCTAGTGGCCTCACTGGGTGGTACTGGTGGTCGTCCGTCTCGTCCGGTAAACGAGTCCTCGCCATATGCGAGAGAATAGAATACATAAGTTTAGCTCTCGGATTAACATAGTCGCACGACAAGAATTTCAAGAATATGAAGTTTTGCTAAAGGTTTTGCAGTCTCTCAATGATAAATACAAACGTCTCTGTACCGTTCCGTGAGACTCTACTAAACCTGCTCATGAGTCGTGAGACCTATCTAACCTAGGCTCTGATACCAACTTGTCACGACCCAATTCCCGAATTCGGTCGTGATGGCGCCTCTCATGAAGACAATGCCAGTCGAATAGAGAGAAACACATTTTTTATCAATTAATTAACAAAAATAAGTCTAAACAAGATTAATCATAGTCATAAGTGCGGAATAAAGTGATAAAATAGGGAAACTATCCCGACACAGCCCGAATCGGGGTGTCACGAGTCAGGAGCTACTACTGAGTCTACTACAAGTCTATAAAGTCTGGAACATAATAAAATGGTATGAAGATAACATAAGTAATAGAAGATAAGGGGAGAACGAGGCTGTGGACGTCAACACCTACCTCGTCACTCTTAGTCACTGCCTGGTTTGGAAGGAATCAATGCTCAGGAGCCAACTCTCCTATGCCTATATCTGCACACATGGTGCAGATAGTAATATGAGTACTCCGACTCAGTGAGTAATAATTATAAATAATGAGTGAAAGATCGAAACCACATAAAGGCACGAGGAAATACAATATTAAAGCTCAAGGATCTAAATCTCATCCAAAAGCTCTCAAGGATGTTTAAAATGGTGGAAATGAACTTAGACTCGTGGATAAAATATTATAAATACTATTTTACCCTGGTGACTTTTCCTTCGACGTGAACGCGAGGCCCTTCTCGCGTTTGCGATGCTCAAAGTTCCAATGACCTCCTTTTACTCTTCGCTAATGCAGTGCCTCACAATCGAACACGATGCTTAAACTGAAACAACTATGCGAATGTGAGACCTATGTTGCGTACGCGATGCTACAGCTTATCCCACTACGCGAATGCGAATCCTTGGTCGCGAACGCGTTGAACAAAGTCAACAGGACCTCAAGACTCTCATACGCGAACGCGATACCCTCCCTTGCGAATGCGATAGTTCAGAAATTATCCCTCCACGAAAGTGAGAGACCAAACGCGGATGCGAAGGCAAAACGTTAGCTTGCACAGCTGCTGCATTTTCTGCTGCAGTTAACAACTCTAAACTTCCCGTTTAGCTATCCGAAATACCCTGAGGCTCCGGGACCTTAACCAAAAGTGCCACCCCATCCTAACACATCACCCAAACTTATTCCAATTATTAAAACACATCAAACACACTAAAATCATCAATTTCCAATGAATCCAAGCCTAAGTTCTTCAATATATTCCGAAACTCGCATTCGATCAAAAACCCAGCCAAACCACCTTCGAATAACCTGAAATTTTGCACACACATCCCAAATCACCTAATAAAGATACTGCAATTCTCATAATTTCATTCCAACCCTCGGATCAAAATCTCACCCACCGACCGGAATTTGCCAAAATACTAACTTCGTAAATTCAAGCCTATTTTGAACACCGGAACTCCAAAATCACTTCCGATCACGCTCCTAAGTCAAAATCATCCCTCGAAGCTAACTGAATCTCTGAAAATTACATCAGATCCCTCTAACTTATAAGTCAATATCAGGTTGACTTTTCCAAACCAAACCTTCTTTAAAGAGGCTAAGTGTCTCATTTCCTACCAAAACCAATCCAAATCGAGTCGTTCACATCAAATACCAATTATGAAGCATAGAGAAGCAATAAATGGGGGAAATGGAGTGGTAGCTCATGAGACGATGGGTCGGGTCGTCACACATGTATACAATAGTTAAATAAAAAAATATAAATTTTACTAGAATACAATTTTACTACAATTGTACTACAATTTCGTAAGTATAATGTATGTCATGTTTTTTCTTCGAGTTTCAATCTGAAATACATCCAAAATCAAGTCTAATATTCATCAAAATACCCTCAAAATTGAGATATAAACTCCAAATCATATCCCCAATTATTTGCAACAACCCCCAATCCAAATGAATAATAATTTTTGAAAATTCAAATTCGAATTCAAAGCTTCAAAGATTTTTAATGGCTGTCAATGGTGGAATTGCTGCTCTCTTTTCCTTTGCATTACATTACTGGAATTAGGGATCGAGAGATAAAGAGAGATGTAGAGAGTTTTTCCAGTTGTTTGCAACAACACCCAATTCAAACAAATAATATTTGTTTGAAAACCCAAATTCTAATTCAAAGCTTCAAAACTTTTTAATGGATTTCAATCAGTTATTTAAATTTCCAACTCCCGGGGGGGATTAAATAGATAAAAGGTGACCAACCGGTGGCAGGGGATATGAATGCAATTTTGATCTCTAGAAGCAAAGGGAAGAAGCAAGTGGCATAGCAATTACAGGAATCAGTGCCTGCTCCTGAATCAAGAGAAGTCAACTAGGGGGAGAGATGTCAGAACCTTATCAATTTCCATTTCCAGGTACTAGAAGAAACGGACGCAACAAAGTCCACAACGGCAGAGCCTGAACAAATCGCATTTTGAAAAGTTCTTGGAATTCCACTTGGGTACATGACTGCAACCCGAGATTAGGTCAGGATTTATTGAATTTCTTAAGTTTAATGCTGATTGTTTTGCGTGGTTGCATGCGGATATGACAAGTATCCCAACGAAAGTGGTCGTTCACAAGCTAAGATTGGATCCCAGCATTCCCCCGGTAAGACAAAAGAACCATCCTATTATCGATGCCAGAAACAATTTCGTCAAAGAAAAGGTAACTCGCCTACTTGATATCAGTTTGATCCGAGAGGTAAAGTATCCAATCTGGCTATCTAACGCAATAGTGGTTCCTAAAAAGAACAATAAATTTTACATGTGCATAGACTATAAGGACTTGAATAAAGAGTGCCCGAAGGATTCGTTCCCACTGCCAAACATCAAGGAAATTATTGATGCAACGTTCAGGTACGAGTTAATGAGTTTCCTTGATGCTTACCCCAGGTAGAACCAAATTATGATGAACCTAGAGGATCGGGAAAAGACTTCGTTCATAATGAACTTCGGCACATACTGCTATAATATGATGCCTTTCGGGCTAAAGAACGCCAGAGCCACTTATCAGTGGCTCGTAACAAGATGTTTGAAAAATAGATAGGGAAAACCATTTAATTTTAAATAGATGATATGTTTGTTAAGTCTTTTACGCACGCGATCATCTTAAGCACTTGCAAGAAAATTTTGACATCCGAAGGAAGCATAACATGAAGCTTAATCCTGAGAAGTACGCATCTGATGTCAGCTTCGGCAAATTCCTAGGATTCTGGTGTCACAAAGGGGGATTGAGGTAAACCCCGATAAAATCAAAGCCATTAAGACATCTCAACCCAAACATCAAGCATAAAAGATGTTCAAAGGCTCACATGGCCATTGGCCGCTTTGAGTAGGTTCATTTCCCAATCATCAGAGATGTGCCATCGTTTCTTCGTACTACTCAAGAAGAAGAACAACTTCGAGCAGACACCGGAATGCCAGCATGCTTTGAGGGATTTGAAAAGGTATTTGTCAAGCCCTCCGTTCCTATCAAATCCAGAGGAATGATGACAATTATTTATCTACCTAGCAGTCTCGGAGGTAGTGGTAAACGCCATTTTAGTAGGTGAGGAGGAAGGTACACAATCTACCATTTATTACGTAAGTAGAATTTTAACAGGAGCAGAAACTCTCTACCCGCATTTGGAGAAGCTGGCCTTAGCTCTCGTAGTTGCCGTGCGGAAGCTAAGGCCTTACTTCCAATTTCACCCGATAGTTGTAGTGACCACTTTTCCTCTGTGAAATATCCTTCATGAACCCAAAGTCTCTGGTAGGTTGGCCAAATGGGCCATTGAGTGATTTTGACATAGAAAATAAACCTAGGACTGGAATTAAGTCACAAGTTCTGGCCGACTTTGTGGCCGATTTCAGTCCAGGATTGCTTTCTCTGGCAACCAAAGAGGCAAAGATCATCTTAGAATCGACATCAGAACTTTGTAGCTTCCAACGTAAAGGGTTCTGGACTCGGCATAATATTAATCACGCCTTCGAGAGAAACCCTAAGGCATGCCATAAAATCGTCCCTTTGACTAACAACGAAGCAGAGCATGAAGCATTGATTGTAGGACTCGAGTTGCCCCGTAGACTAGATTTAGAGGTCATATAAATCAAATGCGACTCCCAACTGGTGGTAAATAAGGTCTACTGGATCTTCAAAACCAAAAAAGGAGCGCAAGCAATAGTACATAGTGAAGGTTCAGGCTTTGCTTGCTTGATTCTGGGAATGGTCCATTATGCATATCCCGAGGGAAGAAAATGCAAAATTAGCCGCATTGGATAATCTCCACTCATCAATGGAAATGAAGGTATCGGATTCCGGTATGGTAGTACAACTTATGTACTCAGTTTTGGACGCGGATAACTAATATGAGGTAAATACAACTAATTTGGTCTGGGATTGAAGGAATGAGATCGTTGATTATCTCGAACATGGGAATTTTCCCGAAGACCCCCCAAGGCATCCTGGGCGATATGTCCCACATGAGCACAGTATAGATCGAAAGGAGGCCAATTGTACGAGAAGTGTTTTCATGACTCGTTGGCCCGATGCTTGGGAGCTTCCGAAGATGTATATATTATGCTAGAAGTCCACGAAGGGATATGTGGAAATCATTTGGGTGCAAACTCCTTAGTACTAAAATTGGTAAGGGCAGGATACTATTGACCCCGAATGGAACAAGACATCAAAGCCTTTGTACAAAAATTCGACAAGTGTCAATGCTACGCACCACTGGTACATCAACTGTCAGAACCATTGCACTCAATTTTGTCGCCATGGTCGCTCATAAAGTGGGGGATGGTAAGGTAAGATTTCATTAAATTTTAACTGACTATTTTTCTAAGTGGGTCGAAGCATGCCCTTATCAGAAGATCGGCGAATGTGAAGTGGGGGATTTCTTGTGGAGAATATAATTTGTAGATTTTCGATACCATAAGAGATAGCCTGCGATAACGGGCCACACTTTATAGGCACAAAGATCATGAAGTTCCTTGAAGACTTGAAAATTAAAAGAATCACATATTCTACTTATCATCCGAGCACAAATGGCCAAGAGTCAACGAATAAAGTGATCATATAAAATCTCAAAAAAATATTAGAAAACCAAAGGAAAATGGCCCGAGGAACAACCATGAGTGCTATTGTGGTAGTGAACAATGGCCTAATCGAGCACAAGAGAGAATCCTTTTATCTCTTGTGTACGAAGCAGAAGCCTTGATCCGGGTGGAAGTAGGGGAACCTAATTTGAGATATTTCTAGACAAATTAATAGGTAAACAGAGAATGGAAAGATATTATAATGAAAAATCCAACCTACGTTATATTAAAGTGGGAGACTTGTATATTAGGAATATAACTCAAAACACCTAGGAACTCAATGCAGGGAAGCTAGGTCCAACATGGGATGGCCCCTATCGGTTTCAGTTGTCACAGGGAAAAGGTTTATATGAGTTGTTGATACTCAATTTTTCTTTATGAATTTTATACTCAAAATACTTTCATATTAGCATGCATATACATATACAAGCATCCCTAAATGTTTTGGTATTTTCCCCTAAATTTTAAATATTTTTAAAACAAATTTATGGCCTATTTTGCACTATAAAATCCAATAATTAATCCAGAATTTTTCATTTTGGTGAATAATTTATTTTATTCTCACCTTTACACAAAATTATAATTTACATGATTTTTATATAATTTTATAAGCCCATTTGGTATGTTTTAAACTAAAATTGTACGAAATTACAATTTTAGCCTATTTCTCGATTTAATGGCATTTTTCAATCACAAAATCATTTCTAATATTTTAATTTAATACTTATGCATTGCTTATTAACTCGGTATTTTTAATTTGATTTTAAACACCAATTGCTATTTTTATAAATTCAAAAGGTGGAAAACTGGCTATTTAAATTGTAGCCTCTTTACTTTCAATTTTAGAGTAAATTAAACCCCAATCCCAGCCCAAATTAACCCCTCAATTGCACTGCCTACCTGACCCAGACCCAATCAAATAAATTCGACCAACGCACCCCTTAATCTCGACTATTGATCATTTAGATCAACGGTCCACTTTCCTCCTTCATTAATGAGACCCACAAGCCCCCTAACCCTAGTCATTTCTCTTCAACAGCTTTTCTTGTATCCCCTCGTCTCTCAAAACACTCTCAACAACCCTCTGAAACCCTAGCCCTCTCCGCCGGTCATCTGACCTTATTTCAATGGAAATCATGGCCTCTCAGGCCCTATATAACCTATATCTACCCCCACTCACCCTTATCCTCCTTTTGCATGAGGATTCAAGGTCTGACCTTGAAGACCCCGACTCAGAAGCTCTCCGATTCAACTTCTATGGCCATTCCCGCCTCATCTCCGGAGAGTGTTAGCCCTACGAGTTAATCTCCAACTCAGGACCAGTCCGTTTCAGGCCTTTCTCACTCTCTAGGGCTTTCTCTGAAACCCTAAGCCCTCGAGGTTTTCTTTGTTTATCTCTAAGTCTACTTCATATCCGTGTTAGTTTCTAAGATTTTAAAGTATTTTCAACACCTTTTCCGATTTTTTGCTTTCAAAACTATTCATCTTCTCAAACTTAGGGTTTTTATGATTTCTACGCGTTCGACTGTAATTTCTTGCATTATTTGGGTTTTGCTATAATTCCTAGATGTTTCACTATGATTTCTGCGTATTTTTTCTTTATTGTAACTCCTTTTAGGGTTTCCGAGTAATTTCTTTACTATATTTTTCTTTACTTATATTTCCATGAATGTTCTTGCCAGATATTCTATGCTTTCCTCTTTACCCTTGACTTGGGGAAGAAACCCTAGATTTTGGAGTTTTTTAATCTTGCGTAAGTACGAGTATTTTTGTTTGTTGCCTGTTTGATTTCACAACCCTAAATCTTCTGAGCTCGTCTCATATTTCTGATTCTTGCTAAGCCTTGCAAGACCTTTTGATTTCATCCATGGCTATGTTCTTCTACTCTGATTACATGACTACTCTGTTAATTTCTAGCCTCGCATGTTTAAGTTTGCACTCTCTTTTATAGTCAAACCTTTTCCTCTCTAAACAACCCTAATTTCGGGATTGATTTCTATATGAACTTATTTGAATTGGACTTGTTTTCTGTCTTCATTCATTATCAAGTTCGAATCTTTAACTCCTTGATTTACTATGTGATTAGTTGATTTTACTCTTACCTTATTTACCTAAATCGAGTACTTTAAATTTCCTATTTATTTATCCTGTATTACCCAATGTGTTCCTGATCTTCTTTCCAAAAATAAACTCTGCTCTTTTATTACTTTAGTTCGGCTCCTTAATTAAAGAAAGTCCTTTCCCTTAATTGATTCTGATTTGGTATTGAATTATATTTTTGCCTTACTTACCACCTGTTTTCAAAACTATAAATACTCCAATCTTTTTCCATCAGAAGAACAACTCAGTTCAAAACACATACACTCAAAGTTTCCCTCTCTTTTCTGCTACTTGTGTTACTGCTCTGTCTAGCCAGATGAAAGCCAAGGCTAGACTTGGGGAATCTCTTGTTGTCCTGCTTGTGTTTGCCTCTCTGGATGTTCTCATACTTTGTCATTTGAAATTTTCAACTGGTAGCCAGAGTTCTCAGAGTGCCGACACCAAAGAAGGATGGGAAGGTTAGAGTCTGTGTCGACTACCGGGATCTCAACCGGGCCATTCCTAAGGACGATTTCCCTTTGCCAAATATACACATACTGATTGATAACCGCGCTAAAGATGAGCTCCAGTCATTCGTTGATTGTTTTGCAGGATACCACCAGATGCGGATGGACGAAGAAGATGCAGAGAAAACAACATTCATCACGCCATAGGGAATGTACTGTAATATAATGATGCCGCTCGATTTAAAGAATGCTGGTGCTACCTATATGAGAGCCATGACCACAATCTTTCATGATATGATATACAAAGAGATCGAGGTGTATATGGACGACGTCATCATTAAATCCAGGAAAGTTGTAGATAAAATGGGAGATTTGAGAAACTTCATCAACAGACTGAGGAGATACAACTTGAAACTGAACCCAGCCAAGTGCGCATTCAGGGTCCTAGCTAGAAAGTTATTGGGTTTCATTGTGAGTTGTCGGGGGATAGAGTTAGACTCGTCAAAGGTCAAAGCCATTCAAGAGTTGCCACGGCCAAAGAACAAGAATGATGTAATGAGTTTTCTGGGGAGGCTCAACTATATCAGCCGATTCATAGCTCAGTCCATTGTCATTTGTGAACCCATCCTCAAGATGCTGAAGAAAGATACCGCCACTAAATAGACTGATGATTGTCAAAAAGGACTTCGACAGAATCAAGGAATACTTATCTACGCCACCAGTCCTGGTTCCACCCGAGGCAGGGAGACCTCTTTTGCTCTATCTTGCAGTATTGGATGGAGCATTTGGGTGTATTTTGGGACAACATGATGAAACAGGAAGAAAGGAGCAAGCCATCTACTACCTCAGCAAGAAGTTTACCCCATACGAGGCTCGGTATTCCTTGTTAGAGCGCACTTGTTGTGCTTTAACCTGGGTAGTTCAGAAATTGAGGCACTATTTTTGCGCTTACACCACTCATATCCAAGATGGATCCATTAAAGTATATCTTTTAGAAGCCCATGCCTACCAGCAAGCTCGCCAAGTGGCAAATACTCTTAAGTGAATTTGACATTGTTTATGTTACCTAGAAGGCCGTCAAAGGACAAGCTTTGGCAGATCACCTCGCCGAGAACCCTGTAGATGGAGAATACGAACCCCTAAAGACGTATTTTCGTGACGAAGAGATAGCCTTCATAGGGGAAGACATTGTAGATCCGTATGACAGTTGGATGATGTTTTTCGACGGAGCCCCGAATTTCAAATGAGTTGGTATAAGAGCGGTCTTGATTTCAGAAACCGATCAGCATTACCCAGTATCTGCCAAGCTCAGATTCCCATGCACCAACAACATGGTCGAGTATGAAGCCTGCTTCTTAGGGCTCAAGTTGGCCATTGGCATGAACATTCAGGAATTATTAGTGATCGGAGACTCGGACCTACTCATACATCAGTTTTGAGAAGAATGGGCAACCAAGAATTCCAAGATACTCCCCTATCTACACCATGTACAGGAGTTGGGGAAAAGATTCAGAAAGGCAAAATTCCAGCATGTTCTTAGAACACAGAATGAGTTTTCCGATGGCTTAGCTGCTTTATCGTCTATGATCCAGCGTCCGGATACAAAGTTTATTGATCCCATCTATGTCAAGATTCAGGACCAACAAGCTTATTGTGTTCATGTCGAGGAAGAAGCTGACGGGAAGCCTTGGTACCATGATATCAGAGGATACTTGACAACAGGAGAGTACCTAGAGCTTGCCAACGCTACTCAGAAACGAGCACTTTGGAGATTTTCCAACAAGCTCTTTCATAGTGGAGGAATCCTGTATAGGAGGACTCCTGATTTGGGATTATTAAGATATGTTAAAGAAAAAGAAGCAACCAGATTATTGGAGGAAGTGCACGCAGGGACCTCTGGACCGCATATGAGTGGCTTCGTTGTGGAAAAGAATATACACCGAGCAGGGTCTTTTTGGATGACTATGGAAACATACTGCATTCAGTACATCCGGAAATGCCACCGTCTTCAAATACATGCAGATATGATAAAGGTGCCTCCAAACAAGCTTACTGCAACAAGCTCACCATGGTCGTTCACCTCTTGGGGAATGGATGTCATTGGACCAATCGAACTGGCCGCGTCAAATGGGCACAAATTAATCCTAGTGGAAGTTGATTACTTTACCAAATGGGTTGAAGTTGCGTCATATAAGGCAGTCACCAAGAAAGTAGTAGCAAATTTCGTTCGGGATCGTATGGTTTGTCGGTTCAGGTTTCCAGAATCAATCATCACCGATAATGGTTCTAATCTCAATAGCGACCTGATAAAGGTGATGTGCGAAATGTTCAAGATTAAGCACAAGAACTCTACGACTGACCAACCTCAAATGAATGGAGCTGTAGAAGCGGCCAATAAGAACATAAAGAAGATACTAAGGAAGATGATAAAAAATCACAAACAGTGGAACGAGAAGTTGTCATTCGCCTTACTGGGCTATCGTACCACGGCCCGAACATCAACCGGGGCCACCCCCTACATGTTGGATTATGGAACAGAGACGGTCATCCCTGCTGAGGTAGAAATCCCCTCCTTAAGGTTCGTACAAGAAGCATAATTAGATGATGCAGAATGGGTTAAGAGATGCTACGAGAAGTTAGCCCTCATAGATGGAAAGAGAATGAATGATGTACGTCACGGTCAATTATATAAGAATAGAATGCCCAGAGCCTTCAACAAGAGAGTCAAGCCAAGGAAGTTAGCACCAGGACAGTTGGTATTAAAGAAAATATTTCCGCATCAAGATGAAGCCAAAGGGAAATTATCTCCCAATTGGAAGGGTCCGTATATGGTTCATCGGGTTCTAACGTGAGGAGCCCTTATTCTCGCACAAACGAATGGAGAAGTTTGGCCGAAGCCTATCAAATCAGACGCAGTGAAAAGATACTACATTTGATCATCTGCCTTTTCTTTTGTGATGTAATTTGAACTATGCATGACCCAATTCCCGTTTAAGAGGGGATACGTAGGCAGCCTATGGGTTTGGTCACATTTTAATAAAAATTCTATCTCTCCCCCGGAATTGGAACTAGGCAGAATTTTGAGGAGGACCCTCAAAATTCCAATGTAAGTTTGTCAGTCTTTTCATCAGTACCAACACAGTAAACTGGGGCAAAATTTAGAGGAGGGCCCTCAAAATTCTGGTATTGTTCCGCGTTTAGTCATCCAACACAACTGCCACCAGTGCCCATCCGATAAACTGGAGCAGAACTTTGAGGAGGACCCTCAAAATTCCAGAGCAAGCAAGGTCGCCGCGTTTTGAACCACGTTGCAGTCGTTGGTTCATCCAAAATAAACTCATTTTTTTCCATAATATATGTAATTGCATTATATTTATTAAGTCATGCATAAGCATCATTCTTATCTCCATTGTTTAGCAATGCTACCCTCATGATACACGACGCCAAGAGCTGCATGATACGAACTAAACCCTCCCCCCACAGAGCTCACAATTCTTTTGGATGCAGAAACTCAGGTTATGGATCAAAGCACATTCGCTTTTCAGGATTGAAACCCTCATAGGGTCATTATCCGCACTCCCCAGTAGTCCTAATCTCGCAAACCATCTATCGGCTAAGGAAACTTGCTACCGTTCGTTCTTTTACATTCCCGCATTACATAGGCTATTTCCTGCCTTTCGAGGTTAAGCTCTACCTCCATATTGCATAAGGCCATTATCTGCCTTTTGAGACTAAGCTATGTCTCCATCTTCATTTTTTTGCATAATGCTATTCTTTGCCTTCCGAGGTTAAGATCTACCTCCTTATTGCATAAGGCTATTATCTTTCTTTCGAGACTAAGCTCTATCTCCATCCGCATTTTTGCATAAGGCTATTCTCTGCCTTCCGAGTTTAAGCTCTACCTCCATATCGCATAAGGCTACTATCTGCCTTTTAAGACTAAACTTTGTCTCCATCTGCATTTTTTGCATAAGGCTATTCTGTGCCTTCCGAGGTTAAGCTCTACCTCCCTATTGCATCAGTCTTTTATCTGGCTTTCGATACTAATCCCTGTCTCCATCCACACTTTGCATAAGGCTACTCTCTGCCTTCCGAGGTTAAGCTCTACCTCCATATCGCATGAGGCTCATATCTGCCTTTCGAGACTAAGCATTGTCTCCACCTCGCATGGCTGAAATATTGCCGTTTTATTTTTTGACACGCTGAAATGTCGCCCCACATTTTAAAATCTCATCCAGCTGAAATATCGCCACCCGCTTTTAAATTCTCACTCTGGCTGAAAAATTTCCACCCATTGCATGCATTTGGCTGAAAGATTGCCACCTTCTCATTGGCTGAAAGATCGCCAACTCATTTAAAGGTGTCATACTTCAAAGGCACCATCTGCATAACCCAAGAACATCACTTCATTTTTGTGCTTTTCAGGGCCCAGGACATCATAGTCTGAGGACGTCATCCTAACCATCTGAAGACAAACATTCATGGTCCAATGGGAATTTACATCACATTTAAATTACGCAATATATACACACATCACCCATTTTTTGGTATTCCGGCTGGCTCACGACCGTCTCAGAAGGAGTAATCCCGATCCAGTTCTCCACAGCATGTCCGATTCCAAGCGCCCTCTCAGATCTAGCCATCACGTCTGTTTTTCAAATTCCCATCGGCATATTCTGTCAAGATGAAGCCAAAGGGAAATTCTCTCCGAATTGGCAGGGTCAGTACATGGTTCATCGAGCTCTAAATGGAGGAGCCCTTATTCTCGCACAAATGGACAGAGAAGTTTGGCCGAAGCCTATCAAATCAGACGCAGTGAAAAGATACTACATTTGATCATATGCTTTTTCTTTTGTGATGTAATTTGAACTGTGCCTGACCCGATTCCCGTTTAAGAGGGGATACGTAAGCAGCCTATGGGTTTGGTCACATTTTAATAAAAATTCTATCTTTCCCCCGGGATTAGAACTGGGGCAGAATTTTGAGGAGGACCCTTAAAATTCGAAGTAAGTTTGTCAGTCTTTTCATTAGTACCAACACAGTAAACTGGGGCAGAATTTTGAGGAGGGCCATCAAAATTCTGGGATTGTTCCGCGTTCAGTGATCCAGCACAACCGCCAGTAGTACCCATCCGATAAACTAGGACAGAATTTTGAGGAGGACCCTCAAAATTCCAGAGCAAGCAAGGTCGCCGTCTAGAACCACGTTGCAGTCGTTGGTTCATCCAAAATAAAGTCATTTTTTCCATAATATATGTACTCGCATTATATTTGTTAAGTCATGAATAAGCATCATTCGCATCTCCATTGTTTACAAACGCTACCCTTATGATACACGACGCCAAGAGCTGGAAGATACGAACTAAACCCTCCCCCCACAGAACTCACAATTTTTTTGGATGCAGAAACTCAGGTTATGGATCAAAGCACATTCGCTTTTCAGGATTGAAGCCCTCATAGGGTTATTATCCGCACTCCCCAGCAGTCCTAATCTCGCAAACCATCTATCGGCTAAGGAAACTTGCTACCGTTCGTTCTTTTACATTCCCGCATTACATAAGGCTATTTTCTGCCTTTCGAGGGTAAGCTCTACCTCCATATTGCATAAGGACATTATCTGCCTTTCGAGACTAAGCTATGTCTCCATCTACTTTTTGCATAATGCAATTCTCTGCCTTCCGAGGTTAAGCTCTACCTCGTTATTGCATAAGGCTATTATCTGCCTTTCGAGACTAAGCTCTTTCTCCATCTGCATTTTTGCATAAGGCTACTCTCTGCTTTCCTAGTTTAAGCTCTACCTCCTTATCGCATAAGGCTACTATCTCCCTTTCGAGACTAAACTTTGTCTCTATCTGCATTTTTTGCATAAGGCTATTCTTTACCTTCCGAGGTTAATCTCTACCTCCCTATTGCATAAGGCTTTTATCTGCCTTTCGATACTAAGACCTGTCTCCATCCGCACTTTGCATAAGGCTACTCTCTACCTTCCGAGGTTAAGCTCTACCTCCATATCGCATGAGGCTCATATCTGCCTTCCGAGACTAAGCATTTTCTCCGCATCGCATGGCTGAAATATCGCCGTTTTATTTTTTGACGGGCTGAAATGTCGCCCCACATTTTAAAATCTCATCCGGCTGAAATATCGCCACCCGCTTTTAAATTTTCACTCTGGCTGAAAAATTGCCACCCTTTGCATGCATTTGGCTGAAAGATTGCCACCTTCTCATGGGCTGAAAGATCGCCAACGCATTTAAAGGTGTCATATTTCGAAGGCACCATCCGCATAACCCAAGAACATCATTTCATGGCCTAAAAACCCTTAATTTTGTGCTTTTCAGGGCCCAGGACATCATACTCTGAGGACGTCATCCTAACTATCTGAAGACAAACATTCATGGTCCAATGGGAATTCGCATCACGTTTAAATTACGCAATATATACGCACATCACCCATTTTTAGGTATTTCGGCTGGCTCACGACCGTCTCGGAAGGAGTAATCTCGATCCAGTTCTCCACAGCATGTCCGGTTCCAAGCACCCTCTCAGATCTAGCCATCACGTCCGTTTTTCAAATTCCCATCGGCATATTCTGTCAAAGGTTCCTGAACTATATATGGCATGATTTCTGTAAAACCAGGGATATGTAGGTAGCTCAAAAGCCAAAGCGCGGTCAAATTCCTTTCAAAATCGCCGTCTCCGGTCAAAATTGGCCATCTTATCTTTACCCAACAACACTTTCATCCTCCTCGAGTAAAGAGGGACAGCTGTTGATACCCAATTTTTCCCTATGAGTTATTATACTCTAAATAATTTTGAATTAGCATGCATTTACATATACAAGCATCTCCAAAGGTTTTGGTATTTTCCCCAAATTTTAAAGATTTTTAAAGCCAATTTATGGCCTATTTTGCATTATAAAATCCAATAGTTATTCCCAAAATTTTTCATTTTGGTGAATAATTTATTTTTTTCTCACATTTATGCAAAATTATAATTTACATGATTTTTTATATAATTTTATAAGCGCATTTGGTATTTTTAAACTAAAATTGCATGAAAGTATGATTTTAGCCGATTTCTCGATTTAATGGCATTTTTTATCACAAAATCATTTCTAATATTTTCAATTAATACCTATGCATTACTTATTAACTCAGTATTTTTAATTTTGTTTTAAACACCATTTGGTATTTTTATAAATTCAAAATGGGAAAAATTGGCTATTTAAATTGTAGCCTCTTTTTTTTCAATTTTAGCCTAAACTAAACCCCAATCCCCAGCCCAAATTAACCCCTCAATTGAACTGCCTACCCGACCCAGACCCAATCAAATAAATCCGAATCACACACCCCTTAATCTCGACTGCTGATCATTTAGATCAATGGTCCATGTTCCCCATTCCTTAATTAAGCCCACAAGCCCCCTAATCCAAGTCATTTCTCTTCAGCAGACACCCTTGTATCCCCTCGTCTCTCAAAACACTCTCAACTACCCTCTGAAGCCCTAGCCCTCTTCGCCAGTCTCTGACCTTATTTCACCGGAAATCATGGCCTCTCAAGCCCTGTATAACCTATATCTACCCCCACTAACCCTTATACTCCTTTTGCATGAGGATTCAAGGTATGACCTTGAAGACCCCGGCTCAGAAGCTCTCCGATTCAATTTCTCTAGCCATTTTCGCTAATCTCCGGTGAGTGTTAGCCCTACGAGTTCATCTCCGACTTAGGACCAGTCCGCTTCATGCCTTTCTTACTCTCTACGTTTTTCTCTGAAACCCTAAGCCCTCGAGGTTTTCTTTGTTTCTCTCTATGATCTACTTCATATCCGTGTTATTTTCTAAGATTTTAAAGTATTTTTCACCTCTTTTCGATTTTTTGCTTTCAAAACTGTTCATCTTCTCAAACTTAGGGTTTTTATGACTTCTTCGTGTTCGACCGTGATTTCTTGCATTTTTGGGTTTTGTTGTAATTCCTAGATGTTTCACTATGATTTCTGCATATTGTTTCTTTATTGTAACTCCTCCGAGGGTTTCCAAGTAATTTCTTTACTATATTTTTCTTTACTTAGATTTTCGTGAGTGTTCTTGCCAGATATTCTATGCTTTCCTCTTTACCCTTGACTTGTGGAAGAAACCCTAGATTTTGGAGATTTTTAATCTTGCTTAAGTACGAGTATTTTGTTTGTTTACTGTTTGATTTCACAATCCTAAATCTTCTAAGCTCGTCTCATATTTCTGATTCTTGCCAAGCCTTACAAGACCTTTAGATTTTATACATGGCTATATTCTTCTACTTTGATTGTATGACTATTCTGTTAATTTCTAGCCTCGCATGTATAAGTTTACACTCTCTTTTATAGTCAAGCTTTTTCCTCTCTAAACAACCCTAATTTTTGGATTGATTTCTATCTAAACTTGTTTGATTCACTCCTTTTTTTGATTTGGACTTATTTTCTGGCTTCATTTATTATCAAGTTCGAATATTTAACAGCTTGATTTACTATGTGATTACTTGATTTTACTCTTACCTTAATTACCTAAACCGAGTACTTTAAATTTCCTATGTATTTACCCTGTATTACCCAATGTGTTCCTGATCTTCTTTTCTTAAATAAACTCTGCTCTTTTATTACTTTAGTTCGACTCCTTATTTCAAGAAAGTCCTTTCCCCTAATTAATTCTGTTTTGGTATTGAATTATATTTTTGCCTTACTTACCACCTATTTTCAAAACTACAAATACCCCAATCTTTTTCCTTCAGAAGAACAGCTGAGTTCAATACACATACACTCAAAGTTTCCCTCTCTTTTCTGCTACTTGTGTTACTGCTATGTCTAGCCGGCTGAAAGCCAATGCTAGATTTTGGGAATCACTTGCTGTCCTGCTTGTGTTTGCTTCTCTAGCAGTTCTCTTACTTTGTCATTTGAAATTTGTAACTGTTTACTGCTTCCTTCTACATGACCTCTCAACTACATGTTTTTCTGGTACTAAATGACTACACCTTAGTCTGTCATGCCTCATGCTCCTGCATCTTTTATGTTCTACTATGCTTTTCATGAATACTTTCATGTGATCCCCTTCCCTTTAACCTCTTTGTGTGTGAGTACTGTCCAAAGTTGAGGTATCATTTCATTGCTATACTTGACTTAAGATCAGGTTCTTTTGAAACTTCACTCAAATCAATCCCTTTCCCTTTAATCCCCATGTATGTGAGTATGTTTTAAGTTAAGATAGCAGCCTATTGCTATCTTTGACTTAGGACCAGGTTCTTTTGAACCTTTACTCAATCAGTCTCCTTCCCATAATCCCTTTTTATGTGTTGAGCCTTGACTAGGGTTTGGTAGTGTCCTAATCACCACGCAGACCCCTGTCTGACTTCTGAAAGTCTGCTATTTTATTTTCTTGAATCAAGTAAAGGATTAGGGGTGTGCCAGTCCAACCCATGACTGGGTATGACCATCCTTTGCTTTGGTCTGCTCTAATCCCCTCACTTTACACTTGTTCTTAGTTCCTTAAGTCCTACCCCCTATGGTAAGCCATGCCTAGGGATCCTAGAGTTCCCTCTTAACATGGATGCCTAAGGGTTGGTAATTCCACACATTGTACTACTCTAATATATCTTTAGGGTGTAACCATTGCCTGGGATTCCTGAAAGCCTTTGGAACTTTGAAACACTATAAGAGAGGGCCTTGGAAACTGGAATATGGATTTGGTAAAGCACATGTTATTGGGTATTAAGATTGAATTAGGCTTCTCGGATCTAGCTGTGTGCTATAATGTATTTTTGTTCACTTTCTTTTGGTTCTGTAACAATCTTTGTAAAAGAATTTGGGAATATAGTGAGAAGGGTGTGGGAGGGGTTTACGTTTATTTGCATAAGTCAATGGGTAGAAATCATGCCTATAGGACTTTAATATTGCAAATCACTTAGAAATCATGCCTATAGGAGTTTAATATTTCAAATCACTTAGAAATCACGCCTATATGATTTTTACATTGCAAATCACTTAAAAATCATGCCTATTGGACTTTAATATTGCATACCATTCAGAAATCATGCATATAGGATTTTGCATTGCAAGCACAATAGAGATCATACATCGAGGAAATGCATAAAAACTCTAGGCAAGCAGTAGGCCCCCTAACGTTCTAATAGCAACAATAAATCAAGATGTAGAGATCATGCCTATAGGAGTTCAAAATCGACTAATATGAGTGATAATCTGTCAAACACTTTCAGCAAAAAACTTGTTCAAACATGTCTGCTTTTGAAACCTGGTCAAGTCTGTCTTTTTTACACTGTTTTAAATCTATTGAGTCTTTTTAAATTTCAAACTTGCATCTTTATTATGAAACCTACTCTTTGGTCATCTGCCTAAATCTTTACTTCAATACTTTTTCGAAAAACGTCTCTTTATGATTTTACTTAAGTAGTTCGGCTATTTTGCAAGGCATCTCTGAACTTCTGCAAAATTCAATCTCCTGATTCCAAATGCTTCTGTACAGAATTAGCGCTTTCTGAATTACTAGTTTTTAAAAATACCTTAAGTTCTGACAAACTGGATCCGGGTTGTCTAATGCGGACTTATTATCCAACTCTATATTTTAAACTAATCTGTCCACTTTCATTATAATCTTAAGACCAAATCAGTACTTGCAAGTCATCCTAAACTAATTGCTACTGTGATTTACGGGGTCTTTTATGATCCTTTGAATGTCTGATTTGTATACCACTACGTGTTATTTGTTTTGATTGAAGCCTTATCATTGTGTCCTTTTAAGCTCCATATATGTGTATCCCTTTTCCCCTTTTTAGGATTAAAAGTCCAAATACCGCATGACTGATAGGTCGGGACGGGTACTAGCATGCAATAAGTAAATGAAACTAATCGCGCTTAAATACCTTAACGGGGTGGGAAGGGTTGAATATGGAGATGATGACGATGCGCTAATATCATAACGTGACCCCTCTTTGGGAACATGTTCGGGATATTGCATCGAATGATCCCTATTATATTTAAACCTAGGACCCTCCTTCTTTACTTTTCCTTTATTTAAATATTTTCTTTAAACTAAAACTCTCTTTTACTTGTACCTTTCTTCTTTCCAAATTGTAAACTTGCTTGTATTTCTTATTTGCAAACTTTGCTTGTCTACTTATACTCTTCTTAAATTCACAACTAAGCAAGGTCGGGAACCACACTAGTGGATCTTGAGGGGTGCCTAACACATTGCCCTCAAGATAATCTCAAGCCCTTACCCAAACTCTGGGTTTCCTTCAAATCCTTCTTCTTTTCTCAGAAAGTGTTCTAATGCACAATAATCATTATGTGGCAAATCTTCAAACTCAATAGCCCAAATTCCCCCAAAAGGGGATAAAAGTGTCATTCCACCCATAATGTCGTAAACCTGATTTCTTTCCCTGAAGAGAAAAAGGGGGCTTCGACATGAGTTACAGAATCAAGATAGAGAAAATTTTCCAAGCAACTGGAATGTTGAACATCTCAAGAGATATTATTGCCGATGAACGCCGCCTTTACCAAAAGTATGTGTTGTATTCTTTTTCCCTACATCTAGTTTTTGTTCAATTTTTTTTAACAAGGCAGTAATAGGAAGCATACTGTAAAGAAGGTTTCAACAACAGAAATAAGACCTTTTAATAGAAAGGCACACAAATGAAGAACTACACAAAAATGGTTAGGTAATTTTTGGCTCAATAGAAAATTCCTACCATTAAGTTAAGTTAGCTATCAAGCAAAGGTTACATGATTGTTCACAAGTGCAACCACTAAGGGATTGTTACATATTCTTGGTCTCGATATCATAAATTCCCAAGGGAAAGTGAAGTTTGTTATCAGATTGAATATTATCTACCAATTCATTAATGGTGTCCTCGAAGGTGCAAAACTTATAGTGTTCAAATTCGCATTCTTCGTATTTGAACACTAGGGGGTGTGACGACCCGACCAGTCCTCTCATGAGTTATCACTCCATTTCCCCCATTTATGCTTCTTTATGCTTCGTTATCTGTGTCTTATATGGTCGAGTTGATTGGTTTATGTTTGGAGTGAAATTGATAAGAAATGAGATACTTAGTCTCTTTTAAGAAGGGCTCGAATTTGAGTTTTGATGGTTTGTATGGCTTCGGGAGGTGATTTATGATTTAAGAAGGTGATCAGAAGTAGTTTTGGAGGTCCGGTGTAGAATTAGGCTTGAATTGGCGAAGTTAGTATTTTGGCGATTTTTGGTTGATAGTTGAGATTTTGATCTAGGAGTCAGAATGGAATTTCAAGAGTTACTGTAGCTTCAGTATTTTATTTGGGATTTGTGTGCAAAATTTGAGTTCATTCAGACGTTATTTGATTAGTGTTTTGATCAAAAGCGTGCTTCGAAAGTTTTTAGGAACTTAGGCTTGAAATTGATGTGAATTGATGGATTTGGAATTGTTTGAGGTGTTTTGATGATTGGAACAAGTTTTAATGAGGTTTTACGATATTGGTGCTTTTGATTGAGGTCCTGGGGGCCTCGGGGTGATTTCAAAAGGCTACCGGGAAGTTTTTTGACTTGGAAGACTGTAGAAAATTTCTGATCAGGTGTTGCAGGTTTTAAGCCTTCGAGATCTCGTAAGGTCCATCGCGATCGTTTAGAAGAAATGTGAGACGCCAGAATTTAGACCTTTACATTCGCATAAGGTGTCTCGCGTTCACGGAAGGTGAGGTGTCTGTGCTTCGCGTTCGCATGGGAAGGCCCGCGTGCGCGTATAACGAATATGGTCCCAGGGCACATGCTCATTGCGTTCGCGTATGTGGGGTTGTGTTCATGTTACTCTGGGAAATTAAAGCATTGCATTTGCAGAAAAATTATCGTGTTCGCATAGTGTTATTTTGAGAAGCCGGAATTTAGTGCTTCGCAATCGCGAGACCTTGGTTGTGATCTCGATGAAGGAAATTCAGAACTGGGCAGTGAGTTTATAAAACATTTCATCAGCGATTTTGAGCCATTATTCCGCCATAGCTGAGTATTTAGAGAGCTCTTTGAGGGAAATCGAAGAGATATTCATGGAGAATTGATTGGAGGTAAGATTCATGAACCTAAAACGTGATTCTTTTGTGAACTTAACCTAGCAATTCATGGAACTTGAGCAAAAATGGAAGAACTAGGGCTTGAGATTTTGATATTTTAAATTGGTATTTGAAAGACCATTTGAGGTCGGATTTGAGAACTTTTGATATGTATGAACTCATGGAAGGATAAGGAACCCGTTGATGTGAAAATTTTTATGTTTTGAGAAGTAGGCCCTGGGCTCGGGTTTTTGGCAATTTTGGGATTTTTGATATTTTTCGATTGTTTTCACTTGGGTTTTGTTCCCTCAGCATATTGTGACATATTCATTCTAATTTTGGATACATTCGATGAACGTGGAGGCCGATACGTAGGGAAAAGGTGTCACGACTAGAGTTGTAGCCAGTTCGAGGTGAGTAATGATTGTAAATGATGTTATGAGGGTATGAAACCCCGGATTCGCACACGCGCTGTATGATGAGTGTGGGGTCTATTACTACTGGGGATTGTGACCTGGTCCATCTCGACTGATGATTTTACCATGTTTTGGCTGAGACTTATTTATTATTATTATGATTTGGGCTAGTTGCCATGACTGGGGCCTTGTGCCGACCTGTAGAACCCTTAGGGGGCATTTTGACTTTTTTTTTCTTCACTCTACTTGTTAAAATCATATCCTAAGTCCTGTTTCTATCTGTTTTAAACGATTTTAGCCGGTTTTATCATTCTAATTCTAAATGAGAGGAATATGTGGGCTGAGATCCCTATCGTCTATTATTGTGCCAGAGAGGCTATGAGTATAATGACTGAGAGGGGTTGAGAATCCAACAGTGAGGATGTTATATATGTTATGGATCAGGTTGCACGCCGCATCAATATTTATGTGGATCGGGCTGCGCGCCGCAGCAATATAGCGCTTGGGCTGTAGGATCCCCTCTGGAGTCTGCACACCCACAGTGAGTGCAGTCGACTATTTATATGGATTGGGCTGTGCGCCACAACGATGTACGGATTGGGTTGCATGCCGCATTGGTTATTTTGGTTTATGTCATTCTCAGAGATATATAGTCGAGATATAAGAGTAAGTACTAAGTAATTAATACAGTGCCCGAGGAGCAGATTTCTACTTGTCATTTATATGATAAACTACCTGTTTAACTTGGATTAAAGAGATTTCATTTGACTTCTTCACTGGTTTACGGCTTTTAAGTGGTTTTACTGCTTTGACAGAGTATTGTGGTGTGCTTTTACGTGTTTTCATACTGCCAGCCATTATTTATGATTATTTCTCACTGGGTTGGAGCACTTACATTAATCCCTGCACCTTGTGTACAGATCCAGGTGTTCCCGAGGCGTTGTGATTGCTTTCGTGCTGTTCAGTATTAACCGGAGTCATCGAGGTAGCTGCATGGCATCCGCATACCCGATTTCTCCTTCTATCTTGTTATTTATTTTTCCGCATTCCTAGACTATTTCTGTATTAGGTTCTTCAGACTTGTAATAGAGGCTCTTAACTTGTGACACCGGATCGGTGGGCGATATAGTGATATTATCTCGATTTCCGCATATTTAATTACCGTTTTCATACTTTTACTATGCTAAATTGGTATTTATATTCTATTAACTGGTAATGAATCTTTAAAGAAATGGGTTGAGGTTGATAGTTGGTCAGGGTTACCTAGCAAAGTGTTGGGCGCCATCACAACCGGGGTTGGGGTCGTGACAGGGGGATGATATGAGGATATTCACGTATACCGGAAGCATAGTTGTATCATCAGGAAGGGGGACTGCGCGGCCATCCCTGAAGAAAAAATTGTACAAATTAGCCATAAGAAATGGCAATGTCTTTTTATCATAACGAATTCTTATGTACTTTTTGAAACTGGAAGAATAATGTAAAGTCATTTTATTTCTATCTTGTTTCTTATTAGAAGGATGATTTGATTTTGTTATTTGAAAGTTAACAAGTACTTCAAATGCTAGGAGACTCCCTCTTCAAGAACACCGTAAATATAATAGGGCCATCTCTTATAAAATCCCTCACAGTAAAGGGTTGATTTTTGAAGAACTTGTGTCCGAAATCCAAATGCCTTCAGGAGAAAATACACCCAAAACCTTGCAAGAAAGAACACAAAGATTAAAACTAGCATAAATGTTCAAACAAAAGAATGCAAAAAGACTCATGCTATACTTGAGAAAAACATGTTTTGGCCTGTCGCCTGCTTAATGTCTTGATCCTCATCATTTTGGCCTTCAACATCTTCGCCCTCCGGTTCATCTTCAATTCCCTAGGATTCGAAACTGTAACCAGAAGAACATGAAGACTCATGCCCTACCGGGAGACCCCTTTTAGCAAGTGACTCAAGCTCACGGGCTCTAGCAATTTAAGCATCAAAGTCAATGACACCAGCTTTAGCCTCTTCCAAGTGTTTTCTCCTCATGTTGTACATGACATATGTTTTTTCTATAATGAGGGAAGTCGTTTAGAGCTTGAGTTCTTCTTTATGTTGGTTAACCTCGGCATACCATTTTTTCCGGATAGACCTAACGGACTTGTGGCTAATGTCGAGTTCGCGGACATTATAGCTAAAAATTCTAGTATGCTCAATGGTCTTCTTATACTTCTCCTCCAATTGGTCATATTTCACCTCGACATCAGCAGGTTCTTCAGTTTTGGAGTTCAAGGCTACCTCTAAAATTTGTCAATCGTTTAGCGGAGGCAGCCTTGCGATCAGATGCAGCAAGAAAGATACTATGGACTTCAAGCCATTTGGCCCTATCCTCTTCAGATTGAACCCTCAGCGGGGTGATATCTTTTATAAGGGTCTCTATTTCTAGCTCACTCTACTTCAAATGAGCCTCCAACACACCAACCAAAATAGCTTTGACTATTAGTTTTGAGAGAGGAGCAGCAATTTGGTCCCACCCGACCAAAAGTTGATCTTGTCCGGAGGTAAGTTCTTTTTTTCCTGAATCCACAAGGAAATTGGCATACCAAACAAGAAAGGCAAATGTCAAGATATTACTAAGTCAAAGACAAAAGAAATGACAAAGGAAATAAAGAGTCTACCGCTGCGGTATTATGCCTAGCATTGTTCAACAAGCACTTTCCTGAGAGAGCATGTATCTTTTCCCAATATTTTTCTGAAGCCAAAGGCTTCAGATAGTTAGCAAGTTCCACCTGCTGGGATAGGAAACTACATCTGGTAGAGACTGAGAGTGTAATGTTCCTCCTCCATTAAGGATCTTCTAAGGGGCTAGCATAATTTTTCCCTAAATTCCCATGAGATGGGGACTGGGGGAGAGAAACACCCTCTTCTCGAGTAGATGCGGTCGGTGGCGATGATGTAGAAGTTTCAAGTAGAAGAGTTTGTGAAAAACGAGATGAAGCTGATGGCATTGAAAGGTGAAAAGTAGTTGCGGCAAATGTAGTGTTGGTTGTTAGTTTCTTGTCAACCGAAGGAGGCAGGGACCCGGTATTCAGCCCCAACAATACCGAGCATAGTGACTGGGATCCAAGAAAAGGAGTTGGCCTTGTCCAGCATCTCAAACTCCCCGTAGAGCATCGAGGCATCATCCTCGATTGGCGTAACTAACTCAAAAGATTGAGCAATTTGGAGAGTTGAGGAAGGTCGTCATCTTCTATGTAGAGAAGCCCCCTCATTGCTGGCTTCTCCAGCATCGTCAATCATCGTGGTATTTGTGGCTGGCGAGGGCGTAGGGATCGTCACCACAACATTTGGAGACGACTCGGGGGTTTCTTGTTCTTTCTCCTGGCCATGGAGGAACACTTTCTATTTGGTTTCTTGTAAGCGAATGGGGACTCTGAGAAGAAGCACTCACTCCGAAATTAGGCCTTGAGACGCCTGTTTATGAAAAAGCCTTATGTAGTAGCCTCACTGTATCGGCATGATCAACCAAAATATCCTCTTTGGGAATGACAACTGAGCCCCGGGGTAGATCTATATTCAACAAGAGAAAAGAATCAGATAACTTCCTTATGAAAAAGGTAAAGATAAGATGAGTTTAACTTACCATGATTAATGGTCTTCCACCCGTATTTTAGGGATAAATCTTTCCACGTGCATGCTTCGAGTGTGGTAACGTCCAACATTTTCTGAACCCAATGGTTCAATACCTCAACCTTAGGAGGAACCCATCGAGTCGCTGAGACAGATAAATGAAGAAAAATCAATAATGATGAACAATGGTCTTTAACAGAAAAAGTAGCAAATAGTGTACATACGACTGCAGTTCCACAATTTCGAGAAAGACGGAGCTAGGGCCGGGATGATGTCACTTCTGGTGACTGAAACAAACAGTTCTATCCATCCATGATTATTATCATCATCCATGCTGGATAGTAGTGCATGGTGGCCTCACTTGCTAAATTTAATCATTCCCAGACAGAAGATCTTGGGGGAATAAAGGTTAATAACATGAGCTACTGATAGCTCCTCCCCGTTCCTTGGAACAGGCGCCAGAGACATGCAATCTTCCTCCACACGGAGGGAATCACTTGTTACAAACATACCTGGTAGCGGAGGCAAAACTCCACTCAGAGAAAATGTCCCAAAAGTGAAGGGATACGTATAGAAGTACATAAAAATTCTAGCAGTTTCAATCTTCCTTCACAGCTGGAATCTTCCTTCTTGGGTAAGGTTATTCGCTCTGCCAGATCAAGAGGAATAATGGATAAACTCTAGCAGTGACAATCTTCCTTCATAGTAGAAATACTAGAAAGATGGACGGAAGAAGGATATCTGTCAACGACCCATATACGAGGATTAGGAGAAGAAAATTTCTCTTCGAAGTCTTTAGTTGCGACAAGACTTATTGGGATGATGGTGCTCATTGCCGGAGGAATAGATTCATCGACTTTGCTTTTGTTCTTTGAGGAACTAAGGTTTATTAAAAAAGAATCCATTTTATGTTAGAGAAGAAGGAATTTTTTTTTCTTATGAAGAGTAATAAAGAAAAGTTGAAGAACAGTGTACAAGTTGAATGAAGAGAGCTGGGAGAGTTTGGAGAATTATGTGGTGTGAATAAATGAGGTTGATGCATATAAATAACGTTTTAGGCAACTAAACTCGTGGCCATGATTACCTCGATAGCCGGCAAATGTTATGCTGAATTGTGGGATGACATGTGTTCGGGGTATTAAAATTGGAGAGACGTGCGTCTAATTAACCGTCAAAAAATATTCAGAGGAAGCCAGTGAAATTCCCACCAAAAAGAATATTTCTACCAACTTCCCTGTGACAAAATGATATGTCATCGGAAAGCAAGAGGACTATCTGCATAGGATAAAATATGTTATATTAAGTGATCGCACAAGGGAGTGACATGTGGAATCGAAGGTAGAGGATAGCTAAAACCGAAGGCAACTATTCCGTCTGTTATCGAAAATAATAGTGCTCATAAAAATAAAATAAATGTCGGCCGCCCGATAACATTTAATGAAGAATATTATACAGTATTTAGTACACTGTCCTTCAACCAAAATGTGGTTCTTTTGGACTAAAAGTATAAAAATATGTTAAAAGAAACATAGTGACTAAACTATATATAGCGTCTTTTTATAAGACGCTATACCCTAACAGTCGTTTGACTAGTTATGTATAGCGTTTTTTAATATACTCTATATTTGAACTAAAAAAAGCGAGAAACTATAGCGTCTTTTGTTAAGACGTTTTATATACATATATATAATTGTGATAATCCGTCTCATCGTCTCGTGAGTAACTACCCTGTCCTTCCCATTTTTTTGCTTCCATATGTTTCATTACCAGTATTGGGTGCGTTAGAATTTAATTAGAGTGATTTTATTAGGAAATCAGACACTTAGTCTCTTTTAAGAAGACTTAAGTTGGAAAAGTCAATCGGATATTGACTTATATTTTAGAGAGTTTGAAATGCAAATTTTATGATTTGCATAGCTTCGTTAGGTGATTTGGGACTTAGTAGTGTGTCTCGAAATATTTTGTGATGACCGGTGTAGAATTAAGCTTGACTCGGCTAAGTTAGTATTTTGGCGAATTCCGGTTTATAGGTGAGATTTTGATCCAAGGATCGGAATGGAATTCTGAGAGTTGTTGTAGCTTTGTTATGTCATTTTAGACTTGTATGCAAAATTTGAGATCATTCAGACTAGTTTTTACGTGTTTCAGCATCGGGTGTGAAAATTAGAAGTTTCAAATGTTCATAAGCTTGAATTTGAGGTGAATTTAGTATTTTTGCATTGTTTTTGGTGATTCGAAGGAACAACTAAGTTTGTGTCATATTATGGGACTTGTTAGTATACTTTGTTGGGATCCCATGAGGCTCGGATAAATTTTGAAAGAGTTTTTGGAAGATTGTTACCTTTTTGAGCATAAACGTAATGATCTAAAGGTTTATTTTTAGTTCTAGAGATCCAAATTTGATTCCGAGACTTTCAAATTTTGATAATGAATTATAGGACTGATCTGAAAATTTTGGTCTAATTTCATCAAGTCATGATTGTGTTTTTCACGCGAAACATAAGTAATTATTTAACGAGCGAAATGGATATCGCACTGGGCAAATAGGCTCCGAATTGAGTTTCGATTGAAGGGTTGTGTTCCTATTATGATTTGTATTTCATAGGAATAAGAATCGTCTAATTCTGAGTTCGTATGAAGGATCTAGAGCCTTTTTAGTGAAATCAAAGAATGCTGGTACATCAAGTCTGGTGTGGCACTTTTAGCGACTAGATTAGCACCTTTAGCGACCCAATTAGGGTCTTTAGCGACCAGATTTGCTTATTAAAAGCTGCTGCATTTCTGCTCGTTTTTTCTTACCTATTTTCTTGCAAAATAACACGGCTTGGGGCGATATTTGAGCAAGAAATTATAGGAAATCTTGAGGTAAGTCACTTGTGATTATTACTACTCCATAATATTGAATTATCATTGAATAATCCGACTAGATTACATATTTTTGAGGTTTAAATTGGGGATTTTGGACCTAGAGATTTGAAAATAGGATTTGAAGATTTAAGGGGTCATTTGATCTCCGATTTTGGTAAATTTTATATGTACAGACACGTGGCGAGACGGGGAATCCGGTGATGTGACATTCATAATTTTTTAAGAAGTGAGCCCGAGGCTCAGGTTTTGACAACTTCATGATTTTTAGTACTTTTCGAGTATTTTTAATTGGGTTATGTTTCTTTAGCCTGCATTTATGTATCCATTGTGGTTTTGACTAGATTCGACGCGCAGGAGGTAGATTCAAGAGGAAAGGGCATGCAGACCAGTCTACGACCGGTTAGAGGTGAGTAGTTGGTATAGATGATGGCCTGAGGGTTTGAAACCCCAGTTTATCACATTATGATGCTATATTGAGCCGTCGATCGCACCCCATGGCAGGTGCGGGATCGTATATGATTGGGGATTATGTCTCGGTCCATCCTAAGTGCTAACTATAATATTTTTGCGGCTGATACGCACATTGTATTGTTGAAAATTGGGTTTATTGCCATGTTTGGGGCCTTGTGCCGATTTGTAGCATCCGTCTAGGATAGATATTTATTGCGATAGCTAGATTTGCATAATCATAGATCTCACTCTTGTTTTTAATCACGGTTTCGAAATGCTTAGTCATATTTCCTAAAGTTAGGTAATTATATTATATTTTTCCTAATAATTAGAAACCGAGAAGTATAAGTTGAATCGATTGTGTGACTCATATACATAATGTGGAGCGAGTATGGTCGGGTTGCACGATGCAGTGAATATATGATGATATTGTACTTGGGCTGTAGGAGCCCCTCCGGAGTCTGTCCACACCCCCAGTGAGCGCGGGTACCCAATTGGAGCGGAATGCACGCCGCATCGGTCATGTACACTGCATTGCATTCATACATTTATACTTGTCTGATATTGATCTGCTGTTGTTTCTTTGTTAAGTGTGTTAGACTGTTAGTTTTAGCTTTACATTGTGGCATTTCGGGGATTTTTATCTTCAGACCATTTATATACTTATTTTTCACTGAGCTGGTAGTACTCACCCCGACTCCCTGCACCTCGGGTGCAATTGCAGGTATTGCTTCCCGAAAGCGGGTTATTAGCGGATTTAAGGTACTATCGTAGCTGAGTAAGGTGACCGTCAGCGTTCGCGGCATAGGACTTCGTCTCTTTGAACTTCAGTTTGTACTTTATATCTATTATTGGTTCAGTAATGCTATTTAGTCTTCTTTATATGCTCGTGACTTGTGACACCCCGTTCGGGTTTTATTGGGATAAAATCAATAGTTTTAATGCCATTATGTTATACTTTCTATTTATTTTCGTTTAGTAACTGTTAAAGAGAAGATTCGGGGTTAGTTGACTGGCCTTGTCTTCACGAGAGGAGTCATCACGATCGGGTATGGAAATTGGGTCGTGACAATAATATAGACCGTCTTCTTCCTCCCCCAAAATAGAATCATCGAACCCCTCCCCCCTTCCCCCCCCCCCCCCCCAGAAATTAAAAAATCAAAACAGTTCCCCCTCCATTTTTGATAAAAAAAACTTGAGTGGAGCTCACCCGTCTCACAAAAAGTAAATATTCTCGGTCCCACGTGCTAGCTAAGGCGTTATCTCAGATATTGTTGCTTGTTTCGGATCCAAATCACAAATTTTTTACTTTCTATAAATCTAAAATCGAGGTATTCCAACTTAGTTTTTGTTAAAACTTGTATAAAAATGCATATTGGTTATTTTTTATGTGCTCTATGTTATTTTGTGATTTTTTTGCGATTTAACTAATTTGTTGTTTTTTTTTATCCGGACTATAATATTAGTGTGCTAAAACAATTCGTAAAATAGAGAAATTATTATTAGTTATTAAAAAAATATTGATTAGTTACTTTTTACTGTGGTATATGTATTTTTGTGATTGTTTTGTGAATAAATTGATTTTTTATTTTTATCTGATTTAGATTATTTATTTTCAAAAAGACTAATAAACTAGATAAATTGTCACGTTAGTTCCCTGTGGTGGTATCTTGTGGCCTAATATAGTGCTTGTATTTGTAATGTAGTGACCTTTTAGCGTAGTAAAACGTAGTTCCTTTTAGCGTAGTATCCACGTAGTTATAGAAATTAATCATTTAAGTATCTCTTATTCCCAAAAATACATCAAAAAACAGATAGTTCAAACACAAACTATTTTCAATTATAGTCAACAAACGTAAAAACATAAGAATTCAGGATACATTGGTGCTACTGGGCCTCAAATATTGTGTCCGAAACCAAAATATGAATATTTACTAATTAAATCTTGTATAATTATGAAAATTTATTATTTAATTTTAGTATAGTAAAAAATAAATCAGTAAAAAAAAATAATAATAAAACTAATATATACAATAATAAAACTAACATATACAATAATAAACTATGATATAAAATAATAGACCTGTTGAGTGAGAAATCGAAAAAAATAAATTCATCATCAACATAAGAATTAAGGATACAGTTGTGCTACTGGGTCTCAAATTTTATGTCCAAAACCAAAACATGAATATTTAATAATTAAATTCTGTATAGTTATGAAAATTAATTATTTTATTTTATTATAGTAAATATAAGTGAATAACTAACAAACATATAAAATAGTAAACTAACATATGAAATAACAAAATTAATATATAAAATAATAAAACTAACATAAAAAATATAAAATTATAATATTGAAAATGTATTAACCTAATTAACAATATAGTAAAAATATCGAATAAAATTTGATATCCAAGGTATTGCAATATATTTAAGCAATGGAAAAGAAAAATAATGTAAATAATTTTGTTCAATTTACAGTATTCATTATGCTGGTTCCGCCTTTGCATCCGGACTTGCCTCCCTAGAGCTACAATTGCTACAAGTCAAGAACATGTCTTCCTACATATGGGAGGGGTAATTATTGGCATAGACTTTATGTTCTAGGAGGGTAGAAGATATGTTAGACTTTCTTAAGACCCACCAGCTCTATCCCTGTATAGTCAGATGGCTGCAGTATAGGGGTTTCAATAGGATCGTTTAGATCGGTCGGTTCCAGCTTGATTGGTCATTAATCATGGCTTTGGTAGAGCGGTGGAAACCAGACCCGCACACATTCCATTTTCCCATTGGCAAGGCTACCACCATGCTGTAGGACGTGGAGGTTCTGTATGGGCTGTCGGTTGATGGATTTCCTACTTCTTTGCCGCATGCGATTAGAGGTTATAAGGGAGATCAGTAATTGGGAGACATTGCAGCAGCTCACCAGTTTCCGGCCACAGGATGATGGTGCATTGTCTGCGGCTAGTTGTCTTGCTTTGACTCCCGTCCGGCTGCATTTGTAGGCCATGCATGCTGACATTACTCGTGATACTCTAGATGTTCATGTTAATTAGTGCACGAGGGTGTTGCTGATGCTTATGTTTGTAGGCATATTCTTCCCAAACACTTTGGGAAAATATTTCTTCATCATATTGAGCGGCAAGATAATTTACATCAATACAGCTAGGGTGTTGCTGTTCTTGGTTACATGTACATGCAAATGTGTCGGGCATGCATGGACACCCAGCGAGACATTGCATGATTTATGCCGTTGCTGTAGGTGAAAACTTAGTCGAGTACTCTCTTCATTATGACATATATCATACAAATATACCTTAAGTTTTACGTCCAAATTATATATTAGGTTTGGGTATGGGAGCGGTTCCTACAGTTTCAACTACCTATACAACCCATAGTTCAGGATGCACCACCTCTACCGTTTCTCCCTTTAGATAGGAGGTGGGTTGATAGGCGGGGATACGAATGCGAGTACGGGGTTCAACATAATCTCCCATATTTAAGGGATTTGTTGGATTTGCTGGAGGTCGCTCAGGTAATTCTATTCTTAAGTTTAATTGGCCTAGATTTATATGTGTTGCATATACTCACGGTTCCTATTTTTACATAGTAGTTCATTTGGGGGCCATATTGCGACAAACTAATCACTATTTTGCTCGATTAGTGCTCGACCAAGTGACTTATTTAGAGCACTTCTGTCCCATTGATGTGTTTCGATTTTGTCGAGCATCATGCCACCGAGCAAGTCCCTCACAAGTTTGGTCAACCTCAGCATGTACCTCCACCGCTCGCTTGACTTAGGACACATTACCAGTAGGATGATCGTTCAAGGGTTGACCAGGCATATGAGGCATGGAAAGAGTTGCAGATCCATACTTGGGACCAGCGGCGTGACTTGATCATGCCACCCCCTCCACCCTATCTTATGGAGGGTGAGCATGCATATATCAGATCGTACCATAACATTACACGATGTTTTGTTGGGAATCCTGTTCATCGCCCTGGCGGTCGGTTCGTTTCATACACCGGAAGACATGAGGCGCTGGTATGTTATTTGGTATACTTAGTTATAACGTTAACCTTACCATTTTGTAATTAATATTTTACATATTCTGTAGGTAATTGGCCTACATCAGTTCCACCAATTGGGACTGTAGATGCAGCAACATACTTGTGAGGGAGCGTCCACTTTGCACGACTATGACCGGCAGGTTATAGATTTGGCTGCCCTGACATTGCACCGAGCCAGGGATGATGAGCGCTTAGGACACGAGGTTGATTATATGGCGGTAGAACAGTACCAACATTGGCCACCACTGCAGCCTGAACGTAGTCGAAGTGGTAAGGGTGTCCCACGAGGTAAGGGGTATCCCACGAGGTAGGGGTGTCCCACGAGGATGTAGGGTCGGCGAGGAGGTGGTCCCCAAAAAGGGGGAGTTAAGGCATATGTTGACGATGTTGGAGTTGATTAGTCGGGTGACCACCCTGATCTTAGTGATATCCCATCTATAGCTTTGCTCTTATTCCAGGGACATTACAGGTGACCCCGTCAGCTTCATCGTTGATCGTGGGCATGATCTTTACCTCACATGCTGGGAAGCGTATTTTCCTAATCCTCCAGAGGCATCGACGGTTGCTGATGCTCGTCCGATACGAGATGTGGATAGTGGGCGCCGACTGTGTTATGGCTCATCATCAAGGGATGCTGAGGATCTTTCACATGATTTGGTTAGTTTGTATTACTACAATTTATATTTGTGTTTATCTCATTGATTACTCATAAATATCTAAAGCCAATTTTTTGAATCAACCTTCCTCTCCTGTTACAGACAAGCCTGAGAAAGATGATTATATTGAGGAGGCCGCTATGACTATGGTAAGACATTTTAATTTTTGTAGTTAACATATACATTACTAATATATATTTCATATACTAAAATATCACATTATTTTTTAGGTTACTGTTGGATCGACGACCACTTCTACCGAGCCTGTCAGCCTTACTGATGATCAAGATGCAACGCATCCTCCGAAAAAGAGGTGACGCGATGATGATGATCCTGATAGTGTAGCCGGCGGGATGTGATGCGCCTCAGGACGGCCGGTGCTTTAAAGCATAAAGGTTCTGGGACACATTAATTTTTTTTATTTCACATTCATATGACAATCAGTAAATAATAGCAACTTTATCTATGGTTTAACATTATATGCATCTATTTCTCGGTTTGTTTGTTATTTTAATAGTAAAACAGGGCAAAAAAATATAACAATTTAACGTAATTTAAATTTGATACAACTAGTGAAAATACATGACATGAAAAATATAAATAAAATAACACACTCAACACATACATGTGTTTGCTTAGTCACTACCGCCCATTTTTCTATGCTCCTACCACTTAAAATTCTCTTTCATTTTTTTCTTCTTCCGCCTCTTTTAGTTACTTCTGTAGTGCGCAATTTCTTGTTGCATATTAGAGATTTGGCGTTGGTATTCAGTGTTCATTTTTCAAACATACTACAAAATTGAATTCCTAGTTAATGGGTTCATCATACCATTCCCCACACATACAATGATTTCCGTCATTTCCTCCAAACCTATATAGACACATCCAGTATCTGCACCCAACATTACCATCAAACCAACATGCCTTCATAATCGCACATTTTCCATAATAGTATCTTGGTTGGTCATTGAGTCCAGGCATTTGTTAATGTAAGAAAAATGATAAATTTATGGGAAGTTTTGCTATTTATTTTTGTTAAGCGCATATAATAACTAAACCACGCTGGTCATTTTTGGGCAAGCTAAAAAACCCATGACATGGTATTTAACTGCGTTATGCTTCGCGTCCTAAAGATTCTTTGCGGTACAATAATGCTTTTCCAGAAGACAACTTTTCCAGAGTGGCAACTTTACCAGGTTGACAAGTCAATACACATAATATGGTATGTAACCGCACTATACTTCGCGTGCAAATAATTCTTTATTGTACAATGCAGTGCTTTTCCACAAGATAGCTTTTACAGAACGTCGGCTTTATCAGGTCGACAAGACAATGCACATAACATGGTATGTAACTGCACTATGCTTCGGGTGATAATAATTATGTTGGATATAAGAAAGCTTCTTAAACTGAACCAAGTCATGTGTATTTCAAAGAACTTTTGAATAAATATTACAACATCCATTAAAAAAATACCACTACATGTATTAATGTTAAATTTCAAAAAAGATTGTTTTAAAGGTTGTTTTTTATGTGGGTTTATGTTAGATTGTTGTACTGAAGTATTAATGTTCAATATCAAAAAGATTTAATAGTAATGAAAACGTAATTTTCTTTCATACATTCTGCAAGATAAACAAGTATATACAAATATTACAACCATATCACGAAAACAAAATACTGCGTGTATCCTTGATAATTGAGCACATTAGATCAGCTTCCACCAAGAGCTGGATTACCACCACCACCCAAACCAGCTGAAGGATATTTACGATAGTCGTATCCTGTTTGTGAGCATATGCCACATTTACGCGCATAAATGGTATCACCACCATCCATTTGGTTCTGTATACGCATTTTTTTTACACTTGTAGCTTATGCAAATACTCATTGTTACACATAATTTTAAATGGTTCTGGCGACTAATAATGCTCAGCCTTCACTGGCTGCAACTGCCCACTATGTGTTTATGCAGCAACACTATATGCTGATAACCAATTTTTCCTAAGATAGTTTTCAAAGGCATATATACCTTAAAACTATGCATTAGCATCAATTTCCATTTTTTTCCATAATGTCTATGTTTAAATTAATTTTCCCTATCATTTTTATCTTATATAAATAATCAAATAATTGCATCATAAATAATTTTAAAATAGTTTTTGATTTAATATTACTATTTATTGTCCTATTAAGTTCAAATTATTATACAAATGGCCAGATTGACACTCTATAGTTACAATTGTAATAACTTTACAAATGTAACCCATGCATACCTTATTGCATTATTTTACTAGAAATTTGTCCATTGTATTATTAAAACACTGAATAATCATTTTAAAACATTTCTATTCATGAAAATCATTTTTCATAACTAGTTAATTATTTAATAAATTAATTTTATTTAATTACTTGGGTATTTAATAAATAGCCCTTTTTGTTTTCAATTTTAACCCAAGCGACTAGTCCAACACCCCAAATAATTTGTCCCAACTCCTTAAGCCCAAAACTTAGCCTTCCTGACCCAATACCATAGCCAATTCTCGCCATTGATAATTTTTTATCTTTACAGATTTCCCCTACCATAATTAACCCTAATTACCCCCATTGCACCCTTTCATTTCCACTCATTCCCCCTTCACCCTCTCTTTCATCTCTCGAACGCTCTCTTCCTAAACCCTAATCTTCAGGCACCGTCACTGGCTTAGCCCTCCGCTCTATGATGTTTCTTTGTCGTATCAGGCCTATAACGACATCCAATTTGCTATGGATTATCAGTTTCCAAGATCCTTGAGATGATCTCAAGGGACCTAGGCAGTCAAGTTTGCACCTTTGCTTTCTTTGCCTGTTTCAGGCCGTTTGCTTGACCATGAGTAAGAAACCTTTCTTATTTTGCTATGAATCTATGGTTTTCTAGGCCTATGTTCTCGTTTATATAATGATTTCTAAAAACCCCTAATTTATTATCTCTGATCTTCTCAAGTCTGTATAGATCCGAGACGAATCGAGCAACTCTTGCATGATTTCCTTGAAATTTTTTCGATTTCAACTAATTTTATGTCTTTCCCCTAAACTAGAGTTCGCTATAAGTCATTTTCTAAAGGAATTTCTGATTTTTAAATGTTTAACCATTGACTGATTTATGGAAAAGTTGCTTAAACCCTAGTCAATTTGTGTGAAACTCTGATTTTTTGATTTTTGCTTCGATTCAGAGTTTTTCATGCCAGTTGTATTGATTCACTCTGTATCTTTCACCTATATTATATTTCTTTGTCAAATGCATGCTTTGTGATTTTTTCCGAACTAATCTCTATTAGGGTTTTTGAATTAATTTTTCCGGTTAACTTCTCTGTGTTTATAAAATTTTACTTAGTCTACTTTATTTATGGGAATCTATATATTCTTTCCAGAATTGCTGTTAATCTGGTTGATTGATTTGCTAAGTCTTTCTTGTTTCTATGGTTACGACCTTAATTAGTCTGTTCTTGCCTTATTTGATTGCTCTATATTTACTGATTTTTTTACATGATTCTTTCCATTATTATACCCCTGATTATTTACTCCTTTATGTGGTCTGATTTGCACCTCTTGCCTTAATTAATCATGTCATTACCATTGGCTAATTGACCTTAATTAAGGGAAGACTATGCTGAACTTTTTGTATGGTTGGATTATGAGATCCCTTAATTGCTGATTATTTATTCATTTACCTTATTTGCTCTACTCTTGAACTAGTATATAAATTATCTTATTTAACTTCTTAAGACAAGAACACAAGTTCAAAGAACAAACACTCACATTCAAACTCTTCTTTCTTTCTCGGTTACTTGTGATAATTACTGGTCGAGCCAGTTGAAAGCCAAGGCTAAACATTGGAATTACACCTGCATTACATTTTATACTATTTTCTTCAACTGGTATGTCTCTAGTTCAATTTTGAAACTCAACTCTATTTGTTCTATGTTTACTCTTGCACTAGTTCGATTGGTTATTCATTCAAGTTGTCCTTTTGTTTACTGCTTTATCCTGCATGTTTAAATTTTGTCTCCTTTTGCTCAAGCATGTAATCAGTATGTTCTGACTTCATTTGATTGTTTGATGCTGGCTAAGCATGTTTCTGTTACTCCCATAGATTGGTGTGATCATTAGTAGCTTAATCCCCTAATGAACTTAACTGTATGTATAATCCTATCTAAGACACCCTTGTTTTCCACATGATTTTACTGCATCTTTTCTCTATGTCTTAATAGCCTATTATCATAGCTAGCCTATTAATTCTCTAAGACTCCTCGGTGTCATGTGTATTTGTTTTATATATCTTCCCTGTACCATGTTCATGCGCCCTCTTAATGTGATTTTTATATGTTCCTAACCCCCCTTCACCCTTGTGTAAGATTTTCATGTCTCTGAATCTGGGTATTCTATGATTAATTGCTTGCTTAATTTGCTCTCTTCAGAACAAATTTTAAAATATTCTTGATATTCTTCTAAAATCTGGTTTTCATTCTTAGCATCTTCTTAGAACTGGTATATTCTAGAAAATATTTTTTCACTCCAAAAAGTTATCTCCACACTATTTTTCACTAAGTATTTCTAAATTATGTCAAGCACTCTCACTTTACTCTTAGAACATTAGGTTCTATATCTCCAGTGTATGTACTCTCGTGGAATCCCGTGAGATTCCTACGAACTCTACCGGGGATGGCCGTTCCACATTGCACAGAACCAATCCATATTTTGAGAAAGGTATTGGTGTTAGCACTACCTGGGATCCTTGAGGTCCTTAGGGAACTCTGACACACTTGGACACTTATTGGCTATGAATTCTTTGCACTTGTGACTACACTAAAGGCGTGGTACTCCCAGGTTTACATTGGACCTACTTTAGGCTCCCTATTGTATAAGTTTACGTTTCATTTAGGTAATTTACTCAATCATGGTTTGTAATAATCCTTTGTAAATAGATATTGGGGTAACCAGAAAAAAAGGGAGGGTAGCTATATGATTCAGTGGGGTAAATTGGGTAGAAACCATGTTTTAGATTTAAATTATGTCGAGTTGTTGTAGAAATCATGTTATAGGTTTGTGTGATCCATCCGATATGACGTTATTGGATTGCTATGCTTATTTGCATTAAACCATGCTAGATTTGTGCATTAGATTACATATCTAAGGACAATCATGTTTACAGCTTCTGCATGTTATAGCTCATCACTTCACTTCTTATTCTGCATAAATTGCTATCACTTAGAAATCCTTTTATTAAGTTAATAATACTGCTTAAAAAAATGATCATCTCTATGTGCATTAGAAATCCTGCCTCACGACTCTATTTACATATGTTTTAAATTATGTCTATATCACCTAAATAAACAACTGTCAATGAAAAGGCTAAAAGCCAGCCTCACACGTAGGAATCATGTTCTGGTACAAATTAGTAGAAAATATCTTGTTATAACCTTCATCACTTAGATCGGCATACCTATAGGTTGAAATAATTCAAATTATGTAAACATCTTCTATCACTATGGTTGCATATGGCCCCATTCCTAGGCAAGCCTTAGGTAATTGATGTCCTTATAAAAACTGAGAAACTGTGCTCTGATTATTTATAAAAATGCTCAAGTTTAATAAGTTTTAAAATCAGTAGGCAAACTGATTAGGGTTCTGTCATTTTGCCCTTAAAAAATAATGTTCCATATTCCGTGTTTTGATGCTCACCTAGATACCCTATTCTAGGATTGCTATGAAATTACTTAAAAACTATGTTTGAGACGTGCTGCTTATTTGTCCATAAACATGTGCTCTTTATCTGCTTCTCTAATTGACAGTCCTATATGTTATTTGTTGTCACCTAGATTCTTTCCTTATAACACCTATTAATTTTCTAGAACTGCCTAAGTCTAGAGGTCCAAAACTCCTTCGGGACCACAAGGAAGGGAAGGGTAACAACACACATAGAGTTCGTTAATCAAAACTCACATAATAACTGCTAAGGGGTGGGATAATGGGTAGTAAAAGGATATGATAACCTGTGTGCTAATGCAAGGTGTATCCCTTCTCACCGAGGAGTGATTAACGAGCATTGCATGGATATGATCCTATAGGATAAACAACTTAGGACCTCCCTTATCCCTTTTACATATGTGTGCGTAGACTGCTTATCCTTTAAAATTCTTCATTCCTTTTACATATGTGTGCTTAGACTGCCTATTGACTAATTCACAAAGTAAGTTCGGTTGGGACCCATGATTATGGACCGCGAGGGGTACCTAACACCTTCGCCTCAGGGTTATTTCGAGCCCTTACCCTAATCTCTGGTAATGCAAACTGGTTAATTGATTTAATTGATCTTGGTTCCCTAACATACCTTAATCAGTTAGGTGGCGACTCTTTAAATACCCAATTTCCAAAAGGAAACGAGTTATTCCCAAATGAATGTCGAAGTCCGACCCCGCAAGGAAAAAGGAGGCGCGACATCATGGCGGCTCTGCTGGAAATATTTTTAGTCTCTTACTATAACAAGCTTATTTTATTGAATTTGTCTTAAGCATGCATTATCCCGTGCACCCTTCCCTTTTATTTGGATTTAACTGTTTATTTTCAAAAATTTATGATTTCATTTATTTCCTGAAAATGACTTGTCTCTTTGTTTTCTTTTTCTATAACTGTCTTTCAATTATTTAAATGCCGAATTTATCATATTTTATATGTGCGAATAATTGAAAACAAGCTATTTATTATTGCATAAATCATGCTCAACGTCGTATTCCACTCGTGCGTAATCAATACTATTGCAACGCTTGATGAGTCTTTGCTCTCTTCCTATATATAACCCTTTTAAATTTGAGAAGGTGTATTTGCGGTAAAACTAGTCACTCAACGGTATATTTGACGATTTCGTGCCTTTCCCCTCAAGTTGGTCGCTTGAGGGTCCCAGTCTAGACCTCTATAGCAACCTTACTCTGATTACTTATGCAATCATCATGGTTAAACCTAACCGGGTTAATATGTTCTCCGCATAATAACGCTTTAAACCTCGTCAAGAAGTCCATCAGGTTTTCCATAATCCCGATTGACTAAACCATGATTGTGTGAATTAATTTTGAAGAAATAAGTGCCAATATGCTAATCATTGTTGTATAAATGGATGAACCTAGAGGGAGAAAGGGCCTAACCATCTTTTGTTTTGCAGAAAAATGAGGCATGAAGTACCCAGATTCGGAATAGTTGGTAACATACCTCCACTTTTGCTAGATTGGTGGAGGGATCTTCCCTTAAGTGACCAAAAGCATGTGAAATGAGTCTTGGGAAATTTGTATTCACTGTTGGATCTTCAGCCAAACAAAATGTTGATCGAGGCGGCCACTATGTTTTGGGACAAGGAAAGGGCCATGTTCCGCTTTTGGGGACATAGAAATGACTCATCTTCTAGAAAAATAGGGGGATTTACTGGGTTGCCTTGGGATAGGCCTAGTCTGTTGGCACATAAAGATCGCACCACTAAAGGATTCCTTTATATTATGGGGCTGAAGAAAAATGGCGATTTGGAGTGCCTGAAGTATTCCTACAAATCCTTTGACTTCCTCTATGAAAGATACAATCACATTGGTTCTTACCGTATTTTGGATGATGAGCTCTCAATCACTTCCTTGGGCTGGGGTCATCGTAGGGTATTCGTGTTCATTGTGTGTTTCTTGGGCATGTTCGTATTTCCGATCCAAGGGGATAGAATCCATACTAGGCTAGCCATGGTGGCCAATACTATGATGGACGGGAACGAGAGGCAGACATATACCATTGTCCCTATGATCGTTCCGGATATGTACCAGGCCTTGGAACGCTGTTAGAAAGGGTCGAGATTCTTTGAGGGTTGCAATTTTCTGTTACAAGTTTGGTTGTTAAAACATCTCCAAAGGGGTCAATACCACCAAGAGTTTCTACAAAGGCCGTGGAATGACCACATAGCCTTCCATCACCTTAAGAGAATGACTTACATTCCATACATGTTTGCTCAACCTAAGGAAGCTTTAGGATGGGTGGAGTTCTTCAACAAGTTGACCAAGGACCAGGTTCAATGGATGTTCGAGTGGTTCCCTACCAACGAGTTCATCATCAGATCCAGAGACGTCGCATATTTGGTGCTAATTGGGTTAAGGGGGATATACCCTTAAGCTCCCCTCATAATTATGAGATAGGCAGGCAGGAGACAATTCATACCACGAGTCGCTAAAATGAGTCACTTCACAGCTGATTTCCAGGGTAATGACATCCTATATAAGAATGAAGCACAACATATGTGGACTTTGAAGATTATTGTGGATAAGGATACCATCGAGCCGGACTGATATAATATGGGCCATTCATAATTTTACCCCTCATGGTTGGATGATAATCTATCAGGAATATTTGAGCCAAGGGTTGGTCCAAGAAACAGGGTCATAGATGAGTTTTCCAAAGCAGATGTGAAGTATAACAAGCTGCGCAAAAGAGTTCGAGAGTCTCGAGCTGAACATATGGCGCATCGTAAGGTCGACATGGAAATGATTAATGAGTGGAAATAGAGAGGTGCTAAATCTAGTGAAAGGTTGGAATATCGGGAGTACAATTTAATAGAATTAGAAGGGAAAATAAGAAAGAGAGTCATTGATGGTTAGAACGTTAAGGGAAACAAATAAGTGCATTTGGCAAGAGCATTTGGCAAGGGCATTCTTACTGCTAAACCTACACTATCTAGGAGAGTTGATCGACAACAACATCCAGTCTGGAGAGAGTCTTTCTGGGACCAAGTAGATTAGATTTACTTGCCTTTATTTTAAATATAATAAGACCAAGTGTCATTAGCAACATTATATTATTTAATGTCGTTTTGGATTGTTCATTTTTACATTAATGAAATGAGGCAATTATTGGATCTGAATTTATCAAAATCTATTTGTCGCTATGCCTACCTCGAGCACAACGAAGCTTCAAAATTAGGACGCGAATTTACATTCCCGCAAATGTTTAAATATTGCAAACATTTCATAATCCTTACCGAATTGGTTACCTTTTGTTTTTATTTATTCTTTATCCCTATCCCGTTAGGTTGGTTTGCACATACCTGCATCATTAGCATATCACACCAGATCTAGAGGCCCTCCACCTCCTCCTCCTCCTCCTCCAAGTAATTCGATAACCAAAATGAAGGCTAAAATGGACGACTTAAGTGGTGTTCGAAAGGAGTACTCTAGTGCCAAATGATTTAGTTTTGAGGTTGGAAAAAAGATACTAGAGTTATAGGGAGATATTAAGCAGGTCCACAACTTGGAAATTCTATCCCTAACCCTGAATGTCCCTGATATTAACCAACAAAACACCAAAAACCTAGTGCCTCTCCAAAAGACAACAAACCAGCATTCACAAAACCCTCCCGCACCGCATCAATATGCAACTCCAACTCAAAATCTCAATCCCTTGCCGATACCAACTCATCTACAACAATAGCATCAACCAATGCAGTACCCACCAACCTTTACTTATCACACTCCCCAGAACACACCACAACCCATTCCTAATTTTCAAAACTCAACCAATGACCACCACTACACCCTGGTTCCTAGCACTCACAAAAAGAACCTTATATATATTGAAATTGTACCTCACTCTACTCTGTTAGGATTTATGCCCATCACTAGAGGGGGGGTGAATAGTGCGGCACGAGAATATTGATAAATATTGCTGAATTAAAAATTGCAGGAATAAAATAAATTCGGTAATAAAAATAGCAAGGAAAGAGCACACCAAATTTATCCTGGTTCACCACAACTTGTGGTTAGTCCAATCCCCGAGAGACTCTCTCAAGATTCCACTAACTCTGTTAAGCTTGCGGGTGCCTAACAAACCGTTACACTTGCTCGTAGATGTACACTCTACAAGACTTCAACTTGCTCGAGGATACCGCACCTCAAGACTTCAACCTTGCTCGTGGATACCGCACCACAAGACTTCAACCACTAAGACTTAGGGTACTTAGCGAACCCGAAAATCAATGAGAAGATATGTTCTTCTCAAACACCTTTCTCTTTTACAATAAGAACTCTCTCAAAAGGGTAGATAAAGAGACACAAATTTAGCTCTATGAACAACTCAAAGTTGTCTCTCAAATGGCTCAACAAAAGCTCTAAAATGATGCTCAAATAATGTCAATATGTATATCAATATTGGGAGGTGTTGTGTGTTTAAAAACATCTCAAAAGACCTCTTTTTATAGGGGTTAAAGGGTGGATGTCCGTTGCTTGATTGGCAATCAATTATGCTGATTTTATGCAATGATAATCGATTATTTGATTTGCATAATCGATTATCCTTTTACCGTTACAAAATCGGAAGAGATTATGCTCAAGAATAATCGATTATTCGGATGGAATAATCGATTATTTTGTTCCAGTGTTCAAAACTTTGACAACGGATGCAAGATAATCGATTATTTAAGAATTATAATCGATTATATACCATTGATATACACTGTGTATACCACAGTATACCAGAATTGAAAACTTACTTCAAAAACCATTTTGGTTAAAATGAAAACGTTAAAATCATTTTGTTTGAAGTATATTAAAAATGTTTATGATATATATGATTTAATAAAAAGATTTTATGCATATTAATGATGACCTATGTAATATACCAGAATATACCAGAATTGAAAACTTACTTCAAAAACCATTTTGGTTAAAATGAAAACGTTAAAATCATTTTGTTTGAAGTATTTAAAATATGTTTATGATAAATATGATTTGGTAAATTGATTTTATGCATATTTATGATGACCTATGTTGAGCCAAAAGACGAGATAACTTTAAACGTTGCTCTTACATTTGTTCTACCTAACGACCTATGCCTTGGATCTTTGGTCTTGAAATTTTGAACTCGTCTTTGGCTTGTCTATGAAATTCCGTCATCAATATGCTTCTTGGCATTCACTCTTGATTGTTTGTCATATAATATCGTTGTTTGACACTTGACTTCATTGGTTTTCATTCATCAAAACCTATACCTGAAAATCATGCTAATACAACCAAACCGCACATATCATAGATAGAATGATTTTCTACAATTTCCCCCTTTTTGATAATGACAAACAATAGGAGATATGCATATTGGATTCCCCCTAAATTCATGCTATATCTCAACATACAATTCATGTAAACAATTTAATAAAATTCCCCCTTAATTGAATATTCCCCCTCAATTAAAGCATACTAGAATGTGAAGACATTCCCTCTTATTCGATGCATATCGCCTAAATTCTTCCCCCTTTTTGACTTTAGCAAAAAGAGTAAACCAATTGTTATTGAAACTATTGACGATACCAATTGTTAAAAAAAATCATATCAATATTAAATAATACCAAATGTTAGTAAAAACATGTCAATCATAATGACGGTCATTTTTCGCAAATATACCAACTGTTATTTAAACTAAAAATATTCATCAAAACATAAATCAACCATTTAACATAAAAATAATTGATACTAATTTTTATTCAAAATAACACTTATCAAAACATGAATCAATAATTAATATCAATTGTTAGCACATATCAACTATTACGTTTTTATCAAAAATACGATAACTAACCGACGTTCCCCCTCGATGCAGTAAGGTTTCGTGCTTGGTGCATCTACTACAATATTGTAGTCTTCAAGCACACCTGCAAAAGTACCTAAAAATAGGTTTTCGGTACCCAACTTCTTTTGGGTCCTTGGGGGTTAGGCAGATAACAATCATAATCAAAATATGTATCTCTATGTTTAGCAAAACATACGGGTGCAATGTGTCCTACCCGGTTACAATAATGACATATTACATTCGGGTTGTGCATATGTCTAGGTTGAGCCAAATACGTTCTAGGTGATCTAAAGTTGTTATTCCTAGAAGCTTTGAAATTCCTAGAGTCATTTCTAGGTGGTCTAAAATTATTAATTTTAGACTCACTAACAAAACCCGAGAATCATTTCTAGGTGGCCTAAAATGATTAATTCTAGGCTCATTAATAAAATTCCTAGAGTTGTGTCTAGGTGGTTTAACCTCATTTCTATCATCCTTTTTAATTACTTCACTTGTTTTAGAATCATTTACACTACATTTTTCTAGTGTATTTCCAAGTTCTACGTTCTCTATTTTCAAAGAGCTACCAGAAGAACAATTTGAACTTTGAACAATTAAAGAGGCTTCATTCATCTCTTTGATTTTATTTTTGAGATCGACATTGTCATTTTCCAAAAATCTATTTTCTTCTTCTAAAATTTTGATTTTATTTTTAAGAACAGTATTGTCATTTTCTAAAAGATCATTTTCTTTTAAAGAAGGTGGTTTTTCAAAATCTTTTTCTTGCAAAGAAAGTGTTTTCTCAAAAATTTTTTCTTGCAAAGAAAGTGTTTTCTCAAGATCTTTTTCTTGCAAAGAAAGTGTTTTCTTCAAATCTTTTATGGTTTTGGAAGCTTTAACAAATTCACCATATAGTTCATCATAGGCATTTTGTATTTCTTCAAATGAGTAAGAGTTAGAAATACTTACCTCTTCTTCTTCGTCGGCCATGAAGCATAGGGCAGTCGTTTCATCACACGAGCTGTCCGAGTCCCATGTCACATGCTTTTGGACTTGAGGCGTACCTTCATAAACGGCTTCAAGTTTATCCCATATTTCTTTGGCGGTTCTGCAATAGGAAATCCTCCGATAGTCATTTGAATTCACCGCACAATATAACATATTTATGGCCTTGGCATTATATTCATTCTCCTCCTTTGGAACCATGGCTTCTCCAACTTTCTTTGTCGGCATACCGTTCTTAATGATTTGCCACAAACGAAAGTTATTTGATTGGATGAAGATTCTCATCCGCTCTTTCCAATATGTGTAATTTGTTCCATCAAATAGTGGAGGCATAGTGGTGGAGTGACCATCGCTCATCATTCCTGCGTTCAACATTATCAAAAAAATATATATCGCTTTCAACCGGTTAAGGCTTTCAGAGAGTTAGGCTCTGATACCAACTGTTAGGATTTATGCCCGTCACTAGAGGGGGGGTAAATAGTGCGGCACGAGAATATTGATAAATATTGCGGAATTAAAAATTGCAGGAATAAAATAAATTCGGTAATAAAAATAGCAAGGAAAGAGCACACCGAATTTATCCTGGTTCACCACAACTTGTGGTTAGTCCAGTCCCCGAGAGACTCTCTCGAGATTCCACTAACTCCGTTAAGCTTACGGGTGACTAACAAACCGTTACACTTGCTCGTAGATGTACACTCTACAAGACTTCAACTTGCTCGAGGATACCGCACCTCAAGACTTCAACCTTGCTCGTGGATATCGCATCACAAGACTTCAACCACTAAGACTTAGGGTACTTAGCGAACCCGACAATCAATGAGAAGATATGATCTTCTGAAACACCTTTCTCTTTTACAACAAGAACTCTCTCAAAAGAGTAGATAAAGAGATACAAATTTAGCTCTATGAACAACTCAAAGTTGTCTCTCAAATGGCTCAACAAAAGCTCTAAAATGATGCTCAAATAATGTCAATATGTATATCAATATTGGGAGGTGTTGTGTGTTTAATAACATCTCAAAAGACCTCTTTTTATAGGGGTTAAAGGGTGGATGTCCGTTGCTTAATTGGCAATCAATTATGCTGATTTTATGCAAGGATAATCGATTATTTGATTTGCATAATCGATTATCCTTTTACCGTTACAAAATCGGAAGAGATTCTGCTCAAGAATAATCGATTATTTGGATGGCATAATCGATTATTTTGTTCCAGTGTTCAAAACTTTGGCAACGGATGCAAGATAATCGATTATTTAAGAATTATAAGATTATATACTATTGATATACACTGTCTATACCATAGTATACCAGAATTGAAAACTTACTTCAAAAACCATTTTGGTTAAAATGAAAACGTTAAAATCATTTTGTTTGAAGTATATTAAAAATGTTTATGATATATATGATTTAATAAAATGATTTTATGCATATTAATGATGACCTATGTAATATACCAGAATTGAAAACTTACTTCAAAAACCATTTTGGTTAAAATGAAAACGTTAAAATCATTTTGTTTGAAGTATTTAAAATATGTTTATGATTAATATGATTTGGTAAATATGACCTATGTTGAGCCAAAAGACGAGATAACTTTAAACGTTGCTCTTACATTTGTTCTACCTAACGACCTATGCCTTGTGTCTTTGGTCTTGAACTTTTGAATTCGTCTTTGGCTTGTCTATGCAATTCCGTCATCAATATGCTTCTTGGCATTCACTCTTGATTGTCATATAATATCGTTGTTTGACACTTGACTTCATTGTTTGTCATTCATCAAAACCTATACCTGAAAATCATGCTAATACAACCAAAGCGCACATATCATAGATAGAATGATTTTCTACATACTCAACCAACCTCATATACACCAGAATCCATTGAGAAGGACCTGCTCATTAAGAATATGACCGAGGAACTCAAGAAATTGGCAAGTGGGGTTCAGGATGTTGAAGAAGGCAAAGGGATAGAAGGTTTGAATTATGAAGACCTACATCCGAATGTAGAATTGCTAGAGGGTTACAAACGTCCCATGTTCGAGATGTTTGACGGTACTAATGATCCTAGGGTTCATCTAAGGACCTGTTGTGACAAACTCATCTATAATTCCCAACCATCTCATTTCCAGTAACCTCAAACTCGCTAAAATTATCCAAGACCACATCATAATTTGACCGCAAAGCACCCAGACAATACACTGATATTGCTGAACCCATTGACCAACTGTATTAAAGGTTGAAAGCTGCTGCTTATGTCACTCCTATTCCTTCTGTGGCAGTAGAGAACCCATCCAAATGGGTCAACCAAAATAAAACCTGTGCATACCATTCCGGTATGAAGAAGCACACCATTGACTAGTACTGAACATTGAAAGATAAAATCCAGACACTGATTGAAAACAAGGTTGTACAGGCGAAGAAGTTGTACCCAATATCCACAACAATCCTCTCCCGAATCATAGGGGTTGTGGGATACATGTGATATATATGGATGAAGAATGGGATCCTAAGGGGTTAATCGGTATTATTCGAGAAGGCATCGACTTTAAACCTGCAGTCACAGTTACTCTTATTGTAGTGCTGACTCAGTCACCAGTCGAGGTTGAGGTAGATGCATTGGTTCCATTTGAGGTAGAAGTAGCTCCACCTACGGCCACCCCTATTCCATTTGAAGTAGAAGCGGCCACACCTTTCCCAGTGACAATATCAACCACACCACCTTTCGATTCAAAAGCAATACCTTGGGATTATGTAGTCGAAGCTAGGAAAAAAGGGAAGGCAAAGATGGAAGAGTCTGATGCTATACAAGGAATGACTAGAACTGGAAGGTTCTATACACTTGAACACTTGGGAGTACCAAGTAAGGATGCCACTACCAAGCAACCTATCATTGAAATAGGACCAGATGACATTTGGAGAAGTACAAGCAAGGTAATACTCCATCATTAGTCATTTGAACAAAACCCCAGCTCAGATATCCATACTATCATTGTTGCAAAATTCAGAGGCGCACAAGAACGCTTTGATAAAAGTGTTAAGTGAAGCCTACGTATCCAGCAATATCACCGGCGGAGAAACGGCCAACATGGTAGGACAGGTGCTGGAAAGCCATAAGATAATGTTCCACAAGGATGAACTACTGCTTTAAGGGTTGAATCATAACCGAGCATTGCATATCATGGTACAATTTGAAGACAAATTCATTGCAAGAGTCTTGGTTGATACAGGTTCAAGCCTCAACATTTGTCCATTAGACACCCTGAAAAGATTGGGTAAATGTTTCCATGAAATACAGGCAGGAAGCATGAACATGAAAGCCTTTGATGGGTCTCAAATGGTCAAAATTGGGGAAATTAATCTTTGTCTGTAGATGGGGCCAACTTGGTTTGGCGTTGAATTCTATGTGCTTGGCATATCGGCTTCATACAATCTTCTGTTTGACCGACCGCGGATACATACTGCTGGGGATGCGGCTTCCACATTACACCAGGCCATCAAATTCGAATGGAACCATCAGGAGGTGATCATTCACGGGGGCGGGAGTAACCCCATTTAAACTAGTCAAACCATCCTGGTTATCGAGAAAAAAAAGAAGTCTAGGAGGGGAAACTTGTCATCGCATTGAACATGTCAATGCCATTGAGAAAGACAAATGGTGGAGTAAAAAGATAGAAAGCATACTAGCATGGACTGGGTATGAATCCGGCAAAGGGCTTGGGAAGAATCTACAGGGAATTACCAAACCGATACAGCTGAAACGTGATGGTACTACCATCGGGATGGGATACCAATATACATGGCAAGAGTATGATGCCTGGTCTCCTCCCTGGCGTGGACCTTATTACCCTCTCGAGCAACCAATGCCACATCTGGATCAGGCTTTTTACCAAGTTGATACAATGTGGGGAGCTGCAGAAGAAGAAGAGTTAGCTGGTCTGAGGAATCTGTTCTTGGAAGACGAAGATATGGATTGCAACGCAATAATTGAGGAGGAGGATAAATAAGGCCTCAGTATTTAGACTATGGAGAAGGGTCTATTCGTAGGAACTGGATTGCCACACTATCCCAGGCCCACCGAGTCCCTAGGTAGCTTGGCAATTAACTTTATTTTATTTCTATAGCCATGCTAGGCATCCAATATTTTCAGTAGTTTTGTATTTAAAGACTTACTTGTTTAAAATAAATGAACGGTTCATCGAGCCATACTTGTTTTGGATGTTTTCAGTTCTAATAAATGCATTTATATTTATTATTCATCATTACCTTTCACACTTTTATTTCTACAGTGTTATTATTACTTTACCTGATGAACCGATTGATGTGGCATGTAATGAGGAAAAACAAAATAAGGATAGTGACTCGGATGAAGAAGATGAAATACTTGAGGAAGTTGTTCGGCAAGGTTGAGAACTTTGAGAATAAGCCTAAGTCCAACCTGGACGAAACCGAAGCAGTATATTTTGAAGATGCCGAAAATGTCAAGGAGACTCACATTAGCATTCACTTATCACCGACAGAGAAGAAAGAGTACATTCGCTTCTTGAAGGAGTATGAGGATATCCTTGCATGATCATATGATGACATGAATGGTTTGAGCACGTCCATAGTGGCTCACAAGCTGCCTACCAATTCCATGTGCCCGCCGATGAAGCAAGAACTCAAGAAATTCAAACCATATATGAGCCTAAAAATCAAGGAGGAAGTTACTAAGAAGATCTAAGCCAAAGTCCTCAGAGTAGTTGAGTACCCAACCTGGTTAGCCAACATTTACCAGTTCCGAAAAAAGGATGGAAAAGTCAGAGTATGTGTTGACTCTCAAGAATTAAACAAAGCGAGTCCCATCGACAATTGCACCAAGCATGAACTACAATCCTTTGTATATTTCTTCACGAGTTATCACCAAATCTAGATGGATGAAGAAGACATAGAGATAATAGGTTTTATTACACCATGTGGGGTATACTGCTACAAGATGATGCCATTCGGTCTAAAGAATGCTAGGGCTACTTACATGAGAGCCATGACAACCATATTCCATGATATGATACATAAAGAAATAGAGGCTTAAGTGGACAACGTCATTATTAAATCCAAGAGGGCTGCAGATCACATAGTGGACTTGAGAAAGTTCTTTGACAGGTTAAGGAGGTACAACTTAATCTGAACTCCGCAAAGTGAGCATTCAGGGTTCCCACAGGAAAGTTATTCGGATTCATTTTCAGTCGTCGAGGGATTGAGCTAAACCCATATAAAGTTAAGGCTATTCACGAGTTACCACTTCCTAGGAGCAAAACGGGCCTGATGAGCTTCCTTGGACGGCTCAACTATATCAGTCGCTTCATAGCACAATACACAATTATACGTGAACCCATCTTCAAGATGTTTAAGAAATATGCCAAAAAAAGTTGGACCGAAGATTGTCAGAAGGCTTTCAATAAAATCAAGGAGTACCTATCCACACCACCAGTCCTAGTCCCGTCGGAACCTGGATGACCTTTGCTACTCTATCTATCTATATTAGATGAGGCTTTCAAATGCATTTTGAGACAACATAACAAGACGAAGAGAAAGAATCAAGCAATATACTACTTGAGTAAGCAATTCACAGCTTACGAGGCACGATATTCTCTGCTAGAACACACTTGTTGTGCTTTGACATGGACGGCCCAAAAATTAAGGCATTACTTATATTCCAATAACACATACCTTATATCCAGGATGGACCCCCTGAAGTACATATTTCAGAAGCCTATGCCGACTGGGAAGTTAGCCAAGTGGAGAAACTGTTACTGAGTTCGATATCATATATATAACTCAAAAGGCGGTCAAAGTACAAACATGGGCAGACCATCTTGCTGAAAATCCCATGGGAGGAGAATACGAACCATTGAAAATGTATTTTCCTCATGAAGAAGTGTCATTTGTAGAAGAAGACATTACTGAAGCATACGACGGTTAGAGGATGTTCTTTGATGGAGCTGCAAATTCCAAAGGAGTGGGCATTGGAGCGGTTTTTTTATTAGAAACAGGTCAACATTATCCGGTATATGATAAACTGTGATTTCCCTACACCAACAACATGGCAGGGTATGAAGCCTGCATACTAGGGCTCAACATGGCAATCGACATGAATATTCGAGAGCTGTTGGTAATCGGTGATTCAAATCTCCTTGTGCACCACGTACAAGGAGAATCGGCCACCAAGAATTCCAAGATATTGGAATATATGCACTATATACGGGAATTGAGGAAAAGGTTCACGAAGATAGAGTTTCGGCATATGTCCATAATTAAGAATGAGTTTGCCGATGCAGTGGCCACTTTGTCATCCATGATACGACATCCAGATAAGAATTTCACCTAATCCTAGTGAGAACTCATAATCAGCCGGTGTATTGTTCTCATGTCAAGGAGGAGACAGATGGAAAACCTTGGTTCCATGACATCAAAGAGTATATAGCGAAAGGAGAAAACCCGAAGCATGCGAACCATATTTAGTAACGCACACTCCGGATATTGTACAATTATTTCTTCCATAGTGGAGGAAACTTGTACAGAAGAACTCCTTATTTGGGATTGCTAAGACATGTTGATGCAAAAGAGGCTTCTAAGCTAATCAAGGAGATACATGCCGAGAACTGCGGCCCACATATGAATGGTTTCATCTTGGACAAGAAGATACTTAGGGTCGGTTACTTTTGGATTACTATAAAGACAAATTGCGTCGAGTATGTCCGCAAATGCTACCAATGTCAAGTGCATGCCGATTGACAAAAGTGCCGCCAAATGAACTCAATTCAAGCTCACCTTGGCCATTTGTCGCTTGGGGAATGGATGTCATCGGTCCTATCGAGACCACTGCTTTAAACCGGCACATGTTTATTCTAGTGGCCATTGACTACTTCACAAAATGGGTAGAGGCCACATCCAACAAATTTGTAACCAAGAAAGTCATCGCAGGCTTTGTCAAGAATCGCATTCTTTGCTGATTTAGAGTTCCCGAGTCTATTTTCACTGATAATGCCGCCAACCTCAACACTGATCTGATGAAATCCATGTGTGGAACTTTCAAAATCAAGCTCAAGAACTCCACAGTCTACATACCTAAGATGAATGGAGCCGTAGAAGCCGCCAACAAAAACATCAAGAAGATACTAAGGAAGATGGTAAAAAACCACAAACAATGGCACGGGAAGCTACCCTTTTCTTTGTTGGGATACTGCACTACAGTTTGCACATCAACTGGGGTAACTCCTTACTTACTGATTTATGGTACCGAAGGTATCATCCCAGCCGAGGTAGAGATTCCTTCTCTAAGGATCATGTAGGAAGTCGAACTCAGCAATGCAGAATGGATAAGGAGCCGCTATGAGAAATTGGCCCTTATAGATGGAAAACAAATGAACAGAATGTCTAGAGCTTTCAACAAAAGGGTCAAACCAAGGCAGTTTGTATCAGAACAGTTGGTACTGAAGAAGATCTTCTCACATCAAATAAAGCTAAAGGGAAATTCTCTCCCAACTGGAAAAGTCCTTACATGGTTAATAAGGTGCTAACAGGAGAAGTATTCATACTTGCAGAAATGGATGGAGAAGTCTGGCCAAAACTGATCAATTCAGACGCAATCAAGAGATACTATGTTTAGAGAATTTACATTTCTTCATCTGATGTCTTTGAATTACGCTTGACCAGATTTCCGTTTTAGAAGGGATACATAGGAATACCTGTGGCTCATATCATAATAAAATTTCCATTTCCCTCATAATAAAAAAATTGGAGCAGAATTTTGAGTAAGACCCTCAAAATTTCGGAGCGAATCCAGCCAAAGCCATTGCATGCTAGAAAATCAAAAACTGGTTAGAAAACTAGGGCAGAATTTTGGGAAGGGTTCTCAAAATTCCAAAGAAGGTTCAAGAGTTCATTTCTCGCAAAAGGCTGAAGGATCATCTACCAAACTGAGGTAAAATCTTGAAGAGGACCCTCAAAATTCTAACACGAGAATGCCGTGATGTCTCTGAAATGTGTTACAATCACTAGTTCATCTAAAATTATTTGATAATTCACCATGTTTCTAAAATAACTCTATTTTTATCAATAATTGTACATTTTTGAAAACTTTATTTTCTTAATAGCTAGGTGTTACCCAAAGAAACTCAAACAAGGCATCCAGCACGGAGAAGTAAGTCCAGCAGGCAAAGGCACGAACAAACCTCCCCTTACGAAACATACAATTTTCTTTGAGCGCAGACATATCTAACATAGAAGTAGCATTCACAAATATATATATAAACAAAGCAAATCCACTATCAAATGGGCCACAAGAAACTGAACGTATCTACATCAAAGAAACATTCTACTCTTATTTGATATTCGTTCTTTGCATGAGACTACGAACATTGCCTAAGGCTAAGCCCTGCCTCCATATCTGCATAAGGCTAAGCTATGCCTTCCATTTTCATGGGACTAAGCCCTGTCCCATATGAGACTAAGCTATGTCTCCATCTTGCATGAGGCTAAGCAATGCCTCTATATTTGCATAAGGCTAAGCTCTACCTTCCATTTTCATGGGACTATGCCCTGTAACGCATATTGCATGAGACTAAGCTATGTCTCCGTCTTGCATGAGACTAAGCCGTGCCTCCATATCCGCATAAGGCTAAGCTCTGCCATCCATTTTCCTGGGACTAAGCCCTGTCTCGCATCCTGCAGCCTCCATATTTGCATAAGGCTAAGCTCTGCCTTCCATTTGCATGAAACTAACTTTGTCCCGCATCTTTCCTGGGACCAATCCCTGTACCACATCCTGCATGAGGCTAAGCTCTGTCTCCAATTTATATTCTTTCACCGAGATTAAGTGTTGTCTCTCCAGTACTACCCATTTGCTTTTCTTTCGGGATAAGCTCTGCCCTCCATTTCACAACACGAAGCCTTTTCTTGTTAACATTATATTGTTGCATCTCATAGATTGAAATATCTCCAATATGTCCAAAGGTGCCATAGTCTAAAGACATCATCTTCATAGCCGGAAGACACCATGTCATGTCCTGAGGATCACTAAAATTTGCATATCAATATTCAAAGGTGTCATGGTTGGGAGGATCCATCTTCATGGCCCGAGAGCATCATTTCATGGATTGCAAATCCCTCACTGAACAATTTATGGCACAGGGCATTATGGTCTAAGGACGTCATCCTTAACCGTCCGAAGACAACATTCATGGTCCGAAGGGAATCTACATCATGTTTAAATTTCCGCACAAATACATGTTTGTAGCATCTCTTTATCTGCAACTGACCAGTAAGTAACCGCTATCTCAGCAGGAGCGACCTCGCTCCAGTTCCTTCAACTATCTCTGTCACGATCCAAATTTTTCACACTCGAGAGTTGTGATGGCGCCTACTCGTCAGAGCTAGGCAAGCCAAATATTATAAAATAATTACCCTTTTTATTAAGAATATTCAAAAATTTAAAGTAATAAGTGATTAAATAGCGGAATAAATTAAATAACTAGAAATGCGGAAGACAAAAAATTTAATAGTTCAACCAAGCACTTCTACATAATCAGAAGTACAATACTACTTAGAAATTGGTGTCCCAAGTCACACACTATGTAAGAGTGCTGCAAATAAGGCCAGAATGAAAATACACAATCTGTCTCTAAATAAGTAAAAATAGAAAGAGAACTGATAGGAGGAGACGCCAAGGCATACGGACGTTTGTAGGACTATCTCGGATCGCCTGAATGGACTGAAGATAGCACCCTCACTATGGTCCAAATGGTCCGGTATCAGCATCTCCACACGGTGCAGAGTGTAGTATCAGGACAACCGACCCCATGTGCTGGTAAGTGTTTAGCCTAACCTCGGCGAAGTAGTGACGAGGCTAGGACCAAACTACCGAATAAAAATATGCAGTTAAATCATATACAACGGAAATAAAAGCAGATAATTACAGCTAATGTTGGGCGGGGGAAATATGCTATGGGAAGTAACAGATAACAACAGAATAACAATAGAGAAATGTATGGAACGCCATAAATCAATTAGCAACAAAATATAAGGAAAAAAGAAACAAGTACACATGTTATACAGTTGTAGATGTGCAACCCATTCCCATTTCATATAGCACTGTTACAGGCATGCAACCCACTCCCATTTCATATAGTACCATTGCAGTCGTGCAACCTGCTCCCATTTCATATAGTACCATTGCAGGCGTGCAACCTGCTCCTATTTTATATAATATCATTGCAGGCGTGCAACCTGCTCCCATTTAATATAGTGCCCCTGCAGGCGTGCGACCCTCTCCCTTTTCATTTATCAGCACCCATCATAGAAGAATCTCGGTAAGGGAACAATAATATAACAACATCCCCGCAAGGGAAAAATTAATATATCAACAACATCCCGACAACGGAACAATAATATGACAACAACATCCTGGCAAGGGAACAATAATATCACAACAACATCCCAGCTAGGGAATAATAATTATAATCCTCATATGAAGCACAAATAAACCACAACGGAGTCACAATAATTACAATACAAGACTCACAAGCATGCTTGACACCGATGTATACATACTCGTCACTATGCCTATACGTTGTACTCCAAAGTAAACATATAGAAAATAAGATACAACTCCTAATCCCTCAAGATAAGGTTAGACCAATGACTTACCTCAAATGTCCACGACTAACTCAAGCCTCAAACACCACTTTTCGTTTAGAATTCGCCTCCAATTTACTTGTATCTAGTCCAAATTAATTTAGTAACATCAGTAAATGCTAAAGAACTCGTACCCAATTCTTATTTATAGGTTTTCTATAATTTTCCCCCAAAAGCAAAAAATCGACCCCATGCCCGCTTGGTCGAAACTCGATGTTCGGGTCGAAACTCAATCACCCATTCACCAACGAGCCCGAATATGCAATTAGTTTCGAAATCTGACACCAAAACACGGTCTAAATTCCAATTAATCGAAAAGCCATAACTCTACAAAAATTCCTAATTTCGACCATAAAAACCCTAGATATTTGGATGAAAATTGATGAAATGCAATGGGAATTAGAAAGAAAAAGGTTTAGCATCATATACCAATTCTTTGGGGAAGAAATGGTTCTTTGAAAACGGCCTCAATACTCTCTAGTTTTGAAAATATGAAGTTTTGAACTAAATCCCGATTTGCAACTGTTTTCAATTCACTGGACATGCCTTCTTCGCGTTCGCAATGGGCATGTCGCAATCGTGAAGGGTCAGGCCTAGTAGCATTTGCGTTCGTGATTAGTGGCTCGGGTTCGCGGGCTAGTGGCCATGTACGCATAGACCAAAAATCCCTTTCCCCCTGCGCCAGCCTAAAGGCCTACGCGTTCGTGATAGCAGGTCCGCGTTCGCGAAGGGTAGCACCCCCAAAGCTTTGCGTTTGCGACCTGTTTATCGCATTCCCATAGAAGGAAAATTCCTTCAGCTAGACTTACCCTTCGCGTTCGCGAGAGTCCTTTCGCGAACGCGAAGAACAAAACTTTAGAACACCAGAAAATGAAAACTTGCAACTTTTCTAACTTTAAAAACCTTTCGAAACATATCTGAAACTCACCCGAGCCCTCGGGGCTCTAAACCAAACATGCATGCTAATTCAAAAACTCCATATGGACTTACTCATGTGATAAAATCGCCAAATTAATAGCTTTAACAACGAATTTAGCATCAGATTCAAAGAAACATTTCAAGAGCACGTAAGTTTTAAATTTCACAACCGAGGGTCCGATTCACGTCATTTCAAGTTCGTTTCTTACCAAATTTTATAGCTTCAATCTACACGCCATATAAGACTTGTACGGGGCTCCGGAACTAAGATACGGGCCCGATACCAACAATTTTAAAAACATTCAAATTTCCAAAAACTCATATATATTCTAGAAAATAATTTTCTTCAGAAATTTATTTCTCGGGCTCGGGACCTCGGAATTCGATTCCGAGTATACGTCCAAGTCTTATATTTTCCTACGAACCCTCCGGGACCATCAAATAACGGGTTCGGGTCCGTTTACCCAAAATATTGACTGACGTCAACCTAAATTCATTCTAAAAACCAAATTCATTATTTTTTAAAGATTTTCAAATAATGGCTTTCCAAATACACGTCGGGACTGCGCATGTAATCTAGGTGAGACAAAAAGGAGGTTTTAAAGCATCGGAACACATAATTTAATTCTAAAATAAGTGATGACCTTTTGGGTCATCACAATCTCAAACTGACCATTTACCATAACCATTCTTTCACCCATCCAAAAATCTCGTGTCCGTTCTTGTAATGACATATTCCACCGATGGATCCAAAACTATATACGGGCTGATTTTTGTAAAATCAGGAATATGTAGGCAGCTCAGAAATCAGAATGCAGACTAAATCTCTCAAACCATCTCACTCGGTAAAATTGGCCATCATATCTTTTCCCGAAAACTCTTTCATTCTTTCCGGGTATAGAGGGAACAGCTGTTGATACTGAATTTTTCCTAAAACAGTTTTCAAAAGCATATATACCTCAAAACTATACATTAACATCAATTGGAATTTTTTCAATAATTTCCATATTTAAATTAATTTGCCTTATCATTTTTATCCTATATAAATAATCACAAAGTTGCATCAAAAACGATTTAAAAATATTTCTTGATTTATTATTACTATTCTGTGGTCATATTAAGTGTAAATTATTCACAAATGGCCAGATTGATACTTTTTGGTTACAATTGCAATAACTTTGCAAACGTAGCCCATGCATACCTTATTGCATTATCTTACCAGAAATTAGTCCATTGTATTTTAAAATACTAAATAATCATTTTAAAGTATATTTACCCATGAATCATTTTATATAATTAGTTAATTATTTTATAAATTAATTTTATTAATTGCTTGGGTATTTAACAAATAGCCCTTTTGTTTTCAATTTTAACCCAAGAGAATAGCCCAAGACCCCTTATAATTTAGCCAAACTCCTTAATCCCAAAACTTAGCTTTCCCGACCGAATACCATGGCCAATCCTGGTCGTTGATCATTTTTTATCAACGGTCCAGATTTTCCCTACCATAATTAAAACCTAATAACCCCCCTTTCACCCTCTCATTTCCATCCTTTCCCCCGCCGTCACCCTCTCTCTTCTCTTTCAAACATTCTCTAACTAACCCCTAATCCTCAGGTGCCGTCACCGGCTTAGTCCTCCGCTGTATGATGTTTCTTTGTTGTCTCAGGCCTATACTGGCCTCCTAGATCCTTGAGAAGATCTCAAGGGACATAGGCTGTCTGGTTAGCACCTTTAATTTCTTTGCCTGTTTCAGGCCATTTGCTCGACCATGAGTAAGAAACCTCTATTTTGCTATGAATCCATAGTTTTCTAGGCCTATGTTCTCGTCTCTGTTATGATTTCTAAAAAGTTCTAATTTATTATCTCTGATCTTCTCATGCTTGTATAGATTTGAGACGAATCGACCAACTCTTACATAACTTCCTTGAAATTTATCGGTTTCAACTGATTTTCCGACTTTCCCTAAACTAGGGTTCACAATAAGTCATTTTCTCAAGGTCTTTCTGATTTTTAAATATTTAATCAATTATCCTTTAGTGTTCTTGACTGATTTATGTAAAAGTTGCTTAAATCCTAGTCGATTTGTGTGAAACTCTAACTTTTTGGGTTTTTACTTCAATTATGAGTTTTTCAATGTTACCAGTTGCATTGATTCTTTCTGTATCATTGACATACACGATTCTCCTTTGTCAAATGCATTGATCTGTGTTTTTGCCATAAATAATCTTTATTCAGGTTTTTGAATCAATTTTCCGGTTAACTTCTCTACTTTAATTACTTAGTCTACTTTTTTTTATTGGAATCAATATATTGTTTCTATTAATCTGGTTGATTGATTTGCTCTATTAAGAACATGTACTCCAAAGTCTTGCCTATTTTTATGATTATGACATTAATTAGTCGTTGTTGCCTTTTTTGATGTTGTATATTTACTGATTCTTTTACATGATTCTTTCCTTAATTAGACTCTTGATTATTTACTCCTTTATTTGTTATGATTTGAATCTCTTGCCTTAATTAATCATGTCATTGCCGTTGGGTAATTGACCTTAATTAGGGAAAGACTATGCTAAACTCTTTGTGTGATTGGATTCTAAGATTCCTTAATTGTTGATTATTGATTCCTTTACCTTATTTGCTCCACTCTTGAACTACTATATACACTATCTTATTTAACTTTTTAAGAAATTGGCACAAGTTTAAAGAACACATACTCACACTCAAATTCTCTTTTCTTTCTTTGTTACTTGTGATAATTACAGGTCTAGCCGTCTAAAAGCTAAGGCTAAATATTGGAACTGCACATACTTTACATTTTGTACTCTTTTATTCAACTGGTATGTCTCTAGTTCAATTTTGAAACTCAACTATGTTTGTTCTATGTTTACTCTTGCACTAGTTCGGTTGGTAATGCATTCAAGTTGTCCTTTTGTTTATTTTTTTACCCTGCATGTCTAAATTCTGTCTCCTTTTTCTCAAGCATGTAATCAGCATGTCCTGACTTCATTTGATGGTTTGATATTGGCTAAGCATGTTTATGTTACTCCCTTAGATTGGTGTTATCATTATTAGTAGCTTAATCCCCTAATGAAGATAACTTTATGTCTAATCCTGTCTAAGCCACCCTTGTTTTCCACATGATTTTACTACATCTTTGCTCTATGTCTTAATTGCATTTTATCATGGCTAGCCTATTAAGTCTCTAAGAATCCTAAGTGGCATGTGCATTTGTTGTAGATATGTCTTCCATGTAGCATGTTCATGTGCCCTCTTATTGTGATTTTTATATGTTCCCAACCCCCTTCATCCTTGTGTGAGATCTGCTTGTCTCTGAATCTGGGTATTCTATGATTAATTGCTTGCTGAATTTGCTCTCTTCAAAATGTTCATAATATTCTTCTAAAATCTAATTTTCATTCTTATCATCTTCTTAAAACTGGTCTATTCTACAAAATCGTTTTATACTCCTAAAAGTTATCTCCACACTATTTTTCACTAAGTATTTAAAAAATTATGTGAAGCACTTTCTCATTACTCTTATTATATTAGATTTTGCCCCTCTAATGTGTGTACTTCCGTGGAATCCCCTGCGATTCCTCCGAACTCTGGCACACTGGGGCTGGCCCTTCCGCACTGTACATAACCAGTCCCTATTTTTAGAAAGGCCTTGGTGTGAGCACTTCCCAGCATCCTTGAGGTCCTTAGGGAACACTGAAACACCTAGACACATATTAGCTATGATATTCTTGGAACTTGTGACTACACTGAATTCCCGGTACTCCTAGATTTCCTTTGGACCTACTTCAAGCTCCCTATAGTATAAGTTTACATTTCATTTATGTAATTTACTTAATCCTGGTGTGTAATAATCCTTTGTAAATAGTTATTGGGGTAACTAGTAAAAAGGGAGGGTAGCTATATGATTGTGTGGGGTAAACTGGGTAGAAACCATATTTTAGGTTTTACATTATGTTGAGTTGCTGTAGAAATCATATTCTAGGATTGTGTGATACATTGGATATCATGCTTTCGGATAGCTATGCTTATTTGCATTAAACTATGCTAATTGTGTGCATTAGATACCATATCTTAGGACAATGATGTTTACAACTTCTGCATGTTATAGTTCATGACTTCACTCTGATTCTGCATAGATCTCTATCACTTAGAAATCATGCTATCAAGTTAATATTACTGCTTACTAAAAATACCATCTCTATATACACTAGAAATCCTGCGTCAGGACTCTGTTTGCATCTGCTTTAAATCGTGTCTATATCGCCTAAAAAACAACTATCTATGAAAAGGCTAAAAAATAGCTTCACGCATAAGAATCATGTTCTGGTACAAATTAGTAAAAATCACTTGTTATAACCTTCATCACTTAGATCGACATGTCTATAGGTTGAAATAACTTCAAATTGTTTAAACAGCTTCTATTACTATGGCTGCATATGGCCCCACGCCTAGGTAAACCTTAGGTAATTGATGTCCTTGTAAAAACTGAGAAACTATGTTCTAATTATTTATAAACTTCTCAAGTTTAACAGGTATTAAAATCAGTAGGCAAACTGATTAGGGTTCTGTCATTTCTCCCTTAAAAAATAATGTTGCATATTCCGTGTTTTGATGCTCACCAAGATACCCTGTTCTAGGGCTGCTCTGAAATTACTTAAAAATGTGTTTGAGACGTGCTGCTTATTTTTCTATAAGTCATTTTCTCAAGGTCTTTCTTATTTTTAAATGTTTAATCGATTATCCTTTAGTGTTCTTGACTGATTTATGCAAAAGTTGCTAAAACCCTAGTCGATTTACGTGAAACTCTAATTTTTTGATTTTTTGCTTCGATTCTGAGTTTTTCAATGTTACCAGTTGTATTGATTCACTCTGCATAGCTTACATACACGATTCTCCTTTGTCAAACGAATTGATCTATGATTTTTGACATAAATAATTTTTATTCGGGTTTTTGAATCAATTTTTCGGTTAACTTCTCTACTTTATGTACTTAGTCTACTTTTTTTATGGGAATCAATATATTATTTCTACTAATTTGGTTGATTGGTTTGCTCTGTTAAGAATATGTACTCCAAAGTCTTACCTATTTCTATGATTATGACCTTAATTAGTCGTTGTTGCCTTGTTTGATTGTTGTATATTTACTGATTCTTTACATGATTCTTCTCTTAGTTAGACCCTTGATTATTTACTCCTTTATTTAGTATGATTTAAACCTTTTGCGTTAATTAATCATGTCATTACTGTTGGGTAATTGACCCTAATTAAGAAAAGACTATGCTAAACTCTTTGTGTGATTGGATTCTAAGATCCCTTAATTGTTTATTATTGGTTCATTTACCTTATTTTCTCTACTCCTGAACTACTATATAAAATCTCTTATTTAACTTCTTAAGACACGGACACAAGTTTAAAGAACACATACTCACACTCAAATTTTCTTTTCTTTCTTTGTTACTTGTGATAATTACTGGTCTCGCCGGCTGATAGCTAAGGCTAAATATTGGAACTGCACATGCTTTGCCTTTTGTACTCTTTTTTTCAACTGGTATGTCTCTTGTTCAATTTTGAAACTCAAATATGTTTGTTTTATGTTTACCCTTGCACTAGTTCGATTGGTAATGCATTCAAGTTTTCCTTTTGTTTATTGTTTTACCCTGACTATCTAAATTCTGTCTCTTTTTGCTCAAGCATGTAATCAGCATGTCATGACTTCATTTGATGGTCTGATACTGGCTAAGCATATTTATGTTAATCCCTTAGATTGGTGTTAATATTATTAGTAGCTTAACCCCTTAATGAACATAACTTTATGTCTAATCCTATCTAAGACACTCTTGTTTTCCACATGATTTTACTACATCTTTGCTCTATGTCTTAGTTACCAATAATCATGGCTAGCCTATTAAGTCTCTAAGAATCCTAAGTGTCATGTGCATTTTTTGTCTATATGTATTCCATGTACCCGGTTCATGTCCCTCTTAATGTGATTTTTATATGTTCCCAACCCCCTTCATCCTTGTGTGAGATCTGCTTGTCTCTGAATCTGGGTATTCTATGATTAATTGCTTGCTGAATTGGCTCTTTTCAAAACTGATTTCAAAATGCTCTTAATATTTTTCAAAAAAATAATTTTCATTCTTAGCATCTTCTTAAAACTGGTCTATTCTAGAAAATCTTTTTTCACTCCTAAAAGTTGTCTCCACACTATTTTTCACTAAGTCTTTTAAAATTATGTCAAGCACTCTCTCATTACTCTTATAATATTAGATTCTGCCCCTCTAGTGTGTGTACTGCCGTGGAATCCCCTGATATTCCTCCGAACTCTTGCACACTGGGGCTGGCCCATCCACACTGCACATAACCAGTCCCTATTTTTAGAAAGGCCCTGGTGTGGGCACTGCCTGGGATCCTTGAGGTCCTTAGGGAACTCTGACACATCTAGACACTTATTGGCTATGATATTCTTGGCACTTGTGACTACATTGAAGGCCTGGTACTCCCAGATTTACTTTGGACTTTCTTATGGATCCTTATAGTATAAGTTTACATTTCATTTACGTAATTTACTCAATCTTGATCTGTAATACGCCTTTGTAAATAGATATTGGGGTAACTAGTAAAAAGGGAGGGTAGCTATATGATTCTGTGGGGTAAACTGGGTAGAAACCATATTTTAGGTTTTACATTATGTTGAGTTGCTGTAGAAATCATATTCTAGGGTTGTGTGATACTTTGGATATCATGCTTTAGAATTGCTATGCGTATTTGCATTAAACTATGCTTAATTTGTTCATTAGATACCCTATTTTAGGACAATCATGTTAAAGCTTCTGCATGTTATAGTTCATCACTTCACTCTAATTCTGCATAGATCGCAATCACTTAGAAATCCTGCTATTAAGTTAATAATACTGCTTACAAAAATGACCATCTCTATATGCACTAGAAATCCTGCGTCAGGACTCTGTTTGAATCTGCTTTAAATCGTTTCTATATCGCCTAAATAAACAACTATCTATGAAAATAGCCTCACGCATAAAAATTATGTTCTGGTACAAATTAGTAAAAAATCACTTGTTATAACGTTCATCACTTAGATCGGCATGCCTATTGGTTGAAATAACTTCAAATTGTTTAAACAACTTCTATCACTATGGCTGCATATGGCCCCACGCCTAGGTAAGCCTTAGGTAATTGATGTCCTTGTAAAAACTGAGAAACTATTCTCTGATTATTTATAAAACTGCTCAAGTTTAACAGGTATTAAAATCAGTAGGCAAACTGATTAGAGTTCTGTCATTTCTCCCTTAAAAAATAATGTTGCATATTCCGTGTTTTCATGATCACCTAGATACCATGTTCTAAGGTTGTTATGAAATTACTTAAAAATATTTTTGAGACGTGCTGCTTATTTTTCTATATATGTGGAGGTAAACATGAGCCCTTTCTCTACATTCCTAATTGACAGTCCTATGTGTTATTTGTTGTCACCTAGATTTTTGCCTTTTAAACACCTCAGGATTGTCTAGAACTGCCTAAGTCTAGAGGTCCTAAACTCCCACGGGACCGCAAGGAAGGGATGAGGAACAATACTCTTAGAGTTCGTTTATCAAAACTCGCCTAATAGCCACTAAGGGGTGGGATAATAGGTAGTAAAATGATATGATGACCTGTGCGATAATGCAACGTGTAGCCCCTCTCACCGAGGAACGATTACTGGGCATTGCATAGATATGATCATATAGGATAAACAACTTAGGACCTCCCTTATCCCTTTTACATATGTGTGCTTAGACTGCTTATATGTTAAAAGTCTTCATTCCATTTACATATGTGTGCTTAGACTGCCTATAGACGAATTCACAAAGTAAGTTCGGTTGTGACCCACCGTTGTGGACCGCGAGGGGTGACTAAAACCTTCCCCTCAAGGTTACTTCGAGATCATACCCTAATCTCTGGTAATGCAAATTGGTTAATTCAGTTAATTGGTCTTGGTGCCCTTATGCACCTTAATCCGTTAGGTGGCGACTCTTCAAATACCCAATTCCCAAAAGGAAACGAGTTGTTCCCAAATAAATGTCGAAGCCCAGAACCCACAACGGAAAAAGGGGGCATGAAACTATATTGCTTATCAATGTAACGGGTTGCTGCGAAACATATATGTTGAAAGCACTTCATGGAATGTGAGTAAAACATGTGGTAGATGGACCATCTCTCACAAGAACACAACCTACTGACTTCATATACGCTGTGTATTATTCTCCCAATTTTGATGGATAGCGGTGCGAAATTCAAAAATATATTTTGCTCGTTGCAATACTGTAAAAATGAATTACAATGTGCTCACCTCTTGTATTTCTCAAATCTTTTCATTAGTATTGACATAAATTCAACACCACTCTCCATCAATTGTGATGCACCTCTATGCCTTTCAAAAAATCTCTCTGCCATTTGTTTGAATGACATCCGGACTATGGCAGTGACAGGCCATCCACGTGCAAACTTCAATAACCCGTTGAAAGACTCTAACACATTTGTAGCCAGGGTTCCCCATTGTCTACCACCATCCTCATGCAATTTCCACTTGTCAAGATCATGTCGCATCAACCAATGATATGCTCTTTCGTCTTCCTGCCTGATCGATTCCAAGCGCCTCCAGAATTTGCACTCCTGGTGATCAGTTGCAGCCATACACATTAAATCATGATAGTACTAGTTGGGATGTGCCTTCTGGAAATCTAAATTCATGTGCCTCACATAGTAACGGTGGTATGCATACGGTTCCTGCCATTAAGGCAAATGCTGTACAGAACATAAAATACCGCCATGCCGATCAGATATTAGACAAATACCTAAATGTTTTTTGACAACGTGCTCCTTCAAGTGGTTCAAAAATAGCGTCCACGTCTCTTGGTTTTCATTGGCTCAAATAGCAAAAGCTAGGTGAAATATTTGTCCATTAGCATCTACTACAACGACGATCAACAGCTTTGATTACAACAAATTATTTGTGATACAAAATAAATTGCAACCACAATATAACTATGGAGAAACATAATGTTATTCAAATAATAATGTGAGTAAATTCTATTTGTTCCCTTGATTCTTCTCTCTAGATGGATCTCCGTGATTCGAGGGCTTAACCAGTGTATTTCTCCAATGTAGGATGATGCAGACCTCTTGGGGATGTATTTGATCTCCAGCTTCTTGAATTATTTCATTGTCAAGAAGTATCCGGCCATGTTTTGATCTCTTTGTAAATATCCCAAGAGTTTATGGAATTTTGAGATGATCTCATATTTTTGAGATGTTTATTTAAGGGATTATGTAACCCTTTTTATAGTGGTGACCTAGGGTTAGGGTAGAGTAGCCTCCAAGTTAGGGTTTTGGTAGAGTAGCCTTCAAGCAATCCTGATAGACTCCTAGAATTTCAAGAGTTTGTCTATTAGTATCTTGGATTTTGTAATTAGCTTGATCCATTAAAATTTTGATGTATACAAATGGCCCCTACTTAAGGTTTGTCGGGGTATAGGCTTGCCGAAACTTGAAGACGATACTTGAAGTACTCGACCATCACAACAGATAATCTTGAAACTTGGTGTTTTTGATTTGCGGGAGGAAGAGATGAAGGGCAGAACTGGTACCACTGAGCGTGCCATAATTTGTAGATAAATTTGCGTCGAGAAAATAAAATTAAGACCAAAAAATATTGCAATAATTGTAGTATTTTATTTTGAATATTTGAATGTTACAATCTCTAAGGATCCTCTGATTCTTCTTTTCAATAGTAAATAAATTCAAGGGCCTTTGAGCTTGATCTTGGATCTATGTTTGCTTCCACAAATGATGATCTTGTTCTTGAGCTTTAGCTTGATTTCTTGAACTTGACCTTGATTCCTTCTTGAGCTTGACTTTCATTTGTTCTTCGTTATTGAGCTTGAATTTGATTTCTTAAAGCTTGAAACTTGTAGAGAAATTTGCGGCGTTTGATCTACGAGCTCTCTCTTGCTTTTGGTTATAACTTTTGATCTATTTTCTGTGTTATGAAGACCCCTATTTATAGTTGCGGAAGGGAAGAGTTGTTATAAGAACAAACTCTTTCCGACCAGTTAAATTTAAGTGTGACATGACCGTATTTGATTGGCTAGAACATGTTACTTGCACACATGGTGCAATTTCATTGGCCTTTTAGTATGACTTGGCATGCCTTGTCATTTTAACACGTAGCATGATCCTATTGGCTCTTCTGTTTGACTTGGCGTGCTACGTCTTTTGACACGTGGCATCAAACTGGGCTTTTAGGAAGATGACATTTTGGGCGTAATGAAGTAGGCTCATCACTTTAGCCCAATTAAATGGGACAGCCCAATGGATTAAGTCTTATTTATTTAATCCATATATTTTGGACTTATATAATTAATACAATTATTTATTAGCCCATAATATTTATTTGGACCAATATGTCTTGAATTTAAAATATAGTCCAAATTATTTTATGAATTTAATTACAATAAAGTTATATGCCTACAAGCTTAATATAATACTTTCTATAAACATGAGTGTCGTCTATGGATATTACTGGTCGACAACGCACAAAACCATCAATTGCTGGTTTAAATGCCTAGAACACGTATCTGAATATATATTATCGTATTCCCGGACTTCGCTCAAGTTTCCATTCAACAACAGTCCCAAGATTAAAGTGTTGCAATGCGGCCATGTACCTAGGTAGAGATGCAAATGACTTATCCCTATCACCATAAACAATTTCAAACACGTTTGCGCCTAAGAAATGACTTTCTTTTGGTAATGTACACCAATATTCCTGGAGGACAGATGTAATGCACTCTTTGATCTTGTACCTTATGGATGCTTCAATGTTTGGAATCAAGACAAGCAAAATCAAGTCAACATCCAAGTTAAAGTGATTCCCGCTGAATATGTCCATTTCATAATTGTGGGTGCCATTGTATTTACCCACAACCCACATATTTATTTTCTTGTTCATCACATGCAGCATCCAATTACGATCTACGACAAACAAACTCTTATACATTCGGAGATGACTCCCATACCATTATCTCACGACACTCTTTCACGTTGTACATTTTCACCGCCCCGATTAGGTGTGCCTTATCTGGAAAATGCATGCCCTTTGACAACACCGTTGATCTTGATTCATCTCACATTGCTGTCTGAATTTCACTAATATCACTTATGAGGGCATCCACATCCGACATACTTGGAAAATTATCAAAGTAGGAAATATGCCTTGAATGAAATGACATGTGGGACTATTACACTCTTTGTCTAATGGGAGGTGGACCATGCTCCCTCGTCAAATCAGGTCGTCGGGGAAGGGTGTGTCATCTCCAGACTCATCGACATTATTATCATTATCACTATTCTCTTCTTGACTCTACGCATCTACCAGATCCCTATTAAATGTATCATCTTCCGGCAATTGAGTAAGGACAGAACCATCTAGTTTCTCGTTTTCACTGCACAACAAAAGAAATAATGAGTTACTCAAATTGATCCAAAAAATACATATACCTTTATATATTCACTTACAAATCATAATATGTTGATATTTCATGATGCGCATTATCTTCTTGATGCTGAATTCCTGATGGACCATCATGATCCAACACACCAAAACTAGGGGTATTCCAACTGGTCGTTGGTTGATAACTTGTAAGATTCATATTTGGTCGGTACCCCCTGTGAAATAAATGAGTGTCAATACAAATACAATACACAAAAATATACATCGTAACACAAAGGAAAATTGAAGTTTACCACTCGAGTTGTGGATTATGTATGTTAGGGGCAAAATTATTTCCTCGCTCCTCATTCGCCCGTGGAGATAAGATTAGATCCGGCTAAACTCTTTCAGTCGAAACCTGTTCGGCTAAAACTGCTCCAAAATAATTACCCGTTGATTGAGAGATTTTCCTACTTTACCCAAGCTCATTATTGCGAATGTCTTCAGCTTTGACGTACATTTCCAATCGTTTTATCACAATAAATTCTCGATATTCATCCGGAGTCCTCAGAAAATATCTTGACTTTTATCATCTTCGTTGTTAAACCCAGCATAACAAGTAATCCCTTGCGGAGTCATAAAATACAGATATCTTTCGGTTATTTTAAGATTCACTGAACGTATGCTCACACTCATTTTTTATATATCAACAATACCAATATATCGTACTCCATTATAAGTGGCAACTTAATATGAGACTGTGGAGATAAACTATAGCTTACTGAGTTATTCGCCACCACAACCTCCTCCATCCCCCTCCCAATATAATGTAATCCTAATTCTCCACTCATCAGACATTATGATAAAATATAAAACATCTTAACGAAGAAAAATTTCACAAGAGTTGAGAATATTTATGAATGGATTTTTAAGAAATCATTCACGTCCTTAAATAAGGCAAAAAATAGTCCGGGGGTGAATTATTTTAGGTATAGCGTCTTAGCTTAAGACGCTATACCCAGTTGAATTACTGTTCTGTTAGTTAAACCTAGAAAAATTATTTGTGGGCCCATATAATACATATAGCGTCATAGTGAAAAACTATATGAATAGCATCTTTTTAAAAGACATTATACTCAACTAACCAAACGACTGTTAAGGTATATCGTCTTTTAAAAAGACGCTATATATATTTTGGTCACCATATATTTTTTTCACACATTTTTGTTCTTTGAATTCAAAAGAACCACATTTTGGTAGCGGACTCCATTCATGCCTGATGTTACACATTTTTCAATGGACCTCATAATTGACATTAAAGAATGGCTTGATCCTACTATCTTGTTATCAATGTGCAGCTATAATAGTAAGCTCTATTATCATTGCAAAGAACACGAATTTTCTGGCAAACTTATACTATAATCTATTCAAAGCTTAATACAATTTTATCTTCTTGCTCATTAATTTTATTGTTGTTGTGCCCGGAGACCCTGCTCCCAGAATTACTGTTTCTATTATTTTATCTTTATCTCAAGACTATATATTTATTTTTATTTTTATATTATTTCAAAATCAAATTAATTTACTTATCTAAAGATCACATATAAATTTAGGTGGATCCTTTCTCTAATGTGTATACTACTGTTTTTGAAACCCACAAAAAAAAATCTGGTCGGCAAGAAGCACTATTCTTGATTCTTTCTTCCATGTAAGCACGTGGAAAAATGCATTTAGAAAAATCTTGTTTCATGCAAAAATTAGGCAGACAAAAAGGGAGACTTACAAGTCAGCTTGCAAGGTCTTTCGATGTCCACGTCCCCAAACAAAAGATCTGACCCATTATTGTGTTATAAGTTTTTTGTTATTCTCGCATGCAATTATTATTCATTTGGAATGGTTTTACTAGAATTTTTACTAAAAGAATTCAAAGTATAAAGAAACAAGCATATAAAAAGTACGAGTATTCATCTAACGGACAGGGACGACCCGACGAATTTTGTGTTATAAAGTCAAATTTTACGAGGTGTCTTAACTTTTTTTAAAGATTTATTTATTCATTTGAAGTTAATATTTCTAACATTTCCTAGATACAAAATTATTAATAATTTCCTTATAATCAATAACTCCTAATAAGTCTTTTTAATTAACAATATAACTAATCCATTTAATCTTTCTTAAACCTTATTGATCGTTGGTAAGATTTTATCAATTTTAATTTGAAAATTTCTTTCCGCTGAAATGACGGTAACAAGAGTTATTAACATTATTTCATTAACAATTGAAAAAATAATCAAATTTTTTTATTTGATTGAGTGTATTAGTTAAACTATTATCTTCTAATTGCACTATTTTTCTTAATATTTTAAATTCTTAAAATAAATCTAATCCATCAATATTGAATTGATTATTATGCTTTAAAGAACATTCAAGATTGATACAATATTTTTTCAAAATTTAAACATCTAGTTATCTTAATTTTTACAGCTAAATAGAGAATCAAAAATATGTTCATACACTTTGAATTGTTCAAATCCATTTTAAAGTGAAAAAAATAGCCTTGTCTAATATGTATAGAGTAATCAATTCCAAAAGACTCTTCGAAAGATTTTGAGATTTATTATCAACATTCTCATCAAATTGTTATTTCCTATATATCATAGATTTCTTACGAAATTCGTGTTTAATATTCATTTCAAGTGTAATTTTCGTGCCAAAAGTTATAGCAAATGTCAATCCTTCTTCTCTATTGTTAAAGTCAAACTTTTTCACTTCACACTTCACAGAACATTTTTTAAATTTATATATAACATATTATGTGTAACAGAAAATGAGCTCCCCACAAATATGAAGCATAAAGCAGTTGCTTTATAGAAGGGTCGCCCTCTCTAACGGAAAGGTTACCTCTGCCCTGTGCATGAAATTATATATTCGCCTGTATTTGGTTAAGTCGATAATTTTCTCAAGGGAATAAAAAAAAAAGGTTCTTCGAAAAAGAACATTATGGTTTATACGTACATAAATGAATCTGTTTCAGCAATGAAGAGGTCTATGAAAAAGAAAAGATCAAAAAGAAGGCTCACATAGGTATGTACTATTAGTCTCTCTTTTTCTTTGGGAATATGTGATGAGAAAAGGGAATTTTCTTTTGAATTATTTTCTAGAGGGGAGGGAGTAATGGCACAATTATTTGTACTTCGAATGTTTACACCATTTTTTTGTTTCTATAATTTTTATCTCTTAACTACATGAGCCATACAGTTAAGAGCTATGTATATTGACTTTAAATTTCTCAATCTTAAGACCAAATATGATTTTATTATAAATATCAAGTACAAATAAGTGTTTATGTCCAAGTAAGCTAGTTGGATGGTCAGAAAGATAATTGCAGCAAATGGACTGCTACAATAATACCAGAGTTTGCACAGGCCAGTATGCTCCATTAGGCTACTCTATCTGCTTCAGATTGGCCAACTTCCGAGAGTTCCCTAGAAGAATCTAACTGCTCAAAATTATGCTAGGCCCAAGGCTGTTTTCAATTTGTGGTTGGTACTTCAAGATAGGTTACCAACCAAGGATAGGCTACTACATTGGGGTATGAATGTGGATAACATCTGTGTTCTGTGCCAGCAAGCTCCGGAGACCAGAAACCACCTCTTCCATAGCTGTTCATTTGCTACACAACTAAGGGATCAGACATTGTCCTGGATCAGGAAGTTTCATTCCAGTATGCTGAACTGGGAACTGTTTATACAATGGATTGTTGGTAAAGCTAAAGGGAAATCGAGTCGGGCTAACATATTCAAATTGGTTGTAGCAGAATTATTCTACGCTCTGTGGTTGGATAGAAATGCGAGGATCTTTGAGAATGTCTTCTGTAGCAGTGGTAACCTAATTAGGGACATTGCATATACTTGTAATATTAGAGGTAACCCCAAAATTAGGCAACAAATTCAGCAATATTTTCTGTAAATAGAGGGATAGGTATAGAGATAGTTGACATATAGTCTAGATATGATAGTCAGCTGTGTAGTGGCTGAACTATAATTTTGTATTGAAATCTCTTTGGTGATTAATATAATCTTTAATTAAAAAAAAAGTGTTTATGCGAAAGATATAGGCTAAATAACAAGTTTACTTATGAAATCTATTCATATCCTCTCCTTTAATTTATGTAGGCTAAACTATAATTTTACTCATAATATGAAATAATTATATTTGTAGCCTCCTTTAATACTATTCAGTAGGCTAATTAAGAAAGTGAATATAGACATATTGTATTGGATGACAAATAGTACAACTGATGAGACCGAGCAACATCGAAAGAGGGGAGACAATCCCACCTGAAGCTTTAGAAATAAAAACTGTATTCCATTGATTTTGGACAACTTTATTCTTTGATTTTATTTTTATTTTCCACTCGGTATTTCTGTGCGCTTTAGAGTTCGAACTACTTGGGATTCGAGCCTTGTAAATTAAAAGAGAAAAATTTCTTGCTAGAGTTTTTTATATTTATATTTAACACTCGAACAAGAACTCTAGTTAACAACATAGCACTTCAATCCATTGTACCACAATTAGCTTCTCTGGTTGAGTCTTAAAACAAATCATGCTGATTATGTATTCTCCATCTTTTCATAAACCTAATAATTAAAGGTGTAGATGGTGACACCCTCAACAAACCTCTGAGAAATTGAAAATTTTTCCACTTGTGTGGGGAATCGTACTGTTACAATGCAAAACTCACTAAAGATCGTGATAGCGTCGGATACAGTTATAATGCAAGCCAACCACATTATATAATAAAAATCTCGTTTAAATATTTTTGAAATACATGATTTTTCTTCAATAATTTTGAAGTTTTTGAAAAATATAGTTTCAAATCATATTTAAAAGTTAAATAATTTATACAATATTGAAATCATCCCAGAACCCAGAGTCACAAGTGCATGAGCATTTACTGGTAAGAGAAATAAAAATACATCATCCATCTATAATACAGTGGATGGAAAATAAATACAGTACTGGAAAGGATTACCCTAGCTGTGGCCCTCTCGAATGATGCAGCTCATCTAGTCTCAAAATCATCCGTGCTGCTATGCCAGTAGACCACTGGAGCCAGATATACATGTGCAATAAAATGCACAGCAAGTGTAGTATGAGTACAAAAACAACATGTACCCAGTGCATATCCCGCCTAATCCCAAAGGGGTGGAGACGAGATGGTCAATATTGACACTCACTAGTCCAATGACTATTTATCTTATACAGATGTGTTAAACTGTGGCTTTATTTTTATAAACATATTTCTAATCCAGATAGAGGAAAACAAGTAAACATATAATTATTTCATGGAAATTTTCCTTTGATTTGTTGTTATTATTAACAATGTGATTTCGAGCCAAAGCAAATCATAAAATAACTCAAAAGAGTCCAGACAGTAATACAAGCATGCGCAAATCATACCGAGGCGTCGGTCCGATCCAACAGAAATAAATGTACACTTGCGGAGGGTCGACGACGAGCCTATAGATTCATCTATTCATACCGAGGCGATCGGCCCGATCCACAAATAACAAGCAAGCATACGCAGACATACAATCAGTCAAACAACCAACATGGAGCAATTATCCAATAAAGGTCCATTCTTTTTAATAGTTTGAGAAAACATAGTTTATGTCTTTTAGAAATCCATTTATTAATTTAAATGTGAATAAAGAATTTTAAGCCATAAATGGGTTCACAAATCCAAGCATAACATGCTTTTGGGTCTTAAACTAGTCGGACAATAGTATAATAGTAGCTACGCACGGACTCTCGTCACCTCGTGCGTACGTAGCCCCCACATTTAGGAGCACATAATCAATTCAACTCGCCTATGAGGTTATTTCCCCCTCACAGGATTAGAAATGAGACTCACCTCGCTCTGAAGATCCATAACCGGTATCCTACATTCTTCTGAAGGCTTGAACCAACACAAAAAATGCTCCAAAACTAGCCAAATAACGGCAAACTAATGAGAATATATGCAAATACTTGCTAATAATTTAATTTATACAATTTCCCAACTCCGCTTTGTGAAATGATCAAAATGCCTTCGGGCCCACGTGCCCGGAATCTTAAATTTTTTGAAGATAAAGGTTACGCATGACCTTAGGAACTCAAATACATAATTTACTTCTAATTTCATGCTCAAATTCGTGGTAAAATCCAATAATAAAATTTCTAGGTCTTTCTACCAAAACTCCAATTTTTTTCAATGCAATTCATGCTTTAATCCATAGATAATTGATGTGTTTAATTCATAATAGGTGGGGATAACATACCTTATCATTGATGACAAAAATCTCTTCTTGAAGCTCTCAAAAATTGCCCCCAAGCCAAGAAAATATGATGAGAAATGACTTAAAATGGGATTTTAAAACTTTCTTCCCAGCTATAGTGTTTTCGCAATTCCCAAAAATTTCTTCGCAGTTGCAAAGCTACAGTATTTTTGCGCTTCCCAACCAACTACAGTGTTTTCAAAAAATTTACAGCCTTTCTCTTCGCATTTGAGAAGCTACATGGTTCACAATTCCCATCATTTTGTTCGCAATTGCGAGCATACCAAAAGCAGCAATTTTCCCGACACAAAAATGAGCATAACTTCTTCATACGATGACCAAATTCGATGATTCTTTTTCCTATGGCTCTATAATTTTGAATGGATCTAATGGTTCAAAGAAAACTGAATTTGGAGCTCATTTGCTTAATATAGTATCCCTTTATGTCCAAAGAAACGATATTGAAATATCAAATAAGAGCGTTATCACAATCCGAAACACACTTGAGGCCCCTGGGACCCCGACCAATCACACCAACCAGTCTCAAAACACATTACGGACTTGCTCGAGGCCTCAAATCATATCAAACAATGCCAAAATCGCGAATCGACCTCCAATCAAAGCTTGATGAACTTTGAAGTTTCTAACTTCTATTTCCGATGTCGAAACCTATCAAATCACGTCCGATTGACTTCAAATTCTACACACAAGTCCAAAATGACATAACGAAGCTACAACAACTCTCGGAATTCCAATCCGACCCTCGGATCAAAATCTCACATATCAACCAGAATTCACCAAAATTTTAACTTTGCCAATTCAAGCTTAATTCTACACCGGTCATACAAAAATATTCCGGACACACTCCTAAGTCTCAAATCACCTAAGGAAGCTATCCGAACCATAAAATTTGCATTTCGAGCCCGATATCAAAATTTTCACCTCCGATCGAATTTCTCAAAAACCTTTAAATTTCTATCTTTAGCCAAACGACTCCAAAATGACCTACAGACCTCCGAGTTTACTTCCGATCGCGCTCCCAACTCCAGAATCACCATACGAAGCTACTCCCAGTCTCGGATCCCGACATCAATAACACTGAAATATATTTTAAGCCAAACTGATGCAATTTCTTCTAAAATGCTATCTTCCACAATAGGCGCCAAAAGGCTCCCATGTTATCCAAAATCGGATACGGGCATAAGCCCAAGTCCTAAATCATCATACGAACCTGCTGGAACCTTCATATCCCACTTCTGAGGTCGTTTACTAAAACTTCCAATCTTAGTCGTTTTCTCCAACTTAAGGCTTCTGAAATGAGAATTTTTATTTAAATTTGACTCCAAACTTCCTGAATTTTAATTCTGGCTTTACACACAAGTCAATATACATGAGATGAAGCTGCTCATAGCCTCAAACTGATGAATGACGCGCCATAGCTCAAAACGACCGGTCGGGTCTTTACACATACTTAGTGGGCATTTGGACATAGCAATGGTAAAATTCCGAAAAAAGTGGAAAAAAAATCAGTGGAAAATGGTAGTTGAAAGTCAGAGTTGTATTTGGACATGAATATAATTTTATGTTATTTTTAAATTTTTGTGAATGAACTGATGTGAAATTTTGGAAACAATTTCTTAAAATTTTTTTTAATTTTCGAAAAATTAAAATTTATGTTCAAGTAAAAATTAAAAGTTTTATGATCAAACATTAATTTTGAAGAAAAGTGAAAAAAATTCAAAAATAATGAAATATCTTTTATAGACAAATAGGCCCTCAATAAAGTCGCTTTGATTAATGCAGAAAAAATAACATTGTATTGTAGCTGTAAAAATAATAGCCGAATATATATATATATATATATATATATATATATATATATATATATATATATATATATATATATATATATATATATATATATATATATTAGTATGCTATTTAAATAAACTATACAAATTTTATAAATATTTTTAGCTACTAAATATAAATAATATCTGGCATGGACTAAAAGTAATAATAACCTCTTCTCGACTCGTGGTTGATTAATTAATTAAACAGTTTCTGTTTTAATTTTATATTTATTCTCTGAGGAATCTTTGAAGGGGCCTCCCAATGAGAAACCAAAACACGTTATAGTTTGTTAAAAAAAGTGAGTTAACAGTTAAATTACTTTCCCATTTTATGTTTAGTTTAATCAAGTCTCTGTCTATATATCTAATCTAATGTCTTAGTGATTGAGATCATAAAAAGCTTGGTGAAATGAACCCCTGGTCAATTTTGTTCTCGTTTTTATAGTATTGTCAACTGTGTGTCAATTTAGATTTGTCCTTTTTTGTGAGATCAAACCTAATTATATTAATAGATTAATAATTCGATAGATACGTTCACCTAAACTTTCTACAATATAACTCATAAATAATCTTTCTACCTGTAATTTAACAGTATAAATTGTTGTATTCTTAACATATAATATTTTAACTACTATAGAATTAGTTAGTACTGACTTATTTTGTTTATGATATTGCTAGAAGATTAATGTTGATCAGCGATGTGGCTTTAAGAGAAAAAAAGTAAGATATTTTGCCCTTTCTATGTATTAATTTCACGAATAAGAGTGCGAATGTTTTTCTAACAACCATTATTTAGTTTCCTTTGTGCCGACATAATTTGTACCTTTGCTAATTAAATATACATTTTGGGTCAAATTTCATTTCCCTAAAACATGTTAGCTCTATTATATTGCAGTAATAACGTAAACCAATCAATTATTACCTTCATCTCATATTGAAGGCCAAGTTTGAGGGACAACCAATAAAATCTTTTAAAGAACGTTTTTATTAGAATACGAAGAGTTTTAAAACTTGTATGTTATTACACTTTTTGGTGTACTAATATTTCAAGAGAGTTAACTACAAAGATCTTGACTGCCCAACTTATCTATGTTATTATGGTTTGAGATCCATGCTAAAATAATTTCCTATTATAATAGGAGTGTAACCATAATATATTTACTCTTACGAGAAAAGAATTCGGAGGAAAAGAACTTATTATGTATAATTTTGTATGTACTTTTATCACTAAACTATGGATAACTAATACTAGTTAGTTTCACGATAATTTGTGAATCCTAAAATTGAAATATTTATTTGGGTGTAAACACGTTGTGCATTGCATATTTTTAGTATATTTGCATATTATTTTTGTGTGAGTCGCGGGAGTTTACGTGGTTTTTGAAGTGAATAATGCTTATTATATATTTCTTATGTGTAGAAACGAGTTTGAATGATAAATGATCAAAAGATGACAATTTGACAAAAAAGGAAGAGATGAAAAGAATTGGGAGCTAGTCCAATCTCGTGCGTGGTACGAGAATGGACGCGAAAAAGGGCGAAAAATGAAGGCATAAAACAGCAAAGCGAAACGAAGGCACGGATCGCTTCGCATACTGAAAAACTGCAAAAACTAAGTCCGCGTCTATGGTCATGCGCTGCGTGAAGGCAGACGCACCACCCTACCTAGGTCATATAAATACATCATAAAGATTAATTTTTGAAGAGGAGACACTACTTTAGGGTTATACAACACCTTTGGAGGCAATAACACATTTGGAGCGAGGAGAATGGTTAAACTCCACATTTTTCCCTTTTTTCTCTTCTATTTCCATTATTGTTTATGAATTCTAGTATTGTAGTTTTGCATACTATTATGAATAGCTAATTTTTTATCTAGGGTTTTGATGGAACCTTTTACAGGATGAATTCTTGTTAAGTTTGAATATAATTTTACCCTTTGAATTTCTTTAATTATTCAACTACGTACTTATTTTTGTTGATTAAATGGCCATCAATTATCTGTGCCTATTTATTATGTATTACTTGGGAAAGGATACATATTTAGGCAGTTGTTCGACAGTGACACTCCTAAAATATATGAGGAATCAATACGAAAACTTTAAAGGTAGTTTTAGGAATAAAAAATCCTTGACGTGATCATAGTAAGCGGTGAGATTCTACCAGCTAGCATATTTTAGGGAATATATCTAGTAAATTATTGTAGTTGCTCGGAAGAGAATTACGACACCTGAAGTGCTTACGATCAGCAGAGAATATTAGGTGAAATTATATGAGACGTAGCGCGAAAGATTTCGACAATTGGAGAAATCACAACTCTAGACCTCCATAATCTTGTGTCCAACCCTTAGTATCTTTAGATTTAATTTACTGTTTTAATTTTTTAGTTAATTAGTAGACATACGATCTTAATATTTATAACTTAGGAATTGTTAGAACGTATCTTCTTGGTGATAGTGAATAGTTATAGCTAAACCTTAGTTCTCTACAAGATTTGACTTCGGACTTTTAGACCAGATTACATTTGCAGCAATCACTTATCCTTTTTAGGCCTAGAGTTGGGCGTGATCAAATTTTTGCGTCGTTGCTAGGGAACTAACTGTATAGCTTTAGGTGTACATATTTCTAGGTTTTCAGCTTGAACTTTTATTTTGCTTTTTGGTATTTGATTTTCTTATTTTTAGTTTTGCTTGTTTATTTGAGAAACATGGCATCTTAGAATTATGAGAGTTTCGATGTTGGTAATTCAATTATTGATCTTCCTAATGCTTATTGTGGAGGAAACCACCCATGGCAAAATTATTAAAATATTTCCGAGAGCTAGTTATATGCACCAACACAATCTTATGCGTAGAATGTATGTGATATGTGTGGTGTCAAGATGGTCACTTTCATGGTTGTGCTTACATTTGTTATCTTCTCCCAACCCCTACTTTGATGGTTCTTTTTTTTCTTGTGAAGTTAATATGAACAAAGAATCCAGGGATGTGATTGCTACCTACTTCGCACTACTAAAAAGTAGGAAGAGAGGGTCGCAATAGCTTTTACCCGATTTGTGGGTCGGGACCGATTTCCACAAGGAGTTAGGAAGGGAGTCGAGTATCTATCTAGTGTAGAGTTACATAATTGTTCCAAATATCACTTTCAATTATTTTTGGGTTTCCTTTAATAATATACTATTATCAACTACTAATTATAAATGCAGCTACATTAACTAAGACAGAATTTCTAGATTTATATCTAATAGATAGAAAGGCACTATGGTAGTGACTTTTACCTAGGTGGCTAATCGACGGGTAATGCTTCTAAGGCACGATTGACATGATTGGGGAAATATGCTATAACCGTTGCACGATTTTATCCATTCTCACACCTATTGTAGAGAGAGTGACTTTGCCCAATTTATTTTCTCAAGACAAAGTGGGTAAGAAATTAGCTCAAGCAACCAGGGTTCAAGTCAGGTAAGTACTCTCTCGAGGTTTAACCCTTAAATTGGGACTATCAATTATCTTGAGACCATCCCAATTCCTTGTTGGGTCAATTTTGGAGACTTTGGCTCTCTATCTGAAGAAGCGCCAAGTCAACTTAGCACAAACTTGTGTTTGCAACCACCAATTAATAAATTAAATCATTAAATTGACCCAAATAGCAAACACCCATAGCTAATCTAGCCCTAAATTGCAACATCCATCAATTACCCACACTATGGTTGAGCCATAACAATAGCTACTCATAATTGAAGAGAACAATAGAGAGATAGATGAAGACAAAGATATATTAATTAAACACTAACGTAAATATAGAGATTCTATCGCTAAAACTAAGTTCAAAGTCCCTAAATGGCTACAAAATAGCTTCTCATGAGCGTAGCTCAAGTCTGGAAATGTCTGATGCCCCAAAAATGGAGAAATATTCTATTTATACTAAGCTGAAAAAAACTGGACAAAAATGCCCATGGTCAGTGCGGACCGCACAAAAAGGTGTGCGGCGGCACTAGGCTCTTGACTCTAAAATTCTACTCTCTGAACCCAGGCTCCGCGGACCGCACAGAATAGACTGCGGCCGTGGAGGCATCTAGCACGGTCCACACAAATATGACCGCAGACAGCATAGGCTTGAAGCTAGGCTCTTGACATCTCTCTGATCATTGCTTCCTCGGACCACAAGAAGTGGCGATGCAGCCGCAGTGTCTTCAGTGTGAACCACAGAATATGTACTAAGGCTGCATTTCCTTGATGCCTTCAAATCCAACTCTCTGAATCTCCCTAGTGCGGACTGCACAAAGTGTAGTGCGGTAGCACTAGGCCTGTTTATCCTGAGTTGTCTTGTCTTTGGTACTTGTGCAGGTTCTGCTTCTTTTGAGCCGATCTTTGACATCTTGTCATTTTTTCGATCAATCTTGCAATCAAGTAGAACTTATGAGCCTTTTGGGACTATTTTGTAAGAATTTACTAACAAAGCGCAAAGCAATAAGGAGCATGAAACGCGTCAAAATCCCTACCCCCCAAACTTAAGGTTTTGCTGGTCCTCAAGCAAACAAAATAAGACCCACCCTTTAAAGGAAAAACCAAGAATTTTCAGCTATCCTGAAGTAACCTCAACTAGCATCAATTGGGACTAACGATGGCCATCAATACAGATGAATCATTAACAACCTTTAACTTTTGAAAAACCACGGATCAAGTGTGATACAAGAGCATCAAGAGTTGATTTATTACATCAAAGAACTCTCTCAATTACTTTGGTCATTGTGGAACCCAAACTCACACATCCCCAACTCTCCCTAAGCAAACCTCACCTTTTAGAATATTGGCACACAAACGGAGGTTAATGGGATTTCACTCATCGCTCTCAAGAAAAGGTCACAGGTCCGGCTCTAAGTATCATATGGTTGCCCCTTATGTAAGTATCTACTAATGTAAGCTTCAGTCAACTGAAGATAATATAGGGCTTTTGTGGAGTCATTGCGAAGGCGTTTTTTTCTGGGTAGGAAATTTTTTGATTTAAGTGGGTTCCATCTTTCCTTAAGCACTTCTTTTGATTCATTTGGCATAGTTAACTTGACACTTTGAGTTATTTCACCTCTTTCTAAGGGGTTAGAGAGACACATTCTCACTCTTTCTTATGCAATTCAAACCTTTTCTCCTTTTTTCATCTTTCCACACCTTTGTTTCTTTTGCTTTTAGTGAATCCCTTTTTTTTTCTTTTCCACATTGAGCATTATTTTTGTCTTTTGCTTTTCTATTTTTTCATTATCTTTCCCTTTCTTCATTTTTGTGCCTTATACCACTTTGTTGTCATCCTCGTCTCTCCCCCCAAACTTATAATTTTGCCATGTGCTCAAGGAAAGATCGGGTGCCAGGAGAGGGTATCTTCTAGAACATGTATAGGCTTGTAACATGGTTCTTGAAAGAAAAAGGTCTAAGACTCAAAAGGGTTAACTAGGTATCATATCATTGGTAAGCTATGAAATTTGTTCAACTATCATTTGGATCAAGGAGAGCTTATAATCACTTCTCCAGTAAATTTCACTTAAGATTTCGCCTCAACAAACATTCAAGGAAAGTTCTAGACCAATGTCTCGGGACTTGGACTCCCAATTATATTTCTCATCACACAAGCTAAAGGATTGCTAAAATGTCTGGTCGGGGCCCACAATGACCTTAGATATTATTTGAGCACACAATAGTTTCCGAAAACCACTTGATGATTATCGGTCAACACAAGAGTCTCAAGGTCACGGCTTTCAACATCCTAAACACAAAATTTTATCATTGACCATGGGATCAAAGGCAAATATGCTATGCCCAAGTGGATCTTTTCATGAGGTACCCTGAACTAAAAACTACTATGAACAAAAATAAAAAATAAAAATGGACTCAAACCCTTAAGAAGTTTGTCACGCAATCAATCATTAGGAAGAGACACATGGTTCACACAACACTCCAGCTTTGGAAAGAACCCTGGCACTAAAAAAACCAAAGACTTATTGAAAACATAAAAAACAAAACAAAAAGTTATGAACATAAATAAGAAGCTAAAAGCTAAATTCTTTTGCGAAAATAGAATGAACATATACAATAGGGGGATTTGAATATTCAATGGGGCATGAATATATATATATATATATATATATATATATATATATATATATATATATATATATATATATAATGATGTAAATTTATATATAGACCCAAGGAAAGATAAAAAGTGCGATAAAAGTAACTGAATATAAAATTATATACAGACCAAATAAAATCAAGAGAGCATAAAATGAAATAATAAATACGGTCATCCAGAATGTAGGGCGCACCCCCTCAAATAAGAGCTGGCATTGTCCTTAATGGAAACTAGTGCAATTAAATACCAAAAACAAAAAATAGAGAAAGGATATGGAAGACTCCGTAACCCGTGTATGTTTGCATAGGATCATGGGTGGTCCCTGGGTCCTCTGTGTGCTTGGGAACCTCATACTAGTTCCCAGTGGTCAGATCTACTCCTACGGGGACCTGGGTCTAGACCTGGATAGGCTGTGGATCTGGTACATCCTGTGGCTGACTGGAGGATGCTCCGGTGGGTCGGCCAACTGGATGATGGCATCATTTGCTCTCGGGATCATCCTTTTCCTCTTCGGAGGCTTCTATGACTGCTCTGGCTGTGCTAAGTAGATGGAATTGGGTCCTTAAACAATAGATCTAAAGGCAGTTGGTCTGCCTTAAAACTTGTCAAAATCCGCCCGTAACTCCTTCACGGACTCCTTGGAGGCACGTGTCTTTCGCAACTTCTTATGCTCCTTAGCAAGCTCCGTTAGAGCCTTCGTATGTGAATTAACTGCCTTTGCCAAAGCATCTTTGATAGTGAGGATTTTCTTCTGGTTCTCAAGAATTTCTTTCAAAGCATCCTCAATGGATTGTGGGATCTGTATTGGCTGAGGAGCCGACTGAGCTACAATAGTGGTGGTCAAGGTTGTAAACCTGGATGAAGCAGTATACATCCAATTTTTTAGACTTTAAAGTGTCTGACTCAGTCGGTGGGTAGTGATAGGATAGGCCCCGGTAGATGGAATATCCGGGCCTACTGATGTTGAAGGGCCATGTAGAATGGCTAAAGATGTAGATGGTCCGGGAGGCATCTCAGCAAAAATGGAGGCATGCTCAGTGGGGACCTCTACCACAACAGGCTCTTCAAACTGGCCAGTTAGGGCAGAAGAAGGGGTCTTGTAGTTCTTTTCCTTGGGGTTGTCAGTCCCCTTCAAGCCGCACCAGGAGAAAGGAGCTATTGCCTTGACCTTGATGTCAAACAACCTCTTATCCACCTTCAAATCTCGGAAGTACATAATGAGGGTGTTGGGGAAAGGATAGTTTCGGTCGTCCTCCGCACCCACTATAGAGATAATGTGGGAAATCACCTTCCCCACATTGATGGGGTAACCCAACATGATGGAAGAAACTAAGACAGCCCGGTGGAGAGGGAGAGTCTTTTCATGGGAAGTAGGATCTAAACCGGCTACACACATATGTCTCCCAAACCCTTGCCTCAAAATTTAGGGTCCTCTGATGTATCTTAACCCTATCTATCAACCAATCAGGAACTGTCCCCGGGATTGCCAGGAACTGAGTTAACCATGGGCGGACCTCCTCACCCATCCCCATATTTTCCATGTATAGAGACTCATCTTCTTTGTTGAAGCCCAGATATTCATTAAGTGACTTCCCTTCAAACAACACATTGGGGTTCCGAATATTGGTCACTTTGGAGCCTTTGACGATGTGGGCTAAATTACAATAGAACTCTTTGACCAAGTGTTCATTGGCATCGACACAGTCATCAAAGAAGTGCTTCCAACCCACTCGAGTCGTGGACTCTCTCTGCCCATTGGGGTTCAGGGGTAGGAGGTCTCTGTCTATAAAGCTCCTCTCCAGAGTTAATTTCCTCACCGGCCACCACTCCCTAAATTTGTGGTACGCCACCTGGCTCACGAATCTATCCTCTAACACTTTGGGTTTTCAAGTTTGTGCAATGCCCTAAACCTGAGGCTTAAATACCTCCTCACCCCCTTGCACCTCCTCCTCACCTCGGTCTGCACTTTCGCAAGATAATGAAGCTGTGGGGGAGGTGGATTACTTGCCAGTGTCGGCTGCTGACCCTTCAGACGACTTAGTGGGAACATGCTCTGGTGTTTGGGCAGTGGGTGATGGTGGAGGAGTGGCATCAGTCAATCTCATTATCCCCGGCCAATCATCAACATATTCTGGCACGGAGTCGGAGGAGATGTCCTTGGAGGGTACATACTCACTCCCCGACTAATTACAAGATCTGTCAGCTACTTTAATTGCTTTCCTCGTCATTTTTATGTTTTCTATCACTAAGGGAATGAGTCAAACTATCTTCTTACCCTTGCCCCCTGGGAGGATTCACTCTCCCGAGTTATTTCGATCCCTAGATTTTTTGTTTTGCCATTATATGTGTAATTTTCCATCATGCTTTACATTGCATCAACATAACCCTGAAACATCTCACAATCAATAAGCCCAAAAATCAATGCTATACTACAAATAAAATCAAAGAAAACAAGAAGAAAAAGACATGGGTTGCCTCCCAAGAAATGCCAAATTTAACGTCGCGACATGATGCATATTATCACCACATCACTTGAGATAAAGGAGCGCTACACGTGGCTGTCGTCAAACTTTCCAAGATAATGCTTGACCCGGTGCCCATTAACTCTGAAATCTTCCCCATTTTTGTTCTTTAGATTAAGAGCACCAAACGGGGTCACAAACATAAGTTAAAATGGCCCACTCCTTTCTACGAGCATAATTGTCATGAAGTATCTCCTTATACAAGGACGAACTGGAGTTGGCATGGAATCTAAACTCATCAAGCTCATTGAGTTGTTCAACACGAAGATTGGCTGCAATATTCCATTCCAAATTCAACTTCTTCAAAGCCCACATGACCTTGTGCTCTAACTCAACCAGTAGATGGAAAGATTTCTGAAACACCAACTGATACGGAGACATACCAATCGGAGTATTGTATGCCATCCGATAAGACCATAGAGCATCATCCAACTTCTTCGACCAAATGGTCATATTAGCATTGACCGTCTTTTACAAGATACTCTTGATTGTCCTGTTGGAGACTTCAACTTGACCACTAGCTTGAGGATGATAGGGGGTAGAAACCTTGTGATTGACACCATACTTGGAAAGTAACATGCCGAAAGCTTTGTTGCAAAAGTGAGACCCCCCATCACAAATAATCGCACGAGGAGTGCCAAAGAAATGCGCTTTTTATGAAATGCAACAACACTACGGGCTTCATTGTTAGCAAAGCCACAGCTTCAACTTTGAGACATAATCGACCGCCACAAGAATGTAAGTATTCCCACAAGAGCTAACAAATGGACCCATGAAATCGATGCCCAAAACATCAAAGATATCTACTTGAAGAATCATATTGAGAGGAATCTGTTCCCTTTTTGAAATTCCACCCGCTCTTTGGAATTCGTCACACCTTTTCACAAAATCACCCGCATCTTTGAACAAAGTAGGCCAACAGAATCCACAACTAATAACTTTAGAAGCCGTCCTCGCCCCTCCATGATGGCCACCATAGGGAGAGAAATGAAAGGCCTCCAAGATACTCAACTGTTTTTCCTTCGGGACACATCTACGAATCACATCATCCGTGCAAATCTTGTACAAATATGGCTCGTCCCAATAGAAATCGACGCTATTTCGTTTGAGCTTCTTCCTTTGGTTAGAAGAGAGCTCATACAGGATTATTCCAGTCACAAGGTAATTGGCAACATCGGCAAACCATGTCATATCATTCACTGACACCACAAGGAGTTGCTCATCGTGAAATGAATTATTGATCTCAAGTCCATCACAAGGCCTCCCCTCCTCCTACAAACGAGACAAGTGGTCCGCCACTTGATTCTCACTACCTTTCCTGTCCACAATTTCTCGATCAAACTCTTGAAGTAGTAACACCCATCTCATCAATCTTGCCTTGGAGTCTTTCTTTGTCACCAAATACCTTAGGGCGGCATGATCGGTGTGCACTATAACTTTTGCCTCTATAAGATATGGTCAAAATGTTTCCATTGCAAACTCTAGCCAACAACTCTTTATAAGTGACTGCATAGTTCCTTTGAGCCTCATTCATGTCTTGCTTCCATAGTGCACCGGATGAAACATCTTGTTAATCCTTTGGCCCAAAACAGCCCCAACCGAAACGTCACTTGCGTCACACAAGAGCTCGTAGGGCAAGTTCCAAATTGGTATGGTAATGGTAGGGGTAGTGGTCAACTTGAGCTTGAGAAGCTCGAATGCTTGTATACATACCTCATCGAACACAAACGTTTCATCCTTTTCTAGCAACTTGCACAACGGGTGTACCACTTTTGAAAAATCCTTTATAAACCTCCGGTAAAACCCCGTGTGCCCAAGAAAACCCCTCACTTTTGACAGAAGAAGGGGGAGGAAGCCTTGAAATTACCTCTATCTTGGCTTTGTCAACTTCAATCCCCCGCTTTGAAATTTTTGGACCCAACACTATACCCTTTTCAACCATGAAATGACACTTTTCCCAATTGAGTACAAGGTTGGTGTCTTCACACTGGGCCAATTCTCTGTCCAAATTTCCCAAACACACATCAAAGGAATCCCCAACAATACTGAAATCCTCCAAGACATATTCCACCATGTCGGTGAAAATAGCCATCATGCATCAGTGGAAGGTCACCGAAGCATCACACAATCCGAACGGCATCCGAGAGAAAGCGAATGTGCCATACGGATAGGTAAAGTGGTTTTTTCTTGATCCTATAGAGCAATTAATATTTGATTGTATCCCAAGTAACCAGCCAAAAATCGATAAAAATCATGCCCCGCAAGACGATCTAGCATTTGGTCAAGGAATGGCAATGGGAAATGGTCTTTTAAAGTCACCTTTTTTAGCTTCCGGTAATCCATACATACTTTCCACCCGGTGACCGTCCGAATAGGAATAAGTTCATTGTTTTCATTGGTCACAATAGTCATACTACCGTTCTTTGATACACATTGCACCGGAGAAGTCCCGAGCTATCATAAATGGGGTACACAACCCCGACATCCAACCATTTGATCACATGTTTCTTCACCACTGCTTGCATAGCCTCGTTCAATATTCATTGATGCTCCAAGGAAGGATTTTCATCATCATCCAAGATAATTTTGTGCATACAAAATGCGGGTCTTATTCCCTGAATGTCAGGTAAAGTCCATCCAATTGCCCTTTTCCGGTTTTGAAGCAATGCCAAAGTGGCCTCAACCTGCATCTTAGTAAGGCAAGAAGAAAAATAATTGATAAAGTAGAATTTGAGCCCAAGAATTCATACCTCAGGTGTGGAGGAAGTGGTTTCAACTCCAACACCGGTGGCACCTCAATTGATGGCTTTGTTGGTGGAGTTTTCCGGTTTTCAAGATCCAAAGATAATTTTCTCGTCTTATAAGAATAAGAGCCCATCCCATTTAGGGCATTCACGCACTCCACTCTTGTTGCTTCATCGTTGGCATCCATATTTAGCAGCAGCGCCTCAAGAGGATCCTCCACATTAATCATAGTACTGGTATCATCCACAATCACATCTGTGACAAGGTCTACAAATGAGCACACCTCGGTGCTATTGGGTTGCTTCCTGGATTTACAAACATGGAAGATGACCATTTCATCACCCACTTGGAAAGTGAGCTCACCCGCTTCAACATCAACCAATGCCTTCCCCATTGGAAGGAAAGGTCTGCCCAAAATAATAGGAACCTCATAATCCACTTCACAATCTAGAATGTGAACGTCGGCCGGCAATATGAATTTGTCCACCCGGACAAGCACGTCATCATTAATTCCCAAAGTTCGCTTCATTGATCGATCCGCCATTTGAAGACTCATTGAAGTTTGCCTAGGTTGCCCAATTCCTAAAGTCTTGAAGACTGAATAAGGCATCAAATTTATTCTAGCCCCCAAATCACAAAGAGCCTTGGCAAAATTCGCACTTCAGTAATGCAAGGGATAGTAAAAGCTCCGAGGTCTTCAAGTTTGGGGGCCATTAAATGTACGATAGCACTGACTTGGTGAGTCATCTTTACTGTCTCACAATCCATTGACCGCTTCTTTTTCATCAAATCCTTCATAAATATGGCATATCCTGACATTTGGTCAAGTGCCTCCACCAAAGGCACGTTGATAGAAAGGCTTTTCATCATGTCAATAAATTTCTTGAATTGATTATCATTTCTTTGCTTTGCGAGCCTTTGAGGATAAGATGGAGGTGGCCTAGGCAAGGGTGCCTTGTCTTTTGGCACAACCAGCTCGGGCATGTCAATAACGTGTTCCCTAGACGGGTTCATGGCATCTTGATTTTCCACCTCGGCCTCATCAATGTCAATCCTCACATCATTGTTCACATTCTCTTCAACCACATCTTCAACAACCAATGGTACTTCATCATCTTGCAACTCAACATTTTCATCCACAACTTGCTTTTGCTTTGAGGCATTCACATAACTGTTAGAAATAATGCTCTACGCTAGAGGGGGGGTGAATAGCGTATTAATAAAATTTGGCGTTTTCTTGCGGAATTTAAACTTTGCAGGAAATAAACAAATGCAGTAAAAAAAATTACACCACGATATATACTGGTTGGCCACACTTTGTGGTTAGTCCAGTCCCCGAGAGACTCTCTCGAGATTTCCACTAACAACCTTGTCAAGCTTAAGGTGCCCAACAAACCTTTACACTTGAGACTTGAATCACACAAATCTCAAACACTTGCTCGGAGGTTCCTCACCTCAAAGACTTCAACTTGCTCGGAGGTTCCTCACCTCAAAGACTTCAACTTGCTCGGAGGTTCCTCACCTCAAAGACTTCACCTTGCTCGGAGGTTCCTCACCTCAAAGACTTCAACTTGCTCGGAGGTTCCTCACCTCAAAGACTTCACCTTGCTCGGAGGTTCCTCACCTCAAAGACTTCACCTTGCTCGGAGGTTCCTCACCTCAAAGACTTCAACTTGTTAAGCTTCCGGGTGCCTAACGAACCTTTACAACTTGAGAACTTGATACAACACAAGCCTCAACCAACCCGCTTAAGGAAACCTATCCCTAAGACTTTACAAGAAGAAATATAACACTCCTTCTTACTACAAGTGTTTAACAAGAACACTCTTTTACTCACTTTACAAGAACTCTCTCAAAGAGTGGATTATGAGTACAAAATATATGGCTCAAGAACACAACAACTCAATCAATAATCTTGGCTCTCAAAAACAATGTAAGATATGAAATTTGAATCACAAGAATGTAATGTATGCTTTGTAATTTTTCTGCAGTGTTGTTGTGTTTAAAAATGATTTTCAGAGAGTGTTTTATAAAGAAAATGGAGCAATAGACCGTTGCTTTTAGTTCCAGAAAACGCTCCTGAAAATCTGCCTGACAATCGATTGTTGATATTACACAATCGATTGTTGGAGCAAAATTTCAACAGACAAATTCCTTAAAATCCGGTTAGAAAGATTTCTGTTGAACTTTTTAAAAAGTGACAATCGATTGTTAGATTTTGACAATCGATTGTTGTTCAAATATTCAAAATATTTCTGGCAACTTTTTGACTAAAAGATTGTGTAATGATTATACCATAAATAGATAAAGCCGTTGGAAAAAGTCTGTTTGGAAAAATCACTAAGCACAATCGATTGTTAAATAGTGACAATCGATTGTTCTTCATTTTTGAAGATTTTGAAAACATTCTGTAAGTTGTCCAAAACTTTGAGACTAAGTATAAAATCTGGCAATCGATTGTTGAACAGTGACAATCGATTGTTGCTTCAAAAATAATTTCAAACGAAGTTTCTGTCTCAAGACAACATTTTAAAAACTGTGTAGAACTTGACAATCGATTGTTTCTTCAAGACAATCGATTGTTAAACCCAATTTTCTCAAAACGAGTTTAAAAATCATTTTGGCAAATATGCAACTTATTTCTTTAAAACTTATGATGCATGATTTTATGAAAATCATTTTAGGTGAGAGCAAATATTAGAAATAAGTCGTTGAGTCAAGATTACAAATTAAGACCTACTCAACGGTTGATTGCATCTTCTATTCTTGAACGCGTACTATCCATCTTGTACTTGGTCTGTTATTGTTCCATCACCGATGCTTGTCTCAATGTTTGGTATTTATCAAAACCTACATGAATCAACACACGTTAGTTCGAGAACGTGCCTCTCCCACTTCTTGTTGTAACCGCCATCACATAATTGTTGTTCCCACCCTTCAGGTGCATACAATATCACATGGTAGAGCACCCTTTGGGCGAGTGTTAAAAGCTTGAGAGATTTGGCCTAATTACACCTCCAAGTTCCGGATAGAGGTATTGTGAGAAGCTAACTGAGCATCAGATTCTTGATTCTTCTTCATCATCTGCTCGAGCATCATCTCAATTCTACCCAAGTCACTTCCAAAAGAACTCAAACCTTGAGAAGGGAAAGGGGGTGGATTCTTCGATTGTTGGTACATTGGGGGACTTTGAAAGTCGTGCCCCCAGTTTCCTTGGTTTCCATTATTGTTCCACCTGCGTTGATTGTAGTTGTGACCCCAATATTTTTATTTCCATTCCAATTGCCGCCACCTTATTGTTGATTGCCCCAATTTCCTTGGGGTCGCCATTGTTGATTTGAAGAGTTTCCTTTATCACCTTGGTAGTTGTTGACATATTGTACCTCTTCACTTCGGTCGTCATAACCATCATTTTGATTCCCATCATATTCATCAACAAATTGATCAGAATTTCCTTGATTTTGTTGCCTCCTTTGCCTTCTCTTGTTGACAAGCAGACTAACACCCTCTATGGAATTTACTTGGTGAGGATTCTGAACTTGTTGCAACTGCGCCTTAGCCAATTGGTTCATAGTATTAGTAAGCTCAGCTGTTGCTTGCCCGTGTTCATGTAATTCCTTGTGAAAATGGAAAACTTAGGGTCACCTTGAGGCACATTTTCTCTACTCTACCATGCCAATGAAATATCGGCCATTTCATCAAGTACATCACATGCGTCGTCATAAGAAAGCTTTATAAAGTTGCCCCAAGCCAATTGGTTCACAATGCATTGATTTGTGGAGTTGATGTCCTGATAAATGGTTTGTTGAATCATCGCCTCGGTCATATCATTATTCGGGCACTATTTCACCATAGTCCTATATCGCTCCCATATTACATGCAAAGGTTCCGTCGACTCTTGCTTTAAGGATAATATTTCATCCGAAAATGCTGCCATATGACTCGGTGACAATAACTTGGCAATAAACTTATCCGCCAACTCATCCCACGTTGTGATGGAATGTTTGGGAGTCTCTCAAGCCAATCTAATACCTTTCCCGGAAGTGAGAACGGGAAAAGTCTCAATCTCAGCGCATCCTCGGATACATTGATCTAGTTGCTCCCACAGCATGTATCTATGAACCCCTTGAGATGTTTGTAGGCATTTTGATCCACAGAGCCCATGATGTACCCATGATTCTCAAGTAAGGTCAACATCACATTGGTTATCTGATAGTTGCCCGCCCGGATTCATGGTGGGATAATAACACTTGCGTAGCTCTGGCTCGGTAATACTCTAGGATCCACTCTTAGAGGTGGTGGGGAGGGTCTGAAATATTATAATTTGGATTGGCATTGAAATTTCGGCCTCTCCCTTGTCCTTGAGGTGCAAGAGGAACCTCATCTTGCTCAAGATCATCTACCTCATTCCCCGGTATCACGTTTCCAAGAGGGTCATTACTGTTGTTTAAATACATATTGGTACCTAAGTAATGACACAAACAAGTAAATAACCAAGAAGGAAAGAAGAACAATACACAAAACTAACTACATAGATAGCCAAAATTGTTAACTCCCCTGCAACGGTGCCAAAAATAGATCGCTACCTACTCCGCACTACTAAAAAGTAGGAATAGACGGTTGCAATACCTTTTACCGGATTTGTGGGTCGGGATCGATTTTCACATGGAGCTAGGAAGGGCGACGAGTATCTATCTGGTGTAGAGTTGCGTAATTGTTCCAAATATTACTTCCAATCATTTTTTGGGTTTTTCTTTAATAATCTACTATTATCAACTATTAATTATAAATGCAACTAGATTAACTAAGAGAGAATTGCTAGATTTGTATCTAATGGATAGAAATGCACTAGGGTAATGAATTTCTCCTAGGTGGATAATTGACGCATAATTGCTTCAAAAACATGATTGACATGATTGGAAAAATATGCTATAAACATTGCACGATTTAACCCACTCTCACACCTCTCAGTAGAGAGAGTGATTTTGTCCAATTAACTTTTTCAAGACCAAATGGATAGGCAAATTAGCTCAACCAACTAGGGTTCAAGTTGGGTAATTACTCTCTTGAGGTTTAACCATTGAATTGGGACTATCAATTCTCTTGAGTCCATCTCAATTCCTTGTTGGGTCAATTTTGGTGACATAGGCTCTCTTTCTCAACAAGAGCCAAGTCAGCTTAGAACAAACCAGTGTTTGCAACCAACAATTCATAAATTAAACCATAAAATTGACACAACTAGCAAACGCCCATAGTCAATCTAGCCCTAAATTGCAACACCCATAAATTACCCACACTAGGGTTGAGCTACAACCCTAGCTAATGGGTTTAGCTACTCATGCTTGAAGAGAAAAATAGAGAAATAAAAGAAGATAAAAACTTATTAATAAACGCTAAAGTAAATACAGAGATTTTATCGTTAAAATGCCAAAAATGACTACAAAATGGCTTCTCACGAGCACATCTCAAGTTTGGAAATGTCTTATGCCTTAAAAATTGAAAAGGTTCTATTTATACTAAGTTGGAAAAATTGGACAAAAATGCCCCTGCAGGATCAGTGCGGACCGCACAAAATCGCGTGCGGCCGCTCTAGGCCCTTGACTCTGAAATTCCAACTCTCTGAACCCAGGCTCCGCGGACCGCACAGAATAGACTGCGGTCACGGAGGCATCAGCACAGTCCGCACACATACGGCCACTGACCGTATAGGCTTGAAGCTAGGGTATTGACATCTCTCTGAACATTGCTTCGGTGGACCACATGAAATGGTGGTGTGGTCGTGGTGTCTTCAGTGCGGACCACACAATATGTACTGCGGCTGCACTGCCTTGATGCCTTCAAATCTAGGTCTTTGAATCTCCCTAGTATGGATCACACAAAGTGTGGTGCGGCCGCACTTGGCCTGTTTGTCCTGAGTTGTCTATTTGGTACTTGTACATGTACCACTCCTTTTGAGCAGATATATTATATCTCGTCACTTTGTCGGTCAATCCTACAATCAAGCACAACTTATGTGCCTTTTAGGACTATTTTGTAAGAATTTATAATCAAAAAGCAAAACAGAAGGAGCATTAAACACGTCAAAATCCCTAGTTATCAGGATAATGACCTGAAATAGATCAAGGACATGCTAATATGCCTTGTGGAACAAAATAATGTGAAACAACTGGACATATAAAGGCAACATGATACTATTCGCAACCTGGAGACTTAAGTAAGTCAACTAGTTGATGCACTTAATGATCAACGAGCCAATATTGTGGGTGATAGCTAAGAAGTGCATGAATTAGATGCCGAAATTAAGGTTGTAATCGATTAGGTCAGAGTAGATCATCAACAATCTAACCAACTATAATTTGAGGATGTCGATGTTGAAGAAGTAATACTAGAGTCAACCAGGGACTTTGAGAATATAAATTTAGTTGACTCTAGTGTGATTGGGGTTGTCGAAAATATTGAAGTTCATGTATTTGAGCTTGTTGGACCTCATTCCAAATACTTCTCTATATTATGTTTGGATGGTGAAACAGAAATGGATATTTACGAGTATAAAAAAGAGTCCAGGAAAGAGGTAGATGAGCCATATATTTTGAAAGTTTCAAGGCCGTCAGGGCAAAGTCACACTCCTCGATTTAAAGCCAAAAAGTGCATAAAGAATCATTTAAGTTTTGACTCACAAGAACTTCTATCGCCCCAAAAGCATGATCATGGATCAGAATAAAAATCTCGGATTCAATTAAGTTCGAGATGGCGGCAGAAATTTATTCAAATTGTGCCGCGACGTTAAATCAAGCACTTTTTGGGAGGCAAGCCGGTTTTACTGCTTTTATTTATTTATTAATAGTATTATTTCATAGTGTTGATTTTTGATTTTCTAGGAGCATGGAAAGCGAAGGTATTGGAACGATGAAACATCAAACCAGATGGTTGGAACTAAGAGTGAGGTACTCGCACGAAGGACCAGGCATGGGAGAAGTCTGAGTACCCCATGAGTTGCTAATGTATCGGACTTTGGCCCACCATGGAGTTTGGTTTACCCTCTTGTATTCATGGATATGCATTGGGCACATTGCAGAATTTTATGTGTGGGGTGAAGTTATTGTGTGGGTGTTCCTATGCGATTTTAGTTGTGTTATTGTATGTGTGTCAAAACATCAAAGATATAACAAATTTAGGTAGAATTAATCCATCTTGGTTTTTCTTATGGCCATGATTCTTTTCCAAGGGATGACTTTTGAACCGAGTAATAATTCTTCAAAAGTAGAATTTGTATAAAGTTGTGGACTTTTCCCGACTTTATACAAATTCAACGACAAACACAAAAAATATTTTCATTTTCTTATTCTTTTTTAATTGATAATGGAATGGGAAGAACCTTGAGTAATTTGTGCTTTTGACATAGTTTAAATCAAAGCTTAGAGGTGGAGCATTTGAACTAAGTACTTTCTTCATGATCTTTCTAATTTCATGCCTTGAAAGTATGTGTGGCTTTTTATTGACACTGAGGCTCATTTTTTGACTCTAGTAATTAATTCTCGTGTGCTTAAGTTTTATGATGATTGTGTTGGTTGCTTTAACTTGAGAGTCGATCTCAGCCGTCCTGAGTGGTTCATGTGTATTGTGTGAGGTGATATTTTAGTATACTTTGTTCCTTCCTTACTAGTCTAAAACTTGTCTGAGTGTGAGTCAAAGCGAAATAAATAAGTCTTGTAAGTTTGGGAAGTAATATAGGCTTTTTTTATTGACCGTTTAGCCTATCTGCCTACCACTACTAATATAATTTGTAGTCACCCCTTTTGTGTCTGTAGACCTTTTCTTTTGCAACCACATTATAAACCAGATCTCCTTTTTTACTAATCAAATCTTGTTGAACCTTTACCTCTAAAAGCATTTAAGTATCCAGAAGAGAAATGAAAGAGATTGGGTAGCGTTTGGGTGGAACCATAGAAAGGCCGAGAAGGTGCATTTATGTATAAACGAAAAAAAGGTACTAGCCAAAAATACCAAATCAAGGAGAGTGTGAAAAAAAGGAGTGGAAGTGTGAGAATGAGAAAGAGTGTAAGGGTGGGGTAGTGACAAATTATGAAAAGTGCCTATTTTGATATATTGGCATATTAATTCTTGTGTGAGTCGCGGTAGTTTACGTGGTTTTTGAAGCAAACTATGTTCATTATGTATTTCTTATGTTTAGGAACGAGTTTGGATGACAAATGAGCAAAAGATGACAATTTGACACAAAAAGGAAGAGATGGAAAGAACTGGGAGCTTGTCCAATCTCGTGTGTGGCACGGATCGCTTTTGCGAACTAAAAAAATTGCAAAATCTAAGTCCGCGTCTATGGTCTTCGCGCCCTCCAGTTCTCCTATATGATTTTGGAATGCCTTGGACGACCCTCCACCTACATAGGTCATATGAACACATCATAATAAATAACTTTTGAGGAGGAGACACTAATTTAGGATTACACAACACCTTTGGAGGCAAGAACACAGTTAGAGCAAGGAGAAGGATTCGACTCAACAATTTCCCCTCTTTCTTCATATATTTCAATTATTGGTTATGAATTCTAGTATTGCATTTTTGCATACTATTATGAATAGCTAATTTATTATCTAGGGCTTTGATGGAACCTTTTGGAAGATGAATTCTTGTTAACTTTGAATATAATTTAGCTTTTAAATTTCTTTACTTGTTCAACTACGTGCTTATTATTGTTGATTGAATAATCATCAATTGACCATGCCTATATATTATGTATTGCTTGGGAAATTGTACATATTTATGTAGTTGTTGAACAACATCACTTGAAACGTATATGAGATGTCGTTTAATTGATGTCGTTCGGAATATTCAATAGTCAACTCTCAAAATGAACATAAATTCTCCCAAAATGCGGAACATCATATGTTACAAAATACGAAAAGAAAGTAGAATATCCATACTCCGGAGTCTACCAAAAGGAATTACAGGAAGTGTTTGATATGAAGAAGAGTAGAAAAAGACTCCGAGGTCTGCGGATGCGAAAGATATACCTTAAAGTCTCCAAAACAATCTCAACTCACAAAATACGAGACTGATAGGAGGTACCTAGATCTGCACACAAGAAAAGGTGCAAGAAAGAGCATGAGTACACCACAACGGTACCCAATAAGTGCCAAGCCTAACCTCGATCGAGTAGTGATGAGGTCAGGCCAGGGCCCTACTGGTATATACATAATAAAAACAAGACAGAATGAAATATCGTAGTAAAATGAAAATAAAAATTTACTAAGAATGAAATCATAGAAAGATAACAGATCAGTACATAGAGTGTCACGACCAAAATTTCCCAATGTCGGGACCGTGATGGCACCTAACATTGCACTCGCTATACAAGCCAACGTTAGAGTTCTAATCGCCTTTTTCCTTTACATTTTATAGTTTACAATTAACAAAACTAAATCAAATTGAAATAAAAGCGAAAGTAAAAAATTAACCGGTTATTCTCATGCCATTAAAAATATCAAAACAGTTACCACGAATATACTATGAATATACTATGAATTACTACAAATATTGGTCTAAACGATATTACATTTGTTTCGAAAGAAAAGAAAAAAGGGAAAGAGAAATATAGGAGAGGACGCCAGGGCCTGCGGACGTCTGCAGGACTATCTCTCGATCAGCAACAACCATATCCAAAATCTTCAGAGAAAGTACAGAATGCAGTATAAGTAAAACTGACCCCATGTACTAGTAAGTGCTTAGCCTAACCTTTGACGCGGTAGTGACATGGCTACGGCAAGGCATTTACAAGATAATCTGCATACCGTATTTAACAAAACATAAAGGAAGTACAGAAACGAATGAAACAGTACTTGTAGTGATATAAATACGGAACTCAAGTATCTTGCCAGTACTCTACTATAACCAATCCTTAAGAGAGTTCAATACTACGAAATAGAATCACAGCAAAAGAAATATACATAAATAAGAAAATGATATGGCGCGCATCCCGATCCTACCATATAATCAGTAACAATATGAACGTTCACCCATATTACTCATGTTGCGACGTGCAAACCGATCCCACCAGTCCACCCTTATTATTCCTGTTGCGGTGCGCAACCCAATCCTACCAGACAATCACATTTCACCCTTATTCCTCCTCAATATATCACCATTCCTCATCAATCTATCACCCTTACTCCTCTTGTTGCGAAGTGCAATCCGATCCCACCATATCAGTACCAATCACATAATAAGAACATGTATTTCACAATTTAGCTCAAAACCCTCCATAATATTTATGCCTCAAAGTAAATCAAAGGCTATACGATTATAAAACTTTACTCAATTACTACTATACAGCGAGACCAACAAAAATATACCATGAAACATCGGTAAACCAACATAAACCAATAATGTACAATGAGGCTACAGAACAATTTCTACTTTTAATAAAGAAAACAACATCTAACAAGAAGAAATTAAATATGGAAGCACCAATAAGCATATAGCAGCTAAAACAGGAAGTCAATATATTAGGCATGGGGAAAGGAACATGCTAAATAGATAAATTGGTGGTGCATAGGTACTCGTCACCTCACCTATACGCTACACACATGGAGTTTCTTGTAGCAATTAGGTCGGGGATCCCTAATCCCTCAATTCAAAGTTAGACGTGACACTTACCTCAATCTAAGGGCCAACTAAAAGCTCAATTACCATTTTCCTCTAAATTCCACCTCCAATCCACTCGTATCTAGTTCTAATTAACTTAATTACATCAATTATTGCTAAACGAATCAATTCCAGTGCATGAGTATAAGTTTCCCAACATTTTCCCCAAAAAGTTAAAAACCGACCCCGGGCCCACTTGGTCAACACCAGAAATTCTGACCAAAACCCGATTGCTCATTCACTCCCCAGCCCAGATTTATAATTGGTTTTGGTCGGCCTCAATTTGAGGTCTAAATCCCAAATTTTGAAATTCCTAAGTTCTACCAAAAAAACCCCAATTTCACTATAGAAAACCCTAGATTCTAGAATGAAATCTTGTAAAAAGATGTAATTGATTGAAAGAAATGAGTTAAGAATCATTTACCTATGATTTGGGGAAGAACTAGCCTTTGGAAAATCGCCTCTTGATGTTTAGGTGTTGAAAATGAGAGAATGAATGAAAAACCCCGTCCAAAATCATTTTTGAAGAGATGCAGATATCACATTCGCGATACGGGGTTCGAAAATGTGAAGAATGTCTAGGACCTGCTACTATCGCAAATGTGAACAGTTGTTCGCAAATGCGACATGTTCTTAATACAATTGAGAAAGTCCGGTCCTAACCTTATGACTGCACATGCGAAACATTTTTATCATATTTTCGAGCCAGACTTCTCAAATGTGAAGTCTGCAGACCTGAAGCATAACAAAAAAATTCTTTACATCCAAATCACTTCGTAGCCTATCCGAAACTCATCTGATCCCTCGGGGTTCCAAACCAAACATGCAGACAAGTATTAAAACATCCTATGAACTTGCTCTCACGATCAAATTGCTAAAATAACACCTAGAACTCCGAATTTAGCACCAGATTGCATGAAATTTTCAAAAAAGTTTGAAAATTCTATTTTCTCAATCAAAGATCCGAATCACGTTAAATCGGTCTTGTTTCTCACCAAACTTCACAGATAAGATATAAATATCATAACAAACTTATACTGGGATCCGGAACCACATTACAGACCGGGTATCAACAAGATCAATTAATAACCAAATTCTTAAAACCTTCAAAATTCCATTGTAACAATTTTTATCAAAAATTCATTTCTCGGTCTACGGACCACGGACTTAGATTACGGGCTTACATCTAGATTTCATATTTTATTACGGACCCACCGAGACTATCAAAATATGGGTGTGGGTCCGTTTACTCAAAATGTTGATCGAAGTCAACTAAAATAAATTATTAAAGGCAAAAATTATTATTCTCTCGAATTTCCGCATTAAGTTTTTCCAGAAACGTGCCCCGATTGCGCATGCAAATCGAGGAGATAAAAATAAGGTTTTCAAGGCCTCAGAAAACCGAATTAGGTTCTAAAATACAAGATGACCTTTCGGGTAATCACATTCTCCACCTCTAAAACAACTGTTCATCCTCGAATGGACATAGAAAATTACCGTAACTATGGAAAAGATGGAGATATCTGCTCTGCATAACAAAATTGGAGTCCCAGGTAGCTTCCTCAATAGGTTGACCTCTCCACTGCACATGTAGTGAAGGATAACTCTTCGATCTCAACTAATGAACCTGTCGGTCTAGAATAGCTACCGGCTACTCCTCGTAGGTTAAATAACTGTCCAATTGTATAGTGCTAAAATCAAACATGTGGGATGGATTTCCGTGATACTTTCGAAGCATGGACACATGAAATACTAGATGTACCGCTGATAAGCCTGGTGGCAGCCCTAGTCAGTAGGCCACCTCTCCCACTCGATCAAGGATCTCAAAAGGCCCGATGAACCTAGGGCTTAACTTTCCCTTCTTCCCAAAATGCATCACACCCTTCATGGGTGACACCCGAAGCAACACTCTCTCTCCAACCATGAATTCCACATCACGAACCTTACGGTTGGCATAACTCTTTTGCCTGGACTAAGCTGTACGAAGTCTATCCTGAATGATCTTAACCTTATCCAAGGCATCCTTCACTAAATATACACTCAATAACCGAGCCTCCCCGGCTCAAACCATCCAACCTGACGATCGACATCGTCTACCATACAATGCATCATAGGGAGCTATTTGGATGCTCGATCGATAACAATTGTTGTAGGAAAATTGCGTTTTTGGCTAGAGCTGATCCTAAAAACCTCCAAAGTCGATAACACAAGAACTAAGCATATCCTCCATGATCTGAATAGAATGAGCGGACTGTCCGTCCGTCTGAGAGTGAAATATTAGGCTCAACTCGACCCGCATGCCCAAATCATGCTGCACTATCCTCAAAAAATGAAAGGTAAATTACGTACCTCGATCAGAAATAATAGACACGGGAATACCATGAAGAGGAACGATCTTACAGACATAGATCTCTACTAAGCGCTCCAAAAATAGGAAACTGCCACAAGAATGAAATGCATTGACTTGGTTAGTCTATCCACAATAACCCAAACTTCGTCAAACTTCCTCTAAGTCTGTGGGAGTCCAACAATGAAGTCCATAGTGAAATGCTCCTACTTCCACTCAGGATCCTTATCTTCTACAGCAAACCACCAGGTTTCTAATGCTCGTACATTACTTGCTGAAAATTCAAACACCAAGCTACCTATCCAACAATATCCTTCTTCATCTTCCTTCACCAATAATGTTGCCACAAGTCCTGATACATCTAGGAAACGCCCAGATGAATATAATATCGGGGACTCTGTGCTTCCTCTAGAATCAACTCACGAAGCCGATCCACATTATGCATACAAACATGACCCTGCATCCTATAGACTCCATCATCTCCAACCGAAACCTGCTTGGCATCACTGTGGCGTACTGTGTCCCTAAGGACAAGAAAATGAGGGTCATCATACTATCGCTCCTTGATATACTCAAACAAGGATGATCGAGCGACTGTACAATATAGAACATGGCTGGGCTTAGAAACATTCAACCTCACGAACTAATTGGCTAAAGCCTGAACAACTAAATCAAGCGGTCTCTCACCGATTGGAATATATGCAAGGCTACCCATACTATATGACTTCCTACTTAGAGCATCAGCCACCACAATAGTCTTCCTGGAACGATTCAATATGGTGATATCATAGTCTTTCAATAGCCCCAACCACCTCCTCTTCCTAAAATTGAGATCCTTCTACTTTAACAAACACTGCAAACTCTTATGATCCGTGAACACCTCACACGACACACCATATAGGTAGTGCCTCCAAATCTTCATCGTGTGAACAATGGATGCTAGCTCCAAGTCATTAACTGGATAATTCATCTCATAAATCTTCAACTGCCGCAAAGCATATGCAATAACCTTCCACCCTGCATCTATACCACACCAAGTCCAATAAGAGATACGTCACAATATATTGTATATGGCCCTAAACTTGTGGGCAACACCAACACAGGCATCATAGTAAAGGCTATCTTGAACTTCTGAAACCTCTCCTTACACTCGTCCGACCACCTCAACGGGGCACCCTTCTTGGTTAACCTGGTCAACGGGGCTGCTATAGATGAAACCCCCTCCACAAACCGTCGGTAACAACCCACCAATCCCAAGGAACTCCAGATCTCTTTAGCTGATGTGGGTCTAAGCCAGTCCTTGACTGCCTCAATCTTCCTAGGATCAACATGAATACGCTCAACTGATACAACATGACCCAAGAAAGAAAATGAACTCAACGAAAACTCACATTTCAAAAACTTACCATATAATTGGTTCTCTCTCATGGTCTATAGAACGATCCGAATATGTTGCTCATGATCCTCTTCATTATGGGATTAGATCAAGATATCATCAATGAAAACAATCACAAAGGTTCCATAGAGGTCTTGAATACCCAGTTCATCAAATCCATGAATATTGCTGGGGTATTTGTTAAGCCAAATTACATTACTAGAAACTCATAATGCCCATACCGGGTCTGAAAGGATGTCCTAGGGTTATCGAATGCCCTAATCCTAAACTGATGGTAGCTAGATCTCAAATTAATCTTTGAAAACACCTTAGCACCCTGAAGTTGATTAAATAAATCATCGATCCTCGAAAATCGATATTTGTTCTTACTAGTGACTTTGTTCAACTCCCGATAATCTATGTAGATCCTCGTTGACCCATCCTTTTTCTTTGTGAAAAACACTGGTGCACCCCAAGGCGAGACACTAGGCCTAATGAAGCCCTTATCAAGAAAATCTTGCAACTGCTCCTTTAATTCTTTCAATTCTGGTGGGTCCATACATAGTGGAGGAACAGAAATAGGTTGAGTGCCCAGATCCAAATCAATACAAAAGTCAATATCCCTGTCGGGCAGCATCCACGTCGGGTCTGTAGGAAATACCTCCGGAAACACACAAACAATTGGTACAGAATCCATGGAAGGAACCTCCGCGAATCAAGAACATAAGCTAAATAAGTGAAACGCCCCTTCTCGATCATACGTCGATCCTTCATATAAGAAGTAACCCTACAGATAGAATGACCAGAAGTCCCTATCCACTCCAATCGAGGAAACCCCCATAAGGCTAAGGTCACGATCTTGGCGTGCCAGTCTATTATACCAAAAAATTACTATCAAAATCAACTTTATCGAGAAGTAGGAGATCTACGCTGGTCTCAAGAACTCTAATAATAACCACACACGGGTGATAAACACGATCTACAACAATATAATCACCCACTAGTGTGGACATATACACGGGAGCACTCAAAGAATCATGAGGCAGAACAAAATATGAAGCAAAATAATATGACACATTGGAGTATGTAGATCCTAGATCAAATAGAACTAAAGCATCTCTACTAGACACCGAAATAGTACCTGTGATAACATCATCGGATGACTCAACCTCAGGCCTGGCTAGGAAAGCATAACATCAGGGCTGGGCCTCACCACTTTGAACCATATCCCTGGGACGACCTCCTACTAGTTGGCCTCCATCTCTTGAGGCCTGGCCTCCACCTCTAATGGCCAGACCTCCACCTCAAATAGACTGACCCCTATCTCTAGCTGGCTGGACTGGCGGTGCCAGAATCATGGCACAAGAATTCTACTGTTGTGACTAAATACCCACTAATTTCATATAGGTCCTCTGAACTTGCCCATACTCACGACACGCAAAACATCTATCTGAATATTACAGTTGAGGAAACTAAGACTGACTCTGATGAGCCGGATGGACGCGATAATAACTCTAAAGAGGAGGTGCTCTGATATGAGCTGGCGGTGTACTATAAGCTGGATGCACTGAAGGTGGTACATAAGAACCACGACCCCAGCCCCTGAAGCTCCATGGATGTTTGAAGTTCTTAATGAAATGTCCTGGGAGGATGGTCCCTACCAAAAGTACCCCGACCTCCAAATGAGGCCCTACTGAATCCACTGGAGTGACAAGGCCCCGTGTCAGACCCCTGACCACTCCCCTGAGCTGAAACCATCTCAATCATCTGGCCACACAGGCTGCATCCAATAAATTCAGTCCCTATCTCCTTAGTCATCTGCAATCTGATAGGCTGAGAAAGCATCTTAGTAAACCTCATCATCCTCTCTCTCTCTAGGTGGGATGTATAAGAAGAGCATGATGGTCCAAATCAACAAAATCTAGTCTCGTACTGAGTGACGTTCATGCAACCCTGCTGAAAGCTCTTAAACTGCCTCTAATAGTCCTCTCTCAGCGATGAGAATATACTTCTCCATAAATAGCTTAGAGAATTGGTCCCAAGTTAGAGATGGCGACGAAACTGGTTTGGCCAAACGACAATCCCTCTACCAATTCTTGGCGGAACCTGACAGAAGAAAAATAGCAAAGTCGACCCCATCGGTCTCGACTATCCCCAAGTTTCGTAATACCTCGTGATAACTGTCCAGATAGTCCTGGGGATACTTTGAATATGTACCACCATAGGTAATTATGAAAAGCTTGGTAAATCTGTCCAATATCCACAATGCCTCAAAGACATAGCTGATCCATTGCCAGCCTATGCTATAACAGCCAACGGAACTATCCCAACTGGCTGAGCTGCTCGAGTATAAAATTGAGGATCCATCTGCTCTAAAGTGTGAGTAGTAGGACTCTGTGCTTCTCCCCCAGCATGAGAGATGTATGGTGCTACAGGAATTGTGTCAGCCTAAGAAACACTATAAAAAAGGCCCACTAGACGGACCAAGGTCCTGAAGTACCGGGGTAGCGATGAATCTCACTGGAACCTGAGTTGGCCCTGCTGGAACGGTCTAGGCTAGAGCCTCCTCATCAAACTCTACCTGAGGCTCCGCCGCAGGTGTTTCTGCTTGAGTTTTGGGCTGAGCTCTGACCTTGCCTTAGCCCCTAGAATGGCCTCGGCCTCGTCCTCTACCCTTCGTAGGAGCTTTCACTGGGTGCTCAGGCTGCTGATCATCTGATGAAGCAGTACGTGTTCTTGCCATCTTTAAAAGAACAAGAGTAGAGAGTTCAATTAGCATGGAGAGGCTAAATCGTACGATAGATAAGAGTAGAAGTGAAATTTTCCTAACTTTTTAGTCTAGTGGATAATCACATACGTCACCGTACCTATCCCTCAGACTCTACTAAGTTTGTTCGTGAATTGTGAGACCTAAGAAACCTGGTGCTCTAATACCAACTTGTCACGACCTGAATTTCTAGCCGTCGGGATCGCGATGGTGGCTAACATTGCACTCGCTAGGAAATCCAAACATTAGAGTTCCACTTGCCATTTTCCTTTACATTTTATAGCTTCGAATAAACAAAATAAATCAACTTGAAATAATTACGAAAGTACATGTTTAATCGATTATTCTTGTACTATTAACAATATCGAAATAGTGACCACCCATAGACTGGTGTCACAATCCACGAACATACTACGAATTACTACAAATACTAGTATGAAAGATATTACATGCGTTTCAAAAGAAAAGAAAATGGGGAAATAGAAACATAGGAGGGTTTTCCAGGATCTACGAACGCCTGCAGGACTACCTTGAGTCTTCTATATTAATGCTTGCAGACGACTTCTCGATCAGTCACAAGTAGCTCCAAAATGCAGTATCAGTATAACCAACCTCATGAACTAGTAAGTGCCGAGCCTAACCTAGATGAGGTAATGACGAGGCTACGGCGGGGCATTTACAACATAACCTGCATACAGCATTTAATAAAGCATAAAGGAGGTACAGATGGAATGCAACAGTACTTGCAGTGAAATAAATACGGAACTCAAGTATTTTCCAGTACTCATCTATAACCAATCCTTAAGAGAGTTACAATACTGCAGAATAGAATCACATCACAAGAAGGAAACCTAAACAACAAAATGTGCGACACGCATCCCAATCTCACCATATAATAAGTAACAATATGAACATTCACCCTTATTACTCCTGCTGCCGCGTGCAAGCCGAATCCAACATTCCACCCTTATTACTCCTCAATATATCACCCTTATTCCTCATGTTGCACCATGCCTACACATCCCACCTATGCACCCTTATTACTCATATTGCAGTGCGGAATCCGATCCCACCAGACAATAGCATTTCACCCTTATTCCTCCTCAATATATCACCATTATTCCCTTGTTGCGGCGTGAAACCTGATCCAGCCATATCAGTACCAATCACACAATAAAAACAAATATTTCACAATTTAGCTCAAACCTTCCACAATATTTATGTCTCAAGCCAAAGCAAATAGAAGGCCATACGGTTATGAAACTTCACTCAATTACTACTACACATCGAGACCAACAAAAAATATACCATGAAACACCGGTAAACCAACTTAAACCAACAATGTAACACAATGAGACTACAGAAAATTTCTACTTTCAATACAGAAAAAAACATCTTACAAGAAGCAATAAAGATGGAAGCACCAATAAGCATATAGCAGTAAAAACAGGAAGTCAATATACTAGGAGCAGGGAAAGGAATATGCTAAATAGATAATTTGGCGGCGCATAGGTACTCGTCCGCTCACCTATACGCCACACACATGGATTTTCAAGTAGAAATTATGCGGCGATCCCTAATCCCTCAAGTAAAAATTAGACAGGACAGTTCCCCCAATCTAACGGCCAACTAAAAGATTAATTACCCCTATTCCTCAAGATTCCACCTCTAATCCACTCATAGATAGCCCCTATTAAATTAAGTACATCAATTATCACTAAAGGAATCAATTCCATCGCATAAGTACAAGTTTCCCAACATTTTTTTCCCAAAAATGTCAAAAACTGACCCCGCGCCCGCTTGGTCAACACCCGAAATTCGGACGAAAACCCGATTACCCATTCACCCCCGAGTCCGGATATACATTTTGTTTTGGAATCCGACCTCAATTTGAGGTCTAAATCCTCAAATTTTGAAATTCCTAAGTTCTACCAAGAAACCCAAATTCCAGTATAAAAATCGTAGATTCTAGGATGAAATCTTGTAAAAAGATCAAATAGATTTAAGTAAATGAGTTAAGAATCATTTACCTATAATTTGCGAAAGAATTAGCATTTGGAAAATCAACTCTTGAGGTTTACGTTTTGAAAAGTGAGAGAATGAATGAAAAATCCTATCCGAAATCATTTTTGAACAGTTGCAGATATCACATTTGTGATCAGGGGTTCGCAAATGCGAACCCTACAAGTGCGAAGAATGTCCAGGACCCGCTATTATCGCAAATGCGTATAGTTATTTGCAAATGCGGCATGTTCTTATAGCAATTGCGAAGGTCCCCTCCCAGCTCAATTGATTGCATCCGCAAATCGTCTTCGCAATTGTTATGCTCGCATTTGTGAGCCAAACTTCTCAATTACGAAGTTTGTAGACCTGAACTACACATACAAAATTTATTATGTCCAAATCACTCTGTAGCCTATCTGAAACTCGACCGATCCCTCAAGGCTCCAAACCAAACATGTACACAAGTCATCAAACGTAATACGAACTTACTCGCGTGATCAAATCGCCAAAATAACACCTAGAACTACAAATGTAGCACAAAATTGCAAGAAATTTCAAAACTTTTATTTTCTCAACCAAAGGTCCAATTCACGTCTAATTAGTCCCACTTCTCACCAAACTTCATAGATAAGATATAAATATCATAACGGATTATTATTGTGCTCTGGAAGCACAATAGGTACATGGTATCAATAAAAACAATTATTAACCAAATTCTTAAAACCTTTAAAATTCCAGTTTGACAATTTTCATCAAAAATTTCTTTCTCAGGCTATGAACCTCAGAATTTGATTTCAGGGATACGCCAAGGTCCCATATTCTACTACGAACCCACCGGGACCATCAAAATACTAGTTCATGTCCGTTTACTCAAAATGTTGATCGAAGTCAACTAAAATCAACTTCTTAAAAAAATTATTTTATCTAATTTCCAGATAAAGGCTTTTCGTAATCGAGCCCGGAGTGCGTACGTAAATCGAGAAGAAATAAAAATGAAATTTTAAAGGCCTCGGAACCCCGAATTGGGTTCCAAAACACGAGATGACCTTTTGGGTCATCACATAGAGATAACAAAAAGGGATCTCCCGAGATGCCGTCTAGTAGTCCTAAACGTAAATGTGCAATGGGATCTCCCGAAATATCGTTCCTTAGTCCCAAAGTAAATATGTAGTATTGGAGAATCTCCCAAAATACCGTTCCGTACTCCTAAAGTTAATATGCAGTACATGGAGATCTTCTAAAATACTGTTCCGTAGTCCCAAAGTAAATATACAGCTCAACCAACAGAAATAATAGATACATCAAGAAAGCCTACAGTCTAGACTAAGTTCAAGCTAAGAGATAGCATGAAATTCACTAAACATGATGCACAAAGATTAGATAAACTATTAAGGTAAATAGACATGCTATTCTAAGCTAACAGGATACTACACATACTCATATAACTCGAATAAGACGGAAAAACAAGTTATTATGTAGCATAAATCGGGTTTCTACAACAATAACTCGTCTACGTACTCGTCACCTCACGTACACAACGCTCACATATAAAAATAGTACCAAATCTTAAGGGAAGTTCCCACACACAAGGTTAGACAACCCACTTTCCTCGAACCTAGCTCAATAAATCAGTCACAATTCCTTTCCCAAGAATATCTGGCTCCGAATAGCCCAGATCCAATCGATATCTATGAAAATCCCTGAAAAACTTGTCCAAATCTGAGCTCTCAAACTCAAGTTCTGATAGAAATAGTCAAACCCTTGATCGTTATATTCTGCCCAAGTACTTATATTATGCGATCGCGGAAAATCTCATGTGATCGCGTAGAACAAAATTCCTATCGTTAAAAAATTCTCAACTCGAACACGGATACCTTTTCACTAACGTGTACCATTGCCAAGATGACCTTCGCAATCACGTAACCCTCCACGCGACCATGTAGATTAAATCCCCTTACTGCCCAGTCTCCTGTCTTTTTCACTATGAATGCAGAGAGGGCTATGCGTTCGCGTATCAGTTTCCATGCAAACATTGCGATCGTGGACGAGCTATTGCGATCAAATAGAACAGAAAAAGGGGCCACCTAATTCAAATCTTCACAACCGCATCTACCTCTACGTGATCGCATAAGAGAAAACCATTAACTGAAAACACCAGCAATTCTGCATTCTTTCAAGTCCAAAAACTAGTTCGTTAACCACCCAGAATCCAATGAGTCCCCGGTATCTCAACCAAACATACCAACAAGTCCTAAAACACCATACAAACTTAGCCAAGCCTTCAAATTGCATCAAACAACGATAAAATCAGGAATCACTATCCAATTCAAACTTAAAGAATTTAAAACTTTAAATTTTCACAACCGATGCCGAAACCTATCCGAATGACCTCAAATTTTGCGAAAAAGTCATATTTATCTTTATTACCTACTCCAACTTCCGAAATCAGAATTCGACCCTAATATCAAAAAGTCAATTACCGGTTAGAATCTCCAAAAATTTAACTTTCGTCAATTCAAGTCTAAATAAGCTACAGACCTCTAAAATACAATGCGGACATGGCCTTGAGCCCAAATTCACCCAACAAAGCTAACAAAATTGACAGAACTGCATCCTGGAGTCGTCTTCTTACAGTTCTGATTACGGTCCAAATCCTAAGACTTATGCCTCCGTTTAGGGACTAAGTATCCCAAAACACTCCAAAAACCAAAAGAATCACAGCAGAAGAAGTATACATAAATAACAAAATGATGCGGCCGTATCCCGATCCCACCATATAATCAGTAACAATATGAACATTCACCCTTATTACTCATGTTGCAGCATTCAACCTGATCCCACCAGTCCACCTTGATTACTCCTAAATATATCACCCTTATTCTTCTTATTGAGGAATGCAACCCCATCCAACCTGTCTACCCTTATTACTCATGTTGCAGCGTGCAACTCGATCCCACCATATCAGTACCAATCACACAATAAGAATAAATATTTCACAACTTAGCTCAAAATCCTCCACAATATTATGCCTCAAACCAAAGCAAATAGAAGGCTATATGATTATGAAACTTCACTCAATTACTACTACACAGCGAAACCAACCAAAATATACCATGAAACACTGGTAAACCAACTTAAACCAATAATGTGACACAATGAGAATACAGGACAATTTCTACTTTGAATAAAGAAAACAACATCTAACAAAAATCAGTTAAATATGGAAGCACCAATAAGCATGTAGCTGTTTAAATAAGAAGTCAATATTTGAGGAAAGGGGAAAGGAGCATGCTAACAGATAACTTTGCGGCACATAGATACTCATTACTTCACCTATATGCCACACACGTGGATTTTCATGTAGCAATTAAGTCGGGGATCCCTAATCTCTCAAGTCAAAGTTAAATACATCACTTACCTTAATCCAACGGCCAACTAAAACCACAATACCCCTTTTCCGCTAGATTCCACCTCCAATCCACTCTTATCTATTCCTAATGAACTTAATTACATCAATTATTGCTAAAGGAATCAATTTCAATGCATAAGTATAAGTTTCCCAATATTTTTCCAAAAAAGTCAAAAACCGGCCACGAGCCCGCTTGGTCAATACTCGAAATTCGGACAAAATCCGATTATTTCTCTGATTGGATTATTATATATTAGACGAAAATAAAATATAAAAAAGATTAATTAAATAACTGCCGAAAAATTATATTTTCCGATAACTATGAGTTAGTGAAGTTTTATAATTTTTTTATGAGAAAATATAATTATATAACTTTGCTGGAATAAAAAGGTCAAAGTTATATAACTATTTATAAAGTTTACCTCTATATTATTAGGTGTTCAACAAACTCTTAAGAGAGTAAATCGTACAAAAAATGACTAGATAGAGCATAGATGCCATAACTCTTCAATCAAGGCGACGGATTGACAGTTAAGGTTTTGCGTATATGAATTAGTCTTCTTGGATTATTTTCACAAAAATTAAAGCGTATTTTCCAAACGTTTCAGAAAAGAAAAGAAAAAAAACAAAGTAAATTGAGTGGCATATTATATTGCGATTTTTGAATTACAAAACGTCAAGAATAATTAATAATTAAACGTCTCGCTCTCATGTCAATTATTCATCGTGCATGGAATATTGAGTTCGTGGGTGCTTAACTTTTTTAATTGGAGCAAAAGAAAGTTAGTGCTTGATAAATGGAGGAAAAAGTCTAGCTAGGGGCGTGGGTGAGATTCGATCTCTCAACCATATACTCATTTAGAGCCTTTCAACATCCATCATAACCAAAGAACCTAACAAGCCTTTTGTTGTCTGGGTGCTTGCTATTTTGTTATACCTATTTTCTTAAGTTTTTTATATAATTATACGTTTTCGGGGTCAAGATTAATGGGTGCTCGAGCACCCAATTTCTATATGTAGATCCGCCCCTGCTGGCAATGAAGTGACTCAAAAAATAGTGAAAGCTTGTAGTACCATTAACCAATTAGAACCCGTCAAATTTCAAAGTTGCACTATCTCTTGAAATTAAAAATCAGGAAAAAACATTTAAAGAAAGAGATATATTTGCATAAATGGGTGGCCATAGCTTTAAGCAATGATAGACTACTAGAATGCATCTACGTAATACGTATTTCTGTACATGCTATATAATTATGCATGTGCTATACATTATAACTAGTACTTATTATATATAGCACGATCAACTACAACAACTCAATATAATCCCACAAAAGAGGTCTAGAGAAAGTAATATATACGTAGGCCTTACCCCTACTCTGAGGGGCTGGGAGGCTGTTTCCAGGAGAACCTCAGCTTAAGAAAGCAACAAGAGACGATATATTAGTACTATCAATAGGCTCATACTAAAACAACATAAAAGACATAACATAACATAAAATAACAGAATAACAACAATATAAGAAATATAGGATATACTGTTTAACCAAAAAATAGATATTCAGTCAAAGCTTTAATTTATATGACGGGCCACAAGCAACCGATTCAATCCGCAAGATATAGAATTTTGTTAATACAACATGAGAGAGAAGTAGGAAATAAATTCAGTGAAAGATAATATAATAAAAATTAAAGCAGAGAAGAAAGAATTCTTATTGGATGATCCTTGATAGGATAATGAGCCGAACATAGCTTGAAGGGACGAACTATGGCTAACTTGGGAGAAATATGCTATGAATATTACAATGTATAGATTTGTAGAGAAGAAAATTTGATCCCCCTGTTGGTGGTAACAGTATGTCCATTTACAGGGCTAAATCTAAGTAACTATTCTCCTTGAATTATGGGTTCATTATGAGCATTTACTCAATCCATCCATTACTTTTGGAAGACTTGTAATAGCTGTGTAAATGCTGGAATTCCATAACTAATGAGTTAATTCCGTATTTAATGAGTCAATCTCGCTCCTGTTAAGTCAATCCCGTGCAAGTTGAGTCAATCACGTACATGTTAAGTGAGTCCATCTTGTAAATGATTGCCTTGTGATGGCCGTTACAATCATTTATTGCGTTTATTTTGCATTACATAATTGATTTGTAACTGATGGTATAATTATGACAAATCCCATATAATATAGAAGTAATTGATTCCTTCCTCATTTTTAGTTATGAGATATTCTCCCGCACCTGTTCAGGGCTATTTTATGATGATCAATTCCATGGCTAACAGGTACTATACGAGTTCAGTCACAGGGATATTTCACATATCATCTTTACATGTCATTCTTCCCTTTTCATCAAACTTCACCATCTAATAGACCCCACGTGGCGAGTATAATTTTCAGCAACACAGATAGTACCCCTACTTTCCGGTTATTCACTATGATGTGACAGGGAAGTGGAATATTTTATCGTTTTAATCCTTGTCTCCACCTTATTAAAAACATTACCAGAAAAACCCAATAAGGACAAAAACCGGATGAAGGAAAAAAGAGTGCAGAACTTAGAGATTCAGATGATAACTCCATCGCTTATGTTCCTTTTGTCAATAATCAGTTGGTTTACCACTATCTTGTTTTGGGGTTTGAAGAAAAATCTTTGCCTAATATTTGTAAATTTTGATATATATATATATATATTCTGCCTATTTTGTTTTTTGGTTTTTTTTTACCCTTAAACTTTGCATTAAAAATGCTTTAATGCTCCGAGACTTTTTTGAATAAGCACGCATTATAAAAGAGGGACTTTTATGAACGACATTTAATGAAGAAGGTGTCTCAACTTCATAATGGTGTAAATATACAAAAGAAGAGATAGGAACACACATGTTTGTTTGAACAACTTTGAGAAAAGTTTTGTATTATTTTATTTTTATATAATACTTTACATGTATGTAATTATCATCAATAACTCTTTCGCAACTGTTTTCCTTGCAACAGATTTCTAAAAGGAAATAAAGCACAAGGTTTTTACTTGTAACATGTTTTAGTTTTTAATAATACACAAGGTTTTTACTCATAACCTCATTTCGCTGCACAAGGTTTTTATTCATAACCTCGTTTCACTACACATGGTTTTTACTCATAACCTCGTTTCAATTAAATATTTCACAAGATATTCATTACATTGCCTTTTAACCTATAAGGTTTTTCTTTGGCCTTAGCTCGTGACTTTGCTCTTTACTTTTGATTTGTTGGGTAGACCTTAGGCTTGACTTGAATTTTGATTTTTCTAGTCTTCTTTTCCTTTCATATATATTGTCCCCCAAGTGTTAGAGCTCTCGAGCATTTGATTATTCCTTCCATGTGGTCCATTTTCTGAAAAGGAAAAATATACGGGACTCGAAGGTATATATTTAGATTATGATTTATTAACCCCTTTTTATCAAAAGGGTTGTAGCCTAGACAGGGAATAATACAATGTTTCTCGTGTCTTTCGAGTCTAATATCATCATTTGACATTTTATAAAACTTATCCGAATACATGTTTTTCTTGACACTTTAGAAAAATATTTGAGTGCTCGTACTTAATCTTCTAGACTTAAAACACATATATTTGAATACATTGTTACATATGCGATGTCTAAAGTTGCACCTTTGGGTGTCTAACTTTAAAACAAAAGAGGCTCTTCTATATACTTTAAACGCTATGAATAGGACGTCTTCTTTTCATTCGGGCATAAAATAGGATCGATTGATCCGAGTAGAGTTTTAGTTTGAGGGATTATTCATCCTGGTAGGATTTTCTATAGTATTTTTGACCCCATAAAAATTTATGGGAGTATTGATCCCGGTAAGACATTGAGTTTGAGGAAATATTGATCCCAGATAAATATATATCTTAGTAGATTTGTCAATAAGAGACATTTAATCTGATTGAATTTTGAATCCAAACTGCATTATACGAACATACTTCCAAGTAGAAAAGGAAATATGCTCGAAATAATATTTGAGAATTACAAGATAATCGATCTGAGGCGTTATACAATTAGCCATTAAGAAAGTCTTATTTCGCTTAAACACTCATTGTTGGACCAAATATAAGCCGCATGTTTGTTCATAGTGAACTTTATTTGTGCGGCATATTTGCATATCTTTATCTTGACTTAGAGGTAAAACTCTTATCTTTTAATGTGGGATTCTTGACTCTGACATGGAGTTCTCAATAATTTTTTGTGGACGTGTAGTATACATATTATTAAAGAACTCATTCAACATTGTTTGAAGTGCTTATGTCAGATATGAGTAATACAACTAACTGAGTTAAGCTGGTAATTAAAGTCGGAATACTCTTAGGAATTTTATCTCCCAAGGCAATCAATTTTTTGTATCACTTCTTATAATGTCAGGTCAAATTGACTGATCTTCAAGTATAAGTGATCTTCCTAGTGTTTGAGTTTTGAGGTATCACAACTCAAACACTGGATAGTCTGTTGTTTAATAATCTCCGGTAGGATAGTTAGTTTCGATATTGATGGACTTTCAAATGGTCCAGTTCCAACATAGGGACGGTACTGAAGCTCTTTTTATCAAATATTTATTACTCTGAACAGCAACTATGGAGGTTCCACTTGTTGTCGAGGATCATGCCATATCTTGAATTGAGCTATTCATACTGACTTTGGTGAGTTATCAATTTAAAGCCTTATTACCGAAGATATTTTCGCTGCTTTCTTTATAAATTTTTTACATCATATATATTTGTTTGTTTGGTCCATGTGACATTTTAGCTTTTGGAGCCTTGAATATTCTCAAGTATAATTCTTCTTCAACAAGGCAGGTAGTACGGGATGAGAAGCACTTAGAGTTATCGAGAGCATGCTTGTCTTTGGGTAAAGTCCCATTCTGCAAGTAATAAATGAATTAATTATGCCAATTCAAAAGTAAATTAGTCAGGCTTACCTCATTTTCATTCTAATTGATGATAGATCAGGGATCACCTTCTCGATCACGAGACCGTTTGATCCGGAAACGATATTTCTCAAGCCTGGAGCTGCTTTCGTAGTTAGTGATATCAGCACTAGATCCGAGACTAGCACATCTGGTTTGCTTTTCTTGGGCTGCATAGTTTCTTGGATTTGAACAATCATTAAATTAACATTTTTGCTCAGAATCCCCAAGCTAATTTAAGACCTGTAGCATATGCTTCATACTCGACTTTGTTGTTAGTAAAAAAATAACCTTTATAAATTATCTAACTACTTTCCCTTATAGGTATTAACCGTTGTGCCTAACTTGAAAAGTTTAGTACTTGTGGACATATTTGTGTAGAAGACGAGAATTATCCCAGAAATAACATGTTCAGGTAATATGTTCGAGCTAAGATTAATCATGAAATCTGCTAAATATGTGATTTTATAGTCGTACATGGCTGATAAACAATATAATATTCACTTTGTTCGACTACTCATTTAGCTAGCCTTCCTGACAGTTCATGTTTATGCAAAATATTGCGTAATAAAAATATAGTTACTACGGAAATTGAATGACATTGAAATAAAGCCTAAGATTTAGGGCAACTACAATTACTGCCAACTTATCACAATATAGATAGGTAGTTTCTGTATCTAAGAGCATTTTATAATAAATAGGAGAATGTGTACCTTTATCTTCTTGAATTAAAATTGCATTTACCGAGGTATCCGAGACAATTTGGTGTACCTGAAATCATCTTTCTCTTCGGTATTTCGAAAGTAATGATGCGTTGTTGTTAGATAGAAAGTTTGAATGATTCAACTTTTCGGACTAAACCGATCTTTCGAAGTTCTGTAACTTTATCTTTTATTATTTGACTTTAGTTTCTTCTTTTGCTTGACCGGATGATACCGCGGGTCATTGTTGAGCATAGAAACCTTTACATCCATTGATACACATGTTATGTTAGCAGGGAGGCAAGCAAAGCAATTTTTGTTAACATGAAAAAGTTTAATCAACTTACCGTTAAATTCGGTGTCGAGTCTCGACCAACTTAATCGTTCCTATTTAGGAAGTCAATGATAATTTCTAGTTCTTCAGCATTTGACCTTGTGGCTTCTGATGCCTTCGGCTCGATGATTTCTTCCGAAAATATTTGTATAATTATCCAAGGTTATTAATGAACCTTCCTTCCTCGTGGTCTATTTCATCCCGCATCTATTGTTTTTTCTTTCAGTTGTTAGGTGTGGTATCTTTGTAATAGATCTCGTGGGTGTTTTACCCATGTTCTTCCTAATCTTTATTATTCTCCCATTAAATTTTATAATTTAGCAAAGGTAATTTCTTACCTGTTCGGGTAGATCCGGATCTTTTCCAACCCGTGAAGAAAATCTCGTATCTCTTTTGCTCGGACCTATTTTTATATTTTTGCGTTTAGATTCGGATCATCCAAGAATCACATCCGTTTGATCTTCGGACATATCACTATCATGGCTATTCTTCCCATTTTATTTTTCATAGTAAAGGCATCTCCAATTTGGTTTAGCTCAACCATGTTGATTGGTAAATTTCGGTCATGATGAAGGTTTTAACTGAAAACAAGTGAATATTAACAAAAATTGTTACTATCTTAGATGAATAGCAAATTTGCTTGAGTTCCAGGTAACGGAACTAATATGTTTAACTAAAATTAGAATTTCGGTCAAAGCTTGAATTTTATATGACGGGCCCCGGGGTGTTTCACATATCATCTTTACATGTCATTCTTCATTTTTCATTAAACTTTGCTGACACATATCGCAATTTAATGGACCCACATGACGAGTATAATTTTCACCAATACATATACGAAAAGGGTGGACGGAATACTAATATCCAACAGATAAATCCCTGCATCAGTAGCTGATCAGTAGTATCTTAAGATTACCTCTTAACTGGCTAGTCTCACTTTAGTGTGCTGTAGAAATATCCACATCTTTTCCCTAACCTACAACTTTAATACTCGACTTCCACAATTCTATATCAAGGGTCATGTCCTCATTAATCCTAAGTCGTTCCATGTCCTGCCTGATCACCTCTTCCCAATACTTCTTAGGTCTCCCTCTACCTCTCCTCAAGCCCACCACATCCAGTTGTTTACACCTTCTCACTGGTGCATCAATGCTCTTCCTCTGAATGTACCCGAACCATCTGAGTCTTGCTTCCCGCATCTTTTCCTTTATGGGGGCAACGCCTACCTTCTCTCGAATATCTCCATTATATTCCTAATCTTATCCATCCTTGTATGCCTGCACATCCACCTCAACATCCTCCTCTCTGCTACTTTCATCTTCTAGATATGTGAGTTCTTAACCGGCCAACACCCGGTCCCGTACAACATGGCAGGCCTAACCACTGCTCTATAAAACTTACTTACGGTGGCACTTTCTTGTCATACAGTGTTGGAAACACGTTTCAAATGCAATATACTAAACGTGTGTTCTTTTGTAGGTTTTGATGAATGTCAAACAAAGCAATAAGCGATATATAGCAGTGCTCAAGGACAAGCACAAAATGGATGCATTACAAGAAGCTCAAGACAAAGTTTAGAAATGTTATAATTGAGTCAATATTAATTGTGATCTTGATTCCTCAATCTTGGCTCATAACATGGCTTCTCTACTAAAATTATTTTTCCAAAATCATGCATATCTAACTTAAGTGTCAAATGATTTTAAACTATGCATATTTATATTTGTTAAAATGTTTTTCAAACATGCCTCAAAAATCTGGGCTAAGATAATCGATTATGTACTTATGATAATCGAGTATCTCTAAGCCAAGACTGCATGACAATCGATTGTGAATTAATGATAATCGATTGTGAGTAAGTCAGTTAACATCAGGTTTTTGCAAACTGCATAACAATCGATTGTGTACTTTTGATAATCGATTGTTAACTGAGGCAAAGTTTTCAAAACTCAGAAAAATCGATTATGAACTAATGGTAATCGATTAGAATGAGAAAAATGTCTCCCAGTGTTTTTAAATAAATTAATAATCGATTGTGGCTTTTGATAATCGATTATATATGAGACAGAAAGTTTTGAAATTAATTAATAACCGATTATGGCTTTTGATAATCGATTATATATGAGACAGTAAGTTTTGAAATTAATTTATAATCGATTGTTCTATTTGATAATCGATTGTTGGAACTAACCGTTGTCATACATTTTCAAATTACCTTCAGGTAATCGATTGTTGATATTTAACAATCGATGTTTTGCGTAAAATCTGGAAAAGATTTTCTGAACGTTGTTAAAATAATCGATTGTTGATTTCCTGATAATCGATGTTTTATGCCAAAAATTGGAAAGGATTTTTTAACGTTATAAATAATCGATTATTGATTTGAAGTAATCGATTGTTGACGTAAAATCTGGGATTGAATTTTTGATCTGATAGGCAAACAATCGATTGTTTAGTCTTGACAATCGATTGTCACTGAGTAATTTCAGCAATCCTTAATTGGCAATTAGACAACGGTAAGACTGAGTTTTTCACCTATAAATACAGGCTTAACTCAGTGTTTTCACAACAACAACATATACAATTTAAGTATTTTCATTGCTAAAAGCTTTCTTACATTGATCATCATTTTCATTCATCCATAAAGCTTTTTGAAGAGCCATTCTATTGAGCTAAGTTGTTGTGATCTTGAGCGTACTATTTCTACTCATATCTACTCATTGAGGAGTACTTTGTAAAGTGAGTTTGTTTTGTGTTTGTAAGAGAATTGCGATTCTCGTTTGTTGAGGAACTTGTGATTCCTCAGTTGAAGTCTTTGGGATTGTTATCCCCGAGCAGTTGAAGTCTTTGGGATTGTTATCCCCGAGCAGTTGAAGTCTTTGGGATTGTTATCCCCGAGCAATTGAAGTCTTTGGGATTGTTATCCCCGAGCAATTGAAGTCTTTGGGATTGGTATCCCCGAGCAATTGAAGTCTTTGGGATTGTGATCCCCGAGCACCTAGGTGAGGCTTGTGTCCTCAGCTGTAACGGTTTGTTAAGCACCCGTAAGCTTGACAAGTTTAGTGGAAATCTCGAGAGAGTCTCTCGGGGACTGGACTAACCACGTTTGTGGCCAACCAGGATACATCATTGTGTAAGTTTATTTTACTGCACTTGTTTTAATTTCTGCAAAGTTTTTAAATTCCGCACTAAAACGCTTAATATTTTTAAAACGCTATTCACCCCCCCCCCCCCTCTAGCGTAAAGCGTTATTTCCAACAATTGGTATCAGAGCCATACTCTCTGAAAAACCTAACCGTTTGAGAGAACCATCCATGGCTTCTACTCTAAATTTCTTTGCAGGAATAGGTGAAGGAGAATGCAGCATGTCACCTCCAATATTAGACGAAAACGACTACTCAGTCTGGAAATATCGGATGCAAGTTTTTACAATGGCAAAAGATTTGTATCTATGGCAAGCTATTAAACACAGTGATCAACTGACGACAAAAGTCGGGAAAGATAAGGTAAGTGAATACAACACTAAAGCTATGAATATATTTCATAACGCCTTGAATCAGGAACTTTGGCGAAAAATCTCCCACTATAAAACTGCTAAGGAAATGTGGGACAAACTTGAGGAATTGCACGAAAACACGCCTCAAAAAGCGGTCAGCACAAACGATGAATCAACTGGTCAGTGCCTCATGGCAGACGAAAAAGACGAGGTAAGTACATCTAACGATATACAAATTGCTTATAACAAACTGCATGATGAGTTGGTAAATGCTTCTAAGACTATTAAAGATTTACAAAGGACTCTTTCTCTACAAGGAGAGGATTTTCAAAAACAACTCTTTTTAAAAGACAAGGACTTCGAAGAACGTCTTTCTTTAGCTCAAAAAGGGGTTGAAAATCTGTCTCGTGATAACGAGAATCTTGCAAATGAAAATCAATTTTTGTTAAATGATAGTATAGAACTTAGACAAGTCATCAAGACCATGCATGAAGCCTCCTGTGTTGATAATTGTTTTACTTGTACTACTTGTGAGTCCTTAAAACTAGAAAACACAGAACTTAGGAAAACTTTAGAAACTCGTAGTAAAGAAGTTCTTAAAGTTGGTGAAAAAGAATCGCCTAAGAAAAATCAACGGCATAAAAACAAAAACTCCACTACACCACCTAGACATTATGCTAGAATGTATGAAAATAAGGGTAGAACTAATATCTTTAGACAACCTAGATCCAAATCTAGGATTCTTGCAAACAAGCCTACAAATAGTAATTTTCGGCAACCAAGAAATAACTCTAGGAACGAGCTTAGACCACCTAGACATGACACTAGGTCCTTCAACAAGTCTAGCACTAATGACTTTAGACCATCTAGATATTATACTAGAAATGGGAACAATATATCTAGTGTTAATCATTTTCATTCGCCTAGAACTTTGTTGGCTCAACCTAGGCATCAACACAACCCGAACGTAGTATGTCATTACTGCAATCGTATAGGTCATATTGCACCTATGTGTTTTACAAAGCATAGAGATTCTTCATATTATTATGGTCGTTATTTGCCTAACCCCCAAGGACCCAAAATGGTATGGGTACCTAAAGAATATTAATTTGCCTTGTAGGTGTGCTTGAAGGGATCAAGTGTACTATGGTACCTTGACAGTGGATGCTCCAGACACATGACAGGAGACGAATCCAAATTCCTTCAACTAGAGCACAAAGAAGGAGGAAGCGTTGTATTCGGTGACAACAATAAAGGACAAATTATTGGCATCGGATCGGTCGGTAAGAATGAAAAATCCTCTATAAAGCATATATTACTTGTCAAAGGATTAAAGCATAATCTCTTGAGCATAAGTCAATTATGTGACAAGGGAAATCTTGCGTTGTTTGATTCAGATAAGTGTCTAGTGTTTAGACGTAGTGATTTCAAGATTATTCTACGTGGTTTTAGAGTTGACAATATTTACATGGTTGATCTTGAAAACTCCTCATCCGAGTATGTTGATTGTTTGTTGAGCAAAGATGATAATGTGTGGTTGTGGCATCGTAGAGTAGCTCATATGAACATGCATCTTTTAAATAAATTAATTTCTCAAAATCTAGTGATTGGTCTTCCTAACTTAAAATTTGAAAGTGATACTTTTTGTGACTCATGTCAGAAGGGGAAGCAAACAAGAGCATCTTTTAAATCCAAAAATGTTGTTTCAACCTCTAGACCTTTACAACTATTGCATATGGATTTATTCGGACCATCCCGCATCGAAAGTCTAGGAAGAAATAGATATGCTTTTGTAATTGTTGATGACTTCTCTAGATTTACATGGACATTATTTCTTGCACATAAAAGTGATGCATTTCTTAGCTTCAAGCTTTTTCTTAAAAGAGTTCAAAATGAAAAGGAATCAACTGTCACTTCCATTAGAAGTGATCATGGGGGAGAGTTTGATCACAATCTCTTTGCGGATTTTTGTGATGAACTCGGAATCGAGCATACCTTTTCCGCTCCACGTACACCACAACAAAACGGGGTGGTGGAAAGGAAAAATAGGAGTCTCGAAGAGATGGCTAGAACCATGCTCGACGAAGCTAAGATTCCCAAACACTTTTGGGCAGACGCCGTGAGTACCGCATGCTATGTTTTGAATAGAGTAGCAATTCGGCCGATACTCTTAAAAACCCCATATGAACTCTACAAAGGTAGAAAACCTGACATTTCACATTTACGTGTTTTTGGTTGTAAATGTTTTGTGCATAACAATGGAAAGGACCAACTAGGAAAATTTGATGCAAAGTCGGATGAAGGTATCTTCATTGGCTATTCTTCTCGTAGTAAAGCTTATAGGGTTTTTAATAAAAGAACCCAAGTTGTAGAGGAATCTCCTCATATTGTATTTTCCGAAGATAATACTCGCTTGGCGAGAAAGGATTGTGGTCTTGATCTTTCAGGTATTCTGGAAAGCCTAAAGGACAAAATTCAAGAAGAACCACCAAGGAAAGAAATTGACAAAACGGTGGAACAACAAATTGAAGAAGCTCCTCAATCGGAAAATGAACCAAAAGAGCAAACAGAATGGAGGACAGTCAAAGACCATCCTCTCGATCAGGTAATAGGCGACGTTGGAGGAAAGGTAAGTACCCGGAGCTCCCTTAGAAATACCTTAGATCTTACTGCGTTTGTTTCTCAAATTGAACCCAAAACCATCTCTGAAGCAATTGGGGATGAATTTTGGACCTTGGCAATGCAAGAGGAGCTTAACCAATTCAAACGTAACAACGTTTGGGATTTGGTGCCAAGACCCGAAGGTCATACCATAATTGGTACGAAATGGGTTTTTCGAAATAAATTAGATGAAAATGGCATAATCACTAGAAACAAAGCTAGGCTTGTGGCTCAAGGCTATAATCAAGAAGAAGGGATTGATTATGATGAGACATATGCTCCGGTAGCTAGATTAGAGGCCATCCGTTTGTTGCTTGCTTTTGCATCTTCTATGAATTTCATTTTATATCAAATGGATGTGAAAAGTGCCTTTTTAAATGGTTTTATCCAAGAAGAAGTTTTTGTAAAGCAACCCCCCGGTTTTGAAGGCTTTAATTTTCCCAATCATGTTTTCAAACTCAAAAAGGCCCTTTATGGTTTAAAACAAGCTCCTCGAGCTTGGTATGAAAGGTTGAGTAAATTTCTTTTAGAAAATAATTTTATTCGTGGAAAAGTTGACACAACTTTATTTGTCAAGCATGAAAACAATGATATCTTGCTAGTTCAAATATATGTAGATGATATCATTTTTGGTGCTACTAACAATGCTCTATGCAAGGATTTTTCAAACTTAATGACTAGCGAATCTGAGATGTCCATGATGGGTGAGTTACAATTCTTTTTGGGATTACAAGTAAAACAAATGAAGGAAGGTACATTCATTTGTCAAAGCAAGTATTGCAAAGAACTGCTTAAACGTTTTGACTTAAACAATGCAAAGGAAATAGCAACTCCCATGAGCACATCCGATCATCTCGACAAAGATGAAAAAGGTAAGGAAGTCGACATCAAAAAGTACCGAGGTATGATTGGCTCTCTTCTTTATCTTACTGCTAGTCGTCCGGACATCATGTTTAGCGTGTGCGTCTGTGCCCGTTATCAATCATGTCCAAAAGAGTCTCACCTTACTGCGGTAAAGCGGATTCTAAGGTATCTTGTCGGTACTACCAATGTGGGTCTATGGTACCCCAAAGGTTCTTCATGCCAACTTATTGGCTATTCCGACTCCGATTTTGCTGGATGCAAATTGGATCGCAAGAGCACTAGCGGCACTTGCCACTTGCTCGGTAGCGCTTTAGTTTCTTGGTTTAGTAAGAAGCAAGTTAGTGTTGCGTTGTCCACAACCGAGGCTGAATATGTAGCCGCGGGGAGTTGTTGCGCTCAAATCCTATGGATGAAACAACAACTCTTGGACTATGGCCTACGTCTTGATCACATTCCTCTTAGATGTGACAACACTAGTGCCATATGCTTGACGAAGAATCCCATTCTTCACTCGCGAACAAAACACATTGAAATTAGACATCATTTTATTAGAGATCACGTTCTAAAAGGCGATGTCGAAATTGAATTTGTTGAAACAAAAAGCCAATTGGCAGACATCTTTACAAAGCCCTTAGATAAAGAGTCCTTCTTCCGAATTCGTAGTGAACTCGGAATCCTTGACTCCACGTTGATCTAAGTCATGCATTGCATTTTATTTCTTACATAATTTCTAACTTGAGCGTCGGAGGCGTCTAACATTTTTTTTGCAGGTATCGCAAAATACTCAAGTATTCTACAGGAAAATCGCCGTCAAACAATCGATTACTGTATCAATAATCGATTACTTCCTCTATCTTAATTTTCCAATAAATAAACTTGTGTTTATTTCACATTTTTTTCATATTCTTCCCTTGTGTAAATTTTTGCTAATGGCAAAAGGGGGAAGAAACGGGATATCAAGAAGTATGCTATATCACTCTCAACTTCATTCATGCTTAAAGTGAGGGGGAACATGAATTGAGGGGGAACATCAAATTGCATACTTGGATTATCAAAATAATTATTGCATATATCCCGCTTATGTTTGCCATTATCAAAAAGGGGGAAATTGTTGGAAACACGTTTCAAATGCAATATACTAAACGTGTGTTCTTTTGTAGGTTTTGATGAATGTCAAACAAAGCAATAAGCGATATATAGCAGTGCTCAAGGACAAGCACAAAATGGATGCATTACAAGAAGCTCAAGACAAAGTTTAGAAATGTTATAATTGAGTCAATATTAATTGTGATCTTGATTCCTCAATCTTGGCTCATAACATGGCTTCTCTACTAAAATTATTTTTCCAAAATCATGCATATCTAACTTAAGTGTCAAATGATTTTAAACTATGCATATTTATATTTGTTAAAATGTTTTTCAAACATGCCTCAAAAATCTGGGCTAAGATAATCGATTATGTACTTATGATAATCGAGTATCTCTAAGCCAAGACTGCATGACAATCGATTGTGAATTAATGATAATCGATTGTGAGTAAGTCAGTTAACATCAGGTTTTTGCAAACTGCATAACAATCGATTGTGTACTTTTGATAATCGATTGTTAACTGAGGCAAAGTTTTCAAAACTCAGAAAAATCGATTATGAACTAATGATAATCGATTAGAATGAGAAAAATGTCTCCCAGTGTTTTTAAATAAATTAATAATCGATTGTGGCTTTTGATAATCGATTATATATGAGACAGAAAGTTTTGAAATTAATTAATAACCGATTATGGCTTTTGATAATCGATTATATATGAGACAGTAAGTTTTGAAATTAATTTATAATCGATTGTTCTATTTGATAATCGATTGTTGGAACTAACCGTTGTCATACATTTTCAAATTACCTTCAGGTAATCGATTGTTGATATTTAACAATCGATGTTTTGCGTAAAATCTGGAAAAGATTTTCTGAACGTTGTTAAAATAATCGATTGTTGATTTCCTGATAATCGATGTTTTATGCCAAAAATTGGAAAGGATTTTTTAACGTTATAAATAATCGATTATTGATTTGAAGTAATCGATTGTTGACGTAAAATCTGGGAATGAATTTTTGATCTGATAGGCAAACAATCGATTGTTTAGTCTTGACAATCGATTGTCACTGAGTAATTTCAGCAATCCTTAATTGGCAATTAGACAACGGTAAGACTGAGTTTTTCACCTATAAATACAGGCTTAACTCAGTGTTTTCACAACAACAACATATACAATTTAAGTATTTTCATTGCTAAAAGCTTTCTTACATTGATCATCATTTTCATTCATCCATAAAGCTTTTTGAAGAGCCATTCTATTGAGCTAAGTTGTTGTGATCTTGAGCGTACTATTTCTACTCATATCTACTCATTGAGGAGTACTTTGTAAAGTGAGTTTGTTTTGTGTTTGTAAGAGAATTGCGATTCTCGTTTGTTGAGGAACTTGTGATTCCTCAGTTGAAGTCTTTGGGATTGTTATCCCCGAGCAGTTGAAGTCTTTGGGATTGTTATCCCCGAGCAGTTGAAGTCTTTGGGATTGTTATCCCCGAGCAATTGAAGTCTTTGGGATTGTTATCCCCGAGCAATTGAAGTCTTTGGGATTGGTATCCCCGAGCAATTGAAGTCTTTGGGATTGTGATCCCCGAGCACCTAGGTGAGGCTTGTGTCCTCAGCTGTAACGGTTTGTTAAGCACCCGTAAGCTTGACAAGTTTAGTGGAAATCTCGAGAGAGTCTCTCGGGGACTGGACTAACCACGTTTGTGGCCAACCAGGATACATCATTGTGTAAGTTTATTTTACTGCACTTGTTTTAATTTCTGCAAAGTTTTTAAATTCCGCACTAAAACGCTTAATATTTTTAAAACGCTATTCACCCCCCCCCCCCTCTAGCGTAAAGCGTTATTTCCAACATACAGGACTCCCGTCGCTAACCTCTACTTCATCCACCCCACCCCTATATATAGCGGGATCGACTAAATTTATTAAACTTTCTAGGAGATCAAAAATTCAGAATAATGTATTTGTACAATAACTAGGTTTTAAAATGTGTAGTTCTTAAAGATTGAAAGTTATTTACAACTTTCCAAATATATGCATAACACTTATATTGTATGTATTATCATAACATATATCCTTTGCATGATTCGATGACTTCGACTCAGTGAAAGTCATTTCTAAGACTTCAACTCAGCAAAAAATAAAGATTTTAACTCAGCAATTATAAAGTACGTTGCACTCACTATTTCTTTGTGTGCAAATTTAGTAGAAATATACATTTAAAAATGTTCCATCCCTTCTTAAATGTCTACTTATAAGAAGAAGAAGAAGCTAAGTATCGGTGGATTCTTGCCAGCAAATGAGCATGGTAACACATCTTTTAAGGATATAAAACCTGGCCCTTTGCTCCTTCACTAATTTGCAACATTTTTGTCCAAATGCTCTAAATGAATAGTGTATTTGGATCACACAACAGCTTCTCTTCTCTTCTTCTTCTCTTTCTTTCATGGCTGAGGATCAAGATAATGAGTTTTTAAAATCTCTCTTAATAGGAAACACTCACACAACTGCTCAATAGTGTTGTACCATATTTTACCCTTGTTGAACATTCAAAAGTAAAGGCTCGAGTTAGAACACGTAGTCCGTTAATTTGGATTATCTTCTCTTCTATTAAGGATTAGTTAGATGTTTAAAATAAAGCGGAGAATATCTCTTCGTCGCCATTATTTCCTCAGTTTTCGTAGGATTATCAAGAGAAAATTAAAGTGGAATATATCGGTTATGTTATGAAATAATATAAGAACAAGTAGAATAATGCAAGAACAAGAACAATATAGAGAGAATAGGGAGAGGAGTATTCTTATTGATACTTTGGGATGGTTTACAATAGAATAGAACACCTATATTTATATGGAGGTGGTGACTTAGCCACCAAGTAGTAAACCCTAGAATCTCTCTAATTATAGACATTCACCTTAAATAGAGTTCTATTTATAACACTCCCCCTTGAATGTCTATTCAATAATGTACCTCGTTAAAACCTTAACTAAAACAAAACCCAATGGGAAAAAATTAAAGAGAAGGAAAAAGAGTACACATGTTTGAATATGCGCCTATTGGTTGCCTCGTTAAAAACCTTGCAAGGAAAACCCAGTGGGACAAAACCTTGTAAGGGAAAAAGAGTGCAACGCGCATTAACTCCTGATAAGAACATCAATTCATATCCTTAAGTCTTCGCATTCCGATCTTGTGAACTAGCTTCTTGAAGGTTGACGTTGGTAGAGATTTTGTGAACAAATCAGCCATATTGTCGCTTGAACGAATCTGTTGCACATTAATATCACCATTCTTTTGAAGATCATGTGTGAAAAATAACTTTGGTGAAATATGCTTTGTTCTATCTCCTTTTATGAATCGTCCCTTCAATTGAGCTATACATGCTGCATTGTCTTCATACAAAGTCGTGGGTAGTTTATTACATTTCAAACCACATTTGTCTTGTATATGATGTATGATAGACCTCAACCACACACACTCCCGACTTGCTTCATGAATAGCAATTATCTCGGCATGATTAGATGAAGTAGCCACAATTGATTGCTTAGTCGATCGCCAAGATATGGCGGTGCCTCCACAGGTAAACACATAACCCGTTTGAGATCGAGCCTTGTGTGGGTCGGATAAATATCCGGCATCAGCATAACCAACAAGATCGGGACTGCAATTATTGCCATAAAATAAGCCCATATCAGTGGTCCCTTTTAGGTACCGCAATATATGTTTGATCCCATTCCAATGTCTCCTTGTAGGAGCCGAGCTAAATCTTGTTAAGACATTAACTGAAAAGGATATGTCAGGCCTTGTAGTATTTGCAAAATACATTAGTGCGCCAATTGCACTAAGATATGGTACTTCAGGACCAAGTAGCTCTTCATTCCTTTCTTGCGGGCGGAATGGATCTTTATTCACATCAAGTGATCGAACAACCATCGGTGTACTTAAAGGATGTGCTCCATCCATGTAAAACCGTTTCAGTACCTTTTCTATATAGGTAGATTGATGGACAAAAATTCCGTTTGCCAAATATTCAATTTGCAAACTAAGACATAATTTTGTCTTTCCGAGATCTTTCATCTCGAATTCATCCTTTAGATAATCAATTGCCTTTTGGAGTTCTATGGGGGTTCCAATAAGGTTTATGTCATCGACATATACGGTATGTACAACAAATTCCGATGTTGTTTTCTTTATAAAAACACACGGGCAAATGACGTCATTTATATAGCCTTCTTTTAACAAATACTCACTAAGACGATTATACTACATTCGTCCTGATTGCTTTAGACCATACAAAGATCTTTGCAATTTAATTGAAACCTTTTCCCGAGACTTTGAATTATGAGCGTTTGGCACTTTCTGTCCATCGGGAATTTTCATGTATATCTCATTATCAAGTGAGCCATAAAGATAGGCAGTAACCACATCCATTAAATGCATGTCAAGCTTTTCAAGGACAGCAAAACTGATGAGATAACGAAAGGTTATAGCATCCATTACAGGCGAATATGTCTCTTCATAATCGACACCAGGCCTTTGAGAAAAACCTTGCGCAACAAGGCGTGCCTTATATCTTTGTGCCTCGTTTTTCTCATTTCTCTTGCGTACAAAGACCCATTTATAGCCAACGGGCTTAACACCATTAGGTGTTTCAACTATAGGGCCAAAAACTTCATGTTTTGCCAGCGAATTCAATCCTGATTGAATTGCTTCTTGCCATTTTGGCCAATCATGTCTTTTTCGACATTCTTCAACAGATTGAGGTTCGAGATCCTCACATTCTTGCATAATGCTAGATGCGGCATTATAAGCAAAGACATTATCCACCACTATTTCCACTCGATCAAAATTTGCCTCAATATTGATTGGATTTATGAATAGTTCCGTATTTTCCAGAGTCTCGGGCTCAATGGATTCTTCATGAATCTCAGAATTTGTTAAATCATGAATTTCCTCATGAGATTCTTTCGTAGTGCCATTTTTATCATTTGCTTTACTCTTTCTTGGATTTCGATCTTTAGAACCTAATGGCCTGCCACGCTTCAGGTGTGCATTTGACTCATTGGTTATGACACTATATGATTGTCCAACAGGGACATCAATACGGATTGGAACATTTTCCGCGGGGATGTGGGATTTCGTTATCCTTTTCAAGTCCGTAAATGCGTTAGGCATTTGATTTACTATTCTTTGCAAATGGATAATCTTTTGTACCTCTCTTTCACAAATAGAGGTATGTGGATCAAGATGAGATAATGATGCATTTTTCCACAAAATTTCCCGTTTGGTTTCACCAACTTCTCCCCCTAATTTTGGGAAAAGTGTCTCATCAAATCGACAGTCTGCAAATCGTGCAGTAAACAAGTCCCCTGTCAATGTTTCGAGGTAGCGAATGATGGAGGGCGATTCAAACCCAACATATATTCCTAACCTTCTTTGCGGACCCATTTTGGTGCGGGATGGCGGTGCTATAGGCACATATACTGCGCATACAAAGATTCTTAAATGGGATATACTGGGTTCATGACCCAAAACCAATTGCAATGGGGAATATTGTGGTAATTCGTCGGTCTGAGACGAATTAGCATTGCTGCATGCAAAATGGCGTGACCCCATACCGAAGTGGGCAGCCTCGTTTTCATGAGTAATGGCCTTGCAATCAACTGCAGGCGTTTAATTAACGATTCTGCAAGACCGTTTTGAGTGTGAACATGAGCTACAGAATGTTCCACTTTTATCCCAATTGATAAGCAATAATCATTAAATGCTTGGGATGAAAACTCAGCAGCATTATCCAGTCTAATAGACTTGATTGGATTATCAGGAAATTGTGCTCGTAGTTGAATTATTTGTGCCATTAATTTTGCAAATGCAAGGTTGCGTGATGACAACAGGCACACATGAGACCATCTACAGGATGCGTCTATCAAGACCATAAAATACCTAAAGGACCCACTGGGTGGGTGAATAGGTCCACAAATGTCCCCTTGTATACGTTCCAAAAACGTGGGTGACTCAGTCCCAACTTTTGTTGGTGATGGTCTGATAATCAACTTGCCTTGATAACAAGAAGTGCAAGGATATTCATTATTTGAAAGAATTTTGAAATTCTTTAACGGATGCCCATATGAGCTTTCTATAATCCGTCTCATCATGATCGATCCCGGGTGTCCCAATCGATCATGCCAAAGTACGAAAGTATTGGAATCAGTAACCTTTTGGTTTACTGTTGAATGTGCCTCAATTGCACTAATTCTTGTCCAATACTGGCCACAAGATAAAGATGGGAATTTCTCAATAACCCTCTTTTGGCCGGAGACATTCTTTGTGATGATGAGATATTCAAGATTATCTTCATCTATTGTCTCAATATGATAGCCATTCCGGCGTATATCTTTAAAACTCAATAAGTTTCTCTTAGACTTGGAGGAGAACATTGCATTCTCTATGATAAACATCGTGCCTTTGGGCAGAGTTACAGTTGCTCTTCCGGAGCCTTCAATCAATTTACTACTACCAGAGGTTGTAGTAACATTTGCCTTACACATATTTAGTTGAGAGAAATATTCCTTTTCTTTGAGTATCGTATGTGTAGTGCATGAATCAACTAGGCAAATATTTTTACAGCTGGACGTTGATCCAAGCTCGCTTTGTGAGATATCCATATTTGCTTTCCCATAGTTTGACATACAAAAGAAATACACGAACATAAGAATAAACAAGTTCAATTCATTTGTGTCACATTTAAAAATTATTTTCAAAATCTGCTGAGGTCAGTTGACTAACTAAATCAGATAGTCGATTATATGTTTTCCATAATCGATTACTATGCAGTTTGAAAATTTCAGTTTAAGCATTTTCTTAAAACAATCGATTGTTAAACACACACAATCGATTGTTGAACATTGACAATCGATTGTTAAATACACACAATCGATTATTTGCTATTTTGAAAAATTTCAGATGTCTTAAGACAATCGATTGTTAAACATAGACAATCGATTGTTGACTATTTTGAAAAACTACAGATCAGTCTTACGACAATCGATTGTTAAACATAGACAATCGATTATTTGCTATTTTGAAAAAATTCCAGATCAGTCTTAAGACAATCGATTGTTAAACATAGACAATCGATTATTGACTATTTTGAAACTTCAGATCACTGTCTTACGACAATCGATTGTTAAACATAGACAATCGATTATTTCCTATTTTGAAAAAAATTCTAGATCACTGTCTTAACACAATCGATTGTTAAACATAGACAATCGATTGTTGACTATTGACAATCGATTGTTGAACATTGACAATCGATTGTTTTGCAGTTTTAATGCGAAATATTAGATAATCGACTAACTGTTAGGTTAGTCGATTACCTCTACTTAAAAATAAAAATATTATTGAAATTTGAGCATATTGAAACATTCTAAAGAAGTAATACTAACATTATATCATAAACTAACTAATATGAGCTGATACTAATGACTATTAGTTTATTCACTAACTATTACAAATAAGTGAAATAAAATCAAACAACTCCATCTTCTTTCATCACAGATCCATCACCGATTAGGTGGTCTATTTTCCCATCGGGTTGCTCAAAGAAGTCTGCCACATCCAGGTGGGTGATGTCAAAATTGTCGTCAGAGACAAAATTTGTTTCAGGGCCTTTATTCTTTAGAGAAGCTTGATAAAGATCAACCAAATGTCTTGGTACACGGCAAGCTTTTGACCAGTGCCCTTTTCCACCGCAACGATAACATATAGTTTCTGAACTTTTTGCCTTAGGATCCTCATAATCCAGTTTCTGCTTTCGGCGGTTATCTCTCCTGGGGGGGTGACGGACATCATGGATATTTCTTCCTTGTCTACGTCCACGGCTATGACCCCGATTACGACCACGACCATGGTTAGATCCATGGCCCTTTTCATGATTGGCATAATGAGAATACACTTTATCTGCTACAGGCAGTGGTGTAGACCCAGTGGGTCGACTTTCGTGATTTCTCATGAGCAGGTCATTATTTCGCTCAGCCACAAGTAGAAGAGAAATCACTTCAGAGTACTTTGTGAAGCCTTTCTCTCTGTACTGTTGTTGCAGTACCATATTGGAGGCATGAAACGTTGTAAACGTTTTCTCAAGCATATCATAATCGGAGATTTTATCTCCACATAGCTTCAATTTAGAAGTAATTCTGAACATTGCAGAATTATATTCAGAAACAGACTTAAAGTCTTGGAGCCTCAGATGAGCCCAATCATATCGTGCTTGTGGCAGAGTGACCAACTTCAGGTTGTCATATCTCTCCTTTAAGCCTTTCCACAAGATGAGTGGATCCTTGACGGTGAGATATTCAATCTTCAAACCTTCATCAAGGTGATGGCGCAAGAAAATCAAGGCCTTAGCACAATCATAGGTAGATGCTTTATCTCTATCTTTAATGGTGTCTCCGAGACCCATAGCATCTAAGTGGATTTCAGCATCCAACACCCATGTCATATAGTTCTTGCCCGAAATTTCAAGGGCAACGAACTGTCTTTTCATAATGTCAGATATAATCGAGAATCAAATTAGGAAGAGAGAAATACCTTAGTTTTTCTTGAGAACGATTCTTGAGACGGTAGAGTCTCGTGCTGATAACGTGTTATGAAATAATATAAGAACAAGTAGAATAATGCAAGAACAAGAACAATATAGAGAGAATAGGGAGAGGAGTATTCTTATTGATACTTTGGGATGGTTTACAATAGAATAGAACCCCTATATTTATAGGGAGGTGGTGACTTAGCCACCAAGTAGTAAACCCTAGAATCTCCCTAATTATAGACATTCACCTTAAATAGAGTTCTATTTATAACAGGTTATATATTTTAGTTCTTCTTTTTAAGTGGATGAAACAAGAAAGATAACATGTTCAGCATAATCTAGAGGTACTAACCCAAAAATATATCAACTAGAGAGGAGAGGCCTCAAGAGATTATTTTTGGTAACATTTCGCACTCGAGATCATCATCATCATTATCATTAAATTTACCATTGAAACGTTTTGTTACTAATTTTCTTTTCACATTATAAAAAACAACAGCAAATTAATTATGTGATCGTTCTGATGCATTAAATATATTATCTCATCAATTTTTATTTGTAGCGAGGACAATGATTTTTTTTCAAAAAGTTATAACAATTTATACTAGTTTTATTTAAATTAGTCGAGAATTCATAAATTGAAGGATTTTTTTTTTGTCATAAAAAATTACTTCATTACTACGTTAGAAAAGATACAGAGGGCAAGGTGCTCGTGGCACTTGTGGGGGCTGATGGTGATGAGTAGTTACTATTGACCTATGATCCAGAAGTAAATCTGTAAGAATACTAGCTACTTCACTACTAGGATCCTTGGAATGATCATTACATAAACTAGGCGGATTTTTACTGGAGAGATGAGCGGAGAGCATAGTTGCGCATGGATTTACATTTGGGGGAATATGGGGTAACAAAAACGCAAGAGTTGACGAGTCTCCTTCTCACGGCCCCTTCTTTGTATTGATGAAAGTGTTGGTGGACAAATGGCAGTGGTGTATCAAAACGTTGTAAGCTGTTGTTGCATAATAAGCGTGTACCATTGTTAGCTAATCCATCAGCTACCATATTTTCTTCCCTGTATATATGCTGAACAAGAGGATCACCCAACTGTTTGAGCAGCAACCTGCAATCAGTGATCAAATTAGTATAGTGAGGATTATTGGAATGAATTAAAGTGATTACCTCCTTGGCATCTATATTAATCTCCAATGGGCATTACCCATGTTGTAAGGACAAGCGCAAGCCATGAAGCAAAGCAATTAGCTCTGTTTGTATGCTATTACCAAACTCGATATGTTTAGAAATTCCCAAAAGCCAGTCCTCTTCAGATGAGCGTATGACCACCCCTCCCCTCCTTTTAATTTATAGTGGTTGTAGTTCGGTGGTTTCCATTTGATATAGAGAGGAGTTAGGGTTTTGTGCATGTGGTTGCGATGTGAGGAAGTGGAATTCCGCAGCTTTTTTAAGGATGTGTAGATAGGGAGCAGGGATAGAGTGTTGGTAGAATATATTATGATTGCGTTGGATCCAGATACCCAATAGACAATATGGAATTAAGGTAGATGGAGGAATGTGGTATGGGGTATGGTAAGTATATTGCGTGATCAAAATTTTGATTTGCTCAATCAGTGGAGTGTTTAGATGTTGAAGGGAGTATATATGATATAGAAGTCCTAGGTGAGCCCATAGGGGCCTGGAGGCAGTGCACTCGAAAAGTAGATGGTGTATAGTCTCTGCGCCCATGGAAAAGTAAGAACAAAGGTTGTTGTTGATCATATTAAGGCGAGCTAAGTAGGAATTTGTGGGGAGTCCATGGTGGATACATAGCCAAAGAAAGTATCTGATTTTAGCGGGCGTGGGTAGATTCCAATCCAAGTATGGCTTGTAGAAGGGGCATTTGGAGTTAGTGCATGATAATATGATTGGACTGCAAATTGTCATGAAGGTGTGAGGTTCCATATAAGAGTACCATGTTGATTGAGGTATTGGGGTAAGTAAATACTAATTATTTTATGGAGAAGAGACTGGGGAAGATGAAATGGAAGGTTAGTTAGATCCCAATTATTATTGCGCATGTAGTAACTAGTCGACCGCTAGGATTCTAGGACTGGTAGGGGGCCTTCAATTAAGGATCTAAGGGTGGTTTGGTGATCAAGCCAATTATCAGTCCAGAATTTGATATGTTTCTCCTATGAGACTACCCATTTAGATCCTAATGGACAATGGTGTCATCCTTATTGAATGTTTTTTTTTTTGAAATGAATGGGGCCTTTTTTCAGGTAATATACATTGTGAGTAGTATAGATACCCAAAAGGATGACGTATATATGAAAAGTCTCCATGTCAGATTCACTAGGAGGGCTTTATTTTTGTGGAGAGGTTTTGTATTCCAAGACCTTCTTAGCATTTTGGTAATGTAACAATATCCCATTTAATCAGATGTAGTTTCTGTTTACGGGAGGTGGTGGATCCCCAATGGAAATGTTTTTTTATATCTATCTAATAGTGTGATGATATTTTATAGGAGGAAGATATATTGCAGGTATGATTAGGTAGAGAGTTGAGAGTGGATTTGATATGGGTGGCTTTACCTGCCATAGTAAGGTAGTGGGTCTTTCATCCTGCAAGCCTTAATTTGAAGTGGTCAATAAGGTATTGAAAATATATTTTTATAGGGCTTTTGAGGAAAATGAAAAATCCGAGGTACCTACCAAAAGATTTTTCATCGTACATGTTGAAAGAGATGAGGAGAAAATCCTTTTGAGAGGGTGAATAATTTTTGGAGAAAATTATTTTTGACTTGTGAAAATTGATCTTTTGTCCAGCTAAGTCGGTGAAGTGGGTGAGAGTCTCAATAATTGAGTGGCAGGAGGTCTTTGTTAGTTTTTAAGTGATGATAATATCTTCTGCAAAAAGTAGATGAGAAATACGGGGACCTGATCTAGAAAGAGTGATGGGTGACCATTGATTAAAATCAAATTCTCTTTCAATGGAGCAAGTGAGCATTTCCATGCATAATATAAAGAGGTATGGTAAGAGGGGATCACCTTGACTTATACCTCTATAGGTAGGAAATATATTGTTGTTGTGCCATTGAATAGAATGGAAATTAAAGATGTCGCGACCCTAGTTCACCGAGCGTGAACATGTCATGACGGCACCTAGTCTTCATGACTAGGTAAGCTTAACACATTATGGAATTTAACAACTTTACGAGAAATAGTGAATCAAAACTAAATAACTTAATGAAATGTATAAAGTTGCCACCTGGCACATACACTTTAGCACAAAGATACTGAAATAACCCCAAAACCCAGAATCTCATGGGCAACACAGGCTATTGAAGTACATGTGCTGCTCTAATCATCCAGGAAAGTCTAATACAAGGAAGAACGGAATAACAACTAGATAACTATAGGTAGAATGGGAAGGAGACTCTTCGGTCTGCGGACGCGGCAGATGTATACATCAACACTCCGTAAGCTCCCTGAAACTACAGATAGTGCACCTGCATAGAGGTACCTGGATCTGCACATCAAAAACATACGGAGAAGAGGCGTGAGTACACCACAGCGGTACTTAGTAAGTTCCAAGCCTAACCTCGATCAGGTAGTGACGAGGAAGGTTGAGGTCTACTGAGAATAACATAATAATTTAAAGTTACTATATATGAACAGGTAAGCTACAAAACTAAGCACAAATACACGCTCGTCACCTCGCGCACAAGGCATTTAAATTAACAATTGTGAAGTCCTAAGGGGAGAGGTCCCTCACACAAGTTTAGACAAGTAACTTACCTCGAACCGGTGCAAAATAACCTAGGAACATTGCATTTGCCAGTAATGACATCGCAAGTAATGAATTCCACTATTAAAATCAAAGCTTAGGCGTGAAAATAGGTAAAATAACAAATATTACCCTCAAACCAATGGCTCGGAATCGAATAATTTTTATATTTTCAAAACCCTTGCACTTTCGCGACTCTAACCATATAAAAATCTCCCAAATCATAGTTCATTTACCCCCTCAAAACTCAATAATTAGGTCAATGAAGTTTCTTCCAATTTTCCCGAATTTTGACCTTGAATTCGAATTCAAATGGTGGATTTAACTATATATTAATGGAATACAAAAAGATAGGAGCAAGAAAACATTACCCAATGATTTTCTCTTCAAACTCCACCTAAAATCTCCTTCTCCCAAGCTCCCAATTGGTTTTTTCTAAATTTTGAATTAACCCTCGGATTAAACAATTTCATTCTAGTGATTTGCGTTTTTGCGCTCCAAGGACCACTTCTGCGGTCCCGCTTTTTCGGAAAACCAACCGCTTCTGTGGTTCTCTTAATTAGCCGACCAACCACTTTTGCGGAACTTACACCTCTTCTGCGGTTCCCAAGACAACATCCACTTTCCTCTTTTGCGGCTTCCAAGTTGCTTCTGCGGATCCCAAACCGCATAAGCAAAATTACCTGAAGAGAGAAAAACTAGCTACTGCACACTTTAGAAATTCTAACCCGTTGACCATCTGAAATCATCCCGAGGCCCCCGGGACCTCAACCAAAAGCACCAGTAACACCTAATACCTTATTCAAACCTACACCAATCTTTAAAACATATAAAAATACACCGGAAACCCGATTAAATCACAGATCCAAGGCTAAAAACTTCTAGTTCATCCAAAACACACTTTCTATCCAAAACCTAACCAACACTCGTGCGATTGACCTAAAAGTTTTCACACACGTCCCAAATTACATGAAGGTGCTACAACAATTTTCGGAATCCCGTTCCGACCCTGAGATAAAAAATTCACTATCGGGCCAGAAACCTCCAAATTCTAATTTTCGGCATTTCTATCCTAAATGAGCTACATAAATCCAAAATACATTCTTAACACGCTCCCAAACCTGAAATCACCTAACGCAGCTAACAGAACCATTCGATTTCCATTCTAAGGTCGTCTTTACACTGTTCCGATTACGAACAACTTTCCAACACTTAAGCTCTCATTTAGGCACTAAGTGTCCCAAAACACTCCGAGTCCTAACACCGAACATCTCGGCAAACCAAAATAGCAGAAATGAACTTAAGGGAAGCAGATAATGGTGGAACAGGGCATAAATTTCAAAAATGACCGGCGGTGTCGTCACATCCTACTACATTTAAACATTCATTCATCCTCAAACCAGCATAGAGAACATACTTGAAGTAGTGAAAAGATGAGGGTATTGGCTGCGCATATCCCGTTCGGTCTCCCAAGTCGCCTTCTTGGCTGGCAGACTCCGCCACTGGACCTTTACTGAAGCGGTCTCCTTTCACCTGAGCTTTCGGACCTACCTGTCCAATATTTCCATTGACTACTCAACAAAGGACAAATCCTTGTCCAACTGGACCAAAGTGAATTCCAACACATGAGACGGATCATCGTGATACCTCCGAAGCATCGAGAAATGAAATACCGGATGAACCACGGCCAAACTGGGAGGTAAAGCAACATCACAAGAAACCTCCCTAACTCGCTTCAAGATCTCAAAAGGGCCAATGAACCTCGGACACAACTTTCCTTTCATCCGAAACCTCATGACGCCTTTCATAGGCGAAATTCGAAGAAGAACCCGCTAACCAACCAAAAAGGAAACATCACAAACCTTTCGGTCCGCGTAACTCTTCTATCTGGACTAGGCCGTATAGAGTCTTTCCTGATTAACCTTAACCTTCTCTGCTGCATCCTGTACCAAATTAGTGCCAAATAGCCTATCCTCACCAGGCTCAAACCAACCCACCGGGGACCTACATCGCCTATCATATAAGGCCTCATACGGCGTCATTCGAATATTGTATTAATAACTGTTACTGTAAGCAAACTCAGCCAACGGAAAGAACTGATCCCAAGACCGTATAAACTCAACCACGCACGCACAGGCATATCCTCAAGAATCTGAATTGTGCGCTTGGACTGTTTGTCCGTCTGAGGGTGAAAATTTGTACTCATAGTCACCTAGGTATCCAACTCCTGTCGGACGGCTCTCCAGAACTGTGTTGTAAATTGAGTACCCCTCTCTGGATGACAAAAACTAGAATACCGTGCAATGGGACAATCTCTCTATGTAAATCCCCTCTAACCGCTCCGCTGAGTAAGTAGTATACACCGGTATAAAATATGCAGAATTGGTCAGCGGATCCATAACAACCCAAATAAGATCAAATTTCTTAGCAGTCAGAGGGAGACCAACTACAAAATCCATAGTGATATTCTCCCATTTCCACTCTGAAATCTCCATCAGCTCCAGTAACCATCCCGGTCTCTAGTGCTCAGCGTTAACCTGTCGACAGTTGAGGCATCTTGCTATAAACTCTACTATGTGCTTCTTCATCCGCCTCCACCAGTAATGATTCCTCAAATCCTAATACATATTTGCGGCACCCCGGTAGATGGAGTACACGAGCTATGGGCCTCTGTCAATATCAACTCCCGAATATCATCAACATCGGGTACACAGATCCAACCATGCATCCTCAATACCCTGTAATCTCCAATAGTCACATCCCTAGCAATGCCATGCTGAACTGTGTCCCTGATTACAAGCAAATGAAGGTCATCATACTGCCGCTCCCTGATACGATCGAACAATGAAGATCAAAAAACCACACAAGATGGAACCCAACTGGGCTCCAAAAGGTCCAATCTCATGAACTGACTGGCTAAGTCCTGAAGATCCATCTCCATAGGCCTCTCTAAAGCTAGTAAAATATGCCAAAATCCCCAAACTCTTCGCTCGACGACTCAAGGCATCAGCTACCATATTGGCCTTGTTCAAGTGATAAAGAATAGTAATACCATAATCCTTCAATAGCTTCAACCATCTCCTATAGCGCAAGTTCAGATCTTTCTGCTTGAATAAGTGTTGTAAACTCTGATGATCCGTGTGAATCTCACAAGCATGCCGTACAAATAATGACGCCAGATCTTCAAGGCATGAACAATAGTAGCTAACTCAAGGTCATGGATAGGGTATTTCTTTTCATGTATCTTCAGCTATCTGGGCGCATAGGCAATCAGAACTTAGAGATTCAGATGATAACTCCACCGCTTATGTTCCTTTCGTCAATAACCAGTTGGTTTACCCCTATAGGCATTAAGCATTGTGCCTAACTTGAAAGGTTTAGTACTTGTGGACCTATTTGTGTAGAAGACGAGAATTATCCCAGAAATAACATGTTCGGGAAATATGTTCGAGCTAAGATTAATCATGAAATCTATTAAATTTGTGATTTTATAGTCGTACATGGCTGATAAACAATATAATATTCACTTTTTTCGACTACTCATTTAGCTATCCTTCCTGACAGTTCATGTTTATGCAAAATATTATAAAAATATAGTGACTACGTAAATTGAATGAAATTGAAATAAAGCCTTAGATTTAGGGAAAATACAATTAATGCCAACTTATCACAATATAGATAGGTATTTTTTGTATCTAAGAGCATTTTATATTAAATAAGAGAATGTGTACCTTTATCTTCTTGAATTAAAATTGCATTTACCGAGATATTTAAGACAATTTGGTGTTCCGGAATCATATTTCTCCTCGGTATTTCGAAAGTAATGATGCATTGTTGCTAGATAGAAAGTTCGAATGATTCAACTTTTCGGACTAAACTGATCTTTCGAAGTTCTGCAACTTTATCTTTTATTATTTGACTCTAGTTTCTTCTTTTTCTTGACCCGATTATACCGCGGGTCAATGTTGAGCATATAAACCTTTACTTCCAGTGATACACCTATTATGTTAGCAGGGAGGCAAGCAAAGCAATTTTTGTTAACATGTAAAAGTTTAATCAACTTACCTTTAAATTCGGTGTCGAGTCTCGACCAACGTAGTCGTTCCTATTTGGGAAGTCAATGATAATTTCTAGTTCTTCGGCATTTGGCCTCGTGGCTTCTGATGCCTTCGGCTCAATGATTTTTTCCAAAAATATTTGTATAATTATCCAAGGTTATTAATGAACCTTCCTTCCTCATGGTCTATTCCATCCCGCATCTATTGTTTTCTTTTTCAGTTGTTAGGTGTGGTATCTTTGTAAGAAATATCGTGGGTGATTTACACATGTTCTTCCTAATCTTTATTCTTCTCCCATGAAATTATACAATTGAGCAAGGTAATTCCTTACCTGTTCGGGTAGATCAGGATCTTTTCCAGCCCATGAAGAAATATCGTATCTCTTTTGCTCGGACCTATTTTTAGATTTTTGCGTTTAGATTCAGATAATCCAAGAATCACATCCGCTTGATCTTCGGACATATCATTATCATGGCTATTCTTCCAATTTTATTTTGCATGGTAAAGGCATCTCCAATTTGGTTGTGCTCAATCGTGTTGATTGGTAAATTTCGGCCATAATGATTTTATCTGAAAACAAGTGAATATTATCAAAAATTGTTACTAACTTTGGATGAATAGCAAATTTTCTTGAGTTCCTGGTACGGAACCAATTTGTTAAACCAAAAAATAGAATTTCGGTCAAAGCTTTAATTTTATATGACGAGCCACAAACAACCGATTCAACCCGCAAGATATAACATTTTGTTGATGCAACGTGACAAAGAAGTAGGAAACAAATTCAATGAAAGATAATATAATAAAAATAAAACAGAGAAGAAAGAATTATTATTGGATGATCCTTGATAGGATAATGAGCCGAACATAGCCTTAAGGGCCGAACTATGGCTAACTTGGGAGCAATATGCTATGAATATTACAATGTATAGAATTGTAGAGAAGAAAATTAGGTCCCCCTGTTTGTGGTAAAAGTATGTCTATTTATAGGGCTAAATCTAAGTAATCATTCTCCTTGAATTATGGGTTCATTATGAGCATTTACTCAATCCATCCATTACTTTTGGAAGAATTGTAATAGATGTGTAAATGCTGGAATTCCGTAACTGATGAGTTAATTCCATAACTGATGAGTTAATTCCGTAATTAATGAGTCAATCTCGTGCCTGTTAAGTCAATCGCGTGCATGTTGAGTCAATCCCGTGCCTGTTAAGTGAGTCCATCTTGTAATTGATTGCCTTCTTCTGACAGTTACAATCATTTATTGCGTTTATTGTACGTTAAGTAATTGATTTGTAACAGATGGTATAATTATGGCAAATCCCATATAATCTGGAAGTATTGATTCCTTCCTCATTTGTAATTATGAAATATTCTCCCGTACATGTTCTGGGCTATTTTATGATGATCAATTCCTTGGCTAACAGGCACTATACGAGTATGTTCGGTCCCGGGGGTGTTTCACGTATCATCTTTACATGTCATTCTTCACTTTTCTTCAAACTTTGCTTACACGTGTCACCATTTAATAGACCCACGTGACGAGTATAATTTTCACCAATACATATACGAAAAGGGTGGACGGTATACTAATATCCAATAGATAAATCCCTGCATCAGTAGTTGATCAGTAGCATCCTAAGATTACCTCCTAACTAGCTAGTCTCACTTTAGTGTGCTATAGAAATATCCACAATTTTTCCCTAACCTACAACTTTAATACTCGACTTCCACAATTCCATGTCAAGGGTCATGTCCTCATTAATCCTAAGTCGTGTCATGTACTTCCTGATCACCTCTCCCCAATACTTCTTAAGTCTCCATCTACCTCTCCTCGTGCCCACCACAGCCAGTCGCTTACACCTTCTCACTGGTGCATCAGTGCTCCTCCTCTGAATGTGCCCGAACCATCTGAGTCTTACTTCCCGCATCTTTTCCTCTATGGGGGCAACGCTTACCTTCTCTCGAATATCTCCATTATATTCCTAATCTTATCAATCCTTGTATGCCCGCACATCCACCTCAACATCCTCATCTCTTCTACTTTCATCTTCTAGATATGTGAGTTCTTAACCGGCCAACACCCGGTCCCATACAACATGGCAGGCCTAACCACTGCTCTATAAAACTTACCTACGGTGGCACTTTCTTGTCATACAGGACTCCCGTCGCTAACCTCTACTTCATCCACCCCACCCCTATATATAGCTGGATCAACTAAATTTATTAAACTTTCTAGGAGATCAAAAATTCAGAATAATGTATTTGTACAATAACTAGGTTTTAAAATGTGTAGTTCTTAAAGATTGAAAGTTATTTACAACTTTCCAAATATATGCATAACACTTATATTGTATGTATTATTATAACATCTTCGACTCAGTGAAAGTCATTTCTAAGACTTCAACACAGCAAAAAATAAACGTTTTAACTCAGCAATTATAAAGTACGTTGCACTCACTATTTCTTTGTGTGCAAATTTAGTAAAAATATACATTTAAAAATGTTCCATCCCTTCTTAAATGCCTACTGATAAGAAGAAGAAGCTAAGTATCAGTGGATTCTTGCCAGCAAATGAGCATGGTAACACATCTTTTAAGGATATAAAACCTGGCCCTTTGCTCCTTCACTAATTTGCAACATTTTTGTCCAAATGCTCTAAATGAATAGTGTATTTGGATCGCACAACAGCTTCTCTTCTCTTCCTCTTCTTCTCTTTCTTTCATGGCTGAGGATCAAGATGATGTGTTTTTTAAATCTCTCTTACTAAGTTTTTGAAGTTGATGGTGATTTAATTTTTAATTATCCTGAATGTCAATTAAATAGGAAACACTCATGCATGAGTGACTGGACTGCCCAATAGTGTTGTACCATATTTAACCCTGGTTGAACATTCAATTAATTAGAGAGGAGAGGCCTTCAAAAGTAAAGGCTCGAGTTCGAACACGTAGTCCGTTAATTTGGATTATGTTCTCTTCTATTAAGGATTAATTAGAGGTTTAAAATAAAGCGGAGAATATCTCTTCGTGGCCATTATTTCCTCAGTTTTCGTAGGATTATCAAGAGAAAATTAAAGTGGAATATATATATATATATATATATCGGTTATATATTATAGTTCTTCTTTTTAAGTGGACAAGAAAGATAACATGTTAAGCATAATCTTGAGGTACTAACCCAAAAATATATCAACTAGAGAGGAGAGGCCTCAAGAGGTTATTTTTGGTAACATGTCGCACTCGAGATCATCATCATCATTATCATTAAATTGACCATTGAAACGTTTTGCTACTAATTTTCTTTTCACATTATAAAAAACAACAGCAAATTAACTATGTGATCGTTCTGATGCATTATATTATCATCAATTTTTATTTGTAGTGAGGACATCGATTTTGTTAAAAAAGTTATAACAATTTATACTAGTTTTATTTAAATTAGTGGAGAATTCATAAATTGAAGGATTTTTTTTGTCATAAAAAATTACTTCATTACTACGTTAGAAAAGATAAAGAGGGCAAGGTGCTCGTGGCACTTGTGGGGGCTGATGGTGATGAGTAGTTACTATTGACCTTTGATCTAGAAGTGGATCAGTAAGAAAACTATTAGCTACTTCGCTACTAGGATCCTTGGAAGGATCATTACATAAACTAGCCGGTTTTTTACTCGAGGGAGGAAGTGGAATTCCGCAGGTTTTTTAAGGATGTGTAGATAGGGAGCAGGGATAGAATGTTGGTAGAATATATTATGATTGCATTGGATCCAAATACCCCATAGACAATATGGACTTAAGGTAGATGGAGGAATGTGGCATGGGGTATGGTAAGTATATTGCGTGATCAAAATTTTGATTTGCTCAATCAATGGAGTGTCTAGATGTTGAAGGGAGTTTATATGATAGAGAAGTCCTAGGTAAGCCCATAGAGGCCTTGAGGCAGTGCACTCGAAAAGTAGATGTTGTATAGTCTCCGCGTCCATGGAAAAGTAAGAAGAAAGGTTGTTGTTGATAATATTAAGGCGAGTTAAGTAGGCATTTGTGGGGAGTCCATGGTGGCTACATAGCAAAGAAAGTATCTGATTTTAGCGGGCGTGGGTAGATTCCAAATCCAAGTATGGCTTGTAGAAGGCGCATTTGGAGTTAGTGCATGATAATGAGATTGGACTGTAAATTGTCATGAAGGTGTGAGGTTCCATATAAGAGTACTATGGTGATTGGGGTATTGGGATATTGGGGTAAATAAATACTAATTATTTTATGGAGAAGAGCCTGGGGAAGATGAAATGGAAGATTAGTTAGATCCCAATATTATTGCGCATGTAGTAACTATTCGGCCGCTAGGATTCTAAGAGTGGTAGGGGACCTTGAATTAAGGATCTAACGGTGGTTTGATGATCAAGCCAATTATCAGTCCAGAATTTGATTTGTTTAGCCGATGAGACTACCCATTTAGATCCTAATGGACAATGGTGTCATCCTTATTGAATGTTTTTTTTATTGAAATGAGTGGGGCCTTTTTTGAGGTAATATACGTTGTAAGTAGTATAGATGCTCAAAAGGATGACGGATATATAAAAAGTCTCCATGCCAGATTCACTTTAAGGGATTTATTTTTTGTGGAGAGGTTTTGTATTCCAAGACCTTCTTGGCATTTTGGTAATATAACAATCTCCCATTTAATTAGATGTAGTTTCTGTTTACGGGAGGTAGATCCCCAAAGGAAATGTTTTTTATATCTATCTAATAGTGTGATAATATTTTATGGGAGGAAGATATATTGCAGGTATGATTATGTAGAGAGTTGAGAGTGGATTTGATAAGGGTGTCTCTTCCTTCCATAGTAAGGCAGTGGGTCTTCCATCCGGCAAGCCTTAATTTGAAGTGGTCAATAAGGTAATGAAAATCTATTTTTATAGGTCTTTTGAGGAAAATGAAAAATCCTAGGTACCTACCAAAAGATTTTCCTTTGTACATGTTGAAAGAGATGTGGAGAAAGTCCTTTTGAGAGGGTGAATAATTTTTATAGAAAACTATTTTCGACTTGTGAAAATCTATCTTTTGTCCATCTAAGTTGGTGAAGTGGGTGATAGTCTCAATAATAGAGTGACAGGAGGTCGTTGTTAGTTTTTATGTGAGGATAATATCTTCTGCAAAAAGTAGATGAGAAATACGGGGACCTGATCTGGAAAGAGTGATGGGGGATCACTGATTATAATCAACTTCTCTTTCAATGGAGCAAGTGAGCATTTCCATGCATAATATAAAGAGGTATGGTGAGAGGGGATCACCCTGACTTATACCTCTAGAGGTGGGAAATATATTGTTGGTGTGCTATTGAATAGATTGGAAATTAAAGATGTCACGACCCTAGATCACCGAGTGTGAACATGTCATGGTGGCACCTAGTCTTCACGACTAGGTAAACCTAACACATTGCGGAATTTAACTACTTTACGAGAAATAGTAACTCATAACTAAATAACTTAATGAAATGTATAAAGTTGCCACCTGGCACATACACTTTAGCACAAAGATACTGAAATAACCGGAATCGTACAGGCAACACAGCCTATGGAATGCGATGCTCTAATCATCCAGGAAAGTCTAATACAAGGAAGAACGGAATAAAAAGCTAGATAAATATAGGTAGAATGAGAAGGAGACCATTCGATCTGCGGACGCAGCAGATGTATAAATCAAGTCTCTATTAGCTCCCTGAAACTACTAATAGTGCACCTGCGTAGAGGTACCTGGATCTGCACATGAAAAATATACGGAGAAGAAGCTGCGTGAGTACACCACAATGTACTCAAAAAGTGCCAAGCATAACCTCGGTCAGGTAGTTGCGAGGAAGGTCGAGCCCTACTGAGAATAACATTATACTTTAAAGCTACTATATATGAACAAGTAAGATACAAAAATTAGCACAAGTACACGCTCGTCACCTCGCGCACAACGCATTTAAATTAACAATTGCGAAGTCCTAAGGGGAGAGGTCCTCCATACAAGTTTAGACAAGCCACTTACCTCGAACCGGTGCAAAATCAACTAGGGAACGATGCCTTTGCCAGTAATGACATCGCAAGTAATGAATTCCACTATTAAAATCAAAGCTTAGGCACGAAAAATAGGTAAAATAACAAAAATATCCCTCAAGCCAATGGCTCGAAATCGAATAATTTTGACATTTTCAAAACCCTCGCACTTTCGCGAGTTTAACCATATAAAAATGTCCCAAATCAGAGTTCATTTACCCCCTCAAAACTCAATAATTAGGTCTATGAAGTTTCTTCCAATTTTCCCGAATTTAGACCTTGAATTCGAATTCAAATGGTGGATTTAACTATATATTAATGGAATACAACAAGATAGGATCAAGAAAACATTACCCAATGATTTTCTCTTCAAACTCCACCTAAAATCTCCTTCTCCCAAGCTCCCAATTGGTTTTTTCTAAATTTTGAATTAACCCTTGGATTAAACAATTTCATTCTAGTGATTTGTGTTTTTGCGCTCCAAGGACCACTTCTGCGGTCCCGCTTTTTCGGAAAACCAACCGCTTCTACGGTTCTCTTAATTAGCCGACCAACCTCTTCTATGGAACTTACACCTCTTATGCGGTTCCCAAGACAACATCCACTTTCCTCTTTTGCGGCTGCCAAGTCGCTTATGCGGTGCCGCTTCTGCATCCCAGGCCGCAGAAGTGAAAATAACAGAAGAGTGAAAAACTAGTCGCTGCACACTTTAGAAATTCTAACCCGTCGACCATCCGAAATCATCTCGAGGCCCCGGGACACCTCTTCTGCGGTTCTCAAGACAACATCCACTTTCTTCTTTTGCAGCTGCCAAGTCGCTTCTGCGGCGCCGCTTCTGCGGATCCCAGGCCGCAGAAGCGAAAATACCAGAAGAGTGAAAAACTAGCTGCTGCACACATTAGAATTTCTAATCCGTCAACCATCCGAAATCATCCTGAGGCCCCTGTGACCTTAACCAAAAGCACTTGTAACACCTAATACCTTATTCAAACCTACACCAATCTTTAAAACATATAAAACAACACCGGAAACCCGATTAAATCACAGATTCAAGGCTAAAAACTTCAAGTTCATCCAAAACACGCTTTCTATCCAAAACCTAACCAACACTCGTCCGATTGACCTAACATTTTTCACGCACGTCCCAAATGACATGGCGGTGCTACAGTAACTTCCGAAATCCCGTTCAGCCCCTAAGATCAAAATTTCACTATCGGACCGGAAACCTCCAAATTCTAATTTTTGGCATTTCTAGCCTAAAGGAGCTACAGACATACAAAATACATTCTGAACACGCTCCCAACCCCGAAATCACCTAACGTAGCTAACAGAACCATTCGATTTCCATTCTGAGGTCGTCTTTACATTATTCCGATTAGGGACCACTTTCTAACACTTAAGCTCTCATTTAGGCACTAGGTATCCCAAGACACTCTGATTCCTAACACCGAACATCCCGGAAAACAAAAATAGCAGAAATGAACTTAGGGGAAGCAGTTAATGGTGGAACAGGCATAAATATCAAAAATGACCGGCGGTGTCGTCACAATCCTACATTTAAGTAATCGTTCACCCTCGAACCAGCATAACATACCTGAAGTAGTGAAAAGGTGAGTGTATTGGCTGCGCATATCCCGTTCGGTCTCCCAAGTGGCCTTCTTGGCTGGCTGACCCCGCCACTGAACCTTAACTGAAGCTATCTTCTTTGACCTGAGCTTTTGGACCTACCTGTCCAATATTGCCATTGGCTACTCAACATAGGAAAAATCCTTGTCCAACTGGACTGAAGTGAATTCCAACACATGAGAAGGATCATCGTTATACCTATGAAGCATTGAGACATGAAATACCGTATGAACCCCAGCCAAACTCGCTTCAAGATCTCAAAAGGGCCGATGAACCTCGGACTCAACTTCCGTTTCATCCCGAACCTCATGACCCATTTACTAGGCGAGATCCGAAGCAGAACCTGCTCACCAACCAAAAAGGAAACATCACAAATCTTTCCGTCCGCGTAACTCTGCTGTCTAGACTAGGCCGTACAGAGTCTTCCATGAATACCTTAACCTTCTCTGTTGCATCCTGTACCAAATTAGTGCCAAATAGCCTGTCCTCACCCGGCTCAAACCAACCCACCGGGGACCTGCATCTCCTATCATATAAGGCCTCATACGGCGCCATTCTAATGTTATATTAATAAATTTTATTGTAAGCAAACTCAGCCAATGGAAAGACTAATCCCAAGACCCTATAAACTCAACCACGCACGCACGAAACATATCCTCAAGAATCTGAATAGTGCGCTTGGATAGTCCGTCCGTGTGAGGGTGAAAATTTGTACTCATAGTCACCTTGGTATCCAACTCCTGTTGGATGGCTCTCCAAAACTGTGATGTAAACTGAGTACCCCTGTCTGGGTTGATAGAAACTACAATACCGTGCAATCGGACATTCTCTCTATGTAAATCCCCTCTAACCGCTCCGCTGAGTAAGTAGTACACACCGGTATAAAATAAGCGAACTTGGTCACCGGATCCACAACAACCCAAATAAGATCAAATTTCTTCGCAGTCAGAGAGAGACCAACTAGAGAGGAGAGGTACTAAACCAAAAATATATCAACTAGAGAGGAGAGTCTACGGGCAACACAGGCTATGGAATGCGCTGCTCTAATCATCCAGGAAAGTCTAATACAAGGAAGAACGAAATAACAACTAGATAATTATAGGTAGAATGAGAAGGAAAATCTTCGGTCTGTGGACGCGGCAGATGTATAAATCAAGTCTCTGTAAGCTCCCTGAAACTACTGATAGTGCACCTGCGTAAAGGTACCTGGATCTGCACATGAAAAACATACGCAGAAGAGGCGTGAGTACACCATAGCGGTACTCAGTAAGTGCCAAGCCTAACCTCGGTCAGGTAGTGACGAGGAAGGTCGAGCCCTACTGAGAATAACATAATAATTTAAAGCTACTATATATGAATAGGTAAGCTACAAAAATTAGCACAAGTACACGCTCGTCACCTCGCGCACAAGGAATTTAAATTAAAAATTGCGAAGTCCTAAGGGGAGAGGTCCCCCACATAAGGTTAGACAAGCCACTTACCTCGTACCGGTGCAAAATCAACTAGGGACGATGCCTTTGCACGTAATGACATCGCAAGTAATTAATTCCACTATTAAAATCAAAGCTTAGGAGCGAAAATAGGTAAAATAACAAAAATTCCCCTCAAGTGAATGGCTCGAAATCGAATAATTTTTACATTTTCTAACCCCTCACACTTTCGCGAGTCTAACCATATAAAAATCTCCCAAATCGGAGGTCAATTACCCCGTCAAAACTCAATAATTAGGTCTTTGAAGTTTCTTCCAATTTTCGAGAATTTTGACCTTGAATTCGAATTCAAATGGTGGATTTAACTATATATTAATGGAATACAACAAGATAGGATCAAGAATATATTATCCAATGATTTTCTCTTCAAACTCCACCCAAAATCTCCTTCTCCCAAGCTCCTAATTGGTTTTTTTCTAAAGTTTGAATTAACCCTCGGATTAAAAAATTTCATGCCACTGATTTCCGCTTTTGCGGTCCAGGGACCACTTCTGCGGTCCTGCTTTTTCGGAATACCTACCGCTTCTATGGTTCTCTTAATTAGCCGACCAACCGCTTCCGCGGAACTTACACCGCTTCTGCGGTTCCCAAGCCAACATCCACTTTCCTCTTTTGCGACTGTCAAGTCACTTCTGCGGCGCCGCTTCTGCGGATCTCTTGCCGCAGAAGCAAAAATACCAGAAGAGTGAAAAACTAGCTGCTGCACACTTTAGAAATTCAACCCGTCGACAATCTGAAATCATCCCGAGTCCCACGGGACCTCAACCAAAAGCAGCAATAACACCTAATACCTTGTTCAAACCTACACCAATCTATTAAACATATGAAACAACACCGGAAACTCTATTAAATCACAGATTCAAGCCTACAAACTTCAAGTTCATCCAAAACACGCTTTCTATCCAAAACCTAACCAACTCTCGTCCGATTGACCTAATATTTTTCACGCACTTCCCAAATGACATGACGGTGCTACACCAACTTCCGGAATCTCGTTCCGACCCTAAGATCAAAAATTCACTATCGGACCGGAAACCTCCAAATTCTAATTTTTGGCATTTCTAGCCTAAATGAGCTACAGACATCCAAAATACATTCCCAACACTCTCACAACCCCGAAATCACCTAAAGCAGCTAATAGAACCATTCGATTTCCATTCTGAGGTCTTTACACTGTTATTATTACGGACCACTTTCTAACACTTAAGCTCTCATTTAGGCGCTAAGTGTACCAAAACACTCCAAATCCTAACACCGAACATCCCGGCAAACCAAAATAGCAGAAATAAACTTAGGGTAAGCAGTTAATGGGGGAACGGGGCATAAATTTCTTAAAAGACCGGCGGTGTCATCACATCCTCCTACATTTAAACATTCGTTCGTCCTCGAACCAGCATAGAGAACATACCTGAAGTAGTGAAAAGATGAGGGTATTGGCTACGCATATCCCGTTTGGTCTCCCAAGTCGCCTTCTTGGGTGGCTGACCCCGCCACTGAACCTTTACTGAAGCTATCTCGTTTGACCTGAGTTTTTGGACCTGCCTGACAATATTGCCATTAGCTCCTCAACATAGGACAAATCCTTGTCCAACTGGACTGAAGTGAATTCCAACACATGAGACGGATCATCGTGATACCTCCGAAGCATCGAGACATGAAATACCGGATGAAACCCGACCAAACTGGGAGGTAAAGCAAGATCATATGAAACCTTTCCAACTCGCTTCAAGATCTCAAAAGGGCCAATGAACCTCGAACTCAACTTCCTTTTCATCCCAAGCCTCATGACGCCTTTCATAGGCGAGATCCGAAGTAGAACCCTCTCACCAACCATAAAGGAAACATCACAAACCTTTCGGTCCGCGTAACTCTTATGTCTGGACTAGGCCGTACGGAGTCTTTTCTGAATCACCTTCACCTTCTCTACTGCATCCTGTACCAAATTAGTGCCAAATATCCTGGCCTCACCCGGCTCAAACCAACCCACCGGGGACCTGTATCTCCTATCATATAAGTCCTCATACGGTGCCATTTGAATGTTGTACTGATATCTGTTATTGTATGAAAACTCAACCAATGGCAAGAACTGATACCAAGACCTTATAAACTCAACCACACACGCACGGAGCATATCCTCAAGAATCTGAATAGTGCGCTCGGACTGTCCGTCCGTTGCGCACTGTCCGTCCGTCTGGGGGTGAAAATTTGTACTAACAGCCACCTAGGTACCCAACTCCTACTGGACGGCTCTCCAGAACCGTGATGTAAACTGAGTACCCCTGTCCGGGATGTTAGAAACTAGAATACCATGCAATCAAACAATCTCTCTGATGTAAATCCCCTCTAACCGCTCTGCTGAGTAAGTAGTACACACCGGTATAAAATAAGCCGACCTGGTCAGCGGATCCACAACAATTCAAATAGGATAAAATTTCTTCGCAGTCAGAGGGAGACCAACTACAAAATCCATAGTGATATTCTCCCATTTCCACTCCGTAATCTCCATCAGCTCGAGTAACCCTCCCGGTCTCTAGTGCTCAGCATTAACCTGCTGAAAGTTGAGGCATCTTTCTACAAACTCCGCTATGTGCTTCTTCATCCGCCTCCACCAGTAATGTTGCCTCAAATCCTAATACATATTCGTGGCACCCAGATGGATGGAGTACCACGAGCTATGGGCCTCTGTTAACATCAACTCCCGAATATCATCAACATCGGGTACAGAGATCCAACTCTGCATCCTCAATACCCCGTCATCTTCAATAGTTACATCCCTAGCATCACCATGCTGAACTGTGTCCCTGAGGACAAGCAAATAAGGGTCATCATACTGCCGCTCCCTGATACGATCCAACAATGAAGACCGAAAAACCACACAGGATGGAACCCAACTGGGCTCCAAAAGGTCCAATCTCATGAACTCACGGGCTAAGTCCTGAACATCCATCTCCATGGGCCTCTCTAAAGCTGGTAAATAAGCCAAAATCCCCAAACTCTCCGTTCGACGACTCAAGGCATCGGCTACCATATTGGCCTTGTTCGGGTGATAAAGAATAGTAATATCATAATCCTTCAGTAGCTTCAACCATCTCCTCTAGCGCGAGTTCAGATCTTTCAGCTTGAATAAGTGTTTTAAACTCCGATGATCCGTGTAAATCCCACAAGGCACGCCGTACAAATAATGACGCCACATCTTCAAGGCATGAACAAAAACAGCTAACTCAAGGTCATGGATAAGGTAGTTCTTTTCATGTATCTTCAGCTGTCTGGGCGCATAGGCAATCACCCTAGCGTCTTGCATCGATATTGCTCCAAGTATGACTCGTAAGGTATCACAATAAACTGTATAGGACCCCAAATCAGTAGGCAATATCAGAATAGGGGCTGAAGTCAAGGCTGTCTTGAGTTTCTGAAAGCTCGCCTCACACTCATCTGTCTACTGAAAGGGAGCACCCTTCTAGGTCAATCTAGTCATAGGGGCTGCAATAAAGGAGAACCTCTCCACAAAATGATGGTAATAACCCCCTGGGCCAAGGAAACTACGGATCTCTGTAGCTGAGGAGGGACTGGGCCAACTCTGCACGGCTCTTCGAATCCACCCGATGCCCGCACTAGATACTACGTGGCCTAGGAATGCCACATAACCCAACCAAAAGTCACATTTTTAGAACTTTCCATATAATTTCTTCTCCCTCAAGGTTTAAAGCACTGTCCTAAGGTGCTGCTCATGATCTTCCCGACTCCGGGAGTATATAAGAATATCATCTATAACGAACGTGTCATAGATAGGGCCTGAAAACAATGTGCATCAAATGAATAAAAGTTGATAGGCCGTTGATCAGCCCAAATTACATAACATGGAACTCGTAATGAGCATACCGAGTCCTGAAATCAGTTTTCGGGATATACGGCTACTAAATCTTCAACTAGCGATAACTTGAGTGCAAATCAATCTTAGAAAACACTTGTGCGCCCTGAAGCTGATCAAATAGATCATTCATACGAGGCAAAGGATATCGGTTCTTCATTGTAACCTTGTTCAACTGGTAACAATCGATACACATGCGCATAGAACCATAATTTTTCTTCACAAACAAGATGTGATCAACCCACACAGAAACACTGGGTCGAATAAAACACTTATCAAGCAGTTCATGTAACTGATCCTTCAACTCCAATTCAGGAGGACCCATACAGTACGGAGGAATGGATATGGGCTGAGTGCTCGGCAACAAATCAATACCAAAATCAATGTCCTGATCGGGTGGCATGCCCAGAAGATCAGCTGGAAACACATTAGGATAATCTCGTACCACTAGGATAGAATCAACATAAGGGGTATCAGCATTGACATCTCTCACATAATCTGAATACGTGGTGCACTCCTTCTCAACCATATGCTGAGCTTTAAGAAGAGTTGTAAATATACTGGGAGCGTGATCAAAAGTACCACTCCACTCAATACGCGGAACACCTGGCATAGCCACCATCACGATCTTAGCATGGCAATCAAAAAAAGCATACTAGGGCGACAACTAGTCCATGCCCAAGATAATATCAAAATCAACCATATCGAGTAATAAAAGGTCTTCCCTGGTCTCAAAACTATGAATAGTAACATAATATGACCGATAAATTTTGTCCACAATAATCAAATCTCCTACGAGAGTAGAAACATAAATAGGAGAGATCAATGACTCTCAGGCTATACCCAAATGCAGAGCAAAATAAGATGACACATAAGAATAGGTAGAGCCTAGATCAAATAGAATTGATGCCTTTAGGTGGCTAAGCAATATAATACCTGTGATAATAGAATCAAAGGCAACAGCCTCAGCACAAGAAGGAAGAGCATAATATCTTTCACGACCCTCCGTCGAGAGAGACCTATATCTCCCCAATATCTGCCGCTGGCTGGCTGGGCAGCTGGGGTGGTAACTGGAGCTAGAGCGATAGCCTGTGAACCCTCTAGAGCATGCTGAGACTATGGAGTTTGAGAAGACGCACCCCTCCGAAGTCTGAGTCAATCCCTAACCATGTGGCGTGAGTCACCGCACTCTAAACAAGCTTTGGGAGGGCGCAGTGGCTATGAATGACTAGGTCCACCCCTGCTGGGCTGTCCTCTAAAGGCACCCCGTGTAGGAGCGCACTAGAAATCAGAGGTGAATAGTAAGTCTCATGAGATCTGGGAGGAGCTGGAGTACTGCTGGATGAAGGAAGAGCTTAGTAAACTGGGTGACCCATATAGCCCCTAACACGACGCCCTACTGCTGGGGTACGGGTACCAGAGTAGTGACCTGACTCTCGAGACCTCTTTTCCTCTCTCTTCTCTCGCTCTCTAATGTGCACACCCTTGATCCTCGTAGCAATGCTCACTACCTGCTGATAAGGAATGTCCATCTCCAACTCTTGATCCATGCTAGATCTGATAGATGGAATAAGACCCTCAATAAACCGGCGAACCCTCTCGCGGACATTAGCAACCAAGGCTGGTGCATGTCTGGCAAACCTAGAATAACGGATGGCATACTCAGAAACGGTCATAGCGCCATGGCGCAAATGCTCAAACTCCACGGGCCATGCATCCCTAAGGCTCTGGGAAACAAAATCCCTCTGAAACATATCCAAAAACTGAGTCCAAGTCAGGGAGGTAGCCTCGTCTAGGCTGTCTAACTCAAAGGTGCGCCACCAATAGTAGGCGGATCCCCGAAGCTGGAAAGCAGCGAAAAAAACCCCGCTCGAGGTAGTAATACCCATAGTGCGAAAATGCGGTGACAATCCTCCAGAAACCCCAAAGCATCATCCGTAGCCAATCCACTGAAAACCGGAGGGTCATACTTCCTGAACCTCTCTAGTCTTTTTTGCTCACCCTTAGAAGTAGGTGCCCAATCCTCGGGCTAAACCGGTACTGCAGGCTAGATAGGGATGATATATGGGACCTGATCCATATTCACTCTCTGCTCAAGAGTACGGGCTGTAGGAGTCTGGGCTCGTCCCCTGGCCTAGGATGTGGCTGCAAGAAGGGTAAGCAACCCTGCCTGTATCAACGTAGTATACATGCTCATATATTGTGCTTATTCCCCCTGAACAACTGGAGTAGTAGTGGTTGTAAGTGTATCAGGTGCCTGAGACCCGACTGGATCTACTGGCAGTACCTCAACGACAGATCGCACAGGTACTCTGACTGCACCACGTGCGCGTCCACGATCTCAGCCCCGGCCCCTGCCTCTAGCAGCTGCAATAGGGGGTGCGGGTTCCTGATCGTCTTGGGTAATACGTATCCTCACTATTTGTGAGAGAATAAAAGACAGAAGGTTAGAGTCGATGTCAAAAATATAGCATGACAAGGAATTCAATAAAGTGAAAATTTTTCCTAAACAATTACATTGCCTCCGGTAGATAAGTACAGACGTCTCTGTACCGATCAGCGAGACTCTAATAAACTTGCATGTGTTCCGTGACTCCTATGAACCTTGAACTCTGATACCAACTTGTCACGACCCTAGATCACCGAGCGTGAACATGTCATGGCCTCACCTAGTCTTCACGACTAGGTAAGCCTAACACATTACAGAATTTAACAACTTTACGAGAAATAGTAACTCAAAACTAAATAACTTAATGAAATGTTTAAAGTTGTCACTTGGCACATGCACTTTAGCACAAAGATACTGGAACAACCCCAAAACCCGGAATCTCACGGAAAACACAGGCCATGAAAGTACATACCCTGCTCTAATTATCCAGGAAAGTCTAATACAAGGAAGAAAGGAATAACAAGTAGCTAACTATATGTAGAATGATAATGGGACTCTTCGGTCTACGGACGCGGCAGATGTATACCCAAGTCTCTGTAAGATCCCTGAAGCTACTGATAATACGCCTGCGTAGAGGTACCTAGATCTGCACATGAAACACATGCGCAGAAGAGGCGTGAGTACACCATAGCGGTACTCAGTAAGTTCTAAGCCTAACCTCGGTCGGGTAGTGACGAGGAAGGTCGGGCCCTACTGAGAATAACATAATAATTTAATGATACAATATTTGAACAGGTAAGCTAATAGAGACAACAACAATTTAAGACAGAAAACCACAAGTCAACTACAATGAAATGAAGCGAGCAATTAACGAAGTAAAATACAACTTAGTGTCAAAAGTGCCATGAGGATCTCCCAGGATATTGTCATGTAGTCCTTTTCTCAACTGTCTCAGTGGATCTCCTTTTCTCAACTGTCTCAGTGGATCTCCCGGTATACCGTCCCATAGTCCATCATATTTGTTTATCCGAAGGATCTCCCGGGATATTGTCCCGTAGTCCAACTTTTAATGTGCGAGGGGATCTACCGGGAATCGAACCCGTAGTCCCAAAATAAACAAACAAGGGGGGGCTACCGGAATCCAACATTCGTAGTCCCAATTTAATGCGCAACCACAACCAAGGATGTATATGAATTGAAATACAAAACACCAACACTTAGATAAAACTAGCGTAGCATCCTTCAAGTAGTACAATTTACACAAACAAACAATTAAGTAGATAATTCTGCTAATCATGCATTTCTAACTGACACATGTTGCACTTGCATTTATACCAGTCAAGTAAGCGAGAAAAACAGTCTAAATATTTCAAATAAAGTGAGTTTTCAACAATTAGCACAATTACACACTTGTCACCTCGCACACAAGACATTTAAATCAACAATTATGAAGTCCTAAGGGGAGGAGGTCCCCCATACAAGGTTAGACAAGCCACTTACCTCGAACCGGTGCAAAATCAACTAAGGAACGATACCATTGCCACGAGTATCTGACTCTGAATGGACCAAATCTATTAAAACCAATTGCATAATGTAAATAATATCGCGGCACCGCTTCTGCGGTTCCCAAGCTGCAAAAGTGGAAATAGCAGAAGAGTGAAAAACCAGCTGCTGCACGCTTTAGAAATTCAACCCTTCGACCATCCAAAACTATCCCGAGGCACCTGGGACCTCAACCAAAAGCACCAATAACACCTATTACCTTATTCAAACCTACACCAATCTTTATAACATAAAAAAAATACCAAAAATCCAATTAAATCCCAGATAAGCCTAAGAACTTCAAGTTCATCCAAAACATGTTTTCGATCCAAAACCTAAATAACACTTGTCTGATTGACCTGAATCTTTGCACGCACATCCCAAATGATATGAAGGTGCTACAACAACTTCCGGAATCTCGTTCCGATGTGCGGATCAATAATTCACTATCGCATCGGAAACCTCCAAATTCTAATTTTCGGCATTTCTAGCCTAAATGAGATGTGGACGTCAAAAATACATTCTGAACACGCTTCCAACCCCAAAATCACCTAACGCAGCTAACGGAACAATCAAATTTCCATTGCGAGGTCGTATTCACACTGTTTCGATTACTGACTATTTTCCAACACTTAAGCTCTCATTTAGGGACTAAGTATCCCATAAAACTCCGAATCCTAACACCGAACGTTCCGGTAAACCAAAATAGCATAAATAAACTTTGGAGAAATAGTTAATGAGGGAACGAGGCATAAATTTTAAAAACGACCGACCAGGTCGTCACAAAAGAATTGGAGACACAAGATATTATAAGGGATATGAGGGCTGGTGGAAAATAAAAATAAGTAAGTGTGTGACGAATGATTGACCACTCTAACCTATCGAAAGCCTTTTCGAGATCCAATTTAAGAAGCATGTGAGGGATTCAGCTATTCTTGTTTTGGAATTTGTTCGGGATTTTCTGAACGATAATTGCATTATCAGTTGCTCTATGCCCTTTTATATAATTGGCTTGAATTGGACTTATGATTTTTGATAAATATGGATTGATACGGTTTATAATAATTTTTATAATAATTTTGCAGATAGTATTGTAAAGGCTAATGGGCCTAAAATAAGTAACGTTTGTTGCATGACATTGTTTGGGAATAAGACATAGGTGAGTAGTATTGATTTCCTCATGGATGCATCCTTGTGAAAAAACCTTTTTACAATAGGTAATGACTGAGTGTGAAATCTTAGGCCAGTATTCTTGATAAAAGTATGGGTGGAGACCGTTTGGGTCAGATGCTTTAAGGGGTTTAAAGGAGTGTATTGCTTAAGTTATTTCAAGGTCTTCGAGTGGTCTATCCAATATGGATGTTGTAGGGGGGGGGGGGTAATGACATTGTATTGGTTAAAGGTAAGTGATTTATAAGAGAGGGCTAATTCGGTGGTGAATAGAGTATATAAGAAATTAATGAAGGTTGATTTGATAGTGGGGATATCATAGTACCAATTACCCGTTGGATCTTGGATAGTAGTAATGTGATTACGTCTGCAATGATTTAAAGTTGATTGGTGGAAGAACTTTATATTAACATCCTCTTCATTAAACCAATTTATACGAGGTTTCAATTTCCATAAGTCTTCTTCAAGTTGGAGAACAAAATTATATTCTTGTATAAGGTCACATTCTAAATTTTGTAGGAATGTGTTAGTTGAATTGTGTGGGAAGGACTGGAGGCCCGTTAAACGAGCTAGGAGATTTTTCTTTCTTTTAAAAATATTACCAAAAGTATGACGGTTCCAATAGGAGATAGTGTGTTGGAAGCATTTTATGGAAGACGGTAGATGTAGTTGTTGTTCCCATGTATTTTTAATCATTGAACGTAAATCTGGATGTGAAGTCCAGATTGTTTCGAAGCGAAAAGATTTGGTGCTTGGTGACAATTGCCCTAGTAAATTCAATAGAATGGGGGAATGGTCAGAGAGTGTTCGGGGAAAATGAGTTAATAGAGAATTAGAGAATAATATATTCCATTCAAAATTTGCTAGGCATCTATCCAAACGTTCAAGAATAGTAGAACTACATTTACGGTTATTTGTCCAAGTGCAGAGACTACCTTTGAAGCCTAGATCTATTAGATTACAATATTTTAAAAAAATTAGGAATTGATTTTATCTATTGATATTAATAACCCGTCCACCAAATTTTTCTAAACAATGAGAATTTTATTGAAATCTCCCGCTAGTAACCACGGACCTTATAGTGGTCATAAATACAATGCATAGTTTCCCATAATATAGTGCGGTTGTATGCATGTAGGCTTGCATAAATAGTAGAAAAATCCATTATGTTTTTAAGGGATTACCTGGATCATGTAGTGGACCTCCTGTTGCATCATGGAAATTGTATCAACTGTGAGGGTGTCCTAGGACCAAAATATAGCTATACCTCCTGCATGCCAAACAAGAGGCACTTCAGCCATATGGGTGAACTGGAAATCATTCCTAATGTGGTGGTGATCAGTGATGTGAGTTTCTACTAGCACGATCAAGGATGGACGATGATAATCAAGCATGGAGCGGAAGTTACGATAAAAGTCAGGAGAATGTGATCCCCTACAATTCCAAAAGAGGAAGTTCATCATGGAATTATTTGGGGGTGAGAGGTGGAACCTCCATGGTGGACTGGTTCGCTACTGGAGGTAGGAGAGAGGGAGTGATAACTAGGGCATACTTCCCCACATCTTGGTTTATAGTTGGCCTTATTCTTATCGAGCAGCAATGCAGGTTTGGAGGACAGTTGAGAATGAACCTTTTTGTGTACTCCTCTTAGAGGATTAAGACTTTAATCCCACTGAGCCAAACAGGGTCTGCCCTTGTTTCCCTGAAGTTGATCATTGCTTGAGCTATCTTCTGATGGAAAATTTCATTTTGTGCGTTGTGATAGGGGATGTTTTAAGGGGAATTTTCTGGGGGATTGGGTGAGTAGATCATATGGCCCCGTTGGAGATGGTGGAAGCATGGGCAGTTGTAGGAGAACATATTTTTGGATTTATAGTGTGGGAGGAACTAATAGACTATGAGGGTAGAAAGGAAAGTTGATCATGTATGGGAATTGATGAGTGGTTTCCCATTGTGGGATTGGTGGAGCTAGAGGTTGGTATGGAGTTAATCTAGTTTGTGGTATCATAGACTAGTAATACTGGCCAAAGATATCTGTCGCCAAACCCATCCCTTCCATCATAATCTAAGAAAGGTATGATGTATTGTTGAGGAGTATGGTGATTTCGTGGTTGTTCACAGTCAGTGTGAATATAAGTGTATGATCCTGGAGGCCTAATTCTAGCCATGTGTTGGGATTGTTTGGTGCATGTGGATTTTGGGGTGTGAAGAAGCTCAAATTGGGGTTCATTAGTAGAGGACGGAGGGATTGAAGACGATTATATGACAGGGTAGTGATTTGGTGAGAGGTTGCTGGGGTGAGTGATGGCCTCAAGCGAGGATTGTGATTGTATGGAGTTTGGAATGGGAAGCAGCGCATTTTGTATTGGAGAGGGAGTGGTATGTAATGTGTTGGAATTATTTGTGGGGGTTGATGTTGAAGGTGGACATTAGGGTACTGGATTGGTGGTAATAAGAGGTGAGTATATGAATGAGCTTTGCGAATTGTTTGGGTGAGAGAGATCGACATTTAGTGTGAGATTTGCATAGTCTTGGGTTTGCGTGGATTGGGGTAAGGTTGTTGAGTGTAAGGTGGATTTTTCAGGGTTATGATTGTTATTGGATTTGGGGAAATATGCTTGGATTTAGGTCTCTATACTAGACCTTGAAGTGTCATTCCTGGGGGAGAGTTGTTATTTTGTGGAGATAGGAAGTGTTATGTACGTATTGCGTGTGGAGTTCATGAGATGTGTCAGAGGTGTCAGAATTGAGAGATTGTGCATGTCTTGGGTTACTATTTGTTGTAGGGCTTGGGCTTCTAGGGGTGTTAGGTGAAGTAAGAGTGGGCTGGCCTAATTGGGTAGACTCTTCTAGATGGGCATTATGGATCCGTTTTTATGAAGGATATCAAACATATTATTAAGGGGTATATTTTTAGGGGGGGAGTCTTTTTCACTTACCCTAATTGTTTGCATGGAGGGTGATTTAGGGTTAGAAGACGTACCTGGGGCGTGTGGTGGACGTTGTCTGTGTGGTGGCTTTGTACCTGCGGAACTGGATGATGCATTCTCAATATACTGTCTGTGCATGAGCATTTTGGATGAGAATTTTTGTGGAACTGTGACTAATTTCCATTCTTGTTCTGTATTAGTTGGAAAAAGGGTGATAGTTGGGTTAAATTGGGGACTAGATAATAGAGGATTAGTGGAAGATATGTCTGGGATTGGAAGTTTTATTAGATGGGTGCAAAGTTTTTTTTTTTTTTGTGACCTAATCGACCAAAGTTTACGCAGAGCAAGTTAAGGCCCTCGTACAAGTTGATTTGCTTATGAGTCCCAATATAAATATGAGATTTTAGTGGCTTGTCAAGCGGCACTTCTACACAGATTTGTGCATAACGCCCTTTAGTAGTGGCTGAGGTGCATGCATCAATCTTAATGAGCTTATCCACTTTGTTTCCCAATTTTTGAAGAATTTCAATATCATAGAATTCGGTGGGAAGTTCGGTCAATCGAATCCATATGATAGAGTATGTAAGTTGTGTCTCAGATGCAAGAAATTTCGGTTCCCATCTTTTCACATATAAGAAATAATTTAAAATAAACCATGGCCCATCATATAGTGCATGTAATATATTTTCTTCCTTTTGGAAAGTAGAAAAAACTCAGAGCCTAGGTCTATTTAAGGAACCTCCTCAGTTGGTTTTCATTGTGCAAATATTTTCTGTTTAAGTAATTGGTGTCCTACTTTTAGCCCAAATAGTTTAACAATGATTGAGTATTTCCAAGGAGAATAGAATCTTATTTTATCACTTGAAGATAATGGAACAAAGCTGTCCAAGTCATAAGTAGTGTCATTCTCATCATTGAGATCAAGGTCAGTGGTGATATAGTGAGATTGGGTAGTGAAGGGGGAATGAGTGATGTAGAAAGAAGTTTAGGCAAAAAGAATTTGTTTGGGAATTGGTGTAGGAATCGTCAATTTGAAAAGAATGGATCTTGGGCCTAACTCAACCCCAAAAGCTAGCTTATGAGGTGAGGATTGCCCAAGTCATATAAGGAGACCAAGGACCTCAAATCCCTCCGATGTGGGACAACTCAACACCCCCCATCACGCCCAGATCTCTGGAGCGTGGACAACATAAATGGGGGCCCAACATCGGTAACAATAATTGGGATGGGCCTGGCTCTGATACCATGAAAAGAATGGATCTTGGGCCTAACTCAACCCCAAAAGCTAGCTTATGAGGTGAGGATTGCCCAAGCCATATAAGGAGACCAAGGACCTCAAATCCCTCCGATGTGGGACAACTCAACACAATTTGCATAGATCGGGTGGTTCACTGATTGGTAGATTGGCTGGTAGAGATTTATTTTTCATGTGATTGTTCATTGGAGAGGCCAATGGGGAGAAGAGGAGTTATTGTGGGTAGAGAGAGGAGAGAGCATTTACTTCGTTTTGTTTCTAAATTAAATTCATGAATTTTTGGGGGAACAGTCAGATGGTCAATAATGAAAATGATACAAAGTTTCGTATGCGTGTAGCAGGATGTGATCGACTAGGATCTCTTCGAAAATTGAACATTCTCGTATCTTCGAACTGAATATGTTGCAGGGATTCCAACTCAATGCCACTATCATATGCGATGCCCCCTATTCTTGCTAATTAGAGATTTCTCATCCCTTATGTGGCATCTGTAGCTTTTATCTAAACTTATATATGTATTAAAAGTTGATTAGGAAAATAGCTACAAAATTGGATTATGATTAAATTTTAGTTATTGTTGTATTAACTTGAAATCTTCGTAGTAATTACATTATAAATTTTAAATTTTAGATCTGCCTCTGGTAACGCCTAGCTTGGGTATCCTCTTGATAGATGATGCTAGGTTTACCTTTGTACTTGACTCAAACAAGCAAGCATCTACACTTAATTAGGCAAAGCATGTGCCCGGAAGTTCAATAGGTTCTCGTGAACCCAGTAGCTATTGTCTAGAATTTGTTTTTGTATTTAAAAATCTATTAAATCGATAAAATTCTTTAGCTTGAAATCCAATTCTTTTTTTCAGTTAGTATTGTATATTAACTTATTCGGGTAGGGGTAAGGCTCGTCTATATATTACCCTCCGCAGACCCCATCTGATGGGAGTATACTGGATAGTTATTGTTGTTATATTGTATATTAACTTGAAATTTTTGTAAGAACTCATAAATCTAAAATTCTGAATCCGCCGTCAAATGATTCAAGAAGTGTTTAGGGTGTGTGAAGCTTAGCTAGGATACACAACACTTTAAGACATTGGGTGACTCACATCCTTGGAGAGTAAGGAAAATAGCCTTAATATTTAATATTGTCTATTAGTGACTCTCTATGGTATTTGGGTAAATTTTAGTATATTTTTATTATAAAAATATTTTGATAACTTTCGTGATACTTAAGTAAAGTTGAGCTAACTTTTCTGTACAAAAAATAGTTTAGTACTTTGGTCAAATAAAATAAAACATGAATGAATTTAACCGGATTAAGTTCTTAACAATGTGACTCCTTTTATTAGTAAGAAAAAAGGTTGTTTATTCAATTTGATAATAAAGTAACAACAATTAAGATTGGGGTTGGAACACGAGCTCAATTATGTAATAATCTGGTAAGTATAAACTATAAATTTCCAGAAAATTATGTTGGACGCCACTAATTATATTTTGACCTCCTTAACAAAATTTTAGGAAAATAGCCTCGCGCCAACGCGCTACCAGTATTGTTGAATTCTAGAAGCATTCTTCAAAATTCTGTCAGCGTGTTTTAAAATTCTGGCAGTGCTTCAAAATTTTGGTAGCGTAGTTCAAATTCTGGCAGCATGCTTTTAGCTAGCATTTGGCTATAGATCTCTTATTTTGAAAATTTTGCTTTGGGTAAAATTTGATTTGAAGATAAAATTGTGTTTGGACATGTTATTTCAAAATATATTTTACTTTTTATTTGAAAAAATATACGGGCTAACTTATACGCACAAGTTCTAAACATTATAAAAGATACCCAATAGTACCAAACAAATAAGCTTGCTATCTTGCATATACATGACCTTCGTCAATAACATTCATTATCATCATCACAAACCATATTGCTGAACATAAATAAGTTTGGTAAAAATTATCTTTTTTAATAACTAACACAATTACTAGCTATTACAATTCGTCAAATTACAATAATATTACAAGATCCATCAATCCACAAAAATGATTGTATATCAAGTTTTCATGTCATGCTAGACATATAAGATATCGGAAACTGATTGCACATACCATTGACTTTATACTTCAAGTATTTAAACAACATAGACAAAATTATATGTCTTTCATATGAAACCAATTCTATTGGAATTGTGTCTCTTCTATTTGGCTAATATTTTTGTATTTGTAGGCGACAGACTTAAGATCCTCATTATATTAGTGCTATCTGTTCCAATATTTTTTCATAAAGACATAACATAGAGATCTTCATTTATATATTCAGGTACCTGAATCTCTCATGAGATTTTATGAAGTGTTATGTCATGTGACCTTCTAAATCACTTACCTCCTTTGTTATGATCACTTTGATCATTTGCTCATCTTCTTTATCAAGAAGTTTATTTGAAACCGATTTTTCTATGTTGTTTAAGCGTACCATAGACTTTGTCTTTCTAGGACTTAATATGAGCATTTGCAATGAGAATATAGTTACTTTCTTTGGGTCAGCAAATGCTTATGGCATGCTTTGCAATATGTTGCAACAGAATTATCTTTTTATGAACTTCAAGTTCATATTATCCTATTGGAGGATCTAGATATACAAATAATAATCTGTTCGACGTAACTTCTTTTTCAATTGTTTATCATATTTCCCCCTCATGTTAGAAAAACTAACTTATTTTCTCAACTTTGAGAATCCATCTTTGTATGTTATGGTGTTAATCAAAATATACACCGCACATTAATAATAATAAGATGGAGTTATTTGGTTCCTGACCCTGAACCAGTTGTTAGGGGAGAATGTAATATACTTTCGTATATAACATATATCAAACGGATATAGATAACTTTGTTCTCATAAGCAATAGTTTAGCTATTAAGTTGAGGCACTAAATAATTTATCTTGCTAAACCCGTTGTGATGTAAACTAACTTATCAAGATAAACTATCTTGAATAGAAAATCTAGAAATTACGCTCTAAATTGAATTAGTGAGCAAGTTAACTCGCAAAACACCATGTTGCGGGTTAATAATAATCGCACATGTAACCATCTTATAGATGCATCTTATGTGTTATACATGGCAGATGAATGGGCTCATATTCACATTTGATATTTCCAGCATTCATGGGATCCAATCCCAATTTTAATTGGTCTATCAATTAATGAGAACAAGCAACCTAAGAGAATTCGTAAAGATCTTTCTACTTCTTTAATATTTACCCATATAGATTCTCGTTTATTTTTGCACATCATACATTAATTAATATGACTAAACCAGCTATGCCAACTGGATATCAATAAACTCCAAGTTTATAATGATATGGGTTTTATGTCAATAAAGTTCTACTTTATTGTGGCATTCTTTTATTTGTGTAGTACATACTGGAGAATAAAGCGGGTAGCTTTTCGCATACATATTATTTCGATACAAGTTGTAATAATAGAATATATTAAATCTTTCCTTTACTTATAGTCTCAATACAATCAACCACTTTCGCATATACTTTGAAACTGAATAAGTTTCTTTGAGACTTACTACAACACAATACCTTATTGGTAATCAATTGTGTTTCTCCAAAATAATATAATTGGCTCTTACAGAGTTCTCAATTAATTTGGTACTACCATATATTCATCAACATCCATATGGTAAATATCTCTTTCAAAGAGAAAGTTATACCATTATGATCATGGTCAAAATCATTATAGGCAAGATATGTTGCTTCTATTACATTTGCCATGTAATATTCGTATTGCCATAATATTTTGGCTAATCACAATAAGCACGTGATCAATAACCATTCATGCTATAATAATGACATTATTTTCTTATTTTCGCTCAAACCTCCTTCTAGAGGTGAGTGTGGTATATTCACTACAACTGGCACGTTCATATTCTTCCAAGAATGAATATGTATTCATAAATTAGATGTTGTCACATTCACATCATGAATGGACCTTAGTCATCTGGATGTTCTTTACGAATCTCATGTCAAATTGATGACAAACATTACTTTCACAGAGTGAAGGATTATTTTGAGACTCCTTATTATTCTCAGTATCACAATAATGACAATTACAATTTCTTCTATTGTCACGTCCACATCCATTGATACCTTCACGGTAATAATTTTGTCTTCATTAAGACTTATCACAAACTGCTATCATATTCTCTAAAGGGAATGAGAATGGAGCAAATTCAATGTGACGGGTTATCAATTCTTTGCCCACAATCATACATGAATTTGATCATGGTAATGCATATAAATTTTACCACATTGGGTGGTTATAATTTCTATTCAAACTCCGTTAGAGTTGCAATCAAAATTTATCGTCTATGCTTGTATTTAAAATCAAATTATAGAATTACAACAATTTGAAAGAGAAAAGTAAAAAACTTACCATGAATCCATAATTAATCTTGAAGGAAGTTCATAGAACGATTAACAATCATTATGCTCCATATTATGCAAAAATTGAGCACCGTACATGTATCCAAAGCCATAGTTTTGAAGATTTGCGTGATCCCCTCTTATGAAGATAAGCATAATATTCTTCATGAACGTCCTCCTAAATTTAAGACTGACATTCCAAGCCGTAATTCAGACCTCGACGAACAAATGATGACCTCAACCAAAACGGGAAACTCGAACCAAGACTGTCAACGTGAGGTTGACGGGCTGGAGATGGGCAGTGAGCTTGGTCGTTTGGAGGTAGCAGTGGCGGGATGGTTTCAGGAGGTAAGTTGATCGTTTGGAGGCAGCAGGTGGCGGGGTGAGGGAGATGACGATGAGACTGGCGAAGGGCTGCCCGCTGGGCGACGGGCTGACTGGTGGTCGACAAGACAGCAGCTGGGTGTGAAGAGCAGAAGCGAAGCGGCGACAATGGTTGTTGCTGATGGTTGGAGACGCAAGTCGTGGAGGACTGGTCGTGAAAGATGGTCGACTGGTTTGGGGCTGATTGTCGACAGAAATGGCGGCTGGATCGCTTGGGCTGTTCGCTGGTTGGTTTGGCCGTTGGTGGGAGCTGGTGCGATGATGGTTATGGCAGATCGTGCTGATAACGTGTTATAAAACAATAAAAGAATAAGAGTAATATTGCAGAGAAAGAGAGAGAAAATTTTTATTGAATTTTTGGGTGATTTACAATGGGGTAAGACCCCTGTATTTATAGGAGGAAAAATGACTTAGCCTTAAAGTAAAACTCTCTACAAGACAGACATTCATTCTAAATAGAATTATATTCTTAACAATTATTTTTTAATCTGTGACTATTTTTCAATTACCACTTATAAATCTTGTTGTTTTTGAATTTCACCCTTAATTTTAAAGAATTTTTACATCCTATAGCAAAGGTTAACACCTTATTTATTTTAAATAATCATTTAAAAAATTTATATTCTATAGATACATTTTAAGGTTTATAGCAAAATATTTAATTTTAGTTATCTCCTAGCCATAAACCACTGAATACGCCGATCAATTTCACAATTTTGCGTCTCTCTCTAATTTGATATATCTCATTCTGTTCCCCCATCCCATTAAAATTTCCGATCGCTTCCTCCTTCCATTGAATTTGTGCAAAGCCCACCTTAGCATTCATAACCAGTACCGAGCTAATATGTAGCCTAAAATCACAACCCCTAATCACGTCAGTGGACTGGTCCAGCTCTAAGTCCACCGAGAACCCCCAAAAGGGTAGTACTTGTATATGATGTAACACACCTGAGTTTTTCCTAATTCTTGCTAAAGTTTTCTTTTTCTTTATTGTCATTCACTTCTTGGGAAAAAAAAATACCCTTTTAGTTTCTTGGAATTTGTATTCTTGGGCGCAAAATTTACAGACTTTTCTGCAAGAATCTTTATAGAATGGCTACTTCTGCAAACCATAGAAGTGTTAGTGATATTATTTGTGATGCCGGTGCTTCTGCAAGTTTAGAAGACTATGTACAAATGCAATAAAAATTTTCTTAATAAGCACTTTTGTGAATGTACAAGTGCTGAAATGGGCAAGAAAAATGACAGGAGTTCAAAATAGGAGTCCCTCATTTTGGAAATCACTTGCTTGGCCATGATACATCTGCTGCTCCCTTGTATAATAGAAGCAACATTGGGCAGCAGGTAATGAAAAAAGGTGTCGTGTGTTGTACCTTCAAATCTCAAAGATGTCGCGTGTTGTACCTTCAAACGTTATTACGGCAGATTCGTGGAAAATTAGGGTTTATTCTTGAACAAAGAAGACGGAGTTTGGGGCTGAGCCACTTGATTTTCTGTTAATATATTTCAATGTATTTTCATGTGTTCATTATCTTTTTTTTCATTGTAATTCAATGTATCTCATTGTATTTCATGTATTTTATTGTATTCACTGCCTTTTTTTCTATTGTATTTCAATGTATCATTTTGTATTCTATGTATTTTATTGTATTCACTGTCTCTCTATTTGCCATTAATGTATTCATATATTTTTTTAATTAATATAATTTGTGAATTCAGATGTATTATATAATTTCTCTGAAGATTGCTATGTTTTTGGGGTATATTTTGGTTGAAAGTCTTTTTATAATTGAAATTTAATTTTTGTATGTTATAATTGAGTTTGTTGAGTTATATTAGGAGTCTATTATATTAATTGATTCACTTTTCATTTTAAAAATAGTGTAATCCCCTATTTAGCGCCGTGAATACAGTCAAATACAATAATATGGTCAGTTAATCCCATGTTTCACGCTATGAATACAGTCGAATACACTCGAATACAGTCGAATACACTCGAATACAACAACTGATTAGCTAGACTTCCCTGATTCATGTCTATTTTTACTAATGTCATGAATACAATAGCTTAAATACATCTTATTTTTACAAAGTTCCTGTTAAAACTCATCGAAAGTAATTTCCGATGAGTACATATTTGTGATGGACTTCAACTAGGAGCATATCTTGAGTTCGACATGCCACAAGTTCAAAGAATCTCAATAGCTTTTGCTTATACTCTATTTATATATTAAAAAATTTAATATCTATATTTTTTTGAAAAAACATTTTAATGAAATAAAAATTCCAAGCGAAAATCATAATCTTTTTTTTTATCGACGTTCCTATCGAAACTCATCGGAAATAGTTTTTTATGTGTGTATATATATTTCTGATGGACTTCGACCAGGTTCGACTTACAGGTTCACCACTTGATTCTATTTATATATTAAAATACTTACTAAATATTTATAAATATCTAACCCTGAACCTAGCAATTGTTGTAAATATATTTAAAATCGATGTAGGAACTCATAAGGTTCAAAGTCTGAATCCGCCTCTGACTTCAACATAAGTAGGTCATCGGGAAAACACGTATAGTTATAAGGATTTTTATTAGTTAGTGTTCTTCTTCTTCATGTAAAAAAGGTTCAGCTTAATTAACTCAGATGTATGACTCAAACTTTCGAACACAAATCTTTCAAGTTAAAAAGAATCTTTGAAATACATAAAATATTTATCTCTAGTCAGTTTAACACTGGAAGCTATTGTCGCAGTGTTAGAAGTACTCTATAAAATATTATTGTACTTAAATTATATAAAATAATGAACGTATGCTTTAAAATTGCAGCCTCCAATTTTTTCTGTACGCTCCAATAAAAAGAATGTTTCTATATTGGATATTGAACGGTAGCACTGACCTTTTCAGCTTTCACCACAAGACTTTGTAGTATTAAATACTAATACAACATTTTTGGGATCTTTACGAAACTAGCTAGCTAGTCATATCTAGTATTTACTTTCTCTAGTCGGTATATAAATAGTTTATGTTTTAATTAATATAATTATACATATAAATATGGTTTATTGTATATGCTATATATTCATGGCTATTTTTAGTTCAAGTAGTTAGATGAACGACTATTTAAGTTAATTTTTTAAAAAATAAAACCTTTTATGAAACATTTTTATTGATTGTGATCGACCACCATGAATTTTTTTTTTTTTTTTTTTTGTATACAAGGATTAATTCTGTACATGGATTTATGAATTCAAGAGCCCACTGTTCCAACTTCCAATGAGAACAGCCTAAGCCCAATTAGCAATACTTATGCAGTGTTTTGGGTTGTACTTTTGTTCCTTCATTGTTTATACATCTATCTCTCCTTCTACCTCATATTTTTTTTCTTTTTATTCATAACAATAATGAAAGAGAAGGAGAATGAGTTCTAATGTTATGTTCTTAACAAAGAATCAATAGTTCTTTATTGACTAATAAGAGATTTCATGCGTGTCTTTTACGTTTTGAATCTGTACTGAACTCTATAATGTTTTTAAGGTAATCATAATACACGTTTATGTCAATTCTTCCTCTATTTTTATTCTATCCTTACCGCCTTTCCTCTATCTCATCTATTCTTTCATTATCATGGACTGTTACTATACATTTTATTTATATCTAGCCATATAGTGACTCTATCCAACTTATTCCTTTCTTGTTCTTCTTCTTCTGTACGGCTTCCATGCACATGTATTTGAATGCGTGTTGTATCTGCTCCAATATTGCTTGTGGTCTTGGTACTTTTTTCATCCATATTGCTTCATTCCTAGCTCTCCATATGTGGTAGATGATTGCTGACAACACTGTCATTGTGAATGCTCTACTTATTTTCCCTTGTGCTATTCTTGCAATGCTTCTCCATATCCCTGTCACCTCAGTGTTCTTTATATATATACCTAGCCATTTGCATACTTCAGCTAAGCACATCTTAGAAAATGTGCATTCAAAGAATAGGTGATCCATTGTTTCAGTATTTCATTCACATAGCATACAATCATTATCTTCTGTTACTTTCATTTTCAGTGTTCTATCTTTTGTCAGCAGTTTCCTTATCATTGCAAGCCAACAGATGAAGTTGTGTTTAGGGAGTTCATTTTGTTCCATACCTCTCTGCTCCAAGCCCATTGTTCCAGTCTTTCTCTTTTCTAGTGGTATCCACTTTCGATTGTGTATTTTCCTATCCTTGTTTGCCATCCATCTCCTGTGTAACCTGCAGCATATGTATCTCTTATAGAGCATATTTTCCTCCAATACAAGCTACTGTCTTATGGAGGATTATATTGCCACCAGTCTTCTCCTTTCAAGTATATATGATTGATCCATTTGACCAACAACATGTCTTCTTTATTTGCTATATGACATACATACTTAGCTATAGCAGATTCATTCCATATTTTGCACTCCCTTATTCCCAGTTCTCCTTCTCTTTTAGGTCTACACATAAGGTCCGATACAACTAGTGGCATCTTATTTGATATGCTTTTTCCATCTCATAGGTAGTTTCTACATATTGCAGTAATGTTCTTAAGAACCTTCTTTGGTAGGATAAATATAGTTGCCCAATGAGTGAATGTTTATTAGCACTCAGTTGATCAACTGGACCCTACCTGCATGTGATATGTTTATCGATCCCCATGAGTGTATTCTTGCACTAAGTTTGTCCACCAGCATTTCACAGTCTCCTACATTTAGTTTCCTTGCACCTATTGGCACCTACAAGTATTTGAATGGCAATTTCCCCAGTTTGTATCCAATGATTTCACATATTTCTTCTAAACATTGTCTATCCATGTTTGCACTATATACATTTGATTTTCCTGCATTAGTGCTCTGTCCCGATGCATCCGAAAATATTTGTAGACCTCTCATCATAATCATTACACTGCTATACTCACCTTTGCAAAATAGTAAGACATCATCTCCAAAGCATATGAGGTTTAGCTTCAATCCTTTGCATTTTGTGTGAAATGCAAATCCATCTAATGTGACTACCCATTGCATTATTCTTGTCAAGTATTTCATGCATATTATAAAAGGAGAAGTGATATAGGATCTCCCTGTCGCAATCCCCTTCTCCCTCAATACATCCATATAATCCTCCATTTATAGCAATCGAGTATTGGGTTGTTGAGATGCAAACCATGGTCCATTTGCTGAATTTGGGAGGAACTACTAATACAACATTTTTGGGATCTTTATGGAACTAGCTAGTCCTATCTGGTAATTACTTTTTCTAGTCGGTATATATATATTATATATTAATTAATATAATTATATATATAAATATGGTTTATTGTATATGCTATATATTTATGACTATTTTTAGTTCAAGTAGTTGGATGAGCGACTATATAAGATAATTTTAAAAAGAAAATAGAACCTTTTTATGAAACATTTTTATTGACTGCGATCGACCACCATGATTTTTTTTTGTATACAAGGATTAGTTCTGTACATGGATTTATTAATGCAAGAGCACACTGTTCCAACTTCCAATGGGACCAACCTGAGCCCAATTAGCCATACTTTATGCAATGTTTTGGGTTGTACTTTTGTTCCTTCATTGTTTATACATCTATATCTCCTTCTACCTCATATTTATTTTCTTTTTGTTCATAACAATAATGATAGAGGAGGAGAATGAGTTGTAATGTTATGTTCTTAACAAAGAATCAATACTTCTTTATTGACTAATAAGAGATTTCATGTGTGTCTTTTACGTTTTGAATCTGTACTGGACTCTATAATATTTTTAAGGTAATCATAATACACGTTTATGTCAAATAATATTTGGCGTCTAATGCTCAACTAACTTAACAACTCTGTATATATGCTATTATCTAGGAACCTTTGCAATTATTGAATTTTTCCTGACAACTGTAACTTTTAACGAGAGATTTTATGAGTGTTCTTAACGTTTTAAGATTTATTTTATATTTCAATGTTTAAAGAATCTCAAATGCCAACTTGGTCTTTTTAAATCTCACGAGTGTTTTAACGTTTTAAGATTTCATGAGTGCTTTTAATAGGAGATTTATTCTTTGGAAACATCTAATATCTGCGCTACTGCGTACATTAAACTTTTTAAAGATCTTAAACCTTGTTATTTGTGGCTTAAATGATTTTCTTATATATTTAGGAAACCCATAGTCCTATAGGTTTAGGAAAATCCATTGTCCTAAGAGATATGGAAAAGGAAAACCTATAACCTTTGTCAAATTGGGAAACCTTTCTCATATATGTTTGAGACCTTTTGGGATCTATATGTAGGGGTTGTAGTTGGGGATTCTATAGATTGTATTGTGCTTTTCTTCTCATTCATAGTGAAAAACCCTCTCTGCTTTTACCCCGAGGATTAGGCTTAACCAAAACTCATTAAATCCTTGTGTTGATTTTCTTCTCTATTTGCTTTGTGTAAATTGTGGCTAGTTAACCCACGATATTCCACAACAATTGGTATCAGAGCAAGGTTTGGGTTTCAACACATAATTTATGGTTAAGATGTTTTCATCATATTCAACAAAGAACGAAGTAGAAAAATTTGACGGAGGTTCTAGTTTTAGTCTATGGAAGATTAGGATGAAATCGTCCCTGCTATTACATGGATTATGGAAAGCAATTAATGAGGAATTTCCTAAAGACATGAAAGAGACAAAGAAGGAAGACCTGATGGAGAGGGCTTTGAGCGCGAACTTTATGAGCGTTTCAGATAGCGTTCTTCGCGAAATTGCTGAAGAAACTTCTGCAACAAAGGCATGGAAGCAGCTGAAAGATCTGTATTCTAAAAAATCGCTGACAAATTAAACCGCCTCTACCTGTAAAACCGATTATACAACATTCGTATGAACAAAGGTACACCTGTTAAACCTCACCTTGATGAGTTTAATTCAACTATAATGGACCTGAAGAATGTGGATATCAAAATTGAGAGTGAGGATCATGCCTTGATTGTGTTATGTTCTTTACCACAGTCTTATGATACTTTTGTCGATACACTACTGTATGGTAAAGATAGCATTTCACTAGAAGATGTTGGTAATGTACTAAAATCTACAGGGTTGAAAAAGAGCTTTCCAGACAATAGAATTGAGGACGAGGGTCTTGGGATTAGAAGAAGAACACACAAAAGGACTTTAACAATAAAAAGTCAACTGTAAGATCAAAGTCTAGAGGAAGGAAACAAAACTGTTCTGAGTGCGGGGAGCAAGGTCACTACAAGAGAGATTGTCCTAAGCTGGAGGAGAAAAGAGGAAGTAGAAAATAGATAATTCAGCAAATATTATTGACACTGGCAATAATTCTGATGATAGTGATTATGTAGGGGAAGTTTGTATTATGAGTTCTAGTCATGGGAAAAATTCTTGGGTTCTTGATTCTGGTGCTACTTTCCACATGTGTCCACAGAAAAGTTTGTTTGCAACTTACAAACAAATAAGTGGGACTTCTATATGGGAGATGATAATCCATTACCAGTAGAGGGGGTTGGTAACATCAAATTGAGAATGTTCGACAGAATTATCAGAAACATTGAGTGTTGGAATGTTTCTCGGATAAAGAGAAATTTGATTTCTCTTTCGACTTTGGATGATCAAGGGTATAAAGTTCACTCCGAAAATGGAATACTTAAAGTGTGTAACGGCTCCATGGTACTCATGAAGGGTAAACTACATTCTAAATTGTACCATCTCCAGGTCAGTGTAGTTGAAGGGGAAGCTGTTGTTGCTTCTGGAAAAAGTGATCTGAATCAGTCTTACTTGTGGCACTTGCGACTTGGCCATATGAGTGATAATGGATTGTCTCTGTTGAGTAAGCAGAATTTGCTGAATGGATACAAAATTAAGTTTTGAATTTTTTTGTGTGTTTGGTAAACAGACAAAGATGAAGTTCATCAAAAAAGTACCAGAGACAAGTTAGATTATATGCACTCTAACTTGTGGGGTCAAAATAGAGTTCCCTCCAAGAGTGGTGCCAGGTATTTTATGACTTTGATTGATGATTAATCAAGGATGGTGTGGATGTATTTTCTGAAAACAAAAGATGAGGCATTTTCGACATTTGTTAAATGGAACACGATGGTTGAGAGGCAGACAGAAAGAAAAGTTAAGCATCTTCGGACTGACAATGGGTTGTAATTTTGCAATTCTGAGTTCGATAATATATGCAGCAGCGAGGGCATAGTGAGATACCTCACTTGTGTCGGAACATTACAATATAATGGTGTTGCAGAACGTGTGAATAGAACACTTTGTGATAGGGCATGAAGCTTGTTTTTCACACTCATGTGTTAGCAAAGATTTTTGGGCTGAAGCAATCAATACAACTTGTTATTTTGTCAATAGATCTCCTTCAACAGCTATTGAATACAAAATTCTTTTGAGGTATGGTTCGGTTCGCCTGGTGATTATTCAAATTTAAGGATATTTAGTTGTCCTGTTTTTGATCATGTGAGGGATGGAAAACTTGAGTCGAGGGAAAAGAAGTGCATATTTCTTGGGTATGCAACTGGAGTGAAAGGTTATAGGTTGTGGTGCACAGATAAAAAGATTTCAAGGCTAATTATCAGTATCGATATAACATTCAATGAATCTGCCTCACTGGACAGTAAGAGGGAGAAGACAATAGCAGAAAGAGATCGTGGTGTCAGTGACCGCATAGAGCTAGAAATTGAATCTCCACTAGATCATCCCAATAGTTATAAAGTAGAGGAAGTTGAGGAGGTGCAAAATATTGATCAAGATGATAATGTTAATGCACCTGCGCAACAACAACCATATAACATTTCAACAAGCTGAGAGAAGAGAGTAATCAACCAAACCAAAAGCTTTGCAAATATAGTTGATGTGAATCATCTTGGATATACGAATCCAGTGGGATTTGCTTTGGCCGTTGGAGAGACCATTGATGCGTTTGAGTGTTATAGCTATGAAGAAGCTATTCCGAGTATAGAACCAAATCGACAAATTAGTGCTATAAAGAGATTTGAGTCTCTTAATAAGTTTAGGCGTTGCCTAGACTTGGTTGATGTGTGAGAAAATGGATAGAGCCCTTGCGAGGGATGAGGGCAAGGTAGAGAGACGTTGTTCCTGTTAATAAAGAGAATTCAAGCCAAGGGGAAGATTTGCTATTTGTTGCTTGAATTATTTTCTTGTATTTTTAGGAAACCCATAGTCACTATAGGTGTAGGAAAACCCATTGTCCTAATAGATTTGGGAAAGGAAAACTTATAATCCTTGTCAAATTGGGAAACCTTTCTCATATATGTTTGGGACCTTTTGGGATCTATGTATAGGGATTGTAGCTGGGGATTCTATAGATTGTATTGTGATTTTCTTCTCATTCATAGTGGAAAAATCTCTCTTATTTTTCCCGGAGGATTAGTCTTAGTCGAACCTCGTTAAATCCTTGTGTTGATTTTTCTTCTCTATTTGCTTTGTGTGAGATTGTGTGCTAGTTAACTCACGATATTCCGCAACAAACCTTAACTTAACCTAACATACAACTTAGTATGAAATACCTATCAATTTTGATTACCTTAGACCATAGACCAAGGTCTAGGTATATGCGGTCATTAATGCGTGTATTTTTCTTTTAGACAAAAAAAAAAAGAACTTGCGAAAAAATAATTGTTTTTCCTAATTATGTAACATTCAGAACATCTATTGAGAATATTATATAGTATTTATATTTGTATTCGTGCTAAGTCAGCATTACCCTTAGCTGGTGATTGGTAGTTAGGATTATAATAAGTCAATTGTATAAACGTATTGAAAACAATATCATTTTTAGTTTTTTGGTTAATATCATAATTTTTCAGCTTAGTTGACTTTACTGTCTTTACCATTACTCTCTCTCACTCTCTCTCTCTCTCTCTCTCTCTCTCTCTCTCTCTCTCTCTCTCTCTCTCTCTCTCTCTCTCTCTCTCTCTCTCTCTCTCTCTCTCTCTCTCTCTCTCTCTCCGAGAAGCTTCCACAGCCTCCATTGGAGGTAGCTCGGAGCTTTCTCCTCACTCAATCTTCACATGGTATCAGAGGGGGGTCCAATCAACGATCACGCATCATATCTCTCTGATATTTTCACTCGATTGGAGCAATCTAGGGTTTTCTTCAATCTCCTTTGATAATCACAATTTGGGGAAAAACTTGGATTGAACACATTCAATGATGATCTGTTAGCAGACTGAAGAAATCTCAGCTGTGTCAAGAACATTCCGACTATTATTTTCAAATCTCTCACAAAATCTTCATGGCAGTCACGGATCAAACTGATGAAGCGACCACAACCACAGCAGCAACGATGACGCAGACCACAATCGATGTTGGGAGCCCTATGTACATACATCCTTCCGATAGCCCAGGATCTAGTCTAGTTCCAGTACCTTTTTATGGGAATGGATACCGCTCCTGGATGAGGAGTGTGCTCAGAGCCCTTTCAGTGAAGAACAAGCGAGGGCTCATTACTGGAGATACTGAAAACCCTCTTATGACTTCTCCATTCTTTCGCCAATGGGAAATGTGTGATGATATTGTCACCTCGTGGATTTTAAATTCCTTATCGAGTGACATAGTTGACAATATTGAGTATGTGAATGATTCCATCGAGCTGTGGAAGGAGCTACATGATTGATATGATCAGATGAATGGGGCTAAGTTGTACCAAATTTAGAAGGAAATCAATAAATTGAATCAGGGAGTGCTCATATTACTGTCTATTACATGAAAATGAATAAACTCTAGGAGGAATTGAATACTCTCAGTGTCAAAGCTCATTGCAGTTGTATATGAGCTTGTGGGGCGAAGAAGAACAAGCATAAGGTAGAGTAGGATAGAAGGCTCATATAGTTTTTAATGGGACTTAATGAAGTGTATACGGTTGTTCGAGGAAGCATACTTATGATGAAACCCTTGCCAAATATGGTACAGGCATTTGCCTTTCTAATACAAGAAGAGAAACATAGAGAGTTTAGGCCCAAAAATCAACTAGACACTGCTTCCACAACACTGAATGCGAACCTAGGAGGAAGGAAATTCAAATCAAATTATTTTACTGGAACTGGAAACCAAAAATGTAAACAATAGGACTCGACCTTTTTGTGATTATTCCAAACGATAAGGTCACACTAAGGACAAGTGCTATAAACCCCAGGGTTATTCTCAAAGTTTCAAACAAGGACCATAACAACAATATAGACAAGGTACATGAGGGTAAAACAATAATACAAAGTTCAATAAGGGAAGAAATGTCACAGCAAATGCAGTCACAAGGGTTGAGGAAGGAGAGAAATTGGAGCTTCAAGGAGAAAGCCAAAGCCAAAATGTTAACCATACAAAAGAACAATATGGACAAATTTTTAGACTGTTGCAACATTTTTAGACGGGAAGCATTGAGAAGGTTCAGCTAGTGCAAACATAGTTGGTGGAGCATCAATGAACTTTGCAGGTTTGATTGCTTGCACTTCTTCAATTAATTTTGACAACCCATCATGTAAGTGCTTTAATGCAAAGGCTGACTTGTGGATATTAGATTCCGGGGAATCACATCATATGACCTTTGATAAATCTCACTTGCACAACATAGTAAGCCTTCCTTATCCTCTATTAGTGAAAATTCCAAATGGATTTAAAGTCAAAGTAAGTGAAATTGGAAGTGTATTCCTAACACCTGAAATCATCCTGTACAAAGTTCTGTTCATTCTTTCATTCAAATTCAACCTGGTATCCATTAGTTCTTTAGCAGTTCATTTAAAGTGTATTTCATCATTCTCAGACACTTCATGTGTGTTGTAAGCCCCTTCATTGAAGAGGCCTCTAGAGATTGGTAAGTTGTTAGATGGTTTGTATTTCCTTTGCTCCAAGTGCCTGAAGAAAGTTAGTTCCAAACAGAAGTGTGATCCTTCTTGTTTTTTCCACTCATACTAGTGATGTAATAGGTGTACAGTGTCTAACCCAATCTTTCAATTCACTTCAAATTGTAAATAATTTCATTTACAGCATCAACATAAAGACACTTACTCTACTTTGTTTTCTGGTTCATCTCATGCTGTTAATCTAAATATATTATGGCATTTCAAACTTGGTCATGTACCCTTTAGTAAAATGAAAGGAATTCCTACCATACCTGCAACCTTTTCTAACAAATAACCTTTCACATGCAATATTTGCCCCATGGCCAGAAAATCTAGACTTCCTTTTCCCCAAAGAACAACTGAAACCACTGAAATCTTTGAAGTACTACATGTAGATTTATGGGGACCCTATCATGTGACAACAAACAACAACTTCAAATACTTTTTAACCTTGATAGATGACTATAGTAGTTCCACTTAGACACACCTCCTAAGCTGCAAACGCAATGCCTTGCAAATAATAAAGGCCTTTACAACCATGGTGGAAAACCAATTCAAAACAACTGTCAAATGTATAAGATCTAATAATGGTTTAGAGTTTACCAACAATGAAGCTTCCACTTTCTTTCAATCCAAATGAATTAACCACCAAAAGACTTGTCCTTATACACCAAAACAAAATGGGTGGGGGAGGGGGGGTGGAAAGAAAACACAAATATCTACTTGAAGTAGCCAGGGCACTACTTTTTTCAATCTAAATTGCCACTGAGGTATTGGGGAGAGTGTGTCCTTACAACAACATATTTGATTAGAAGACTCCCAACCATTACTCTAAAGAACAAATGTCCTTTTGAGCTCTTATATAAAAGGAAGCTAAACTACTCTCACTTGAGGAGTTTTGGGTGCATGTGCTACCCTACAGCACCAAAGCCATTCAGAGATAAACTAGTACCAAGAACCAGCCCACATGTATTTTTAGGGTATCCTTTTGGTACAAAGGGGTATAAGGTACTAAGTCTAGCCACTAGGAAAATACATGTTCCTGGAGATGTTTCATTTCATGAGTCAGTTTTCCCTTTCACTCTTAACTCCACCACATAAGAAATTCCATTTGTCCTCTCTAATACACCATTCTTTGATAATTCTCCTGACCATACTGACACTCAACTATATCATAACATTAGCGATAATGCCAACAATTAGGAAACTGCCAACTCTTCAAGCTCCAACGCATCACCTGATGTTTCTTCACATGTATCCTCTGTTCATGAATTCCAAATTCTTTAGGTCATCTACAAGATGTGGCCTCATCCCCACAACCCCTGACAAAACCACTAGTTTTCAGAAGATCCAATAGGGAGCATAAATTGCACTCACATCTGAATGATTATGTTTACAAGATATAAAATTTAAAATGTACTTCCAATTTTTCTTTGCATGTCATGTCCTCCAACAATAACCACATCATTTCTGATGTTCTGCATCCTAATAGTCAGTATATTGTAAAGAACATTTGCAATGATAGCGAACCAACTTTATATGAAAAGCTACTATATATCCTGCCTGGCAGAATGCCATGACACAGGAGTTTGATGTTTTGTATGCTAATAGGACATGCGATCTGGTTACCCTACCTAAGGGTAATCAAGCCATTGGGTGTAGATGGTTATATAAAGTTAAACATAGGGCAGATGCTAGTGTAGAAAGATACAAAGCAAGACTGGTTGTTAAAGGATACACTCAGCAAGCTGGTGCAGACTATACAGAGAACTTTTCCCCAGTAGTCAAGATGACTACTGTGAGGTCTCTCATTTCTATAGAAGCAAAGAAGAAGTGGCAAATTTCACAACTAGATGTGAATAATGCATTTCTCCATGGAGATTTGCATGAGGAGGTCTATATGCAGACCCCTCCAGGCCTTGAAGTCTTTTCCACACAGTTAGTGTGCGAGTTAAATAAATCCCTTATGGGTTAAAATAGGCTAGTAGATAGTGGTATGATAAGCTAACTGAAGTACTATATTCCATAGGATATATACACTCCATGCATGTCTATTCCTTGTTCTACAAAAAACAGAACTCCTCTATTGTCTTTGTAGCAGTATATGTTGATGATGTGTTGCTCACAGGGACTGATTCTGAAGAAATTGATCAACTTAAAGCTTTCTTACATGATAAGTTCAAAATCAAGGATTTGGGACACCTACACTATTTTTTGGGGCTGGAGATTCTTTACAAGTTAGATGGCATTATTGTCTCTCAAAGGAAGTTTGTTTTGGAATTATTGAAGGACTATGAATGCCTTCATTGTACACCCCTAAATTCTTATCTTGATCCCACAATCAAATTGAAAACTAAAGAAAGAGTACCACTTTCTCACCTCACTTTCTACAGGAAGTTGATTGACAAGTTGAATTTTCTCACTAAAACTAGATTAGACATAGATTATGGGGTTCAACATATTGGTCAATTCATGCAAGACCCTAGGGAGCCCCATTTAAAGGCAACCTATCACATGTTGAGATACCTGAAGGGAGATCCCATAATAGGCCTTTATTTTAGTAATGAGAGTGATCTTTCCCTGGCTGCGTACTGTGATTCTGATTGGGCAGCTTGCCAGACTCCAGAAGATCAGTGTCTGGATACATTGTGTTCCTAGGAGGAAGTCTAATAGGTTGGAAGTCCAAGAAACAAGAAACCATTTCTCTTTCTTCAGCAGAGGTAGAATACAGAGCTCTTAGAAAGGTTGTTGGTGAGCTTGTTTGGCTATCCAAGCTGCTTGAAGAGCTTACTGTGTCAATCAATCTACCTATACATGTACATTGTGATAGCCTCTCTGCTCTGCATATTTCTAGGAACCTTGTGTTCCATGAGAGGACCAAGCATATTGAAGTTGATTGCCACTTTGTGCGCACCAAACCCCAAGAGGGACTCATTTCACTATATCACATTGGCACTGGACAAAAACTTGTTGAGGTACTCACTAAGGATCTTACTGGGATCAAACACTACTCTGTACTTAGCAAGTTGGGTGTGACTTCCTTACCTCCAACTTGAGGGGGGAGGGGTATTGAGCATATTGTATAGCATTTATATTTGTATTAGTGTTGATTCAGCGTTACCTTTTGGTAGTTAGGATTACAATAAGTCAATTGTATAAATATATTGAAAACAATATCATTTTTAGTTTTTGGTTAATATCAGAATTTTTCAGCTTAACCGATTTTACTGTCTTCACCATTACTCTCTCTTTTCGAGAAGCTTCTACAGCCTCCATTGGAGGTAGCTCGGAGCTTTCTCCTCACTCAATATTCACAACATCTGACGGATTTTTTCATTTGCTTACATGGATTTGTTAATACAAGAGCCCAGTTCGGTTCCAACTTAGACAAACTTTATGCAATGTTTTGGGTTGTACTTTTTTTCTTTTATGTTCTCTGTTTATTTATCTATCTCTTCTTCTTCCTTATTTTTATTTTCTTTTTATTCATGACAATAACGATAGAGAATTAAGTAGAATGAGTTCCAATATTAATGTTTTTGACAAAGAATCAATAATAGTTCTTGGTTGACTAATAAGAGATTTCATGTGTGTCTTTTGCGTTTTGAATCTGCATTGAACTCTCTATGTCTTTAAGGTAATCACAATACATATTTATGTCTATTTTGCTCAAAGTTATCGTACACTTTATAAGCATAAAACAATCGAAATAAAGTGAGGGCCAATCATAGCAGATCGTAATAACAAACCAAAAAACCGAACAAAATAGTAAGAGATAAGTTTATATATTAAGATGACAAAGGTGGAAGCATTTTATTGATTGATATTGGTTTGGTCTGCCTCTCCTAGGAGAGGTTCAAAGCCTTACAATGATCTTCTTTCTTCATTAGAAATAAAGGTGAAGAAGAAGAAGAAACAACCCCCCCCCCCTCCTAAGGGTTCTTTCTCTTAGTATTTATAGCTATGAATCTTGTCAGCTAGCGTTAGACAGCCATGGTCATGTCGAGGGGTGCCCATTGATAGTGATTAGGCCATCGCCTTATTGATTAAGCTGGGTGATCTTCGAGTTCTTATTATTAACTATGGTTGTTTCATTTGTTAACCTAAATATGCTTAAGAGCGAACTAATCTCATTAATAATCATGAGTCCGGTTTTTGACCCATGCAGTTAGTCCCTCTGCTTATTGAGGTCGAGATCCGGTCGAACTCGATGAGCGGACTTTACCGAACGCGACTCAGTAGATTCGGAAGATGGGATCATATGTCGTTTCGGCCGTGACCTGGGATGGCCGTAGCTGTTCATGCTTAGAAGATGGTCGTAGTTTTTTATACTTAAGGGAAGACCGTATCCATTTTTACTTATTGGGAACGGCCGTAATCGTTTCACGCCTTGAAGGAGTCAGTAGCCACTTATATTTAGGAGACGGTCGTAGCCATTTACGTGTTTAGAGGATGGCCATGACCATTTTATATATTAGGGAACGGCTGTAGGCATTTATACTTGGAGGATGGCCGTAGCCATTTATATTTAGGAGACGATAGCCATTTATACTTGGGGGGATGGTCGTTTGATGTTTTCATCTAGGGTCAAGTATTACCGTAGGCGGTCGCTGAGGACTTGGGTGTGCTTGACGTGTTTTGGAATGGTGCTCGGTGTATGGAGGTATACTGGACGTCCTTCCAACATACTCAAGTCAATAAACTCGCTTCAAAGGCGAAGTGACGATTGACGATTGTCAAAGCCGTTTCATGATATTTTTCATAATGACACACGTTACTATGGATTAGAACCATTTTGCGGTTGGATATATAGTTAATGATGTCTTTTGGAATTCGCAAAAGCCACTTTTGCAGTATAAATAATGAGTTATGTCATCCGTTTCTCACTTTTTCGTATCTATCTAAGTAAGATTTCTGAAGAGAAACTTCGCTCACTCTTATTCTTTGTTGATTTGTGTTGTTCTTTGTCTTCTTTCCCTCAATCTCCATCTTTGTTCCTTCTTCGTTGAATCTTGTTCATTCATCACAGTAATAAGTAATGGCAAGCAGTTCTCACACAGACCTTAATCCGACGGCTCTTCTGGTGGTCGATGGGCCTGCCACTGTGATGAGGACCACCGAGTCGGCGGGGATCGATAGTATACCGTCAGGTGTCGATGTTCTTTCTATACCTAGAGGTCTAGTAACCAACTTTACCACCGATGAGGGGGAGCATCGGGTCAACAAGGCCCCCTTAATGGGAGAGGTGGGCATCACCCAATTAAGGGAGCAATGGGGTATCCTTTGTTCTGCCGATATCGCCCTTGCCAGGAGCTAGGAAAGGGTTCACATCGACCGTCCCGGATATTGCATTTTCTACACTTATCCTTTCAGGTTGGGGTTCAGGCTTCCCGTTTCGGCGTTGGTGGTAGATTTTTGCCGCTATTATAAAGTGTGCCCTGGTCAACTCGTCCCTTCTTTAAACAAGCTTTTTGCCATGCTTGCAAAGTATGCGGAATTGGCCCGAAGAGAAATAACAATGCGGCACATGCTAACTCTATATGCCCTCTCATAGGGTATGTGGTACCATGATTCGAATGGTCCCCCTTGGAGACAGAGGTCTGACTGCGTAGTTGGATGATGCAGTCGATTCTCATACTTACGAGAATTGTTTCTACATCAGGACCGAGCATTTGTTGGTGAATGCTATGGGGTTCCCAGAGATTTGGAACCATATAAGTAAGTTTTCCATTTGTCGGAGTCTGCCTTCCATTTTTTCTTGTTCCTTGTTCTGATAATTGTTAGCTCTAACTTGTGTTTGTATCTGAGCGGGCACCACCGACTCCTTTATCCAGTAATAGCGAATGGGTCGAGGCCGTAGTCCTTCAGACAACGGGGATTTTCACATGGCCTTCCTTCTTGGAAAGACACGGCCAAAGGCCCGCTTCTGGTGAGTGTTCGAGTTATTACATCATTCCCGTTCAGTTATGTTGAATTTCTCTCCTTTTAACTATTTTCTTTTGTTGATCAAGGGGTGCGCCGCCGTATGAGGCCTCCTCAACTTGCTTTCCGCAGGCCGGGTGCGACTGCTCAGCTGGTTATGGCGTCGATGCCACATATAGTTATGAGGGTGACTTTAGTCGAGTCATCGGCGGCCCATTACCCAGTATGTTCTACATCTCGGGTCGAGGCATCTTCAGGGGTTGTTCGCCTCAGGGCGGAATCACTTTTGAATGAGGAGGAGGAGGAGGAGAGGCTATTGGTTAGGTGTAGGGTCTCCTTCACGTCTACTGCAGAGGTGGTACATTTGGACTCCCCGCCGTCGAATGCGGAGGGGAATGAGGCGGTTGTGTCTGCCCTTGAGGGTGAAAACACAATAGGGGTTACCTCTGTCGGCTTAGGCCATAATGAAACTATCACTTCGGCAGCTCAATCATCAGTCCCAGATGTTGATAGGGAAGGTGGTTCCTCAGCAGCATCTTTGGTCGGAGAAGTAAGTGTCAGCCTGTTGGCGGGGGAGCGAGCCTCGACCTCTCGGTCAGTTGAGGAAGGAAGGGACATCACGGGAGGTTAATTTGACTCTGAGTCTGACTTGGATCCTGACGACATCCGCATGCTCCAGGAAGGCTTCACCAACGCAACGACGTATGCAGAGGGACCATTTCGGTATGCTGAGATTCAAACCGAGGAAAACCTACTGCTTGAGGAGGATAATATTGTACCGATGTTTGCGCCTTTATGCTCAAAAAATGAGAACAGGTCACTGAGGGATGTTACAGACATCAGATTAATGACCGACGCAGCCGTGATAGGTTTTAGGGTACGTGTGATGATCTTCTTTCATTTCTTTTCTTTCCCTGATTTGCCTTCTATTTTAATCGTTGTTTTTGCTTTACATGCCTTCCTTTAGAAGTAGAGGGGATGCGTCGAGCTAACATTCACTCGAGAATCATTTTGCGGGAGCTGGAGAAGTATCACCGCTACCAGGATAGGTGTCGCGTGATAAGCGAGCACCCGAAGCCGGGAGTTGGTTGAAGAGTTGGCGAGGCGGGAGCTTCTAGTGCGGCACACTCAAAGCAGGGTAAACACTCTCGAGGAGCAACTTCGTCGTAAGGACGAGGAGATGGAGGCCGAGAGGAGTGCTGCAGCTGAGAGGGAGCGCTGAAGTGAGGAGGCCCTTCATTAGGCGGGTGGTTAATTTAGACGAGGAGCTTGCTTCTTCGAGGCGGAAAGCAAGGGATGCTTCAACAAAGACCGGGGTGTTGGATGCGGCAGTCAACGTTCGTGAGAGGGAATTGGAGCTGGAGAGATCTGATGCGGCTTTCAAAGTGGCGGGGCTGGAGGAACGCATTGGCATTTATAAATGGGATGCCAAGATTGTGGCAGATCGGATTACGTCCTTGAAGGCCGAGAATCAGCACCTGAGGGACCAGGTTTCCTCTTACGGCCCCGCTCGTGATCTTTGGTCATTTTCTGGGGCCAAGCTCGACGTGTACAGGAAAATATGGGAGGTCGTCACTGTGCTCGGAGCTGTTTATGGGGGGTCCGGCAAAAGGCCCGTGATGATCGTCATGGCTGTGACTTCGACCCGGCCACTCCAAGGGCTGATGATGGCGCTGAGGGCGGTGATGATGGCGTGGTGGCGTTGAGGATGGTGGGGTGGGCACTAAGTAAAAAGGTTTTTGTAGAGTTAGTTTTATTCTTTTTTGTTTTTTATTGTTGTTTGGCCCTTACTTTTCTTTGTTCGCCGGCCTTGGCCGTATGTAAGCGGGGGTGGCCCGTTGTAAATAAAGCTGTAAATATATATATGCAATTTTATGTTCCTTTTCTTGTTTCTAAGTTTTCGTTTTGTACTCATTCAAGGAGGCTTCGCCATTAGAGTTTTCTGGTGGGCATGTTGATCCCCCTACGGCTTTAGTCGTAGTAACGTCGGTGGCCTTGGCCATGATGACATTGATGGTCTTGGCCTGTTGGATGACTTCAACTGTTGTAGAGTCGTTTTCTCGCCCTTAGTCGAAAACAAGGTGACGTCGATGGCCATAGCGGTGATTGGCCGCTTTTTGCTTATCGTTTTCCTTTACTTGGTATGAGTAAGTTGTAGTTGTAATTTAGCGATGGTGGCATATAGCCTTAGTCCCAAATTGGTCGTGGTCGAATTATTGGCCGTGGCTCTGAAATTCGACTGGGGCCGACTTATCGCGGCGTGAATCCTAGTTTGAGTTAGGCGTACTTATTTGATTGGCGAGGGTGCTTAACTTATCCCTTTGTTCATTCGGGAACATGCCTTGCAGCATTCAATGGTGAGGGCGCTTGGCCTGAGTCTTGGTTCAAACAGGGTTGAAACTCTTTAACTTTCAGGACGAGGGCGTTCTGCCATGCCGTCTGGGCGCGATTGGACTCGTGATGGAGAAGGCGTACGACCTGAGTCTCTGTTTATTCTGTAGTGGAATTTTTGGGCGAGGGCACGTAGCCTGAGTTGTTGTTCGACCGTAGTTGAACCTTTGCAAGTTTTGATGGCGAAGGCACATGGCTTGAGTCCCAGTTCAACTCATAGTTGGACTCTTGGGTGAGGGCACGTAGCCTTAATTGTTGTTCAACCGTGGTTGGACCTTTGCAATTTTTGATGGCGAATGCATGGGCCTGAGTCCCAGTTCAACTCATAGTAAAACTTTTGGGCGAGGGCACGTAGCCTGAGTTGTTGTTCAACCGTGGTTGAACCTTTGCGATTCTTGATGGCGAAGGCGCATAGCCTGAGTCCCAGTTCAACTCATACTTGGACTCTTGGGTGAGGGCACATAGCCTGAGTTGTTGTTCAACCTTGGTTTAACCTTCGCAATTTTTTATGATGAAGACGAATAGCCCGAGTCCCAGTTTAACTCAAAGTTGAACTATTAGGCGATGGTACGTAGCATGAGTTGTTGCTTAACCGTGGTTTAACCTTTGCAATTTTTGATGGCGAAGGCACATGGCATGAGTCCCACTTCAACTCATAGTTGGACTCTTGGGCGAGGGCACGTAGCATGAGTTGTTGTTCAACTGTGTTTGAACCTTTGCAATTTTTGATGGCAAAGGCGCATAGCCTGAGTTTCAGTTCAACTCATAGTTGAACTTTTGGGCAAGGGCACGTAGCCTGAGTCCTAGTTCAACTCATAGTTGAACTTTTGGGCGAGGACACATAGCCTGAGTTGTTGTTCAACCGTGGTTGAACCTTTGCTATTCTTGATGGCGAAGGCATATAGCCTGAGTCCCAGTTCAACTCATAGTTGGACTCTTGGGCGAGGGCACGTAGCCTAAGTTGTCGTTCAACCATGGTTGAACCTTTGCGAATTTTGATGGAGAAGGCGCATAGCCTGAGTCCCAGTTCAAATCATTGTTGAACCTTTGGGCGAAGGCACGTACCTTTAGTCCTTGTTCAACTCATAGTTGAATCTTTGGGCGAGGGCATGCAGCCTGAGTTGTTGTTCAACCGTAGTTGAACCTTTGCAATTCTTGATGGCGAAGGTACAAACCCTGAGTCCCAGTTCAACTCATAGTTGGACTCTTGGGAGAGGGCATATAGCCTGAGTTGTTGTTCAACAGTGGTTGAACCTTTGAAATTTTGATGGCGAAGGCGCATGGCTTGAGTCCCATTTCAACTTATAGTTGAACTTTTGGGAGAGGGCACGTAGCCTAAGTCCCATTTCAACTCATAGTTGAACTTTTGTGCGAGGACATGTAGCCTGAGTTGTTGTTCAACCGCGGTTGAACTTTTGCAATTCTTGATTGCGAAGGCACGTGGCATGAGTCTCAGTTCAACTCATAGTTGAACTTTTAGGCGAGGGCACGTAGCTTGAGTTGTTGTTCAACTGTGGCTGAACCTTTGTCTGTCCGCATGACCTATTGTGTGCAGGGTGTCGGGGGTTAGGTTTTCGTTTGAGATCTTGTCTGATTTGTGTTTAATCTTCTTGACCAGTTTGCAGAGGTCATTCCGTTGTGGATCTTGGCCTCGAGATGCCTTCGTGCCACTTTTCGGCAGGGTCCCGTATCGGGAGGATGAGGGTATCACGCACGTGTTCTTCCCGCAGGGGGGGGGTCTGCTTCTCCTTCTTCTTTCGCTTTCTTGATAATGGAAGGGGAAGTCGAGGCTTCGGACTCTTTCCGGAGCTTTCGAGTTCCCTTCACCCGTTGTGCTACTTTGGCTCATTTTAGCTGTGTTGCTTTCTCCTTTGAGTGTTTTCTTTCTTTTTTGGTCTAAGGATGAACTACGCGATTCTGCTATAAAATCCCCACAGAGGGCGCCAAATTATTTTGCTCAAAGTTATCGTACACTTTATAAGAATAAACAATTGAAATAAAGTAAGGGCCAATAATAGCAGATCGTAATAAGAAACCAAAAGACCGGACAAAAGAGTAAGAGATAAGTTTATATATTAAGATGACAAAGGTGGGAAGCATTTTATTGATTGATATCGATTTGGTCTGCCTCTCCTAGGAGAGGTTCAGAGCCTTACAATAATCTTCTTTCTTCTTTAGAAGTAGAGGTAAAGAAGAATAAACACCCTCCCCCCTCCTTAGGGTTCTTTCTCTTAGTATTTATAGGTGTGAATCTTGCCAACTGGTGTTAGGCAGCCCTGGTCATGTCAAGGAGGCGCCCGTCAATAGCGAGTAGACCGTGGCCTCATTGATTAAGCTGGGTGATCTTCGAATGCTTGTTATTAATGAATGGTTGTGCCATTTGTTAAACTAAATATGATTAAGAGCGAACAAATCTCATTAATTTAACAACTATATATGTCATTATTCAAGAACTACCTATACAGGTATCAAGATATTCCTGACAACCATAACTTTTAACAAAAGATTTCTTGAGTGTTTTTAATATTTTAATATATATCCTACAACTTAGACTTCAAAGAATCTCTTTTTTTTTTTAAAGAAAAGTATATATATATATATATATATATATATATATATATATATATATATATATATATATATATATATATATATATATATATATATATATATATATATATATATATATATATATATATATATATATATATATATATATATATATATATATATAATATTTTAATATATATCCTACAACTTAGACTTCAAAGAATCTCTTTTTTTTTAAAGAAGAGTATATATATATATATATATATATATATATATATATATATATATATATATATATATATATATATATATATATATATATATATATATATATATATATATATATATATATATATAAGGCTAATTAGGGAGGGTTGTCTCCTCCCGATAGTATTGTTTATACATGCATTACTTTGCTATCCATTAGGCCGTCTATGGCACTAATATTTCCTAGAGCAGCTAGAGTTTCGCATTGTTTGGTACTACACGATCTTACGTAGACATAGTCCTCCATATCTCTTTCATAGAGATCGATTACAAAATTAGGAGGCTTAGCAAAAGTACATAGTTTGTCAAAAATCTTGTTTCTTAGAGCTTCATTTGCCAAAGTGTGAGCCACGTCATTTCCTTGTCTGAAGCTATGCATGAATGATATCCTCCCCTGCTTGGTTACCTCCTCCATTAATAATCTGCATTCAAAGGAAAGTTGGTTGTTATTAAGGGTGTTATTGCATATTATGTTTAGTATATTCGTTGCATCAGTTTCCACTTCCACGGGGAAGAGGTCTTCCTTGATTATTAATTGAAGGATGTGGCGTAGAGCCATGAGTTCAGTTTGTAATGGTGATGTTGCAAGAATTTGCATCGATGATCCTATACACTAGTGTCCTTTCGAGTCACGTATAGCAATTCCAATGCCACCTTAAGGCGCCATCAATATTTGCTTTGTACCACGCGAAGGGTGGTTTCATCCATTTTACCTGTAATAATATAGTCCTCTCCACTATCACATTTTTGTTAGTGTAAAAGAAATTTTCGTTTGTGTAATCAAGAATTTTTTTAATGTTGATAGTGTTGGTATTATTATTAATATTATTATAGTTCATGTTGTTCCAAATTTCTCAAATTATAAAAAGAAGTAATTGGTGTCAATGTACATATCTAGGGATTATTTTTGGTTGTACGTTCAAGAGGAAGTCCATCAAAAATTTATTGCTAGGGTTGTCGACAGTGTTGATACCAAAGTTGTGCCAAAGAAGTTTTGCTACATGGCATTTTCAAAATATATGGCGAATAGGTTCCTTGTTATTTTTACAACTAAAACATAAAGAATCAATATTTATACCAATTTTAAATTAAAAAAACTTCTCGTGGAAAGACGTCCATTGTATATTTCCCATAACTTCAAAGAATCTCAAATGCTAGTTTGGTGGCACCAAAGAGCCCATAGTTCTTATGTAAACAACATTTGTCACCATCTCAAAGGTTTAGTCCTTCATTCCACTCTCTCTTTTTTGAAAAAATTTTACATTATTATTAAAAAGTGGAATCGTCTTTTTATATTCAGAAAAAAAGAGTAACTTTATTTGACAAAAATCGATTTTATGTAAATACTACTCTATCAGTTATGAATAAATTTTTATCTTTATATATGATACCTGTCAAGTACTTTTTTTTATTCGTCTTACAGGTATATGTGGTCATTACGTGGATTATATTTTTAGAAAAAAGAAAAAGAGGAACTTGTGAAAAAATATTTGTTTTTCTTAATTATGCAACGTTCAGAACATCTGACTATTTTCCTTAACTATTAGTACTTGTGGCCCATTGTTTTCTGTGTAAACAATTATTCCTTTCGGTCCGCAATAAATGACAAATTTAATTTTAATACATACAACAACAATCAAGTATAATTCAACTTAGTGAGGTCTGGGGAGGGTAGTATGTACGCAGATCTTACCCCTACCCTGGGGTAGAGAGGTTTTTTCTAAATAGACTCCCGACATCCTTCCCTTCAAGAACTTCTCACCCTTCTCTTGGGGAGACTCGAACTGACAACCTCTTGATTTTGATACATCCATTAAAAAAATATTAAAATCTGGACAACAATAGTGTGACTAAATTACACTTAATTAAATATTACACCATAGTTATAATAGCACTTACTTCTCTTCTCAAATGTGAGGAGTAAATGACTTCTTCTCTTCCCGAATGTAAGGAGAAAATGACTTTTTAGGTATACGTACCTAAGGGTAATTTTGAAAAAACAAATTGAATTTTTTCTTGATTATATAAATGGATACTTATTTTTACTAAAATAAATTAATCACTTATTGTGAACCGAAGGGAGTAAACAATATAACCCGAAAAAGAAAAAAAACAAACAAACAAACAACCAAGCAACATGAAGATGAACTTTTTTCTGTTTTTCTTTTGACGTACAAAACCAACCTTAATTCAAGCAAATACAAGTTTTTAATTATGTGTGCGCGCATAACAAACAACCAAGCAACATGAAGATAAACTCTCTTCTTATATTTCTGCCCCATTTATGAAGATCTCTGGAGAATCTATCATGAATATTTTCCGATTTTTTTGACATATTAGAAAAATAAGAAGCACTTGTTAAGCTTTTTAAATAGAAAAATTCACCCTTAATAGTGTTTTAGACAAATATTATTTTTATTATTAAACCTATGTCTTTTTTAATGGACGTACAAAAATATTAAAATACATAAATTTGGAACCGATGCCGTATTAACTTTTTTATTTCCCATTAAAGTCTTCATGGTTTTTGAATATTTTAATACTACTTGATCTGTTTTTGACCTTTTTTTATTGGAATTTTCAAAACTTTGATTCAGCTCCTCCAAATATCGAACGATGAACGAACGTACAATTGAAGTGGAACAACGCATGAAAATCCTCATAGATGTCAATTATGAAATGATTGACACTTTTTTAAAGTGCAAATAAAACCGCACCATGGCTCCAAAAGCAGAAGACACTAATTAGTGGATGCCCACTTAACTAAGCGTGATATGAGCTTTGGAATTGGATTTAATTCGTCTCCACTTTCGAAAAGGATTAACATTTACTCTTGATCGAGTGCTATAAAAGGAAAACTACCTAAACTCCTAAAGGAACTAGCTTGTAACTAGGGGACACTAATGTATTTATGAGATTATTTTATTCTAATTAAGATGCTTAATCAACTTTTCCAAGGTTTGAACATAACATAGCCAATATCATTGGTTGAATAGTAAGAAAAACAGAAGGAAAATAAATTAATCCCTTCCCATGGTGGACAAAATGCGGGAAACAAGGCTGAGATGGCTCGAGCATGTGAAAAGTATAGGCACATATGCTCCGGTGCGAGGAGTTGTAGGAGGTAAGTTGTTAGCCCCTTGATAAAGCTCCTCGATAGGTGTGGGTTGTGACTAGGATTTTCATGATGGCCTTGACACACAACCTGAAAAATATGGCAACATTATGAGTGGCAACTCGGCATGACAAACTATGCGGGATTGACAAATTCACCTTGAACGGAAGCAAGGTACAATTCACTTGTACGTGCGGATTGGCATAACAATGGTAAGGCAAAGCCATGTCAAAGCAGGGGCAGAGGCAAAGAAAGACAAGGCAAGGCAATACGGAACAAGCAATGACAATTGATGTGGGCAGCTTTGATCAAGTTGAGGGCGAACGGATATAACCGAATAGCTTTGGCAAATGAGCATAACCGACAAAGTCAGTGGACGGCAAGATGTGACATTGGGGTTGAGCAATATTAAAGGTAAGGCTGGGCGCAATGCCAGCCTTGGACACACAGCAGCTGGGCAAAACAGGCACATGCAGTGCACAGGTAGTAGTTACAAAACGTATGCAAGGCACATGGGAGATAGTTGGCGGTTACAACCACATCCAAAACATGACTTATCATGGGCTATAAGTGTGGGCACATTTTTGTATTTGTCTTAGCATGTTCGCCCATCAGTTGGGGCTTGTCAACTGATTGTTTAAATCCTGCCAAGTGTAATTGGGCAGCAGCACTATAAATATGTGCATAAGCTGTCCCAAAGAGGCAGAACTTAGTGTTGTGCATTTTGTTAAGCCAAAAACGTCTAAGTAATTCCTAAGGATGGAAAAAATCGCTTGGGGGCAGGGAACTAGGGAGTTCTTTGTCTTGGCCATCGGGTTGGCTTCTTTGTGTTCTAGTATTCACGTAATAATACGAGTTGGAAATAAATTCCTGTAAATTTCGTGTGTGCCTTTTAGTTTACTTGTTGTCTAGATTTTTTCAAAGTCTCAAACATCCTTAAAATTATTCTAAGTGTTGGAAAGGCCGAAGTCAAGGCTGCGCTTGACTGCCACGCAGTGGTGAACCTCGGACAAAATTCGAGTGACATATATCACCCATATAACAACTTGTATCAGAGCATGGCTGGATTGGGGAAAAGGTCATTGGTTGAATTTCATGAAGGATGGCTGGTGGTAGTGCATAACTGAGGGAAAAGGTTACTGCATTTGGAGGCACTCGTCAAAACGGTTGATGGGGAAAAGGTTACTGCATAACTAGGAAGAATATTTTTTTTTTGTAAAATTAAGCTTCATTGATAACAAAGTATATGTACATCGAAGGTCATGATAGTAGTATTGGACAAACTACTATACTAATACAGGAATCTCACTACACTATTTGGCTATGTATATACAAATTTGTCTATGGCATGTAATGTCATAAGCTAAGGAAAATAGTTGAGCTTTCTCAGTCCAATTTGCCATTGCTTGTTTTACTGCCTCGAATATGTATCAATAAGGCAATATCTCGGCATAGCAAATCCTCCACATATGTAGCACCTTCAAATCGAATATGGTTCCTTGCTTTCCAAATAAGTGCAGTTGTAGTTATGAATGCAGCAGCTGTAATCGAATTATGCCATTGCCTGCTCTTAGCTATACTACATATCCAATTGAGCTCAGAATCCCAACAGCCAATAGTTCGAGAATATCCCAACCAATTGCATATTCTTTTCCATAAACTGTTAGTGCTATGGCAGCCAAAGAACAGATGATTAAAGTCTTCCACATGTAGCTTGCAAAAAGCACAGTTCACTGGAATTTGAATGCCCAACACCAGCAGTCTATCCACTATAGGAAGACTATGATGAGCAGCAAGCCAAACAGTGAATTTGTGTCTAGGAAGGACATTGCCAATTAATATTCTTCCATGTAACCTTTGTAAAGCAGGGACGCAATGATATATATAGTTTCTGTATGCTAAACTTGTTAAGCTTGCATACACTATGCAATCGAACAGTAAGATCACCATGCAACTGAGGGCATTGCAGTAGATAGGTCCTGCTTTCCAGTATTTTCCTGATCTGACTTTTGGAACAAGAGCTATGGCTGTTGTATTGATCATATAGGGCAGTTCACATGTAGAGAAGAAATCTTTAGTAGCAGAAAGAATGTCATCTTTAACCAGTTCCCAGTCTTTAGTGAAGAACTCTACTGGAAATCCATCAACCCCTGGGGCCTTATCTGTAGGCATATCCTTAATTGCTGCAGTAACTTCCTCCATAGTTACCTCTCTAATGAGTAGTCTTTGTTGATCAAGAGTAAGACATTTCCCTTCCTTCATAATCTGAGAGTTCACACAAGGAAGTTCAGATGCACATTCTCCCATTAAAGTGTGGAACACCTTCAAGAATTCCTGTTCCACAGATAAAGGATCAGTTAGTTTCACTCCAGTATCTATCTGTATAGATGGATGTAATGTTGTTTTGTCCTGTTCTAATCTTCCATTGAGCATGAAAGTATTTTGTATTTGAGTCTCCACATTCAATCCATGTAGCTTTTGACCTCTGCCTCAATATTTTTTCTTCAATATTACTCCATTTCTCAAGTTCCTCAAGTGCCTTCCTTTCCTTATGGATAAGTTCCTGTATGAAAGGACTGTTTTGCAGCTGATTTTGTATGATGTCAAGCTGTTCCCTGGCCTGAATTACATTCTGCTTGTAAGCTGCCATGTATGAAGTGATCTCCTTTAATTGTTGTTTTAGACTCTTCAATTTCTGTCATATCTGCTGCATGGGATTGCCCACATACTCCTGCTTCCATACCTGCTGGACTATGTTAAGGAATTGAGGATGCTCCATGACAACATTATATAATCGAAAAGGCTTAGGATGCAAAGGCTTCTGCATTCCAAATTTAACAAGAATAGGAGAGTGATCAGATATTGAGGGGTTCAAGTAATATGCTTCCAAGTGTCCAAACTGCTGCAACCACTGATAGTTACCCAGTGCCCAATCAATTTTACTGTATACTCTAGTGGATGTGTCTTGCTTATTAGACCAAGTGAAGTGCCAACCTTTAGCTCTGATGGCAGTCAGTTGGAGGTCAGAAATAACTTCTTTGAAATCCTTCACTTCAGCATCAGTCACAATAGATCCAATCTTGTCATCAGAATTGAGTACACTATTAAAATCACCACTAATCAGCCAAGCAGCTTGGTTAGGGATCTGGAATGATCTAAGGTCACTCCATAGTTGTTTCCTAAGTAATGCAATATTATGGCCATATATTACACTTAAATGAAGACTGATCTGGCTTCTAATATCTTCTAACCAACAATGAATAAACTGATCAGACATAGCTAGTATGTGCAGTTGGACATGAGGCTTCCAAATCAACCATATTCTTCCATTAGTAGCATTTGAATAATTACACTGCACCATCCAGTTCTTTGCAATCTTTCCTAATATTTTCCTTGATTTAGGTTCCTTAACCCTAGCTTCAAGTATTCCCATGACATCTACTTTATTAATAGCTAAGAATTTTTTCAACTCCTTCTGCTTGTGAGGCTGATTAAGCCCCCTTATATTCCAAGTTACTATGATCATTTGGAATTAGGCTCTACCCTGCAAGATGGTCCAGGGTCAATTTTTTGGCTTCTACTCCCAGTCTCATTCATGATAGCCTTGCCTTTATTGCCATAAACAATCTGCTGTTCACTATTATCATTAGCAGTATCAACAATAGTGATTGCATTTTCTGAACTGACTATAGTACCAGGTTCAGTATGCATAGTTTGTTGTGGCCTACTTGAGAGAGTGTCAATCATCATATGAGAGTCCTGCATTAAGTGATCCTCTGCAGTGTTAACAGGATCCACAAGGCTAGACTGCTCAGCAACAGTCTGCTTAGCAATCCATTCGGTTCTGGTTTGTTTCCCCTGCTGATTCACTTTTCCTCTTTGCCTTTTAGATTTAACCTGAGCCTCCTTATTCTGCACTGATTGGTTATCATTATAATACCAACATTCAATTGTATCATGACCAAATTTGAGACAGTGATTACAAAAGGAAGGTTTCCAGTCATATTCAATTGTCTGTATCTTAGGGCCATAAGGAGTATCAATCTCCAAATGATCCGGAAGGGAGTAGGAAGCATCCACTTCAACAAGGACTCTAGCAAATGAGATTTTCTCATAATATGCAGTGAATTTGTCAGTATACAGTGGTCTTCCAATAGCACTAGCCATCTCACTAAGTACTTCAGTAGACCAGTAACCAACAGGAAGTCCTGGAAATCGAATCCAAATAGGCACAGTACTAAGCACCATCACTCTGAAAATTGAAATCAACTTCCCATGGTCGTAAAACCATTGGCCTATTTCTAAATGAATAGGGACCTGACTGCATGACCGAATCCTTATCCTCAGAGCTACTGAATCTAAAAATACAGTAACCATCAGCATGAATTAGTACCTGAGGTTTGGTAACAAAATTCCACACATGGATGACAAAATTCTCCATAGACTGCTCATTAGGTCAATCTCCAATTACGAATCCAATCAATGCATTTTGCCAATAATCCACTTGTGGTTGCAGATCTTCAACACTAATTTTAACAACTTTTTTTCCATCTCGTTCAATAGGAGGAACAAATGAGAGTTGTTTGCCCATTTGAGTGTTGTGATTACCTTGCACCACATCCGCAACTGTTGGCTTTGATTTCTCCTCATCAATGAGATTAGTGAATTGTAAGCGCTTTGCAGCAATAGGTGAAGCTGCTTCAATCTCCGTCACTGGTAAATCGTAAGTAACTGTCTCTGCATGGGTCGTTTCTGTCGATTGAAGTTTCTGAGGCAGAAAACTGCCAAAAGTCAGTGGTTTAAGCTCCTTGGTTGTTCCATTCTCAGGTGTAACTAGTTGAGTATCAGAAGATGGGAGGTTACGCCGGCAACGAGCCATATTCCAACGTCGGAAGCTGCCTTGCTATCGTGCACCAGTAATTCTTACTGTTTTATTCCGCTGCTAATGTGCGCCGAGAGTAACCTATCATTAACTAGGAAGAACATTGTGATGACCCAAAAGGTCATCACTTGTTACTAAAATAAATTCTACATCCCGAGGCCTTAAAAACCTCTTTCGACATAACCTTGATTTACGTGTGGAGTCTGAGCGCTAGCCGAAAAGTCATTATGTGAAAATTTATGAAAAATGATGAATTTTGACTTTTTAATAAATTTAAGTTGACTTTGGCCAACATTTTGGGTAAACGGACACGGATCCATAATTAGATGGTCCTGGTGGGTTCGTATAAAAATACAGGACTTGGGCGTATGCCCGGAATCAAAGTCCGAGGTCCCAGCCCGAGATATATATTTTTAAAGAAAATTATTTTTCTGGAATATTTATGAGTTTTTAGAAATGAAATGTGTTTAGAACTTGATGGTATCAGGCCCGTATTTTGGTTCTAGATCCCAGTACAGATTTATATGTGATTTCGGATGCGTTTGTGATATTTGGTAAAAATCGAAGTCGTTTAAGGTGATTCGGATCCGTAGTTGTAAAAATTGATACTTTGAAAGTTTGGAGATTTTTCTTAAATTTCTATACTAAATTCGTTGATTAAGATATTATTTGGCGATTTGATAGCACGGATAAGTTCTTATGATATTTTTGAGTTAGTATGCATGATTGGTTTAGAACCCCAAGAGCTCTGGTGAGTTACGGATAGGTTTTGGAAGATTTTGAACTTAGGAAAAATTGCAGGTTTTTGCTGTCTCATTGCACAGAGGTTTTGTTCCTCGCATTCACATGGTTCCACTCGCGAACGTGTAAGGCAATTTCCTCAAGTGCTAATTTGCTCTTCGCGAATGCAAAGTGTGGAACAAGAATGTGAGGCTGTGAGGGGAGTACTTTTCGCATTCGCGGTCAGAAATGTGATGATTCAAAAGATCATCACTTATTTTAAAAATAAATTCTACATCTTGAGGCCTTAAAAACCTCTTTCAGCATCACCTCAATTTGCATGTGCAATCTGGCCGCATAGCCGGAAAGCCATAATATGAAAATCTATGGAAAATGATTAATTTTGACTTTAAAATAAATTTAAGTTGACTTCAGTCAACATATAGGGTAAACGGACCCGAGCCCATAATTTGATGGTCCCGGAGGGTTTGCAAGAAAATTCGAGACTTGTGCGTATGACCGGAATTGAATTTCAAGGTCCCAAGCCCGAGAAATGAATTTTTAAAGAAAATTATTTTCTAGAATATTTATGAGTTTTTGAAAATGAAATGTATTTAAAACTTGATGGTATCGGGCCCGTATTTTAGTTCTGTAGCCCGGTACAGGTTTTATATGTGATTTAGGATGAATCTGTGAAATTTGGTGAGAAACGGAAGTCGTTTGAGGTGATTCGGACCCGTAGTTTTGAAATTGATACTTTGAAAGTTTGGATATTTTCTTACATTTGAGGTTATTTTGGCGATTTAATCACACGGGTATTCATATGATGTTTTTGAGTTAGTATGCATGTTTGGTTTGGAGCCCCGAGGGCTCAGGTGAGTTTCGTATGGGTTTTAGAAGGTTTTGAACTTAGGAAAATTGCAGGTTTTTGCTGTCTCAGTGCTCAGAGGTTTTGTTCTTCGCGTTCGCATGGTTCCACTTGCGTATGCATAAGGCAATTTCCTCAAATGCCAGTTTGCTCTTCACAAATGCGAAGCTTGGGACGCGAACGCGAGGCTGTATGGGGAGTACCCTTCGCGAACACGTCCAGGAAATCGCGAATGCATAAGGTTAAAGGCCTGACATAGGGGTTTCACAATTGTTGTACGCGAATGCGGCCTTCTGACTGCGAACGCTAAGGCTCTAGGAGTTGAAGCTCCGCGAATGCGAGCCATCGAACACAAACGTGAAGGTCATCTAGGCCTGACCTATAACGAACGCAATAGGCCTATCGTGAATGCGATGAAGGCTTGCCCAATGATTTTTAAACAATAACAAAATATACGGGATTTCATCAAAATTTCATAACTTCCTCTTCGAAACTCCAAATTGGGCCATTTTTGAAAGAGAACTTCACCACAAATCCGTAGGTACGTAATCTTAGACTCATTTTCTTTAATTTCTATTAACACCCATTAGATTTCTAGGCTTAAATCATATTCTTAAGGATAGCAAATTAGGGATTTGAGTATAGTTAGGGCTTTTTGTATAATTGGGATTTAGACCTCGTTTTGGGGTCGGACTTAGGAACTAATTACATATTTGGGCTCGTGGGTAAATGAATATCGGGTTTTGGACCGCCTCATAATTTGACCATGCGATCCCGGGGTCGATTTTTGACTTTTTGGGAAGAATGGTAGGAAATCTATAATTAATCATTGGAATTAAATTGATTAGAATTTATTGATGTTATTAGGTCTCTTATGTCTAGATACGATGGATTTGAAGCCAAATCCAAAAGGAAAGGCAGTGTTTGTGGCTTCACTTGGCCGTGAAAGTTCGAGGTAGGCGTTTCGTCTAACCTTAGCTTGACAGATTAGGAGTTGTGTCACTTGTTGAGTACGACATATAAGCATGGTGACGAGTATCTATACGTTGGTGTCAAGCATGACCGTGAGTATTTAAGTGAAGTTGTTGTGTTCTTAATAAATGCTGCGAATGCCTAAGTTGTTGATTCTCTATGTTCAGCGAGGATTATGATTATTCTCGCGGAAATTACTTACGATCGAATATTGGTGCTAGTTGAGGAAGTAAGATGTCGAAACAAGTTTGGTTATAGCTAGTTTTCCCTTGCCGGGACGTTTTACTTTTTATGTCGATTCCCTTGCCTAGATAGTATTATTTCTTTATTGATCCCTTGTCAGGACTCTCTTTGTGATTTGGTGTTAAATTGTATATGTGGATCGGGTTGCACGCCCCAAAAATATTATGTTTGGATTGGTTTGCATGCCACAACAATAATATAATTGGATCAGGTTGCACGCCGCAACAATGATATATTTGGATCGGGTTGCACGCCACAACAATAATATAATTGTATCGGGTTGCACGCTACAACATTGATAAATGATATGGAATATGTTGCACGCCGCAACAATATTATTATGTTTTGGGATCGGGTTGCCCGCTGCAATAGTAGATAATACAAAGTTTTATAGATTGGTTACGAGTTCCTTATTATTTTTCTCTAAATTCTAAATTTTCCTTATGCCTTTCTCTAAATGTATAGTTGGTAATGATATTCTCCCGCAGCATGTTCCCCCTCCCATCTTTACTTGCTTATTTCTATTTTATTTTCCGTTGCATATTATATAACGACACATGATTATTTGGTAGTTTGGTCCTAGCCTCATCACTACTTCGCCGGAGTTAGGCCAGACACTTACCAGCACATGTGGTCGGTTGTGCTGATACTACACTCTGTATTGTGAGAAGATCTCGGAGCGGCAGCTTTTGGACCATAGTTGTGGGTTGCTGCCTTCAGTCCACTCAGAGATCCCGATATAGTCGTGCAGGCGTCCACAGGCTCGGCTTTTTCTTCTATCTTTATATATGTTTTCATTTACTTCACATACAGATTGTACCTTTCTTTCCAGACATTTGTATGTAGTATTCGTAGAATGTCCGGGATATTGTGACACCAGTTTCGGGTAGAGATGTTTCTGATGTAGTTGTACTTGATTTTGGCTAAGTTATCAGATTATGTCTTTCGCGTGTATTTAATTATTGTTAATACTTCACCGTTGATTGCTTGATGATTTTAACTATTAAAAAGGGTTAAATAAAGAGTTAGTGAATCTACAATATGCATCGGCTTGCTTAGCTTTCACGAGTAGGTTCCATCACGACTCGCGAGAGCGGAAAATTCGGGTCGTGAAAAAACATAAGAAGGAGGCAGCATATTTGGGGCATATGGTGGTACTGAAAATGCGGAAGCTGCTTCGTTGAGGACGACGAATTATTCGGGTGGGGGTAGTTTGTTAGCCCCTTGACAAAATTTCTAGATAGGTGTAGGTTGTGACAAGGATTTTTATGATAGCCTTGGCAGACAACCTAAAATATAGGGCAACATCATGACGGGAAGCTCGTCATGACGGAATATGCAGGATTGACAAATGCACCTTGAACGAAAACAAGGCACATTTCACTTGGATATGTGGGTTAGCATAAACATGGCAAGGAAAATCCATGTCAAAAAGGGGCAAAGACATGGCAAGACGAGGCAAGGCGATGCAGGACAAGCAATGATACTTGACGCCGGCAGATTTGATCAAGTTGAGAGCGAATTGACATAAGCGGACAGCTGTGGCAATGAGCCTGTGCAGCAAAGCCGGTAGGCGGAAAGTTGTGGCCATGATATTAGGATGGAGTAGTGTCAAATATAAGGTTGGGCGCAATGCCAGCCTTGGGCACGCAGCAGCCGGGCAAAACAGGCACATGCAAAGCACATGCAGTAGTTACAAAACGTATGCAAGGCATGTGACAGACAGTTGACGTTTACAATCACATCCAAAATATGGATGATCATGGGCTAAAAGTGTGGGCACATTTTTGTATTTGTCTGAGCATGTTTGCCCATAAGTAGGGGTTTGTCAACTAATTGTTTAAATCCTGCCAAATATAATTGGGCACCAGCACTATAAATATGTGCATAGGCTGTCCCAAAGAGGCAGAACTTAGTTTTGTGCATCTTGTTAAGTCAAAAACATCTAAGTTATTCCTAAGGGTGGTAAAAATTATTTGGGGCAGGGAACTAGGGAGTTCTTTGTCTTGGACATAGGGTTGGCTTCTTTATGTTCTTGTATTCATATATTAATACGATGGGAAGAAATTCCTATAAATTTCGTATGTGACTTTTATTTCACTTGCTGCCTAAATTTTTCTAAGTCTTAAATGTCCCTAAAATTATTCTAAGTGTTGGAAAGGCTGAAATCAAGGCTGGGCTTGACTGCCGCGTATTGGTGAACCTTGGGCAGAATTTGAGTGACATAAATCACCTCTATGACATTAGCCATGGTGGATCTAAGGATATGTAGATGTAGGCCAAAAAATATTGAAGAGAAGTGATTAGAGAGGATACGAGACATCTTTAGCTTACCGAGGACGTGACCCTTGATAGAAGGGTGTGAATGTAGAAAATTATTGTAATAGGTTAGCAGGTAGTCGAGCGTCTTTCTTTTCTATACCAATAGTACTAGTATTATTTTTGTATTTTTTATTCTTAGATTTATAATACTGGTATTATTCTTGTATTTTTTTAGATTTATATTACTACATGCTATTTCTTTTGCTCTTTTTTCATGACTTTGCCACTACCATATTTCTTTTCAACATTGTTGTGCTATGCTTTCCTTGAGCCGAGGGTCTATTGAAAATAGCGTCTCTATCTAATCAAGGTAAGAATAAGGTTTACGTATATACTATCCTCCTCAGACCACCTGTAGAATTATATTGATTTATTATTGTTGTTTCATTCCATGATAGAGGTATTTTTTGTATTAATCCTAGATGAACCCCGAAAAATTAAAGTGGCTCTGTTATTGCTAGCTCCAATTCGATCATTTTTTACAATATAAAATATAAGTTCTATATTCTTTCTATTTCTAAAAGATCACTCTTGTGTTAAAAATTAAAAAGAGGGAACAATTTACAAATAAGAAAAGCATACAACATATGTAACGATCCGACTGGTTGTTTTGAGCTATTGTACTTTGGCCTCCAGTTCTCGGGTATCACTTTCCCCGTGTAATATATTATGACTGATGTAGATTGTTGGTTTTGATTTTCACGAAAGTCAGAATGAATTTGAAAGAACAGTCTCAATTGAAAGCTTTGAATTTGAAAGGTTAGACCAATAGTTGACTTATTTGTATATGATCTCGGATCAGAATTTTTATGATGTGGTTAGCTTCTTTAGGTGATTTATGACTTAAGAGCGCGATCGGAATACATTTTGGAAGTCCATGGAAGGATTTTGCTTGAATTGGCAAAGCTAGTATTTTGGCGAATTCCGGTTGATAGGTGAGATTTTGATCCGAGAGTTGGAATGAAATTTCGAGAGTTGCTATAGCTTCATTATGTCATTTGTGATGTGTGTTCAAAATTTCAAGTCATTCGAACGTTGTTTTGTCGGGTTTTTTATCGAAGGAGTATTTCGGAAATTTTTGGAAACTTAGGCTTGAATTCGATGAATTTTGAGTAATTTGATTTTCTTTGAGGTGTTTTAATGATTGGAACAAGTTTGAATGACGTTTTAGGATGTATTAGTATTTTTGGTTGAAGTTCCGGGGATTCAGGGTGATTCCGGATGGTTAACGGGAAGTTTTGGACTTCTGAAATTAGAAATTTGTTGTTGCGTCTGGTATATTCGCTTCTGCGGATTTGGGACCGATGCGGTCTCGCAGATGCGGCATTTGTATCAAAGAAGTGGAGTCTTGCCCTTAGAGAATTTTTTGCAGAAGCTGAAGCCGCAGATGCGGAATTTCGACTGCAAAAGCGGTCCTAGACTTAAGTGAATTTCCACAAAAGCGGAAGTCGCAGAAGCAAAAATTTGACCACAGATGGGGTTTCACCTGGTCAGGAACATTAAAGTTCATCTTCACAAATTTTTGAAGGGTTTCTCATTTCTACCTTCAGACTTGGAGAATTGTGTGCGATTTTGAAGAGGGATTCCAAGGAGCTAAGATAAGGTAAGGATTTTGGACCTAAAACACGATTCTATGGTGTTATCATGAATTAGGACTGAAAATTTAAGAAAATAATGGACAAAAATGGTTGTTTAAGGCTTGAATTTAAGAGAGCATAAATTGAGGATTAGAAAGGTTAATTGAACTCCGATTCTTGTGGTTATGATATGTATGAAATCGTGGCAAGATAAGGAATCTGTTGATGTGACTGAGTTTCGGAAAGTGGGCCCGGGGCTAAGGTTTTTGCTAATTTCGGGATTTTTGATATTTTTCGATTTTTTCGCTTGGGCTTTGTTCCCTCAGCATATTGTGATATATTCGTTCTGATTTGGGATAGTTTCGATGCGCGTGGAGGCCGATTTGAGGGGCAAAGGCGTTGCGAGCTATAGATTTCGCTGGTTCGAGGTGAATAATGATTGTAAATGATATCCTGAGTGTTTGAATTCCCGGATTTGCACATCGTAGGCTATATTGAGATGAGATACGCATTGGATGATGAACGTGGGGTCTGTTACTACTTCGGATTGTGACTTGTGTTAGAAACTACGCTTAACGCTAGAGGGGGGGTGAATAGCGTTTTAATGAAATTTAGCGTTTTCTTGCGGAATTTAAATTTTACAGGAAGTAAATAAGTGCAATAAAAATAACTTACACAAGGATATATCCTGGTTGGCCACAACAGTGGTTAGTCCAGTCCCCGAGAGACTCTCTCGAGATTTTCTACTAACTTGTTAAGCTTACGGGTGCTTAACAAACCTTTACAGTTGCTCGGAGATACAATCTCAAAGACTTCACTTGCTCGGAGGTTCCTCACCTCAAAGACTTCACTTGCTCGAGGATACAATACCAAAGACTTCACTTGCTCGGGGATACAATCCCAAAGACTTCACTTGCTCGGGGATACAATCCCAAAGACTTCACTTGCTCGGGGATACAATCCCAAAGACTTCAACAGAGGAAGCACAAGTTCCTCAACACAAGAGAATCAAAATTCTCTTACAAGTATTTGAAATACTTGAACACTCACTTAACAAAGGTACTCCTTGATGAGTAGATATGAGTAAAATAATACGCTCAAGATCACAACAACTTTGAACAATAATATGGCTCTCAAAAGCTTTATGAAATGAGTAGAAAATGATGAACAATTGAATGAAAGCTTAAAGCAATGTAATGATCAGTTAGTGTATGTTGTTGTGTTTAAAACACTGAGTTGAAGCTATATTTATAGGTGCAAAACTTGGTCTTACCGTTGTCTAATTGCCAATTAAGAATTGCTGAATTTACTCAGTGACAATCGATTGTCAAGACCAAACAATCGATTATCTGCCAGTCAGATCAAAAATCAATCCCAGATTTTACGCTTAATAATCGATTACTTACAATCCATAATCGATTACTGGCAAAATTCAAATTCAGATAATCGATTATACCAAATCCATAATCGATTACTTCAGCAACGTTCCAAAAATCATTTACAGATTTTAATCAAAAACATCGATTATAGCAAATCAATAATCGATTACCTCATTAACGTTTTAAAAATTATTTCCGGATTTTGAGCAAAACATCGATTACAGAAAACCAATAATCGATTACTTTGAGGTATTTGAAAATCATTTGACAACGGTCAGCTTCAACAATCGATTGTCCCTTGCAACAATCGATTACTTGTCATTTTCTGAAAAATCTCAAATCATATTGTTTCAAGCCAAAGTTTTTGCGACTAAGTATAAACTTTGACAATCAATTGTTGGACATAGACAATCGATTGTTAAACCCAGTTAACTCAACATAATCGATTACTATTAGTTACTAATCGATTACTTAAGTAATTTTAAAATCACTGGGAGACATCAACTCAACATAATCGATTTACCATTAGTTCATAATCGATTATTCTGAGTATTGGAAAACTTTACCTCATCAATAATCGATTGTCATTAGTTCACAATCGATTATCTTGCAGATTTGGAAAAACCTGATGTTACCTGTCTTATTCACAATCGATTATCATTAGTTCATAATCGATTGTCATGCAGTCTTGGCTTATAAACAATCGATTATCATAAGTACATAATCGATTATTCTTAGCCCAGATTTCTGAGGTATGTTTAGAAAATATTTTGTCTAATGTAAATATGCATCATTTGAAATCATTTGATACAGAAATAAGTATGCATGATTTTGGAAAATAGTTTTATGAGAGAAGCCATGTTATGGAGTCAAGTTATAGGATCAAGATCACATTTAAGAATAACTCAATAATAACAATTAAAAACAACGTCTTGAGCTTCAATCTCAACATTTGTGCTCTTGTACTTGAACTCCGTCATATATCAATTTGTGCTTTGTTTGTCATTCATCAAAACCTACAAAAGAATACACGTTCAGTATATCGCATTGAGAACGTGTTTCCAACAATTTCCCCCTTTTTGATAATGGCAAACATTAAGCGGGATATGCAATTTTGACAAATAATATTGACGATTCAAGACAAGTAACAAGTATGCATATTTGTTCTTGTTCCCCCTCAATTTAAGAATTCCCCCTCAATTTAAGCTTATAAGCAATTAAGCAATTTAGAGGTGGTGCAATTTAGCAATGTAGAGGTGGTGCATACCCGTTATCCCGTTATCTTCCCCCTTTTGCCATTAGCAAAAAAATAGTAAGGAAAGATACACAAAGACGAAATAAAACAAGGTTTATTTATTGAAAATTAAAGGGGTACAGCAGAGGGACATCCTACAATACAATTAAAAACAAAAAAAAAACAATACAATATCAATTATCTCCGTCACGATCCGCCTCGTCATCCGGCGCAGCTTCAAAGGGAACGAGACCCGCATAGGGATAATGGACATGGTCAAAATAACCATGGATCTCGTGTGTCAACTGAGAGAGCTGGTCGGATATAGTTTGGAGAGTGGGCTCCTGAGATGGACGAGCACGACGGGCAGGACGGGTAGGAGGAGGAGCTGGAGCATGATCACCATCATGATGGAAGGATGATTCCGAGATTTCCCAGATTTTGGTACTCCTTTTGAGAGGACCATTTTCAGTGACAAATCCGGATGCTTCAAGAAAATTCATGATGAGGAGAGAATAAGGAAGGGGCATGTTATCGGCGACGGCATCGAGCATGTGCATTTTAATGAGCCGACACCAATTGATCTTGGCTCCAGTGACAATGGCATGTAAGAGCTTGGAGTCCTCTTGGGATATGGTGGTATGATTGTGCCTACGAGGTCTTAGGACATGGGTGATGAAGTAGAGGAGAAATCGATTATTTTGGGTCCATGCCCGAGATGGTAGGACGACGAGAAGAAGCTTGATCATAAGAGATTCCGGCTTGGCGGAAAAGAATGGATTCATCAAAGAGAGAGCCGGCCTCATCAATATACCGGATAAGATCTTCACCATCGTTTGGAATGCGGGCGATGGTGTGAAGGTTCTCGTCAGAGAGGAGAATGTGAATGCCATTGATGGAGGTGACCACCTCACCATCTTCATCTTTGTGAAGATTTGAATAGAATGCTTCAACTAAAGTTGTGTTAATATGAGGATGGGTAAGGAGCAAGAAATCATAGAGTTGACACTCTTTGAGCATGTTGGCGGCAGGGGCGAAAGGTTCAAGGAGCTTGCTTGTTGAGAAGCGAGGAGGAAGAATAAATCGCTTCTCAAACTTGGAGAGAAACCTAGAAAGTTCGGCTTGAGTTTCGAAGAACAAAACGGACCCGTCTTCATATGGGAAGTTTAGAGGAGGAGGGACTGTTGAGGCTGAGGCACCTTGCCTGGAACGAGAACGTTTGGAGGAGCGTCCAGACATATTGGAAAATTTTTTGCTGAATTTTTGAGACTAAGATGCAAGGAATTGACCTTTGATTTTTAGAAATGGTGCTTGAGTGAGTGAGAATGATCCTATATGAGAGCTATTTATAGGAGAAGGAGTGATCAGCCATTTACTAAAGATACCTGCTGAAAATTGAAAGTTGGAACAGTCAAAAACGGTAAGAAATAAATTTACTGACCGTTAGATAATTGATTATTTGGCAGAGATAATCGATTGTATTTACTGTTGGATTGAATTTTGAAACTGACAAATCGATTTAAGAGACAAACGGTAAAAAAATTTGAATGAGATAATCGATTATCAACACAAAATAATCGATTATGGAGCATTTATGTCCTGACAGCAATCGATGTTGGAGCCAAACGGTAACAAAGTTTAAACAAGAAATAATCGATTGTCAATTTTGGTAATCGATTATTATTGAAATATGGTTGATACAGAGAACTCGGAGAATTTCTGAATATGACAACTAATCGATTGTCTGGAAAAGTATTGCTGAATGACTGAGACGGAAATCGATTATGCAATATAAGGAGTTAACAAATTAAACATTTGCATAATAAAACTAATCAGTCGAAACAATCGATTATTGATACTGATAATCGATGTACTGCACAGTAGATAATCGATTATTTTCTTGGGATAATCGATTGCGGTGTGCTAAGACTTCATAATTTATCTTACCTTTGGGGAAGTACCTGCAAAATGGAATTAAACGTCTTCGACGCTCAAGTCAGTAATTTATAGTGACGTGAATAAATTACACTAGTGTTATCAAGTGATATCGTGAACTCTTAAGACTTGTGTCCTAGAGTGTTCTTAAGAGAGTTTCGGGTACTTACCTTTCCTCCGACGTCGCCAATTACCTGATCAAGAGGGTGATCTTTGATCGTCCTCCATTCATTTTGTTCTTTTGTTTCACTCCCCAAATGTGGAGCTTCTTCCGTTGATTGTTCCACAATTTCATCATTGATTTCCTTCGATGCCTTTTCTTGTATTTTGTTTTTCAAATTGCTTAAAATATCAACCGATCTGAATATGATTGTTTCCAAATATGACGCTTCCTCCTTCTTTGTGCTCTAGTTGAAGGGATTTGGATTCATCTCCCGTCATGTGTTTGGAGCATCCACTATCAAGGTACCATAGTACTCTTGATCCCTTCAAGCACACCTACAAAACAAATTAATTTTCTTTGGGTACCCATGCCATCTTGGGTCCTTGAGGGTTAGGCATATTGTAATAATATGTTTGAGTAGCATGTCTATGACGAGTAAAACATGCGGGAGCAATATGACCAATGCGTCTACAATAATGACATGTCACATTCGGATTATGCATTCGTCTAGGTTCATAGTAGCTAGATGAATGAAGGTTGCTTACCTTATTTTGAACGCTATCATTTCTCCTACTTTGATCTCTAGGATGGGTAGTGTTTCTAGAGTGATGATATCTAGGTTGAGGACCATTTTGGGGTCTTCTAGGAAGTTCACAATTTTGCCTAAAATATGCATCATGTCTATGGTGACTATTTCTAGGCGGAGGGTCATTTCTTGGTCTAGCATGCAAATTTGTTCTAGGATAGCTATTTCTAGGATACACATTTTTGTTGTTGTTCCTAGGTTGAGCTCTAGGTTTTTGAGGTTTAGCATCAACCTTTTCTTCATTTTTAAAACCTATTCCGTGCTTAGTTGATTTTAGGTTATCAAGAACAACATTCAAGTTTTTATGCGAGGAATTAAACTTATCTAGTGTGCCTTTAAGTCTACCTACTTCATTCTTAAGGTTCACACAAGAAACACAACCTTTAGTAGAACTTTCAGGTTTGTCGGCACTTCTCTTTCCATAAAACTTGTTTTGTTCGTGTAGCTTCTCATTTTCCAAAACCAGTTTTTCTAATTCCTTTTCTTTTAAAGAAATCTATTTTTGAAAATCCGTTTCTTTTAGAGAAGCGTTTTCTCTTAAGCTAGTGACAGTTTTTGAAGCCTTTAAAAATTCAGTATATAACTCATCAAAAGCATTACGCATTTCATCAAGTGAAAAGTTTTCAGACGAAATTTGACGTACCTCATTTTGGTTGTCTTCTTATGCCATGAGACAAAGGTTTGCAGCTTCGTCGTTTTCTTCTTCACTTGATTCATCTCCGGAGTCGCCTCCCCACGAGATATATGCCCGTTGCTTTTTAAAGGATTTCTTCTCCTTTTTGATGTTTGGGCAATTTGTTTTGATGTGTCCAGTTTCTCCACATTCATAGCATTTTATTTGCTCACCTTGTTTTTTCCCTTTGCGCTCATATTCCTTGCGCATAAACTTTTGGAATCTTTTAATGACTAATCCAAACTCGTTGTCTTCTTCCTCTTCAATCTTTGGTTGGCTTGTGCTTGCTTTTAGAGCAATCTTTTGCCTTCTTTGATCATCAACAAACGGGTTAAGAATAGTAGATTCATAGGTTTTAAGATTACCTCTTAGTGCGTCGATGGTGACGTTTGAGACTCCAATTGATTCTTGGATAGCATCGGCTTTGGATCGCCATGCCAGTGTGAGGCTTCTAAGAACTTTTCGAACAAGTTCTCTATCCGTGAACGTCTTCTTGAGGACGTGTAGATCATTTACTATTGTTGAAAAGCGCTCAAACATCTCATCTACTTTTTCTCCTTCCTTCATATGAAACAATACGTAAGCATGAGTAAGAAAATCAACTTTTGCTTCTCTTACTTGGTCAGTCCCTTCGTAAGTGACTTCTAATTTGTCCCACATTTCTTTTGCTGTTTTGCAACATGAAAGTTTCCTGTAATCGTTAGCGTTAATAGCACAATACAATAAATTTACAGCTTTATAATTATTTTGAATCATTCTATTGTCCTCTGTGGTGTACTCCTCTTCGGATTTGGGAATCCATTCGCCTTCCACTTTCTTGACTGGAATTTCATTTTCCTTTGTGTACACCTTCCAAAGGTAGGGACAATTTGACCGAATGAAGATTTCCATCCTCTCCTTCCAGTATGAGTAATTTGTGCCATTGAATAGAGGAGGTCGTGTAGGGCATTGTCCTTCTTCAATTCCTGCAAAAGAATCTAGAGTAGAAGCCATGGATGGTTCTCTCAAACTGTTAAGTTTTTCAGAGAGTTGGGCTCTGATACCAATTGTTAGAAACTACGCTTAACGCTAGAGGGGGGGTGAATAGCGTTTTAATGAAATTTAGCGTTTTCTTGCGGAATTTAAATTTTACAGGAAGTAAATAAGTGCAATAAAAATAACTTACACAAGGATATATCCTGGTTGGCCACAACAGTGGTTAGTCCAGTCCCCGAGAGACTCTCTCGAGATTTTCTACTAACTTGTTAAGCTTACGGGTGCTTAACAAACCTTTGCAGTTGCTCGGAGATACAATCTCAAAGACTTCACTTGCTCGGAGGTTCCTCACCTCAAAGACTTCACTTGCTCGGGGATACAATCCCAAAGACTTCACTTGCTCGGGGATACAATCCCAAAGACTTCACTTGCTCGGGATACAATCCCAAAGACTTCACTTGCTCGGGGATACAATCCCAAAGACTTCAACAGAGGAAGCACAAGTTCCTCAACACAAGAGAATCAAAATTCTCTTACAAGTATTTGAAATACTTGAACACTCACTTAACAAAGGTACTCCTTGATGAGTAGATATGAGTAAAATAATACGCTCAAGATCACAACAACTTTGAACAATAATATGGCTCTCAAAAGCTTTATGAAATGAGTAGAAAATAATGAACAATTGAATGAAAGCTTAAAGCAATGTAATGATCAGTTAGTGTATGTTGTTGTGTTTAAAACACTGAGTTGAAGCTATATTTATAGGTGCAAAACTTGGTCTTACCGTTGTCTAATTGCCAATTAAGAATTGCTGAATTTACTCAGTGACAATCGATTGTCAAGACCAAACAATCGATTATCTGCCAGTCAGATCAAAAATCAATCCCAGATTTTACGCTTAATAATCGATTACTTACAATCCATAATCGATTACTGGCAAAATTCAAATTCAGATAATCGATTATACCAAATCCATAATCGATTACTTCAGCAACGTTCCAAAAATCATTTACAGATTTTAATCAAAAACATCGATTATAGCAAATCAATAATCGATTACCTCATTAACATTTTAAAAATTATTTCCGGATTTTGAGCAAAACATCGATTACAGAAAACCAATAATCGATTACTTTGAGGTATTTGAAAATCATTTGACAACGGTCAGCTTCAACAATCGATTGTCCCTTGCAACAATCGATTACTTGTCATTTTCTGAAAAATCTCAAATCACACTGTTTCAAGCCAAAGTTTTTGCGACTAAGTATAAACTTTGACAATCAATTGTTGGACATAGACAATCGATTGTTAAACCCAGTTAACTCAACATAATCGATTACTATTAGTTACTAATCGATTACTTAAGTAATTTTAAAATCACTGGGAGACATCAACTCAACATAATCGATTTACCATTAGTTCATAATCGATTATTCTGAGTATTGGAAAACTTTACCTCATCAATAATCGATTGTCATTAGTTCACAATCGATTATCTTGCAGATTTGGAAAAACCTGATGTTAACTGTCTTATTCACAATCGATTATCATTAGTTCATAATCGATTGTCATGCAGTCTTGGCTTATAAACAATCGATTATCATAAGTACATAATCGATTATTTTTAGCCCAGATTTCTGAGGTATGTTTAGAAAACATTTTGTCTAATGTAAATATGCATCATTTGAAATCATTTGATACAGAAATAAGTATGCATGATTTTGGAAAATAGTTTTATGAGAGAAGCCATGTTATGGAGTCAAGTTATAGGATCAAGATCACATTTAAGAATAACTCAATAATAACAATTAAAAACAACGTCTTGAGCTTCAATCTCAACATTTGTGCTCTTGTACTTGAACTCCGTCATATATCAATTTGTGCTTTGTTTGTCATTCATCAAAACCTACAAAAGAATACACGTTTAGTATATCGCATTGAGAACGTGTTTCCAACAACTTGGTCCGTCCCGATTGACAATTTTACTGTGTATGTGATTGAAACTTAATTTTTATTATCATGATTTTGGTTGATTGTCATATTGGGCTTCGTGCCAACTATTTGAATCCTTCGGGGATTTTTATCACTATTTTCTCATTGTTTTGACTTATTATTTGAACTCAGTCCAGTTGATATCCATTGTTTTATAAACTCACCCACTTTTACTCAGGTTGAAACTTAAATGGTATTTTTAAATGAGATTTTGGGCTAATAACTACTGTTTTATAAATGTCTGAAGGGCTTGTGATGATTTTCAGACTGAGTGAGGTCGAGGGTCATATATGAGGATATGATGAGTGATATTAGGCCAAGGGCCTGAGATATATTTATATGCCATGAGGTGGCTTGAGTTATGTGAGGTCGAGTGCCGGGTGATGTGAGGCCGAGTGTCGACTGATGATGCCACGAGGTGGCTTGATATAACTCTTGGGTCGTAAGGGGCCCCTCCCGAGTCTGCACACATACAGTGAGCGCGGGTACACATTATGCTGAGTGATTGATGCTGAGCCCGAAGGGCTGATATGGGTGATTGTGAGGTAGCCCAAGAGGCTGATATGAGTGAGTGTGAGGTAGCCCGAGGGGCTGATATGCGTGATTTGTGAGGTAGCCTGAGGGGCTGTACCGTTTCTGAAATATTTCCCGAGGGGTGAACTTTTACGTGCTCATTTTGCATACTTACTTGTCTTTCACTTGTTATACTGTAGTATTTGTGTCCGAGAGGCGGATTTTCTGTGCATGACGGTTTATGCCAAAAGAGGTTTAAAGTGAGCCAAGAGATTTTCTAAAGATTTCACAGTTTCACTATTTCATAAAGGATTGTACACTGCTTCTATACAGCATGTTGGTTGCATTACGTGATTTCTTTCTGCTCAGTTATTATTTACCTTTATTACTCAATTAGTTGGAGTACTCACTTTATTCCCTGCAGCTCGTGTGCAGATACAGGTATTATTCACCTGGTAGCGGGTATTGGCTATTTGGAGGCAGAGCTGTAGGAGTTTAGCGAGGTGACTGCTAGCGTTCGCAGCACCATTTCTTTCTATGTTATTCATTATTCCTATTCAGGGTATTTCTAGACTTCGTAAATGTAATTACACTTTTATAGTTGCTCGTAGCTTGTGACATCCCGGTTTGGGCTGTGCTGGGTTGTGCTTCCGCTAATTAATATTATTAAATTATATTTAAACTGCTTACGAATTGTTTAATTACTTAAAAGAAGTGTTTTGTAATGAGGTCTTGACTTACAAGAGATTCCATCACAAACGAAGCGGAGTTTGGATCGTGACAACATAACGCGTCGTATGAATGTGGCATGACTTGACTTGTAACTACATCAATGTGACATGACTTGGCATTTAATTTATCACTTGCTCGTTGGATTTTGGAAAAATTAAGGTGGAGCAGTAACTTACTCTCAATGAAGAAAAATACTAATTTTTCAAATATCATTCTCATGAAAAAGAAATCGCCAAAGAGAAGATTCTTCATTTATTAAAAAAAAATCTTATAATGTTATAAACTCTAGCGAGGAAAAAGAACTCGAGCACAACATCTGTGCCCTGAGATTTTACCTTCTATCACATTTTATTTACTACGAATATCAATAATAAAGCAGCTGGAGGAAAGTACTAGACAGTTTAATCAAAATACACTTCCTATTTAGACATAGCTTACTCTGTTATTTTTCCTCGACATATTTTGTAGGAAGAGAGGACTAGTTCTGGAGTCTAGAAGTGTTACAATCCATATTTTTAAACGTAAAGGTACGTCGTAAATAAACTAATGTAAGACAAAAAATGAGATCATCCTTGGAAATATATAAAAGAAGTTATCATGTTATTTCGAATGTTACATATATTGAAGATCATGAACAACAATTACAAAGAGGGTTGGAAAGTTTAGAAGCTAAGGAATTGAAGAAAATAATATTTTGTCAAAAGTCGACAAGTTGGGAATGCTATAACATGTACTTTGGAGTGAAACTCGGGTTCTAAACAAGATAAGGAGGTATGTTCTGATTTATGTTAGTCGTACAATAGCCCTGTATTATATTTTGAAGTCAAGCTAGTTGTGGAACAAAAGTCGATGAAAGTCATCACAAGTGACATTTTATAGGTTTTACTGAAATTTGGGTGAAATGTAACTGCGATTTTCTCCCAATATACTTAGATTTACCCTGTGTTTCACCCATCAAATTGAAGAAGTATGAGTTTATTTTCAGATGCATTAAACTGTTGATCAATATGTCATCGGAGTAGAGAGATATATGCGTTTTTACGGTGCCGCACAGACTGCTAGGTGACAAGTAGGTGTGTCACCTACCTGCTTAAATGAGAGTCCAAAAATAGGCCAGTTCGGGTCGTCCAAAAAGTCCTTTTAAAGGCATGTTTCATTCATATAATACATTGATAAGAGGGCACAATAATCATACTTAAATCCCGGCAAACATCCTTCCAAAAATTAAACACAAGCCCTAATTGAATTTCTCTCCTTTTCATGTTCTGGTTGTAGGGAAAACCTTGAGTTTGAAGAACCAAGATAGGACATGAGTTATTCAAATAAATAAGGTAAATTTTTTTCTCTCTTTCATCTATTTTTCTGCTGGATATGTGTGTAAAGTCATTCTATAATTGTAAGAACTCACGGGACGGTGATCGAAAATCGTGAGTTCGAGATATCCACATGCAGCGGACTGTTTTGTGGATTGTTTTGTATTGTTGTTGGATTGCATATTTACTACTGTTTTATGGAGTTTTGAAGGGGAAGAGTATGGAGAAATACCAAATAAATGAAGGGTAGTGGGATGATCATTCGTCGTAACATTTTCGGGTTATTTGACACTGCTACAGTTGCCGTTTTGTGTATGAAGAGATCGGGTGTATTGGGCTATTTTGTAGTATTTTATGGTGTACATAAGGTTAGAAATAATGTATATATATTGCTATTGTTGTGTTTTTGTATTGTTGGTGTTATCTTGAATTTGGAGGAAGTAAAGATTATAGGGGAGATGTTGCCTAATTTTATACAAAATAAGCTTGTTGTTAGTTGTGCGATAGTTTTACCTTCCATAACTTAATAATGGTATTATTATCATTGTAGTAGAATAAGGTGCGAAGAGAAGTCCAACTTGGTGATTGGAAAGATTGTGATAAGTTATATTAAGGCTAAACCTTTCCTTCATTTAGGCATGATCATGTAACTACATGCGTTTGATAACAAGGCATAAAGAGAAGTAATATTTTTAAATTTATGTACATTATCCTAGTCCCATAAGCTACAGTATTCTCCCTTATCGGGACTTCATATTCAGTTTAGTTTTGTCTTCTTTCAGCCAAGAGAGCAGAGAGTCTATATATATATATATATATATATATATATATATATATATATATATATATATATATATATGTGTGTGTGTGTGTGTGTGTGTGTGTGTGTGTGTGTGGTATTATAGTATTTTCACCACCATCGAGCTATAATCGATGGGCAGACCCCTATTGGAAAACCTCTTATCAGCTGGTAAGTTATATACTGAGTCTACTGTGGCCGAGCTCCTATGTGAAGCCTAGAATGGCCGAGAGATACAGAGCCTAGTATGGCCAAGCCCTTATGAGCGAGCCTACTACGGCTGAGCAGTTACACATACCAAGCCTTATAGGGTCGGACAACTAATTTACTTACTATATTGAGAAAGATGAGTCAGTATAAGCAGGTAAGCATATTTCCAAATTATATTTGACCTCCAAGTACTTTCAGTTATTATATTATCAGTTCGGTTTCAGCTTTCAGTTATTTCGTTGCCTTACATACTCAGTACATTATTTCGTACTGACGTCTATTTTGCTGGAGACGCTGCAATTTATGATTGCGGGTCCTGATAGACGATTGGATAAACCTTCAGAGTAGACAAAGTCAAACATCAGCTTGGTTGGTAGGCTCCACTTCCTCGGAGTTACTAGGTATATACCTTGGAGTCCATTTTATATATATATGTTTGATGGGTAGGTCGAGGCCCTATCCCGAATATGATACAGTTCTGTTATCCCTTGAGGCTTGTAAACGAGTCTTGTAAATTTTTATATTAGTATTGTGGCTTTACCAGCCCTATGTAGATGTTTAGTTTGGTATTGCTGGTTGTAGACCTTATTTTCAGATGATTTAGAATATGACCTCATCGGCCTAAGTTTAAGATGACCCTTCACAGTTACAGAGTGGTACGCTCGAGCCGAGTATGGCACCGAATGTCGGCCACTTCAGATTTGGGGTGTGGCAAAAAGAACTAGCGAATGTATATATTTATATCAGCTAGTTGAATAAAATTACAAAAAATGCCCAAATTAATTGATGATGTTATACAAAAATAAAAGAAGAAGAAGAGTATTGCAAAGAAAAGTAGATAGAAAGCAATTCTTAATTATATGGGATTATTTATAATGGAATAAAATCCTTTATTTATAGGAAAAGGGTGACTTAGCCACCAATTAATAAACCCTAGAGTCTCTCTAAAAATAGACATTCACCATCAATGAAATTCTATTTATAACATCCCCCTCCCCCCTCAAATATCTATTCAACAGATAATGTGCCTCGTTAAAACCTTAACCAAATAAAATCCAGTGGGAAAAAAATTCTAGAGAAGGAAAAAGAGTACACATATTTAACAATACACCTTTTGGTTGCCTCATTAAAAACCTTGCAAGGAAAACCCAGTGGGACAAAACCTTGTGAGGGAAAAAGAATCAACGCGTATTAACTTTCCCTGATAAGCGCATCAATTCACATCCTTGAAACTTCGCATTCCAATTTTGTGCACCATCTTTCAAAGATCATTGGTAATGATTTGATAAACAAATCAGTCATATCAACTTGTATTAATATGTTGCACCTTGAAACTATCATTCTTGATAGAAATGTAATGTCTTCATATAATATCGTGGAATAACCTTTTTAATATCTCCATAGAGGTATTCCCACTATCACATTATCATGCTTATAGTTATAGAAAGATATATATGTGCATAAATTGCATTTAGGATGTAGTACTTCAGAACTAAGAATTGTACATACTTTAAGCAATTTAAATTCTTCAGGGAATATCGCATAAGTTAAGTCATATAAGTCAAATAATAGACTTTAATTATATGCATAAAGTTTTTATGTCATGCTATACATATAAAATACATGAAAGTGATTGCACATACGTATTGACTTTATACTTTCGAGTGTTTGAACAACATAGAGAAACTATATATCTTTCATATGAAACCAATTCTACTTGAATTATTTCTCTTTCATTTGGCTAATATTTTTGTATCTGTATTCGACAGACTTAAGATCCTCATCTATACTTAACGCTATCATAGATGTCAACGCCAAATATTTTATATCGGTTCCAATCTACTTATTTTTCATAAAGACATAACGTAAGATCTCTTCATTCATATATTCAGGTACCTGAATCTCTTATGAAAATTAATGAAGTGCTATGTCATGTGATCTTCTAGATCACTTGCCTCATTATTATGATCATTTTAATCATTTGCTCATCCTCTTTATAGAAGTTATTTGAAACTGATTTGTCTATATGCTTTAAGCGTACCATAGACTTTGTCCTTCTATGATTTAATATGAGCATTTACAATAAGAATATAGTTACTTTCTTTGGATCAGCAAATGCTTCTAGAATACTTTGCAATATATTGGAGATGAATTATCTTTTTATGAACTTCAAGTTCATATTATCGTATTCGAGGATCTAGATATGCAAATGATAATTCATTCCATGTAACTTTTTCTCAACTGTTTATCATGTTTTCCCCTCATGTTAGGAAAAATAACTTGCTTCCTCAACTTTGAAAGCCCATCTTTGTGTTTCATGGTGTTAATCAAAATATACACCATACATCAATAATAATAATAAGATAGAACTATTTGATTCCTGACCTTAAACCACTTGTGAGGGGAGAATGTAATATACTTTTGTATATAACCTATACCAAAATGATATATATAACTTTGTTCTCATAAATAATAGTTTAGCTATTAAGTGGGGCACTCAATAAATTATTTTATTAAATCAACTTATCAAGATGAACGTCTTGAATAGAAATCTGAAAATTATGTTTGAAATTAAATTACTGAGTAAGTTACCTCGCAAAATACCATGTTGCGGCTTAAAAATAATTGCACATGTAACCATCTCATAGATGCATCTTATGTGGTATACATGGCAAGTGAATGGGTCCATATTCACTTTTGATATTTCCAACATTCATGGGATTCAATCTCAATTTTAGTTGGTCAATTAATTAATGAGAACAAGCCATATAAGAGAATTCGTAAAGAACATTTTAGTTCTTTAATGTTTAGCCATGTGTATTCTCTACTATTTTTGCACATCATACTTAAATTGATATGGCCAAACCAATTATGCTAACTGAATAAATTATCAATATTGATAAACTTCAGATTTACACCATGACGTGTGCAATTATCAATAAACTCCAAGTTTAATATGATGTAGATTTTTATATCAATAAAATTCTACTCTATTGTGGCATTCTTTAGTTTGTGTAGTACAAACTGGAGAATAAAACGGATAGCTTTTCACATACATATTACCACGCTACAAGTTGTAGTATCGCGTATATTTTGGAAACTAAATAAGTGTAACGACCCGACTAGTGTTTTACCTTTTAGAACCATGTTCCCTTAAATAAAACATTTCGCGTTTGCTTTAGTTAATTATAACTTGCGAGAACGGTTGGTTTGGGAGTTGGAAGAGTTTTGACTAAAAACATATCCATTTGTTTCTTTAAGATTCTCTTAAAAGATCAAGTTTGACTTCGGTCAACTTTTTGGGAAAACAAACACGAACTCGTAATTTGACGATCCCGCAGGATCCATGACAAAATATGGGACCTGGGCGTATACCCGAAATCGAACTCCGAGTTCCCTAGTTCAAGTAATGAATTTTTATGGATATTATTAAACTGAAGTTTTAAAGAATTAAAGAAACTAAGTAATCATTGATATACTAGGTATCGGGTTCGGATTCTGGTTCCGAAGCTTGGTACATATCTGAAATATCAGTTAAGACTTGCCCGTAAAATTTGGTATCAATCCGAGTAGTTTAAGGGTGCTTTGACCCGTTAGAAGAGAATTAAGAACTTGAAGTTCAATATTTTGATTCATTTGGTTTTAGGGGTGATTCCTAGATTTAGCATTGTTTTGAATGTTCCGAGGGCTCGAGTAGGTCCACCTCGTGATTTCAGATTTTTCGGTATGTTCGGGCGGGGCTCGGAGGCCCCTAGTGTCAAACGAGCGAGGTTCGAGTGAAGTAGGAAAGTTGAACAATAGCTGAAGTTTGCTGCTTCTGTCATAACCGCATCTGCTGTTTTAGGACAGCAGATGCGGTCAGACCATTGCAGAAGCAGCCAGTGGCCAGGCCAGGAGAAACCGCAGGTGTGGCTCGAAAGCTGCAGAAGCGGACCCCTGATCGCAGATGCGGTCCAGTCATTTTCTCCCAGTTCCGCAGATGGGGTCCTCCTTTCGCAGGTGTGGGACCGCAAATGCGAAAATCGGTGGGCAGTGAGTTCATTTAATTCGAACTCGAAGGCCATTTATTTCATTACCGCTCCACACTTGGGCGATTTGGGAGCTTCCAATGAAAGGATTTCAACATAGCATTGTGAGGTAAGTAATTTCCAATCATTTTAGATTAAACATACGTACATTAGGTAGATTCAACACTAAAAATTACGTAAAATCAAAGGGTTAGAGCTAGACCTAGAGTTTCAATAAAACTAAGATTTAACCATGAAATTTACTATGAAATGAACTAGAAATGATATATTTTTGATCCTTAGATTGTAGAGAATAACTTTCTTCGAAAAATATCGAAATCCGGGCACGTGGGTCTGGGGTCGAAATTTAGGAAATTTGTGTTAATGGTTGGAAAATTGCTTAAGTAGCTAGAATTCGATCTTGTGAGGTTATATTAACTAGTTCTTACATCCTTTAACTAGTTTGGGATTGTTCGGCTTCGAATTAAGGACTTGGACTCGTTCTTGGTAATTGGAAGTGCACTTTGGAGCGAGGTGAGTATCGCTTCTAACCTTGTAAGAGGGAATTGTCCCCATAGGATTAATAAATGAGCAATTGTTGTTAAATGTGGGGGCTACATACGCACTAGGTAACGAGAGTCCGTGCGTAGCGACTACTTTGCTGATTGTACTGGTAGTTTAGGACCCACATCATGCTTTATTTATGAAAATCTCTATATTATCTTGTTAATGAGATCACTTAGGATTTTCTAGAGACTTGAACGAGAATAAAAGCGAACTTGTATACTTATTGAATTCTTGTATGGCATAATTGAATATTAATGTGTCTTCGTGTGTATTCTTGATATTGCTTGTTATTTGTGGATCGGGCCGATCGTCTCAGTATGAATAGATGCATCTATAGGCGTGTCGTCGACTCTTGGCAAGTGTACAGTTATTTTTATTGGTTCAGGACGTCGCCTCAGCACAATGTGCACATGATACTTGTGAGGGAACTTATAATTGCATTGTATTGTTAATATTCCGGATTGCAAATAGTAAATTGAAAATTTTGTGGAGAGCATGAATTATACTTCTTGCCATAATCTGTTGTTACTAGTAGCTTCCCATGCTCAGTAAAGTACTTAATATATTATTTGACCCTAGTAAGTATCAAGTCGATCTCTCGTTTCTACTTCTTCGAGATTAGACGGGATACTTACTGGGTACATATTGTTTATGTACTCTGCTACACTTCTGTACTTAATTGTACAGGATCTGAGGTAGGTGGATCTGGTTCTCATTCTGGTGCGCACCCGTGAGCGGACTTGGGACTTCTACGGTGAGATGCTTTTCCTCCATGTCGACCCGCAGCCGAAGAAGTCTTTCCTTTGTGCTTTTATTTTCTGTCTATCCTGATTCAGATAGTAGGATAGTATGATATTCTTTTGGTGTATATTCTACTAGCTGCCCGTAGTTTGTGACATCAGGTTCTGGCACGCTCATTAGTAGACTTACTTTTGGGTTGTATTATTATGCCACTTACATTATCTATCACTTTCGGATTTGAATCCAATTGGAGTAATTATCTCACTTAAATTTGATAATATCAATATAAAAAGTTAGAAATATTTTCCGCACTTGGCTTGCCCGAAAAATAGTGTTGGGCACCTTCATGACCTATTATATGGGTCGTGACAATAAGTTTCTTTGAGACTTATTACAACACAATACCTTATTGGTAATCAATTGTATTTCTTCAAAACAGTGGTAATTGGCTCTTCCAGAGCTCTCAATTAATTTTGTACTACCACATATTCATCAACATCCATATGATCATATATCTCTTTGACGGAGAAAGTTATACCATTATGGCCATGGTCAAAATTATATGGAAGATATGTTTCTTGCATTATTATTGTCCTTTAATAATCACCTTGCCAAAATATTTTTGTGTACAATAGGTACGTGACCGATGACCATTCATGCCATAATAATGGCATTATTTTCTTATATCATCTCAAACCTCCTTCTAGAGGTGAGTGTGTTATATTCACTGCCACTAGCACGTTCAAATTCTTCCGAAAATGAATATGTATTCATAAATTAAATGTTGTCACATTCACATCATGAATGGACCATAACCATCGATATGTGCTTTATATAATCTCATGTTCAAATCGATGAGAAATATTACTTTCACAGAGTGAAGAATTATTTTGAGAATCCTTATTGTTCTCATTACCATAATAATAACGATTATAATTTCGTCTATTGTCATGCCCACTTCTATTGATACATTCATAGTAATAATTTTGTCTTCTTTTAGACTTATCATATACTGCTATCACATTCTCTTAAGGGAATGAGAATGGAGCAAATTCAATGTGACGGATTTTCAATTTTTTGCCCACTTATACATGAATTTGATCATGGAAAGATATAAAACTTTACCACTTCAGGTGGTTATAATTTCTTGCAAACTCTATTAGAGTTATAGTCAAAGTTTATTGTCTTTACTTGTATTTAAAATCAAATTATAGAATAAAAGAAAAAAATACGGTAAAATACATACCTTAAATCCAGAATTTAATCATAAAGGAAGTTCATAGAACAATTGACAATCATTATGTTCAATCTCAAAGCTTCTACTCAATTGGTTAGAGTCTCGTGCTGATAATGTGGTATAAAATAATAAAAGAAGAAGAGTATTGCAGAGAAAAGTAGAGCGAAGAGAATTCATATTAATATGTGATGATTTACAATGAAATCGAACCCTCTATTTATAGGGAGAGGGAGACTTATCTACCAAATAATAAATCTAACATCTCTCTAAATACAGAATTTATCATAAATAAAATATATGAGAGTTTTTGCTATAAAGTCGAGAAAGATTTATTTATTTATTTATTTTTAAAAGAAAAGAAAACTAAACGATACCTTAAACATAGCCCATAGGTATTAAAAAAACAGAGTCAAGGCTGTTGGCACTCCTTAATAAATAAATACATAAATAAAGGAAAAAGAAAGATTGACCATGATCCATAAATCCATAGAGTACTAGGTTGTTGCATTGATTAGGACATCAGCTACCCCACTTCTGCCCATTTTATATATAGTTTAAAACCAAACCCGTCCTTAGCTAAGAAATCAACTAAGCTGAGTTTAGCTTATCTTTAATTAGATATGTCAGCAATATTGTAATGATGACACATTACCAATCGAGAACTTAAAGTTGATCATAATAATATTTATACAATCAAACAAATCTAGATAGGACGATAATCTTTAGTTTTGTCAATTTCTGGTAATGATATCAAATCAAGATTGTTGCCTTAATTGTGTGTTCATAGTCCAATTATTTATCATGACTGGATTAGACTAGATGGCCATTGGTAATCTTGTACTATTATTTTTTTCCTTATTAGCAGTTAAATAGGATAAGAAGAGTCACCAAAACTAGCATATCTATGCAACTAGAAAATCATCTTTTTACTATAGAGACTAGAATATAAGAGTACGACAACAGATCTAATAACATTAATGAATGTGTTAAAAGCTTATTTTAAGAAGTATTTATTATCAAAAAGTTTTTGGAAAATAATTCAACAAAAACAAGTATACATCGATGTTATGTGTTTTCCTTGTTCACACAAATAATACTTGCATAAGTTACATGAGAATTTTTGTATTATTTTAAGCAAAATTTAAATCGTTGATGTACTATATGTATAAGTTGTTTTATATTGTATGTATTATGTATTAGTTATACATGAATTAAAATATTAAAATGTCAATAATATCCTCTAATTTATATCATCATTTTCCTCCTAGACAAACTTTTATTTTGTTTAAACAGTAAATATACCTGATATATTCGCAACAAATCAAACCTCCAATAAAAAATAATATATGCATTACTAATTCCTATATTGTCAATCATGTATTATTAATCCCTATATTATTTTCAATCCACGCAGTATTAATCCATGTATAATTACTTTAAACCAAACGAACTCATACAGTATTGCATATATAACTTAAACCTTAAGTCTATCAGTGTAAAAAATTTATTATACTATTAATATACGTAATTTAAAATGTAATAGTATGCTACTTAATTATTATTTCTATCATCACGATACTAATTCTTACTTATTATTTAGATTTTGTCTGTGTTTATATTATAATAGACCTGATTGTTAAATATATTTTACATCGTTGATGCATAAAACTCAAATAAACTTATATTAACTGTACATAATAGGTGGGGTTGATAATAAAGTAAATACTTTTGAATTTCGAATGAAACTTCTCACAGATGATGCCCATCTCTCTATGTACTTTTGAATACAAGCCTCAACGTTAAATATTCATACACCCATTGGTAACAGAAGAAAACCTCCAGCTAAAGGGCATTAGGTTAATTGTGTATATAAGTATCCTTCTATTTTCCCTTCTTAGCTCAATGATACTCTCTTCTTCTTCCTCCTCAAATATTCCTCCTTTTAGTTTTTTTTTCTTTTTTCTCCTTCAGCTTATTAAATCCAATTAGTTATTCACATAGAAATCTTTCCTTCTCTTGTTAATTACCTCATAGTCTTATTTATGCATTTATTGATTCTTCCCATAATGTTTCATAGCTAATATTTCTTATTTGATTATGCTTCTTGATTTTATTTTATACACTATATTGGACTAATATTAAGTTTTAACGGAGTGGTATACAGAGTGAGGATTGATATAAATTTATCCGAACTTCTTGAGATTCAGACGTTGTTATTATTGTTTTATGCTTATGATTTCCGGTGTTCTTCGCACCTGAATAATATTTGGAATATCATTCTTGTGTCTGGACCCTTGATTAGATAAAGTTGCTCTGTCTATTGGCATTGAAACAATAATTCAAAGCTTAATTTCGAATGGATTCAATCAAATTAAATTTTCTTATTTCTTACTACTAGATTTGTTGTATTAATAGGTTATTTCTCTCTTTATATATATCGCCTGAATTATTATTAAATAATAAGGAGTACTTCCTCACATCATTTGAACCTAAACTCATGTCCCCAAAACCCTTTCTTATATAGATGTATATTTACTAAAATATGGTTTATTTGTGTTTAGAACTTTCCCTCTGCTTCGTTATGTCATTTGTATAATTTAAAGAAATAAAGCTCTATTCATTTTGAAAAATCTAGGTCTAAATTAGATAGAACTAGAGATCTTCGCATGAAATATTTTAGGCACGGAATAATATCATCCAAATTCAAGAGTACTAGGGGTAGGAGCAGAGTTACATGGTTTCGAAGAAGTTCAACTGAATCACAGATTATTCTAGTGTTATATCTGAAAAAAGTAACTCAAAAATTATTTCGAGTCGCAGCCAAACAGGACATTCTTATATTCTTTTGAATTCCTTTATCAGAATTTCTAGCCCTATCACTTAGTATGATTTTCGCCCTCTTCTTTCGGAGGCTAATTCTTCTCAGTTAGATGGTGCATGGATTGACATACAGTTGTTGCTTGCTGGTGCAGCACCATCAAGATTCACGTAGAAATATGGAGCAGAAATTGAAATGAAATCTGCCCTAGTAATTTGACATGAGAATCTTGATGATGCTGCATTAGCAAATGATGACTTAATAATTCTTTCTCCGCAAAAGTTGGGAAAATGAAAATTATCCCATCTTAATTTGGTGAGTGCTCTCTAATTTGAACTGTTATTCTATAATTGCAATTGGTAATTACTTCAAGCTTTGTTTAATTAATCTGGTGAAATTTTCTTATAACTACTTAACTTCATGCAAGACATTTATTTAAATAACAAATGGGTACCATAAAAGAAATTCATTACAGAAGCTGCAAGCCCATTCATAAAAGATGATAACTACTAATATTATCTCTGATTACAGGTCATTTTTGCACCAGTTGAGAGGTGCGCATCCGGCATAGCTTTAAGGAAACAAAAATAAATGACAACTCCGTGAATAAAGCATTTAGTGTTCAAGCAGGGTCCAGATAAAGGTCGTACTTCAAGGGGTATGAGCTAGGCAGTCTAGCTGATGCAAGCATCGGTGCATGGCTTTAGGGAACAAAATTAATTAAGTTGCAGACCTGTTAGCTAAGGAAGGGGATAGGAAACAGCAGCTAAATGTATTTTTTTAGCTTGAAGTTCCTTCTTAATGTAATTTGAGGCAGACAAACTAATAGTAACTTCTTTTGTTAGGCTTATTCTGGCTAAATGTATTTTGAAACAGCAAAGTGCTACTACTATTACGTACTTCATCATTTTGTACTGATGCATATAAGTAATCTATAATAGGCTAATTTTTTTTTTTTGGTTTTTCGTCCGGTGTCCGGTATTCGTATTGGAGTCCGATTATATCTGGATTCACGGCGAGAAATTTAAAAATAGCCAGATTTAGCATTGGTCGTTGAAAAATAGCCAAGTTTCAAAAGTTATCGAAATTTAGCCACTTTAAATCAGAGCGAAAACACTGTTCAACTTCCGGAAAAATACGCCCGTAAATTTTACGGGAGTTCCAGCATAAGTATGCTTGAACTCTCGTAAATTTTACGGGAGTTCCATGATAACTATGCTGGAACTCTCGCAAATTTTACGGGAGTTCAAGCATAATTATGCTGGAACTCCTGTAAATTTTACGGGAGTTCCAGCAAGTATAATTGTTTAGTATTATATACTGGAGGTTGGAGCACTGGTGCTCCAGTCTCCCGTAAATTTTACAGGAGTTAGCAAAGTATACCGGTCCAGTATAATATGTTGGAGTTCGTACACAAATGCACTAGAACTCCCGTATATTATACTGGATCGGTCCATGTGCAGCAAAATAGTGGCTATTTTTTATTGACTTGATAAACGCTGGCTATTTTTAATTGACCAGTGTAAAAACTGGCTATACCATAATATTTTAACGGATTCGCGCCACATGAGGCCCTATTCGGAGAGAAGCGCTCTCTATCAAGAATTTTCCATACCTAGGTGTATAGGCTAATTCTGAAGTTAATTATGTGTCTCCCACATCATCCAAGTATTTATGGCAACCAAAAGCTCACATGCTCAAGTGTTTGGCTCCAAGCTACGGGAAAAGTAATAAACCGGGCCATAGACAAGCAAAGACAATAAGTCGGGCCTTATGCCATCACCCTGCTATCTTCAAACCTGACTCTGATACTAATTATGGACTAAACTAACCAAAAATAATTTTGATATAATTTGATATTATTCACTTTGAGTCAAGTCGTACGATTTTTTCAAAGGACACACGCCATTAGACGTCTAACACCTTATAAGTACCTAGTTATTGTATATTTTTTTTATTATACACCCAACGTATATACCACATGAACTTATCAGCGGCCTGTACTTTTTTGTGATTTTAAAAATCGGCACTTCAAGTTACGTATCTAAATTTATGGGCAAGAATATGAGAAAAGAACAGTTATTCTAACATGACAAAGGAACATTTATATAACTTTATTGTTATATATAATAGGTTGAGTTTAATAGTTTCATTGTCCTAGTATTTAAAGTCCAGTACTTATGACAAAAAATAGTTATGACATGACTGATATACGATGAATAAAGTTAAAAATAAATAAATAACCCCCTAAAAGAGTTGCGGGAGCCTCGCTAGTTCAGTTTATCTCGCTGGTTAGGACACTAGAAAATATTTTTTTTTTAAGAAGAAATTTTGTTTTATTTCAACTATTTGGAAAATTTACATCATCTGTTCTTTTGGACTCTAGAACAGATCTGAACAGTACAATTAATTTGAAACTCTACAACTGTTGTTGTTAAGCTAATATCCTATCATAGAGAGAGAGTTGTTACAATTGTGGATACTCGCACGAAGGATAGCTGTTAATGTTTTGCAAAATGGGTGACCATTTAGGTAGCTTCATTCCAGTAAAGTGCCTTGAAGTGTAATTTCCTTTGCTCGATCTTTGGCGTCTCTGTTCTATTGTTGAAACCTTCTGTTGTTCCTTTCCATCCAGATGTTGTAAATTACTGCTGCAAACACCACACCTAGGATGGTTTTTCTGGGGTTTCTGCTGTTAACATTATCAGTTAACCATTGCACTTTTGTTTCCCATGTGCCTGTCGTTCTTTGATACTTCAACCATTGGAACATACCTTGCCACAGTGTTTGGGAGTATAAGCAGTCAAAGTATAAATGGTCGTGTGTTTTCAGTGTCTCTTCCACATAAAATGCAGGATTGATTAATTTGAATTTCCCATTTAGCTAATCTGTCAACTGTTGCCAAGCGTCTATGCAGCGCCATCCATAAGATGTATTTCTGTTTCGGGAGCATGCCAGTCACCATCAATAATTTTTTTCATCGAACCTTGGGATATTGTGGAGTGGTATGAATATATGCCTTCCTGATGCTAAATTGCCCATTTTTTGTACATGTTTGCATTCCTGTTCCATCAGTTGTCCACCATTCTCTTGCGCCAAACAATTTCCTAACGAGCCAGCTAGCTTGTTTAGGTATTTCCATAGTATTAATGTCTTTTTTCTTTATGTAGTGACAATGGATCCATTTGATCCAGAGTTTGTCTTTCTTAGACATTAAGGCCCAGAAGTTTTGATAGAGCTGCTTTATTTCATCTTTCATAGGAGATAATGTTCAAACCTCCTGCTGCCACTAGTTTACACAGTGTATCCCAGGCGATTGGATCAGTCCACAGGTGATTCCTGCAAATTCCATTTACCAGTTTTATAATTTTTTTTGGAATGAGGAATATCTGGGCCCAATAAGTTTGCATTTCAAATAGGACGCTTTTGATAAGTTGGATTCTGCCAGCATAAGATAGAAGTTTGGATGTCCAGCTTCTAATTCTGTCCACTATCTTCTCTACTAGGGGCATACATTGTGGTATTCTGATCTTTCTTGTGGATAAGGGTACTCCTAGGTATTTGAAAGGAAATGTGTCCTCTGTTAGGTGGAGGTCAGAGCATATTTTCTTCCTGAAATCAGTTGATACACCTGCTATATATAAGGAGCTTTTATCCATATTGGCTTGGAGGCCTGATACCAGTGAGAACTGTTCAAATTCATTCATCATTAACTTCATGGAAGTTTCATCAGCCCTACAACACATCAAAAGGTCGTCTGCAAAGCATATGTGTGTGATTTGTAGTTTGGAGCATTTGGGGTGGAAATTAAAGTCTGGGGTTCTGTGTAGCCTCTTTAAAGATCTAGTTAGGTACTCCATGGCTAGAACAAATAAGTAGGGTGATATTGGGTCCCCCTGTCTTAGTCCTTTCTTGCGTCAAATTTCTTAGTTATCAAAAGAGAATAACTGACCGTGGAGACACAATTCATTATTAGTACTACTATTTTATAAGGAATTCCAAATTCAAGTAGCACTGCCTTGAGAAAGTCCCATTCAACATAGTCGTAGGCCTTCCTAATGTCAACCTTTAATCATGCATCTAGGGGATATTGTCTTGCGATTATAGCCTTTGATCAGCTCATGTGCCATAATAACATTATCAAGAATGTTTCTTCCCTCTATGAAGGCCGATTGGGACTGCCCAACTAAATAATCGACAACCAGTTTTAGCCTATTTGTTAGGATCTTAGAGATGATTTTATACAGAGTTGAACAACAGGCAATGGGTCGATATTCTTTGACATAGCTGGAATTTTTCACTTTTGGAATCAATGTGATAGTTGTGAAATTAATCTGTTTCAAAAGTCCCAGTTTGGAAGAACTGCTGCACTGCCTGTGTAACTCCCCCCCCCCCCCAAAGAAATTGGCCAAAATTCTTTAAAGAATTCTGCAGGATAGCCATCAATACCTGGAGTCTTATCTTGAGAAAGATTCTGCACAATCTGGTGGATCTCCTTTTCTATTACTGGTGCCAATAGTTGCTGCTGTTGGTGCAGTGTTAGGCAGGGTCCATCTCTGGCTCCCTGGCTACTGATGCGCACCGTAAGCTGCTCCGACACCCGTATCTGTGCAAAAGAGCATAGAGTGTAGCATAATCACAACCAGCCCCATGTGCTGGTAAGTGCCTGACCTTACACCGGCGAGGTAGTGACGAGGCAAGGACCAAACTCTAGATAAACCTGTGCAGATATATGAACAAATACAACGAAGAGACAACATAAATAAACAATTAAAGTTTGGGGAGGGAACATGCTTCAGGGGTAACATATATAAGTAGATTATCATGAATAATATAGGGTAAATCTACAGTTTAGCTTCCAACACGGAATAAAGAAATAAAGACAACTTTCACTTTAAATGCTCATCTCATTGCAGGCGTACAATCCGAGCTCATTTTTTAATATCTCGTGGTAGGCGTACAACCCGCTCTCATTTCAATATCTTGTGATAGGCGTACCACCCACTCTCATTTTAATATCTTGTGGTAGGCATACCATCCACTCCCATTTCAATATCTTGTGGTAGGCGTACTACCCGTTCCCATTTCAATAATATCTTGTGGTAGGCGTACCACCCGCTCCCATTTCAATATCTTGTGGTAGGCGTACCACCCGCTCCCATTTCAATATCTTGTGGTAGGCTTACCACCCACTCCTATTTTAATAATATCTTGTGGTAGGCGTACCACCCACTCCTATTTCAATATCTTGTGGTAGGCGTATTAGCCGTTCCCATTTCAATATATTATGGTAGGCGTACCACCCGCTCCCATTTCAATATCTTGTGGTAGGCGTACCACCCGCTCCCATTTCTTCCAACACAATATACAATATAATCCCGGCAAGGGAACAAAGCAAAGTAATAACTTCCGGCAAGGGAAACAATAATATCAGAATCAAACGTCCCGGTAAGGAAACAAGATATTTCAAAATATCTCGGCAGAGGGCTATAACCAAACTTGTTACAACACCTAACTACCTCAGCTATATCTAAACTAATTACAACACTTAACTACCTCAGCTAAATCTAAACTTGTTATAACATCGAACCACCTCAACTATAACCAAACTCATCACCACATCTAACTACTTCAGCTACAATAAAACTTATTACAACACCTAGCACAATGAATCATCAACCTAAGCATTCTTAATATTAACAAAGAACATAATGCAAGAGAACCATAACTCAACAATAGTCCGGCAAGGGAACAACGTAATTATCTCTTCTCTTTCTCACTTTTACTTCACAACTCGAGCCAATACTCTAGAGTTTCAATTATCATTTATACTTTCACAATGCATTATACAACTGGAGCCAACGCACCTCAATGTTCCTAGGTCACAATTTTTTTCTACAACAAAATAAAAATCTTCGCCAAGTTATGAATAATACAACGAAATCATGAAAATCACAATATATGTCGTACTCAACAAGAAGCAAATAGCAAAAAGGACGCAACTCCTAATCCCTCAAGCTAAGGTTAGACCAAACACTTACCTCGATTCCACAAACACAATTCAACGATTCAATTATAGCTTTAACCCTTGATCCCACCACCAATCTGCTCGAATCTAGTCAAAAGTTACTTAATTACATCAATAAACACTAAATGAATCAATTTGAATGCATACAAATGAATTTCCAAAGTTTTGCCCAAAAAGTCAAAAATTGCCCCAGGGCCCATATGGGAAAAACCCGAGGTTTGAACCAAAACTCGGTTACCCATTCCTCCATGAACCCATATATATGATTTGTTTTGAAATCGGACCTCCAATTGAAGCCAAATCCCTAATTTTAGAAAAACCTAAGTTCTACCCAATTTTACCCATGGAAATCTTTGATTTTAAGTTGAAAACATATTAAATGATATTAATGATTAAAAGAAATGTAAAAATCAACTTAAAATTGATTTAGAAGAAGGCTTGTTCTTGAAAAATCGACCAAAGGAGTTGTGTTTTTAAAATGGGGTGAAAAGTATCTTAAAATCGGCTAAGTATGAAAATGCAGGTTGCAGATGTGGGAAATGCGAACTGGGGTTCGCAATTGCGAATCCCCACAAGTTATGGGAATTGTGAAAACTAGTTAGCATTTGTGAACACAGAACAAATCGAGGGACTTCGCATTTGCGACCAATACATCGCACTTGCGAAAGTCCCAGCTTCGCATTTGCGAGCCATGTGGTCGCATTTGCGATCCCTGGCCAACAGGAACACCTTCGCATTTGCGAGATGGGGCAGACCTGGGCTAACTTTGCAATTGCAAGAAGCCATTCACATTTGCAATATCGCATTTGCGAATGTAAAGCCTGCAGGTCAGAAATGCAACAACTAACTTTCAAAGTCCAAAAATGCACTCGTGGCCTATCTAAAACTCATCCGAGCCCTTGGGTCAGATGAGTTTAAAATCCGATCCAATCCGATATAATTCGGATCGGATTTAGATTGCATTTTCTAGAATTCAAAGTCCGAAATTCAAAATGTGCTAAATCCGATCCGATCCGATCCGATCCATACATAACTCTAAGTCCATGTACACCCCTACTTTATATACATATAAAAAAATTCTGTTCAGTTGAAGTAATTATGTAAAAGTTTATTCCAAAAATAAACTTCATGAAATTTTACAGAAAATTAGAAAATCACGTCTCAATGGAAACGTGACCGACCGCCGAATCCCTCACGCGATTCCTACAACTCAATGTTGGATTATCTTATTTATGAACTTTTCATATTTCATAATCGTACCCAATATCCTTTCAACTATGAACTATCGCTTTAGGGTCATAGGTGTCAAGTATCAAAGCCCAATAAATAACTTACCAATTACTGTGACGATCTCAGGTCAAAGGAAATTCTTACATCACATTGTTCAAGAAAATATCTTATTGAAAGTTTGTGGTAATTCTAACAATTAGGAGTTATCCAATAAGTCGGTTCAATGATCACATCTCCATATGCATCATCTATTTGTGTGATTTAGTTAATAAGATCAACTAATCTTTATTCAATAAAGACAATCCCATACGTTTTGATCTAACCGGATTAGTAATGTCTAAATTAATAATCCTACGATCAACAACAAATTTAGATTAAATTATAAGAAACTCCACTCTCATTATCATGATCTCAATCACGATGACAACTGACAAGTCCCAAAATTTGATCAAGGATCTTATCAAATTAATGAAACAATAGATAATCACGATTAAAGAATATCAAATGCAATATATTTTTATATCAAATAATGTTCATAAAAATATATTCAAATCATCAAATATGAGATTGAATCTAGGACAAATCTACTATATCTCTAATAATACAAGATATCTTAGATTTTGGTTTAAAGATCACAAAGAAAATTTATAATAGTATCACTAGAATGCTTTATAGTTGTCGCTCAAATTTCTGATTTAATAACTGGTTGTGCAGTGCAAGGAACAAAATCTAAACTTGGGTTAAAATGGAGACAAAATCTAAAGGGGCATTTGTATCTATACCTGTTTTTTGTGTCATATTTTAACTTGTGTCCCCTTTGTAAAAAATTATAAGCGTACCCGTTTTTTCACATAATTTTAGCCCACGGGGCTGAAGTTTTCCTTTTGTACTGGAAAACTTCAGCTGAAGTTTTTGTCTTTGTAACCGAAAAACTTAATTTTTCCAGTTATAAAATAAAAACTTAAGCAGTTTTCCAGCTATAAAATAAAAACTTAAGAAATTTTCCAGCTTAAGTTTTTCAGTTATAAAATAAAAACTTAAGCAGTTTTCCAGCTTAAGTTTTTCAGTCATAAAATAAAAATTTAAGCTCCAGAGCTTAAGTTTTTCAGTTATAAAATAAAAACTTAAGGAGTTTTTAAGTTTTTCAGTTATAGAATACAAACTTAAACAGTTTTCCAGCTTCATTTTCCCAGTTATAAAATAAAAACTTCAACTCTAGAGATGAAGTTTTTGTTTAGTAACCGGAAAACTTCAGCTTTAGTTATAAAATAAAAATTTCAACTCTAGAGCTGAAGTTTTTGTTTAGTAACCCGAAAACTTCAGCTCTAATTATAAAATGAAGCTGAAGTTTTTTAAAAAATGGGTACGAATATAAACAAAAAGACAAAGCGGCTACATGTTAAAAAGGGGCGCCTAAATTAGAGGTGACAGACAGGTCTACCGGTCCGGTCCTGGTCGTGATTTTTTCGACCTGTCCGGGTTCCGGGCCTGGACGGGTTGAGCAGAACCGGGTTTTAAACGGGCCGGGTTGGTCGGGTTAAAATTGAACCATAAGGGTTAAGGGTTGAAGGAGGCCGGGTCGGGCCAGGTTTAGTATATTTTTAATTTTTTTTAAATTAAGTATAACTGTTAAGTTATAATTATATTAATACTTTGTAATAATTGAATGAATACAAGTAAGATGGGAAAAATTGCACTTATTGCAAGTGCTTTCAAATTAATAAGTAGAAAATGAAATGTTTACATTTTTTCTAACAAGTAAACTAGTGAAGTAGTAATTTCAAATGTTTTGCATCGCCTTAGCAAGTTCATCATAATCAATATGAACCGATTGACCTTCTTCTGGGGAGTTAAATTCCGATGGGTTTCCATGGTTAATATAACTCCAAGTTCTTCGTCTTCTGGGCTATCAACATATTCCTTTCCTTGATTTCTTCGTTCCGATCTAATCCTATCTCTGAAACATACTAAAACTTCCAAAGCATTGCTTCCCAATGAGTGGCGGGTGTCTCCAAGTTGTTGTTTTGCTTGGCTAAATGATTCTCCGATGCAACAGTAGAAATTGGCACATTCAGCACGTCACGAGCCATAGCGAAAAGAACAGAAAATTGCTTTGCATTTTCATGCCACCATCCCAACGGTGAAAAGTCCTTTGTGCGAGGCTCCTTTTGCTTCTGCAAGAATTGAAGCTCATCAATATTCCTGCTACTGGTTTGAGTGTTAGAAAATGTAGAAAAAATATTAAAACTATCAAGGCCTTCATCATCCACATTAGAAGAACTGCTACATTGCATAGCGGGATTAACATTTCCAGAAGCACAAGCAGTGTTATCACATTCATTTGCATAATAGTTATATAGTTGTTGTAAATATTCATTTAGTTTGTTCATAGAATCATATAAATTTTGGGTTTCAAATTCTACAATCTCCATATAAGTATATAAAGCATTCATTAATTGGTGACAATCAGACATTTTAATAGAAGGATTTAAAATTGCACCAATTAAGTAAATTGGAGGAATTGGAAAGAAATATTTTTTGAATTTTGCTTGCATTTTTTCAACAACATCCATATATTTTTCTTTCTTCTTAAATTCATATAGTAGCAAAGAAATTTCAGCTATATATACTAAAGCCATAGTAACAATTGGGTAATATGCGCCAGAAAATACAACAGTAGCAGTATAAAATTTATGTAAAAATTTAACAACATCATTAATGACATCCCAAGTATCACTTGTTAACATCCGCCTAGGATCAGTACAATGTGCATTAGCAACTTCAGTTATAGAAAATCTATATTTGTAGTAATATTTTAAAAATATATATTTATAATTCCATCTAGTAACAACTTCGTCTGGCATGAATCTAGGTGTTAGGTTATACTGGATACACTTAGTCTTAAATTCTTTTATTCTAGATTGTTTATTATTTCCCTGAATAACACCAACTGCTCTTCTAACATGAGTAATCTCAACTGAAAATAAATCAAGGCCACTTTTAACAATTAAATTATAAACATGACATGCACACCTAACATGAAAAACATCATCAAGAGGTGGTTGCAAATGTAATTTTAAAATTGAAACTGCAGCATTATTGTTTGAAGCATTATCAAAAGACATACACAAAACTTTTTGGTTTAGATTATAAAATTCAACAACGTCAACAATTGTACAACTTATAAACGTAGCAGTATGACTCTGATCTTCATCATATTTAAAAGCGATAGTACGTTTTTGCATACAAGTATTATCATCTATCCAATGGCATGTAATTGTCAAATAATCATTTCCATTAACAGCATGACCAATATCAGAAGTTAGACATACTCTAGAAGGAATGTGACTAAACAAATAACGTATGTATGTTTGATATTGTCCATGAAGTCTAAAGGTATGTGCTCTACAAGTACTTCTAGGGATACCTTCAAATAAAAGGATTGTAAATCCTTTGAATATACATAATAAGATACGATGAAGAACCAAAAGAAAAAGGTAAACAACCCAAAGTAATCATTTTTGCTAGTTCCTCCCGATCCCTCATTTTATCATATTTTAATAGACCTCCAGTAGTAGGGTTAATAGTTGTTTGACTTCCATCCCCATTATTCCCCATTCTATGGGATGGATAGCCATCATATGTCTAGTAAGTGTCCTAGTAACCCCCAAAATTACCTCCGGTCAAATGTTTAAAAGTTTCATTACAAAGTTTGCACTTAACTCTATTAGTACCTTCTATTACTTCAAAAAATTTCCATACCGGACTTCTTCTTTTACGAGTAGAAGTTGGAGCCACTGGTGGTCTTCTACCCCTTGTAGCACTAGCAACTCCAACTCCAATACTACCAACATTTCCACTACTAGGTGTAGGTGGTATCTCATCTTCTATTCCAATTTCATTATCTTCTATTCCAAAATCTTCTTGTAATTGTTCATAATCAATCTCTACATCTTGCAAATTAGGCGATGATTCAGAAACATGTGTTATTGGGTCATTACTATTACTACCAGAAGCTACAGGACTACCTCTTTTTTTATTTCCACCCCTACCAGTAACTTTTTTACACGCTCTTTAGCATTAAAAATATTATAAAAATTAAAATATAAGCTAATATGTAATTAAAATATTAAACAAGAGAAAGAGTTGGAGGGAGTGCACCGAATTCGACAATAAATTACGCACTTGATTACGCAAATCCGGTGTTACCACGAACAAACGTCAAGCAAGTATTTCAATTTTGAACTTCAAGCTTCAAATTCCGAATGACAAATTGCGATTAATTAAATTCGGGAATAGAGTGATAAATAAAATATGAAATCTTGCAAATTGAAGGGAAGAGATAGATTGATAATTTGAGAATTGAGATTGAGATAAGAATTTTGAGAGAAGAAATGAAGAAGAGATGAGGGGTATTTATAGATTTTAAGAAGGGTTAATATTGTAATTTAATAAATACAAAAAAATAATTAATATGGGCCCCACATATTCAAACGGATCTGTACCGTTGCCAACGGTAATATGGGCCCCACATATTCAAAAATCAAAAAAAAATTTAAAAAAAATGTTACCGTTGAACCGGGCCGGTCCGGTCTGATTCACGATACTGTTGACTATACCGGGCCGGTCCGGTCCGGTTCCGAAACAAAAAATTCTTAACGGACCAACCCCCTTTGAACCTAGCCCAGCCCGGCCCCTACCAACCGGTCCGGTCTGATCCCGAGTTTTACCGGTCAGGTCCCAGCCGGTCCCAGTCAACCCGGCCCGATTGACAGCTCTAGCCTAAATAAAGTGCCCAGTACAATTTTTACAATTCTAAACAATGGCCTCAAAAAGGGTCATTTATGAAAATTCGCCCAATTGACCCCGTGACAAAAGTTAAATAAAAATAAAATTTATAAGCGCGACTAGGGTTTTAGCATATTTATACAGCTTTGCCTTCTCCCCTCCTTTTCTCCCTCTCTTTTACTCGCCGTCGTCTCCTCCTCAGCGCTACTTGAAACCCCAACAATGGTACATTTCTCCTTTCTTCTTCTCATTTTGCATCTCTAACATATCAAAATTTCTATTGTATTTCTTTGCTTTACAATATTGACCTGATTCAAAGTTAATACCATCATAGTTTATTTGTAATACATCATCTTTGTTTTACGATTCTGAACTGTAATGAATCTTGGTTTTTGTTTAATGGAATAAAATGTAGGTTTTACTCCTTTTCCCTTTAGCGGGTTTGCTCCAAAATCCTATTTTGGAACATGTTTGGCCATCTTATGGAAGTTTTACTTTTGGAATACAATAGTTTTTAGTTTATTTTTCAGAAAGAAAAAGGAAAAAAATTCAGGTTCAAATCACAATAGAGGCAAATAAACACGATTTCTTCCCATCTGCCTGAGTTAGCCACCATTTGTGCTGGTGGGAGGTAGTAGACCCGGTAAAATAGTCTAGTGTGCCCAAGCTGACCTGGAGCCAAAGAAAAGCAGAAAGAATGGGAAGGAAAAAAAGACACAGTTTAGACCTGCATAACTTGGATTGACCAATTGAGGTTTAGGGGTGGAGGGGATGGGTTGGGGATGTAGTTGTTGATTTCGATATAGATTTAGGCTTTTGCAGGAATGTGCTAAAATGTTGGATATTATGGAATAAATGTTAGACATACCAGCTCTATCCTCTTTTGGGTTTGAAATAGGTTCCGCTTTATTGTAAGTTTGATTTTTGAAATAAAAAATTTTGTTATTCAGAAAATGTATCGAGGACATGTGCTTTGTTGTCCAACCATGGCCAAATAAGTTCATGATATGGATGCACTAACATTGCTAGTATTTTAAGTTTCTAACATTTTGTGTAGAGGTCAAATCCAGTGAAATAGCCCTACTTCACACCTTTGATGATCGTCCTAGTTTGTTAGGTGGTATAATTCGATTGCAATAAATTGCATCCTAATCCCAAAATAGTTGGACTTGGCTATATGAATCCTCTGTAAATCTTGCAATCTAGACAGGTCCAAATCTCAGTCCAGTACTCAAAATTATAGCTTCTTTGCAAATTTTCTTTAGTAGTACTGTACCTACTTATCTAGCTCGTCTGTACTATCATATATCTATATATGCCTAAGAACGTTTTTTGGGGTGACAAAATCTCTTCTCTTGTTTCTTTTTTTTTTTCCATAATTGGGTTGTAAATAATGCTAATGATGTGATATCTCGTTCCCCTTTCCCTTATTTTTTCAGTTAAATGCTTAAATCTGATAATGTGTTCAGGAATTGTTTCAGCAGAAGTTCCGGTTTGTTTATATTGTATTTTCAAACCTGCTGACAATTCCCTGTGCTCTGTTTTTGTTACTTTTTATGCAATTTATCATGGTGAGTGTTTACTTTATACATATTTGTAGCCGAAGCAAATCCACGAGATCAAGGATTTCCTTCTCACAGCCAGAAGAAAGGATGCACGAACTGTCAAGATCAAGAAGAACAAGGATATGGTCAAGTTCAAGGTTCGCTGTTCCAAGTACCTTTACACACTCTGTGTGTCTGACTTTGAGAAGGCTGACAAGTTGAAGCAGTCACTTCCTCCAGGTTCGCACTCTTTGAATGCTATACTTATCCAATTATCGTGATATTCTCTGTAATATCTTTATCCTTATCAAAATTACGAAGAATCTCTGTGATGACTTTATGTCCGCTTCTTTCACTATTTTGTAAGATCTTAACACTGTATATTTCAACCTTTTTGTCTTGATTTAACCCACTCAAATTTGCTGAAAAGAATGCAGATAGTTCTGTTAGTAGGGGTCATTTACTGCCTGAGCTCATGAATTTAACAGTTGGAATACATTTCTGAATTTTCAGGTTTGAGCGTGCAAGACCTGTGAAGAAGGATTTATGCTTTTCATAGAGTTATTAGGGAATGAAGAATTTGAAAGAACTCAAATATTTCCTTTGAATATCTTGCCCTCAGGCATGTCTGAAGTTTTATTTAAGTTTTTAGATATTGATTGTTGCATTACTTTTTACTCATATTGACAGTAGTGAGTGAGCCTCAATGGTGCCGAATGAATTTTGTTGTTAGATGCCTAAGTTAATGTTTGATTTTGCCTTATTTTCTCTAAGAATTAGGCAATCTCAGGCTTTATATGTTTGAGGGGGTGCATTTCCCTCTCCCATCTTTCTTGGTTCATAAAAAGGTGGTGAGTAGGAAAAGGAAATAACTTGGTATAGGGGCTCTGCTGGCTGGAGATAACGATAGGGGCTCTGCTGGTTGGAGATAACGATATCTGGTGGGATAGTCGTGTGCAAATTGGCTTGGAAACCACCGTTAAAAAATTTGAAGTCTTTGAATGGTAGCAAGAAGGCATCCATATACTGACAAGAACTTAAATCAAATATTTTATTGGTTCCATTGAAATTAAATTAGGCTTGACCTTGCCCTTATGGACCCACAATGTCATTGATGAAAGCCAAAGCTTATTGAAGAATATGGATTAGTTTTGGGTCACCTAGTATAAGTATGTATCATGCCCAATTATGCTAGTGTACGCTGAGGAGTGAGGGCTTGTTTGGTACGAGGGATAATTAATCCCGAGATAAAATCTGATATAAGTTTATTCCACGTTTGGTTGATAATTAACCAAACGACCCAAGTGTGTACCTTAGATAAAAACTCAAAACCTTTTTAATTACTTGCTGAACCGGTTAAACAACAGTGTAAGTGTAAAAAATTAAACAAAAATCAACTCCATGTTCTTAAACTGTCAGAGACAGAACAGTTATTTTATGTCTGCAACAAATGCATCATACATTATAGTGAAACATTCATTGGCATTTCAATATACACAGTAGGCAAAGAGTGAAGTTCCAGCAGTGTTGTTAGGACTAAAGACTCCTATACCAGATCTATAACCATTGCCTACATAAAAGCAACCATTGCTCACTGACATTCCCCCAAACACAGTTGCACCAGTTTCATTTGACCACAATATTTTCCCAGTTTTTGTGTCAATGGCATAAATGGGACCTGTTGGATTTTGTGAACCTGCTAACATCACCCCATTAGCAACAGTTACAGGGTTTGAATTACCATTGTTTGGAACCGCAGTTGTCCATAGAATTTTGCCGGTTTTAGCATCCATTGCTACCCAGGCTCCACCTGTGGTCACATTCTTGGATGGGACCAATGTGAAGTTCAAGTTATCACTGTTGACAATGCTGGTGTATACCCTCTTTGTGTCTGTGGCTGCTCCCCATGTACCTCCTCCTGCCGTACCTCCAGGACCAGCTTCCTGCATACATCAATCTCATTTTCATCAATGTTTCATTAGCTTCTATTTTTGAAGGAAAAGTCCAAATAGAATCACAAACATTATCGGTTACTCTCAAGTATATTAGCAAACTAGCATTAGTTTATGCTTGCACCAGGAACAATCTTCTTAACAAACTAAATTGCAGCCACAAATAAATTACGTGTTTAACTAATATCCACTGACGATGTAAAGAATTTTGTCACATTAGCAGGTCATTTGTACCTATTGTAGCAAGTAACATGCTTTATTGTCAAGATTACAAAACACTTTCTAGAAGGGTACTTGTAGATATTCTTTTTTATGATTTGATAGTGTAAAAGTTCACTTACACTGTGTGTATAAGTTAAGCTCTTAAAATTATTACTTTTTGTCACTTCCGTTTTACATTTCTTAATGGAGAAAATCATGATGTTAGTGAGAGATAGAAGGATCATCACCGAATACGGATGCTAATGACACGGCCGAAGCGAGCCATGTTAGTGCTGACATGATCACAAGAAGGGATCAACTACATAGTTCCCAGGTTCTCTAAAGATCCACGGAACGTCCTTCCTCAAAATCAATTTGCATTGATGATGGAAGTTCATTGGAAATTCAACACTATCACAGGGAATTTGTTTTGTTGGAGAACTATATTATCCCTCGAATTGTAGAAAACAAGGAGTGATCAAGAGAAGTTGTCCCTCATGATCAATTTGAAGCGCTACTAACTCTTTTGGAACGTAACATAGTCGACTGAATAATTTATTTATGATTAAACAGTTTTGGAGCACTTACAGTTGTCCAGAAGATGTTGCCAGTGTCACGATCCAATGCCCATGCTATTCCACTTTTCTGCACGGCTGCTACTATGTCTCGTTTCTTCATTCCGTTAGCAAGCACGCTTAGCATCATCGGAGCTTCTCCAAAATCAACATCAGGGCTCGGGCCAATCGGGCAATTAGGGTTGGTCGAATTAAATCCGCATGCCACGAACCACACGTCATATCCTCCAAGCTGTTTGTACCATTGGATCTTCCCAGAGTCCAAATCCAAGGCTAAAATCGAGTCGGAATGGTTCTCGGGTTCAATGCACTTGTCGGGTCGGGTCGGATACTGATTCGTCTGGTTTTGTTTATTCTGCTCCTTTTGGCAGTCCTCGATGTGTTTAGGCACGGAGTAGAGATTTCCGGTGGCAATGTAGACGTGGTTCCGCCGGATATCGATGGAAGGGCTGCTTCCCCATACGGCGGCTCCAGCGTATTCGCCGAGTTTTCCGCCGTTGTCCGGCAGCAAGAAGGTCTTCCATAGAATTTTGCCTGTTTTGACATCTAACTTGAGAAAGCTACCGCGAAAGGTGCAACATTCGTTAATTGTAGCACCTTCTTCTAGCGATGAAGTTCCGATATAATAAGCCCTGCAAAGTGTATACTTCCAATTTATGTGTAATTTAGTTGGATACGAAATTTAAGACAGAACAAAGGCTTTGAGAATTTGTGAGCTTAAATACTACATTATAATATTTGTGTAGTTATACAAACTTGAAATTAATGGACAAGATAAAAGTTCAAGTTAAATTATTTTTAAATTTTAAAATATGCTGGTTGTTTCAGGCCCTTGTGGGATTATATGAAATGGACTAATGAAAAAACAATGTTATTCTTTTTGATAAATGTGGATTACGATCTACCTGGACAACTAAAAATGAGGAAGGTCTATCCGGGCAGACCAAAAAATAAGTAACTAGAAGTCGTGTCGTTTGGCCGTTATCTGACTTAATTAAAATCATACGTAATAAGCAAATGTTATAGTAGCGTGCTAATTTTAATTTGAAGAAATGCACATGTCTAAAGATTTCTCTTATTAATCTTAATAAATGTTGAATGGTTCTAAGTTTGACATTTGAGAATTTGACTAAAATAAAAGTTTCTTCTGAAAGACGTTTCTTTATTACTAAAATAATAGCACCAACAGATTTTTTTTTTCCAAGACACAAAATTTAGCAGTGCACTGGCAAATTCATGTTTATAATATATTTACGCATTTCATACTCTCATTTGCTTTTCCTTTCTGGCTATTTGGAAGATAGAACTATTACCTTAATTGTTTCTAGAGAATGTTGAATACTATCCAAATCACATTGAGTAAAGTAAAATCCATTGCAAAAAACTAGAGAAATCAAAAGATTTTAACTAATATACTTCATCAGTTAAAATATTTTTTGACGCTATCAGGTCAAACAAAAGTATTTAGAGATAAGCCTTCTAAAATGAAAATTTATAATCTTGAAAAGAAGACATATTACCTGCCAGGTAAAATTTAAAGTGTAAAAATTCATATACTCACACCTATGATCTTATGAAGGTTTTGACCCCCTTCACCACTAAATTACATTTTTGGGTTGTGTCAAGAGGCTTCAAAACTTTATATATAGAGGTAAAAAATAGATATTATCTTATAAATACAGTGTAATTTTTTGACAAAGAGGGTTCGGGTAAACCTCTTCCACCCTCCTAAATCCGTTACTTCTCATAGTGCATATTACTTAAACTTGAAATGAAATTAATCCATCTTACCCCTTGTAGTAAGTCCCTGACATGGTAACAACACTAGCAGGATGATCATCCAATTGTGTTCTCCAAATGAGATCTCCACTACTTCTTTTCAAAGCAAGAACCAAACTTGGTCCATAAACCCCAACAATCACCATATCCCTATTAATCACAACAGTTGGTGTTGCTCTTGCAATTATACTTGTCACATTAGGCAAAGATGAAGCATTAATTTTTCCATTAATTCCAGTCAATTCTGGCAAACTTTTTTTCCATACACGAACTCCATCTTTGGCTCTCACTGCATATATATTACCATTCCAGCTCGGAAAATAAAGAACTCCGGTGAATATTGCCGGCGTCGCGGTTATATCTTTCCCAGCTTTGAATTCCCACTTTTGTTTCAGCCTTGAAGCAGTCCAACGGCTAATTTTCTTTTCACCATAGGCGTATCTTCGATTGTATAAATCACCACCATGGTTTATCCAATTTCCTTTCTTGTGATAATGCGTCCTGTAATTATGCCACTGTAAATAAAATTAAACAAGACGTTTAAAAAAAGGAAAAAAAAAAGTTTAACTTCTATATAGCAGTTCAAAGATTTAGACTGTCATATCACCTAAGTAAAAGATAACTTCAGCTAATGTCTATAAAAAAGTGGATTTAGTAACTTAAAAAATAAGGCAGATTAGTACACTAACTGTATAAAAGTTTTCACCGAATCTCTTAAAAGACAACTATAGGTAACATTTTCATTACACGTCAATGGATATAACTTATAAGTTATATACTTGAAGAAAAAGTTTAAACTTGTAAACTCACAGATCAAAAGAATTTTTACACTATTAATCTTCTAATTATACACACTCTATTTTAAATTGTTTGAGCCTTTTCGGAGTACTCGGGTCAGATTGACTAATTTTCAGTGCAAATTCTGACATAAATTCTTTAAATTTATTTTGAAATAAAATTTACATATTTAAAAACTACATAAAAGTTATATAAGCTATGAGAGTTAACTAATTCAAAATATATTAAAACCATTTACAAAAAATATGATTAGAAAAAACCTTGTTTGATTTCCCAAATAGTAATAGGTTCAATCTTTTCGAAATGAATATATAGGAGGAAGTAGAAGAAAACTATAACTAATTGCTCATAAAGAAATGCTACTAGTTAGTAATTGAAAATAAGACAATTTCATGCTACAATAGTTAAAATACAGTGTAATAAAATACGTTAACAACTTCATATATATGCAGGAAATTGCATACAAGGGTTGTGAAAATTTTTTTATGAAGGGAAAAAGTCAACCAGAGAGATGTATATATATACTTACGTCTGGATTAGAGTTGCAACTAATTGAAAGCATACATAATACCAATCCTAAAAAGAGAAACAGATTGTTGGAATGTAGATGGATAGCCATAGGAAAGAAACCAATTCTGGTTCCCTTTTATCGATCTTGATTCACGTATAAATTTCAAAACTATGGACCTAACTGAATCGGAGGACCCGACGTCCTTGAGAGTCTTGGAAGAAGGATCAATAGAGGTGGCCATGTTATAGTTGTAAAATCCAGGAGTTGACTTTGACATTATCTTTTATTTTTGATTAAGTTGTAAGTAGTGTAAATGACGATCATATTAATGCATGCTAGAAAATTAACAAGAAGGTGGCGTATGTCGATTACATTGTTACCAAAATATTTATGGTTTACTAATTTATCCTGTTTATTATAACGAATTACAGTCAAATCTTTCTTTAATAGCTTTATTTTTTCAAGATTTTTTGGTTGTTGTAACGAAATGTTATTATATAAAATCATACATTATAATATAACATAAAAATTGGTTCCATAAAAAACTTAACTTATATGATGAATGGTTGTTATATAACGATGATATTAAAGAGAGGGTCTGACTGTATTTGTCCAACAATTTGCTATCATAATAAATATTTTGATATTAATTCTATTGGTAGTCAAATAATTATTTCCTCTTCCAGAAAATTGCCTCGAAGTAGCGCAAGAGGTTTGGCATTTTGACTCTATCGTTGTACATTAATTACAAATTTACAATACGAAGGAGAGGGACCTAATTAAAACATTATCTATAAAATATATATCCTATATAAAGAGAAAATCTCCTCCCTCCACGTATATATAAATAATAACCAAACATATAAAATAACAAGTATGTCTGAATAGCAAACCTAGCTATAGACATGAATAATTTAAAGACTATGAAAATAAAAATGTACATAAGTGGAGCGATCGTGCTACAATTCCTAGTATTATAAATGAAGAAATTAAGAGGAGGCACATAAATAGTGAGTGTGTGAAATCTCGAAATACTTTTCATCATCTTCAATTTTCGATCAAGTTGTAAATACTACAAAATAGTCATTTATAATTAATCATTTTGAAGATAGAACTTAGAATTAACTAGAAGGTTGCATAGGTCTATACGAGTTTATCCAATTCTATACTATTATTTATGATTCTACCCATTATTTGTCACAATATGTTGATTCTAATTAGGTATGAGTTTGATTTGGTTGGCTGGTGTTTTTTGTAGTTTTTTTATATTCCCCTTTATTGGAGCTATTACTTATTTGCTGATTCAAACCCACAAATTGTAAATGGGGATGTTGATCGACCATCTGAGCAACCCCTTGTCGGTTTATTGACTTTAGGATTAAAGGAACGATCTTTCTAATAGATTCTTCAGACCCCCTCTTTAGGAGATCTAATTCGACACATAGATCGACGAGTCCATCGTTATGGACCGCTGTGGAGGACAAATGAAAAGAAGGCTCGAACGAGAGATCCAAGCAAGATTATTTATTGTATTTAAAAAAAGAAAGATGATTTATACCTTATGCTCTCAATTTTTTATTTTTCCTGGTCTGTTTGACTTCCGTGTATCCTATTTAATTTGTGTTTGTATTGTAGCTATATTGCTTTCTTCCTCATTCCAAGCTTATTAATGACATGCCAATCGATAGTAACATGCCAACTAATTAAACAACCAGCCCTGATCAGCTGGCAGAAATAACACAACTAATTAATGTAAAGTAGGAACATTGTTTAAATGGCCACAGAGGAAATAAGTGAACAACTTCACATATTTTTTTTTAATCAGAAAAGTCAGTTATCTTTTGCTATATGACTCAAAAGGTCACTTAGCTTTCTTTTATATTTTGCTATGGGCAATATTGTCTGCATCCAGTAAATCTAAGACAAAGAAGGAACTGTCAGTTGTAATATGCTAGTACTTTTATGCATCTTAGAACCATGCTTTGCCAAAAGATCAATTATACTATTTTATAATCCGAGGACTCTAATCTCACACCATATATGGGATAGATAATATTAAGATTCGATATAAAATTTATACAATCATTACAACAACAACTCTAGCTAGTATTATGTCATACCGTAGGATTATATGAGATAAATGCTATTGTGTCTGAAATATAAAATTGCTATACGATATGAGAGCACGGAGCGTTACGTACTCCACAATGTTCAAATACCAGCTAAATAACAGAGATGTATCTGTGGGGGAGGATTAATTACCATAAAAGAAAGCTTCACAAAATTAAAGGTAATAATGCAAGAAGGAGACAGAAAAATGAACAAAGAATATAAGTGAAGTACTACTCCAAGACAATATAAATCCATGTTAAAAACTCTTACACATCTAATGAAGGACAAGTTTATTGTCTAGCAATATCGAATAACTTCACATACACATGAAGATTTTATGAACTTCAATAGTCTAAGCCTTGGTTGGTAGAGTTAATAGCGGGTTCGCTGGTACACGGTATACTTCAGTAAGTCCTGACATAACTGTTATAAGAATTTCCATGAAAAATAAGTTATTTAAACTCTTTGATACATATATTATTATAGAAACACCAATCGAAGTAATTGCAACTAGAATACTTTGGAAAAGATGGAGCACGTTAAAATTTCATCAAATGATAGATACATAACAAAAAAAAGACAGCTCGATGCATCGTTACGTGCCTGGTCCGAGGAAGGCCAGGACCCTAAGAGTCTATCGAACGCAGCTTTACCCTGCAGGTTGTTTCCACGGATCAAACCCATGATCACCTGGTCACATGGTGGTAACTTTACCAGTCACGCCAACGCTCCCCAACGATAAATACAAAGCAAATTAAAAAGAAAATAATTTACCCTTAAATGTACTACTAGTGTACCACGGATCCAGAAACTTGGGTTTATTTGTCTTTAAGACTTGAAATTTTGGACACTGACTATCTTTGGATGAATACGAAAAGTCTTTGAACACCACCTTAGTTAGGTTTTCACAATGTAGATAAAATTTCCGTACACTCATATGATGAATCTCTAATAACTTAAGTTCCTTGTGTTGAATGATCAGATTCTTCAATGATTTGTTATAACGACGAATGCCGAGATTCTTCAACGACTTATTACAACCACGAAGGCCAAGATTCTTCAAGAACTCGTAATTACCCAGGATGTCTATTAGGGTTTCTTCACTAACAATGCACGCCGTGAATTTTAAGGTTCTAATATTGACACAACCTTTAAAGGACGAAGCATCTCTTAGTACATATTTATTTAATTACACTAATCGAAGAAATCTACCATGGAATATGCTCTTTGGTAATATATTTAGTAGAACAAGTGTTCCCGAATCGCCATAAGTAGATGTAACCCATTTTTTCTCATATTCATCATCCAATGTACTATCTTTATCACAATAAAGTGAAAACATTGAAGATCAAAGATGGAGAAAAAGATGAAGATTTTCATTCTTCAGTCGAAGAACTCTTTAGAGACTAAAATGAGTTCTCTCTGTTTTTGTGTCTCTGTACAGAAGGTCCTAAAAGAAAGATATAACTGACCCTATTACATTGGTTCAGTTCAATTAAAAGGAAAATGGGCTAAAAAGAAAATGGGCTAATGGGTAAGTCTGCTACAGGCCCAAAATGAAAATATATAACATATACACAATATACAATAAAGATACAATAAAAATATTGCAAATCAATTTATGTGTTTAGGCTTAGATGCTAGGTAGTCTTTTAGCTCAACACATCCCCTCAAGTTGGAGGAGGAGACCACCTTCAACTTGACCAGCAAAGAATGATGAACAGTGCCAGGTAAAGGCTAGGTGAGAAGATCAGCCAATTGGTGAGAAGTGGAGACATGAGAGAGAGAGAGAGAGAGAGAGAGAGAGAGAGAGAAATCATCCCATCAGTCAGCTGATCTCGAACAAAATGACAATCGACCTCAATATGCTTGGTCTGCTCATGAAAGACTGGATTCTTGGCTATATGTATAGCAGCCTGGTTGTCACAAAAAACAGAAAAAAGGGAAGAGAAACAGAAACACCAAGGTTAGTGAGCAGTCGAGAGAGCCAAGATAATTCAGCAACCGCCTTACTAAGTGCCCTGTATTCTGCTTCAGCAGAGGATAAAGAGACTACTGGCTGCTTTTTGGACTTCCAACTAATCAGGCTACCATCCAAAAGCACACAGAAACCAGTAACATACCTGCGAGTATCAGGACATGCTGCCCAATCACTGTCTGAAAAGGCATGGACTGAAAAATCAGAAGTGTTAGAATAGAAAAGTCCCAAATTCATAGTTCCCTTAAGATATCTGAGGACATGCAGGGCAACATTCATGTGAGGAACTCTTGGAGACTTCAAAAATTGACTCAGATGTTGAACATCAAAGCAAATGTCAGGTCTGGTGTGAGTCAAAAACAGGAGCTTACCAATCAAACTCCTGTACTGGTCAGGGGAAGAGAACAGGGCACCAGAATCAGCATGGAGCTTGGTATTAAGATCCAAAGGACAACAACAGGAGAAACATTCACACAGTGAAATTGATGCAGCAGGTAAGAGACGAATTTGTGCTGATTAAGAAGCATTCCACCAGCAACAGTAGACACCTCAACGCCCAGAAAATAATGCAAAGACCCCAGGTCTTTAATCCTGAACTGGTCATCCAAGAAGTGTTTCAGGGCATAAATCTCAGCAATGTCAGCCCCAGTGATAATAATATCATCCACATAGACTACCAAAACCACAAGACATCCAGGCTGACCCTTGATAAACAAAGAATAATCATTCAAAGAATGTGTGTAACCTCTGGAGTATAGAGCATGAGACAATTTTGCATACCACTGTCTGGATGCCTGTCTCAATCCATAAAGGGATTTCTTCAACTTACACACAATTGGAGGAGAGACAGAGGAAACACAATCAACAGAAAGGACAAAAACATTTAAACATGGAGGAAGCTTCATATATACCTCCTCATCTAGGTCACCATGCAAGAAAGCATTAGTAACATCAAGTTGAAAAAGATCCCAATGATTCTTAACAGCCACAACAATTAAGCATTTAACAGTTGACATCTTAACCACATGGGGAAAGGTTTCAGTGAAATCAACTCCTTCAATTTGGGTATCTCCTCTACTAACAAGTCTAGCCTTGTACCTTTCAACACTACCATTAGCCTTATATTTGATCTTATAAACCCACTTGCAGCCTATGGGTTTCTTACCAGGAGGAAGGGGAACAACATCCCAGGTATGGTTGGCATCCAATGCAACAAACTCCTTTCTCATGGCATCCTGCCAGACTGGTACTGATGCAGCTTGAGAATAATAGAGAGGTTCAGATTCCAGAGGAGAAGAAGATGAAGAAGAGCCAGAAAAGGAAGGAAGGTGACAAACATAATCCTTGAGATAAGAAGGAGGGTTGTGCTGCCTTCCAGACTTTCTGGAAACAGTAGGTGCTGTAGGGGAAGAAATAGTAGGAGGAGGAATATCAGGATTGAAAAGATGACTGGAAACAGGATGATTGAGAGTAGAAATCAGTGAGGGAGGAACAGAAGAGGGAACAGAACTGGAAGAAGAAGAAGGAGAGTTCGAAAGAGAAGGAGTAGAGGAACAAATTGGAACAGACAGGTCAGTCTCATAAAGTGGATGCTCAGGAGGAGGAACAAAAGTAAAAGAAGAGGAAGAAACAAAAGGATTAGGGGCAACAGAAGAGGCAGTTCCAAAAGGGAAGCAAGTCTCATGAAATATAACATCCATGGACACAAAACACTTTTTGGAAGTTAGATCATACTACTTTGGAAATTATTTTCAAGTTTGTAGTTAAGGTTACCTCAGGCAAAGGTTCACTTGGGCCTAGGACATTTGCCTTTGATCCCATGGTCAAAGACGTGATGTTGTGTTTAGGATGGTGAAAGTCATGGCCTTGAGACTCTTGTATTGACCAAACAATCATCATGTGGTCAATTTGGGCCATTGTGCGCTTGAATCGTAACTATGGTCGTTGTGGGCCCTCGAATTGATGTCTTTAGCGATCCTTGAGTATGTATGGTGAGAATTCGAATTGTGGCCCAAGTACCAAGCCGATGGTCTAGAACTTGCCCTGAATGTTTGTTGAGGCTAAATCATAGGTGAAACTTGACTTGAGAAGTGATTATAGGCCCTCCTTGATCCAAAATGCCAAATTTAGACAATTTTCATGACCTACCAATGAAATGATCCCTAGTTCACCCCTTTTGGGCTTTAAATCTTCTTCTTTCATGAACCAAAGCTACAAGCCTATACTCGTTCTCAATGAGACCCTCTCTTGGCATCGAGATCTTTCCTTGAGTAATGTCAAATGTCTAAGTTTGGTAGGAGAGACAAGAAAGGCATCAATGTGGTAAAAAGGCACAAAAGCAAAATAAAAGGAAGGCAATGAAAAAGAGAAAAAGACAAAAGTGAATAAGAACCAAAAAGGGAATCCAAGGACAACAAAAAGTGAAAAGGGTGTGGAAAAGTAGACAAAAGGAGAAAGGTTTTCAATTGCAAAAGAAAGAGTGACAATGTGTCTCTCTAACCCTTTGAAAGAAGTGAAATACTCAAATGAGTCAAGAAAGTATGCCAAAATGAATCAAAAGAAGTGCTTAAGGGAAGATTGAACCTAATTGAACAAAAACATGCCCTACCTTCACCCAAAGCCTTCACAATGACTCCTCAAAAGCCCTATATGATCTTGAGTTGAGGAAAGCCTACATTAGTGGATGCTTACATAACGGGCAAGAATATGGTACTAAGAACCGGACTTATGGCCTTTCTTTGAGAGAGATGAGTGAGAATCCATCCACCTTGGTTTGTGTGTCAACACTCTAAAAGGTAAGGTGCACTTAGGGAGAGTTAAGGATGTGTGAATTTGGGTTCCACAATGACCAAAGTAATTGAGAAACATTCTTTGATGAATATGTGTCAACTCTTGATGCTCACTTGATCCACAAGTTTTCAAATCTTAAATTTGTTAATGATGCATTCGCATTGAGGGAAATTGTTAGTCCCAATTGATGGTTGTTGAGGTTACTTTAGGATAATCAGGAATTACTGGGATGTTTTCCTATGAGGAGTAGGTCTTATTTTATTTGCTTGAGGACAAGTTGCCACGCGGCCGCGCAGAAGAGTTCAGAGACTCTGCAAATGGAATGTTAACCTGCGCAGTCCGCGCTCTCACCTACGCGGTCCGCACCGCTGGGAGTTCAGAGATCACCATATTCATGGAAAAGTCCCACGCGGCCGCACACCAAAACAGTGTGGTCCGCGTGGATGAAGTTCAGAGAGTGATACTTTTGCCAAGTTGGCCCACGCGGACGCGCTACTAAATAGTGTGGTCCGCATGAAGTTTGATCAGAGAGATGCCATTTACCAAGGTTGTCCACACGGTCGCGCCTCATTTTTGTGCGGTCCGCGCCCTTTGTCAAGCGCAGCCACGTTACATTTTTGCACGGTCCAAGCCCCCAGCTTCAGAAGAGAGAATGTGAAGACCAAGACCCCTATGCGGCTGCGCTGCATTTATGCCCGGTCCGTGCCAGACCCGTAGTGGTATTTTTGTCCAGTTTTTCCTGTGTACTATAAATAGGATATTTTACTTTTATTAGGTTATGCATTAGATATCAAATAGCTACTGCACTCGTGAGACTCAAGTTTTAGCCTATTTCGGGAAATTTCATCTTGCTTTATGGTGGATTATTGTAGATTAACATTGTAGTTAATTAATATGTCGATTTTATCTACTATTTCGCCAATTTATGTTTCTATTATGGCTAGCTAAATCCATTAGCTAGGGTTGTGGCTCAACCCTAGTGTGGGTAATTAATGAGTGTGATTGTTTAATGTATGAATGATGTTGAGTATTTATTATTTGGGTTAATCTTATGTTTTCATTAAGATTTGGTAGTTGCAAACACTAAGTCTAGCTTAGTGGGTCTTGACTCTTCTTGAGAAAGAGAGTCTATGACTCCAAGATTAATTCCAACAAGGAATTGGGATGGACCCATGAGAATGATAATCCAAACTAACGTGTTAAACTCGAGAGAGTAATTACCCAACTTGAACCCTAAGTTGCTTGGGCAAATTGGCCTACCCAATTGGCTCGAGAGAGTCAATTGGGAAAAATCACTCTCTCTACCAAGAGGTGTGAGAGTGGGTGCAATAGTGCAACTATTATAGCATAAGTCCCGTAATCATCATTCTTGCATTAAGAATCTCTGCCTGTTAGTTGAACACCTTGATAAATGCCACGACCTTAGTTCCTTGCTCTATCTTGCATACAACTTAGAATTAATATCATAGCATAACTCAGTTTTAATTTGTAATTGGTAAATTGTAGATGTTAATCAAAAGAAAAAACCAAAAATGTTAGAAGTACAATTAGGAGCTCAAACACACTCCTAGACAAAACAAATACTCGACTCCATTCTAAGTTCCCTGTGGAAATTGACCCTGATACCACTGTTGAGTAAAAGTCTTAGCACCTGCTCTTCTTTAGGTTGAGTCCGATGCGATCAATTAACATGAGAATCTGGGTACTGAACTGACTTGAATGTTCTAACATGAGATCTGAATATTTGAAACACAAATGTCGTGACATGAGATTTGAATACTGGAAACTTGATTGTTATAACATGACACGTTAAATACTGGTGTACAACTGGTAATTACGGTGAAAATTCTAACTCATAAACTACTTACCTGATCCTTCATAAGATCCTATATTGGATGATGTATCTGGGATTGAGCTTTACTTTCTTCTCAATTGTTATAACACATTTCATATGCGAAACTTTTAGAAACACACATTCCTCAACTTGAAACTCTAGGTCTCTATGTTGCATGTTTGAATAGGAATTTTGGCGACTTTGAGTTGTCTTCAAATGCTCTTGAATCAACTTGACTTTCCCCATAGACTGATTGATTAAATCTGGTCCCAACAACTCCACTTTGTCAACTTCGAACCAACTAATTAGCAATCTACGCCTTCTCCCATTAAAATCATGCGTTCAATATGAACAAGATAACCATATTATAAGGTCCATATTTACCATCTCCACTAAAGGGTGTATGTGTTCTAAGACAAACACTTGGTTTTTGCTGCTCTACTTTCACTTGCTGACAATTCAGACACATGGCCACAAAGTCTGCAACTTTCTTTTTCATGTTGTTCCACCAATAAATCTCCTTAAGATCATGATACATCTTTGGGAAACCTAGGTGGATAGAATACCTGGAATTATGGGCTTCCAAATCTTCCTCCCTCGCTAAGTCCATCAATGGTTGGAACAAACAGTCTATCCTAGTATCTCAAAGTACCATCATATCCCCCTTGTTCAAAAGACATCGTCTTATGCACGTGAATCCCCTCTTTCAGCTACAACAAGTAGGGATCATCAAACTATTTTTCCTTCACTTCAGCTAGTAAGGAGGAACAGGTCCTGTTATAGACAACAAACTCTACTATATTTGGTGTCCGAAAGTCGAACTCCTACCTTGGATAAGTAGTGAACTTCTTTCAACATAGTTCTTTTGTCTACCTCATGAGCTATGCTTCCCACACTTGATTATCTTCTTATGCACTTCCTAAAAATACTTATAGTATTATTGTGAACTAGTCTTTGACATGTACTCTAAATAGAGTCTCGTGCAATGGAAGTACCCCCATAACACATAAATAGACGTGATTTTATACCTTTTTTGTGATCACTTTATCATCAATAACTAAGATCGGTAATCATTCTACTCACTTTGTGTTTCTTACACATGCTAGCCTCCTTGTGATAATTATATAATTTTCCCTCATTACCGAACTAATTTTCTTTTTCATATCTACCCGGACTTACTGAAAATTTTCACATCACCCCTTAGATCAAAGGTCTTATACTTGCAGATCCTTCTCATTTTATTGGGATCCAAATAACTTTTCTTATCTTCTGCAATTCTTTGCAGTCAACTTCAATGACGACTCATCTTCCAACTTACCTGAGCTAGGAAAAAACTAAATTATTTACATAATAAAAAGCTAATGTATTCACAACTATTAATTTATCTCTACTCACACTGTCAATCTTGGAAAAATCACATTTCGATAATTCCTTAAGTTTATTCTTCTATAATTTTCTCTCCCACTGTTAGCTGATTTTTTTTCACTATCACTGTACTTCGGATTTAGCTTAAACTCTTTGGGTTCTAATATGCGTTCGGTTTTTCAAACTGTTATCCACTCACATGGATCACTCTTAGGGAAATTTCATTTGTCTTAAACAAAATTGGGATATCTAACCCCTAACTTTCTATATACTTCAAAATCATATCATATTATAAACATTCGGGATAAATACTTAGTCATATAACGTGGGCAGTTGCCATATTCTTTATCTCACAATAATACCTACTTCATATAGTAAATTACTGAGGTGATACTTTCTAGTTCTAGTATGAATAAATATGAGCAACTTAAAATCATCCCCTGAAATTCAATATCGGTTGCTGTTGATTCTCATTTCATATATCATGTCTTCTTAATCATATGCATGAGTCATATGAAAACTATATAACTGGAAATATCAAATATTTCTGACTGCTAGGAATTTTGCCCTTAGTCTTTTTTAAAAAAACTATAATAACCAATTCTAGGCCATTTGCGGTCAAATTCTTAACCTGCTACATTGTAGCGTCTAATATCTAAATTATTATCATCCAACTTGTGGCTCATTTGCTAAGAATTAAAAATGAAATTATTCTGTGAGGTAAAACGTATACGGATACACTATCATACCTAAACATGTCCATCAGAGATACCATCATCTTATAAATCACCTCCTACATAATCCGGCGAGTCTTGGGTCTTAATCCGGACTTAAAACATATGATCATTTCGCTATAATCACCGTTCTTACATTTTTTTAGCACTCATAGGCATCACTGTATACTCCCAAGTCAGCAAAGTTGGATACATTGAAAATTGGAGATATGGTAACTATATAACAAATAACTGCATACTGAATAACCATAAACCTGCAGACCGAAAGACTGAGTATAACTGGTAACTGAGTTAAACTGACAACCATAAGACATAATGACTGCTTTTCTACTTTCTGATAAGTTTATTCTTTAATCTGTACTACTATTCATTGCAACCCACTTTCAACGTCCTCCAAATCTCATTTGTTACTAACATGTACTCCATAGTAATACCATAATAGCAAATCATCCTTTCTAGAACCTTAGACTTTTCTTGCATGTCGCTTGGCATTCGATATGTATGGAATTCGATAGTAAGAGAAGATTACATATTTCTCTAAGTTTCATAACACGATTTAGAGTAGAAAGAAATCAGACAATCTTGTTTGCCTTGGTAGTTAACCATTTATATGAGTAGCCGGCACACACATATAAAGGAAACTTCATTAGACATGACTTCATAGACTCTCTAGGACCCTTGAACCTAGTGCTCTGATACCAAGCTTTGTCACGCTCCGAACCTGGGCTTGGACGTAACACGGCACTCGATACCTGACTACATGTGACCGAACGAACCAACTAGTTGGCTGAATCAAACATGTGATATCATAACATACTAAATGGAAAAGATAAACTAACACATGGATATACTGAAAGTCTGAATGATAATAATCAAAGTGTGAAAATACTAATATAAGTCTGAAACATGTCTGTAGCCAACATTGCTTAACATGAAAAACATGTGACTCCAGGGGCGGAGCTAGAGAGCTGATGAAGTACGGGTTCGGCCGAACGCACTAACTTTGGTTTGAATCATGTATTTGTTTTAAAAAATTCATTGAATATATAAATTATTATTTGAGAACCCAATAACAATTAAAATTCCGAATCCACAAGCTTGAAATTTTGGCTCCGCCTTTGTGTGACTCTGTTTAACTGTTACTATAGCATGAATCCACTTCCATTGGTTCGAATCATGTATTTGTTTTAAAAAATTCATTGAATATGTATAAATTATTATTTTAAAACCCAATAATAATTAAAATTTCGAATCCACAAGCTTGAAATCTTGGCTCCGCCTTTGTGTGACTCTGTTTAACTGTTACTATAGCATGAATCCACTTCTATTTTTCCTTGTCTCATACAATTCTTAGCACATTACTAGAAGTATGAAATTTCTAGACCACTTCAGTTCCTTTGCAGCATAACATGCAAGGAACTTGGTTTGCTATGTTCCCTTTATTCAACTTGGTAATTTATGTTCTTAGTGCCATATTACTATTCAAAATGCTCAGTAGATTTTGCTATGTCTTCTGAGTATGTATTAAGGTGTTGTTTTAAGAAAAGGTTAGCAAGACAAAGAACATTTTTTTACTGTTTTTCCAATGTTGTTTTAAGAATTGTTTATTCCCTTCTCAAACATATTAATAATTAAAATTTCAGCTCATAAAACTAGTATCAAATGTTCCATAATCTTCAATTTCCTCACAAGTACATATATCTTTATATAATGAACCTTCCATGACAATGCAACGGAAAGTCCTATTATATTACGACAACAAATCAAATAAATGAATGAATTAACAAATACTACTAGTAAATTGACATTTGCAGATTAACCATTTTTTAATTAGACTTGAAAAGGCTGCCAATGCTTGATGTTTTCCTCATCTTGAACCTTAGAACTACTCTTCATTGCAGCATTTCCATTGCCTTCCACATAAGTATAGTATTTCAAGAAAAATGCAAGAGTGAGAACTACCCATTCAAGGCAAAAGATGAGTGCGCATAATCCACCAGCCAATCTCAAAATCATCACACCATCTTCTTCCCTCACATAAGACTTCAAATTCCCAAGGAAATCCCCTGTTTTCGTGAAAATCAACACGAAAACAGAGCCTTGAAATATTGCAGTTAAAACAGTGGATACCATGTGAGCTCCATATGATTTTCCCGCACATGAGGTAGCTGACACGGTGGCACAACCAAAGACTGCGCCACCAATAGTTAGAATATGGAGGAGAATGAGGAAAAACCCGCAAAGGGATGGGATTAATCGGAGCGAAAGAGTCAAGAAAATGCAGCTAGAAGCTGCACCAAGAAGAATGTAGTTAACAAAGAGAAAGATTTTGTGAGTTCGGTGATGGGAATCAGTTGAATCTGAGTAATTGTTGAATCCCATTTCCTTTTCTTGTTTTTTTTTTTCTGAAAATTTGGAATTTTGATGATTCCTTGGGAGATTTTGGCAAGTGGGGTTTTGATATTTGATGCAGAGAAGTGTAGTGAGAAGAATACAGAGAAGTATTTGGTATATATAGAGGTTTTTGAGAGTACGAAAAATTTTAACGGTCATATTTGAAATCTGAGGCTGGTGGGAATAAGACCGTTTGGAAAAGGGAAAATATACAAAATTGTTGGCGGTGTAACGGCTATTGACTATGTAGGATCCATGTGTCCTTACTTTTATATTTCTCCTTTATTTTATTTTCACCTTTTTGTTTTTTTCTTTTTACTTAGGGCAGCATTTCATTTAGGAAATGTGTTTTTGCATCAGATTAAAAAATATAAAAAAGGTGTCCTGTGACACAATTTTTTTATCATTTAATTGTGGATAATTCATGGTATGTGCTATTATGGCGAAATGGCTTTCTAGTCACTTAAATTTACAGCCGATTTTAACTGGTAACTGATAAAGTTTTTGGTGTAACTGGTAAAGTTGTTGCCATATAATCAGGAAGTCACGGTTCAAGTTGTGAAAACACCTTCTTGAGAAATGCCGGATAATATTGCATATAATAGACTCTAGTGGAGTTCCCCGGATACCGCACATAACGGGAGCTTTAATACACCGGGCTACCTTTTTTTTCCATCTAGTCATGATTAATCCATATGTATCATCTCTTTCACTTGCGACTCTCGTGGTTATTTCATATGGTTTATTGCGAGATGCAAATTAGTTTGTTTTTTTTTTTTAAACATCAACTAGCAGCATAAACTTCTAAAGTTTGTTTTTAAAATATTATTTTTGCATGCATAAGTATCAAAATTGATATATCATTATTGCAAGAATGCAATGCGCATGATGCTATATTTTCTGAATCTCTACTAACGTTATTCTCAGTATCATCATTATAGTTGATACACCTCTTCATTTAGTCATTTGAACAACAAACAGACAAAACTTGCTCTAGAAGTAATTCCTCATACCTCAATCAACAAAACTTGTTATGCATTTGACATTACATAGCACGTCAAGTATACTAAGTTGAATCACTATCTGTGCTGCTGGGAAGCAATAGGTACCAATGCTCTTTTGTTTTTGTTTGTGTTTTTGTTGTTCCTTTCCTTCACTGAGGCAAGGGTCGATTGGAAACAACCTCTCTGTCCTTTCGGGTAGGGGTAAGGCTCGTCTACATAGTACCCTCCCCATACCCCACTTTGTGGGACTATACTGGGTAGTTGTTGTTGTTTGCACAACCTGAAAAATGAAAACATGACACCCTGCTTTTTGTCATTCTTTTTCAAATGTGCTCTACAATGTTTTAATGAAACCTGACTTCTAAACTATTCTGCTATCCTACAAAATATCACGAATGTGACCATTTCCGTAGTGCAGGTAAAACACTGCATCTTCTTCAACTTGAACTCTTCTGTACCCCATTCTCTATAGTCAAAATTTATGAACAAAAAAAGGAAGTTTTCTCATGCCATTTTGTTTTTAATTTGCCCATGTATATGTACCAGAAAGTCGACATACACAAGCCCAAGTGATGTCTTCTCTTCTACCATGTTGGAATAAAACAACATACCTGAATAGAGATTTTCCAAACATAAGAAAACAATTGGAGATGACCAAAGATGAATAACACAATCAACAAAATATATCAAACATAATACTTTGAGCTTCCTGCATTCCGTACCAATCTGACATGTAAAAATCTTTTGGTAAAAATGAGTTTATGGAAATGCAGTTTAAGCAGTGCCTTTTTAACCCTTCTTTCAGACCTATCCTAAACCTCATTTTAACTTGAGGCGGTGTGAGAGAGGATAAATATGGGTTAATGTATTACAAACCTGATGAATCTCCTTTTCTGCATATTTTTAAGCTGGAAAGATCAAATAAAAAACACATCAGAAATATGGCATACGAAGTGATAACATAGACTAATCACATGAATGCCCGCTCTGATTTACAAGTAATCAAATTTAAATAACAAACCATCTCCCAAAATAACAGAAGTGAGAAAAGGGCATGCATGCAGAAAATGAAACATCATACCGGAGGTAGTTACACCTTTGGCTTCTAATATCATTAATGATATCATTGAGCTTCTTAGAGAGTGGATTGCCATACTGCTGCAGAACAAACTACAGAAAAAACAGAGGCAATGTGTCAGATTTGATAGACAGATGATCGCTTTTATTACATAAAGGTAATCACTTTGGTCCACCAAGGGAGAAAAGTTTGCTGTTTTTGGTCCATAAGGAGCTTAATGCATTATGAGGAAAATAAGTTACGAGAACAAGTAAAAGACACTCAGCTGCCATCCATCTCAGACCTATGGAGGAGAAACCAACTACACCAGCCTTACTTTCTAGATGGAAAATGTAATGGTATGGAATTGCACAAAATCGAACACTCAAATTGGGAGAGGTTTCGGCTGCATGACTTCATCCTTCACTTTCCATAACCAACGGAACATGCCAAACATATATAGTACCAAGGGCAGGTAAAGCCTAAAGCAGCTAAAGCAAGTGCTTTAGTCCCCAAAATTTTGGGGCCCCAGTTTTTCATGTTAATATATACTATTTTTATAAAAAATTGTTATATTTTAAATGAATATTATGTGACGTGGTTAATTCTTGTACAATAGCTATATACATTTTTAGAACAGTACAACATATATATCCACTATTTTCTTCTTCTAATAAGCGACGAAATATTTTACAAAATAGTGTATTCAATCTAACTCTTAAATCAGTGTCTCAAACATGTCGGAAAGCAATCAAAAGTATTAAAAGCATAAGATTTCAAGCTCCACAAATGTGAGATATTTATTGAAATGAGTAGAAGATTGTTAGGATCCAAAAATTAAAAATTAAGCTATTTGTTCAACATATGAGCTTGAAAAGTTTTACTTTTTATTGGGCACGACTATTTGGTATAATATACTGATTGCGGCTAGTTCAGTTAGCAAAAGTTTACCATCAAAATATATGTATATTGATGTTGCCAATAGACATTAAGAGGTTTTATTTTTTTCACCGCTAAAAATATAGAGAAAAATAATTTCAACATTGACATTGCCCGAGGGGCTAATTTTGTTGTTGCTGTGCCCAAGGGGCAGTTATTGTATATTTATTTTTTTATCGTTTTCCATGTATATTGTTTAACTATTTAAAGGATGTTTATGATATTTTACTGCTTAATTATATTTACTGATTTTGTTATGCCTCTTTTAGCTTAATATTGTGCCTTACGTGATTTTATATTACTTGATCTTCATTTATTTTTATTACTCACTGAGTTAAAAGTACTCACTTTACTCCCTGCACCTTGTGTGCAGATTCATGTATTTCTGAATTCGGTAGTAGGTATTGGTTGCTCAGAGGCAGAATCATCGGAGTTTAGCAAGGTAGCTGCCTGACGTTCGCAGCACTGCTTTTCTCCCTTTCGATTTCATTAGACTTTATTTAATACATTTTTTACTCTAGTTGTATTCGGACCTTAGTATATGCTCATGACTAGTGACAACCCAGTATCAGGCTGTGTTGGCTTTTATTTTCACAAATTATACTGTTAAATGCTTATTTTGGAAATTTATTTCTGATTAAAGACTTATTAGTTATTATTTTAATTGCTTAAGTGAATTGGAAGTGAGTCGGCTGGCCTTGTCTTCACGAGAGGCGTCATCACGATCGGGTTGGGTTTAGGGCCGTGATAATTTTCTTTAATTTTACTAGTAAAAGATAATCTTTACAAAGTAAATAAAAGAATATTTAGCAAAATACCCCATAATCATCCCAGAACCCGATGTCACAAGTGCATGCGCATTTACTAGGGAATGAAATAAAATACAGTAAATATCTAGAATATAAAGTGGATAAAAACAAAAATACAGTACAATACTCTAAAGGGGACTATGCTTGTTGCGGTCGTCTCGACAAATGAAGCTTGCCTAAATCTCTGTATCAACCATGCCGCTATGCCACTAAGCAACTAGCCACACATAAATCTATGTAATAAAAATGCACAAAATGTGTAGTATGACTATGAAAACAATGTGTACTCAGTGAGTATCCCGTCTAATCTCGAAGAAGTAGAGACGAGAGATCGACTTCGACGCTTACCAGTGGTCCAATAGTAATATAATATTAATATGAATAATCTTGGATTTATTAAAAACGGCCATAAATTCAAATGAGCCGCGAAACAGGTAAACATTCCTTTTTCGTATTAAAAAGTGTTTGAGTTCATAATCTATTAATTATCAATTTATCTCAAGTCAGGAAGAGCAAATATCAATATCTATAAATCTCAAGGCAAGCAATAAAATCATGCAAAAATCTTGCCGAGGTCATACGGTCCGATTCAATAATATTTAAACCGTGCACTGCCAGAGGGTCGAATGACGTGAACCATAGATGCATCTATTTAATCTACCGAGGCGTTCGGTCTATTTCGAAATTAAACATACACAGACAGTCAATCAAGAAGTCAACAGGGAACAATTATCCAAAGAAAAGTCAATTCTCCTTTAATAATTTTAGAAAATGAAGTTTAATATTTTTAAAAATTCATTTACTAATTCGATGTGATTTAAGCAATTCAATTGTCAATAAGATTACAAATATTCCAAGTATAGCATGCTTTTGGGTCCTAGACTACCCGGACTTAAATATAATTGTAGCTACGCACGGACTCTCATCATTTCGTGTGCACATAGACCCTAAAATAGAAGCACAAATCTAATTAATTCACCTATGGAGATAATTCCCTCTTACAAGGTTAGAAAGGAGACTCACCTCCCTCCGAAGGTCCATCACAGCATGTAACATCCTTCAAAAACTCAAATTGACGCGCAATGCTCCAAAACTAGCCAAATACTATGTAAACCTATTAATATATGTTCAATTACTCATTATAATCCTATTTATAACAATCCCTAATCCCGATCGAAAATTTGACAAAAATGCCCTCGGACCGACGTGACCGGATTCCAAAATTTTTCAAAGATTAAGTTTATCATAAACTCACGAACTCAAATATATAATTTACTCTCAATTTCATACCCATAATCGTGGTAAAAAAAATACAAATTCTAGGTCTTTTCACCAAAATCCCAAGTTTCTACCAATTTTCATACCACTAAAACCATGTATTTAAATTACAAGACGTGGAATTAACTTACCTCATGATTGATGATGAAGTCCCTCTCTTCAAAGGGTCAAAAATCGCCTAACCCAAGAGAAAATGTGTGAAAAATGAGCCAAAACTCGTTCTTTAATAACACACTGCTCAGCCCGACATCTCGCACTTGCGGTCACTAGACCACTTCTACGGTTTTGCAGGTGTGGTTCCAATACCGCTTCTGCGGTCCTCCTCCAGCTGCCCCAAACTGCTTCTCCGCTGCCCAGGCCGCATCTGCAACCTCGCAGGTGCGGGAAATCCATTCGCACCTGGGGTTTCTGGCCCTTCCACCTCTAACCGCTTCTGAGGGTCACCCCCCGATCCTGCAGGCCCGCACTGGTGGTGTTCCTCACGTAGGTGCGGTTACACCAGAAGCCTTGCTACTTCAGCCCTTCTTCCAATTCCATTTCCGATCCGTTGACCATCCGAAATCCACTCGAGCATCCGGGGCCCCGTCCAATCATACCAACCAGTCCTAAGACATATTACGGCCTTGCTCGAGGCCTCAAATCATATCAAACAACGCTAAAATCATGAATCGACCTCCAATTCAAGCTTAATGAACTTTAGAATTTCAAACTTCTACATTCGAGACCTCAAATCATATCAAACAAAGCTAAAATCATGAATCGATCTCCATCCAAGCTTAATAAACTTTAGAGTTTCAAACTTCTACATTCGACGACGAAATATATCAAATCACGTTGGATTGACCTCAAATTTTGTACACAAGTCATATTTGACATTACGGACCTACTCTAACTTCTGGAATCAAAATCTGGCCCAGTATCAAAATTCTACTTCCGATCAAACTTTCAAAAACCTTCAAATTTTTTCTTTAGCCTAATGACTCTGAAATGACCCCCGGAACCTCTGAATTTACTTTCAATCGCGCTCCCAACACCAGAATCACTATAAGGAGATATTCCCCGACTCGTAATCCTAACGGACATTGATAACACTGAAATGCACTTCAATCCAAAATTATTAAATTCTTCCAAAAATTCTAACTTTTAAATAGGTGCTAAAACATTCCCGAGTCTTCCAAAATCCGATCTGGACATACGCCCAAGTTTGAATACAAACCTGCTGGAACCTTCGAATCCTGATTTTGAGGTTGTTTACTCAAAAATTCAATCTTAGTCAATTCTTTTAACTTAAAGCTTCCGAAATGAGAATTCGCTTTCCAAATCAACTCCGAACTTCCCCAAATTTAATCCCGATCATGCGCACTAGTCATAATACCTGAAGTGAAGCTGCTCGTGGCCTGAAACTGCCAAACGACATGCTAGAGCCCAAAACGACTGGTCAATTCGCTACACGGCCTAAGAAGTATTGGGAGAGGTGATGAGGAGGGATATGGCGAGACTTCTAATCTCCAAACACATGGCACTCGATGGAAAGTTGTGGAGGTCGAGCATTAAGGTTGTAGGTTAGGAGGTCGTTGAGCATATTTAGTCTTCCAGTGTGAGGCTAGGATGATAGGATTTAGTCTTAGACTGCTTGTCACGACTCTAACCGGCCCGGTTGTGATGGCTCCTCTCGTGAAGACAAGGCTAGACGACACAATACTCACATTTAACGCTTTGATCATTAAGAGTCATTTTTAAGCCTTTAGTTAAACAATGTTTCATAATAAAACTCTGAAATAATAGTGCGGAATGAAAATACAAGCCCGACATTGGGGTGTCACTAGTCATGGGCATCTATCAAAGTCTGAGAACAACAAAAGTCTAAAAATATACTAAATACAAGAATAGAAATGAGAGGGAAGAAGCGGTGCCGTGAACGTCATACATCCACCTTGCCAACTCTAATGACTCTGCGCCTGAGCAATCAACACCCGATACTGGGTTCTGATATACCTGAATCTGCACACAAGGTACAGGGAGTAATGTAAGTACTCTAATCGAGTAAGTAATAAGAGTAAATAAAAATTGAGCAATAGGAAACAATGAATTCACATTTATGTTAGGCTCAATAAACAAAACAGACTTTCAAATCATAATACGAGGCAATCCTCCCTTTTAAGCTGCAACTTTCAGTAGAAATCATTTTGAAATACTTCCCAATACTTTCAGTAGGAGTTCAAAACCAATTAAAGTAATAATAGAGATTTAAAGCTATAATCGGCCCCTCGGGCAAAGCATAATTCCTAAAACAGCCCATCGGGCAAAATAGTAATCATAAGCACTTCATAACTTAAAAATCTCAGTGGAAATAACCAATGCCAAATTAGTGATCAATTCCCGAACATCTCAAAAACCCCGGTTTAACTAAAAGTTATATTAAAAGATTTGCTCAACTTTCCGATAGAGACTCGGTATAAAGATGAGTGAAAACAATCAATAAATCAACATATTCTATAGAAACTCACTTTAAAGAGGAGTGAAATCAATAGTTCCATAGACAGGCCTTTCAGGCAAAACATCACTCATATGCATATATATATATATATATATGTTGCCCCTTGGGCTAGCCTCTCTAACACTAGTGATTCAACTCTTACCAATCAGTACTTGCAGTCAGTATTTACGCTCAATAGGTATCATTATTAACCGATACGACATGCAACCCGTTCTTTATATCACTGTGGCATGCAATCCGATCCATATATTTCGTCAATGGCGCTCACTAGGGGTGTGCAGACTCCAGGAAGGGCCCCTTACGGCCCAAGTGCAATATTGATATAGTGTGCAGCCCGATTCAATATATATATATATATATATATATATATATATATCGCTGCGGTGTGCAGCCTGATCCATATAAATATCGATGCGGCGTGCAGCCCGATCCAAAGATATATAATCCTCACAACTAGGCCATCGACCTCTCTCCATAATTAATAGCACCATCAGACTCTCAGTCTATCTCAGTAAAACAGGGAACTCAGCATAATACAGTTTCCCATATTTCTTTTTGTAATGATAAAGCCAGGTTTGAGAAATAAACAAGTAAAACATGACTGAGGATATACTTTCAAACAAATAGAGTGTGGAAAATCATTCAAATGCCCCTAGGGGTCTCAGCAAGTCGGCACAAGGCCCCAAACATGGCATACAACCCGAGGTATAATAACATCAAACAGTTAACTATAAATTACTCATTAAATTAGTCATTCAGGATGAACTAGGTCACAAATCCCCAGCGGTGCTCTACCCCACGATCGTCATCTAGCGTGTAAGTCAACACAACGATGTGTAATCCGGGGTTTCAAACCCTCAGGACAGTAATTACAATCGTCACTTACCTCGAACTGTGAAATCTCTAGCTCGCGATGCCTTTGCCCTTAAAATTGGCCTCCACGCGCATCGACTGAATTTAAAATCAGAATGAATACATCACAATATACTAAGGTAACAAAGCGAAAGCGAAAATAATCAACATCGGGCACAAATCCTGAAATTACCAAAAGTCGAGCCCCATGCCCACACGAAACCCAGAAAATTTCACATCAATAGATTCCTTATCTCATCACAGGTCTATACATATAGAGAACTCTCAAATACGAGCTCAAATGGCCCATCAAATAATCTCCAATTTCCAAGCCCTAGTTCTTCCCCTTTTAACTAAATTTTCATCAATTTCTTGGTTAATTCCACAATTAAATCATGATTTTAGTTCATAGAACTTACCTCCAATCAATCCTCGTCGAAACTATCTACAATTTCTCCCAAATAGCTCTCAAAATGCCTAATAATGGTGAAAGAAATGACTTAGCTCGCGGAATAAAATGTTTAAAAACCCTTCTGTCGAGCAACGATTTCCTTTTATGCGAACGCGAGGGCCTTCTCGCGTTCGTGATGCATAGATAACTCTTAGCCCAAATTACCCTTCGCGAACGCGTATGAAGACCTGCGAAAGTGAAGCTTCTTCGGCCTCAACTATGCGAACGCGAGCTCTATGAAGCGAACGCGAAGAACAAAAATGCACGGACCCTCAATTCCTCTTATGTGAACGCGAGATATACCCCGCAAACACGAAACACAAGATATTCCCCCCTCCGTGAATGCGATCCCAATAGGCGAACGTGAAGAGTAAATGACTGGCCTGCCAAAGTCCTGCCACGCGAACGCGGGCCCGGGCTTGCGAACGTGAAGGTTAACTTAAGCCTGCACTGTTGCTGCAATTTTTTTCTGAAATCCTTAAGTTCCAAAAAACCTTCCATTAGCCATCCTAAATCACCCCGAGACCCCCCCGGGACGTCAACCAAAAACACCAATGCATCCTAAAACATCATTCAAACTTGTTCTAATGAACAAAACACCTCAACTCTTCCCATAATTGTTCTAAAAGCCAATCAATAGCTAAATAACCTTACCATGCATATACCCAGGGGTGATCCCACATCACCCTATCTCATATAGGTCCAAATACACGTAGAAACTAAAATTACACAATCCACTATGGCCCATAAGCTATAGAACCACATTTTCACTTCTGAAAACATCAATAAGATCAAAACCTCATATTTATACTCTGAATAGACCCGAACCAGCTTTAGTAACCCATTCCTACAACCTCGGGAGCAATCCCATGACATACCACACAACTCGAACACTCGTAGCGATAATTTCTATTCATAGCAACTGCCCACAACAACTGAATACTGGTAGAAAACCTTTTGTCAACGAAAGTCTCATTCCAGCACTTTCATGTACTGCCGAAGATAAATGAGACGCACAACAAACCATAACCATTTCTTAGATTAAACATTCATGAACCCCTTCCCCTTGTCAAATACCATAGTAATTTCCAAGCCGAACCTCGATATTATCCTTTAAACATGCTGAAATCGAATCCGTTCGTATTCATTAATGAACACAACAATCTCCTCTAATCCAACACATTGCTCTGGTGATAAGAAACATCAATAAAGGCCTAAGCCACAACCAGCATAATACGCACCAATAAGCAACTGTCCGAACATACTCAAATCATAAAAATGACTCAGATGAAAGATTTGTATCTCAAGCTCATAGTACCACCATAACAAAAGGCTGAGAACCCATCTCATATCATATAATAGAACACACAAATATAAATCGCAAGGTAATATCTACACATAGCTTCGCATCAATGCACGATCGTATCTAAACAATGCTCTACATGAGATACCTCAAGTCACTATGCTCGAAATTGACAACCACGCACAATTTGATGTCTGGAACCAAAGTGAATTATTACACCCACGGTGAAACAAGTAACATAAACCACGCGAACCCGATAGGACATAACCGATATGCCCTTCACCGAGCAACACTCAATTATTCTTCCCGCTCGACTTCCACCATGAAACTCCGAGAGAACCGCACCATAGGTGCCTATAACCAACAGATCGTAACGTCTCACACACAGTAAGGTAACTCATAGATCCCCCAAATTGATAATAACTCAAAACAACCGAATTAACACAACCATCACCAACAGCAACTCGAAGTCAACAAAATCGTCTTGACGTCGGACACATGTCCACATAGGTATACCAGCGGACTACACATCAACTCCAGTACACAAAACAGATAAATAATCCTTTGAAGGCCCACAATGACTGAATCATAGCACATACTAATATCTGACTAACTTACCCATATTTTTGCCATCCACAATCACAAGCTAACATGTATATGAGAATTTCTAGTCCCCAAGTCCATAAAACACACGAATTACCATATCTGATCCCAATTTTACCGTCCGTACACATGTCACACCTTTAATACCCAATCATTCCACGATAGATACTCTAAAATTTCTCTGTGCCACTAAGCATACCCGAATATCACAAGGCAATCTAACAGGAAGGTTCTGCAATACTACCGAAGTATCATCAGTTAATCACATTACCCTTTTTCTGAAACATATACTCTTGTCAAATCACTTCCACCTAACAATACCATTACCTTGATTATCTGAGGCTACTCGTTGATTAAGAGTTTTATGAACTTCCTTTTAGAACTGAACTGTAACTCATCTAGCCAAGAACTTCTATAGATCCCATCTAGAAGAAAAATCATTACACATCCCATGCTTCTCACCCTTGTAGAAAATACACATCTCCAACCACGGTAGAAATCAACAAAAACTCTCCCAATTCCATTTGCACAAACCAAGCTGCCAGGACTTAATCCTTCTAACTAGGCCAAGCTAATCAAGTCATCAAAACCCTAAGAGCATTACTGCAAGATACCTGTAAGAACTCATCACCTCGAACACACCCAAGGAATCCATCCTATCCTTACTATACCGATCTTGTCTACTATCAAGCTACTCCGTCCATCTAAATTTCCTTCCGATTCATCTTCGACTTGATATTCCCTCTCGCTGTAGCACCACAATTTCTCTACCTAGGCTCACCACACAAGTCCCAAGCATAAAGCCACAGTGTCTAAGACCCATAAGCCGTCGAATACTCTCTTAAATATTCTCAAAAGCACCACATTCCAAAATACTTTACTCTGAAGAACTTCCTGCAAACCTAAATTCATTACCTTTACCTTCCTGATGCTGATACATAGAATCCCATAATTAACATAGAAATGTTAGAAATAACGCTCTACGCTAGAGGGGGGGGGGTGAATAGCGTATTAATAAAATTTGGCGTTTTCTTGCGGAATTTAAACTTTGCAGGAAATAAACAAATGCAGTAAAAATAAATTACACCACGATATATACTGGTTGGCCACACTTTGTGGTTAGTCCAGTCCCCGAGAGACTCTCTCGAGATTTCCACTAACAACCTTGTCAAGCTTAAGGTGCCCAACAAACCTTTACACTTGAGACTTGAATCACACAAATCTCAAACACTTGCTCGGAGGTTCCTCACCTCAAAGACTTCAATTTGCTCGGAGGTTCCTCACCTCAAAGACTTCAATTTGCTCGGAGGTTCCTCACCTCAAAGACTTCAATTTGCTCGGAGGTTCCTCACCTCAAAGACTTCACTTGCTCGGGGATACAATCCCAAAGACTTCACTTGCTCGGGGATACAATCCCAAAGACTTCACTTGTTAAGCTTCCGGGTGCCTAACGAACCTTTACAACTTGAGAACTTGATACAACACAAGCCTCAACCAACCCGCTTAAGGAAACCTATCCCTAAGACTTTACAAGAAGAAATATAACACTCCTTCTTACTACAAGTGTTTAACAAGAACACTCTTTTACTCACTTTACAAGAACTCTCTCAAAGAGTGGATTATGAGTACAAAATATATGGCTCAAGAACACAACAACTCAATCAATAATCTTGGCTTTCAAAAAACAATGTAAGATATGAAATTTGAATCACAAGAACGTAATGTATGCTTTGTAATTTTTCTGCAGTGTTGTTGTGTTTTAAAAATGATTTTCAGAGAGTGTTTTATAGAGAAAATGGAGCAATAGACCGTTGCTTTTAGTTCCAGAAAACGCTCCTGAAAATCTGCCTGACAATCGATTGTTGATATTACACAATCGATTGTTGGAGCAAAATTTCAACAGACAGATTCCTTAAAAACCGGTTAAAAAGATTTCTGTTGAATTTAAAAAGAATGACAATCGATTGTTAACTTTAGACAATCGATTGTTGTTCAAATATTCAAAATATTTCTGGCAACTTTTTGACTAAAAGATTTGAGTAAAGATTATACCATAAATAGATAAAGCCGTTGGAAGAAGTCCGTTTGGAAATATCACTGAGCACAATCGATTGTTAAATAGTGACAATCGATTGTTCTTCATTTTTGAAGATTTTGAAAACATTCTGTAAGTTGTCCAAAACTTTGAGACTAAGTATAAAATCTGACAATCGATTGTTGAACAGTGACAATCGATTGTTGCTTCAAAAATGATTTCAAACGAAGTTTCTGTCTCAAGACATTTTAAAAACTAAGTATAGAACTTGACAATCGATTGTTTCTTCAAGACAATCGATTGTTAAACCCAATTTTCTCAAAACGAGTTTAAAAATCATTTTGGCAAATATGCAACTTATTTCTTTAAAAACTTATGATGCATGATTTTATGAAAATCATTTTAGGTGAGAGCCAATATTAGAAATAAGTCGTTGAGTCAAGATTACAAATTAAGACCTACTCAACAGTTGATTGCATCTTCTATTCTTGAACGCATACTATCCATCTTGTACTTGGACTGTTATTGTTCCATCGCCGATGCTTGTCTCAATGTTTGGCATTTATCAAAACCTACATGAATCAACACACGTTAGTTCGAGAACGTGTTTCTTACAATTTCCCCCTTTTTGATAATGGCAAACATGTATCGGGATATGCATAATGATAACAGTTCAAGATAATTCAATGTGCATCATAGACATGTTCATGTTGCATAAGATATTCCCCTCAAATGATGATTCCCCCTAAATGTGTGCAGTTATATCAAAGTGCATGGGAAATATATTATGCATGCATAGCCCGTTTATTTTCCCCCTTTTGACATTAACAAAAAGTGGCTAGATAACAAGTCTAATAATAGCATGCTAGTTCAACAAACGTCAACATAATCGATTATTATACGGGATAATCGAATAGTTTGCAAAAAAAAAAAATTCCCCCTAAATATAAGATTCCCCCTGAATTTATGCAACACATTCAAAGAAAGCATGTAAGTATGCATAAACTCTAGTCTTGCATATAGCCTTTCTTTTCTTCCTTTTGAAAAAAGTATATACTTCCCCCTTTTTAAAATATCAAAAAATTCATATAATGGAAATAGGAGAGATATTTCAAATGAAAATCAACTTTCATTAAATAGATAAAATATTACATAGGCCATAAAAATACAAGAAAATATTTAATCCTCGTTATCATCATCTTCGTCCATGTTTTGCGGCGGTGCCTCAAGTGGGACAACAGCACCATATTGATAGTTGACATGGTCAAAGTACCCTTGGACATAGCGGGTTAATTGAGTAATTTGGTCAGAGATAGTCCGGAGGGTAGGCTCCTGAGGAGGATGAGCACGACGGGCTTGTCGATTTTGAGGAGGAGCGGGAGCATGATCACCATCATGATGAAAGGAAGACTCCGAAATTTCCCAGATTTTGGTGCTCTTTTTGAGAGGACCATTAGCAATATTGACCCCGGAAGCTTCAAGAAATTTCATTATTAAGAGGGCATAGGGGAGAGGTATGTCATCTCTGGTGGCATTGAACATATGAGATTGAATAAGCTTGCACCAATTGATTTTAACACCGGTGATAATGGCATGAAAAAATTTGGCATCCTCTTGGGAAATGGTGGTGTGATTGAGTTTACGGGGTTTGAGAACATGAGTGATGAAATAGAGAATGAAACGATAATTCGGGTCCATACCCTTTATGGTGGGACGACGGGAAGAAGACTCATCATAGGCGACTCCGGCTTGGCGGAAGAGATTAGCTTCATCAATCATGTCCCCGGCATCATTTATGTACTGGTAGATATCTTCACCATCATGCGGAATACCGGCAATGAGGTGGAGGTTATCTTCAGAAATTAGAATGGAAATGCCGTTAACATTGGTAACGAGTTCACCCTCATCATCTTTGTGAAGGTTGGAGTAAAAAGCTTCAACCAAAGTAATGTTGTAGTAGGGGTGAGTAAGGAGTAGGAAATTGAAAAGTTGGCACTCTCTTAGCATATTCGCGGCTGGAATGAATGGTGCAACAAGAGCGTTTGTTGAAAAGCGAGGAGGGAGAATAAGGCGTTTCTCAAATTTGGTTAAGAAACGGGTGAGCTCTTCATCGGATTCAAAGAATAGAACCGATCCATCTTGATATGGATGGCGAGAAGAAGAAGCACCTTGTTTGGAACGAGCACGTTTGGAGTTGCGGCTTGACATTTTTGAAAAAAGATGTGCTAGGATTTTTCAAAGATAACAAGATAATTTGATGCTTGGGAGGCTTGAGTGAGTATACAAGAGCATATGTGCAGCCTATATATAGAGAAGGAATGAATCTTACACTTATTTGAAAAGATTTGAAGAGGTTTGAAGAGCTTTGAAGTCTGAAACGGTAAAAACAATCGATTGTTTGAATAGAATAATCGATTGTCATTAATGAAAATGATCTGACACATCGATTACACGCCAGAACGGTAAAAAAATTTGAAAAAGATAGTCGATTGTCAAACTTGGTAATCGATTGTTTTTCATATTTATGACCTGACAGGAATCGATTGTAGAGCCAAAACGGTAACATAAGTTTAAAACAGATAATCGATTGTCAATATATAGTAATCGATTATTTCACTCACAGAGAGTTTGGATTTTGGCAAATAATCGATTGGCAGAACAAATAATCGATTGTTTGGAAGGGGGATGCTAAAATAATGAGACTTAATTCTATCAAGCAATGTAAACATTCAACAAGATTTCATGACAAAAAAAATTGAATCAACAAATAATCGATTATTGATACTGATAATCGATTGTAAGCATAAATAATCGATTATGATCGATTTTTCTTGTATCAAGACAATTTATACTTTCCTCTTACCTTTTGGGGGATACCTGCAAAATAGAATTAAACATCTCCGACGCTCAAGTCAGTAATCTATAAATGAAATAATAACTTTGAAACTAGTGTAGTCGGGTGAAAAACGTGAACTCTTAAGAATTTTGTCCTAGGATGTTCTTAAGAGGGCTTAGGGTACTTACCTTCCCTTCGACTTTGCCAATTACCTGATTTTGAACATCCTCCGTTCATTTTGGTCTTTTGGCTCATTCTTCAATTTAAGAAGCTTCTTCCACAATTTTGCCTTTGTCTTCCTTGTATTTTGTCTTTTAAATTTTTCGAAAATACTTCCGATTTTAAAAAAATGCCTAAATCAACTTTTCCGTCTCTTCCTCCTTCTTTGTGCTTTAATTTAAGGAATTTTGAATTCGTCTCCCGTCAAGTGTTTGGAGTATCCACTACACTTGATTCCTTCAAGCACACCTGCAAAACAAATCAATGCTCTTTTGGTACCCATGCCATTTTGGGTCCTTGAGGGTTATGCATACTATAATGATATGTTTGAGTAGCATGTCTATGTCTAGTAAAGCATGCGGGAGCAATATGACCAATTCGTCTACAATAATGACATGTCACATTTGGATTATGCATGCGTCTAGGCTCATAGTAGCTAGAATAATGCACATTGTTTACTCTATTTTCATTTCTCCTAATTTGAGCACCATAATCATTTCTAGGTTGAACATTTCGGGATCTTCTAGCATGATCACTGTTGTGCCTAAAATATGCATCATGTCTATGGTGACGATTGCTAGGCGGAAGGTCATGTCTAGGTCTCCTAATATTTTGTCTAGCATGCATGTTTGTTTTAGGAAAGGCATTTTTGTTATTAATCCTAGATTGAGCTCTAGGTGGTTGGGTTTTTGCATCAACCTCTTCTTCATTTATGAAGCCTATTCCATGCTTGGTTGATTTCAAGTTATCAAGCACCACATTCAAGTTTTTATGAGAGGAGTTGAATTTATCTAGTGTGCCTTTTAATCTACCTACTTCATTCTTAAGGTCTACACAAGAAGCACAATTTTTTGTAGAACTCTCGGGCTTGTCAGAACTTCTTTTCCCATAAAACTTGTTTTGTTCTAGTAGCTTCTCATTTTCCAAAACCAATTTTTCTAATTCTTTTTCTTTTAATGAAAACTGTTTTTGAAAATCTTGTTCTTTTAGAGAAGCACTTTCTCTTAAACTAGTGACGGTTTTTGTAACTTTGAGAAATTCAGCATACAATTCATCAAAGGCATTTCTCATGTCATCAAGAGTATAAAAATTTTGAGAAGAGATTTGACTTACCTCACTTTGATTTTCTTCCTGTGCCATGAGGCAGAGATTTGCCGCTTCTTCATTTTCTTCTTCACTGGATTCGTCTCCGGAATCTCCTCCCCAAGATATGTATGCTCGTTGCTTCTTGAAGGGTTTCTTCTCCTTTTTAAGATTTGGGCAGTTTGTTTTGATATGCCCTGTTTCACCACATTCATAACATTTAACTTGCTCACCTTGCTTTTTCCCTTTGCGGTCATATTCTTTTCGCATGAATTTTTGGAACTTTTTGATGATGAGTCCGAATTCGCTATCTCCATCCTCTTCAATTGGTGATTGACTTGTGCTCGCCTTTAGAGCAATCTTTTGCCTTCTTTGTTCATCAATAACAGGGTTAAGAATAGTGGATTCATAAGTCTTAAGATTACCTCTAAGAGCATCTATGGTGACGTTCGTGATTCCAATTGACTCTTGAATCGCATCGGCCTTTGATCGCCATGCCGGTGTTAGACTCCTAAGGATTTTTCGAACTAGTTCTTTGTCTGTGAACGTCTTCTTGAGCGCGTGGAGATCATTCACTATTGATGAGAACCGCTCAAACATCTCGTCTACCTTTTCGCCTTCCTTCATATGGAACAATTCGTAAGCATGAGTTAAAAAGTCAATTTTAGCTTCTCTTACCTGGTCAGTCCCTTCGTAAGTGACCTCAAGCTTGTCCCACATTTCTTTCGCTGTTTTGCAGCAGGAGATTTTCCTGTAATCATTAGCATTAACAGCACAAAGTAATAAATTAATAGCTTTAAAGTTATTTTGGACCATTCGATTATCCTCGGCGTTGAATTCCTCTTCTGATTTTGGCACCCATTCTTCTTCCACCTTTTTGACAGGAACCTCATTTCCTTTGGTGTACACCTTCCACAAGTAAGGGCTGTTTGATCTGACGAATATCTGCATCCTTTCTTTCCAATATGAATAATTAGTCCCGTTAAACAAAGGAGGTCTTGTGGGGCACTGTCCTTCATCAATACCTGCAAAAGAGTCTACAGTAGAAGCCATGGAAAGATTCTCTCAAACGGTTAAGTCTTTCAGAGAGTATGGCTCTGATACCAATTGTTAGAAATAACGCTCTACGCTAGAGGGGGGGTGAATAGCGTATTAATAAAATTTGGCGTTTTCTTGCGGAATTTAAACTTTGCAGGAAATAAACAAATGCAGTAAAAATAAATTACACCACGATATATACTGGTTGGCCACACTTTGTGGTTAGTCCAGTCCCCGAGAGACTCTCTCGAGATTTCCACTAACAACCTTGTCAAGCTTAAGGTGCCCAACAAACCTTTACACTTGAGACTTGAATCACACAAATCTCAAACACTTGCTCGGAGGTTCCTCACCTCAAAGACTTCAATTTGCTCGGAGGTTCCTCACCTCAAAGACTTCACTTGCTCGGGGATACAATCCCAAAGACTTCACTTGCTCGGGGATACAATCCCAAAGACTTCACTTGTTAAGCTTCCGGGTGCCTAACGAACCTTTACAACTTGAGAACTTGATACAACACAAGCCTCAACCAACCCGCTTAAGGAAACCTATCCCTAAGACTTTACAAGAAGAAATATAACACTCCTTCTTACTACAAGTGTTTAACAAGAACACTCTTTTACTCACTTTACAAGAACTCTCTCAAAGAGTGGATTATGAGTACAAAATATATGGCTCAAGAACACAACAACTCAATCAATAATCTTGGCTTTCAAAAAACAATGTAAGATATGAAATTTGAATCACAAGAACGTAATGTATGCTTTGTAATTTTTCTACAGTGTTGTTGTGTTTTAAAAATGATTTTCAGAGAGTGTTTTATAGAGAAAATGGAGCAATAGACCATTGCTTTTAGTTCCAGAAAACGCTCCTGAAAATCTGCCTGACAATCGATTGTTGATATTACACAATCGATTGTTGGAGCAAAATTTCAACAGACAGATTCCTTAAAAACCGGTTAAAAAGATTTCTGTTGAATTTAAAAAGAATGACAATCGATTGTTAACTTTAGACAATCGATTGTTGTTCAAATATTCAAAATATTTCTGGCAACTTTTTGACTAAAAGATTTGAGTAAAGATTATACCATAAATAGATAAAGCCGTTGGAAGAAGTCCGTTTGGAAATATCACTGAGCACAATCGATTGTTAAATAGTGACAATCGATTGTTCTTCATTTTTGAAGTTTTGAAAACATTCTGTAAGTTGTCCAAAACTTTGAGACTAAGTATAAAATCTGACAATCGATTGTTGATGACAATCGATTGTTGCTTCAAAAATGATTTCAAACGAAGTTTCTGTCTCAAGACAACATTTTAAAAACTAAGTATAGAACTTGACAATCGATTGTTTCTTCAAGACAATCGATTGTTAAACCCAATTTTCTCAAAACGAGTTTAAAAATCATTTTGGCAAATATGCAACTTATTTCTTTAAAAACTTATGATGCATGATTTTATGAAAATCATTTTAGGTGAGAGCCAATATTAGAAATAAGTCGTTGAGTCAAGATTACAAATTAAGACCTACTCAACAGTTGATTGCATCTTCTATTCTTGAACGCGTACTATCCATCTTGTACTTGGACTGTTATTGTTCCATCGCCGATGCTTGTCTCAATGTTTGGCATTTATCAAAACCTACATGAATCAACACACGTTAGTTCGAGAACGTGTTTCTTACAAGAAATACCACAAGTTTTGAGCTCTTTCAATGAAAACTCGATTTCTAACCACATATACGATTATAAAATACCTGATTGTTCCTTGTAGGATCTTGAACATATTAGAGTTATCCTCGCAAGTCATTCACTCTTATTCAAGTGCAACTTACCTGACCTAACGAACAGAACCACCCATGCCTCATTGGAACTCCGATACTGCAAAATGAAATCCTCATCCCAATACAACCAAGCAACTTCTTGCTCTATGCGCCGAGCATTCTTTACCAATAACACTCTATACATTCCATGATTCTCATACTCTATGAAGCATAACTTAACCTTTGACAAACTTTTCCTTTACTCTAGCCAAAGCGGGTTCACTCTCACGCCCCAAACTGGAACCAACATAGCACCTAACCGTGCAATCAACTGCTCATAGCAGACTCCCCCACTTGGCTCGAAGCCATAGATCAAGATACACTTAATAACTCATAAAACTTTTACTCTATTAACGCTGCAATACCATAGTGATATTAAACTCAAACCATTTATAAGTTTGTGAAAACATAGATCATCCAGTACTGTAAATCTTTTGCAAATCTCGCATCCATCCCCGCAACAGTTAAGCCCACTCTCTTAAGGAACCCGAAACTTCAAATTTCAACATGTACACTTCAATTACACATGAGATCTTCTAATATACACATAAGGATCACACCACTTTAGAATTCTCTGCATGAGATAACCCACCTGTAAGGCCCCATGAAAATGAGAGCTCAAATGCTAGCAGCTCACAAAGTCGAGTCTACCTACGTGGGTCGAATTCTTTTTACTATTTTGCACTTAAAAATTCGGAGTCGAATTTTTTCTAGAAATGGTAAATCTGCGGTTCACAATGCGGTCACAGATCAAGTATACTGACCGCATTTCTGCTGTAGAAATTTCCAGAGAGAAGTCAAGTTTTGGTATTGAAAATGCGGTCAGATCTGTGGTCGCATTATTAATATGCGGACCGCATATGATCTCTGGAAAATTTCAAGGGTCAGTTCTGCGGTGCATTATGCGACCGCAGAACAGGAACGCGGACCGCATATCCACCTCCCAACTAGAGAAGGTCCGAAACTTGGGACCCTTCTGCGGTCCATTTTGCGGACTGCATGTCTGTTCTGCGATCGCAGATTCGCGTCGCAGATCGTGCTCGACTAGTTATTTTATAAAATTCTAAACCCGACCCCTCTTTTAATAAAATACCACATCCCTCATTTTTAAGACACTCTCTGAACAAAATAAGAGAGAGGAAGAGAGAGTTCTTGAGAGAGAAAGCTATTTCTTCATCAATTGATCTTTCAAAATCATTGGAGCCGGGGGAATATTGGTGCATTGTCTTCACTCTGACTTCACAGGTAAAATCCCTAACCCATTTTCTCTAAATTTCGAACTTAAGCTTGGGAAGGGAACCTCATGCCCTAGATTTTAAAGCTCTTGATAAAACCTTCATGCATGTCTTTAAAACCCTAAAATCTAGTGAAAAGGGAATTGGGTAGTAAATTATGAGTTCCAATTCTAAGGCCTATGTATTGAACATGAACTAGATTGACCCGTTTTGATTGCTTGGTAAATTGGAGTAGTTTAAAGGGGGGATATTCAATTCTAGGTATGTATGGCTAACTTTGATCCTTGTGAAATCGCCATGTGTTGATGTGTGAAATTGCTTGATAATTGATATCTATGTGGGGTTATTATGAAACTCTTGATATATACTTGTGTGATAACATCTTGTGGCAAAAGTTGAGGAATATGTGATTGAAGGGAATCCTTAAATGATATTTGTGGTAACAACGAATATAATTGGTTACGGATAACTCTTGTGGTAACTCGGATTGTGTACGAATTGGTGAACATGAGGAAGTTGTTGTTGTTAGTTGTGGAAATACTTTACTCCTTGTTGTGGTTACATCTTAACAATGTGGTATAGTTGATTTCTTATAATTGTTGCTCTGTTGTATGTTGTTTGTGGACTAAAACTATCAGGCGAGGTCAGGTTGCACGCCACAACACGGTGAAATAAGGTACGGGTTGGTGCGATAAGGGTGGCCGAGGTAATAAGGGTGGCCTAAGTAATAAGAGTGGAAAAAGTGATCCAATATCACTATTGAAACGAATAGAAATTATGAAATGATCAATGTGGAATTGTGAAAGGAGACAGCATGAGAGTTTGTAATCCTGTGGGGCACTAATTACCCCTATGTTTGGCTAATTGTATCATCTATTTGTGAAGGAATTGTGAAAGGAGACAGCAGGAGAGTTTGTAACATGTGGGGCACTGATTGCCCCTATGTTTGGCTAATTGTATCATCTATTTGTGAAGTGTTTGGTTGTTGTTTCTATTGTTGTTCAGCTTTCTACTTGTATATGTATCTTCGGCTTTACTTGGGACAAAGTTTGTTCATACATACCAGTACAATTCAAATGTACTGACGTCCCTTTTGGCGGGGGCGCTACATTCGTGTTATGATTGTAGGTGGATCCGCAGCAGGCACTCCAGTCCACTATTCGTAGCTCCTCATCCTTCCCTATCGGCAATGTAGGTAATTGGTGAGCCCCATTCCTTCCGGGGCCTTGCGTGGCTCATGCCACCTTTGATGTTGTATTTTGGGATTTTGTGTCGTTATCGTAAAGGTATAGCCGGGGCCTTGTCGCCGGCAAGTATTGTATTATTTTCTTCATCATAGAGGCTCCGTAGACTGGATGATGTGGGTCATGGAACTTATGTAATATATGTGTATGTAGTAGGCGCTGTAATATGTAAACCACGCTAGCTGTTAATGGTAATATGTAAACCACGCTAGCTGTTAATGGTAATATGTATAATTTTGTAAAAGAGGAGTTCCTTTTACTTTCAGTTGCATCAAGTATCATTGGTTAATTAATAATGAATATTGTGGGGTAACACGTGAGAATAGGAAATGTAACTAGGTCTGCTTGACTGGGGCTACCCGGTTGGGCGCCGGTCATGTCCCTCGATTTGGGGCATAACACCACCTGCTTCGCCTCAATATAACATTTCTGTATATCTTTCACCGTCATACACATTACACAACCACTTAGTCTTCCTGAGTCTGAACTCATACCGCAATATGAAATTTACTTCACCTCCAACTAGGAGACACAAAAAGATTCTTCACGAGCCCATAACTCGGAGCTACAAATCCAATCACAATGGAAATCATACACTTAATAGTTCATCTATCATCCAGCAAACCTTCCTCGTCACTTCCAAGTTACATAGATACATCTTGCAGTTCTAGCATACTCATCACATGGCTGTCCAGCAATCACTTCTACTAATAGGAACAATACCAAACATATAAGTTTAAAATACTTACTCACACAATCAGCACCTCAGTGCTCAAGCCATAGGCAAAGACCCATCCACAAGTCTTCCAGACTGGCCCAACATCAAGCTCACAGAGATCACGTCTCGCCCCTCGATCAGGGAATCACGTGCCATCAAGGCATATCTGATACTGAGCGCTCATGCACGCATGCGAATGCATGGAAGGAATTTTAAGGGTTACTTTTCAATATGAATCAAGGACGCACGATAAGAATTCAAGAATGCGAAGTTTTCCTAAAGTTTATGCAGCCTATCGAGGATAAATACAGACGCCTCCATACCGATCTGCGAGACTCTACCAAACCTGCTCATGACTCGTGAGACCTATGTAACCTAGGCTCTGATATCAACTTGTCACGACTCTAACCCATCTGGTTGTGATGGCGCCTCTCGTGAAGACAAGGCCAACCAAAACAACACTCGCATTTAACCCTTTGATCATTAAGAGTCATTTTTAAGCCTTTAATTAAATAATGTTTCATAATAAAACTCTAAAATAACAGTGCCGAATGAAAATACAAGTCTGACATCGGGGTATCACTAGTCATGAGCGTCTATCAAGGTCTGAGTACAACAAAAGTCTAAAAATATACTAACTACAGTAATACCAATGAGAGGGAGGAAGCGGTGCCGCGAACGTCGTGCAGTCACCTTGCCAACTTTAATGACTCCGCGTCTGAGCAATTAAAACCTGTTACCGGGTTCCGATACACCTAAATATGCACACGAAGTGCAGGGAGTAATGTGAGTATTCCAACCTAGTAAGTAATAAGAGTAAATAAAGACTGAGAAGTAGGAAACAATGAATCCACATTTACGTTAGGGTCAATAAACACAACGGACTTTCAAATCACAATACGAGTCAATCCTCCCTTTTAAGACTCAGCTTTCAGTAGAGATCCTTTTGAAATACTTCCAAGCAGTTTCAGTAGGAGTTCAAAAGCAGTTAAAGTAATAATAGAGATTTAAAGCCATAATCGGCCCTCGGGCAAAGCATAATTCGTAAAATAGCCCCTCGGCAAAACAATAATCATAAGCACTTTATAACATAAAAATCTTAGTGAAAATAACCAATGCCAAATTAGTGATCAATTTCCGAACATCTCATAAACCCCAGCTTTACTAAAAGTTGTTTTAAAATATTTGTTTAACTTTCCGATAGAGGCTCAATATAAAGAAAAGTGAAAACAATCAATAAATCAACATATTCGATAGAAACTTAGTTTAAAGGGGAGTGAAAGCAAACGTCACTCATATCCATATATGTATATGTATATATATATATATATATATATATATGTCGCCCCTCGGGATAGCCTCATTAACATTCATGACTCAACTCTTACCAATCAGTACTTGAACTCAGCATTTACGCTCAATAGGTATCATATAGTAACCGCTGCGGCGTGCAGCCCGCTCCTTATATCGCTACGAAGTGCAACCCGATCCATATATTTCGTCGACGGTGCTCACTGGGTGTGTGCAGATTCCGGGAGGGGCCCCTTACGGCCCAAGGTAAATATTGCTATGGCATGCAGCCCGATCCAATATATATATCTCTGCGGCGTGCAGCCCGATCCGTATCCACACACATACATATATATATATATATATATATATATATATATATATATATATATATATATATATATATATATATATATATATATATATATACATATATATATACACACACACACACACTTTGAAGCAGCGTGCAGCCAGATCCATAGATATATAATCCTCACAACTAGGCCCTCGGCCTCTCTCAGTCATCAATATCACCATCAGACTCTCAGTCTATCTCAGTAAAACAGGGAACTCAGCCCAAAACAGTTTCCCACATTTCATATAATGATAAAGCCTGGTTTAAGAAATAAACAAGTAAAACATGACTGAGGATATACTTTCAAACGAATAGAGTGAGGAAAATCATTCAAATGCCCCTAATGGTCTCAGCAAGTCGGCACAAAGCCCCAAACATAGCATATATATATATATATATATATATATATATATATATATATATATATATATATATATATATATATATATATATATATATATATATGTCGCCCCTCGGGATAGCCTCTTTAACACTCATGACTCAACTCTTACCAATCAGTACTTGCACTCAGCATTTGCGCTCAATAGGTATCATAAAGTAACTGTTGCGGCGTGCAGCCCACTCCTTATATCGTTGCGTTGTGCAACCCGATCCATATATTTCTTCGACGGTGCTCACTGGGTGTGTGCAGATTCCGGGAGAGACCCCTTATGGCCCAAGGGAAATATTGCTAAGGCATGCAGCCGGATCCAATATATATATATCGCTGCAGCGTGCAGCCCGATCCGTATCCACACATACACACACACACACACACACACACATATATATATATATACATACACACACACACACACTTTGATGCGGCATGCAGCCCGATCTATAAATATATAATCCTCACAACCTCTCTCAGTCATCAATATCACCATCAGACTCTCAGTCTATCTCAGTAAAACAGGGAACTCAGCCCAAAACAGTTTCCCACATTATAATGATAAAGCCAGGTTTAAGAAATAAACAAGTAAAACATGACTGAGGATATACTTTCAAACAAATAGAGTGAGGAAAATCATTCAAATGCCCCTAATGGTCTCAGCAAGTCGGCACAAAGCCCCAAACATAGCATACAACTCGAGGTATAATAACACCAAACAGTTAACTATCAATTACTCTTAAATTAGTCATTCGGGATGGACTAGGTCACAAATCCCCAGCGGTGCTCTACCCCACGATTGTCATCTAGCGTGTAAGTCACCTCAAAGTGACACAACGATGTGTAATCAGGGGTTTCAAACCTTCATGATAGTATTTACAATCATTACTTACCTCGAACCGACGAAATCTCTAGCTTGCGATGCCTTTGCCCCTCAAATTAGCCTCCACGCGCGTCGAATCTATTAAAAGTCAGAATGAATACATCACAATATATAAGGGAACAAAGCCCAAGCGAAAACAATTAATATCAGGCACAAATCCCAAATTTACCAAGACCCGAACCCCGGGCCTACATCTCGAAACCCAAAAATTTTTACATCAATAGATTCCTTATCTAGTCTATACATATCAACAACTCTCAATTCTGAGCTCAAATAGCCCATCAAATCCCAATTTAAAATCTCCAATTTCCAAGCCCTAGTTCTTCCCCTTTTCGCTAAGTTTTTATGAATTTATAAGTTAATTCCACAATTAAATCATGATTTTAGTTCATAGAACTTACCTCCAATCAATCCTCTTCGAAACCCTCTTCAATTTCTCCCAAATAGCTCTCAAAATGCCCAACAATGGTGAAAGAAATGACTTGGTTCACGGAATAAAATGTTTAAAAACTCTTCTGCCCAACAACGGTTTCCTTCTATGCGAACGTGAGGGCCTTCTCGCGTTCGCGATGCACAGATAACTCTTAGACCAAAATTCCCTTTCGTGAATGCGTCTGAAGACCCGCGAACGTGAAGCTTTAGTTGCCTAAACTACGCGAACACGAGCTCTATGATGCGAACACGAAGAACAAAAATACACAGACCCTCAATTCCTCTTATGCGAACGCGAGATACACCCCATGAACGTGAAGCACAAGATACTCCCCCCTCCGCGAACGCGATCCCAATAGTGTGAACGCGAAGAGCAAATGACTGTCCTACCAATGTCCTGCCACGTGAACGCGGCCCCAGGCTCGCGAACGCGAAGGCCAATTTAGGCATGCACTGCTGCTGCAATTTTTTTCTGAAATCCTTAAGTCCCAAAAAACCTTCCGTTAGCCATCTGACATCACACCGAGGCCCCTGTGACTTCAACCAAAAGCATCAATGCATCCTAAAACATCATTCAAACTTGTTCCAATCAACAAAACACCTCAAATAACACAAAAACTATCACTTCACATCGAATCAAACCTAAGTTTTCAAAAAACTTTCGAAACACGCATTCGATCCAAAACTCGACCAAACCACGTCCAAATGACCTGAAATTTTGCACACACATCACAAATAATATAATGAAGCTACAACAACTCTGGAAATTCTATTCCGACACTCAGATAAAATCTCACCTATCAACCGGAATTCGCTAAAACACTAACTTTGTCAAATCAAGTCTAATCCTTCCACAGACTTTCAAAATGCATTCTGATCGTGCTCCTAAGTCATAAATCACCCAACGAAGCTAACCAAATCATAAAAAATTCTATCTGAACTCATATACAAATAAATCAACTCTTGGTCAAACCTTTCAACTGAGATTATTTTTTCAAATTCATTCTGATTTTTCTGAAAACCAAAACCAACGATCTACATAAGTCATAATGAATTACACGGGACAAATCATGCCCGAGAACTGGCGATCAAAGTGCAAAAGCTCGAAAAGACCGGTCAGAATATTACACTACTAGTGGTCAATGTTGTGTTTACACTACTCTTCCATTTTCTGGTCAGTGTTGTGTTTACACTACTCTTCCATTTTCTGGTCAGTGTTCTGTTTACACTACTCTTCCATTTTCATAGAGCCGTGCATTATTTACTCGTTATTATTTCTGCCTTTCATCTATTCACTGGTTCTTATGTTGTGTTATTATTTTCATGATGGTACTGATATATTTTCTCTTTTTGTCTTTTCGTCTTCTTGAGCCGAGAGTCTATTGAAAACAACCTCTTTACCCATGGGGATAGAGATAAGGTCTGCGTACACACTACCCTCCCCAGAACCCACTTGTGGGATTATACTGGGTCATTTGTCGTTGTTGTTGTTATTATTGTAAAGACTTTTATTTTTATCAAAGAAAATAAATACTTCATGTACAATTAAAGTCATATAAAACTGCACTAGCCGAATGTGTGTGTATATATTAAAAGTATGAATACTCTTAGTGAAATATCGCTCGCTCTTTTTATTTTATTAATATAGAGTTCGCACTTGACAAATAGTTATTTGATTACTTTTCTAATATATATGCTTTTTTAAATTAATTTAAATTTTGATTCTTAAATTCTTTCTTATTTGAGTTAGGTAAAAACTCCTTATACTTAGGAATCTAATATCGAGAAAGATTTTACCTATATATAAATATAAATTCTTGTTAAGAATAGAATTCTAATTAAAGTGAATGTCTATCTTGTAGAGAGTTTTACTTTGAGGCTAAGTCATTTCTCTTCCTATAAATAGAGGGGTCTTACCCCATTGTAAACCAACCCCAAAATTCAATAAGAATTCTCTCTCTCTTTCTCTGCAATATTGCTCTTGTTCTTTTATTGTTTCATAACACGTTATCAGCACGAGACTCTACCGTCTCAAGAAGCTCTTTGAGAAGATTAAGGTTGTCTCAGTTGGGCATGGAAATGCTGCACATACACCGGCAATGACGACAGTGATACATGGCCAACAGCTACCTACGAGGAATTCGAACCAGTTCCACGTATCTGCCATACAATTCTAGCAGTATACGAACCAAACCTCCGTAGCCCCAAGTACCTGCCGGAGGGAGGGTACTGGCTAAACTCCGATTGGGTCATTAAACGGGTCATATATGAACAAACATCTGGCAATGCACCTCCGTATTTGATCTATTGTGATCACGAGCACCAAGAGATTGTAGTCGCTATTCGTGGGCTGGATTTACTGAACGAAAGTGATTACAAAGTTTTGTTGGATAATAGGTTGGGGAAGCAGATGATTGATGGTGGATATGTACATCATGGGTTGTTAATATCTGCGGTTTGGTTTTTGAATACGAGTCTGAGCAATTGAGTAGAAGATTTGGGATTGAGCATAATGATTGTTAATTGTTCTATGAACTTCCTTCAAGATTAATTCTGGATTTAAGGTAAGTATTTTACTTTTCTCTTTCAAATTATTGATATTCTATAATTTGATGTTAAAAACAAGCAAAGACGATAAATTTTAATTGCAACTCTAATGGAGTTTGTAAGAAATTATAACCATCCGAAGTGGTAAAATTTCTATACTTGTCATGATTAAATTCATGTATGATTGTGGTCAAAGAATTGAAAGCCCGTCCAATTGAATTTGCTCCATTCTCATTCCCGATAGAGAATGTGATAGCAGTATGTGATAAGTCTGAAAGAAGACAAAATTATTACCGTGAAGGTATCAATGGATGTGGACGTGGCAATAGACAAAATTATAATCGTCATCATTGTGATAATGAAGATAATAAGGATTCTCAAAATAATCCTTCACTCTGTGAAAGTAATATATGTCATCGATTTGACATGAGATTTTATATAGCATATACATATTATTATGGTCCATTCATGGTGTGAATGTGACAACATCTGATTTATGAGTACATATTCATTATTGGAAGAAGATGAACATGTTATTGGTATTGAATATACCACACTCACCTCTAGAATGGGGGTTGAGATGATATAAGAAAATAATGTCATTATTATGGCATGAATGGTCATTGGTCACGTACCTATTGTACGCCAAAATATTTTGATAATGTAATTATTAAAGGACAATAATAATGCAAGAAACATATCTTGCATATAATTTTGACCATGACCATAATGGTACAACTTTCTCTTTAAAAGAAATATTCACTATATGGATATTGATTAATATGTGATAGTACCAAATTAATTGAGAACTCTGTAAGAGACAATTATATTATTTTGGAGAAATACAATTGATTACCAATAAGGTATTGTGTTGTACTAAGTCTGAAAGAAACTTATTCAGTTTCCAAAGTATATGTGAAAGCGGTTGATTGTATTGAGACTATAAATAAAGGAAAGATTTGATATCTTTGATTACTACAACTTATAGCGGAATAATATGTATACGAAAAGCTACCCGCTTTATTCCCCAATTTGTACTACACAAATAAAAGAATGCCACAATAAAGTGGATGTTTATTGATATAAAAACCCATATCATAATAAACATGGAGTTTATTGATAATTGCACATGTCATGGTGTAAACATGAACTTATCAATATTGATAATTTATTCAGTTGGTATAATCTGTTTAGCTATATCAATTTAAATATGATGTGCAAATATAATAGAGAATTCACATGGGTAAATATTAAAGAACTAGAAAGTTCTTTACAAATTCTCTTATATTGCTTGTTCTCATTAATTAATTGACCAACTAAAATTGGAATTGAATCCCATGAATGCTGGAAATATCAAAGGTGAATATGGGCCCATTCACCTGCCATGTATACTACATAAGAAGCATCTATGAGATGGTTACATGTGCGATTATTATTAACCCGCAACATGGTATTTTGCGAGGTAACTTGCTCAATAATTCAGTTTAGAGCACAATTTCCAGATTTTCTATTTAAGAAGTTCATGTTGATAAGTTGGTTTACATCGTAGTTGGTTTAGCAAAATAATTTATTGAGTGCCTCCACTTAATAGCTAAACTGTTTCTTATGAGAACAAAGTTATATATCAGTTTGATATACGTTATATACGAGAGTATATTATATTCTCCCCTCACAAGTGGTTCAGGGTCAGGAACCAAATAACTCCATCTTATTATTATTGACGTACGGTGTATATTTCATTAACACCATAATGCACAAAGATGGATTCTCAAAGTTGAGGAAACAAGTTAGTTTTTCTAACATGAGGGGGAGACATGATAAACAATTGAGAAAAAGTTACGTGGAATGAATTATCATTTGTATATCTAGATCCTCGAATAAGATATTATGAACTTGAAGTTCATAAAAAGATAATCCATCTGCAATATATTGCAAAGTATGCTAGACGCATTTTGCTGACCAAAATAAAGTAACTATATTCTCATTGCAAATGCTCATATTAAGTCTTAGAAGGACAAAATCGATGGTACGCTTAAAGCGTATAGACAAATGATTTCAAATAAACTTCTTGATAAAGAAGATGAGCAAATGATCAAAGTGATCATAATAAAGATGGCAAGTGATCTAGAAGATCACATGACACAACACTTCATAAAATCTCATGAGAGATTTAGGTATCTGAATATATGAATGAAAAGATCTATATATTATGTCTTTATGAAAATTTATTAACTGATATAACATGTTTGTCGACGACATCTATCATAGTGCTAAGTTTAGATGAGGATCTTAAGTCTATCGAACATAGACACAAAAGTATTGGCCAAATGGAAGAGATACAATTCAAGTAGAATTGATTCCATATGAAAGACATGTAGTTTTGGACATGTAGTTCAAATACTTAAAAGTATAAAGTCAATGGTATGTGCAATTAGTATTCGATATCTTATTTGTTTAGCATGACATGAAAACTTGATATTCATCTACAGTCTATAATATAGCTTATATGACTTAACTTATATGACAATCCATGAAGGATTTAAGTTGCTTGAAGCATATACAATTCTTGATCTTAAGGTACCATTTTCTTAATGCAATTTATGCACAACTATATCTTGCTATAACTATAAGCATGATAATGTGATAGCGAGGATACCTCTATGGAAATATTGAAGAGCCATTCCACGACATTTGTGAAGACGTTATATATCTATCACGAGTGATGATTTCAAGGTGCAAAATATTCGTTCAAGTTAATATGGCTGATTTATTTATCAAATCTCTACCAAAGATAGTTTTGAAGATGGTGCACAAGATTGGAATGCAAAGGCTCAAATATGTGAATTGATGCTCTCATTAGGGGGAGTTAATGCGCGTTGCACTCTTTTTCCCTTTCAAGGTTTTGTCCCACTGGGTTTTCCTTGTAAGGTTTTTAACGAGACAACTAATAGGCACATTTCTAAACATGTGTACTCTTTTTCCTTTTCTAGAATTTTTTTCCCATTGGGTTTTATTTTAGTTAAGGTTTTAACGAGGCACATTATTTATTGAGTAGACATTCAAGGGGGAGTGTTAAGAATAGAATTCTAATTAAAGTGAATGTCTATCTTGTAGAGAGTTTTACTTTGAGGCTAAGTCATTTCTCTTCCTATAAATAGAGGGGTCTTACCCCATTTTAAACCAACCCTAAAATTCAATAAGAATTCTCTCTCTCTTTCTCTGCAATATTGCTCTTGTTCTTTTATTGTTTCATAACACGTTATCAGCACGAGACTCTACCGTCTCAAGAAGCTCTTTGAGAAGATTAAGGTTGTCTCAGTTGGGCATGGAAATGCTGCACATACACCGGCAATGACGACAGTGATACATGGCCAACAGCTACCTACGAGGAATTCGAACCAGTTCCACGTATCTGCCATACAATTCTAGCAGTATACGAACCAAACCTCCGTAGCCCCAAGTACCTGCCGGAGGGAGGGTACAGGCTAAACTCCGATTGGATCATTAAACGGGTCATATATGAACAACTCCTTATACTTAGGAATCTAATATCGAGTAAGATTTTACTTATATATAAATATAAATTCTTTTCTTGTTTGAATTATCTTTTTGTAAGAATTATAACTTAAGTTTTTCAAAACTTCCAAAACAACAGTCATTAAATGACTCTAGAAGTCTTTCGCCATACAATACGAATTGTTATTCAAGTTTTGAAAATATTTGTTTCTTTGGAAAAGGAAGAATGTGTGTGCCTGTCAAAGAAATAAATAATATACTTGTTATGAAATAATATAAGAACAAGAACAATAGAGAGAAAAGTAGAGAGAGAAGTATTCTTATTGATACTTAGGGATGGTTTACAATAGAATAGAACCCCTATATTTATAGGGAGATGGTGACTTAGCCACGAAGTAGTAAACCCTAGAATCTCTCTAATTATAGACATTCACCTTAAATAGATTTCTATTTATAACACTCCCCCTTGAATGTCTATTCAATAATGTGCCCCGTTAAAACCTTAACTAAAATAAAACCCAATGGGAAAAGTTATAGAAAAGGAAAAAGAGTACACATGTTTGAATATGTGCATATTGGTTGCCTCGTTAAAAACCTCGCAAGGAAAACCCAGTTGGGACAAAACCTTGTAAGGGAAAAATAGTGCAACGCGCATTAACTCCCCCTGAATAGAGCATCAATTCACATCCTTGAGCATTTGCATTCCAATCTTGTGCACCATCTTCAAAACGATCTTTGGTAGATATTTGATAAATAAATCAACCATATTGACTTGAATAAATATTCCGCACCTTGAAATTATCATTCTTGATAGATATGAACATCTTCATATAACGTAGTGGAATGACTCTTCAATATCTCCATAAGGGTATTCTCGATGCCATCCATTGACTTTATACTTTCAAGTATTCGAACCACATGTCCAAAATTACATGTCTTTCATATGGAATCAATTCTACTTGAATTGTATCTCTTCCATTTGGCCAATATTTTTGTTTGTATTCGACAAACATAAGATCCTCATCGATATTTAGCGCTATCATAGATGTCGTCGACGAACATTTTATATCGGTTCCAATAAAATTTTCATAAGGACATAACATGGAGATCTCTTCATTCATATATCAGGTACCTGAATCTCTCATGAGATTTTATGAAGTGTTATGTCATGTGATCTTCTAGATCACTTGCCTCCTTGTTATTATCACTTCGATCATTTGCTCATCTTCTTTATTAAGAAGTTCCTTTTGAAACCGATTTGTCTATACGCTTTAAGCGTATCAAAGACTTTGTCCTTCTGGGACATAATATGAGCATTTGCAGTGAGAATATAGTTACTTTCTTTGGGTCAGCAAATGCGTATAGCATGCTTTGCAATATGTTGCAATTGAATTATCCCTTTTATGAACTACAGGTTCATATTATAATATTCGAGGATCTATATATACAAATGATAATTCATCCCATGTAACCTTTTCCCAAGTATTTATCATGTCTCCCCCTCATGTTAGAAAAGCTAACTTTGTTTCCTCAACTTTGGGAAATCATCTTTGTGCATTATCATGTCAATATACACAGCACATTAATAATAAGATGAAATTATTTGGTTCCTGACCCTGAACCACTTGTGAGGGGAGAATGTAATATACTCTCGTATACAACGTATATCAAACTGATATATATAACTTTGTTCTCATAAGAAACAGTTTAGCTATTAAGTGGAGGCACTCAATAATTATCTTGCTAAACCAACTTTGATATAAACCAACTTATCAAGATGAACTATCTTGAGTAGAAAATTTGGAAATTATGCTCGAAGTTATATTACTGAGCAATTTACCTCGCAAGCACCGGCCAGGCTGCGGGTCAATAACAATCGCGCATGTAACCATTTCATAGATGCATCATATGTGGTATACATGGAAGGTGAATGGGCCCATATTCACCTTTGATATTTCCAGAATTTATGGGCTTCAACCCGAACTCTTTAGTTGGTCAGTTCATTAATGAGAACAAGTAATACAAGAGAATTCGTAAAGAACTTTCTAGTTCTTTAATATTCACCCATGTGAATTCTCTATTATTGCACATCATACTTAAAATGAGATGGCTAACCCGAATTCCAACTGAATAAATTATCAATATTGGTAAACTTCAAATTTACACCATGACATGTGCACTTATCAATAAACTTCAGGTTTATTATGACATGGATTTTTATACCAATAGATATCCACTTTACTGTGGCATTCTTTTGTTTGTGTAGTACAAACTGGAGAATAAAGCGGGTAGCTTTTCATATACAAATTATCCCGCTACAAGTTGTAGTAATAGGAGATATCAAATCTTTCCTTCATTTATAGTCTCAATATAATCAATCGCTTTCGCGTGTACTTTGGAAACTGAATAAGTTTCTTTGAGACTTCCTACAGCACAATACTCAATTGTATTTCTCCAACATAGTAATTGGCTCTTCTAGAGCTCTCAATTAATTTTGTACTACCACAGATTCATCAACATCCATGTGGTGAATATCTCTTTTAAAGAGAAAGTTATACCATTATGGTCATGGTCAAAATTATATGCAAGATATGTTTCTTGCATTATCGTTGTCCTTTAATAGTCATATTTCCAAAATACTTTGGCGTACAATAGGTACGTGACCAACGATCATTCATGCCATATATCATCTCAAACCTCCTTCTAGGGGTGAGTGTGGTATCATCTCAAACCTCCTTCTAGGGGTGAGGGTGGTATATTCAATACCAACTTCATGTTCATATTCTTCTGATAATGAATATGTATTCCTGAGTCAGATGTTGTCACATTCACTGTGTGGATATGTGATTTTGTTATCCTTTTCAAATCTGTAAATGCGTCTGGCATTCGATTTGCTATTCTTTGCAAATGGATAATATTTTGCGCCTCTTTTTCACAAATAGAGGTATGTGGATCAAGATGAGATAATGATGCATTTTTCCACAAAATTTCCCGTTTGGCTTCACCAACTTCTCCCCCTAATTTTGGGAAAAGTGTCTCATCAAATTGACAGTCTGCAAATCGTGCGGTGTACAAATCCCCTGTCAATGTTTCGAGGTAGCGAATAATGGAGGACGATTCAAACTCAACATATATTCCTAACCTTCTTTGTGGACCCATTTTGGTGCGGGATGGCGGTGCTATAGGCACATATACTGCGCATCCAAAGATTCTTAAATGGGATATATTAGGTTCATGACCCAAAACCAATTGCAACGGGGAATATTTGTGTCAATTCGTCAGTCAGAGACGAACTAGCATTGCTGCATGCAAAATGGCGTGACCCCAAGCCGAAGTGGGCAGCCTCGTTTTCATGAGTAAATGAGGTATTCAAGATTATACTCATGTATTGTCTCAATCTGATATCCATTTTGAATGAATATCTTTAAAACTCAACAAGTTCCTTTTAGACTTGGAGGAGAACATTTTGACTGATATCATTAAAACTCAACAAGTTCTTCTTAGACTTGGAGGAGAACATTGCATTCTCTAAATTTTCGTTCCTTTAGGCAGAGTTATAGTTGCTCTTCAGGAGCCTTCAATCAATTTAATTCCCATGATTTGCCATACAAAAGAAAATATACGAACATGAGAATAAACAAATTCAATCCATTTGTTTCATACTTAAACAATATTTTCGAAATCAACTGAGGTTATTCGACTAACTAAATCAGATAGTCGGTTATATGTTTTCCATAATCGATTACTTTGCAGTTTGAAAATTTCAGTTTAAGCATTTTCTTAAAACAATCGATTGTTAAACATACACAATCGATTGTTGAACATTCATAATCGATTGTTAAACATACACAATCGATTATTTGCTATTTTGAAAAACTTCAGATCACACTGTCTTAAGACAATCGATTGTTAAACATACACAATCGATTGTTGAACATTTTGAAAAACTTCAGATCACACTGTCTTAAGACAATCGATAGTTAAACATAGACAATCGATTGTTGAACATTGACAATCGATTGTTAAAAATACACAATCGATTATTTGCTATTTTGAAAAACTTCAGATCACACTGTCTTAAGACAATCGATTGTTAAACATAGACAATCGATTGTTGAACGTTGACAATCGATTGTTAAACATACACAATCGATTTTTTTGCAGTTTTAATGCGAAATATTAGATAATCGACTAACTGTTAGGTTAGTCGATTACCTCTACTGGAAAATAAAAATATTATTGAAATCTGAGCATATTGAAACATTCTAAAGAACTAATACTAACATTATATCATAAACTAACTAATACGAGCTGATACTAATGACTATTAGTTTATTCACTAACTATTGCAAATAAGTGAAATAAAATCAAACAATTCCATCTTCTTTCAGTACAGATCCATCACCGATTAGGTGGTCTATTTTCCCCTCAGGGTGCTCAAAGAAGTCTGCCACATTCAAGTGGGTGATGTCAAAATTGTCGTCAGAGACAAAATTTGTTTCAGGGCATTTACTCTTTAGAGATGCTTGACAAGGCTCAACCAAATGTCTTGGTACACGGTAAATTTTCGCCTAGTGCCCTTTTCCACCGCAACGATAACATATAGTTTATGAACTATTTGCTTTTGGATTCTCATCGTATCGTGCTTGTGGCAGAGTGACCAACTTCAGGTTGTCATATCTCTCCTTTAAGCCATTCCACAAGATAGGTGGATCTTTGACTGTGATATATTCAATTTTCAAACCTTCATCAAGGTGATAGCGCAAGTAAATCAAGGCCTTAGCACAGTTTCAAACCTTCATCAAGGCGATGGCGCAAGAAAATCAAGGCCTTAGCACACTTTTAAACCTTCATCAAGGCGATGGCGCAAGAAAATCAAGGCCTTAGCATAGTCTTGGGTGGATGCATTATTTCTGTCTTTAATGGCGTCTCCAAGACCCATAGCATCTAAGTGGATTTCAGCATCCAACACCCATGCCATATAGTTCTTGCTCGAAATTTCAAGGGCAACAAACTTTCTTTTCATAATGTCATACATAAGACACAATTACATCAAGAGTGTGTTCATACTTACAGGCTTTATTACAATTATCACATTCACTTCAGGGAATGGATCATAATGACGATTATAATTCCGTCTATTGCCACGTCCACATTCATTGATACCATCATGGTAATAATTTTGTCTTCTTTCAGACTTATCACATACTGCTACCACATTCTCTAAAGGGAATGGAGCAAATTCAATGGGGCGGAATTTTAATTCTTTGCCCACAATCATACATGAATTTGATCATGGCAAGGCATAGAAATTTTACCACTTCATGTGAGTGTAATTTCTTACGAACTCCATTAGAGTTATAATCAAACTTTGTTGTCTTTGTTTGTATATAAAATCAAATCGTAGAATTTCAAGAATTTGAAAGGGAAAAGTAAATTACTTACCTTTAAGGTATACCAATAAATGTTGTGATATCAAATATACCTCTTGAGTTTCCATCCCGTTGCATTACTTTATGATGATACCATCTCTTCTATTTTTCCGTATAGAAATTAGAGAAAGGCGGCGATTGAGTTGAGAGAGCCGAGTCGGCTATGAAGCAAAAACCCTACACAAACAAAAGTTAAAATAATCGAAAATTTCAATTGGTTAGAGACTCGTGCTGATAACGTGTTATAAAATAATATAAGAACAAGAACAATAGAGAGAAAAGTAGAGAGAGAAGTATTCTTATTGATACTTAGGGATGGTTTACAATAGAATAGAACCCCTATATTTATAGGGAGGTGGTGACTTAGCCACCAAGTAGTAAACCCTAAAATCTCTCTAATTATAGACATTCACCTTAAATAGAGTTCTATTTATAACAATACTATAATAATTGTTCTATTTACTTAAACAACGTAGTAGGTGGCTTTAAACATATCAAAAATATTATGAATTTTTTAAAACAATGGCAACTCCATTATTTTGGCTACACCTTTTTGTTAAGCAAGAAAATAATAAAGCTCTAGACAACTTTTCTTTTATGGATTTGAGTCGAAATTAAAATACACAACTAAAAAAATAGTAGTTTGCATCTAACAAAAAGTAATAAAATAATACATAATTAGTACATTGTTATCTTAGCTAAAATTATTTTTATTTATGGTGAAACTCCAGCTAAGTTTTTACAAATTTAGCCCCCAAAAAATAAAATATACAATTGGATTAAATAGCAACTACAACTACTACTACCCAGTATAGTCCCACAATGTGGGGTCTGGGCAGGGTAATATGTAGACGAGTCTTACCCCTACCCGAAAGGGCAGAGAGGCTGTGACCCTCGGCTCAGTGAAGGAAAGGAACAACAAAAACAAAAACAAAAACAAAAGAGCATTAGTAACTCTAGCAGAAATAGCGTAAATAATTATCTAAACGTAAGAAACAGAAATAAAATAGCATGCAATAATATCATACAGTAACTACCATAAATAACTACCATAAGGGAGACACAAGCCAAAACACAAATTATCTATGGATAGTCCTGTCAAGCCTCACCCAACCCCGGGCGAGGAGTATGAAAAACTCTAGGAGCCCCTATCCTACAACCCTGATACTAGACCTCCAGACTTTCCTATCAAGGTTCATATCCTCGGAAACCCACATTATAGCCATGTCATTCCTAATCACCTCTCCCCAATACTTCTTAGGCCTCCCTCTGCCTCGCCGAACGCCGACAATTGCCAGCCGCTCACAACTCCTCACCGGGGCATCAGGACTTCTCCTCCGCACATGTCCGAACCGCCTCATTCTTGCTTCTCGCATCTTCTCATCCACCGGGGCCACCCCCACCTTCTCTCGAATAACTTTATTCTTAATCTTATCTAACCTGGTGAGCCCGCACATCCACCTGAGCATCCTCATCTCCGCAACCTTCATTCTCTGAACATGAGAGTTCTTCACGGGCCAGCACTCCGCCCCATACAACATTGCAGGTCTAACCACAGCTCTATAAAATTTCCCCTTGAGTTTATGTGGAACTTTCTTGTCACACAGGACTCCTGATGCAAGCCTCCACTTTGACCACCCCGCTCCAATACGATGAGTGACGTCCCCGTCAATATCTCCGTCCCCCTGAATCACCGACCCAAGATATCTGACACTGTCCCTCTTGGCGATGACCTGAGATCCAATCATCACGTCTCTGCCTACTTCGCTCGGCTCGGCACTAAACTTGCACTCCAGGTATTCTGTCTTAGATCTGCTTATTTTGAAACCTTTAGATTCGAAAGTCTGTCTCCATACCTCTAACCTATCAATAACACCGACTCTCGTCTCATCTATCAAGACTATATCATCAGCAAATAGCATACACCAAGGCACATCCCCTTGAATATGTCGGGTTAGAGCATCCATCACCAAGGAAAACAAGAGAGGGCTAAGCGTCGATCCTTGATGGAGCCCCATAACCACTGAAAAATGGTTTGAGTCGCCACCCACCGTCCTAACCCTAGTCTTAGCTCCATCGTACATGTCCTTGATTACTCTGATGTAGGCTTCCGGCACGCTCTTCGCCTCCAAGCACCTCCATAGCACCTCTCTTGGGACCTTGTCATACTCCTTCTCCAAGTCGATAAGCACCATGTGCAGGTCCTTCTTCTTATCCCTGAACTGCTCCAACAGCCGCCTGACAAGGTGGATAGCTTCTGTAGTTGAGTGACCCGGCATGAAACCGAACTGGTTCCCAGATAAAGTGTCATCTCCCTCACCCTCGCCTCGATCACCCGCTCCCATACCTTCATGGTGTGACTTATTAATTTGATACCCCTATAGTTGTTGCAGCACTGGATGTCCCCTTTGTTCTTGTACAAGGGCACCACTGTACTCCACCTCCACTCATCCGGCATCCTTTTGGTCCTGAAGATCGCATTGAACAACCTGGAGAGCCACTCCACTCCTGACCTACCCATGCACTTCCAAAACTCCACCGGGATCTCGTCAGGCCCGATCGCTCGACCCCTACTCATCCTACGCAAAGCCCCCATAACCTCATCCGCCCTAATGCGCCTGCAGTACCCAAGGTCTCTATGTTGCTCTGAATGCACCAACTCCCCTAGCTCTATGGATTAAATAGCAAATGTATTTTAAAAAGAAATTAAAATACAAAGTTAGATAAAGTATGCATTGTATATTAAGATGAAACAAGAAGAAATACACAATTATATTCTGACAATTAAATAATTATATTAATGATTTAAAAATATTACATTTGAGGTTGATTTTTAAATTTTTCTTCGCGTGCCTAAAGGAGAGTGTATATATCCATGCACTTAACCACGTCAATGTCCAGTAGTAACAACTATCAATTGGCCAACTTCGGAGTAACTAAACATATAATATATTTAAGGGTGTAACTATTTTGCGCAAAGCATAGGGATTTTTAACATAAGCTCCATATTTTTCGCTTATAAATTACTATAGTCCTTTTGAGAATCCTTCAACGGTAAGCAATTCCATTTTAATTTTACTCTTACTTCCATAAAAGAAAATGCATATGGTTATGTGCTTGAACGGAGAAAGAAAACTCACTCCAAAGTGAAGAAAGGGTAGATTAATCAAAATATAACGATTGAATAATACCTTTTGCCATTGTATTTAGTCTTTTATAATATGTTAGAAATAAATCATGACATATTGATAATAGAAAAATAATTGTATTTTTGTCCTAAGAGTTTCTTCTTTCCTTGAAAGTTAGCTAATTGGGATCAATAATGTTTAGAAACTCACATTTTTGTTAATTTTACTTTTATAGCTCTAACACAAGTTTTAATAGATTATTTGTACAATTTTTTAAAATTTATATTCATTGAAGTAGGTTACATGCGCAATGCGTGACTAGTAAAAAAAAGTATATATAACTAAAAGAAATTTTTTTATTCCTATATATTATTTAAAATTTTATTACTCTTAATATTTATGTTTAGCTAATTACCTGGCATAAACAAGTTTTGGTTACCAAATATATATAATCCACGCTCTAAATCCATTATTTGTGGCTTCAATTAAGAAATTTTGTTACACACTTTCCTTCTTTCTCTCCTCTCTCCCCTTCTCTCCACATTGCCCCGTGAGGCTTGCTGCTCACTCGGTATTTTTACGAAAAATTTGCAAGAAGTCCTACAATAAATTGCGAGAGACAAAGAGAAATCTGTAATCGTAGATAATTAATTCCATATTTGGAGTATAATTGGTGTTTCTGTTTCCATTCTTGTACTATCAAGTATAAACTGTCATCTCTGGCAAATCTTCTTAATATTCCTACATATTAATCTGTGTCACAATATAAAATCCATTAGATCTGTGGTACTCTATTAAGTTAGGGAGAAAATATTGGCATGATGCTTGTTCTGTTGGTATTAATTTTTTCCTACAGTACAATTTGGAATAAAAAAATCTTTCCTATATTAATCACTAATTGTAATGGATGGCAATCAAGAGGTCACAATTTTAACTGCAACGCACAAGTTTGAATATCAGTGGCCATTATTGCTTCCATTTTGAGCCTACCCTACTCCTTGTAATATAATAGCAGAAGGATATTTTTCTTCCTTTATCAGTTCAAAATTTCCTTTAGATGTTCTGACTAATCTCTATGATCAGGATTCAGCGTCAAAGAATGTATGGTTTAACTGTACTGACAAACCAATCTGCATACTATGGTATAATAGCATCACTCCATATTATGCTGGACATCAACCTACTACTATAATCCATCTTCTTCTTCTTTTTCACTTATCTATAATTTATCTACAACTTTTATATGCTATTTATATCAAGTTATACAACTACAATATCATACCACTTAAAAATAATTTTATACAAATTTTATACAATATTTTTTCGTATATTTTGTATCTGATTTTTATATATAATAAAAATAAATTTAATACAACTAATTATATATTATACAACCTATCTACAACTTATCCACAACTTTCATACATTATTTCTACCCAATTATATACAACTACAATATCATGCAACTTAAATATAATTTTTATTCAATATTGTTCAACTTTCATACAATATCTAAATTTATATATATATATATATATATATATATATATATATATATATATATATATATATATATATATATATATATATATATATATATATATATATATATATATATATATATATATATATATATATATATTATTTTCTACAATTTTACTACAATTTTTCTACAATTTATGCATCGTAATGTCATGTCGTCGTCTTCTTCTTCTTCGAGTTTCAATCTAAAGTTCAGCCAAAATCAAGTCTAATATTCACCCAAACAACCTCAAAATTGAGATATAAACTCCAAACCATATTCCCAATTGTTTGCAACAACACTTAATCCAAACAAATAATGGTTTTTGAAAATTCAAATTCGAATTCAAAGCTTCAAAACTTTTTAATGACTGTCAATGGTGGAATTGCTGCTCTCTTTTCATTTGCTTTACACTACTGAAATTAGGAATTGGGAGACAGAGAGAGACGTAGAGAGAATTCTCAATTCTTTGCAACAACACCCAATTCAAACAAATAATATTTTTTGAAAACTCAAATTCGAATTCAAAGCTTCAAAGCTTTTTAATGGCTGTCAATGGTGGAATTGATGCTTACGTGGGGGAGTGGAAGATAGTTAGAGTGATTTTAGGACACTAATTATTATCATTAATTCCCTTAAAATGTATATAAATAGTAATTTGGTATATAAAATATAATTATAATAAAACTTGAATAGACATGATAATATACTTCCATATAGTATATAGGAATGTAAATAATTGTCAAGATACCACTGAATAACAACACCTAAAGATTCCATATTTTAACCACGGCCATAAATAGGATCTGTTTAATGTGATTGTTAAGTTGTTACCCTATTTAAATAAGTTTTGAAAAAATAATTTGCGGGTCAAAAATTTCAACACTAAGTTCCGATATATGGGCAAAACTAGGTAAAAATAGCACGGATTAGCAAATTTTCGGATTGGTTATTCAAAATAGCATGTTTTATTGAAAAATAACCACTATTTTGCTGTATCACGAAAAGTTCCAGCATAATATACTGGAGATCACGTGAGAAAGTTGTTGTATAATATACTGGAAATTGAAGCGCAGGTGCTCCAATCTCCAGTATATTATACCGAACTCCTATATACTTATGAGCATAAAAATTCCAAGCGTCCTTGGACTATGCCATGAACTCTCATGCATGATACCAGAAAGGTTACTTCATCAAATATGCCAATGATACAAGAAAAATAATAGTAGTATCTTTTTATAAATGCAATCTTAGATCTAAACATATTTCTGTAGAACATACAAAAAGCGGTGACCAAAAACAAAAAAGAACAAAAGAGTTGCCTGATAGAAGACTAGTACAAAGATCTAAACAAACTGGTTCCTTTACTTAGTTGTTAAATAAAGAATGGAAGACTAGATTGTCAAGCTCGGAGGTTGCAGTAAGATCTTTATCTCTGTAGAACAAATGAGGGGTCTGATTAAGGTCAATCGTGCGCCACACGGATGACCTGTTTACCTATGTTCTTTCCAGAAAATAGCCCAACAAAAGCAGATGGACCACTCTCAAGACCTTCATTCATGTCTTCTAAATATGTAATCTCTCCCTGCTTGCACAAACTAGTAACATCTTCAAGAAAGCGCGGAAATAAATGAAGATAATCACTTTGGAGAAAGCCCTGCATCTTAACACGCTTCGTGATGAGTTGAATCAAGTTGTGTATCCCTTGCGGATCAGAAAGACTTTGCTGAGATACCATCCCACAGATGGCAATTCGGCCGTTAATCCTCATGTTGATCAATGCCGCATCTAGCATGGATCCCCCTATGTTGTCAAAGTAAATGTCGATGCCCTTGGGAAAGTGTCTATCAAGCAAAGTTAAAACAAGAGTTAGATTTGATTGTTAATATGAAAATGGACTCTATTCATCTTTATAATGCTCTAAGCAGAAGCGAATCCAGGATAAGACTCGGTGGGTTAAGAATAAGTGTGATCTCATTATACGTATATATTTTAATTTTTTTGCCATATGCATAGTTCGATAGGAAAACAATGAATTCATTTGAGCTCACAAAATCCGCTCTATATCCACCTCCGGCTCTAAGTTATTCCACTTTCCAACAGTTAAAGTTTGTTTAGACATTTCCCTCACCTTTTAAGAGCTTTATCAAGGTCTGCTTCTTCCTTGTAGTTGAATGCTCCATCGAATCCAAGCTTATCCATTAATATGTCAACCTAATAGTATGAGGTAGAATTTGCAGTCAATAACATGAAACCAACAATGCAATTTCTAAGAGAACTTACAATTTGCGGCAAGAGACTTACCTTTTGTTTTGACCCGGCACTTCCTACAACGTAGCATCCATGTAACTTAGCTAGTTGCCCAACAAGCTGGCCAACTGCTCCTGAGGCAGCAGATACAAAAACATATTCCCCTCTTTTAGGTGTGCAAACCTCATAAAATCCAGCATAAGCTGTAAAACCCGGCATGCCTGGATAAAGTCCATATTCATCAGACTCTTGAAGAAGCGACCAGACATTGAAAAATAACTGGAAAATCACGTCTAACAATTGCCATAACGGACAACAAAAGCAGATCGACTTAAAAATTAGCTAAAGATTTTAGTAATAGCAAACTTAAAATAGCAGGGTAAGCTGACAGAATAATTCGATCACCAAGAGAGCATAGTGGAAAAGGGCCATTTTTGCGCTCCTGATTTCGAGGACTTGGGGAGAGATCTAGCATATCGAAGAAAATATTTTCAGAGTAATATAACTTAAAATATAATGTCTAAGACCTCTAAATGCTAAAGAAGTAAAGCAATCATGAAACACAAAATGGAAAGAGAGTTGCATAACCAGCATTCCACTTGAGAGATGTAAGGTCTTAAATTCTGTTAAAAGAGGAAGTAAAACTATATGACGGTTTTTTTTCTTTTCAATTATTTATTTTTTGATAAGTAACTTTGCAGTGATGGACCAGTGCAGATCAAGAAATTTTGTTGCAGAAAAGTAAAAACTGCATATATTTCAGATTCGATTAATTCCGATAAGGAAATATATAAATCATTTATAATTTCTTAAGTTCACTGATTGAACTCAACAAATACTATTTTGGTGAAAACAAGCTTGCACAAGGCTAATAGGAAGAAACAAAAACTAAAAGTATGGATGCTATGGTGCTAATAAAAAGTTAAAAGACTTTAGGTTAAGATTAAACCATACCAAGAAGACCGACATGATACGAGAGAGGTATATCATTAGCCTGAATTTTTCTCAGCTGCTCGGTTTTGTAAATTAAGCTGTATTCTTCCCAACCGGTGAACCCTGAGATTATATCACCTGGCTTGAAGTCTGGATTATCTGAGTCTAAAACTTTCGACACACCAAATCCTTCAATTACCTTTCCAAATGTTTATAGTTAAGATTCATTGCAATAAACTTATGGCCAATACAAAATAGGAAAAAGCGTCTCCTAAATGTCAAATACTAGCATTGTGATCTTTGTACTATATCAAAGTTCAACTATAAATGCAACTTGCTAGAACTGATTTTTGTGTTTCTTCTTGTGTGGTGAAAGTAAGGATTAGCCAGAGGGAATTCATTAGACTTTGTTTTTATGCACCGGCTGCATATGATGTTTTCAAAAGAGCAGTTTTATTGTTCTGCGATTATTTGTAGTTTGCCACCATCAAATATATCTGTTAGACAACTGTGTTGAACTTATGACACGGATAGCAAATCAATACAATATGTAGTTTTCTTTTCCTGAAACAAAGGAACTATGATGCTACGGCAATGTTCAAGAAAATAAAGACTCAATTTACCACCATCAAATCTAACCGTTAGATAAACATAATTGAACTTAGAAAAGTTTGTATGAGCAATTAAGCATGAGTCCGCCAAGCATCTACTTTCACAGGAAACGGAAAGCATATTAACCTTTTCAGACAAAAGAAATTGTGATGACAATGGAGGCAATAAAGACTCACTTTGAACTAATAATAAACACAATTTAAGGACAGGTGAATTTTTGCAGAAATAGGTGACAAGAGGGGTTGCTCTGATTGTAAGCAACCCCCACTTCCAATCAAGAGGTTGTGAGTTCGAGTCTCCCCAACAGCAAGGTGGGAAGTTCTTGGAGGGAAGGATGCTGGGGTCTATTTGGAAACAGTCTCTCTACCCTTAGGGGTAAGGTCTGTGTACACACTACTCTCCCCAGACCCCACTAAATGGGATTATACTGGGTTGTTGTTGTTGTTGTTGAGCATAACCAATCTCAAAATCCGGACAAAGAAGGAGGGTTGCGTAAAAATACTTAAATTACGACGACTCCTCTGAACATAAAGTATTCATGCAGCCAACCCTCAACTAGTTTGAGATTAAGGATTGGTTAAATTAAGAGACAGAAGGATCTTAATAACAACAGCTAAAAAGGGAGATCATTACAACTTATAAAATAAGCAACATTAAACATAACCAAAACATTCCAATTAAATCAATTAACAAGATGCCTCCAATGCCACTAAAAAATGTAGAGAACTTCCGGTTCTAGAAAAAATAATCTTTTATAAAAATGGACCAAAACGGGCTTAAATAGAGTGACATGGATTGTGAGTATTCATTCATATAGCAAACACCAATTTTCTTGGGATTGAGGCATGAAGGGGAGTTTTAGCGTAACTGGTAAAGTTGATGTCATGTGACTATAAAGTCATGGTTTCGAACCCTAGAAATAACCTCTTATAGAAATGTAGGGTAAGGGTGCATATGATAGACCCTTGTTGTCCGGCTCTTTCCCGACCCCGCGCATAGCGGGAGCTTAGTGCATTGGGCTGCCCTTTTTAGGCATAAATACAAGCAACTGCACATAGAAAGTGGAATCAACAACATAGAAAATAAGGCTGGCGCCTATATTGGGACCTGACTAAATCCGGATTCGCGCCGGAAAATCCTACTTTGGGATAAAGCGCTCCCTAACAAAAGACTTCATACCTAGGGACTCGAACCCGAGTCCTCTTGTTAAGGACCACTCCACCCCAACCCTTGTTGGTAAGGCGAGCGACTTGCTAAAGCAAGTTAAATTTCACTGTCTAAAAAAATTTTATGACATTATCGGTATATAAGTTAAATTCTGAGTAAATTACCTCTCCAGGATTGAAAGGAGGGATGTAAGAGCCAGTGAAATTGCGCATTCGTCCACGCATAAAAGGGTCACAAGATAAATACAAATTCTTGACCAATAAACCACCTGACCCTTTTGGGACTTTCTCTAGCTTCAACTTTTTTCCAATTCTCAACTCCATATCAGTTTCCTTTGGTATTCCTTCTATGTATCCTTTGAATATGATTTGCTTGTTCTCCACTGTTTTTCCTAGTAGCTCAACTGCTTCTTCTTTTCCTGCTTTTTTCTCCATGTTTTTACAACTACAGATAATGTACTGAAATAAGGCCTTTTTGTAGTGGTTTTAGAATTTAGATTGATCCCAAGATAGCAAATTTGTGATATTCTTGTTCCTTGCACAGCTAAACTAGGCATAAGGAAGTGAACTTGGGGGATTTTGGGAAGTTGGGGGTGGGTTGGGATTGAGAAAATGCAGTTATAGCTGGAGTTAGGTACGTACCTATCTACCGCTTTTTGTCTCTGTTAGTCATTGTATATTGAACGGTGCAACATGCACCACAACATTCCATTTTTTTTTTTAAGAATAATCTACATAGTCACTCATCCAACTGTATAAATTAAAATAACCGATGAATAAATAATATTATATATAATTGTATATAATAAATACATAATTCTATAAATATTAATTCGAAAAAGTAAACAATAAACTGGTCCGGCTATTTGTGTAAGAATCATACATTTTTTTTTGCTTCTCGTCTGGTACCCTAATTTGCTATTTGTGTTATAAATAGACTTCTATTTAAGGTGAATGTCTATAATAAGAGAGATTCTAGAGTTTTATTCTTGGTAGCTAAGTCACTACCTCCCTATAAATAAAGAGGTCTTCTACCATTGTAAATCATCCCTAACAATCCCAAAGTATCAATAAGAATACTCCTCTCTCTACTTTTCTCTCTATTGTTCTTGTTCTTGTATTATTGTTCTTGTTCTTATATTATTTCATAACACGTTATCAGCATGAAGCTCTACTATCTCAAGAATCTCTTTGAGAAAATTAAGGTATTTTTTCTAACTTACCTACTAGGTTTTGCATACGCATAATACATGTATTCGTATAATGTTTGAATACGGTAACATAATAAATCTACGCCGTATATAGCACTACTTTTTACTTTTCCTTAATTTCAACTTAGCAGTCTTAATTAGGTTACGCTCTACTAAACCAGTAACAGATATAGTCAAGGAAAAGGTGAGATATATACATGCATGGGTTATGTGTATGAATGATGTGCTTGACTCCTAGTTGAATCTCCTCTGCCTTGCTGTATTCACTTGTTTATATGTTGAATTCCCTTAGTAAAATCTTGTCTCTGTAACGCCTTTGCTTTGACCTATTCTTGTTTATAATATTGGTGTGGGTATATGAGTATACACATACTATCTATCTATATGATTTAGTATGATTATTTCATAAGTCAATATTTTGTGCTAGCTAGAATTTATTCGTTTATCAAAACATTAGACTTTGTTAAATGTTAGACAAAGACAGTACATATAGAAAAATATTGTACACAATGAGTAACTAGTATCGTAGTCTTATCTATGTATATTCAACAGTTATATCGTCGAATAATCGTTTTTGTGTGTGTCTGTTTTACTATACATGTGCTACTCGTTTTATGTTCTCATCTGTCATTATTGTACATTTTTTTTTCCATGGTCTGACAGATTTTGTTAACATGTTACTTAGTGATAATCATTTTTATTTTATGTTTCTGCTCAGTAACGATGAATATTATATTGTCATATCAATTAACTGACTACATTACACATTATGGTTAATACATTACTTATACAAACAAAGACAACAAAGTTTGATTATAACTCTAATGGGGTTCGTAAGAAATTACACTCACATGAAGTGGTAAAAATTTCTATGCCTTACCATGATCAAATTCATGTATGATTGTGGGCAAAGAATTAAAATTCCGTCCAATTGAATTTGCTCCATTTCCTTTAGTGAATGTGGTAGCAGTATGTGATAAGTCTGAAAGAAGACAAAATTATTACCGTGAAGGTATCAATGAATGTGGACGTGGCAAAGAATTAAAATTCCGTCCAATTGAATTTGCTCCATTCCCTTTAGAGAATGTGATAGCAGTATGTGATAAGTCTGAAAGAAGACAAAATTATCACCGTGAAGGTATCAATGGATGTGGACATGGCAATAGACGAAATTATAATCGTCATTATTGTGATAATGAGAATAATAAAGATTCTCAAAATAATCTTTCACTTTATGAAAGTAATATTTGACATGAGACTGTGTAAAGCACATACAGATGATTATGATCCATTCCCTGAAGTGAATGTGATAATTGTAATAGAGCCCGTAAGTATGAACACGCTCTTGATGTAATTTTGTTGAATGCTGAAATCCATTTGGATGCAATGGGTCCTAGAGACGCCATCAAAGACAGAAATAATGTATCCACCCAAAACTATGCTAAGGCCTCGTTTTTCTTGCGCCATCACCTTAATAAAGGTTTGAAACTGTGCCAATGGCCTTGATTCTCTTGCACCATCACCTTGATGAAAGAAGATGGAGTTGTTTGATTTTATTTCACTTATTTGTAATAGTTAGTGAATAAACTAATAGTTATTAGTATCAGCTCGTATTAGTTAGTTTATGATATAATGTTAGTATTAGTTATTTAGAATGTTTCAATATGCTCAGATTTCAATAATATTTTTATTTTCCAGTAGAGGTAATCGACCAACCTAACAGTTAGTCGATTATCTAATATTTCACATTAAAACTGCAGAACAATCGATTGTCAATGTTCAACAATCGATTGTCAATGTTCAACAATCGATTGTCTATGTTTAACAATCGATTGGCGTAAGACAGTGTGATCTGAAGTTTTTCAAAATAGTCAACAATCGATTGTCTATGTTTAACAATCGATTGTCTTAAGACAGTGTGATCTGAAATTTTTCAAAATAGCAAATAATCGATTGTGTGTGTTTAACAATCGATTGTCAATGTTCAAGAATCGTTTGTGTGTGTTTAACAATCGATTGTTTTAAGAAAATGCTTAAACTGAAATTTTCAAACTGCAAAGTAAACGATTATGGAAAACATATAATCGACTATCTGATTTAGTTAGTCAACTAACCCCAGCAGATTTTGAAAATATTATTTAAAATGTGAAACAAACGAATTGAATTTGTTTATTCTTATGTTCGTGTATTTCTTTGTATGGCAAACCATGGGAATTAAATTGATTGAAGGCTCCTGAAGAGCAACTATAAACTCTGCCTAAAGGAACAATATTTTAGAGAATGCAATGTTCTCCTCCAAGTCTAAGAAGGACTTGTTGAGTTTTAATGATATCAGTCAAAGTGTTCTCCTCCAAGTCTAAAAGGAACTTGTTGAGTTTTAGAGATATCATTCAACATGGATATCAGAGCGAGACAATACATGAGTATAATCTTGAATACATCATTTACTCATGAAAACGAGGCTGCCCACTTCGGTTTGGGGTCACGCCATTTTGCATGCAGCAATGCTAGTTCGTCGGTTCCCCAGTTCGGTTTGGGGTCACGCCATTTTGCATACAGCAATGCTAGTTCGTCTCTGACTGACGAATTGACACAAATATTCCCCGTTGCAATTGGTTTTGGGTCATGAACCTAATATATCTCATTTAAGAATCTTTGGATGCGCAGTATATGTGCCTATAGCACCGCCATCCCGCACCAAAATGGGTCCGCAAAGAAGGTTAGGAATATATGTTGAGTTTGAATCGCCCTCCATTATTCGCTACCTCGAAACATTGACAGGAGATTTGCACGATTTGCAGACTGTCAATTTGATGAGACACTTTTCCCAAAATTAGGGGGAGAAGTTGGTGAAACCAAACGGGAAATTTTGTGGAAAAATGCATCACTATCTCATCTTGATCCACATACCTCTATTTGTGAAAAAGAGGCGCAAAATATTATCCATTTGCAAAGAATAGCAAATCGAATGCCAGTCGCATTTACAGATTTGAAAAGGATAACAAAATCACATATCCTCGCAGTGAATGTGACAACATCTGATTCACGAATACATATTCATTATTGGAAGAATATGAACATGAAATTGGTATAGAATATACCACACTCACCCCTAGAAGGAGGTTTGAGATGATACCACACTCACCCCTAGAAGGAGGTTTGAGATGATATATGGCATGAATGATCGTTGGTCACGTACCTATTGTACGCCAAAGTATTTTGAAATATGACTATTAAAGGACAACGATAATGCAAGAAACATATCTTGCATATAAGTTTGACATGACCATAATGGTATAACTTTCTCTTTAAGAAAGATATTCACCACATGGATGTTGATGAATTTGTGGTAGTACAAAATTAATTGAGAGCTCTAGAAGAGCCAATTATTACTATGTTGGAGAAACACAATTGAGTATTGTGCTGTAGTAAGTCTCAAAGAAACTTATTCAGTTTCCAAAGTACACGCGAAAGCGATTGATTATATTGAAACTATAAATAAAGGAAGGATTTGATATCTCCTATTACTACAACTTGTAGCGGGGTAATTTGTATATGAAAAGCTACCCGCTTTATTCTCCAGTTTGTACTACACAAACGAAAGAATGCCACAATAAAGTGGATTATCTATTTGTATAAAACCCATGTCATAATAAACCTGAAGTTTATTGATAAGTGCACATGTCATGGTATAAATTTGAAGTTTACCAGTATTGATAATTTATTCAGTTGGCATTCGTGTTAGCCATTTCATTTTAAGTATGATTAGCAAATTCACATAGGTGAATATTAAAGAACTAGAAAGTTCTTTACGAATTCTCTTGTATCACTTGTTCTCATTAATGAACTGATCAACTAAAGAGTTCGGGTTGAAGCCCATAAATTCTGGAAATATCAAAGGTGAATATGGGCCCATTCACCTGCCATGTATACCACATATGATGCATCTATGAAATGGTTACATGCGCAATTGTTATTAACCCGCAGCCTGGCCGGTGCTTGCGAGGTAAATTGCTCAGTAATCTAACTTCGAGCATAATTTTCAGATTCTCTACTCAAGATAGTTCATCTTGATAAGTTGGTTTATATCAAAGTTGGTTTAGCAAGATAATTATTGAGTGCCTCCACTTAATAGATAAACTGTTTCTTATGAGAACAAAGTTATATATATCAGTTTGATATACGTTGTATACGAGAGTATATTCTCCCCTCACAAGTGGTTCAGGGTCAGGAACCAAATAATTTCATCTTATTATTAATGTGCTGTGTATATTGACATGATAATGCACAAAGATGATTTCCCAAAGTTGAGGAAACAAGTTAGCTTTTCTAACATGAGGGGGAGACATGATAAACACTTGAGAAAAGGCTACATGGGATGAATTATCATTTGTATATGTGAATCCCCGAATATCATGAACCTGAAGTTCATAAAATGGATAATTCAATTGCAACATATTGCAAAGCATGCTATACGCATTTGCTGACCCAAAGAAAGTAACTATATTCTCACTACAAATACTCATATTAAGTCCCAGAAGGACAAAGTCTTCGATACGCTTAAAGCGTATAGACAGATACTTGATTCCATATGAAAGACATGTAGATTTGGACATATAGTTCAAATACTTGAAAGTATAAAGTCAAAGGTATGTATAATCAGTTTTCGATATCTTATTTGTTTAGCATGACATGAAAACTTGATATGCATCTAAAGTCTATTATGTGATTTATATGACTTATCTTGAAAGATTTAAGTTGCTTAAAGCATACACAATTCTTGGTCCTGAAGTACCACATCCTAAGTACAATTTGTGTACATATGTATCTTGCTATAACTATAAGCATGATGGCATTGAGAATACATCTATGAAGATATTGAAGAGTCATTCCACGACATTATATGAAGATGTTCATATCGATCAAGAATGATGATTTCAAGGTGCGGAATATTTATTCAAGTCAATATGGTTGATTTATTTATCAAACATCTACCAAAGATTGTTTTGAAGATGGTGCACAAGATTGGAATGCAAATGCTCAAGGATATAAATTGATGTTCTTATCAGGGGGAGTTAATGCGCGTTGCACTCTTTTTCCCTTACAAGGTTTTGTCCCAACTGGGTTTTCCTTGCGAGGTTCCTAACGAGGCAACCAATAGGCGCATATTCAAACATGTGTACTCTTTTTCCTTCTCTTTAATTTTTCCCATTGGGTTCTGGTTTTAAGGTTTTAACGAGACACATTGTTGAATAGACATTCAAGGGGGAGTGTTATAAATAGACTTCTATTTAAGGTGAATGTCTATAATTAGAGAGATTCTAGAGTTTTATTCTTGGTAGCTAAGTCACTAACTCCCTATAAATAAAGGGGTCTTCTACCATTGTAAATCATTCCTAACAATCCCAAAGTATCAATAAGAATACTCCTCTCTCTACTTTTCTCTCTATTGTTCTTGTTCTTGTATTATTGTTCTTGTTCTTATATTATTTCATAACAATTTGTGTAAAGATTTTATATTTTTTTGTTTCCCGTCCAGTACCCTGATTTGAGGAGGATTAATCTGAATTCAAGCGAAAAAGTTTTACTTTTGAGATAAAGCACTCCTAATAAATGTGACTTCGGTTCGAACTTGAAATCTCTAGTTAAAGATTGTGAAGTACTTATTACTTCATCGCTTTTTGTGGTACAATATTCCGTATTTACACCAACTAATAAGTTACAGGTGTGTTATTTATATGCATTTTTATCCTTAAAATGATAATTAATGCAAATTTTACCTTAATTTTATTTATCATAATAAATTACTATGGTATGGAGTAATAATGGGCAAGTAACTAAGTAAGTTTGTTTCTTATAAATGTATACTATCTTTGAGGCGGATTAATAGATCACGAATAATATTTATTTGTTAGACACTTTAAAAACTAAACCATACTTAATGTATTATAGATCGATGCAATTTATGTATCCAAATATTAATAACACAATTTGAATTTTTTTGGACTTGTATGACCATGACTTTTTTTTTTATTTTCTTATGGAGTCGGAATGAGCTAAGCGAGAAAGGGAAATGTTGAAAAGATGAAGGATTTTGCTGAGATTCGAGACCTACGTCAATAATCTTTATCAATATGCATTCAGTTCTACTTTTACAAGATAAAACAAGACATTACGTTCAATATATAACTTGATTCTAAGTAGAAAGAGTACCTTCAATTAGGGTGTACAAAGAAAACCGACAAATCGCACCAACCCAATAATCCGAGTTAAATTGAGAAAAAAAATCTGATTATGGTTTTGTTTGACTTGGTTTGGTGTTGAAAATAAAACTCGACCATAATTGATTTGATTTGGTTTTAACTAAAGAAAATCAAACTGAAACCGAACCAACCTGACACTACATATATAAAATTTTTAGATATATTTAATATATAGATATACTTATTGTAATGTAATTTATAAATATTTCTTTAAAAAAATCATAATTTTATCTTTTAAGGTATTATTTCAAGGTTGGATTTAGAAATTTTGAATGCTCCAATAATTTTATAGCCATTAATATTAGGTAATTAAATAATGCTAACAATCAATACTAATGCTAACAAAAGACATTCAATTCAATATTATGAACGAGAATGTATTGAATGTCTATTTTTTGTTTTGCAATAATTTATATAAAAGTGCATAACCTATTTTTATTTTGCTTTAACTTTTAGTCATGTAACTAATACTCCCTTATTAGTCTATTTATTTTAGCATGGCTTAGTGCTTTTAGATTATGTTTATGTTTATTATGAATTTTTAATTAGCAATATTTATATTATATAATTTTATTGTCTTTATTGTTGAATATTTTAGGATAATGTCATGACACATCTCATATTTTATATTATTTTCTTGGAAAATACTTTATATAGTTGTATCTTACTAGGATTAAAGAAATATTTTGAGCATACATGATATGTTTTGTTCTACGAAGATTTTACCGAAAAAATCCGAAAAAAACCAATAACCCGAAAACTCGAGAAAGCCCGAGAAAAACCGATATTGAAAAATCCGAGTTTTATTGGTTTGGTTTGGTCTTTAGATTTAATAACCCGATACAATTGATTTGGTTTGGTAATTGTAAAATCCGAACCAGCCCGGTCTATATACACCCCTATTCAATACAGACTAATTTGCAGCTCTTAAATAATGTTAAGACAAAAACTTGATTAAATTCTTGTTTTCTTTTGTTAATTTTTTTGGCATCATCTATTATTTGTACTAAGGGTGTACATAGGTCGTATTAGTTCGGATTTTTCAATTACCAAACCAAATTAATGGTATAGGGTTTTTAAATCTATAAACCAAACCAAACCAATAAAGTCAAATTTTTGAATTTCGGATTTTTAAGATTTTTAAGATTTTTTTCCGGTAAAATCTTCATAGCACAAAATATGTAACTTATGCTCCAAATTTTTTTTTAGTCCTAGTAAGATACAACTATATAATATATTTTTCAAAAGAATAACACAATAATATGGGATAAGCCATAGTGTCACGACCCAAATCAACTGTCGTGATGGCGCCTATCGTGGAACTAGGCTGGCCTCTACTTATCAACTCATCACATTAAGAATAACTTTCAAAAATAATGACGGAAGCAGTTAACATTAAAGAATTTTTTTTTATAAAAACAGAATAAATCCCAAAATACGATACAATCCAACCCAAAATCGGGGTGTCACTGAGTACATGAGTGTCTAAATCAAGATACAATCCATTACAGTGTCTAAAGAAATAAACTAAAATATAACAAGTGATAAAGAAGGAGAGTCAAGGCCTGCGAACGCCGTGCGACTAACTTGATAGTCTCCAAACTCTCAAGCCTCAATTAGCAACCGTCGTCATAACTAGAATCGCATGGATTTATACACGAGGTCCAGGGAGTAACGTGAGTACATCCAACTTAGTAATAACAAGTCCAAACTTTGAACTGAAAGGTAGTGACGAACTCAACAGGTACATATAAAATAGAATAATTGTGAAAAAACGTATGCATGTTTTTAAATTAAATAGGCAGCTCAAAACAATAAAGTAAAGAAGGTCTGAACAATATAAAGAATATAACTGTGTTATCTCTACATGACAATGCACATGCTGTATGTGATGCACCAGGATGTCAGACTCATGTACTCACACTCTCAAATGCTCAATCACTCGGTATTGTATATGGCCCATACTACCCAGGGAAGATCCATCCCGGAACATATACATTACTGACTATAAGTCACCCAGTACCGAGGAAGGTCAATCTATCCCTGTGGAGAAGATCCATCGCTAGGTATCAAATACTTCGGACAAGATCCATGTCCAAGGAAGATCAATCCCTTAATAATATCCACCACGTTCACTCGGGGTGTGTAGAGACTCCGGAGGGCTCCTACAGCCCAAGTGCTATCACAAATCAATATAACTGCTCCAGCGTGCAAGCCGATCCCATAATTGTCACTCATAATCAGACTTTCGGCCTCACTCAGTAATCAATCTCTCCAGTCTCACTCACGGGCTCACAATATCATGAAAGCTAGCCGGAAATAATGATATGATGTATCAATAAATAACAACTGAGACTGAAATATGATATGAAATGCATGTACAAGACTAAGTACGAAATATTAATAAAATCAGTGAAATGACAGCAAGAAACAACCACTATGAGTCCTAACAGTACTGACATAAAGCCTAAATACGATATCTAACATAAAATCAGTGAGATGACAGCGACATTGTTCTCGTTATTTTCAACTTTCTTTCCTTCTCTAATGTCTTGCTTTAACTTGTGGTAACTTCTTTTGATATGCCCTTTATTGCCACAGTAGTAGCACGTAATATTATGGTATTTGGACCTTGACTTACTTCTGTTTTTACCTCTATTCCTCGAACCTCTTATTCTATCTCTCCCCCGGTCTTCTGTAACCAAGATATCTGCTTGTGAGTAAGAACCTTGAGATTTTCTCCTTACTTCAGTGTCCAACAAGCCACTCTTGGCATATTCCATGGTCACCCTACCACCAGGAGTTGAATTTGTCAAAGAAACACGAAAAATATCCTAAGAATCTGACAGAGTATTAAGAAGCCAAAGTCCTGTATCCCATCATAAAAATTAACTCTCATTTTAGCCAAGTGATCAAGGATACCCTGAAAATCATTTATATGATCAAAGATATGATTGCCCTCCTTATATTTAAAGGCCATCAATTGCTTTAGCAGGATCAACTTGTTGTTCACAGTTTTTGAAGTATAAAGAGTCTCTAGCTTTTCCCAAAATTATCTTGCATGTGTCTCATTCACCATATGGTTGCAAACATTGTCTTCAACCCATTATCGCATATATCCACATAGTTGTTGGTGCTTGAAATCCCAATCTTCATCAGATATAGTCTCGGGTTTATTAGCTGTAAAAACTGGTAGATGCATCTTCTTCACAAACAACTAGGTCTTTTATCTTGCTTCTCCAAACATTATAATTGCTCTCATTTAAACATACCAACTTGCTCATATTCGCCCCCATTCCGCGAAAACTAAGACTGAAGGTACAAAACTCAACCTTTTGTTTTTTCCTTGTTATTATAGATTTGATTTTTACGCAAGGAAAACTCATATTTAAATGTTAGTATAATAGTAAGCAAAGGCGTATTCAAGATTTGAACTTTTGTGGGATCGGAATGCCATGGAACTCATTGACCATTTGAGGTACCAAGGTCCAAAATTTAATAGTTATACTTATTTAAATAGATTTCTTAACACATATACGAAATTTATCAAATTAACTAGGTCCGACTTCACCCTTAGCTTCCGATATGCATCCTCCCCAGGATTAAGAAAAAAAGAAGAGAAATGTATATTTTTAGTCACTCCTAATAATTAGCCGATAAATGTATATTTTTATACATGTGTGTATTATATACATATAATATAATATATATTTTTTATATACTTTTTAGCTAGCAAATACAACTAGTTTCGACCGACCAGCCAAAATTATATCTTGCTCTTTAATAAACCATAAAGAAAGGCATAGCGCAAGAAGAGCAATTGAAGAAAAAAAAACAAGAGCAAAAGGTACTTCCGGGTTACGCATGAAAATTAGATGGCTGTCTTTTTCTTATCACCTCACGCAGCGCATATATAAAGAACAAAGTCTTTTGTCCAACAAACGTCAACTACTTGTCCTAGGTTATAGTCCTAGATTGTCCTTAATTCCTCTCATCAATATATAAACTTTATATGATTTTTATATGTTAGATTCAAACGGGGAAAAAGGTGAGACAACATTTACAAGAAAAGAAGAACATGGATACACTAAAGTTTGTTTCTTCTTTTGCTATTTTCTTGCTTGGTAAAGGTACATGGAGAGGATCCATACTTATTTTTCGATTGGAATGTCACTTATGGAACTATTTCTCCCCTTGGCGTTCCTCAACAAGTCATTTTAATCAATGGTCAATTTCCGGGACCTAAAATTAATTGCACATCCAATAATAACATAGTTGTCAATGTATTCAACCAATTGGACGAGCCATTCCTTCTTACATGGAACGGAATCCAACAGAGGAAGAACTCGTGGCAAGAAGGCACCTTAGGCACAAATTGTCCAATCCCTCCTGGACAAAATTTTACATACCATTTCCAAGTCAAGGACCAAATTGGAAGCTATTATTATTACCCTACCACTGCATTACATCGCGCGGCTGGTGGTTATGGTCCTATAAGTATCCATAGTCGCTTGTTAATTCCCGTCCCATTTGATTCCCCTGAAGAAGAATTCTCTGTTTTTGTTAGTGATTGGTACACTAAAGATCACAAAACATTGAGAAGTATTTTAGATGAAGGACGTTCGCTAGGAAGGCCAGAAGGAATTATTATTAATGGTAAAAATGGCAAAGGAGATGGAAAGGACGAGCCTATGTTTTCTATGGTCTCAGGAAAGACATATAGGTATAGGTTTTGCAATGTTGGGATGAAGGATTCTATTAATGTTAGATTCCAAGGCCATACAATGAAATTGGTAGAAATGGAAGGATCTCATACAGTTCAAAACATGTATGAATCATTGGATATTCACTTGGGACAATGTTTTTCCGTTTTAGTGACTGCTGATCAAGAACCCAAGGACTATTTTCTCGTGACTTCTTCGCGCTTTACCAAGGAACCCCATGTCGCCACCGCCACCATCCGTTATACGAATGGTAATGTTAAATTATATGATCATCTTATTTAAAAGTTTAAAATGTTAGAGACAATACACAGTACTAGAAACACGTGAATTTCCCATGGAATTTTTGAGAGAATCCGTCGAATTACCCACGACTTTCTGACAGGGACGTACGTGAGAAATCCAAGGATTTCAAGTATGACATTGTCAATTACTTAATTATATTATGTCTCATTATGTCCTTTTAGTTGTACACTCGACTCTTTTTCATGAGTCGAGCACGTAAAATATTTTTTGTTTTTGGATGATAGTGAATTGAACCTAGGAAGTCGTATACCTGCTCTAAACAATGGTTGAAAATGTTTGACCACTACATTAAAATGTTAACATAATTTTAATTACTTAATTATATTATGTTTCAATAGGTAAAGGTCCTGCTTCGCCCGAATTGCCAAAGGCCCCAGAAGGATGGGAATGGTCCCTAACCAATTCCGATCATTCCGTTGGAATTTGACAGCAAGTGCAGCTAGACCTAATCCACAAGGAAGTTACCACTATGGCCAAATCAACATCACACGTACGATCAGGTTGGTGAGCACGGCCGGGGATGTCGATGGAAAACGTCGATACGCCATCAACAGCGTCTCACATGTGGATCCTACAACTGCAATTAAGTTGGCTGAGTTCTATGGTGTTGCAGACAAAGTGTTCAAGTATGACTTGATTAAGGATGAGTATATAGCTCCAAGTGGTAATGAAAAGGTCACCCTTGAACCCAATGTGGTTAATGCTACATACCGCAATTTTGTGGAAATCATACTTGAGAACCATGAGAAGAGTGTCCAATCTTGGCACTTGGCTGGTTACAACTTCTTTGTTGTTGCGTGAGTACCCTCCAACTTTCATCTTCTAAACATCAATTTCATTATTCTCAAATTGAAAATTACTCTTTTTTAACCTAATTTTTGAGAAAGTATTAGGTTAAGAGACACACACACAAAAAAACGATATTTAAATTTGAGGATTCAATCTTTAAATTTTTTAATATTGAACTCATGATACTTTTTGAATTGTTGTTAAAAATAGATGGAGGTAATCGAGTAACTTTTTTGGGCAGGGAATGCTGGCCCAATTATTCTTTAAGGTCGAATCACATACACACACATACATACATATTTAGTGCATACTCATAGTTAAAATGTACATCAAGACCTAAAATTCCATATCTGCCTATGTTTTCGAGCCTTTCCAAATTCAGAGTCTCATTCCTAAGCAAGTTGGAGTCAATTTATGAACTCTTATTAATCAATGACAAATTGTGCGTGATCAACTGACCTTAGTGTTCTTTCCCCATCAAGGTCTTTGAAAGATGAGTACAACATGCCAGACAATTATATCTTGTGTGGCATTATCAAGGATTTGCCTCTTCCAAAACCTTATTCCATATAAAACCACACTTTTTTGTAAGGATTCTTTTTTGTGCTCCTAATTACTAGGATTTCCAATTGTACATCATCTTCCAAGAAAATTATAATTGAGAATGGCGCATTTTCACTTTGTAATAATTTCTCTCATTTGTCTTTTTATTCAGTTTTATTTTATGTATATAATAAGATCCATCGGAATAATAATGTGGACCTAGAGAATGGAAGAAAGAAGGTCAAGAAGAAAAATAGAGTCTCATTTGATAAGGAACACTTTACCTCCAAAGTGCACGCGAATTTGGAAAACGCGCATAGCTAATAAATTTACTAGCATTGAGTTCCTCATTGAACATAAATTATACTAATAATTATTCTATTAAAATATCGGTATATATAACATAAACTCAAAAGGGAAAAATGTTGTACACATAAAGATAATCTCCCTTCCATAGCGCACGCAATGGAGTAGTATTAATTTTAACCAACCTAATAAAGACATTCTATTACTACATAAAGACAATCTCTATTTAAGCTAATTCGGTATTAATGCATATATTCATTCAATAAAAATTACTTACACGACAAGAGGGGTTGCTCTGATGGTAAGCAACCCCCACTTCCAACCGAGAGGTTATGAGTTCGAGTCTCCCCAAGAGCAAGGTGGAAAGTTCTTGGAAGGAAGGATGTCGGGGGTCTATTTGGAAACAGCCTCTTTACCCAAGGGGTAGGGGTAAGGTCTGCGTACACACTACCCCCCAAACTCCACTAAATGGGATTATACTGGGTTGTTGTTATTTGTTATTATTATAAAAATCACTTACACATGATAAATTAATATAGTTGATTTTTAAAAAATAGGTAATAATATGAGATAATACATAAACTACCTATCAAACTTGTCCGAAAAAATCATTTACACATTCAAACTTTACGGGCAACTTTTTACCCCATTATTATAAACATAAATGTATTTAATACCCCCTTAAAAAACTGAACCAATTTTTACGGGTAGCTGTGTATTACACGCGCCCAAAGTCCTATTTTTCAGTTTTTCCATTTTCTTTTTAAATTTTAGTTTTAAAAAAACGAAAATATTATGTTAAAAAATAAAAAAAAACAGAAAAAAATCTGTTTTTACAAATTTTTGTTCCCAGTTTTTACAAAATAATCTTTTTAAAAAACTAAAAAAATAAAAAAAATATTTTTTTTAAATAACGAAAATATTTTGTTGAAAATAAATTTTTCAGTTTTTAAAAAACAAAAATATTTTGTTAAAAATGAAATTTATTTTTTCTGTTTTCAGAAAAAAAAAATCAGTTTTTACAAAAATAAAATCTTTAAAAACTGAAAAAAATAACATATTTCAAATACAAAAATACTTTCTTTTTGTAAAATCTGAAAAATGTTTTTGAAAAAACAAAAAAAAGATTTGCATTATAAATTGTAAAAACTTAAAAGAAATGTTTTTCTTACAATTTTTTTTTGTAAAATCTGAAAAATAGTAAAAACTGAAAAAAATAGCTTTAACAAACTATTTTCGTTTTTTGAAAAATGTTTTTTTTCTTCTGTTTTTTAATTTTTTTAAAGATTTTATTTTTGTAAAAACTGGAAAATAAATTTTGTAAAAACTGAAAAAATAATTATTTTAAACATAATATTTTCATGTTAAAAAAGAAAAAAACGAAAAAGAAAAGAGAAAAAAAACAACATTAAGTTAATTAGTTATAATATCATATTAGAAAGTGACACGTGAACTACTAAATTAGTTTTAAGTTTTTTTCTTCCTTTGCGCGCTCCAAAACTGTGACTTACACGGTTTGGTTTAAGGAGGGTATTAAATACATTTAAGTTTAGAATAGTGAGGTAAAAGGTCGCAAGCAAAATTTAGATGTGTAAATAGACAAGTTTAATGGACAGTTTATGTATTATCTCTATAATATAGAAAGCATGGGTTTTAAAAGTAATTTTTCATAGAAGTTAGCCGGAATATGACCTTTCCGGTGACGGCTATTTTTTATTATACATACATCTATTATATGCAATTGTAGTTACTAAATTAAGTTTGGGTACTTCTGTAGAAGAAAACACTAATCTTACTTTATGGAACAACAAGTTTGATGTGGTATCACTACCTTATTTTCTTTTTTTTCATTTTGCGCTTTTTAATTATTAAATAATTATATTTTATCTTTTATCTTCTATCTTTTTATATAGAACTATTACCCCGTACATTATTTTTTCTTTATAATATTGAAGTTTATTTTTTATCTTATTGGTGCATGACATCATAAAACGACGGCAAATAATATAATCTAGCCAAACATATTATACATCAAAACAATACAATATAATACTATACGATTTACATTATGAAACGATACGTAACAACCATCCATGCTGTAAAACTTGTGGCGTGCCCGGTAAGCAATAGCCTCGTCAATATTTTAGGTAATTGTGAGAATCTGACTCTTTGTGATTGTTACATGTGGTTGTACTGTCCGAAGTATTTGAGCATTCAACACAAGGAACTCAAGTTATTAGAAATTCATAATATGGATGTATGGATAATTTACCTATTTTGTGGAAGCCTAACTACGTTGCTGTTGGAAAAAATTTCTTATTCATCCGAATTATCTCATATTCACTGTCCAAAACTTCGAGTCTTTTGCACAACGGTCCCCAGTTCTGAATTGGTATTTGGTAACAGGTACTAAAAATAACACAATAACTGAATGGCATCAGTTCCAGACATAAAAATTAATGGGAAGTCTAATAGCCTGTTTGGCCAAAAGTTTTTTTTTTTTTTTTTTGCCAAAAGCATTTTTGGCCAAAAATTGAGGTGTTTGGCTAAATTTTTCGGAGAAAAAAAAGTGTTTTTAAGGAGAAAGCAGAAAAAAGTAGCTTCTTTCCAATAGCACTTTTTGAGAATCACTTTTGAGAAAAATACACTTAGAAGTAATTTTTAAAGCTTGGCCAAACATTAATTGCTGCTCAGAAGTGTTTTTTGAAACTAATTAGTCAAACACAAACTGCTTCTTACCAAAAGAATTTTTGAGAAAAACACTTTTGAGAAAAACAACTTCTAAAAAATAAACTCATTTTTACAGCTTGGTCAAACGGGCTATAAAAGAGGCTGGATTGGTAATCATAGTTTCAGTCAAAATGAGTCCCAGAGACAACATTAGCTTTCACTTGCTTAGCTGACAAAGCTATCTTACTAAGGTAGTTTATTTTTCACTTTGGGAAAAAAGAAAAAGGCATTTTTCCTTAGCTCAGCGCAACGCATATATGTAAGAGTTTTTATCTCTTCTGTAATTATCTAAATTATATTAATTTTGTGAGTTGTATTCTCTACATAAAAGTTTGATATTTGTTTTTGTACCTTAAACAAAAACGCAAAGTAAAAATATTCAACTTTAACAATTATATGTGGAAGAATAATGCCATGTCTATATATTTAGACAGCTAAATTAAAAAAATTGTATACAGATGCTCATAATTGTTGCAAAAGACTGAGGAACAATGTATATCAAATTTGCAGTTAAAAAATGAAGGGAACAGATTCCCACTGAATTATTCCTGTTACAGGAACATAAAACAACAACAATCATAACTTTTGCACGCAAATCGAAAGAAGAAACTTATAATTAGGAGCTCTGCATGGCTGCTAAATTCAGATATCCTTGAAGATGGCAAACAAATCTCCATTGATGTAATCGTTGTCGACAAGGCTAACCAAGAAGTAACTGTTCTGAACCTGTGAACAAAATGAAGAAGCCATTTTATTAGTCGACCAAGAGCTTACAAGTGATAGTTTCACATATGGTCCGTCTAAGTACTAAAACTATTTTTGCATAAGTAAAATAAGACAACTATGCTTGTATATCATTGGAATTTAACAAAAGCTGGAAAATGTTAGATTCAATCTCGACAAATGCAAGTAGGATGCCACATATATAAACTTGAGTAAGTATTGTCACATCAGCAACTCACCTTAAATAATCCACGTGGCACCACAGGAAAACCGAAACATTTTTAAAAAAACATCTTTTGATCCACTAAGACAAGAGGGGTTGCTCTGATGTAAGCAACCCCCACTTCCAACCGAGAGGTTGTAAGTTCGAGTCTCCCCAAGAGCAAAGTGGGAAGTTCTTGGAGGGAAGGATGTCGGGGGTCTATTTGGAAACAGCCTCTCTACCCAAGGGTAGGGGTAAGGTCTGCGTACATACTACCCTCCCCAGACCCCACTAAGTGGGATTATATTGGATTGGTGCTGTTGTATCTTTTGATCCACTAAAAAAACCCATGACACGACACGTAATGAAAGAGATCAGGTATTTGGTTGGGTGTGAAAATATGTTTTCCTGTTCTTTTTTGGATATGGTGCTACGAATATTATGTAAGGTGACCTGCAAAGTTAGCAGCCAACTTGTGTTTGCAAGACCAGATTTAGCATTTTCCAGCATTTGTTTATTTTCTGTAATATATATGCATAGTTGACTCCATTATTAGTTTATTGGAGCTTCCCCCATTCCTTTTATCGAACATAATGATGTGAATCGAGCTTTAATGAGTTCTAATATGCAACGTCAAGCAGTTCCTCTTTCTCGCTCCGAGAAATGCATTGTTGGAACTGGGTTGGAACGACAAGCAGCTCTAGATTCGGGGGCTCTTGCTATAGCCGAACGCGAGGGAAGGGTCGTTTATACCAATACTGACAATATTCTTTTAGCAGGTAATGGAGATATTCTAAGCATTCCATTAGTTATATATCAACGTTCCAATAAAAATACTTGTATGCATCAAAAACTCCAGGTTCCTCGGGGTAAATGCATTAAAAAGGGACAAATTTTAGCGGATGGTGCTGCTACGGTTGGTGGCGAACTTGCTTTGGGGAAAAACGTATTAGTAGCTTATATGTCGTGGGAGGGTTACAATTCTGAAGATGTAGTACTTATTAGCGAGCGTTTGGTATATGAAAATATTTATACTTCTTTTCACATACGGAAATATGAAATTCAGACTCATGTGACAAGCCAAGGCCCTGAAAAAGTAACTAATGAAATACCGCATTTAGAAGCCCATTTACTCCGCAATTTAGATAAAAATAGAATTGTGATGCTGGGATCTTGGGTAGAGACGGGTGATATTTTAGTAGGTAAATTAACACCCCAGGTCGTGAAAGAATAGTCGTATGCCCCGGAAGATAGATTGTTACGAGCTATACTTGGTATTCAGGTATCTACTTCAAAAGAAACTTGTCTAAAACTACCTATAGGTGGCCGGGGTCGGGTTATTGATGTGAGGTGGATCCAGAAGAGGGGTGGTTCTAGTTATAATCCCAAAACGATTCGTGTATATATTTTACAGAAACGTGAAATCAAAGTAGGCGATAAAGTAGCTGGAAGACACAGAAATAAAGGCATCATTTCCAAAATTTTGCCTAGACAAGATATGCCTTATTTACAAGATGGAAGATCCGTTGATATGGTCTTTAACCCATTAGGAGTACCTTCACGAATGAATGTAGGATAGATATTTGAATGTTCACTAGGGTTAGCAGGGAGTCTCCTAGACAGACATTATCAATTAGCACCTTTTGATGAGAGATATGAACAAGAAGCTTCGAGAAAACTTGTGTTTTCTAAATTATATGAAGCCAGTAAGCAAACACCGAATCCATGGGTATTTGAACCCGAATATCCAGAAAAAAGCAGAATATTTGATGGAAGGACGGGGAATCCTTTTGAACAACCCGTTATAATAGGAAAGCCTTATATCTTGAAATTAATTCATCAAGTTGATAAAATCCATGGGCGCTCCAGTGGACATTATGCGCTTGTTACACACCAACCCCTTAGAGGAAGAGCCAAACAGGGGGGACAGCGGGTAGGAGAAATGGAGGTTTGGGCTCTAGAAGGGTTTAGGGTTGCTCGTATTTTACAAGAGATGCTTACTTATAAATCGGATCATATTAAAGCTCGCCAGGAAGTACTTGGTACTACGATCATGGGGGAACAATACCTAATCCCGAAGATGCTCCAGAATCTTTTCGATTGCTCGTTCGAGAACTACGATCTTTAGCTCTGGAACTGAATCATTTCCTTGTATCTGAGAAGAACTTCCAGATTAATAGGAAGGAAGCTTAATCGGAATGAATAATAATTTCTCTTCTACAATCGATCGATATAAACATCAACAGCTCCGAATTGGATCAAAGTGGATGGTTTTGTGTCTATTACAAGTTCTTCCTCCTGAGTTGAGACCGATCATTCAAATAGATGGGGTAAACTAATGAGCTCAGAAATTAATGAACTCTATAGAAGAGTTATCTATCGGAACAATACCCTTACCGATCTATTAACAAGTAGATCTACGCCAAGAGAACTAGTAATGTGTCAAGAGAAATTAGTACAAGAAGCCGTGGATACACTTCTTGATAATGGAATCCGGGCCAATGAGGGACGGTCATAATAAAGTTTACAAGTCATTTTTGATGTCATTGAAGGCAAAGAGGGAAGATTTCGTGAGACTCTGCTTGGCAAACGAGTCGATTAGATAGTCCTTTGTGGCTACGGTGGCGACTAGATCAACGCGTTATTGCTTCAAGAGAAACTCCCATCGAAGTCCACTATGAATCTTTAGGTACTTTTTATGAGATTTATGGACACTATCTAATAGTAAGAAGTCTAAAAAAATCCTTTTTACATACATTCGAACCACTGATGGCCATATTGCTCTTTATCGAGAAATCGAAGAAGCTATACAGGGGTTTTCTCGGGCCTATTCATATGGTACCTAACGTAATTCTATGATACCCGTGGGACTTCGGGGCTCTCCGGTTCAGCTAGGTCCATAGTTCCGGAATTTATACGCGAATCAAGATCGATAAAAGGAAGTTTTACAATCGCCGACTCAAACCCATAGTCGAATTCTACTCAGCGGAATATGGAGGTACTTATGGCAGAACGGGCCAATCTGGTCTTTCACAATAAAGCGATAGACGAAACTACCATGAAACGACATATTAGTAGATTAATAGATCACTTCGGAATGGCATATACATCACATATCCTGGATCAAGTAAAAACTCTAGGGTTCCAACAAGCTACTGCTACATCCATTTCATTAGGAATTGATGATCTTTTAACAATACCTTCTAAGGGATATATGATGTTGGTGCAATAAGCTGAGAATTGGATGAGCATCTATGAAATTGACTCAGCAAACATAGATCACAAATTAAGACGAATGGAAAAGGGACAAAATCTTTTATAAAGAAAGAGGAAGTGTGTGTACGTACTTGTTCAAGCAATTTTCTTGATGGATCACTCTCTTGGTATAATTGAGCCCAGCCTCTTGACCAGATTTCAAACGCCTCATCCTTCCATACCATGAAGCTGGCAGGATCAACCACAGTTGGTTGTACAATCTCCTTACCTGGGAAAACTCCCCATGTCACCGCGTTGACATTGGTTTGGTTGGCGTTGGAAATCCAGTTTCCTTCCTTGTTCACAGCCATATAGGTAAGGAAGGGGAAAGCCTTGCATTTCTCAACAAGAGCATTCAACTTCTCGTGAGAGCAAAAGAACTCTAAGTATGCCTTTTGATAAACATATCCACCAGGACCACCCCATCCTGTAAAAAAGAAGTAAAAAAGCTAAGCAAAACAGGAAAATATAATCATATCCGGCAAGATGGCATGAATTTATATCCATATTCACGAATTATGAGGGAATCAGCATACATTTTAGTGCAAAACCAACATGTTCTAGCAATCGAAAAGTAGGCACTAATTGACAACATGGAGTTAACTAGTGATGGTGGAAAGAAAAGTAGGGGTGAATAGAGCATCCTTGAAATGTGAAGCAGGATGTGGAATAAGGTACTTTGCAGCCCAAAAAGGATTTTGCATTATTATTTATTTCCCAGCCACTTGTTAGAAAGAATTGCAACTTGATTGTTGTGGGAATCAACAGGATGAAATAAATAAGGTAGATTATTTTATTTCTTCCAAAGCTAGACAACAGTGAACCAAAACATATAGGCACCTCTCCCCATCTTTACCCCCCCCCCCCCCCAAAAAAACAAATAAATCTGATCTATGTCAATCACTCATGGGACAAAGACTACATAAGGTCCAAGCAAAAGAGCATCTTATGGTTGCTGCCAGTTCGCAATTGACTGGCCAGACGTAAATGGACAGTTACTCACGGCTAGCAACCAGAGTTTCATAGAGAAGTCTTGACATGACAAACAAAGAATGATGTCCCCATAAACCCCATGGCTTTGGTTCAACAGCAAAGGTAGTCAAGCACAGGGATGTGTGGTTGACTCAGGATTCGAAACACGGTTGTTGCACCAATTCTGTTATTTAATTTGAGATGGGAAGAGGGACAGGGCCAATATCACAGAATTTTGAAGCTGAAACAGGGAATTTCTCTGGCATCCAAAAAGAAAAAAGATGCCTCCTAAGAAGAATTTTCGGTTTTAAATGGGTCCACCAGCAACCTAGTTAACTCATTAATAATGGGTGATGTCACCAACCAAAACTCTGCAATCAAACCCACAAGCAGTAGGCATCTAATAAGGTTGGAGGGATGCTGACAGTGGCGAGCAGATAACGTTGTACCCACCACATCTAAAACACGGGTACTAAGGAACGAGGAGCTCTGGCAAAGCAAGAATTCGCAAAAAACACGTTTAGACATCTGGTATTTGAAATAAAAATATATAGCTACAGTCATTTCAATGTAAAAGAAGAAACTAATCGTCCTGGCATACAGATGAAAAGTTTAAGCATCAAACTTACCAATAGAAGGAGCATCAGATTTTGCTCCATTAACTGCTGGTTGGCTGTTAATAGTCAAGAAACCTTTCGTGTTTATGTTACCCAAATGTTCATCGATGATCTTCGTCTCTGGCTGAAGCCCATCTAACTCAGACCAAGGACAACTTCTCAGCTTCCCAAGACAGTAGTTCATAAATCTCTGATGATATGAAAATTCCGTTGGGACTTAGAAATGAGTCTGATTTTGACATTAATTTCACTGTAATTCAAAATCATACCTCATAGATGTCTTCCACACTGTTGAGAGCAACAGCCCATTCCTCTTGAAGTTTCTTATCACGTGAACGTGCCCTCATGAACTGTTGGAAAGTAACAACGAAGCTATATCAGAGGTAACCGAGGTAACTAAAACACTCTAGACCAAATGCACGAAGTTGGCAGTTTGTATCTTCAATTTATACTTATTTTGGTTTGACTTAAGATGGAAACTGTTATATCTGAATAATGTTGGGCAAAGTTTCCCAAGATGGATTATGAAAGCAAAAGATGTGCAGGAATAAATGGCATAGCTTAATTAGGTAGAAATAAAAGCTTAGAAACAATTGTAAAAGAGCGAATGGTCATCTTAGGGTGATCCTTTTGTCGGCTACTCCTATTACACTCGTATTCTCTGAAGGATGAGAACCAACTATCTAGCATCTAAATTGAGAATTCAAGTATTGTGTATGTATGTAGTCTGATCAGCCCAGGACACAGACAGTTCTCCATGGACTTTACTCCAATAATTATATTACTATGACTTTGTTTGGCCTACATTAGCCTCAAACAAGACTACAGCTCCACAAGTAAAACGGAATGAACAAAATCCTTATTCATCTTGCCCAAACCAGACTTTATCCATGTTATAGCAATATGACTAAAAAGGAAACAGAACAAAGGGGCTTCAGCAATGCTCTAGGATTACGTGGTATCCTATACTATCTTTTGTTTTACCTCATAACTATTACTCTTAAGTTAAGACTCTTAGATCGAATAGTATGATCTCAATCAGTGGCAATCACCTGATAATCACTAAGTGCTCCATATGATGGATTTTGAGCATTGCCCCATCGGCCATGTGGATACTCATCCCAACCAATGGTCCTTGAAATGTAGCTCTTCGGACGGTTGGCCCTGCATCAACGCAAATAACAGATCGACTGCTAATCACAACAAGGAGCAATATTTGATATTGATTTGTATCTCCACATACCAGAATATAGGACGGACATCTTCTTTAACACGGAAAACATTTGTAGGACGTCTCCAAGGTAATGGCCTTGAAATTTTGGACTCTTCTATCAATCCAAGATTCTGCATATCACAAACAACTCACAACTGTAAGCAAAATTCATGCTATTTCTGAAATCATATCACAATTTCATTATATTTTAAAGCAGCAATTACAAGGTAAGAGAATTAACCATCAAAATAGCTAGTGCTGATTTCTCCATGTTTAATGTGTAAAGATGCAAGGTCTTAATGCCAGTGGCCAAAATCTTCTTGCACATTTCAGTCGCTTGGTGAATTCCGTAAGCTTTAACAGCTTCTTCGTTATCCTTGATTGGTTCCAAGGCAGCTGTAATCTCTGCTGGGATCTATAGTGTCATAAGGAAAGAAAAATGAGCATCTGCAATGCATGAGAACCTAAACATCCAAGACGGAGACAATCAACTTGTGTCTTAATCAAAGCCATCATTTTTACTATACAACAACCGACCACAAAAGTGTCACCAAGCATATATAGAATAAAATGGATACTCAACAGAACATGTACATGTGGTTATCCTAAGAAACATCAAGAAGAAAATGTTGGATCTAAAACATTTGGCCAGAGTAAAATGAGCTTCCAGTTAGCAAGTCTACATATAGCACTTGAACAAACATCTTCACCAGCGAGCGACGCTGCAAACTAAGTACTCCCTTTTCGGATTCAGGGGTCACAAAGCTTCTTAAACCTTAAAGGTTTCGTAACATTATTCAAGTAAACGGCACCAATAGGGTAGTACCTAACAGAATATTGAGTATTTATTCACATTTCAAAATTGTTGGCATTATCATGCATTGATATATGTATAAAGCAACATTTTGAGCCCACATGCAGACACACAAATTAACACTTAGAAAAAGATCATACTCTAAAATAAGGGAATACCTTGGTTTTGCAAAAACCAGTCATGCGCAAGAAGCCCTTATAATTGTTGATGGGCATGATTCCCGGGACAATAGGACAAGTTATCCCAATTTGACGACAATCATTGACAAACTTGAGGAAAATATCAGTATCATAGAAGAGTTGAGTTACAATGAGATCAGCACCAGCATCAACCTGAAGAATGCAAGTTTGCATAAGTATCAGAAACTTAAAAGCGAAACAAAAGCACTGCACTTTTCTTCTTCACAGCAGATTAATGCAACATACATCATATTCACCCGAAGATGAACATAATAACAACAACAACAAGAACAACCCAGTATAATCCCACTTAGTGGGTCTGGGGAGGGTAGTGTGTACGCAGACCTTATCCCTACCCTCGGGTAGAGAGGCTGTTTTCAAATAGACCCCCGGCATCCTTCCCTCCAAGAACTTCCCACCTTGCTCTTGGGGAGACTCGAACTCACAACCTCTCGGTTGGAAGTGGGGGTTGCTTACCATCAGACAACCCCTACCGAAGATGAACGTAATGTTGGGAATAATTACCTTCTTTTTGAGATAGGCAAGGTCATTTTCATATGTCTCTTGTGTAGCTATTCCATTAGCAGGTATAACATCAGGATGTGCCTCTGCGAAGCTATCACATAGTTAATAACAGCATAGGAATCGAAGAAAAAATTTATGAAAATGTGTAGAAGAAAATCATAATCCGCAATCAAAAACAAAACCAAAAAAGAAGCAATTGAAATGAGACAAACTTTATTTATAATTCCGTTGTTTCATTTTATTTGTCAATATTTGACTAGACACTAGTTTAAAGTATGATCCATATCTTATATTTGCAATAGTGAAACAAAATATTAAGATAATGGCTCAAAAGTTCATTTCACTGAGAAATATAAAAGTTTAACTTTTGAATAATCTAATGAATGAATTCTTGAAAAATTGTGAAAGTAGTATAGAAGTCTAATAGAACAACCATTTTTGCCCATTCAAAAACCAAAAGAATGTCGTAGAAATTTAAATACACCAAAAATCCCAGGTAATCGGGAACCAACCTGGGTAACCTGCGACAGTTATCCCGAAGTAGTCCCCGTACTTGGCCCGCATGTGCTTTACCTGCGAAGGAAGACAAAATCAATCAAATTCTGACACAACTGTATAGCAGCAGAACGAGGAATTACTGTATGATCATAATCAATCAGACCAAAGACTACAAAAAATGAACCTAAGCCGGATTCAGGATTTAGATCCTATGAGTTCAGTGGACTTGGCCATCATATATCTAAAGTTTAAATTTCTTTTCCTATGTATATAGGTTTCAAGCTAAAAGCAATGTGTTCAAAAACAATTCATGTATGAGACTAATCAATCAGATCCCAGATCAAAGACCACAAATAATGAACCTAAGCCGGATTCAGGATTTAGATTCAATGGAATCACAGTAGACATGGCCATCATATATATAAAGTTCGATTATTTTTCATATGTGTACATTTTCAACAAGCTAAAAGCACTGTTTTCAGTTGAAACCAAGCAATGTGTTCATTTGAAACTATTGCAAACATCAGTGGATGGACCATATAGTCAATGGGTTCAACTTAGCCAGTATTTTCAACGCGGAACATAGATATATAATTTCAACAAATATTAAATTTTTGAATCCATAATTTAGAAACTGAAATGGAGTTCAATATAAGAACCTAAAGGTTGAATCCATCAAATTTAAATACTTGGATCCAAATGTGGATAGGGGACATAAGGAGGAATTACCAGATCTAAGGCACAGGCAAAACCACCTTCAACTTGGACAAACTTATCTTGTCCATGAGGAGGATCACCGCGAAGAGCAAGAACATTCTGAATCCCATTAGACTTGACAGTTTCAAGGGCATGATCAATTTTCTCAACAGGCATATTTGTACAAGTCAAATGCATCATGGTTTCAACACAAACCATGTTCTGCATTCTGTTTGCAATCTCAAGTGTCAGATCTGCTGTTGATCCACCTATACCCCACGTACAACAACAAAAACTATGCATTAGTACCAAATAAGTGGGCGGCAGATCTACATTGTTAGATATAGGCTCACGTGAATCCAGTAGCTTTTGCCTATAACCGTACCAAGAAATCCACTAAATACTTATAAATATTTGATTGTAAACCAGTTATTATTGTATATTAACTTGAAAATAACAAGTCATAAACTACGAATCGTGGATCCGCAATTATGAATCCTCGTTGATCATGTTTCTCTGTTTAAGTTCATGTCAAGCCCACAATATACAAAACGAAAATGAAATAAGAATTATTACCTGCACCCCATGTAATATCACAGAAAGAGGGATTATGTGACACCATTCTTTCCATTCTTTCGAACAAATTATCAACCCCATCTTCAGTTTTTGGGGGAAAGAATTCAAAGGAGAAAACTACTCTATCAGTTTTGGCGGATTCGTGAATTTTGTCAATTACCTTCATTTTTTAACTGAGAAAGAAACAATGTATAATGAAATGGAGGGTGTTAGGAGAAGGGTTTGTGAAAATGGATATAGGTGATGAAGAGAAAGGAGGGGTTGAGGTATATAGGTAGAAGATGAGGAGAATTGGTGAGGGTAGTGGGTGATGTACGGCTACAAAGGGAAGACTGTAGGAAAGATCCAACAACCTTTGTGGCCTCGTCGTGAAATCTACCAATAACTTTGTTTTTGTTATAAAACAGTAGAAGAAAGAAATACTATTGCTTAAAAAAAGTAAGAGGTAGTTCTTATTGATTTGGAATTCAATACAATTGAATAGATAAGCTACATCACTAAGAGCTAACAAACTCTAAAATCTCTATAAAATATAGACATTCACCATAAATGAAATATTATTTATAATACTCCCTCTTGAATATCTATCTATCAAATAATATGCCTCGTTAAAACCTTAACTAAAATAAAACTTAATGGAAAAAATTCTTGAGAAGAAAAAAGAGTACACATGTTAAAAAAATATGTCTTTTGGTTGCCTCAATAAAAATCTTACAAGGAAAACTCAGTAGGACAAAATCTTATCAGGGAAAAAGAGTACAACGTGTATTAACTTTCCCTGATGAGAGTATCAATTCACATCCTTGAGACTTCAGATTCTAATCTTGTGCACTAATTTCTTGAAGGTTGACGTCGATATAAAATTTGATGAATAAAATAGTCGTATTAACTTCAATGAATATGTTGCACCTTGAAAATCCTCGCTATCACATTATTATGCTTATAGTTATAGCAAGATACATATGTGCGCAAATAGCACTTAGGATATGGTACTTCAGGACCAAGAATTGTATATGCTTCAAGTGATTTAAATACTTCAAGGACTATCATATAAGTTATGTCATATAAGCTATATAATAGACTTTAATTAGATTTCATGTCATGCTAGACAAATAAGATATCGAAAACCGATTGCACATATTATTGACTTTATACTTTCAACTATTTGAATTACATATTCAAAACTACATGTCTTTCATATGAAACCAATTATATTTGAATTGTGTCTCTTCCATTTGGCTAATATTTTTGTGCTTGTATTCGACAGACTTGAGGTCCTCATCTATGCTTAGTGCTATCATAGCTGTCGTCGACGAACATTTTATATCAGTTTCAATATTTTTTTGATAAAGACATAACATAGATATCTCTTCATTCATATTTCCAGGTACTTGAATCTCTCTTGAGATTTTATGAAGTATTTTGTCATGTGATCTTCTATATTACTTGCCTCCTTATTATGATCATTTTCTCATCTTCTTTATCAAGAAGTTTTATTTGAAACCGATTTGTCTATACTCTTTAAGTGTACCATAACATTTGTCCTTCTAGGACTTAATATGAGCATTTGTAATGAGAATATAGTTACTTTCTTTGGGCCAGCAAATGCGTCTGGCTCGTTTTGCAATATATTGCAAATTATCTGTTTTATGAACCTCAAGTTCATATTATCTTAGTCGAGAATCTAGATGTACAAATGATAATTCATTCCACGTAACTTTTTCTCAATTGTTTATCATGTCTCATCCTCAAGTTAGAAAAACTAAATTTCTTCCTCAGTTTTGGAAACACACCTTTGTGTGTTATGGTGTTAATTAAAATATATATTGCACACCAATAATAGTAAGATGAAATTATTTCGTTCTTGACCCCGAACTACTTGTGATGGGAGAATGTAATATATTTTCGTATATAACCTATATCAAAATCATATAGATAACTTTGTTCTCATAAGCAATAGTTTAGCTATTAAGTGGAGGCACTCGACAAATTATTTTTCTAAACCAATGTGATGTAAAACAACTTATCAAGATGAACTTCATGAATAGAAAATCTGGAAATTATGCTCGAAATTAAAGAGTTGAGCAAGTTACCTCGCAAAACACCATGTTATGGGTTAATAATAATCGCACACGTGACCATCTCATAGATGCATTTTATGTGGTATACATGGCAGGTGAATGGACTCATATGCACCTTTGATATTTCTAGTATTTATGGGATACAATCCCATTTTAGTTGGTCTATTAATTAATGAGAACAAGCAATATAAGAGAATTCGTAAAGAACTTTCTAGTTCTTTAATATTTACCTATGTGACTTGTCTATTATTTGCACATCATACGTAAATTGATATGGCTAAACCAATTATGCAGTCATGACCCCAACTCGGTCATGATAGTGCCCAGCACATGATTAGGCAAGCCCGGCCACTTATAACACTTAGCCCAATAAATAAAACAGATGAAGTTAAGTAAGACAGAGAATCACTAAGTCATTTAAGTCAAAGGCCTAGAAATACTGATAAAATACGGAGTGATTAACAAAATACATAACAAAGCCCCACATGGACCCGGTGTCACGGATATGAACCTCTAAAATACAGAGTATCATCCTACTACAAAGCCTGTCTAAAAGCTGATAATGCGGAAATAAATGACAGGTATATACGGGAGAAAATCAATGGTTGCGAACGCCGTGCAGCTACCTCGATACTCCCGGAAGCTAACTCTGCTGATCAATTGGATCTACTCAGCTTAAGAAGAACCTTGATCTGCACGCAAGGTTCAAGGTTCAGGGACTAAAGTGAGTACTCCGACCCAATGAGTAATAAGCATAAATACAGTCTTAAGGTAAGAAATCACAGAAAATGCAAAAAGTAGTCTATATCTAGCAGTTTGGATAAATATCAGTGAAAACAGTAAACCACATGTAATACAGTTAAGGAATAATGCATGAAAAGATGCAACATGTACAACGGTACACTCTAGTACCCGCTGCGGCGTGCAGCCCACTCCATTTATTTATTGTCGACGACGCTCACTGGGGGTGTGTACAGACTCCGGAGGGGCACCTACAGTCCAAGCGCAATATCAGCCATCTCGTGGCATCAAATAGTCTATTGGCCTCAATATCAATATATCATTGATGCGGCGTGCAACCCGATCCATATCAAGGAAAAACATCCTCACTAACAGGTCCTCGACCATCTCAGTCAAATAAATTCACAGCCACTCGGGCATTACATACTATAGGCACCTCAGCCCTCATGTCCTTTTCATTTAATATTCATGTTCAAACATATAGTTCTTATTAAATTTTAATAGTTGAAAATATGACTGAGAGTATAATATATGCAGACAAGTGAGGAAAACACATAAGGATCCCCTAAGGATTGTACATGTCGGCACAAGGCCCCAAACATGGCAAAAATCCCAGTTCTTAGTAATGAAGTATGCGTCTCATTCGCCAATATAGTAGAAATAACACAAGGGATGGACTAAGTCACAATCCCCAACCGTAATCGACCGCACACTCGCCATAGAATGCATGTCACCCCTCAATATTGCGTTACGATGTGAAAGTCCCGGGTTTCAAACCCTCAGAGCAGCATTTACATCTATTACTCACCTGTAGCTGGCCAAAGACTAGCTCGCGATGCCCTTTCCTCTCGAATCGACCTCCTCGCACGTCGAATCTGGCCAAAACCACAACGAATACATTACAATAGGCTAAGGGAATATAACCCAAGACTCGAAAAGTATCAAAAATCACGAAATTGGCAAAACCCGAGCCCGGGCCCACTTCTCGAAATTCAGAGATTTTTACACCAAAATGTTCCTTATCTCGTCACAAATCTAGACATGTAAAATTTACCAAAATCGGTGTTTAATTTCTCCCTCAAATCCCAAATTTTCATTCAATAATCCAAGCCCTATTTCTTCCTTTTTCATCAAATTCCATGAATTTAAGTGTTGAATTCACAATTAAATGATGTTTCTAGGCCATAGGACTTACCTCCAACGATTCCCAGTCAAAACCCTCTAAAAATATCGTCAAAAGCTCCCAAGGTTGCTTAACAATGGTAGAAAATGAACTTGGTTCGCGGATAAAATGTCCTTAAAACATTCTGCCAAGGTGCAAAATAACCCTATGCGATCGCATCATTTCTATTGCGATTGCATAGCACAAAACTCCCAGCATCCAACAATCCTCTTATGTGATCGCATGACTGCCTCTGCGATCGCAGAGCACATCCTCCTACACCTATGCGATCGCACTCCAAGCTCCGCGTTCGCATAGAATAAAATGCTGCCAGGGACCACAGGTCCAATTACACTACGCGATCGCAACCCCACGAATGCAATCACACTGAACATCTTTCCCAATCAATGCGATCGCACACCCTCTTACGCGATCGCATAGAGCAAAAACCAGGACCCCTAACAGAACCTCCTATGTGATCGCATAGAGCAAAAATCTCTGCAACACTTCAGCTATTTTTTGCAACTCCCAAAGGCCAAGATTGGTCCGATTGACCACCCGAAAATACCCCGAGGCCCCTGGGACCCCAACCAAAAGTACCAACCCATCTTAAAACATCATATGAACTTATTCCAATCATAAAAACACATCCAACAACACAAAAATCACTAATTCGCAACGGATTCAAGTCTTAGTTCAACCAAAACTTTTGAAACTCACATTCGATCAAAACCCCGACCTAAACACCTCCGAATCAACTGAAATTTTGCACACACATCTCAAATCGCCTAATGAAGCTACTTCAACTCTTAGAATCCCATTCTGACACTCGGATCAAAATCTCGCCTACCAACCGGATTTCGCCAAAATCCTAACTTTGCCAAAATAGGCTAACTTCTATATCGTACCTCCAAAATCACTTCCGGTTGCGCTCCTAAGCCTTAAATTATCCCCCCGAAACTAATCGAATCATCAGAACAATTTTGAGCCTTCTAAATCACAAGTCAACTTTCGGTTGACTTTTCCAAACTAGCCTTTCCTTTAAGAGACTAATTGTCTCATTTCCTACCAAACTCAATCCTAATCACTTCAAACTCACCAAACACATATAACGAAACATGAGGAAGCATAAAACAGGGAAAACAGGACGGAAACACAAGAGACGACGGGTCGGGTCATCACATCTTGCCCAACTAAAACAAACGCTTGTTCTTGAGCGAGTCGAGAAACATACCTGAAGTCTCAAATATGTGAGGGTATCTGCTCCGCATCTCCTGCTCGGTCTCCCAAGTAGCCTCATCCACGGGCCGACCTCTCCACATGTACCTTCACCCAAGCTATATCCTTTGATCTCAATTTCTGAACCTGATTGCCCAAAATAGCCACTGGCTCCACATCATAAGTCAAATCATCATCCAACTGAACCGTGCTAAAGTCCAACATATGAGACGGGACCCCAACATACTTCCGGAGCATAGAAACATGGAATACCGGATGCACACTCGATAAACTGAGTGGCAAATCAAGCTTGTAAGCTACCTTTCCAACCTTCCTAAGTACTTCAAAAGGTCCAATGAATCGCGGACTCAGCTTCCCTTTCTTCCAAAACCTCCTAACGCCCTTCATGGGCGAAACTTTCAGCAAAACCTTCTCACCCTCCATGTATGACACATCTCGAACCTTCCGGTCCGCATAACTCTTCTGACGCGACTGAGTTGTACGAAGTCTCTCCTGAATCACTTTTACTTTCTCTAAGGCATCCTGGACCAAATTTGTCCTCAACAACCTAGCCTCGCCGGGCTCGGACCAACCGACTGGAGATCTACACCACCTCCCATACAAGGCCTCATATGTTGACATCTGAATACTGGACTAATAGCTATTGTTGGAGGCAAACTCTGAAAGTGGTAAGAACTCATCCCAAGAACCTCCGAAATCAATCACACAGGCACACAACATATCCTCCAATATCTGAATGGTACGCTCATACTGTCCCTCCGTCTGAGGATGAAATGTTGAACTCAACTCCACCTGAGTACCCAACTCTCGCTGAAAAGTCCACCAAAACTTAGAAGTGAACTGACTATCTATATCTGAAATAATAGAAACTGGAACACCATGCAATCGGACAATCTCACGGGTAAAGATCCCTGCCAGCCGCTTCGAAGAATATGCAGTACACATTGGAATGAAATGCGCGGACTTGGTTAGCCGATCCACAATCACCCAAATCGAGTCAAACTTTATCAAAGTCCAAGGAAGACCACTCATGAAATCCATAGTACCTCTCTCCCATTTCCATTTAGGAATAACCATCTGCTGAAGCAAATTGCTCGGTCTCTGATACTCATATTTCACCTGCTGACAGTTCAGACACCGAGCCACAAATCCCACAATGTCTTTCTTCATTCTCCTCCACCAATAGTGTTGTCTCAAGTCATGATACATCTTCGCGGCACCCGAATGGATGGAATACCGTGAGTTATGGGCCTGCTCAAGAATCAAGTCTCTAAGCCAATCCACATTGGGCACACAAATCCGACCCTCATCCTCAATACACCATCATCACCGACAGTCACTTCCTTGGCATCACCATGTTAAACCCTATCTCTCAGGACAAGTAAATGTGGGTCATCATACTGGCGCTCTCTGATGCTATCATATGAAGAAAACCGAGAAACCACGCTCGCCAACACTCGCCTAGGCTCTGAAATATCAAACCGCACCAACCGATTGTCCAAAGCCTGAATATCAACTGCAAGGGGTCTCTCTCCAACTGGAATGTATGCCAAACTCCCCATGCTGACTGTCTTTCGGCTCAAAGCATAGGCCACTACATTGGCCTTTCCCGGATGATACAAAATAGTAATATCATAGTCCTTAAGCAACTAAAGCCACCTCCGCTGCCTCAAATTAAGATCCTTTTATTTGAACAAATGCTGAAGACTGCGATGATCGGAGAATACCTCACAAGATACACTATATAAGTAGTGCCTCCAAATCTTCAAAGCATGAACTATAGAAGCCAACTCTAATTCGTGAACGGGGTAGTTCTTCTCATGGGGCTTCAACTGACGAGAAGCATAAGAAATCACTCTACCCTCCGCATCAATACAGAACCAATCCCGACTCTCGAAGCATCACAATAAACAGTGTAAGAACCTAAAGCTGATGGCAATACCAATAGTGGAGTTGTGGTCAAAGCTGTCTTAAACTTCTGAAAGCTCTCCTCGCACTCGTCCGACCATACAAATGGAGCATCCTTCTGAGTCAACTTGGTTAAAGGCAAGGCGATAAATGAAAAACCCGGAACAAATCGGCAGTAATAGCCCACCAAACCGAGGAATCTACGAATCTCCATGGCCGAGGACGGTCTAGGACAACTCTAAACCCCCTCAATCTTCTTTGGATCAACCTGAATCCCATCATTGGACACCACGTGTCTCAATAAAGCCACGGAACCAAGCCAAAATTCACACTTGGAGGACTTTGCATAAAGCTTCTCCTCCATCAACCTCTGCAATACCACACGCAAATGCTCCGCGTGCTCCTCCTGGCTACGCAAGTATACCAGAATATCATCAATGAACACGATAACAAAAGAATCCATATACGGCCAAAATACGTTGTTCATCAGATGCATGAACGTTTCTAGGGCATTGGTCACCCCAAAGGACATAATAAGAAACTCATAGTGACCATATGGGGTCCTGAAAGCAGTCTTAAGAATATCTGTTTTCTTTATCTTCAACTGGTGATAACCCGAACAGAGATCAATCTTATAAAACACCCTCGCTCTCTGAAGCTGGTCGAATAAATCATCAATATGAGGCAGGGGATACTTGTTCTTCACTGTTACTTTGTTGAACTTCCTGTAGTCAATGCACATTCTCATTGTGCCATCTTTCTTCTTTACAAATAAAACAGGTTCATCCTATAGGGACATACTACGCCGAATAAATCCCTTTTTAGGAGTTCCTGAAGATGATCTTTCAATTACTTTAACTCCCTGGTGCCATGCAATATGGTGGAATGAAAATAGGATTAGTGCTCGGCACCAAGTCAATATCAAAATTAATGTCTCTGTCCGGGGGCATACCCGGCATGTCTGCAGGAAATACATCAGGAAAATCCCTCACAACGGGAACATAATCAATGCTAGGAGTCTTAGATCCCACATCTCGCACAAAGGCCAAATATGATAGACAACCCTTCCCAACCATACGCTGGGCTTTCAAGAAAGATATAACTCTACTAGGGACACAGTCAGACATACCGCGCCACTCGATCCTCAGAACACCCGGTATAGACAAAGTGGTTGTCTTAGCATGATAGTCTAGAATAGTATGACACGGAGATAGCCAATCCATGCCCAGAATAATATCAAAATCTACAATGCTCAATAGCAGTAAATCAACTCGGGTCTCTAGAACCCCAATAATCACAGTACACGACCGATACACACGGTTCACAACAACAGTATCGTCTACCGGGGTAGACACATGAACAAGTAAAGCAAGAGACTACCGGGGCATACTAAAATAACGTGCAAAATATGAAGACACATATGAATAGGTAGAACCAGGATCAAATAATACAGAGACATCTCTGTGGCAGACTAAGATAATACATGTGATAATAGCATCTCAAGTAACGACATCGGTCCTGCTTGGGATAGCATAAAATCAGGCCTGGCCACTGCCTGATCGATTTCCACCTCTGGGGCGACCCCTGGCTACCTGGCCTCCACCCCTAGTTGGTGAGGTAGGTGAGGAAGAAACTGGACTACAAGACGAGGGTTGATCCCTCTGCTGAGACTGACTACCACGATGTTGAGGGCACTGCCTCCTCATGTGACCAAACTCTCCGCACTCGAAGCAACTACCAGACGCTGGAGAAGGGGACTGATGGGAACCCCTCGCACCAGAATTACTAGCTGATGCACTCGGTGCCGAAGAACCCTGAGCTGAAGGAGCATAAGACAAACTCTGTGCTGGGAAGGCACTCAGTGAAGACTGGCCCTGCTGGAACCCCTAATGACCACGGCCTGAAGATGCCCCACGATACTCGGGACGAGCCGACTGATAAGGCTTGAATGAACGATCTCTGCCTTGCTGGAACTGGCCCCTAGACGGACCACCACTGTAACTACCTGATCTACGAGGCCTCTTGGCCTCCCGCTCCTCTCTATCCTGACGGCGAGCTGTCTCAATATCTCGAGCAAAATCAACTGTATCCTCAAAGGTATGACTCAAAATCCTCTCTCGGGTTATTAGAATACGGATGGGATAGATAAGTCCGTCCACAATCCTCCTAATCCTCTCCTGATCAGTCAGGACCATCCATGGATCATAACGAGCCAACTCTGAAAATCTCACCTCATACTGAGACACGGTCATTTCTTCCTGGTGAAGCCACTCAAACTGTCTACGCAGCTCCTCCCTCTGAAACTCCTGCCATGATATAGGCGCTGCACCTACCAGCCTACATCGCTTATACACCTCCCACCAGGTGAAGGCTGCTCCTGAGAACTGGAAGGTAGTAAATGATACACCACTTGACTCCAAAATCCCTGCTGTCCGAAGCATACGTCAAGACTTGTCGAGAAAACCCTGGGCATCCTTGCCCTAGACACCACAGAAAGTAGGAGGAGAAAGTCTACTGAACCTCTCAAGACGACGCTGCTCATTGTCTGGCACAGCTGGAACCACAACATCCTGAACCGGTGCAACCGGCTGAACTGGGGCAACCTACTGAGCTGGTGATACCTCTGGTGTCTACAAACCTTGCACTACCTGGTCAGGTGTGCGAGCAGCGGGGGTCTGATTGCCTCTCCCGGCCTGTGAAGTGGCTGTTGGAGTAGTGGCTGAGGCTGCCTGAGCCAGGCCAGTGCAAACTGATAGAATATGAGCTAGGGCCTCCGGAAGACCCGGAATCACTATAGGAACAACAGGTGCCTGAGCAGGTGCTGATGGAGTCTCTATAGCTGGAGCCTGATCCTGAGCTAGGGAAACTGGTGGGTCAACAGGTGCTTCCCCCGAGGCTTTGCCTCTACCACGACCACGGCCTCTAGTGGCCTCAGTAGGTGGTACTAGTGGTCATCCTCCTCGTCTGGTAGCGCGTGTTCTCACCATCTACGAGAGAATAGAATAACAGGATTTAGTTCTCGGATCAACAAAGTAGCATGATAAGAATTCCAAGAATATGATGTTTTCCTAATGGTTCTCCAGCCTCCTGAGGAAAAGTACAGACGTCTCTGTACCGATACGCGAGACTCTACTAAACCGGCTCATGAGTCGCGAACCAAGTAACCTAGGCCCTTATACCAACTTGTCAGGACCCTAACCCGATCATGATAGCGCCCAACACATTACCAGGAAAGCCCGACCATTTATAAAACTTAGCCCAATAAATAAAACAGATGAAGTTAAGTAAGACAGAGAATCACTAAGACATTTAAGTCAAAGGCCTAGAAATACTGATAAAATACGGAGTGATTAACAAAATACATAATAAATCCCCAAATGGACTCGGTTTCACGGACATGAGCCTCTAAAATACAGAGTGTCGTCCTACTACAAAGCCTGTCTAAAAGCTGATAATGCGGAAATAAAGAATAGGGAGATAGGGGAGAAAATCAATGGTTGCGAACGCCGTGCAGCTACCTCGATACTCCCGGAAGCTAACTCTGCTGATCAGTTGGATCTACTCAGCCTGAGAAGAACCTGGATCTGCACGCAAGGTTCAGGGAGTAAAGTGAGTACTCCGACCCAGTGAGTAATAAGCATAAATACAGTCCGAAGGTAAGAAATCACAGAAAATGCACAAAGTAGTTTATATCTAGCAGTTTGGATAAATATCAGTGAAAATAATAAACCACGTGTAATACAGGTAAGGAATAATGCATGAAAAGATGCAACATGTATAACGGTACACTCTAGAACCCGCTGCGGCGTGCAGCCCACTCCATTAAGTTATTGTCAACGGTGCTCACTGGGGGTGTGTACAGACTCCGGAGGGGCTCCTACAGCCCAAGCGCAATACCAGCCATCTCGTGGCATCAAATAGGCTATCAGCCTCAATATCAATATATCATTGTTGCGGAGTGCATCCCGATCCATTTCAAGGAAAAACATCCTCACTATCGGGTCCTCGACCCATCTCAGTCAAATAAATTCACAGCCACTCGGGCATTACATACTATAGGGACCTCACCCTCATGTCCTTTCATTTAATATTCATGTACAAAAATATAGTTCTTATAATATTTTATAGTTGAAAACATGACAGAGAGTATAATTTATGCAAACTAGTGAGGAAAACACATAAGGATCCCTAAGGATTTTGCAAGTCAGCACAAAGCCCCAAACATGGCCAAAAGCCCAGTTCTCAATAATGAAGTATGTGTCTCAATCGCCAATATAGTAGAAATAACACTCGGTATGGACCAAGTCACAATCCCCATCGTAATCGATCCCACACTCGCTATAGAATGCGTGCCACGCCTCAATATAGCGTTACAATGTAAAAGTTCGGGGTTTTAAACCTTCAGAGCAGCATTTACATCTATTATCACCTCTAGCCGGCTAAAGACTAGCTCCCGATGCCCTTTCCTCTCGAATCGACCTCCCCGCGCTGAATCTGGCCAAAACCACAACGAATACATTACAATAGGCTAAGGGAATATAACCCAATTAAAAAGACTCGAAAAATATCAAAAATCACTAAATTGGCAAAACCCGAGCCCTGGACCCACTTTTCAAAAGTAAGAAATTTTTACACCAAAATGTTCCTTATCTTGACACGAGTCTAGACATGTAAAATATACCAAAATCGGAGTTCAATTGCTCCCTCAAATCCCAAATTCTCATTCAAAATCCAAGCCCTAGTTCTTCCCCTTTTAATCAAATTCCATGAATTTTAGTGTTGAAATCACAATTAGATGATGTTTCTAGGTCATAGGACTTACCTCCAATCAATTCCCAGTCAAAACCCTCTAAAACTCTCGTCAAAAGCTCCCAAGGTCGCTTAATAATGGTGGAAAATGAACTTGGTTCGCGGATAAAATGTCCTTAAAATATTCTGCCCAGGTGCAAAATAACTCTATGCGATCGCATCACTTCTATTGCGATCGCATAGCACAAAAATGCCAGCCTCCAAAAATCCTCTTATGCGATCACATGACTGGCCCTGCAATCGCAGAGCACATCCTCCCATACCTATGCGATCGCACTCCAAGCTCCACGGTCGCATATAATAAAATGCTGCTAGGGACCCCAGGTCAACTTACACTACGCGATCGCAACCCACGAACGCGATCGCACTGAACATTTTTCCCAAACTATGCGATCGCACACCCTCTTACGCGATCGCATAGAGCAAACATCAGGACCCCTAATAGAACCTCCTATGCGGTCGCATAGAGCAAAAATCTCTGCAACACTTCAGCTATTTTCTGCAACTTTCAAAGGCCAAGATTGGTCCGATTGACCACCAAAATACCCCGAGGCCCCTGGGACACCAACCAAAAGTACCAACCCATATTAAAACATCATATGAACTTATTCCAATTTTAAAAACACATCCAACAACACAAAAATCACCAATTCTCGACGGATTCAAGTCTTAGTTCAACCAAAACTTTCGAAACTCGCATTCGATAAAAAATCTAACCTAAACACCTCCGAGTCAACTTAAATTTTTCATACACATCCCAAATTACCAAATGAAGCTACTGCAACTCTTAGAATCCCATTCCGACGCTCGGGTTAAAATCTCGCCTACTAACCAGATTTCACCAAAATCCTTACTTCGCCTAAATAGGCTAACTTCTTCACCGAACCTCCAAAATCACTTCCCATTGCGCTCATAAGCCTTAAATCATCCCCCAAAACTAACCGAACCATCGAAAATCAATTCCGAGCCCTTGAACTCACAATTCAACTTCTGGTTGACTTTTCAAAACTAACCTTTCCTTAAAGAGACTAATTGTCTCATTTCCTACCAAACTCTATTTGAATCACTTCAAACTCACCAACACATATAATGAAATATGAGGAAGTATAAAATGGGGAAAACGGGACGGAAACACATGAGATGACGGGACGGGTCGTCACATATGCCAACTGAATAAATTATCAATATTGATAAGTTTTAGATTTACACCATGTGTAATTATCAATAAACTCCAAGTTTATTATTATATGAGTTTTTATATAAATAAACTTCTACTTCAATGTGGAGTCCTTTTATTTGTGTAGTACAAATTGGAGAATAAAGCGGGTAGCTTTTTACGTACATATTATTGTAACGACATGAATGTTCAATTTGAGAAATTGTGTCCAGTTCGACACTTTGAGATCACGAGGAGCTTCATATTATATGTATCGACTTGCGTGCATTTTTGGATTCTGTTTCCAGATGAATTAGAGTTGAATTGGAAGAATGAAAATAGTTTTGGAAGCTAAAGCAGTGAGAATTTGATCGAAATTTGACTTTTGAGTAAACGACTCCAGAATGTGTTTTGGGTGATGTCTGTAGCTTCATATGGTAATTTTGAACTTAGGCGTGAGTTCGGATTCAGATTTGTAGGCCCATAGGGTAATTTGAGGCATTTCGGTGAAAGTTGGGAAAGTTGAAGTTTGGAAAATGGAGAGGTTTGACCGAGAGTTTCCTTTTATTTTATCAGGGTTGGAAAGCGATTCCGAGAGTTGGAAAAACTCCGTTATATCATTTAGGACTTTCTTGCAAAATTTGGTATCGTTTGGAGTTGATTTAATGTGGTTCAGATGCTTGGTTGCTCTTCTATAAGTTCTTGAAGTTCATAGTGATTTTCATGAGTTTTGGCATCCGATTCGTGGTTCTAGAGGTTATTTTGGTGTTACAAACATGCAAGCAAGTTCGTGTTATGTGTTTAGACATGTAGGTGTGTGTGGTTTGGATCCTCAAGTGCTCGGGTGAGTTCCGAATTAGCTTCGGATGTTTTATTAATCTATATGTGTGCTGGTTCTAGTTTTCTCGCATTTGCGAGGTTTTGGTCGCAATTGCGAGGTAGTCATCTCAATTGCGAACCTGGGCTGCTGGGTGCTGGGTCGCATTTGCGAAGCCTTTAGAGTTCGCATTTGCGAACTCCCTATCGCATTTGAGATGAAGGCAGTACTGTTCCAGGCTCACGTTTTTGTGTAATCCTTCGTATTTGCAAATACATTGTCTCAAATGCAACATCTTCTGCCTACTATAAAAGTTGGGCAATCCGACTCCTGGCTTCATTTTTCCATATTTTGAAACCTGGGTCCGAAAGTGGGCGATTGTTAGAGAAGGGTTTCATACCAAATTATTAGATAAGTGTCTCTAATCAATGTTCAACTATATTTTGTGATTACATCCTAGATTTAACATCAAATTTATGAGAACCTAAAGTAAAATTTGTAGTCTTTAAAAAATGTAAGATGATGATTTGAAGGATCAAATGGTATCGGAATTTAATAATTTTTGTATGGGTAAACTCGTATGTAAATGAGTATTCAGGATTTTGTGAAAAATTTCGGATTCTGAGGTGCGGGTCTGAGTTGAGTTTTTGCAAATTGCATAAGAATCATAGCTTTGTTAATTAAAATTGTTTTCACTTGCATTCTTGTAATTCTTATTCCGCAAACTCTTGTTGCAGTGTGCAATAAGATACCACCAAACAATAGCTTAAATCAACAACAATAACAAATGGCCGGTCTAACCACTGCTCTATTGAACTTACTTTTGAGTATCGTCGATATTTGCGTATCACACGGGACTCCAGACACTAACCTCCACTTTATCCATCTCACCCCTATATGGTGTGTGACATTGTCGTAGATCTCACTATCCCCGTGTATAACCGATCCAAGGTGCTTGAAACTTCCCCTCTTGGGGATATGTGATTCAAGCCTCACGTCTACACCCACTTTCGTCGGCTCCACACTCAAAAGCATGAAGCAAATGCCCAAGTCGCCATTGAAAAAGAAGAGGGTCACTTGTTTTTGAAAGCTTTTCTTTCAACCAATAAATTTGATTTTTGGGTGATTGATAGTAGTTGTACAAACCACATGGCATATGATAGAAATATTTTCAAAGAGTTCACCTCCACGGGATATAAGAAATTCAGAATTGGGAATGGTAACTATACTCTTGAAAAAGAAAAAGGAATTGTTGCAATAGCTACAAATTTAATTACTAAGAAATTTTAGATATTTTATATGTTCATGAAATTAATTGAAATTTATTAAGTTTTGGATAGCTAATGAAAAAAGAATTTAAAATACTCGTTGAAAATAAACATAAATTTTTTTGTGATGCTATCGAACTCAAGATGATAAGGGTTAAAGGAAGAGGTAAAAACTTCTTATTTAATCCAATAGAAGATGAAAAATAGAGCCAAAAGAATCTACAAAGTGCAGATGATTCTCTAACTGAGGACATATATAAACCTGCTAAGCAAGAAGAATATGTCAACATTATAAAAGAAAATAACGCAAATAAAAAGTTGTCAATATTTCAGAAAAGTAAAAATTTGAAAGAAAGTTGACAAACCTAAAGGTAAGATAAAAATCTAGAAGAAAGTTGACAAGCCTCAAGACAAGATGAAAATGAAACCGAAAAAAGAGCCAGCATATTTCATTGACAATCAGGAGGTGCGGCAAAATAAAAAATTGAACTTCATTTACTGCAAGCATAAAGATTAGTTGGCAATTTTACGTACAAAGTCGCTTCCAATTAAAGATTTAAAGACATAAGTTCAGAATTTGCAGCTAGAATGAGTGTTAGAAATATGCTTTAGAATTTGCTCTTAATAAACTATTTTATTATTTCAGCTTAGAGTTTATTTACTGCAATAATATTGCTTGAACTACTCTCTAGGAGTAGACTAGTCTCCAGGAGTTTATTATTTTCAGTAGATTTTGTGATGATCTTTAGATCTTTGAAGTTAGTAATTCTTATAAATTATAGTCCAGATTGCAGTAAAATAATAAAGAATTTCCAGCTTTAGTTCGTTGGAGTTCTTTTTACATCTATTTTAGTAAATTCTTTTTATTTTCCTATAATCTATCCCTGTTATTCTCCTTTGTTTTTTTATTAAGAAACAACACAAGCACTTTATAAGATGATAAGGACAGGGAAGGGTGATATTTAGGGTGTAAGGATCTAGGTAGCGATGACAATATTATAGGAGATGGTAGGGGGTGAAGGGTACAGGTAGGGGAAGGGAATAGTGGGATAAGATGAGGTGGAGGTTGTGGGCTGGAGTCCCAGTTTTGCTTAGCTTTTGCATTTTTTTGGGTGAGTCTCAGTTTGCTTAATTTTGCTTGCATTGGAGAATACGACGTATTTCTCGAGTGACTGCCCCTACTTTTATTTCACTTGGAGAAATAATTAGTTAAAACAAAATAAAAGCATTTGTTACCTCAGTTAGATCACATTCCCTTCTCCGGTTATGCTTTTGGATCTGATGAAGGTATGGGATCACAGATCCTCCCATCTCCTTAGAGAGGTATATTTAAATATTTTCTAGAGAGAGGGAGATGGAGAGAGAGTCCCCCTTTTTGGGAAGTCCTCCCCTCCTATTTATAAGAGGGTATCCGTAGAAAATCCTAAAAAATGTACAATTTAGAGGGAATATTTGGTAGAATATTCTTTTTGAGCATTCCAAAACAAACTAGCTGTTTCATCACTACTCGACCTAGACCTTATGGGTGAATGTCCGACTTCGGCCGGTCCGTCCTCAGCTTGTCCGACCTCGACCTTAATGATGACTGTCCGACCTCGATCAATTGATGACTGTCCGACCTCGGCCTTAATTTTGACTTTCCGAACCTCGACCAATTGATGACTGTCTGACATCGACCAATTGGTGATTGTCCGACCACGGCCTGTCCAACCTCAGCATTATGTCCCCGCGTGCCGAATTTCTCTGATCTAATTTTGACCCAATCATGCGTCCCTTTTTAAATGTGGGTGATTGACATAAAATGACTTTTTGGAACTTATCTTAGCGTAATGTCCCCAATATAACTGTAATTAAAAATGACCTAGAATCGCACACATATCTTCAGGAGTATTTTCACCGGGTTAAATTGTCCATGGAATTCTACTAAATTGTCATACTTTTGCTCTGTAGGATTTCTTTACCAAATTGCTAGCATTGATGCTATTATTACTCTACCTATCTTTTAAGTTGTTCATCAAAATCTACCGGATTGTCATACTTTTTCTACATTATTTTAACAAAACGTTCTTCGGATTTGCAACTTCAATTTCGATCAAACCACCCCAATTCTGCTCCAAATAATATTAATTTAAAAATAAAACTCTCATATACCAACACAAATAATCACCAAATTTAGTCGAATAACACCAAATCAAAAAGACCCACTTTGTCTTCTCTAACACTTTCTAAGGTCCAATAATGGTGTTTTGAGATTTTTATAGTAAATCACCTAAATCTGTGTTTAAATTAGAACTTAGCACAAATTATCAATATTCAAACGATTTTAACAATAATTGATCATTAACTTTTATTACCAAACAAGAATTCAAACTTTAAAAATTGAAGAACTATTGTGTTCAAGTAAAAAATGGGCATTTTCCTAAGACGTAAAAAATGGGACATTTCGCCAAGACTATCCTTTTGGAGGTCACGCCGTGCTAATTTTGATTTAAATGGCATACCACTTGCAAAAATTCTTGCGTACGCTACCTGTTAGTTGTTGCAGATAGCCATGAATCTGTTGCCTAAGTTCCAAAAAACCCAGTATTTGGTAGAATTCAGTGAGAATGCTTGTCAGCTGCGGAGGTAAGACAAGTTCCGAAGGTTCAACTAAAAAGTAATTCAACTTTGTCAAGTATAGCAGAATGCTGCAATATTGAAATAAAAGATACATTTCAAATTTAAATAAAATTGAATGATTTTTTTGTTATAAAAATTATTTAGTGACTTTTGTGATATTTAGACAAGATTAATAATTTTTCCTTAGGAAAGAACATTTTAGCGACTTTAGCACAAACAAATTAAAAGTTGAGTAACTATTCATGATATTAAACCTTATAACCTAAATACGAAATATACATTTAAAAATGGTTTAAGCAAGAAGTACAAGCCATATAAATTAGGCAGTATAAATGCATATTTAACAAAACGACAGAATACCATAACCCCCTTAAACTTGGCACATATTATTGGGTATATTCTCGAATTATCTGTGGTCTTAATTACCCCTGTACTTAATTATTCGATAGTTATTACCCCTTGGATGATCTCATTCTAGGAATGTGGCATGCACTCGCTTGCCACATGGATTTTCCTATCCATGTGGAATTTTTTGAAAAATAAAATAAAATTTATACCTTTTTAAGTGTGTTACTTTTTTTATAATCAATTTCAAATAATATTTATAATTAAACTTGGCTAGAACTTCATTATTTATGCAAATTTATTTTATTTAGCTAAAAATAATAAAATTTTAGTTATTGTTTTTTGAATTTGACCTGAAAATAAAGATATACAATTGAAATAAATAGTCAAGACAGCTAAAAAGATATAAGGAGTTGATAGTATTGCACGTGAATTAGCCTACATATGTAACTGTAGACAATTAAAATTTTGTCAAATTTAAATTCATAAGAAATTTGGATTTTACAACAAGTTAAATATATATTGGTCCAATTAAGTACCATGGACTGGTATAATTAGGTTTTTTTATTTAAATCCAATTAAACTGATTTAAATAAATGTCCAATATATTATTGGGCTAGCCTGTCAATTGATCTTCTATCAAATAAGTCGTCCCATAAGCCTCAAGCCCAATGATCCGCTAGGGTTTTCTTGGAGTCTACTCCACCCACACCTATATAAAGGGGTCAAGGGAGAAGGCTAAGGACAAGCAAGTAAGCAGAAGGAAAGGCTAAAGAAGCTTTGAAGAATAGTATCAAGGTCTCCATCCATATCTGTAATCGTTGTCTGTAGTCAAATTCCAAAGGCAAATATAAGTCATAGGCGGGCGTTTTCACATCTTCCGTTCGTGATAACCCAACATCAAATCCTGGTTCGTGACGAGCTTCAAATTGTTTGTGACGTACTACAAATCTGAAATCCGTCAAGTTCAAGATCAAGCTTTCAAGATCTTGAACCATCATCCTTGAGGAGAAGAATCAGAGGACTACATATATTTAGATTTAGAGATTTTTTAGATATTGTAACCCTATCACTTAAAATTAAATATAATATTTATCGCTATATTTCTTGTCTTGATAATTATTTTCAGGAGCGAAATTTAGTTGTTACAAATTTTGGCATGCCAAGTGGGACAATCTATACCTCTCATCTCTTCTCTTAGAAGTTCAAGAACACCAATATGGACATAACGAAGGTCAATCCCAAATTTGACGTTGCTGTGGATGCTAACTCCAAAACTGGATTGGAAGTTGCCATGGAGATTGTTAGTCAAATCAAAAGAAGCAAAGCTGAAATAAGACAACCAGTGCTGGAAGTTCCGTCCATAACTCATGTTTTTAGTTCGTCTTCTCTAAAATAAGTGAGATCCTTCTCGTACGTGCTATGAGAAGGGAACAGCATCGCTGAGGTGGTCAAACAAACTTTTGGCGCGATTTAGACTTTCAAAAGAATATCATCATCGGTCCCATAATCCTTTCATACAGAAAGATGATGATGTTTTGAGCAACGAATTTGCTCTAATATCTCCCCTTGTCACTCCACAATATGCTCTCTGTACAAGTGATGATCCATATCATTCTTCATCATCTGCGGTGGTCATGCAAACAATGATGATTGAAGCTTCTACCATAGAAGAACAACTTGCAAATTTGATAAAAGCAGTTGAAGGCCTGGCAAAGTCCATGAAAAATCAAGATGACAAACTTTCCAAGTTGATTAATAAGTTAGAGAGTATAACAGAGGAAGAATCACGCCAAACACCTATGAAGCTTCCAGAAATTCAAGAGAAAGGGGAGTCCTCTACAAAGCTAACAACAATGACTAAAGAGTTCCAAGTTTCTTCTGATGGGCAGATTCATGTTGAGCAATTGAAGGACTTCATCACAGAGGCCATCAAGGATAAAACTGAGACTTCGCCTAAATCTTTCCTTACATACACAAAGCCGTACACACCAAGGATTGATATCTTGAGGATGCCAAGCGGATATCAACCACCTAAGTTTCATCAGTTTGATGGTAAAGGAAATCCCAAGCAACATGTTGCACACTTTGTAGAGACATGCAATAATGCTGAAACTTATGGAGATCACCTCGTCAAGCAGTTTGTTTGATCTCTTAAAGAAATTTCTTTCGATTGGTACACAGATCTTGAACCTGGTTCAATCGATAGTTGGGAGCAACTAGAGCAAGAATTTCTTACTCGCTTCTACAACACAAGGTTCATTATGAGCATGATTGAACTTACAAATGCTCGCCAGGGGGATGAAGAGGAAATTATTGACTTTATCAACCGCTGGAGGAGCTTAAGCCTCAACTGAAAGACTGTTTTAGCGAACTTCTGGGGTCGAAATGTGCATCGAAGGTATGCATTGAGTCCTTCACTACATCGTGCAAGGAATAAATCCTAAAATTTTTGAAGATTTGGCCACACGTGCTCATGATATAGAATTGAGTATAGCCGCAAGTGGAGACCAAATATTTCATGGCTTTGAGCCTCGTGATGAAATAGAAGCAGACGATGCTGATACTGGGGGCAAATATTCATCCGAAGATGAAATTGAAGAGTCCATGCATGTTGCTACGCTCATTGACGTATGAGCCTAAACTGCAAGTCTCAATGCTCCTTGACGCATGAGCCTAAACTGTATGTTGCAATGCTCTTTGATACATGATCCTAAGCTGTATGTCACAAAGTTCCTAAAATTAGAGCCAAATCTTTAGTTATAAAGCTCCACAAGTTCAAGCAAAAGTCTTCAAGTAGCAAAGCTCTTCAAATTCGAGCAAAAGTCTTCAAGTTGCAAAGCTCTTCAAATTTGAGCAAAGACCTCAAGTTGCAAAGCTCTTCAGATACGAGCTAAGACTTCAAGTTGCAAATCTCTTCAAATTCGAGCAAAAGTCCTCAAGTCGCAAAGCTCTTCAAATTCGAGCAAAAGTCTTCAAGTTGCAAAGCTCTTCAAATTCGAGCAAACTATTTCATGTTGAAAAGCTCTTCAAACTTGAGCAAGTCTTCAAGATGTAAAGCTCTTCAAATTTTAGCAAGTATTCAAGGTGCAAAGCTCTTCAAATTAAGCGAGTCTTCAAGATGAAAATCTCTTCAAATTAAGCAAGTCTTCAAGATGCAAAGCTATTAAAATTTGAGCAAAGTCTTCAAGTTGCAATACTCATTGTCTGCACGAGTATAAACTGCATACTAAAATAAAACTTATACTTCTTCTGAACTATGTTATGACTTTATCCTCTTCACCGAGGTACGTAGGCAGCTTAGGGTTTCATTCTAAGTTCAATCACATGAGTTTTAAAAAAACAATTTGGCGTCATCAGATCATTACATTAGTTCTTCCAAGTTTAGAGGCACATATCTATGAGGAAAAGAGACTATTTGTTTTGAAGTATAAAAGATTTTATTTATTGCTTCAATAGTACAACAGTTGATACATCAAAAAATTGTATAGACAAAGGGAATTAGATGTTTTCCTATACGAAAGCCTAAGTCATGAAAATGATCGTAAACTAGGCTTTTTGGCCGACTCTTCTTGAATGATTCTTCCAACTCCATATGACGTCTCCATATTTTAATCCACTATCCCCAATGCCTCGTAAATAAGAAGTCACCTCTCTTGAAAAAACCTTCAATCACCATGGGAGCCACTATAGATAAACTTCAAGACCGTCAACAAATCAAGTGCAACAGTTGGTGAAGGGGTGACTCTGTATCTTGTATGACATCCTAGACTGATATCTGAACTCATTAAACTTCTTCGCAAGTCTGCAAAAGATATAAACAAAGAGATAAGGTTCATGATGATAGCTGAATCCATTACAATGCTGTAAAATCAACTTCAAAAATATTTGCTAGGCTAACTAAGAATGAATGGAGCTTCATATTCAACGAGATTATAGTTCTCGACGTTTGAATTTCATAGGATCAAACTGTTGGTGATGTCGATGCTCATAGTTCAAGATACAAATTTTCTGGCCAAAAGCACGCAAACCTGAAAGTTCCCTACGGTCAGTTTGACTTTTAATATTTTTCTGTTTCTTGCCCGAGAAGAGTTCGGGGATGAAATTTTAGTTGTTGCAAATCTAAGAGTTTTCTTTCCAACATAACAAACGGATTGTAATTCCGATACTCCTAGCTCAAGATACAATTATTTTCGATGAAGGTAGGCAAAGCTGAAAGTTCACTGCAATCAAGTCGATGTCGCAAATTTTCTATTGATAGACTGAAAGTAGTTCAGCCATAAAAATTTATTGGTCCTTCAGTTATCTGAGTTTTATTTCTAACAGTGCAAACAAATTGTAATTTTGACACTTGTAGCTCGGGATATGAATTTTTCCTCTATAGCGCACAAAGTTGAAAAGCAATTTCATTGACAGATGGGTTAAGTTCAGAAAGTTTCTGCAAACAATTTGCTAGGAATTCTTCTATGATATCTTGAAGATTCTATTGTCTATGAGTCTTATTTCCAATGGCATAGGCGGATCGCGATTCGGGCGCTCCTAGATCGAGATATGTGCGTTCCAATAATAGCATGCAATGTTGTGAAGCCGAAATGACAGACTTGTGCACCGCCTTCAAAAGTTTATTACGACTTGTCCTGATGGAATCTAGCCCCGAATTTCGGATATGTCACTATGGTAGAAGTTTTGATTCCGCGAGACCAAGCGGATTGAAGTTTGGACATTCCCAGGTCGGGATACAATTTTTTTCAATGCGAGCATAAAAGGCTATGAAGTCAAAACACTAGAGATACGCGTGCTTGCTCGCCGAAGTTGGAAAATTGTACTTTAGTGGACTTCCTTGCCAGCCTGCAACAATGTGATATGGTACATGTCGCACTCGATCGCCAAGTATGAAATATGGTCGCTCGAGCTCCAAGCCTCTTTCTTGCCAAGTCGCAAGGTTGAGATGCAGCATGTTCTCACTCGTATGTCGCAAAGTGAGGATATGTCTCACTGATCAAACTCACTTAGGAATACTTTAAATGTCTCTAGTCAAGCTACAGGAAGGGATGTACCAAGTTTTTATCGTACTCTTTTGAAAACCTGCAAAAATAAGAAAAGATTTTGGAGCCTTTGGTGCCAACAAGATGACGTTTTTGCAGATACGGTGCGAGTAGTGCGACGATCAGCTCGATTAGTGGATATCGGTGCCATAGCATGACGTTTCTGCTTCTACAGGCACGATGCCAGTGATATCAAGCTATTGATCTCATATGATTGATTGGTTCCAATGACACAAAGCTTTGATTCAGCAACAAGTACCAGTGTCAATGACATGACGCTTCAATGCGGATGGTGAGCATTATGGCGTGCACTTCTCGGTCAAATCTCGATGGATCATACGCGTCATGAACCTACAAAAAAGAGTGGTGATCATCCCTTTCTTCTCATGATGCATATTGGAGAACTCTCCATGGATATCATCTCCGAGCCTGCAACAAAAAAAGAAGGAAAAAGGAAGTATGTTACTCAAACAATCCTCTCGATTTACGGCACTTGATTGATTAAAGATTTATTGCGTCTGGATCAAAAGGGATGGAGCTTCGACGTTTATAGATTTTTATCTCACTGAGTCTTCTTACCAACGGTGTAAACATCTTGTAGTTCGGATGCTCATATCTTGAGATATGCATTATTTTAGCAAGAGCATGCAAAGCTGAAAACTCGAGCCAGCATGTCTGAACTCGTTTTCCAAATTTAGCAAATTATCTGGGAAAACCTAGGGACATCCTGAACCTCTAGGATTCTAAGTTTCAGCGCCGCAAACGGCTTTTGATTTTGATGCTCCTATCTTGAGATACGATTTGTTTCGCCGAGAGTGCGTAGATCTGTGAGATAAACAGGCCAGACGTGTATGCCTACTTCAAAAATTAATTCCAGACAATACCAAAGGAATTTGGATCTCAATTTGTGATATGTTCAATTTCTTTGAGTCTAAAATCAGTAGAATCAAGCGGCTTACGATTTGGCCTCTGCGATTTGAAGATATGAATCTTTTGATGAGAGTGCACAAAGCTAAGAGATTAACAATGACCAGGCGTGTGGATCAACTTTGAAAATTAATTCCCGCTGATATAAAAGGAGATTCGTGCTAAATTTTTGCTATGTCAGTTATATGAGTGTAGTTTTGGGAGAAATAAGCGGCTCATGATTGTCTCCTACAGCAAAATATGAATTCTTTTCGCAAGGGCGCAAAGCTGGCTGAAACTGATATTTTTTCTATTTTAGAGGGATAAATAAACGAAGAAAGAAGTGAAAGCAGACTACGAGCAGCCATGTTAAGCGTGAAAGAAACCCTATGTTGACGTCTCTCATATGTCAAGGTAAAGGAAACAACGATCCCTTATATAGATTGTTTAAGATGGTGGAACTTTCCTTATGGAAAAAGAATTCTTCTTAAAGTAAAATAGAAAATTCTTGAAAGTTTTATATGGTAAATATTCATTAGAAGGTAACTTCTGAAATGAATTTGAATTCAAGTCAAAGTGGACGAGGGGAAAGCTTCATGCATTAGTCTTACGTGATTGTCATGCAAAATGGATCATCGGTGGAATTGTCAAGAATTGTTCAATGTGACCATGTTTTGGTTACTATAATTTTGCTATAAAGGTTCCTAGTAAAGTACTGTTTAAGTACAACGCACTTTGCGTCAAAAGTTTTATTTTTCCAATTCGATTTTGGCTTAACTGGGGAGTCACGATTGCCCAAAGAATTCAAGTCCTTTATTTATGGGCAAGAAAGAAAGTGTTCTTCTCATGGATACTTCAAGCCTCGTTTTTTACTTTCGACAAGACTACACTCGACAAATTTTGAAGTAGGGGGCATTTGTAGACAATTAAAATTTTGTCAAATTTTAAATCCATAAAGAATTTGAATTTTACCATAGATTAAATATTTATTGGTCTAATTAAGTAACATGGACTGGTATAATTGGGTTTCTTATTTAAATCAAATTAAATTAATTTAAATAAATGTCCAATATATTATTGGGCTAGACCGTCAATTGATCTTCTATCAAATAAGTTGGCCCATAAGCCTCAAACCCGATGATCCGCTAGTGTTTTTTTGGAGTCTACTCCACCCCACACCTATATAAAGGGGTCAAGGGAGAAGGCTAAGGGACAAGCAAGTAAGTAGAAGGAAAGACTAAAGAAGCTCTAAAGAATAGTATCAAGGTCTCCATCCATATATACAATAGTCGTCTGTGGTCAAATTCCAAAGGCGAACTCAAGTAATAGGCGGGCGACTTCAAATATTTCGTTTGTGATAACCCAACACCAAATCCTGGTTCGTGACGAGCTTCAAATTGTTCGTGACGTACTACAAATGTGAAATCCCTCATGTTCAAGATCAAGCTTTCAAGCTCTTCATCCGTGAGAAGAAGAATTAGAGGACTACATCTCTTTGGATTTAGAGATATTTTAGAGATTGTAACCCTATCACTTGAAATTAAATATAATATTTGTCGCTATATTTCTTGTCTTGATAATTATATGTCAGGAGCGAAATTTAGTTGTTACAGTAACACACGAGCCACCACTGGGATTAGTAGCATGGTACAACATTTTATGTTTTCATATGTTTAGGATAGAAAGTTAGTGTAGGCTTTTGAATTTGTAAGAGTTATAGCTGCTGAGTTATAAGCAGTCTATGGATATGTAAAGTTTACAGGTGATTAATACAAATTTTGTTAGTTACCAAAAAAAAGATATAAGGAATATATAATTTGATTTATGTTATTTTTGCTATAATTTTTTATATAGCTCTAAATTATGGAGCTTTAAAAATATATTTTTTACGGATATTACCGAAAAAGTTAAAATACATAATTAAAATAAACAGTCATATTTTGGCTATATATTTTTATTTGGTAAAAAATAATGGAGTTTGTAGCTTTTTCTTTAACTAATCTGACTCAAAAATAAAAACACATAATTAAAATAAATAGACATTACATCTAAAGATGAAAATAACAGAAAATACACAACTAGTACTCTGTTATTGATAAAGTTTTCTATTTGATGGAGTTCCAATAAAACTTTTACAAATTTGGTCCAAACAATGCATTTTGAACAAATAGATATTATATCTATAGAAGAATTTTAAAATAAAATAAAAGTTAGAGTAAACTTCACATTATATGTTAAGATGAAGCAAGATGAAATATGTAGTTGTGATAAATAAATCATTATATATGACTATATAATAATTAAAAGTTAAAAAATAACTTATTTGGAAATTGTTTTTTAAATTTTCTTTTCTCTCATATACTTAAAAGAGAGTGCACCCACACTCTTTGTCACATCAACGTCCAGGGAGGTAATAACTCTTAAAATGCCAAGTTCAGGAGGTAGTTATTACCACAAATAATTTGGGGATGTAACTAATAATCCTTATCAAGTTTAGAAGGGTTTTAGTTATTCCGCCTTAACAAAACTATGACCTCTAATCATTTGTTCCCAAAAAGAACTCTAATGTATATTTTTAATCGTTTATAAAAATAATAGGCCATAAAATATATATTTTCTGTATGTATATATAACTAGCGAATACAATTAGTTTTGATTAGGGCTAATTTTGTATTTTACCCAATCAAATATCATATCTCGAAATTTAACAAAAATATAACCTCCTTTGCACTATTTGTTCTCTTGCTCTGTTGTGGTCTTTCTTGCAAAATGCTATGCTACCATCTATGACCCAACCATAACACTCATTTCACTTCATTTTCCTCCTTCCCAAAATTTCCCCTTCTTTCCTCTCCCTTCTCTTTTCCTTCCAAATCCCATTTCTCCTCAAGAAAGTATGCCCAAAACCACTTTCAAACACCTTCTTCACAGTTCAATACCTCCCTAACCACTTCATTCATGAGAAGCTAATCCCAAAATCAGAACCCCTTTTGCACAAAAGAAAGTTACAATCTTTACTCCTTTTCTTTTTCAATAATTCTTCCCCAACTTTTGTTAAGGCAAAAAAAAAAAAAAAAAAAGAAAGAAAGAAAGAGAGAATATGTCTGCTGCTGTTGGTGGGGTTCTCTTCCCCATTCTATTCCTTGCATTCTTCTTTATAACTTTCAATGGAGCCAGAATTTCCCATGTAAGTTTTTATATTCTCTCTTGATAAAGAATCTTGTTTTTTTTGTTAAAAAAAATCTTGTTGCTTCATAGATTCCATCAATTTTTTGTGGTTAGCTGTTTTGCTGAAGCTTTAGTTTTCTCCAGCTTTTGCTAAGTGCATAGTATGTGAAAGTGTTTGATATTTGACAGTAGCAAGAAAAGCTGTAAAGATTGAAATTTTTATTGAAGATTGAGCTTTTATTCTGCTGCTATGTGTTGCTAACAGCTCAGTCCTAAAGTGTCTGAAACTGATTTTGGAATTGTGTAATTGCCTTGTCTAAAAGCTTAAATTGTTTCAGTATAATTTTTACATCAACAACCAGTATAATCCCACTTAGTGGGGTCTGGGGAGGGTGGTCTGTACGCAGACCTTACCCCTGCCCTTGGCTAGAGAGGCTGTTTCCAAATAAATCCCCGACATACTTCTCTCCAAGAACTTCCCACCTTGCACTTGGGGAGACTCTTGCACTTGGGGAGACTCGAACTCAAATCCTCTCGGTTGGAAGTGTTTATCACATGCAACTCTAATTCTTTTTATGGGCGAAACATATAGTAGAAAGTCTTTGATAATGGGCGACATTAAGACTTGAACTCAAGATTTTTGCCTGCTCGTCTACCATATTGAACTACATGATCATTTCATATAAAAGTTAAGTATCTCGCTTAAGTTGTTAGAAAAATTATACTTTTTGTTTACTTAATTATGTTTTCAACAACTCACTAAAGCAATGAAATTATAAGGGGTCGTTTGATTGCGAAACAAGTTATCTCTAGATTAATTATCTTCGGATTAGTTATCCTAGGACTATTATCCTACCCTCACACATAGATAAAAATAATACTATAATCCCGAGATAAGTTATACCGTAATTTTATCATAACCAAATATGGAATAAACTAATCTTAAATTTAATTCAGGAATTAGTTATCCCTTATCTCTTGTATCAAACAAGCCCTAAATGTTCAATTTTTATAGAGGATTGTACTAATTTTTCTGGTGTTAAATGACTTTTGTAGGCAAATGGGATAGTGGAGGAGTTGATAGGAAATGGTGGTACGGTGGCAGCAAAGCCTGAAATGGTGCCACTAATTGAGGAGAAGATGATGTTGGTGATGCTAAATGAGAGTAGGAGGAAACTTGGGAGTTTTCAGATTTGTGCACTTTGCACTTGCTGTGGTGGGGCCAAAGGCTAGCTTACCCTCTCCTTGTTGCTATGCCATAAATTGCAACATACCAAACAGGCCCTTTGGTTTCTGTTCTTTCACTCCCAAAACCTGTAATTGTTTTGCATGCCACCTCTAATTCTAACAACAATAATAACAAAAAATTCAGTGTAATGTCTTAAGTGGGGTCTGGAAAGGGTAATATATATGTAAATTTTATCCCTACCTTGTAACGTTAGAGAGTTGTTCTCGATAGACCCTGGTTCAAAAGCTAAAACCGAAGTATTTCTCTTTCAATGAAAGTATAGGAAAATTAGATCTTTTTGGTCTTTGATTGCGTTTGAGGGTCTGAAAGGAACTAAAATATATGTTCCTAGATTTTTTTTGTTTATAATTATTTGGGAGCAGCTATTAAGATTTTACTACATGTTGTTGTGCCATAGAAACTTCTCATTAGGCTCAGTTCTTATTGGGCGATGGTCTAATTTACTACTGACAATGAAGTTCTTGATAATTAGTAAGGAAGTAGGATGATCTCGAACTCATTTCATTTCTTCAGTGCCTGTAGTAACGCGAATTGACAACAAACAAAGGGACAAAGCTTGTTTTGCTTGTTGTTTTTGTTACCAACTCAGTAGGTTGTTTTACTTTTTCACTTGGGGTGGGAGGGTGGGGGTGGGGGTGGGGGTGGGGGTGGGGGATGTTATTCTTTTTTGACCTAGCCAAAATTAAGCTGGCCGGTGCAAGTCTTTTATGGAATTTATATGGTACATGCACGGTAAGGCTGTTATGTGACCAAAAGTTAGGGGTTTAAGCCGTGAAAATAGCATCTTTCGAAATATATGATAAGATTGCGTATAATATATTTTTGTAATTTGGCTCTTTACCGGACCCCGCACATAACAAAGTTTAAGCACAGGGTTGCCCTGCTATAGTACATGCATATACGAGTGTGAGATGATTAAGTTTACTTGAGTGGAGTTGATTATCAACATTGTTATATTTTATTGATGTGATATATATCAATGTTATCAACATTTTAAAATAATGTTCTGTTTTATGAGGATGTCAATGAGGCACTTATTACTGGGTTAAGATATGTTTCTTATCTGAATGTTTGGGCCACTAATCATTTGTTTACTGTGACAGTGTGTGTAATTAAGTCAGACTTTAATGCACACAAAGTTTTGTAAGGTGGAATATCATTTCCAGACCCATTTTGTTGCAGTCAATCTGTCAGATAAACTACTCTCTCTCTCTCTCCCTCTCTCTATCTTTTGACTGGAATCTACTGTAGTGTCAATACTAAACTTAGGATAGTATTTCTCATTAGTGGAAGTTTTATAGGTTGTATAAAAGTAGTATTTCCTCCGGTTCAAAATAAATATTTTTTTGGCTTTTCTCTTGTAGTTCAAAATAAGTAATTTTTTGAGATTTTTTTCCGACATTGCCCTTGGAGTAATTAATGTTGGAGTATGTGTTAGAAATGTTTATGTGAAGAGATAGTAAAAGTTAATATGGTCAATTTCATTGCTAATTAATGTTAAAAGGTGAATTTCTTAATATGTGTGAAAATAACCAAAAAATCACTTATTTTGAACCGGAGAGAGTACTGAATTAGGGTATTAATAATGCTGAATAGTATTTAGTATCTATTTAGTACTTTATTTGTTTCAATTTAAATGACACATTTCGTTTATCAAGAGTGAATTTAACTAAATTTTGAAGTTAAACTAGATTAGTTCAATTCAATATTTTCAATTAAAATTTAAATATTCAAAATCCTTATAAAAAGTGTTATGAAATAATATAAGAACAAGAACAATAGAGAGAAAAGTAGAGAGAGGAGTATTCTTATTGATACTTTGGGGTGATTTACAATGGGGTAAGACCCCTCTATTTATAGGCATAGAAAAGACTTAGCCTCAAAGCAAAACTCTTCTATAAGATAGACATTCACTCTAATTAGAGTTCTATTTATAACACTCCCCCTTGAATGTCTATTCAATAATGTGCCTCGTTAAAACCTTAACTAAAACAAAACCCAATGGGAAAAAATTATAGAAAAGGAAAAAGAGTACACATATTTGAATATGCACCTATTGGTTGCCTCGTTAAAAACCTTGCAAGGAAAACCCAGTTGGGACAAAACCTTGTAAGGGAAAAAGAGTGCAACGCGCATTAACTCCCCCTGAATAGAGCATCAACTCACATCCTTTAGCATTTGCATTCCAATCTTGTGCATCATCTTCAAAACGATCTTTGATAGAGATTTGATAAATAAATCAGCCATATTGATTTGAATAAAACCGCACCTTGAAATTATCATTCTTGATAGATATGAACATCTTTATATAATGTCGTGGAATGACTCTTCAATATCTCCATAGATGTATTCTCGATGCCATCATGCTTTGACTTTACAATTTCAAGTATTTGAACTACATGTCCAAAACTACATGTCTTTCATATGGAATCAATTCTGCTTGAATTGTATCTCTTCCATTTAGCCAATATTTTTGTTTGTATTCGACAAACACAAGATCCTCATCGATATTTGGCGCTATTATAGATGTCGTCGACGAACATTTTATATCGGTTTCAGTCAATTTTCATAAAGACATAACATGGAGATCTCTTCATTCATACATTCAGGTACCTGAATCTCTCATGAGATTTTATGAAGTGTTATGTCATGTGATCTTCTAGATCACTTGCCTCCCCATTATGATCACTTTGATCATTTACTCATCTTCTTTATTAAGAAGTTCCTTTTGAAACCGATTTGTCTATACGTCTTAAGCGTATCAAAGACTTTGTCCTTCTGGGACTTAATATGAGCATTTGCAGTAAGAATATAGTTACATTCTTTGGGTCAGCAAATGCGTGTAGCATGCTTTGCAATATGTTGCAATTGAATTATCCTTTTATGAACTTCAGGTTCATATTCGAGGATCTACACAAATGATAATTCATCTCATGTAACATTTTCTCAAGTGTTTATCATGTCTCCCCCTCATGTTAGAAAAGCTAACTTGTTTCCTCAACTCTGGGAAATCATCTTTGTGCATTATCATGTCAATATACACAGCACATTAATAATAATAAGATGAGATTATTTGGTTCCTGACCCTGAACCATTTGTGAGGGGAGAATATAATATACTCTCGTATACAACGTATATCAAACTGATATATATATATATATATAAGTTTGTTCTCATAAGAAACAGTTTAGCTATTAAGTGGAGGCACTTAATAATTATCTTGCTAAACCAACTATGATATAAACCAACTATCAAGATGAACTATCTTGAATAGAAAATCTGGAAATTATGCTCGAAGTTAGATTACTGAGCAATTTACCTCGCAAGCACCGGCCAGCCTGCGGGTTAATAACAATCGCGCATGTAACCATTTCATAGATGCATCATATGTGGTATACATGGCAGGTGAATGGGCCCATATTCACCTTTGATATTTCCAGAATTTATGGGCTTCAACCCGAACTCTTTAGTTGGTCAGTTCATTAACGAGAACAAGTGATACAAGAGAATTCGTAAAGAACTTTCTAGTTCTTTAATATTAACCCATGTGAATTCTCTATTATTGCACATCATACTTAAAATGAGATGGCTAACCCGAATGCCAACTGAATAAATTATCAATATTGGTAAACATCAAATTTACACCATGACATGTGCACTTATCAATAAACTTCAGGTTTATTATGACATGGGTTTTTATACCAATAGATATCCACTTTATTGTGGCATTCTTTTGTTTGTGTAGTACAAACTGGAGAATAAAGCGGGTAGCTTTTCATATACAAATTATCCAGCTACAAGTTGTAGTAATAGAAGATATCAAATCTTTCCTTTATTTATAGTCTCAATATAATCAGTGCTTTCGCGTGTACTTTGGAAACTGAATAAGTTTCTTTGAGACTTACTACAGCACAATACTCAATTGTGTTTCTCCAACATAGTAATAATTGGCTCTTCTAGAGCTCTCAATTAATTTTGTACTACCACAAATTCATCAACATCCGTGTGGTGAATATCTTTCTTAAAGAGAAAGTTATACCATTATGGTCATGTCAAACTTATATGCAAGATATGTTTCTTGCATTATTTTTGTCATTTGATAATCACATTGACAAATTATTTTGGCGTACAATAGGTACGTGACCAATGACCATTCATGCCATAATAATGACATCATCTCAAACCTCCTTCTAGGGGTGAGTGTGGTATTATCTCAAACCTCCTTCTAGGGGTGAGTGTGGTATCATCTCAAACCTCCTTCTAGGGGTGAGTGTGGTATCTTCAATACCAATTTCATGTTCATATTCTTCCAATAATGAATATGTATTCGTGATTCAGATGTTGTCACATTCACTTCGGGGATATGTGATTTTGTTATCCTTTTCAAGTCCGTAAATGCGTCAGGCATTTGATTTGCTATTCTTTGCAAATGGATAATATTTTGCGCCTCTTTTTCACAAATATAGGTATGTGGATCAAGATGAGATAATGATGCATTTTTCCACAAAATTTCCCGTTTGGTTTCACCAACTTCTCCCCCTAATTTTGGGAAAAGTGTCTCATCGAATTGACAGTCTGCAAATCGTGCAGTGTACAAATCCCCTGTCAATATTTCGAGGTAGCGAATAATGGAGGGCGATACAAACTCAACATATATTCCTAACCTTCTTTGCAGACCCATTTTGGTGTGATATGGCGGTGCTACAGGCACATATACTGCGCATCCAAAAATTCTTAAATGGGATATATTAGGTTCATGACCCAAAACTAATTGCAACGGGGAATATTTGTGACAATTCGTTAGTCAGAGACGAACTAGCATTGCTGCATGCAAAATAGCGTGAACCCAAACCAAAGTGGGCAGCCGACGAACTAGCATTGCTTCATGCAAAATGGCGTGACCCCAAACCGAAGTGGGCATCCTCGTTTTCATGAGTAAATGAGGTATTCAAGATCATACTCATGTATTGTCTGAATGATATCTCTAAAACTCAACAAGTTCCTTTTAGACTTGGAGGAGAACATTTTGACTGATATCATTAAAACTCAACAAGTTCCTCTTAGACTTGGAGGAGAACATTGCATTCTCTAAAATATTGTTCCTTTAGGCAGAGTTATATTTGCTCTTCAGGAGCCTTCAATCAATTTAATTCCCATGGTTTGACATACAAAAGAAAATATATGAACATGAGAATATACAAATCTGTTTGCTTCATATTTAAACAATATTTTCAAAATCTGCTGAGGTTATTCGACTAACTAAATCAGATAGTCGACTATCATGCCTTGCGGAAAAGTCCAGTTTTAATGCAAAATATTAGATAGTCGACTAACTAAGTTGATAGTCGACTATCTTAGTAAACAATCATCAGGATATTCGATTAACTAAATCAGGTTATTCGAATAACTAAATCAGGTTATTCGAATATCTAAATCAGATATTCGAATAACTTAGCTTGCGGAAATTCCAGTTTTACTACAAAATATTAGATAGTCGATTTTATTAGTTAATCGACTAACTTTGCTGGAAAATAAAAATTTCTTCGAAATTTAAGCATATTGAAACATTCTAAAGAACTAATACTAACATTATATCATAAAATAACTAATACGAGTTGATACTAATGATTATTAGTTTATTCACTAATACAAATAAGTAAAATAAAATCAAACAACTCCATCTTCTTTCATCACGGATCCATCACCGATTAGGTGGTCTATTTTCCCCTCAGGGTGCTCAAAGAAGTCTGCCACATCCAAGTGGGTGATGTCAAAGTTGTCGTCAGAGACAAAATTTGTTTCAGGGCCTTTACTCTTTCGAGATGCTTGATAAAGGTCAACCAAATATCTTGGTATACGGCAAGCTTTTGACCAGTGCCCTTTTCCACCGCAACGATAACATATCGTTTCTGAACTATTTGCCTTAGGATTCTTATCGTATCGTGCTTATGGCAGAGTGACCAATTTTAGGTTGTCATATCTCTCCTTTAAGCCATTCCACAAGATAGGTGGATCTTTGACTGTGATATATTCAATTTTCAAACCTTCATCAAGGTGATGGCGCAAGTAAATCAAGGCCTTAGCACAGTTTCAAACCTTCATCAAGGTGATGGCGCAAGAAAATCAAGGCCTTAGCATAGTCTTGGGTGGATGCATTATTTCTGTCTTTAATGGCGTCTCCAAGACCCATAGCATCTAAGTGGATTTCAGCATCCAACACCCATGTCATATAGTTCTTGCCCGAAATTTCAAGGGCAACGAACTTTCTTTTCATAATGTCAGACATAAAACAAAATTACATCAAGAGCGTGTTCATACTTACGGGCTCTATTACAATTATTACATTCACTTCAGGGAATGGATCATAATCATCTGTATGTGCTATATATAATCTCATGTCAAATATTACTTTCATAAAGTGAAAGATTATTTTGAGAATCTTTATTATTCTCATTATCACAATGATGACGATTATAATACCGTCTATTGCCACGTCCACATTCATTGATACCTTCATGGTAATAATTTTGTCTTCTTTCAGACTTATCACATACTGCTACCACATTCTCTAAAGGGAATAGAGCAAATTTAATTGGACGGATTTTGTCTTCTTTCAGACTTATCACATACTGCTACCACATTCTCTAAAGGGAATGGAGCAAATTTAATTGGACGAATTTTTAATTCTTTGCCCACAATCATACATGAATTTGATCATGGCAAGACATAGAACTTTTACCACTTCATGTGAGTGTAATTTCTTACAAACTCCATTAGAGTTATAATCAAACTTTGTTGTCTTTGTTTGTATATGAAATCAAATCGTAGAATTTCAAGAATTTGAAAGAGAAAAGTAAATTACTTACCTTTAAGGTATACCAATAAATGTTGTGATATCAAATATACCTCTTGAGTTTCCATCCCGTTGCAACAAATTCCGGCAACTTTGGTCGACTCCCGCGGCCAATTTGATGCCGGAGAACGCGACATATTTTCCCTCTTGAAATTCAAGATTGTCATTGGACCTCCAAACTATCAGCAAACTTTAAAAATCCAAAAACCCATTGGTGCATAATTGAACAGAAACATTCCACTATACAACTAAATTAAACCAGTCATCAATTCAATTGTAACAAAGAAAGGAATAGCGGAAGTAAATAGCTAGGATCACTTGTATGTAATATAGACAATACATAATTATAGATTTTAATCGAACATAAAATCGATACTTATCTCTTGAAGCGTGACCCGGATAATGCCCGGAATTAGCGAAATTCGTGTGGGCGAATTACTCCTTAATCTTCTCAAAGTGCTTCTTGAGACGGTAGAGTCTCGTGCTGATAACGTGTTATGAAATAATATAAGAACAAGAACAATAGAGAGAAAAGTAGAGAGAGGAGTATTCTTATTGATACTTTGGGGTGATTTACAATGGGGTAAGACCCCTCTATTTATAGGCATAGAAAAGACTTAGCCTCAAAGCAAAACTCTTCTATAAGATAGACATTCACTCTAATTAGAGTTCTATTTATAACAGTACTTTATGTTGTAATTTTTCTCATATTAATATAATAATAAAAATATTTTAAAATATTGGTTAAACTTCACACAATTTACTTCTCGTTAAGCGAAATATGTAAACAGATAAAATATCATTTTATGGTTTTCTTATCCTTTCTCTTCTTCTTTTTTTTAATCTTTTGACTAAATCTACTATAGTGTCAATACCAAACTTTGAATAGTATTTCTCCTTGTGGTAAAATGAGAAAGGTTGAATTAGACTAGTTGTTTTACTACAGTCTACTTTCTTGAAGGGATCTTCTGTGATATTTTTTCCTTCTTTGATAAATGATAGCCCCCACAAGTCCCACCTGTGTATAAAGAGTAAAGAATGAGACATAACTGGCAAGTCAATTTTTTTTTTAGAAAGAAGAGTTGCAAAATCAGTTGAGCAATTAAGAGCTCGTTTGGACATAAGATTTTCTTTTTTTTTTTAAAATCATCGTTTGTTCATAAAATTTTCAATTTTTACTTGAAGATGCATTTTGAAAAATTTGAAAAACTCCAAAAGCTGTTTTTCAAAATTTTCACTCACTAAACTTCAAAAACAATTCAAAATTATATTTATGTTCAAACACAACTCTAAATTTTAAATATCATTTCCACTTAAAAAATTTTTCCCCCCTATTTTAGAATTTTATAATTCTTATGTCCAAACGCCCACTAAAAATCTAGATGGGCTTTTATTATTGGAATGAATGAGTTATTGACAAAATAGCAATCTCAACAATGATGGAAAGTGAAAGCTGGGGTAGGGTTGTTAAGCCCAGCTACCATTGTTGCTACAGTAATGCACTACTGTTAAATGGTACTCCCTATGGTTCGTATTATCTGGCATTTTGGAAAAACTAAATTTGTCTCAAAACATTTAGCTCGCATTTGGAAATAATTTTTTTACTTTTTCAAAAAATAATTGAAAATATTATTTGTTCATAAAATTTGATTAGTTTTTGAAAAAATTTGAAGAAAAGTTTTCAAGTTCCAAAAATTGGTTTGGGGTAATTTCTGTGTTCCACTCACAAATTTTTTTTTTCAAGTTTCAAACAAATCTATGTCCAAACGCCTACTTAGGTCCCGTTTGTCCATAGAAAATTCATTTTTTTAAACAAGAATTTTTTTTAAAAAAGTGTGTCCTGAAATTGTGCATGTTTTTGAAAAAAATTCGAAAATGAATTTTCAAAAAATCACTTTTTCAAAATTTTTGGAAAAACTTTTTTCCCTACTCACAAAACTGTGATATTTTTTCATGTGAAATGCATGTGCAAACATAATTTCAAATATTATTTTTCTACTCAACTCGAAATACTACTTGTTTTTAAGAATTACTCCATCCGGTCTAAAATAAGTGATTTTTAGTTGTTTTAATACAGAATAATTCACATTTTAACATTAATTATCAATGAAATTGACCATATTAACCTTTACTATCTCTTTATATAAATACTCCTAACACATACTCCAATACTATTTACTTCAAGCGCAATGTTGGAAAAAATAATTAATTCATTTTTGAAATCTAAATAAATTACTTATTTTGGAAAAAAAAAGCCAAAAATTCACTTATTTAGAATTGGAGAGAGTACAATTTTTATGTCCAAATGCCAGCTTAATGTTTAAGAATAACAAGAAGCATTTAATTTTTCAAGTTCACCCTTATTGCTTTAGTTAGTTTACTGTTAATTAAGTAAGACATTTAAGAAAAAGATAAAAGGTAATATTGAAACATATTGTTATCATTAAGCCTATTAAATAAGAATCTTTTAAAGACATAATTATGGACTTGAAGGAGTAGGAGCAATTTTTTTAAAATTTTCGTCAACCCTTTACTTTTGCCTTTTGCAGCATTTATTTTTCTTTTGTATGTTCCCCAGATACATATCTGATTTTAAGTTTCATTCATTTATTACTAGTTGTTGTGAACTGTGAATTTTTACTGTCAAGCTCATCTTTTCCCAAGATGATTAAAGTCTAGAAAGAAGTACCCAATGCTAGGTAGAGGTGTACATTGTCGGATTTGTTCGAATTTTGTAATTATCAAATCAAATTAATTATACAAATTTAAAGATCAAACTAAACTAATAAAATACGGGTTTTTTAATCTCGAGTTTTCGGGTTATTCAGATTTTATCGTTTTTTTCCGATAAAATCTTCGTAACACAAAAACATATAACTTGTGATCAAGATATTTCTTTAATCCTAGTAAGGTCAACTATATAAGGTATTTTCTAAGAAAATAATACAAAATATGAGATGTGTCATGGCATTATCCTAGACTATTTAACAATTAAAACAATAAAATTATGTAATATAAATATTAATTACTAAATAAAAAGGCATAATAAAATAAACATAATCTAAAAGAATTAAGTCATGCTAAAATAAATAGACCATTAAGGAAATATTTAATTACATGACTAAAACGCTAAAGAAAAAATAAAATTAGGTTATGTATTTATCTTAATTATTGCAAAATAAAAAATAGATATTCAATATATTGACATTCATAATATTGAATTAAATATTTTTAGTTAGTATTAGTATTGATTTGATTTTTGTTTGGGCGCATTATTAAGTTACTGATATGTGTTAGCTGGATACTACTTTTTTTTTTTGGGTATAAATTTATATTCCATTAACATTATCAATACAGATATACAACAACAACAACAACAACAACAACAACCCAGTATAATCCAATTTAGTGGATTCTGGGTAGGGTAGTGTGTACGCAGACCTTACCCCTACACTTGGATAGAGAGGCTGTTTCCAAATAGACCCCCGGCATCCTTCCCTCCAAGAACTTCCCACCTTCCTCTTGGGGAGACTCGAACTCACAACCTCTCGATTGGAAGTGGGGGTTGCTTACCATCAGAGCAACCCCTCTTGTCTATCAATACAGATATACATTGTAGAGATCTGGTCCTTGACTTTTCCAATCATTTTCTGTTCAATGTGCTATCTACTTTACCAATTACAATCAAGAAAAAGTAAATAGGTGATGCATATGCTATGGATTTCTATTAAGCTGTCCCAAAGTCGTTTGCCAGCGACGACAACCCCTTCCTCGAATATGAATATGCAAAGCGATTTTCCTGCATATCTGGGTTTCCTCATACACCTTCTGGTCAAATATGATATTATTTCTTTCCCTCCATATCAATGCAACAGTGGTTACAAAGGCTACTGTGTTATTGAGTTTATCCCCATTTTACTCCTTGCCTTCTTGTTCACCCACTGCAGTTCTAATTCCCATTCTCCTATCTGTCTATTGTAACTCATACAGGAACATAGTCTGGTCCAGAGATGTCCAGTAATTTTGCAGCCAAAGAATAGGTGTTTAAATGATTCATCATTTTGCTGGCAGAATACACAAAGTGCTGGTATTGGAAGCTCTTGACATCTATAATGACATGAAGTTGGATGGGATAAAACCTGATGCGATCACTTTGACGAGTACCTTGGTATCTTGTTCACAGTTGGCTGCCTTAGAACAGGGCAAGGAGATCCACAAGTGTATCATTGAGATCGAATAGGTTGGAATCCAATGAAACTGTTATGGGATCATTGCTTGATATGTATGCTAAATGTGGTATCGTAAGTGAAGCTTTTCAAGTGTTTGATGAGTTGCCTGAGAGAGATCTGGCATGGACTACAGTGATTGTGGCATATGGATCTCATGGCCAAGCTTTTGAAGCTTTAAAACTCTTTAATGAAATATTGCTACATTCTAATGTAAAACCCGACAGAGTTGCAGTAATTTCTGCATGTGCTCATGCAGGATTAGTGGATGAAGGTTGTCATTATTTTAATTTAATCGTCAGTACTGTTTGTGGCATCCAACCATCAGTTGAAGAGTACTCATGTCTTATTGACCTTCTTGGGCGTGCTGGGAGATTGCGTGAAGCCTATGCAATTCTACAGAACAACCCACACATCAGGGAGGATATATGTTGAGTTGTTAAGCACATTATTTTCTGCATGCCATATGCACGAGGAACGAGAGATTGGAGAAGAAATTGCAAAGGTACTTAATTACTCAAAAGGGCGTGGACGATCCATCCACTTATGTTGTTTTTGAAAAACTGTATGCATCGCAGAAGAAATGGAACGAGGTACACAAGTTGAGATTGAAGATAGATGAAGGAGCTAAGGTTGAGGAAAAAACCTGCGATGTAGTTGGATTGAAGTAGCCAAGAGGATTCAAACTTTCTTGGCATATGATAAATCATTCCCATTAGTAGACAATGTTTATCAATGTCTATGCATAATTTATAGTGACATGAAAAACTATGAATGCTTTACTCTTAATAGTAAGACAAGAGGGGTTGCTATGATGGTAAGCAACCCCCACTTCCAACCGAGAGCTTGTGAGTTCGAGTCTCCCCAAGAGCAAGGTGGGAAATTCTTGGAGGGAAGCATGCCGGGGGTCTATTTGGAAACAGTCTCTCTACCCAAGGGTAGGGGTAAGGTCTGTGTACATACTACCCTCCCCAGACCCTACTAAGTGGAATTATACTGGATTATTGTTATTGTTGTTGCTTTACTCTTAATAGCATGGGAGATGAATACTACTCACAGCCAGCTACTTGACCACACCAATCTCCTCGTTCATCATAGTTTTGATAGTATTAAACTTATTCCTTGACAGAAAATACTATATTCTTTTAATTAAATAATTAATTGTATGAATAATTAAACAAAACTTTTTAAGAATTAAAAACTCAAATCCAAACATCCTCCCTAGATTTATCTTCCACGTTCCTCTTCCCCTTCAATCTTCTTGTCAAGAGCGACAAGCCATCTTCACTGTAAAAGAAATCAATGTAGGTACTTTCCTATATTTTTTCTTTTCTTTTTTTCTTGTCAATCTTTTTCCTTTTTCAAGCATAGAGGGAAAAATTAATCTACCGAAACACCAAACCTAGGGCAACTACGACATATAAGTTTAGAATATGATAGCTTATGGAGCGTCTTTTATCCCCTTAAGTAGAAGCATCTAAAATATTATAAACGGTCGAAATTGGGCTCGTCTATGATATGGTAAATCAGGCTCGGAACACGAGGGACTAAAGATCGACCCCAAGTCCCACCAAACCAGAGCCCGAAGTCAAAATGTCTATTTTCAAAAATATTGAGTCCGTGATCGCGGAATCGACCCTGACCCCAAAAGAGCTCAAATAAACATTATTAGCATAACCAACAGAAGACTGAAATATCTGTGACCGCTCGGATATTACAGCGGGAATCTCGGCACGTATCAAGGAACCGACAATCAGTAAATTAAGAGATTTTTACCTTTTATAGAATTGTACCTAAAGTAGGACTCCCCCTCTATATAAGGGGATCCGATAATTCATTTAGACACATTGTAACATGGCGTTAGAAGCTATATACAATTATTTTTGTCTTTAAGCTCTTATTCAACTGTGTCTTGAGACGAGGAGTGACAAACGGGCGGGTCAGGTTGGATATGGTTCGGGTCGAAAACGGGTAATTAAAAAATAAACAATTATCTGACCCGACCCATATTTAGTACGGAAAAAAGTGACTACCCAAAGGGGTCATCACCCTAATTCTTCATTGTTCCGTGCTTCCGAGGCCTTGAAAAACCTCATGTTTGGTTACTTTGATTTGCATGCGCATTCCCGACGCGAAGCCGAAAAGTTTTTATGTGAAAGTATATGAATTATGTGTTAAAAACTATGAAATTTGATTATAATATTTATATGATTGACTTTGGTCAATATTTTGTGTAAACGGACCCGGACCCGTGATGTGATAATCCCGGAGGGTTCGTAGAAAATTATGGGACTCGGGCGTATTCCCATAATCAAAATCCGAGGTCCCAAACCCGAGAAATGAATTTTTCCATGAAATTATTTTCTGAAAATGTTTAAGGAAAATGAAAATGGAGTATGATAAAAAAGTAATGGTATCGGGCTCGTATTTTGGTTCCGACGCCCAGTATATGTCATATTTTTGGTTTAAGCGCTTTCTGTAAAATTTGGTCAAAATCGAACGTCGTTTGACGTGTTTCGGACCTAGACATCTATAGTTAGAAGTTGACATGGAAAATGAGGAATTTGAGGTTTAATTTATTGATTTTGATGTTATTTTGGCGATTTGATCGCTCTAGTAAGTACGTAGGATATTTTTGAGGTTGTGTGTATGTTTGGTTTGGAGCCCCGAGGGCTCGCAAAAGTTTTGGAAAGGCATCAGATTGAATTTTTCATTGTTGAAAAAGCTGGTGTCACTTAGTTATGGTATCTTCGCATTTGCGAAGAATTTCTCGCAAATGCAAATAAACCCTCGCAAATGCGTAATAAGAGAAATTTGGGCCAGATCGCAAATGCAATCAATTTGTGCGCAAAAGCGGAGGGGACCAGATTGCAAATGCGATCAAGGCTTCGCAAAAGCGATGTCCGCACCCAGTCCCAGTGTTCGCAAATGCGAACTAAAATACCGCAATTCCCAAGCCTGTATTTCTCGCAATTGCGAACCAAGGTGTGCAATTCCCATAACCACAGCCCATCAAATTTTATACTTAGTCGAAATTTCACCACTTTTCACCATTCTTTCAAAACCTAAATCCCATAGGCGATTTTTCAAGAGCTAACTTCATCCCAAATCACTTGTAAGTTGATTTTTACTCAATTTCTTCCATCTTTAACATCTTTTATCATGATTTCATCTTAAAATCAAGGTTTTCCATGGGTAAAAATAAGGATTTTGGGTAGAACTTAGGTTTTTATTAAATTGGGGATTTGGACCTCAATTTGAGGTCCGATTTCAAACAAATCATAGATATGAACTCGTGGGGGAATGGGTAACCAGGTTTTGGTTCGAACCACAGGTTTTGACCACGTGGGCCCTTGGGTATTTTGGAAATTTTGAGTAAAATTTTGGGAAATTCATTCTTATGCATTCAAATTAGTTTAACTATCTTTTGTTGATTCATTTGAGTAATTTGTGCCTAGATATCGTTGTTTCAGTGTCGGATTCTAGAATAAAGGCGATTTTAGAGCTTTGATTGCTATTTTCATATCGAGGTAAGTGTTTGATCTAACTTTAGCTTGAGGTTTTAGGATTAGGATTAAGATATTATTTGCTATGTGCTAATTGTGGAGTACGGTGTATAGGCATGTTGACGGTTATCTATGCACTAGAGTCTAGCATGACCATGAGTCTTATAAATGTGAACTTTATGATTGTGTTGAAAAATCTATGCTCTAAAGATGATTTCTACTTGTTGTGGAAAGTTAATAAAGTAATTATGGTTCTTGAACACCGAGGAGCAATGGATCAAGTTATATTATAAAATTGTGAAAGATAAGTGGGTTGATTAAACCCTTGGAGCGTTGGCTCGAGTTATATTATGAAATTGTGAAAGGTTATGAGATGATTGTACCCTTTGGAGAATTGCTCAAGTGGTAAAGTGAGTTACTAAATAAAGTGAAAGAAAGAGAAAGAATTATAAATTGTTCCCTTGCCGGGATTTATTTGTTCGCTTGTGTTCCTTACCGGGATTCCTATTATTATTACGGTTTGTCTATTCCCTCACCCCATTGTCGGTAGTTGTTGCTTGGGTAAGTATGAGTGATAAAGCACGATGTTTGATGCCGTGCAACCACTGATTTACCTCCTACTATTGATTGAGTGAGGAAAAGTGATAAAGCATGATGGGTGATACCGTGTAACCACTGAACTACTGCATATAAATGATTGAGTGAGGAAGAGTGATAAAGTACGATGGGTGATGCCGTTCACTTATTTTACTGTCTTGGTAAGAACGAGAGTAAAAGCATGATGGTTGGTGCCGTGCAGTTGTTGATTTACTTGTTCTCCTTGGTTGATATTATTGTTCAGTTCCATCTCATTACTCGTAAATCTATATCTGAATTGTCACACCCCACAACATGCTTTCCACCCTTTTTAGCTGTTTAAATTCAGTATATTCTTGCCCTAGTATATATATATATATATATATATATATATATATATATATATATATATATATATATATATATATATATATATATATATATATATATATATATTTGCACAGTTATTTGTGGTAGGTCCTGTCTAACCTCGTCACTACCTTGCCGGGGTTAGGCTAGGCACTTACCAGCACATGGGATTGGTTGTGCTGATGCTATACTTCTGTGCCCTTTTGTGCACAGATCAGGGAGCAGCCTATAGACCGCAGCAACAGTATATTGGGAGCGCGCCTTCAGTCCAGAGACTTCTAGGTAGCTTGCTGACGTCCGCTGGCCCTGAGTCTCTTCTATTTTATTTCAGTTTGTTTTATTGTATCGAGACAAACATGTATATGTATTTCTTCAGACCCTTGTTTCAGTATTCTATAGTAGTCTGTGAGTAGTGACGCCACTTTCTAGGTAGAAGTGTAAGTTGGAGTTATGTATTTCAGTTTCTAGTTATCAAGTATTTTTAAAGTCTTCCGCTTTATTTTAATGCTTCCATATTTTTATTGTTTTTAAATAAAATCAGTGATGTGTGGTTAAATGTTCGGCTTGCCTAACTCTGACAGTAGGCGCCATCACGACTCCCGATGGTGGGAAATCCGGGTCATGACAAGTTGGTATCAGAGCACTAGATTAGTTGGGTCTCACAACTCATGGACAAACTCGGCAGAGTCTGAGGGATCGGTACAGAGACGTCTGTATTTATCCCCAGAGGCTACAGAGTTAGGAAAATCTCACTTTGTTCATTCTTGTCATGCAATTCTGTTTCTCAAGTACTAATTGTCTTTCTACTCTGATTTTTTGCAGATGGCGAGAACACCTATTTTTTCTTCTACCGCACAACAACGTGAGCCCCAGTAGCAACATTTATGAGGGGCAGAGGGCGAGGCTGAGGCCGTGCTAGAGGCCGAGGCCGGTCAGAGCTCAACCCCGAGTAGCAGTCCCAGATGTGGAGCCTCATGTTGACTATGATGAGGAGGTTCCAGCTCCAGCAGCTCCAGTGGGCCCAGCTCAGGTCCCAGAGGGTTTTATTGCTACTCCACTGCTTTAGGACACCTTGGTCCGACTGATAGGATTCATGGAGGGCATTTCTAGAGCGGGTTTGATTCCCGTAGCTCCAGCCATATCTCAGCCTGGGGGAGGAGTTCAAACTCCCACTACTCATACTCCAGAGCCGAAAGCTCCTTAGGCTGAGGTTCCAGCAGTTCAGCCAGCTGTGCCAGTTTAGCCATCTGTGCCAGTTCATCCAGTTATTGCGAGTCAGTCTAGTGATGGTGCGGCTATGTCCGCGGATGCTTGATCATTTCACAAGGCTCTTTACTCTCACATATAGTGGTACACCTTCAGAGGATGCTCTGAACTTCTTATTCAGCTGACATGAGTTCTGTGGACCATGGGTATATTGGAGACCAATGGGGTCGATTTTGCCACCTTTCGCCTAGCCGGATCCGCCAAGACTTGGTGGAGGGATTTCTGTTTAGCCAGGCCGGCAGGGTCGACAACCTTGACCTGGGATTATTTCTTAGCGCTATTTCTGGGGAGGTTCCCCCAGTTACACAGAGGGATTCCCTTTGTCGGCAGTTTGAGCATCTCCCTCAGGGTACTATGACCGACACTCAATACGAGACCCGATTCATCGATCTTGCTCTCTATGCTACTGTGATACTCCCCACCGACAACGAGAGGGTGTGGAGATTTATTGATGGGTTGGCTCAGCCGATCCGTGTTCAGATGGTTCTTCTAGGTGTTCTACTAGCTACAATTATGGAATTAAAATAGCAGAAATAAACAACACAAGGATTTTTACGTGGAAAACACCTGGCTCAAAAGGTGAAAAAATCATGACCTACTACTCAGTAGGATATTCCCAAACTTCCACTAAAATCAATGAGCCAAAACAGCATTTACAAAAACTCTTTGTAAACCTAAGGATTAAACTCTAATCCCAGTGTGGCACACAACCTCAACTGCTGCGACACTATCAATTTAACTCTAACTTGTTGCACAAGGTACCTAATACAATTGCTTCTAGGAAAGCTGATAGGTACAATATGAAAACCTACTACAATTGAACTAGAAATAAATACTCAAATGGAACTGGTTCTTCTCTCTTAATTCATGTAGCTTTAGGCGTGTACACTTGTATCTTGCATATATTTCTTGCAAAGTAGACTTGCTTTATTTGCTCTCAAATATGCTTAACTTCTGCTTATGTGTGTTATCTGTAAAAGAGAACCAACACAATTATATATTGCGTTAGTAGTTAGAGTTTGATTGAGTCTACACTTCTCAACCGTAGCCAATTTGAGTCCTTAGCCAATACAAACTCCAACCCTTATCCTAGCTTAGGATTAAGTTCTCTTCACATAAGGAGATTGTCCTCCTTATCCTAAATGCAACCTTTTCGATTACGTTTAGAAGATATTGATGCATGATCTTTAGTGCATATCTTCCTCACTTGCTTCTCATATGCAATGGTTCATTCAGACTGTATAGTACAAGATGGACCAGGTCCTTCCACAAGTTCATTTGTCAATCTTTAGTAATCCAACTGAAACTTGGGCCAACACATAGTGAGGCATAAAACAACTCAAATGAGTACAGACGGCAATACAAGCATGATCAATCATATCGAGGTCGACGGTCCGCTCCAACAGAAATAAATGTAGCCGAGGATCGACGTCACCTATAGATGCATATATTAATCTTCCGAGGCGTTTGGACTGTTCTGAAATAAACAAAATATAGATTTTTTTGTTACATTTGCACTAGTGACTAGAATTTCTTCTATTCGAGTTTTAATTACCTTAGCTTCAATTCGTAAGTTTTTTATCCACCAAATGAATGTCAAAACTGCTTTTCTAAATGGCAATTTGGAAGAAGAAATTTATATGGTTCAAACTGAAGACTTATTCCTGGACAAGAAAATAAAGTTTGTAAATTAATTAAATCTCTTTATGGACATAAACAAGCTCCTAATCAATGATATGAGAAATTTGAACAAGTCTTACTAAGAGATGATTTTTCTTTAGTGGAGGTGGATAAATGTATTTATACTAAAGTGGTAGACAATTATTATGTGATAATATGTCTATATATTGACGACATGCTTATGTTTAGTACAAATTTAAATATTGTGTAAAGTACAAAATTATTTCTGTCTGCTATATGAAAGATCTTGGTGGAGTAAATATGATATTGGGTGTTAAAGTTAAAAGGACTGAAAATGACATAGTGTTGTCACAAGAACATTATGTTGAGAGACTTCTTAAGAAGTTTGAATATTTTAATGTCACACCAGTAAGCACTCCTTTTGATGATCTTAGTTGAAAAGGAATAATGGTGACCTAATTACTCAGTCTAAATATGCTTATATTATTGGGAGTCTGATGCATTTAATGAATTTTCTAATATAGTCTATGCTATGTATAGACCGAGAAGATATACTCATAATCCCAACAGAGAGCATTGATCTGCATTAGATAGACTAATAAAATATTTAAGAGGAACCATGAATTATAGTATCCTATGTGGTGTATTTCCTTCTACTTTAGAAGGGTACAACGATGCAAACTGGATCTCTGATTTAGATGAGACAAAACCCATTAGTAGTTATGTATTCATCCTTGGTAGTGGTGCAATATCGTAAAAATCACCTAAACAACAGACAATCATTGCTAGATCGATTATGGAATCAGAGTTTATAGCTCTGGAGTTAGCTGGTTCTGAGGCTGAGTGGCTAAGAAACTTCTTAGCTAATATCCCTTTAATAAAGGACGTATTTCCTCGTGTGTATATGCATTGTGATTGTCAAGCGGCAATACATATTGCGAAAAATAAATCTTATAATTGTAAAACTAGGCACATGAAATTGAGACATAATATCATAAAACAGTTGTTGAGAGATGGAATAATTTTTATTGATTATGTAAAGTCAGAGATAAATTTGGTAGATCCTCTAACTAAACACGTGGGAAGAAAATGAATTCTTCAAACCTCAAAAGATATGGGGTTAAGGCCGAAATATTGTCAATACAGATGGTAACCCCTATAGAAGCGGGCAGTCCCCATTCAAAAGGATTCTATCTAGTCTGGCCCGCAGACCTCATAGGTTGTAATCTTTTTCTTACGGGGGGAACGAAATAAAAGAATATATATGTGATTGGAGATCCCATAAAGTAGGTTCATATGGGCAATAGAAAGTTAATATTGGCACTGATGCACAAAAAGAGATTGTTTGACTGCTACTAATTGAGAGGATGAGTTATAACTCTTAACGAAATTCATAGTCCTTATGGATAGTGCATTTAAAAGCAGTATACACTTGATCAATTCACATATATGAGAGTGGAGTGCGCTGCTCCTATGAGATTTTGGCCTAGTATCTAGTGCTCTCATGAATAATCAGGCACACGTATGGCCTATTGGACGCAAAATCGCGTTGAATAGCAAAATTACCGGAGGTCGAAATGTGATTGATACAAACATCTGACTTACACTAAGAGTTATTGGTTCATAGAAATATTATATTTCACCAGTAATTCTGTGAGTTAAAATTTTTTTTATCTAAGTTTGGTTCATAGTCCAGAAGACTCCAAACCTATTGCATTTAGACCATACAAATCCAGCAAATCTTACTCCTCTTTTATGAATATTTTAAATATATGTGGGGAACTGTTGTGATATTTCAAAAAAGGTGGACAAATGTCCATCTATATGCAAGATGCATGCAAGTAAAATGGACAAATATCTATCCATGTAGCAAGATGCATGCAAGTCTTGACAATCATACTTGACAAATGACAAGAAACTTGACAAATGGCAAAAAAAGCATTATGCTTTTTTTCTTATAAAAAGGTCTTCCCTTAAGCTAATTACACACAACGAAAAACATCATTTCTCTCACTTCCTTTTACGTCTCTTTTCTTCCATTGTTGTCCAATATCAAATATTAGTTGTTTCTTTTCTTATTTACTTTTCCTACTAGCTAGCTGGGTTTGTAATTTAATATTTTGCCGACTCCTATATCCTCCAAATAAATAAGAGATAATTTAATCCTGGGAGAATATTTCACATTGCTGAAATAGTTTCTTAGGACAGTGCCTAGTACGACTCAAGCCAACTCGTGTATCTGCTTATACATAATATTATTGCAGTATTATTGTTGTTATTTTTTCGTGTCATTTCCCTACACCAACTACATCTGAGTATACTTTCTTGTCTATATAAAGAAGTATTCTCTCCGTTCACTTTTACTTGTACTTGTCCACTATATATACTAAAAATATATTTTCATTTTACTTGTCCACTATATTAAATATATATTTTTACTTTACTTGTCCACTATACTAAATCAAAAGGAAGACAATTATTTTTTTCCGTTTTATCCTTATCGTTAATTACTTATTTCTCAAATCATTTCTTAAGACTTTTGAAATATTATTATTATTATAAGTAAAATTATAAAATATATACTTTATTTGTTTTAAAGGTCATGAAAAGTTAAAAGGATCAAATAAAAATAAACGGAGGAATTATATATGGAATCTAATTGAGGTTATGTTGAATGATAATGTTCAATAACGACAAACCATGTGACATGTGCTGCTTAGGGACAAAAGGAAATTTTGAAGCTTCTCTTTATAGCCTGATAATTTTTAACATCTCAACATTTGCACCATTCTATTCCCATTTTCTTCCCCTTATCTTTAGCTATAATTACTACTAACATTTATTTTTTCCGTCCTAATTTATGTAATGTTTTTAGTCTACAACAATAATATATGCCTTAGTCCCAAAAACAAAAGATTATACTTTCTTATATTAAAATAATTTAATTTTAAAATTTTCATTTTATCCGTAGTGTCACGATTTATAATCACACGAATGACCATGATTTGTTTTCAACCATAAATAATTAAAAGTCTTCTTGAATTAACTTTATGTTCAGTATCGTCTCATAAATTGAGACGAAGAAAGTACTGGAATCGCGGTTCTTCTATTGTTACCAGTTTAGAAAAAGGATAATTCTTTTTCTTACACTAAAAAAAAAATCACTAGAACTACATGTGTACGTCGTACTGCGTCCACAAAAATCAAAATGTCGTATGCTCCCAGTTATTTCTTTGACAATAAAAATGAAATTTGTTTAAATAGGATGATATTTAGAAATAAAGCTGTTGAGTCTACTCCAAATTATATAAGGCATTCATACTTTTCACAGTTTTACCTTTAAGTTTGATCATGATATTTTGTATGTTATTATAAGATTTTAAAAATATACTAGTAATATCTTTTATATTATTTTAAATTTAACTTTAATTATTTAAGTTTCAAATTTTGAAGTGATTGTGGCTTTCAAATATTACAATAGCATTCGGCCTTAATAATTGCACAGACACCATCAAAAGTTGTGATGATAGATATAATCTCTTCATTTTTAGTTAGAGATTTCAGATTCGAGTTACGAGAATGAAAAAATTTTATGGTATAAGATACTTCTCTCTTTAATAATGCTATGCGGTGCAAATCCAGATTAATTGAGGTTCCAAAGCAGATATCGCACACCTAATTGAAAATCAAAACCAAAAAAAAATTGCATAGATACTCGAGGTTAACAAGTTGAAGCAATACCATAAAAAGAGCATATTACACCTAATTTGGCTTATTCAGTATCTTACTCAAAAAGAACTTTTTGTTGAATATTTTCTCTGATAAATGCGACCTCAGAAAAATCAAATTGTACAAAATAATACTAACTAATTAAATAATTCAAGCAAAAAGTGCAGATTGTGACTGCTCAATTATTTTTTGCTTCATTTTTGATACACATCTGGAAACAAAAATTACACATCATATACATGATATTATCTCTTGGACATGAAAATTCCTAAAGAAATTAAACATAATTTTAGCAATTTGAAAGGTCAAAAACATTTGGATAGTGTAAGGGCTACCCTTTAACATACGTAAATAGACATATTAATAATTATCTATATAAACATGGACAAAATCCACTAGATTCCCAACAAACATGAACCTTTTTGCCTTTTTAGCTGAATTATTATTATTATAAGAATCTTTATCCAAGAATCCAACATGACAATTGAAACCTTTTCTTGATTTTCAGTTGTGAAGAGACTCCAACTGAGACGTAATTATTATTTTTTTTATTTCTGTAAATTTGAGATTAAATAGCAACAAAACAAGAAAGAAAACAAATGGATTTGATTTTGCAAGAAGATGATGGTATGTTGGTGCCACCCACAAATTTCTCAATAGTGGAAGATAACTGCATTTACAGAAGCGGCTTTCCTCAGCCTTCCAATTTTCCATTTCTGCAGTCACTCAATCTGAGCTCAATCATGTTAGTCTCTCTTTTTATGTTCTATTTTTAGCTGTTAGAGATTCTTATTTCAGTATGAAACATAGGTGAATTTCTAGTATTTTTCTTTTATATTATCTTGACCTGAGGTGAGTTTAAATGGAAATATGTTCAGTTAGGATTTATATAGCCAACTTCAACTTGTTTGGGACTGCAGCGTAGTATTGTTATTGTTGAGCTTATGTTCTGTGCAGTGACACTGAAAAAAGTCTTTATACTGTCAGTTTAAGTTGACCTATAACAATAACCAACTTTCTGTATCAAGTCTAATATGTTAACTTAGTGGTTAAATTTAACTCGTCTGTAAATGAATTTAAGTTATGTTTCCCAAGAAAAAAGGAAGAGAGGAAAAAAGGGAATATTTAATTTCTCATTAGTTTTTCAAGATTCTCTGAGTTTGTTCTTCTCATTGTGGGGAACTGAGGAGTGATATATTTTTTTTTGGTCTGCAGATGTTTGTGTCCAGAGCCTTATCCTGAAGAGAATTTGAAGTTTCTTCGATTTAACAAAATAAAGCTTTTCCAATTTGGAATGGATGGCACTAAGGTTGTTTCTTGTTCTTCTCTTTTAATCTTGTATCACTGTGGATTATTCAGTAGAATTTATTTCTATATCAGCAGTTGTTTCATGAATGATTATACATTTCACGTATAACCAAAACTGTGTGAATGCTTCTTTGTTTTGTCGAAGAATATTTCACCTTTTCTTGTTCTTTTTCTGTTCGAGTCAGATTAGCAAATAATATACAATTTTAGGTACTATATTGGGTTTTATCAAGTCTCAATATGTGAGATTTGATAGTCAAACATCTCTATAACAGTGTATCTGGAAATTTTTTGACTGCTATAACATAATATTGTCATAGAGAAGAAAAATCGGTTCCAAAGAAAACTTGACCGTTATAGCGAAATGTTGTTATAGGGTATAGTTGCTATAGAAAAGTTTGACGGTGCAGCAGATTCCTTGGTTAGTATAGAAATAACCTATTCTTAATATTAAAATAATCTTGGTTGAAAAGTTGCAAGTTTTTTTCCCTTTCAGGAGGCATCAGCTATGTCGAGGAGTGGTATAACAGAGGCTTTGAAAGTTCTAACAGGTATCAATCTCTAGCATTCTCACTATCATGTATTTTAGGCCTATATTCTAGTATATAAATGGTGACATTATTTTCTTTTTGTCTTTAGATGTCAGAAATCATCCAGTTCTTATCCACTGCAAGCGCGGAAAGGTGCGTTAAGTTCATTCTTTTTAACTGGGCAGCTCTAGCCTCTAAGATGTGCATTTTTTTCTGCATTTTTTGGTTTTTTTGTCTACGCTTATCTGTTTTGGTACCTTTCTATTTTGTTCAATTTTTGCCTGCTGATTTGCTAAAACAATCCTCATATTTTTTGCTGCACAATATTGAACTTATATTATGGTAGGTGTTCGTCTCTCTTGAGTTTCATATTTTTGTTCTCTATTTCCAGCATCCTATTATCCAGCTTTCTGTTCTGGTGGAGCTTGAAACATTTGCATTGTCTTGCTTAGCTTTCAGTAATAGTAAACATATGCTTTCCTTGTTGTAGAGTCTATAGATGTTAATTGAGTCTTATTTATATTTGCTTTCGAGTACTGATGAACTGAATGTTCTTTTTACTTCGTCCTCCTTAGGGGCGATGCAACTTATTATCAATGTGTTCCACTGAATTCAGTATTTTCAACAGGAAATATATGTGTGTGAAAAACCCACTAAAGTTTTAACAGATGTTAAATGTTGAACCCATTATTTCTAAAATACAGTGTGCTCAGTGTGAAAAAAAAAAAAGGGCAGCCCGGTGCACAATGTAACAACCTTAAAAGTTGAACAATCAAGTTAAAATTTTTGCCTTTGGTCCCTCGGGGATTTTGACATTGCTTGTCAACTTCCAATCCCTGTGCTATGGTTATAACGCATACTTCATTTACTCCTGCAGCATCGAACTGGTTGCATTGTCGGTTGCCTAAGGAAATGGCAGAGTTGGTGTTTGTCTTCTGTGATGGAGGAGTACAAGCATTTTGCTGGCGCGAAGTGGAGGGAAACAGACCTGAGGTTTCTTGAGACTTACAATGTTTCATGCATAAGGCATTGCCTCGAGAGCATTATCTACACGTGCTATGGTTCAACAAAAAGGCGCTTGCTATATAGAGAAGAAATTCTGCAGAAACCTCTGATGACTTCTGTTCTATAGAGGTATTATATCCATCCCAACTTTTTGCAGGGATTGGATATTCTTTTGTTCATTCAGTTATAAAAATCCATTCCAGATGTCATCTAAGTGAAAAGTTCTGTTAGGTTCTCAGTATCATTCGGCAACTGTTACCTGTTTTACTTCGCCAATTGGTCATTGTAACTTTCATTTGAATGGACAGAAAAACTGAATCTTCAAGAGTTTCTTCTTATGACCTAACAGCACTTGATGCAACATTACCTTAAAAGTGCAAATATTATTGTGCAAGACCCTGAATACTTTGGATGGCGAAGTAAAAATTCTTTGATATAGCCACGAATTCAAGAACCAGTTCACAAACTCACTTCAGTAAACCTAGTTTAAAATGGATGCCCCCCCCCCCCCCCCCCCCAGAAAGTACAAGAGAACTATCTCTCAAGTCCAACATATCGGGCGAATGAATTGGAACCAGATCAGTATATCATAAGTAGATGCCTTTTTCAGGTCTTACTCTCGCAAATGTACATCAGTCTGTATAGTATTTGCGCTCCCAAGTTGTGCAAATCGACACATCCTGTGATGCAACTAGTAGATAAAATTTAAAGACATAAGTCAGACGACAAAAATAACACTTCAATAGGAGTTGAACCTGCGACATTGAATTGATATATGATGCAATACTGGGCTGGCAGTTTTTCAGTATAGCCTTAATTCCATGAACAAGCATGCTTTCTTTCTGCCAATGTTTGAGCTGTTGCTTTCCCAGCCTTAATGCTTTGCTGATATTAAGTTCAGTCAGTTGCCAATATCCAGAGTTTGATCTGACTGGACATGACATATGCATTTAGTTTGTTTCTGTAATAGGTTTTCCTTACTGAGTCGATACATTATGTCTTTAGCTTATGCTTTGGCGCTATTTGTCTTACTGTCTGGCCACAGAGAAGGTTACTGGATCAAGCTAGCTTTTTTACCTTGCAGCACTATTATTATTATACTTGCTAATATTGTTTTGTTGGAGAAAAACAGTTCATACGCGTATGTGTTAAAATCCAGGATAGTTCTATATTTACATTTATTGGCAGATTGCAACAGATGACACCTCAACCCCTAATGGAAGGATATGGATATGTTGGAAACCACAACATGTGGTGATCAATGTCCTGATCTCAGAGGCTCGGTTAGTTCCTCACTATGTTTAAGATAGAGGATCACAGTTTGCTTGTCATGATACCTTTGTTTATGGTTATAATACTCGATCTATTTGGGACTTACTCAATCCTTAAAGGGGAGCCTTCGCGTAGCTGGTAAAGCTGTTGCCATGTGACCAGGAGGTCAACGGTTCGAGACGTGGAAACAACCTCTTGCAGAAATGTAGGGTAAGACTGCGTACAATAGACCCTTATGGTCCGTCCCTTTCCCGGACCCTGCGCATAGCGGGAGCTTAGTGCACCGGACTGCCCTTTTTAGTATTTGTCCCTAAATAATTGGGCACAGTCAATCACTCCCAAGACCTTTCAGATTACTAACTGTCCTACTGCAGCCAGAGTCCTTTAAGGAGGCCACTCAATCTATTTGTGGACTTAGTATACCTGGCCACACTATGTACGGATTCTGCATGAAGTTGAGACATTTCGAGCTTGCTACAGAACAGATGAACCAAGAAATGTCTAAGCTGGAACATAAAATTGGGGAATTGAAGACAATGCTCAAACTACTAAAATCAAATACATAATTTAAAGACTAATTATGTACAGGATGGCCTTACATTCTATTAGACTCTTAGATCAAGCAATTATAGGATGGCCTTACATACCATGTGTAGCATTTCATTTACAAATATTTAATTAAAAAATATGACAAAGAAACCTAATTAAACAACCCTTCTGAATCAGACTTTTGAATTGTGACTTTACTTACAAATAATAACCTTGAATTCAGAATTCCCTATCTCCTCAATTTGTGTTTCTTTAATTTTGAGGGCAGCATTTACCGTGGAGTCACAACATGATCTTACCTCAATAAGTTGCATTGAGCAACTACTCCCAAAACTATAAGGAATTTCCTCTAGTTTCCAACACCCGTGCACCAGTACTCGCTCTAGGTTGGGATACGAGTCATCAGAGGCAGTCCATTCCGCGAGTCCTAGTTTCTTTAATTTCAAAACTTTAAGGTTAGAAAACTCCCCGTCCTCAACGTCCCACCTCCCTTTAAAACCATTTCCTTCTAATTTAAGAAACTCAAGGTTGGACAAACTACCAATGTAGGACATTTTACTCCAAGGGAGCTCAAGATATGCCAAAGTTAATTTCTTGAGGCTTGACGGGTATGTAAAGTCTTCAAAACCATAGGGATATGTCAATAACCTAGTTACATCAATCTTGAGAGATTTGAGTTGACCAAGAGACCCGAAAGCAGGAAAGTATTTGTAAAAACGGGTTCCTGAACCACATAATCGACAACTGAGCTTTTCAAGATTGGGTAATCTTTTCATAAAATTCTGATAATACACTCCAGCATCAATAACCAAATTCGAACATGTTTTTAAGTTGTCAAGATCGAGGTATATAGAGTACTTATATGCAGATGCCTCAAGCTTGTCATACCCCGAACGGAATTTGGAATGCAGGATTTATGATAGACTCCGGTCGCTATAAATGTCTCTAGCTCCTTCAGGTTGCATATTGTATATGAAGTGTAATCACAAGGCAACTGCAGCTCCAAATACTTCAAATGAATCAGATATCTCAATGCATCTACATGAGTCTTATGCAGCTTTATGGAACTCAAATCTAATACTCTCAGGTTTTTCCAGGATTTAGCCAAATCTAAATCAACCCACGGAGAATTTACACTGGGAAGGAATCGTAAGGTGTTGATATTTCGTCCAGAAGGTGCTAAGATATATATGCGTTTAGAGCGACCTTTGGAAGATGGAAGTATATAAACACTGGTTCAAGAAGGAAATACATAATTAAATTGATATATAATAAACAACAAAAATCCAGATACATAAAAAAGAAGAGGCAGGATCCGAGGAAGGGCTGGACCACAATGGTACCTCCTGATCACACGGCAATAACTTTACCAGTTACACCAAGGCTTTCCATTCAAAAAACTAGATACATAATTAAATTGAATTCACTTACAGCTGGTCATTTATCCTCAGCAAAAAGTTGCCAACTTTAGCTTTCCTCAAGCTAAATTCGTGTATTACATCATGAATATAGTAGCCACCATCACTAGGTTGCTCCTAATTAAATCCATCAAATAATCCATTGCAACCATCTCTAAGCTCTTCAATGTAGTGCTACTGGCTTCAACGAGATTTTCTGCGATCCATAATCGTATCAATTTTTGAACAGGAACTTTTTTACCCTCTAGAAATGAAGCAAAATAGAGAAAACAATTTTGCAAATGAACGGGTAAGTGTTGATAACTCGATTCAACTATATCCATACAACCTTGCATTTTTAACTTCAAACGTTCGCCTACTTGTTGCCAATGAACTACTTCCTTATCATTTTTTGCAAGAACACCAGCTACCAATACAATAGCAAGGGGTAATCCTCCACACTTTGTCGCTATTTGCTTACCTATATCCTCGAGTTGTTGAGGACAATAACAATCGTCTTGTTTGAATACCTTCTCATTCAGTAGAATCCAACTTTCTTCTTCTGTGAACAAATGAAGATGACGAGAACTCGAATTGATCATGGAATACGTGACGATTGATTCAAGTCTAGTTGTTAAAATAATTCTTCCTTTATTATCATCGGGAAATGGTCTCTTTATATCATCCCATGCATTAGGACTCCACACATCATCCACTACAATAAGGTACCTCTTTCCTTTCAAATATCTATAGAGCTTCTCAGCCAACTCATCATCACTTTTTTCTTTAGTAATATCATCAAGCTCACAAATATGACCTAATAATTCAAACAAGAGAGCTCTATTATTATAAGATTGGGAAGAACAACACCACAAGCGAATATCAAAACGATTGGAAATTGTTTCATGATCATACAATTTCCTAGCTAAAGTTGTTTTTCCGAGTCCTGGCATTCCGAAAATTGAGATAACATCTAATTGTCGATGTCCTCTCACAAGTTGCTCTATAAGCATTTCAGTTTCTTCATTAAAACCAACCATCAGGTCCGTTGCTTTGATGAAGTTTGATGTTCTTACTGAAAAAAATGGAAGGTAACATGAGCTCCAATTTGTTTCTTGTTTTGGAAAGTCTAACACTTTTGCCTGGAAACTACAAGGAAAAGCATGAGTTGGTAAGAAGAAAGTAATGATAAGTCACGAGTGAGATACTCAATGGATACTGTCACATTGTCTTCTATTTGCCAACTTTTTTTTTAATTATTATTATTATTATTAGTATTATTATTATCATTATTTATAATTTGATACCAAATTGAAATTTTAATTGAACTAAAAAGACAAACTTATCTTATTTCGTTGTAATTTCTCAACAAATTTTATATTTTTTTTCGACAATTATTTTTACAGCGGTACCATTTTTTCATTAGTTTATAATTGATATAACCCACATAGCTAAACAAAATGACGCTTCGAAGGTCAAACTTTAAAAGCCGCCGTTTGGATAATTGGCTTCTTCTGTAAGGTTCCTATTTCGAATAAATATGAATAAATAAAAGACGACATATAAATTGCTTTTGAAGGCGTCTCGCATATTGCTTAAGGAACAATTCTTCTTTATGGTAGAAGATTTGGCTACGGTATTTTATATTGATATGTACACAAACTTAAGTTATTGATGGCTTTCATTGTTTAAAGAAGCAAATCATCGCAAAGACATTAAAATAATATTCTAGAAGGAGCAAAGAGGATTTCATGAATGTTTATCATATTATTGTTTGACTCAAACGATATCGAAATCTTTTTGAACAAATCAATCAAAAAAAGTTGAAGGGGTAAATTCTAGTTAAAGATAATTAATTCTAAATTTGAGATGAATTATATGAATAAAAAAACATAGCCGAGGGCTGAGTATGAATATTGGCAGTGATTATGGCCAGATTAATGGCATAAAGAAAGATGCATTAAGTAACATTAAGTGGCAATAAAATATAAATAAAGGAAAAGAGCCACCCAATCTAGAGTGAGGCGGATCCTCTTTCATTTGATAAAGATAAATGATAGACAAATGTAAGAACCTTAGGTCCCTTTACGGATCTCATCCAGGTCCGGGATCACAAATCTTCTAATCTCTTTAAAGAGGAATGTTTACATATTTTCTAGAGAGAGAGGGAGAGGGAGGGAGAGAGAGCCCTTTGTATAATATTGTTTTTGCGGTATTAACAATATTGTATCCCTTTGTCTTTTGTCTTCTTGAGCCAAGGGTCTTTCGAAAACAACCTCTCTACTCCTTCGGGGTAGAGGTAAGGTCTCCGTACACACTACCATCCCCAGACCCACTAGTGGGATTTCACTAGGTCGTTGTTGTTGTATCCATAGAAAATCCTAAAGAAAGGTACAATTTAGAGGGAATATTTGGTAAAATACCCCTTTTGAGTATTCCAAAGCAAACTAGTTGTTTCATCACTGCTCGACCTCAGCCTTATTGGTGACTGTTCGACCTCGGCATGTCCCGTCCTCGGCATGTCCGACCTCGACCTTAATTATGACTGTTCGACCTCGGGCAATTGATGACTATTCGACCTCGGCCAATTGGTGACTGTCCAACCACGGCCTGTCGGTCCTTGGCCTTATGTCTCCACGTGCCGAATTTCTCTGATCTAATTTACAGTTAGTCCCTCTGCTTATCGAGGTCGTCTCTTCGAGCTTGGCAAGTGAACTTCATTAATCATAGTTCGAAAAATTCGGGTGGGAAGGTCGACTAGTATGGATTGCGGCTGAGGGTGCCGACCCCGAGGGAGGATTTCTTAGAGATGGTGGTGAAGAGGGTGGCGATAGTGAGGGCGAGTGAAAATATTGTTGTCTTTTTTGACTATTGATCTAGGTTGTATATAATCTGCGACTATTTGCGCAGTGACTTTGTATAAAGAAGAATTTTTTGTTGTTATTCGCCTTGTATTTTTCTATGTTTTTGCTTTTCGCGACTTTGGTGCGAGGTAGATTCCAGTATGGCGAGTTCCGGTCTTTCTTTCCCTTTATATTTTCTAACAGTAGATGGCCTTAGGAACATTTCAAATTCTCTTTGGCAAAGGCCCATAGCCTTAAAGGGTATTATTTCGAACTTGTCAAAATATTAACCCGTCGTCGCTCGATCAAGGTCTAACTCTTCTTCTTTGGCAGAAGACCTTGGCCTTAAAGGGTGTTATTTTGAACTTTGTCGAAATGTTAACCTGTCCTCGTTTGATCAAGGTCAAAATCTTCTTCTTTAGCAAAGGCCCTTGGACTTAAAGGGTGTTATTTCGAACATATCAAAATGTTAACTCGATGTCATTCGATCAAGGTCGAACTCTTATTCTTTGGAGAAGGCCCTTGGCCTTAAAGGGTGTTATTTCGAACATATCAAAATGTTAACTCGATGTCATTCGATCAAGGTCGAACTCTTCTTCTTTGGCGAAGGCCCTTGGCCTTGAAGGGTACTATTTCAAACTTATTAAAATGTTAACCCGTCGTGGCTCGATCAAGGGCGAACTCTTCTTCTTTAGCGAATGCCCTTGCTTTAAAGTGTATCATTTCAAACTTGTCAAAATAGTAACCTATGTCGTTCGATCCAGGTCGAACTCTTCTTCTTTAGCGGAGGCCCTTTTCCTTAAAGGGTGTTATTTAAAACTTATCGAAATGTTCACCCGTCCTCGTTCGATTAAGGTCAAAATCTTCGTCTTTGGAAAAGGCACTTGACCTTAAAGGGTATTATTTCAAACTTATCGAAATGTTAACCCGTCGTCGTTCGATCAAGGTAGAACTTTTCTTCTTTGGCAAAGGACCTTGGCCTTAAAGGGTGTTATTTCGAACAAATCAAAATGTTAACCGGCTGTTGTTCGATAAAGGTCAAACTCTTCTTCTTTGGCGAAGACCCTTGGCCTTAAAGGGTGTTATTTTGAACTTATTAAAATGTTAATATGTTTTCATTCGATCAAAGTCGAACTCTTTTTCTTCTATGGTGAAGACCCTTGGCCTTAAAGGGAGTTATTTCGAACTTATCAAAATGTTAACCCGTCGCCGTTCCTTCAAGGTCAAACTCTTCTTCTTTGGCAAAGGTCCTTGGCCTTAAAGGGTGTCATTTCGAACTTATCAAAATATTAACCCGTCATCGTTCGAGCCAGGTCGAACTCTTCTTCTTTGGCGGAGGCCCTTGGCCATAAAGGGTGTTATTTCGAACTTATTGAAATGTTAACCCATGTCATTAGATCAAGGTCGAACTCTTCTTCTTTGACGAAGGACCTTGGCCTTAAAGGGAGTTATTTCGAACTTATCGAAATGTTAACCCATCATCGTTCCTTCAAGGTCGAAATCTTCTTCTTTGGAAAAGTTCCTTGGCCTTAAAAGGTGTCATTTTGAACTTATCGAAATATTAACCCGTCATCGTTCGAGCCAGGTCAAACTCTTCTTCTTTGGCGGAGGCCCTTGGCCTTTAAGGGTGTTATTTCGAACTTATCGAAATGTTAACCCAGCGTCATTCGGTCAAGGTCGAACTCTTCTTCTTTGGCGAAGGCCCTTAGCCTTAAAGGGTATTATTTCGAACTTACTGAAATGTTAACCCGTCGTCGTTCGATTATGGTCGAACTCGTCTTCTTTGGCGAAGGCCCCTGGCCTTAAAATTTGTTATTTCGAACTTATCGAAATATTAACCCGTCGTCGCTTGATCCAGGCCGAACTATTCTTCTTTAGCGAAGTCCCTTGGGCTTAAAGGGTGTTATTCGAACTTGTCGAAATGTTAACCCATCGTCGTTTGATCAAGTCAAACTCTTCTTCTTTGGCGGAGGCCCTTGGCCTTAAAGGGTGTTATTTCGAACTTATCAAAATTTTAAACCGGCGTCGCTCGATCCAGGTCGAACTTTTCTTCTTCGACGAAGGCCATTGGCTTTAAAGGGTATTATTTCGAACTTATCGAAATGTTAACCCGTTGTCGTTTGATCCAGGTCGAACTCTTCTTCTTAAGCGAATGCCCTTGGCCTAAAAGGGTGTTACTTCGAACTTTTCAAATGTTAACCCGTCATCATTCGTTCAAGGTTGAAATCTTCTTGTTCAGCGAAGGCCCTTGGCCTTAAAGGTGTTATTTAAAACTTATCAAAATGTTAACACGTCGACGTTCAATCAAGGTCCAACTCTTCTTCTTTGGCGGAGGCCCTTGGCCTTAAAAGGCGTTATTTCAAACTTATCAAAATTTTAACTTGTCGTTATTCGATCAAGGTCGAACTCTTCTTCTTTGGCGAAGGCCCTTGGCCTTAAAGGGCGTTATTTTGAACATATCGAAATTTTAACCCGATGTCGTTTGATCAAGGTCGAACTCTTCTTCTTCGGCGAAGGCCCTTGGCCTTAATGGGTTTTGTTTCGAACTTGTCGAAATGTTAACCCGTTGTGAGTCTAGTTTATTTAGAGTTTTGAGTATTCTATGGAGGAGTCCCAGTTTTGCTCAATTCCTGCGTTTCTTGGGCGAATCCCGGTTTACTTAATTTTACTTGCGTTGGAGAGTGCGGCATATTTTCTGGGTGATTGCTCCTGCTTCTATTTCACTTAGAGAAATAATCAGTTAAAATAAAATAAAAGTATTTGTTACCTCAACTTAATCGATTGACGAGTGGAGAAGAGTGATCAAGTTCATCTTTTCGATTACGCTTTTAATGGCCGTTACCAGTTTGGTAAGACAGCTGATACGACGCAGAGCTAATTCGATTGCAGGGTACTCTGCATTTTCGCTGAAAAATGTCGGTCTGATAATTTAAAAATTGACAATGAGGATGACGATCCACCGAGCTTTGATAAAAGTGCTTCCCTTTAGATTGAATCTAAATTTGTCCTCTCTGTGTTTTTCTGTATTTTACTAATCATTTTTCTGAAGCCTTTTTTCAAAAACTGATGAGGCGACAGTGGTACTCACAAAATTAAAAATAAAGTCAGATTTGAAAAGACTTGTGGCTGCACCAATTTACTTGACCAGCTTTATCAAAAAGGTGATTCTCCTGTATTTTATTTTGGTTGCATGTAGAGAGTGAATATTGGGAGAATTTATGTAGCCTTGTTGAATCAAAAAAATAAAAAAAAAATAAAAAAAAATCGGACGCTAACTATTTCACTTTCCGTATTGATTAATTTTCCCTTAGAAATTAAGTAGATCTCATCTTGTAGGTGAATGGATTTCATGTTGCAAATATGGCAACTTTTTGTAATTATAAAAAGGGATAGAAGTTATGATCTTTCTCCGTAGGGTCGAATTGATATATAGGCAAATAATCAGAAATGCTAAAGGAAAACGAAGGTGAATGCAACTTTGTGTCGTTGTATTAGTAAAACTTTGTGCCATTGTGTTATTTGGCGACATGGATTAGCAGGTTTACCTGCTTTTGATTAATGAGGATGAATGTCATAGGACACATGATTTTGGATATAGAGGAAACTAAAATTTTAACTAGAATATCTCTACATACGGCATTGTAAACATATAAATTCTATTGAATTAAAGTCCATATTAAATTTGGATAAATTTCAAATTTATTATTTAAGTCTCCCATGGATTAAATTAAAGTCCTACTGTAGTTAAGCCAATTAATTAAATAGGACTATAAATTAAATATTAAGCCCACTTCATTAGCCCAAGGTCCAAATGGCTATTAGCTTATCTTAAAGGCTAGACTCATGCCACGTGTCAAGTGATGTGGCAATCCAAATCAAAAGGACGAGCCGACAAAATTATGTCATGTGTCAAGTGATGTGGCAATCCAAGATAAGTAAATGAGCCAATGAAATCATGACATTTGTCAAGTAATGTGGCAATCCAAGCCAAATGAATGAGCCAATTAAATCATGCCAGGTGTCTAAATGGTATTAGTCAGTTCAAACGGACCAATCAAAGCGCGGAGCCACACCACTCCCTACAACTATAAATAGAGGTCCTCATAAAGCTAGAAGAGACCAGAATTAAGAACAAGAAGCAAGCAGAGAGCTCATGGATCAAACACCACAGATTTCTATACAAGCTACAAATTCAAGTTCAAGTTCAATATCAAGAACGAAGCCAAATCAAATACCAAGGCGTTCAAGATCAAATTACTTGTTCGTGATCAAACACAAATTCAAGTTCAAGGAGGATATTCAAGATCAACTTTTACAAGCTCTTGAATCAAATCAAAGTCAAGCTCAAGATACTTTACTTTCTTGAAGAATCAGAGGAATACAATAGAGATTGTAACACTTTCATTTATTGAAATCAAATACTACATTGGTTACGCAATTTTTAAGCCCTGATTGTTTATTTTTCTAGACGCGAAAATTTGTTGTTATAAATTTCTGGCACGCCCGGTGGGACAATCTCTACCTCTCATCTCTTCAAATTGCCAAATTTCAAGAACACAGAAACGACTCCTAAGAAGATCAACTTCAAACTCACTACTGCTAAGGCAACGGATTCCAAGTTTTCATCTGATGTGGAAAACTTGTTGGATGCTACTGTGGAAAGCGTAGGACCTATCACTAGGAACAAAGCAAACTTGCTGGGACAAAAAGAATTTCAGATGCCGTCTGTATCCATTCCTATATTTGATCTTCAATCCTCAAAGGGGGCAAGATCCTTTCCAACTGAATTGGAAGAAGGGGTGAACATTGTTGAAATTGTTGAAAAGACATTGGCTATATTTAGCCGTTCTAGATCTAAGAACATCATCACACATGGTGATGATGATGTCTTTATCACTGAATCTGCTCCACGTACTCCACGTGAGTTGTTCCACTTAATGTATGGTGTAAGAGAAAATCCATGCTTTGCTCCACCATCCACGACGGTTATCCAAGCAATGGTGACTAATACCTCAACTGTTGAAGAAAAACTCACAAATTTGACAAAGGCAATTGAAGGGTTAACGAAGCATATGCAAGATCAGGATAATCAGATTGTCAAGCTGATAGATAGAATTGAAAGCATGATGGAGGGAGATTCAAGTCATGCACCTGGAAAGCTCCCAATGATGCAAGATAAGGGAGACTCATCTGCAAGGCAGATAACGGCTCCTAAAAAATTTCGGATTTCATCTGACGGGGTTATTCACATTGACCAATTGAAATACTTTATTATGGGAACCATCAAAGATAAGTACGATATTGCTGCCAAGTCTTCTCTCGCATATGCTAAGCCATATATTGCGAGAATTGATAGTTTGGAGATGCCTGCAGGTTATCAAACCCCAAAGTTTCAACAATTTAATGGTAAAGGGAAACCAAATTAACACATTGCACACTTTGTTGAAACTTGTAATAATGCTGGAACCTATGGAGTTTATCTTGGCAGTTTGTCCGTTCCTTAAAAGGAAATGCTTTTGATTGGTACACTGATCTTGAGGCTGGTTTCATTGATATCTGGGAGCAACTTGAACATGAATTTATTAACCTCTTCTATAGCAAAAGGCGAACCGTAAGCATGGTTGAACTCACAAATATGCGGCAATGGAAGGATGAACTAGTTGTCGATTTCATCAATCGATGGAGGAATGCGAGCCTCAATTGTAAAAATAGACTTAGTGAAGCTTCTGGAATAGAAATGTGTATCCAAGCTATGCATTGGGGACTTCGCTACATCCTGCAGGGTATCAAGCCTAAGTCTTTAAGAATTGGCTACACGCGCTCATGATATGGAGCTAAGCATGTCTTCAAGTGGAAATCAAGGTCCACCTGTTTATGAGCCTCGCAAAGCGAAGGATAAACAAGAAATAAAGAAAGGAGGCAAGTTTTTGCCGAAGTCTGAAAGCAATGAATCAATGAATGTTAATGCCTCTCTATTAAAGGTTACTACAAAGTGAGTAATAAGTAAACTATGAAGACAACATCCTTACAGGATAAGGTTGGTCGAAAGCTAACTCTGAAGGAAATGCAAGTGAAACAATATCCATTCTTGGACTCTGATGTCCCAGGAATTTTTGAAGATCTCCTTGAGTTGAAACTTATTGAGTTACCAAAATGAAGCGGCCAGACAAAAAGGAAAGACTAATGATCCAAATTATTACAAGTACCATCGGTTGATTGGCCACCCTATTGAAAAATGCTTTGTCTTCAAGGAGAAAGTCATGGACTTGGCCGCTGAAGGAAAAATCTTTCTTGGGGATGAGAAGGACAGCTCAGATCAAGTCTCTTTCGCTTTTGGTTCACTTGATCCCATTGTCCTTTGAGATTTTAGCGAAGTACATCAACAAATATAATTAAATTTGGTGACTTTGAACCTATCGATGTGAGCAAACCATTGCTTTCCCCTATGATGTATAAACAAATAGTAGAGGAAAGATCTCAAGAGAAAAGTGAATCATGTGATGATCAAACTGATGATGAAGGTTGGATTCTTGTGACTCGACGGAGACGCTGCAAGACAAATTCACAAAGGGAGTCAAATGAGCAGTTGACTAGGGTAAAAATGGTGAAAAGACCCAAGAAGAAAATGATAAAGAATAATAGGAAGAAAACAAAAATGGCGGAGAATCACTATCAAAGGCTACGTCGTCCAGTGACGTTGGAGGAATTCCTTCCAAATTGGTTACACCTGCAACCTTCTTGTGAATATATCAAGGCCTCATGTTGTAAGATAGACAAAGAATAGACAAAGAAGGAGGATCCATCATTGCTACAACCTCCATTGACTGAAAAACTCACTGGGAATACAGAAGAAGTGGACGTTTGTTATGTAAAAATCACATTTACTGATGATGATCTTTTGCTTGGTGAAACGTACCATAATCGCCCCAATTTATGGTTGGCTTTGTGCGAGAGCAGATAATAAGTAGAATCTTGGTCGATGATGGGTCTGGTGCCAATATTCTCCCAATTCGTACTATAAAAGAGCTTAGCATACCGATGGATGAACTATGTGAAAGTCGTTTGATGATTCAAGGGTTCAATCAAAGGGGACAAAGAGCTATATGGGCTACCAAATTTGAAATAAATATGGGAGATTTGCATTCGAGTGCATGGATGCACGTGATCGATGCAAAAACCTCATATAATATCTTGTTAGGAAGGCCATGGATAATTGAGAATAAAGTGGTTTCATCCATCTACCATCAGTGCTTGAAATACTGCGAATGTGGGTTGAAAAGAAGATAGTTGCTTATGATAAGTCCTTTACCGAGGCTGAATCATACTTTGCAGATGCAAAATTCTACTTGAAGAATTACATCTCAAAGGAGGTTAAGGTTGATGATATGATGTTGACCAAAATTGTTGCAAAGAAGGTTGATGCAATAACTAGCAAGGAAAATATTACAGTTGAAAAGGATCAGGTGCTTCATGATAGGAACAAGATGAATAGGCATCTTCAAGTAAGAAAGGGACTCATCTTCGCTATGTCCCAAAGGCAAGGAAGGTCAAAAATCTATCTTCTGAACTACAAGGTATGGCGTTAAGAGACTTGACCCTTCCTATCAAGCAAATTGATGCAATTAAGTCGTCTACAAAGTTGCTTAAAGGGTTTTTCAAATCATCAAGCCACAATTCGCTTCCAAATCTAGCATTTCCTACAAAACGCATAAATGAGGGCTTTGACCCAAACGCCCACAAGTTGTTAGTAAAAGCTGGATATGATCCCAATGAACTATCCAAGTTGGGAAAGCTCCCGCCTGAAGCTTCTAACCCTACTCAAAAGACGATGATGAAGAAAGGGTACCCACTGAAGTAATCACGTGAAGGATTGGGATACAAATAACCCCCGCCAATCCGTATCTCCATTAAAAGGGAAAGTTGTAACTACATTACTGCTAAAGAAGTGTCTACGACACTTAATAAGAAGCCTTCTGTGTTTGATCGACTTATGAAGCCAAGGACCTCGGTCATTGATAGGTTGGGACCACTGAAGAAGGAATACAAGCGTCATGGAAGTGATAAAAGTGTTGGAGCACCCATCTTCGCTAAAAAGGAGATTTTGACCACAGACTACCTAAGTCTGATTCCTTCTAGAATGAGCCGAGAGACAAACTTGTAGTTTCGTGTGGAGAGGTCCTCAAAGCAAAGGCTAATACTATAGTCCACACTAAGGAATCGGAGGAAGATGAAGAAAGTGTGGGGTAATCATATCATATCACCATTTGTGATGAAAAAAATGCTTTACTCTACACAGAAATCGAGGAAAAATGCCTTGATATTCGGGTATGTCATCACATATCTTTCAATGATGGTGATCCTCAAGAGGATGAAGACGCTAAAGATGCACCACCTGAGCTTGAAGAAGGGTGAAGACAATGGTTGATGCGTTAAAAGAATTTCAATCTCGCAATAGTTGTAGATCCAAAGCCTACATGTATAAGTGTCTCTCTAACTGGTGATGAAGAGAGCAAATATATTGATCTACTTAAGGAGTTCAAAGATGTTTTTTCTAGGAGCTACAAAGAAATTCCAGGTTTACACCCCAAGGTGGTTGTTCATCATCCTCTTGTCAAACGAGGTACTCGTCCTGTAACACAAGCACAACGTCACTTCAGACCTGAACTGATTCCCTTGATTCAAACCCAAGTTAACAAGCTTATTGAGGATGGTTTTGTTCGTGAAGTTAAATGTCCTACATGGATTTCAAGCATCGTCCCTGTAAGAAAGATGAATGGCCAAATCCGAGTTTGTGTTGACTTTAGGGACCTAAATAACGCTTGTCCTAAGGATGAATTTCCTCTTCATATCCCTGAGCTCATGATTGATGCAACAATTGGATATGAGGCGATGTCTTTCATGTATGTTTCATCTGGATATAATAAAATTCGCATGGCACCGAAGGACGAAGAACTTACTGCCTTTCGCACCCCAAAAGGTATATACTGCTACAAAGTAATGCCTTTCGGTTTAAAGATTGATGGTGCTACATATCAACGTGCCATGCAAAATATTTTTGATGACATGCTTCACAAAAATGTGGAGTGTTATGTTGATGACTTGGTTGTAAATTCAAATAGAAAAGATGACCACTTGCAAGATTTGAGGATGGTATTTGAACGGCTTCGGAGATACCAACTCAGAATGAATCCGTTGAAGTGTGCTTTGGAGTTACTTCTGGGAAATTTCTCAATTTTATTGTTCGACATCGAGGTATCAAGATTGATCAAGCTAAGGTGGATGGTATCTTGAAAATGCCCGAGCCTAAAGATATTCATGAACTAAAAATCTTGCAGGGTAAGTTGGCATATTTTAGAAGATTTATTTCAAATCTAGCTGGAAGATGCCAACCATTTAGTCGCCTCATGAAGAAAAGGGTTCCTTTTGAATGGGATGAAGCTTGCAGAAATGCTTTTGAAAGCATTAAGTCTTATCTGATGAAACCTCCAGTACTGGAAGCCCCCATACTTGTAAAGCCATTAATATTATACATTTCAGCACATGAAAGGTCAGTAGGAGCGCTTCTCGCTCAAGGAAACAATGAAGGAAAAGAAAATGTGCTTTATTACTTGAGTCGGATGATGGTGCCAAATGAGCTCAAGTATTCCCCTATTGAGAAGTTATGTTTGGCACCTGTCTTCTCTATTCAAAAGCTGAAGCATTACTTCCAAGCTCACGTTGTGCGACTCATCTCAAGAGCGAACCCTATCAAGTTTGTCATGTCTAAACCAGTCCTAAGTGATCGATTAGCAAGGTTGTAGCTCCAGTTTCAACAATTTAAAATTGTGTATGTTCCTCAAAAGGCAGTAAAAGGAAAAGCATTAGCAGACTTCATAGCTGACCATCTGATTCCAAATGATTGGGAGTTGTCTGATGAATTACCCGATGAAGATACAACGGTCATAGAAATTCAGCCTCCTTGGAAGATGTATTTTGATGGCACTGCACATTGTGAAGAAGCTGGCGCAGGGATAGTGTTTATCACTTCTCAAGGAGAAATTTTTCCCTATTCTTTCACTCTGACACAACGGTGCTCCAATAATGTTGCTGAATATCAAGCGCTTATACTTGGGCTTGAAATGGTTGTGGATATCAAACAATTGCAATTACAAGTTTTTGGAGATTCCGAGTTAGTGATCAATCATATTTTGGGTAGCTATGAGGTCAAGAAGCCAGAGTTGGTGCCATATTACATATATGCTCAAAGATTGGTAAGTTGGCTTGGAGAGGTAACTATTCAACACGTGCCGAAAAAGAAAAATAAGAGAGCGGGTGCCTTAGCAGCCTCAGCTTCTACATTATCTTTGCCTGAGCAAACAGAAGTTGTTGTTTGCCAAAGATGGGCAGTTCCTCCACCAAGTGACTATGATGAAGAAGAAGAAGAAAGGGAAGTTGAGCATATTGCTTCAGTTCTTGAGGTTGAAATTGAAGAATGGCGACAACCATTAATAGATTATCTTTGTTACGGTATATTTCCAGAAAATCCATGAAGGAAAACGGAAATCCGAAGGAGATCCCCTCGTTTTCCTTATTACAACAATACACTCTATAGACGATCATTTGATGGAGTGATCCTACGTTGTTTGGGGACTGATGAATCCCTTTAAGCATTGCAAGAGGCACACTCTGAAGTATGTGGTGCATATCAATCTGGGCCAACACTTCATTTCCACATAAAATGAATGGGGTATCATTGGCCAACCATAGTGAAAGATTGTTTGGATCATGCTCGGAGGTGTAAAACTGTCCAATTCCATGCTAACTTCATACATCAACCACCTGAAATATTACACCCAACTGTTGCTTCTTGGCCATTTGATGCTTGGGGTTTTGATGTTGTGGTCCATTACCAAAGTCTTCTGGTAGAGATCTGTACATTTTGGCCGCAGCTGACTGCTTCTCAAAGTGGGGTGAAGCTATTTCTCTTAAGTAAAGAAGGAAAATGTAGCTAACTTCATCCGAATCAATATTCAATGGCAAGCCATTTGATAATAAGTTGATGAATAAAATATGTTATCTTTTGGCTTCAAGCAACACAATTCCTCCATGTATTATATTGCTGCCAACGGACTTGCTGAAGCATTTAACAAGACGCTCTTCAACTTGTTGAAAAAGGTTGTCTCTAAGTCTAAGAGAGATTGGCATGAAAGGATGGAAGAAGCTCTTTGGGCATATAGGACCACAAATCGCACACCAATGCAAGCGACTCCTTATTCGCTTGTATATGGAGTTGAAACAGTCCTTCCACTTGAGTGTCAAATATCATCATTGAGGCTTGCCATTCAAGAAGAACTCACTGATGAAGAAAATGCTCAGTTACGCCTTGAATAATTGGAATGATGAAAAAAGGCTAGAAGCTCTGCAAATCCTTGAATGTTATCAAGATCGCCTGTCTCGATCATTTAACAAAAGGGTACACCTCAGATCTTTCCAAGTGGGTGACCAAGTTCTTGTGGTAAAAAGGCCTATTATTACCTCTCGTTGATCTGGGGGCAAATTCTATGCTAAGTTGGATGGACCATATATCATACAAGAGGTATACTCAAGTGGCGATTATAAGATAGTTGACTCAGAAGGTTTACGGATTGGCCCCATCAACGAAAAATTCATGAAGAGATACTATCCTTGAAGAAAACAAACTACGCTCCTTGATGCACGAGCATAAACTACATGTTACTCCAGGCCCGCAAGAGTATAAACTATGCACGGTTCAAAAATAAAAGTCCGCTAGGTTGAAAACCTCAAAAGAGGCAGCCTAGGAAAAATTTAGGATGCAAAAAAAAACTCACCCATTTCGAACAACAGAATTACTTTATCCTCTTCACCAAGGTACGCAGACAGCTTAGAGTTTCATTCTAAGTTCAGTCATATGAGTTCAAAAATACTTATTACTCAATGAATTTATCGAATGAGGTATGATGAAATATAATTCACTTGATTGATACTAAAAAATTAGGTGTACATATATTCTTTCGTTAAACCCTCTGTCTTGACTTGATTGCTCAATGGAGGTAAGTCCTCCATGTCAAATTGAGATATTTGATGGAATGATGATAGGTTCTTTAATAAGAGGCTAAGTATTCAAGTTAAAGGCTTCGATTTCAAGTCAAGTTGATCATCAATATGAAGTGTTCAAACCGTCTAGTTCTTTAAATTAAGTCTGCAAGCATGTCAAGGCTTCAAAGCACTAAAAAGGTGAGGGGAGGGGGGTTCAAGAACAAAGGAAAACATTAATGAGAACACACAATATAAAGTGAAGCAAAATGAGTTTTATTGCTCATGGGAACATATACTAAACAATAAAATGCAAGAAGAAACTGAAAAGGAACAAATAAAGCAGTGTTTATACCCTAATCTAAGCATAACTTGTAGTTGGCCAAATCATTAAGCATAGCTTCCAAGTATTTCTTCTTCTTCCCCAAATCGTCCAAGTCATCAGCAGTCAACAAGGCAGTGCAACATGCATCATACTCCTTTCTAGCAGTTGATGCTCCTAACTTGGCTTCTTCAACTTCTTTCTCAGCAACTTCTATAAGGTCTTCTAAGTTCATCTCTTTGTCACGGAGCTTCTCTATCTTCTCTTTCACTGTGACTAGGGACTGACGGATAGATGACACTTCTCTAACCTTCTATTCTTCTTCAATCATGGCATTTGTAAGATGTACCTCAATATCTGATCTAGCATTCTCTTCAACCTTCTCTGATAAATCCGACCGTGTTTTGTTATATGAAGCAGCAAGATCAAAAAGGGAATCTAATGTTTCTCAAAGGGGAAATATCCACATCACCCTCACCCATTGCCTCAAGGATCACTTTAGTAGTTTTTTCAAGCTCAAAGACATTGTCTGCAGTGCTGCCTTTCATTTTACGCTGAATTGATGTCCAAAGCTTCAAGATAAACTCCTTTCGAATATCTAATACTACCTTCTTTCCATAAAAATGGAAGCTGCAGTTGTTGGTCGTTCAAGCAAATCAGAGCCCAACTTTGCCCTAATTTCATCATGAGAAATAGAAGTTGCCTCTTGATCTGCCTTAGCTGTGGAATATGATTTCTGTAGGTTCGGTTCTGCTACAGACTCACCACTATTTTGTGGCCTTACTCGTTGCAACACTCCAATGTTTTTAGCCTAAATGAAAAAAATAATAAATAAATAAATGTAAGAACACTTTAGCAAAGTCATTTGGCCATGGATAACAAAAAAAATAAAAAGTTTATGTTTTCTTTTACCTCTTTGTTCTGAGCTGTTATTGTTCTTGAAGGACTATCAACACTTTGAACCTCTATAACCCCTTCTAGATTTGGCCTTTTCTTTTTCTAACATTGATCTCCCTTGCTTTTAACACTCTCATCTTGAGACATACGCTTGTTAGAGGCATCAACGACTACACCAAATGGAATAAGGCTTTGGTCAGCTTGAGTATGGATCTCTTCTCTTTGAACTTCTTTGTGTAGCATGGGTCTGTTGCTTGAACGCATCTCAACTACATTAGACTGTAAAGATGGAAGCTTATGAATCACTAAGACATCTTCGTCGCAGTCTTGAATAGTATTGCTGATTGGCTCAACAGTATTCAACAAAAGTTGTAAGTGGTATTCAAGAAGGCTTCCATGTTCCCCCACCAAGATCTATAGTTAGACGATGTAAACTTCTTCATGTTAGAACCAAAATGAGGAATTACTGCCCTCGACTTAGATCTAGTCAACACGCAAATTCGCGCAAGTCTTAACCCTTCTTCTGACGAGGCCTCACGAAAATCTTGCTGCAAGCGACCACGGGTGTCTTGATAAAAACCAAATTGGCGGCTGAATCGGTGAAGGCTGTAAGGTTCAATAATAAAGTTGACTCCATCCCTCAAAGGAAGATAATTTGAGCGAATACTCATAAAGGAATTTAACTCGGACTCATCTGCCTTACCATCGTCATAGTAGTGGTTCGGACCAGATCTACGGGGCATTGTCGAAGTCGAAATGATGTTTTCTCCATTATGAATATGCTTCCTTGCTTCCTCTTTCCCAAAGCATCTAGTAGCACCTTCCCCAGAACATGCGGCCATAAGAGGAACAACTGGACCCTTTGTATATGGAAAATGAGTCTTAAAGCATTGGGCTAACCAACCATACATATAATGAGTAGGAAAACAAGTTTCAGCGGGATCAAGGAATGAGTACTTTGAAATCTCATTCAAACCCTTATATATTCTGGCTAAGACTGGGACTGCAAGGCTGACTCTTCGTTTACAAGAAAGATGACACGTGATCTTAAAGGTCCCAGGACGAATGAAATCAGCATCTTTTGAAGGGAGCACAATAATACATAACCAACAAGATAGAAAAGCATCCAAGTATGTCTCGTCTTTCTTGTCATCCATAAAACCAAGATTACGGAATAAAGCTTCTTCAATAGTCGACCAATTAACTGCATCCTCTATGACCCCGGTAGGATTGTGCTTTGATCTCAAACGAGCAGACTGCTTTTCTTTCCATAAAGGAGGCTGAGCATACTTCATTGTCTTCCTGCACCAAAACTTTACCTATTGTTTTGCAGAAACCTTTGAATCGTCGCTATCTCCCTCTCGGAGCCGATGGAAGGCATCAAACAATGCTAAGTCTGGGGAAGAAACCTTCTCCCTTTGTCATATGTGCCTATAAGCTCTTCAAAATTTGGCATAACTTCCTCATAAGGAGATCCTGCTATAGGCAAACCACAGATCTTATACAAATCTCAAAGTGATATGGACAGTTCTCCAGCAGAGGTAAGTAATGTGTTGGTAACAGGGCAGCATGCCTCACAGAAAGCCTGCATAATATTCGTATTATGATCATATGTGAAGAGTGAAGCATATACGGTGTCATAAACTCTTGCACCCTCCAGTGACAAACGGCACCTACTTAAGACGTCTTCTACCCATTCCTAGTAGCCAAGAACGTAATGAAATTCACCGCTGAACGGTAAATCATTGCCCCAATAAGTTTCTTTGTTAATAATTCGATGCCTTTGGTATGGTACGGTACTCGCAACATTGCAAGCATGATGAATAGTGGTGCAAAGCATCCATGTTTTTGGATGACGACTATTGTATTCAATTGTCCAGTCTGCCAAATAAGAAGGGTCCCTCAAAGGTACCCATGAAGCTGCAACATATTGGATGATTAGTGGCCTACCAACCGGTAACCTTGTCCCGTCCTTACTTCCATTATGGTCCAAAATAATATGGCATTGCGAATTGGAGGAAGAGATTCTTGAGTCTTTGAAGTAAACCATGTTTAGATTTCAAAAAGAGAGAAAAGTGTTTATTAGCACTTAACTTAGAAAATGTGATATTCATGGCCTTAAATTCATGATGTAATATGCCATATCTCAAGACTAATCCTACCAATCAAAGAAAAGGCAAAGTCTTTGGCTTGGACGGTGTAATGGTCTTTGCCATAAATAAAGAAAGCCAAGTTTTCAAATATAGTGAAGTCTTTGGCTTAGACTGTGTAATTGTCTATGCCTCAGATAAAATAAAATTAAATCTTCAAACAAGATGAAGTCATTAGCGTAGATGGTGTAACGATCTTCGCTTCAGACAAAATAAATCTTAGGCCCAGACGATGTAATAGTTGATGCCTTAGATAAATGAAGTTAAATCTTCAAACAAGATGAAGTCATTAACTTAGACGGTGTAATAGTCTTCGCTTCAGACAAAATAAATCTTTGGCCCAGACGGTGTAATAGTCTATGCCTCAGATAAAATGAAGGTAAATCTTCAAAGAAGATGAAGTCATTAGCTTAGATGGTGTAATGGTCGCTTCAGACAAAATAAATCTTTGGCCCAGACAGTGCAATGGTCTATGCCACAAATAAAGTAAAGTTAAATCTTCAAAAAAAATCTTCGGCTTAGTGATGTAATGGATTTTGCCTCGGACAAAATAAATACAGCTTAAACGTTGTAATGGTCTTCGCATCAGAGGAAATAAAGTTTTTGGCTTAGACGGTGTAATGGTCTTCGCTTCAAATAAAATAAATCTTTGGCTCATACGGTGTAATGGTCTATGCCCCAGATAAAAAAGGTTAAAATTTCAAATAAGATGGAGTCATTAGCTTAGACGGTGTAATGGTCTTCACTTCAAACAAAATAAATTTTTGGCGCAGACATTATAATAATCTTTACCTCGGATAAAGCGAATTCTTTAGCTTAGACAATGCAATGGTCTTCGTCAAACAAAGTTAAAAGAAAAAAAATGCATTCACCAAGAAAAGAGACTGCTGGAAGCTGTGACTAATCAACCTGACAAAATAACCATAGTGCCCAAGTTTTTTTAAAAGAGAAACAACATGATTTATCACAGCCTTGGATATTCAAATAACGTCGATCTGTTCATTTATAACTTGTACACTAAAAATGCAAGGATAAATTCAAATGATCCATACAAGTTATCAATACATATAGTAAAGAATATTCACTAAATAAAGCCATGCAATGGTACAGAAGCAAAAAAAAGAAGGTAATATTGCACTTCTCCATACTTGAAAAAGGGAAGAAACTGGAAATAAAGTTTGGAATACAAATTTTCTTTCAAAAAGGAACAAAAAAAAAAGTGACATGAAGAATAAAGTACTTGTTCTTGACGGGTTTGCTAAAAGAGAGAAAAGTTATATCGTGAATTTTCAAGATGGTTTCACCACTTTATATAGGGCCAACAGTGTCACTAGTTATAGTATCCTACTTAAAGATGGAGATTGTTTTGATAGGCCAAAATAATCCTACTCTCATCCAATCTCTAAAAGGAAGAATATCCTATCCGTATTAAAATGAATTTTAAATCTTGTTATGATAAAATCAAGCTAAAGCTATCCTTGGGCTACAGCGTGGATAAATATGGAAAGAATTCTCGAGACAGTTAAATTACCATTAGTTACTCTTGTGACAAACTCAATAAATAGTGAACAAAGTCATTTCTGTTATGAAATCTCCTATTTAAGGTGAATGTCTATAATTAGAGAGATTCTAGAGTTCTATTCTTGGTAGATAAATCATCCCCCTCCCTATAAATAAAGGGGTCTTCTACCTTTGTAACACACTCCAATCAACTCAATAAGAAGAATTCTCTCTACTCTTCTCTCTATTGCTCTTGTTCTTACATTATTGTTCTTGTCTTTTATATTATTTCATAACACGTTATCAGCACGAGACTCTACCATCTCAAGAACCATTCTCGAGAAATCTGAGGTATTTCCCTCTTCCTAATTTAATTTTCGATTGTTTTAACTTTTGTTTGTGTAAGGTTTCACGTAAGGTATGCTGGGCTCCAATGTTGGCTGCCTTTAGTGTTCCTCTAGACCAAACTGACGACGGAGTCGTGATAGCTCTGTGTTTGGAAGGATTTCGTTGTGCAATCCATGTTACTGCTGCAATGTCCATGAAAACACATAGGGATGCGTTTGTGACTTCTCTTGCAAAACTTACTTCTCTTCACTCACCTGCTGACATCAAACAGAAAAACATAGAAGCAATCAAGGGTTTCACGTGAGAGAAAGAAAGTGATTTACACAAGAGGTATATTTGATATCACAACATTTATTGGTATACCTTAAAGGTAAGTAATTTACTTTTCCCTTTCAAATACTTGAAATTCTACGATTTGATTTCATATACAAACAAAGACAACAAAGTTTGATTATAGCTCTAATGGAGTTTGTAAGAAATTATAACCACATGAAGTGGTAAAATCTCTATGTCCTGCCATGATTAAATTCATGTATGATTGTGGGCAAATAATTGAAAATCCGTCCCATTGAATTTGCTCCATTCCCTTTAGAGAATGTGGAAGCAGTATATGATAAGTCTGAAAGAAGACTAAAATATTACCATGAAGGTATCAATGAATGTGGACGTGGCAAAGAATTCCGTCCAATTGAATTTGCTCCATTCCCTTTAGAGAATGTGGTAGCAGTATGTGATAAGTCTGAAAGAAGACTAATTACCGTAAAGGTATCAATGGATGTGGACGTGGCAATAGACGAAATTATAATCGTCATTATCGTGATAATGAGAATAATAAAGATTCTCAAAATAATTTTTCACTTTATGAAAGTAATATTTGACATGAGATTGTGTAAAGCACATGATTATGATCCATTCCCTGAAGTGAATGTGATAATTGTAATAGAGCCCGTAAGTATGAACACGCTCTTGATGTAAATTTGTTTTATGTCTGACATTATGAAAAGAAAGTTCGTTGCCCTTGAAATTTCGGGCAAGAACTATATGACATGGGTGTTGGATGCTGAAATCCACTTAGATGCTATGGGTCTTGGAGACGCCATTAAAGACAGAAATAATGCATCCACCCAAAACTATGCTAAGGCCTTGATTTTCTTGCGCCATCACCTTGATGAAGGTTTGAAACTGTGCTAAGGCCTTGATTTTCTTGCGCCATCACCTTGATGAAGGTTTGAAAATTGAATCTATCACAGTCAAAGATCCACCCATCTTGTGGAATAGCTTAAAGAAGAGATATGACAACCTGAAGTTGGTCACTCTGCCACAAGCACGATACGATAAGATTCCAAAAGCAAATAGTTTATAAACTATACATATAAACTATACATTATCGTTGCGGTGGAAACGGGCACTGGTCAAAGGCTTGCCGTATACCATGACATTTGGTTGACCTTTATCAAGCATCTCGAAAGAGTAAACGCCCTGAAACGAATTTTGTCTCTGACGACAACTTTGACATCACCCACTTGGATGTGCCAGACTTCTTTGAGCAACCCGAGGGGAAGATAGACCACCTAATCGGTGATGGATCCGTGATGAAAGAAGATGGAGCTGTTTGATTTTATTTGTTTGTATTAGTGAATGAATAAACTAATAGCCATTAGTATTAGCTCGTATTAGTTAATTCATAATATAATGTTAGTATTAGTTCTTTAGAATGTATCAATATGCTCAAATATCAATAATATTTTTACTTTCCAGTAGAGGTAATCGACTAGCCTGAAAAACTAGTCGGTTATCTCATATTTTGCATAAAACTGAAAAACAATCGATTGTCAATGATCAACAATCGATTGTCTTTAAAATAGTGTGCTCTGGAATTTTTCAAAATAGCCAACAATCGATTGTCTGTGCATAACAATCGATTGTCTTAAGACAGTGCTGGAATTTTTCAAAATAAGCCAACAATCGATTGTCTATATTTAACAATCGATTGTCTTAAGACAGTGTGATCTGGTTTTTCAAAATAGCAAATAATCGATTGTGTGTGTTTAACAATCGATTGTCAATGTTCAACAATCGATTGTTTGTGTTTAACAATCGATTGTTTGAAGAAAATGCTTAAACTGAAATTTTCAAACTGCAAAGTAATCAATTATGGATAACATATCTGATTTTGTTAGTCAACTGTTAGCAGCAGATTTTGAAAATATTATGTGACACAAACAAATTGAAGTTGTTTATTCTCATGTTCGTATATTTTCTTTTATATGTCAAACCATGGGAAGTAAATTGATTGAAGGCTCCGGAAGAGCAACTGTAACTCTGCCCAAAGGCACGACGTTTATCTTAGAGAATGCAATATTCTCCTCCAAGTCTAAGAAGAACTTGTTGAGTTTTAAAGATATCATTCAAAATAGATATCATATTGAGACAATAGATGAGAATAATCTTGAATTCTTCATGAAAACGAGGCTGCCCATTTCGGTTTGGGTTCACGCCATTTTGCATGCAGCAATGCTAGTTCGTCGGCTGCCCACTTTGGTTTGGGTTCACGCCATTTTGCATGCAGCAATACTAGTTCGTCGGCTGCCCACTTCGGTTTGGGGTCACGCCATTTTGTATACAGCAATGCTAGTTCGTCTCTGACCGACGAATTGACACAAATATTCCCCGTTGCAATTGGTTTTGGGTCATGGACCCAATATATCCCATTTAAGAATTTTTGGATGCGCAGTATATGTGCCTTTAGCACCGCCATCCCGCACCAAAATGGGTCTGCAAAGAAGGTTAGGAATATATGTTGGGTTTGAATCGCCCTCCATCATTCGCTACCTCGAAACATTGACAGGAGATTTATTCACTGCACGATTTGCAGACTGTCAATTTGATGAGACACTTTTCTCAAAATTAGGGGGAGAAGTTGGTGAAACCAAACGGGAAATTTTGTGGAAAAATGCATCATTATCTCATCTTGATTCACACACCTCTATTTGTGAGAAAGAGGCACAAAAGATTATCCATTTGCAAAGAATAGCAAATCAAATGCCTGACGCATTTATAGATTTGAAAAGGATAATAAAATCACATATCCTCGAAGTGAATGTGACAACATCTGATTCACGAATACATATTCATTATTGGAAGAATATGAAGATGAAATTGGTATTAAATATACCACACTCACCCCTAGATGGAGGTTTGAGATGATACCACACTCACCCCTAGAAGGAGGTTTGAGATGATATATGACATGAATGATCGTTGGTCACGTACCTATTGTACGCCAAAGTATTTTGGAAATATGACTATTAAAGGACAACGATAATGCAAGAAACATATCTTGCATATAAGTTTGACATGACCATAATGGTATAACTTTCTCTTTAAGAAAGATATTCACCACATGGATGTTGATGAATCTGTGGTAGTACAAAATTAATTGAGAGCTCTAGAAGAGCCAATTATTACTATGTTGGAGAAACACAATTGAGTATTGTGCTGTAGTAAGTCTCAAAGAAACTTATTCAGTTTCCAAAGTACACGCGAAAGCGATTGATTATATTGAGACTATAAAAGGAAGGCTTTGATATCTCCTATTACTACAACTTGTAGCGGGGTAATTTGCATATGAAAAGCTACCCGCCTTGTTCTCCAGTTTGTACTACACAAACGAAAGAATGCCACAATGAAGTGGATATCTATTGATATAAAAACCCATGTCATAATAAACCTGAAGTTTATTGATAAGTGCACATGTCACGGTGTAAATTTGAAGTTTACCAATATTAATAATTTATTCAGTTGGCATTCGTGTTAGCCATCTCATTTTAAGTATGATGTGCAAATTCACATAGGTGAATATTAAAGAACTAGAAAGTTCTTTATGAATTCTCTTGTATCACTTGTTCTCATTAATGAACTGACCAACTAAAGAGTTCGGGTTGAAGCCCATAAATTCTGGAAATATCAAAGGTGAATATGGGCCCATTCACCTGCCATGTATACCACATATGATGCATCTATGATATGGTTACATGCGCAATTGTTATTAACCCGCAGCCTGGCCGGTGCTTGCGAGGTAAATCGCTCAGTAATCTAACTTCGAGCATAATTTCCAGATTCTCTACTCAAGACAGTTCATCTTGATAAGTTGGTTTATATCAAAGTAAGTTTAGCAAGATAATTATTGAGTGCTTCCACTTAATAGCTAAACTGTTTCTTATGAGGACAAAGTTATATATATCAGTTTGATATACGTTGTATACGAGAGTATATTCTCCCCTCACAAGTGGTTCAGGGTCAGGAACCAAATAATTTCATCTTATTATTAATGTGCCTTGTATATTGACATGATAATGCACAAAGATGATTTCCCAAAATTGAGGAAACAAGTTAGCTTTACTAACATGAGGGGGAGATATGATAAACACTTGAGAAAAGGTTACATGGGATGAATTATCATTTGTATATGTATATCCCCGAATATCATGATATGAACCTGAAGTTCATAAAAGGGATAATTCAATTGCAACATATTGCAAAGCATGCTATACGCATTTGCTGACCCAAAGAAAGTAACTAAATGGAAGAGATACAATTCAAGAAGAATTGATTCCATATGAAAGACATGTAGTTTTGAACCTATAGTTCAAATGCTTGAAAGTATAAAGTCAAAGGTATGTATAGTCAGTTTTCGATATTTTATTTGTCTTGCATGACATGGAAAACTTGATATGCATCTAAAGTCTATTATATGGCTTATATGACTTAACTTGAAAGATTTAAGTTGCTTGAAGCATATGCAATTCTTGGTCTTGAAGTACCACATCCCAAGTACAATTTGTGTACATATGAATCTTGCTATAACTATAAGCATGATGACATTGAGAATGCATCTATGGAGATATTGAAGAGTTATTCCACGACATTATATGAAGATGTTCATATCTATCAAGAATGATGATTTTAAGGTGCAGAATATTTGTTCAAGTCAATATGGTTGATTTATTTATCAAATCTCTATCAAAGATCGTTTTGAAGATGATGCACAAGATTGGAATGCAAATGCTCAAGGATATAAATTGATGTACTCATTAAGGGGAGTCAATGCGCGTTGCACTCTTTTTCCCTTACAAGGTTTTTTCCCACTGGGTTTTCCTTGCAAGGTTTTTAACGAGGCAACCAATAGGCGCATATTCAAACATGTGTACTCTTTTTCCTTTCTTTAATTTTTCCCATTGGGTTTTGGTTTTAAGGTTTTAACGAGGCACATTGTTGAATAGACATTCAAGGGGGAGTGTTATGAAATCTCCTATTTAAGGTGAATATCTATAATTAGAGAGATTCTAGAGTTCTATTCTTGGTAGATAAATCATCCCCCTCCCTATAAATAAAGGGGTCTTCTACCTTTATAACACACTCCAATCAACTCAATAAGAAGAATTCTCTCTACTCTTCTCTCTATTGCTCTTGTTCTTACATTATTGTTCTTGTCTTTTATATTATTTCATAACAATTTCCTTAAAATAAGGATGTAACTATGTGGGGATTTGTTTGGATGTCGAGATTCTTAAAGAAAGGATATCATATTCCTTTCCAATTGAAAGACATGGAAATAACGTGCCAAGCATGTTAAATGAATTACTATCTTATGTAATCTACTAATTGTTATACAAACATATTTGGCCTGCAACTATTTACGTATATTATCAAAAGGCCGTGTGAAGCCACGTACAAAAGAAAAAGGTGAAAAAGTGATTTTCGCGCGTACTTCAAGTGTAGCCTTAAAAAAATTGACAAGACTTGAAGTAGGGGTATTTGTAAACATATAAATTTTATTGAATTAAAGTCCATACTAAATTTGGATAAATTTCATATTTATTATTTAAGTCTTCCATGGATTTAAATTAAAGTCCTACTGTAGTTGGGCCAATTCATTAAATCGGATTATAAATTAAATGTTAAACCAATTCATTAGCCCAAGGTCCAAACGGCTATTATCATATCTTAAAACCCAGGCTTATGCCACGTGTCAAGTGATGTGGCAATCTAAGTAAAAAGGACGAGCCGACAAAATCATGCCATTGTCAAGTGATGTGGCAATCCAAGACAAGTAAATGAGCCAATGAGATCATGACATTTGTCAAGTAATGTGGCAATCCAAGCCAAATGAATGTGCCAATTAAATCATGCAAAGTGTCTGAATGGTATTGGTCAGTTCAAACGGACCAATCAAATCGCGGAGCCACACTACTCCCTACAACTATAAATAGAGGTCCTCATAAAGCTAGAAGAAATCAGAATTAAGAATAAGAAGCAAGCAGAGAGCTCGTGGATCAAGCACCGCAGATTTATGTACAAGCTACAAATTCAAGCACTCAAGCTACAAATTCAAGTTCAACTTCAAGATCAAGAACGAAGCCGAATCAAATACCAAGGCGTTCAAGATCAAATTACTTGTTCGTGATCAAACACAAATTCAAATTCAAGGAGGAGATTCAAGAGCAACATTTACAAGCCCTTGAATCAAATCAAAGTCAAGCTCAAGATACTTTACATTCTTGAAGAATCTGAGGAATACTATAGAGATTGTAACACTTTCATTTATTGAAATCAAATACTACATTTATTACGCAATTTTTCCAGTCCTGATTATTTATTTTTCTTGACGCTAAAATTTGTTGTTACAGGTGCCAAATTGTTTGACTCAAAAGATATCAAAACATTTTTGAATAAATCAATCAAAAAAATAAAATGGTAAATGTTAGTTAAGGATAATTAACTCTAGATCCGAGATGAATAATATAAAAAATATAATATTGGTAGTGATTATAGCAAGATTTAATGGCATAAAGAAAGATGCATTAAGTAACATTAATTGACAATAAAATGTAAATAAAGAAAAAGAGTGACCCAATCTTGAGTGAGGCGGATCCTCTTTCATTTGATAAAGATAAATGATAGACAAATGTAAGAACCTTAGGACCCTTTTTGGATCTCATCGAGGTACGGAGTCACAGTTGCTCTGATCTATTTAAAGAGGAGTGTTTACATATTTTCAAGAGAGAGAGGGAGAGGGAGAGGAAGAGGGAGAGAGAGAGCGCCCCCTTTTTGGGAAGTCCTCCCTTCCTATTTAGAAGGGGTTATCCATAGAAAATCCTAAAGAAAGCTATTTAGAGGGAATATTTGGTAGAATAACCCTTTTGAGTATTCCAAAGCAAACTAGATGTTTCATCACTGTCCGGCCTCAGCCTTATTGGTGAGTGTTCGACCTCGGTTTGTCTAACCTCGACCTTAATTATGACTGTCTGAGTTTGGCCAATTGATGACTGTCCGACCTCGACTAATTGGTGACTTTCTGACCATGGCCTGTCCGACCTTGATCTTATGTCTCCGCATGCCAATTTTTTCTGATCTAATTTTGACCTGTACAATTATATCGAGCCAATAGTGACGTGAGGCAATGTGATTGTCAAGGTGTCAATTGTAACATAGAAAATTTTGAACGTGACATGCATTAAAAAGTTTTTCCCTGCTTCATGAAAGAAAAAAAGTTACTAATTTGTTTAATAATCAATACATAGAATGATGAATCCATTTAATACTTTTTGATGTTGTAAAATATTTAGTACTAGATTACAATGCCAAAGAGCATATTCAATCAATCTCTAAGAAGACATATAGAACATTATTTATTTAAAATTTTAGTATATTAATAGTTTCAAATTACTTTAATCAAACGAAGACCAATTGATCAACGAGTTTCTTTTAAAATATAAGAATATTTTTAGAGACGTCCCCTCAAATTTGACTTAATTTATAACCCTAATCTTTCCTGTGATTTACGATATTACGTTTAGTTTCTTTGTAATAATTTTTTAACCTAATTATCATAAATTATAAAGATTATGATATTAAACATCTTTTTCTGAAACTTTAAATTTGAAAAAGACACAACCAATAACAACACAAGAATGAGGATAATAATGATTTTTTTTTTTGTAATAAATGTAAAATTATATTACCAGTCGGTCAACCAAATTCAGATTTACAAAGAGAGAGCACTTTACCTGGTGATTCCAGGAAAGCCTGTGTAAAACAAATAAATTAACTCATCTAAGACATCCAGTATCTATCACTAGCTACATAGCCTATGTATTATGTATCTAGCCTTCGGAGCTCATTTTGAATTCTTTATCATGTCCACTCTTTCTCTAATTATAAGCCTGCTCCATACACTGTTGCGATAATGCTCTTCTTCATCACACTCCATCTCCTACTGTGTATTCTGCTCCATTGGTTCAACATCTCCCATAGCTGTGTAGACCATATACAATCAGAAAAAGATGTATAACACTCTCCATTTTAGTTCCATATATCACTCAGTACACACCTAGTATTTTCACATTCTAAAACATCCTTTTCTTTGTCAATAGCCTACCTTAATAATGGGTTTATGGTATTTGAAATAAGCAAGGAATCTTTTTGTTGAAGAATGAAGGTGAACGCACATAAGTGGAATATTAGTTCTGAAAAACATAAACAATAGCACTTCAATAGTGGCCAAAGCTAGTGAAAAGTGATAGATGTTTCGGGAAATTAGTCAAGATGTGCGTAGCCCGGACACCACAAGAATTATTAAAAAAATAGTGGTCAACTCTAGCAAATACAATAGCGAACTAATTATAAATGGTAAATGGAGTTGCCTAGAAGATACATAAACAAGAAATAGATTGGGTGAACCTTGAATTGGCTCATGCTGGCCGGAGATAACATTGCCAAAAAAAACATAAAAGCCGCAACGATGAAGGCAGTGACGATAGAGATAAAACTCGACCATGTCCAGAATAATCAGATCAATAATGGTTGGCTGACCATCAAATTTTCATATAAGATATTTTCATAATTAATAAACTAGAAAATATTCAAAAGTGGAAATATGTCAAACCATAATTTTAAAATTAAAGATAAATAAGATGAAAGAATATTTTTTTTAAATAGGACAGACATGTAATATCACAAATTACAAGGAATATTTAGCATTATGAAACCAAACGTGAGGGGGAGGTCTCTGAAATTATCTCAAAAGTATAATTTAACTTCTAACATATGAATTTAATGTTGGAGAGAAAGAATAGTACTATCACAAAGTGGTATTAAATAAAGATTAACTTCAATTTTCTTATCAATTTAGAGAATGTAATTGCCATCTAAACCAGAAAACCCCTACTTTTATATACCAAATTACTTCGTCATTTTTTAAAAACTCTTTTCCATTAAGGGGGCTTCTGAAGGGGAATATCCATGTAACGACTCGACCGGTCATTTTGAGCTCTAGTGTGTCGTTTGGCGATTTGAGAACTTAAGTAGCTTCACTTCATGTACTATACTTGTACATATAGCCGAATTTGAATTTTGGGAAGTTCGGAGTTGATTTGGAAAGAAAATTCTCAATTTGGAAGTTCTAAGTTGAAAGAACTGTCTAGGTCTGAACTTTGAGTAAACGACCTCGAAATTTATATTTAAAGGTTCTAATAGGTTCGTATGAAGATTTTGGACTAGGACATATATTCAGATTGAGTATCGGCTGGTCCGGAGGCATTTCGGCGCTTATTGTGGAAAGTTGGTATTTAAAAGTTTGAAATTTTCCTAAGTTTGACCATGGTTCGAATTTATGGCTATCGGACTCGGATTTTATATTTGGATCTTAGAATAGGTCTGTTTCGTCATTTAGAACTTGTCCACAAACTTTAGTATCATTTGGAGTTGATTTGATTTGGTCCGGACACTTGGTTGCAATTCTAGAAATTCTTGGAGTTCATTGCGATTTTCATATGTTTTGGTATCTAATTCGTGATTCTAGGGGTTATTTTGGTTTTTTGATCTTGCAATTGAGTTTGTGTTATATTTTTAGACTGCTTTGTGTGATTGGATAGGGTCTCGGGAGCCTCGAATGTGTTTGGGTTGTGTCGCGTCTTATTTGATGTTTCAACGTTATTTTCTTGGGTATGATGGATTCTATATTGAGTAAACGACCTTTGATTTATATTTTTATTGAACCATTAGATCCTTATCGTAATTACAGAGTCATAAAAATGAGAATCAACGAATTCCGATATCGTGTGAGAAAGTTATGCTCATTTTCGTATCGGGAAAGATTGCTAGTGTGCTGGTGCTCAGGGATCAAAACTGCGAACATTTGTTTGCAATTGAGAAGACTGTAAATTTACTTTGGTTTGCAACTGCGAACATTTGTTCGCAATTGCGTTGTGTCAAAAATACGACATCTGCACCTTATAAAAGGGTTGAGAGATGGGATTTTGGAGACATTCTCTCATATTTGGCACCCTAGGCTCGGTATGAAGCGATTTTGAAGAGGAATTTTCATCTACAATCTTTGGGTAAGTGATTTTGTTCAATTTTAACTATTTTACATGATTATACTTGAGATTTAACATCAATTTTTTGAGAATTAAAGTAAAATTTAAAAGCTCTGGCTATGTTTTGACAAATGAGGATTTGAGTGTTAGGAGTCAATTTGAACTCGAATTTTAAAATAAAACACATACGTAGACTCGTGAGGTTATGGGTATCATTTATTTACAAAATTTCAGAATTCGGGCATGTGAGCATGAGGGTTGACTTAGTTGATTTTTCAAGCGAAGTTGGGAATTATTATAAATTAATTAATTATGAGTATTAGAATATATTTTTATTAGTTTGCACATTGTTTGACTAGTTTCGAATCGATGGGCATTGGTTTGAGGTGTTAGAGAGGCGTTGTAGCTGATTATGGAACTTCGGAGCAAGGTAAGTCTCATGTCTAACTTTGTGAGGGAAAATCTACCCCGTAGGTGTTATATCTATTATCTCCTACATGTTGTGGGAACTATGCACGTATTAGGTGACGAGTGTCCGTGGGTATGCTAGAATTTCTTATCATGTCCAGGTAGACTTAGACTCACGCCATGACTTAGTTGTACTATTTGAGTTATTCTTGTTTGTTTAGTGGTTTGACTTGCATTATGACCCGAGAATAAACTCGCGTAGAGTAGTGGACTCACCATTTTAGATATTTGGTGAACTACTTGATTTGGCGAGCTACTTGATTCTGAGGCCTTGAAAACCTCTTATTGGGTTGCCTCGATTTGCGTGTGCAGTCCGGGCGCGAAGCCGGAAAATTCTTATGTGAAAATATTTAAATTATGTGTTAAAAACTAAGAATTTTGATAATAATAATAATACTATAGTTGACTTTGGTCAACGTTTTGGGTAAATGGACCCAAACCCGTGATGTGACAGTCCCGGAGGGTCCATAAGGAAAATTGGGACCTGCGCGTATTTCCGGAATCAAATTCCGAGGTCCCAGGCCCGAGTACGGAGCTTTTCTGTCAAATTGTTTTATGAACATGCTTAAGGAAAAATGAAAATGGAAATTGATCAAAAATAGTGGTATCGGGCTCGTATTTTGGTTCCGACACCCGGTACAAGTCTTAAATGGGTGTTAAACGCTATCTGTAAAGTTTGGTTTAAAACGGACGTCGTTTGACGTGTTGCGGACTAAAGTGGAAAGTTTGAAAGTTTTGAACTTAGAAATGAAAATCATGAGTTTTGGGGGTTGATTATTTGATTTTGATTTTATTTTGGCGATTTGATCGCTCGAGCAAGTTCGTAGGATGATATTGAGTTAGTGTGTGTGTTTGGTTGGGAGCCCTGAGGGCTCGGTGGTGATTTCGGGGGTATTTTGAAACTTAGAAAAATACCATATTTTTCAACAGCTGTTGCAGACCCATTTTCGCTTAGCGATTGCATGCATCTAGTTGCGTTTGCATAGCCCAGCCTCCCGTCTTCTACGCGATCGCGGAAGAGCCCCCACGTTCGCACTATGTTACCAGCTCCCTCAACGCGTTCTCACTCCCCACTTCGCGTTCGTGTAAAACACTTGGACCCCCCCTCTGACTTTCTTCTTCGCGAGCTGGTGTTCCCAATCGCGATCACGATGCCTCCAGACCTCTTACATTGCGAATGCGTACCAAGCGTCGCGATCACGTAAGGCAAATAACTTCAGCGATTTAATTTAGTCCAGAATAGTGTTTTTCCGCATTTCTTCAAAATTTCTCTCACGGGCTCTCCTCCTCCACTCTCCATTGACGAACTCCAAGCCCCTACTTCACCATATCTATTTGGGTAAGTGATTCCAACTTCGTTCTCCCATTATTTCTTCATCTAACCATCAATTTTCTAGCCCAAATCATAGAATCATAGTAGAATTTAGGGATTTTTGGGCATATCTAGGGTTCTTAGAGAATTGGGCGATTCAATCTCGATTTGGGGTCAAATCCTAAAACAAATTATATATTTGGACTCGTGGGGTTATGGGTAATCAGAATTTGGCCCGAGCCTCGAGTTTGGACCATGTGGGCCCGGTGTCGGATTTTGGTATTTTTGAAAGAAAAATTAGAAATGAATTTCTAAGCTAGGAAACTGTATCCTTGTGCTATTATTGATAATATTGAATCAATTTATGTTAGATATCATTGGTTATATTCTAGAGGAAAGGCAATTGCTGAGCTTTGAGTTGTTATTTTCGGATTCGAGCTAAGTGTTTGATCTAACTTTGGCTTGAGGAAATAGGGTTACGTTGTTATTTGTTATGTGCTATGTGGGGTCGGTATATTGGTATGGTGGCGGTTACCTATGCGCCCCAATCAAGCATGACCGTGATGTCATATTTGCTATTAAAATTGCGAATTAAGTGAACAGTTGTGATAATTACTTGCTACGAGAACTATGAAGTGAAAGTTCCGAATTAAATGAACTAAAGAGAAATTATTGGAACTTTTCACTTCCCGGGACCATTTGTTGAGTTGTATTCCCTTGCCGGGATATTTTGTCTTATATATATATATATATATATATATATATTTCCTTTTTCCCGTTTGGTTGTGACCATTGATTGGGAGAAGAATAGAGAGTAAAAGCACGAAGGGTGATCCGTGCACTGCTTGTTGAGAGTAAAAGCACGAAGGGTGATGTCGTGCACTGTTTATCGAGAGTAAAAGCATGAAGGGTGATGTTGTGCCTTGTATTTGATATTCTTGGTGAGAAATTAGAGTAAAAGCACGAAGGATGATGCCGTGCATTATATCTGACCATTTCAGTGATGAAAGAGAGTAAAAGCAGGAAGGTTGATACCGTGCAGTTGTTGATTAATTGGATTTCTTATTTAATTATTGTTTATTCAGTTCCATCTCTTGATTGTAGAAGTTATAATTGAACTGCTACTCCCCCTGCATGTCCCATTTCCCTTTTATTTGTTTAAATTCTTGTTCTCTTTCTGTTATTGCATATATCTGTACAGGTTGACTGTGGTAGGTCCGGTTTAGCCTCGTCACTACCTCGCCGAGGTTAGGCCGGGCAGTTACCAACACATGGGGTCGGTTGTGCTGATACTACACTTTTGTGCCTTTTTTTGTGCACAGGTCAGGACACAGCCAACGGACCACAGTTATAGTTTGGGAGTGATCCTTTAATCCAGAGACTCCGAGGTGGTTCGCTGGCGTTTGTGGGCCCTGAGTCTCCCTTATCTTTTCTTTTGAGTTTGTTTAATTGTATCAAACAGACATATTATGTATTTCTCTTAGAATGTGCTTGTAGTACTCCTTTAGTCGTCCGTGAGTAGTGACACCAGATACTGGGTAGAGACATGTTGTTAGTCTTCCGCATCTTATTTTCGCTATTGTTGTTAAAAAAATTCCGCATGTTTTATTTTAGCATTTAACTTCTCTTAGATTTGAGTTTTGTGAAAATAATTGTAAAGGTTGGTTTGCCTAGCTTCGACAGTAGGCTCCATCACGACTCACGATGGTGGGAAAATTCGGTTCATGACAAGTTGGTATCAGAGCTCTAGGTTACTTGGGTCTCACAACTCACGGACAAGCTCGGTAGAGTTTGAGGGATCGGTACGGAGACGTCTGTATTTATCCCCCAAAGGCTACAGAGTTAGGAGAAGTTTCACTTTGTTCACTCTTGTCGTGCGATTCTATTTCTCAAATATTGATTGTCGTTCTACTCTGTTCATTCGCAGATGGCGAGAACACGTGCGTCTTCTTCTTCCACGCAGCAGCCAGGGCCCCAACAGCAGCTCTCGCGAGGGGCAGGGGCCCAGGTCGTGGCAGAGGCCGTGGCAGGGTAGAGCTCAGCCCCAGGCAGCAATTCCAGAGGTGGAGCCTCATATTGACTTTGATGAGGAGGTTCTAGCTCCACCAGCTCTAGTAGGTCCAGCTTAGGTCCCAGGAGGAGTGATGTTTTCTTCGGATCTTCAGGATGCTCTTGTCCGCACAGCATCCTTTATGGACAGTGTTGCTAGAGCGGGATTGCTGCCAGTAGCACTAGCCACTTCTCAGGCTGAAAGAGGGGTTCAGACTCCTGCTATGCGTACTCCGGAGCAGGTAGCTCCCGAGACTCATGTTCCTTTGGTTCAGCCCACAGTGACAACTCAGACAGGCATTACAGCTCAGGCCAGAGATGGGACAACCATGTCTTTGGATGCTTTGTGGAGACTTGATCAGTTTTCTATCTTTTCACTACTACTTTCAGCGGTGCTTCATCGGAGGATCCCCAGGACTTTCTATACAATTGTCATGAGATCCTCAGGACTATGGGGATAGTAGAGACCAATGGGGTCGATTTTTGCACTTTCAGACTTGTGGGGTCCGCCAAGACTTGGTGGAGAGATTATTGTCTATCTAGACCAGCAGGGTCTCCGGCTTTGACATGGGATCAGTTTGCAGAGTTATTTTTGGAGAAGTTTCTCCCCGTCACTCAGCGGTAGGCACTTCACAAACAGTTTGAGCACTTTCAGCAGGACTCCATGACAGTTACACAGCATGAGACCAGATTTGATGATTTGGCTCGCCATGCAGTAGTGATACTCCCTACAGATTGGGAGTGGGTCCTGAGGTTCATTAATGGATTGATTCAGCCGATTCGCCTACAGATGGCTGTGGGAGTTGGCAGTGATATTACTTTTCAGGAGGCGGCCAATGCGGCCCGCCGAGTAGAGATGGCATTGGCTCGAGGAGGTAGTCAGGGTTCATACAACAGGCCACGACATTCTGGCAGATTTAGTGGTACCTCATCTGGAGGTAAGGATTTCCATGAAAGAGGCTATCCCCCGAGACCTTTCCAGTCGGCACTTCAGGTTTCTCATGCTAAGCCAGGCGGTGGTGGCCATCAGCAGTATTATTCAGATCAGCAGTCCTTCAGCGCACCACTATCCCCTATCAGTGCACCTCCACTTCAGAGTTTCAGGGGAGGACATACTGGTCGATAGGGCCATCAGTCTCAGCCGTCGAGGGCATGTTATGGTTACGGTGACATAGGTCATGTTGTCAGATTTGCCCTCGAGCCTCGAGTAGTTCTCACAGGTTGGTGATTCTATAGTGGTCAACCGAGTGCATCGTTCTTGTGTGGTGGTATTTGAGGGTCTTGAGACCCGTGTCGACTTATTGTTTTAAAACATGGTGGACTTTGATGTTATATTGGGGATGGACTGTTTCTCCCCGTATCGTGCCATCTTGGATTGTCAAGCCAAGACCGTGACCTTGGCCTTTCCAGAATTCCCCCGACTTGAGTGGAGAGGGACCCCAGGTCATGCCACCCATAGTGTTATTTCATATGTCAAGGCTCGACGTATGGTCGAGAATGGGTGTTTAGCATATTTAGCGTATGTTCGTGACTCCAGCGCAGAGGTTCCATCTATCGACTCTGTTCCTATTGTTCGGGAGTTCCCCGAGGTTTTTCCTGCAGACCTGCCGGGTATGCCGCCCGATAGGTATATTGACTTCTGTATTGATTTGGCTCCTTGTACTCAGCCTATTTTTATTCCATGGCGCATATCCCCGCCAGAGTTGAAGGAGTTGAAGCAGCAACTTCAGGACTTGCTTGATAAGGGTTTCATTTGACCCAGTGTGTCACTTTGGGGTGCACCGGTATTGTTTGTGAAGAAAAAGGAAGTGACGATGAGGATGTGCATTGATTATCGACATTTGAACAAGGTGACCATAAAGAACAAGTATCAACTACAGAGGATTGACACTTGTTTGATCAGCTTCAGGGTGCTAAGGTGTTCTCAAAGATAAATTTGAGGTCTGGTCATCATCGGCCAAAGATTAGGGCGTCTAATGTCCCTAAGACTTCATTTCGTACTCGGTATGGGCATTATGAGTTTCTGTTCAAGTCGTTTGGGTTGACCAATGCCCTGACAGCATTCATGGAGTTGATGAACCGAGTGTTCAGGCATTACTTGGATTTAATTGCGATTGTATTCATTGATAATATTTTGGTATACTCCCACAGTCAAGAGGTGCATGAGCAGCACATCAGAGTGGTTCTTCAGACTATGAAGGATAGCCAATTATACGCCAAATTCTCAAAGTGTGAATTTTGGTTGAGTTCAGTCGCATTCCTGGGTCATGTCGTATCAGCAGAGGGTATTCAGGTGGACCCGAAGAAGATAGAGGCAGTAAAGAACTGGCCTCGACCAGCTTTAGCTACAGAGATTAGGAGCTTCTTGGGGTTAGCTGGTTACTACAGGCGTTTCGTGGAGGGATTTTCATCCATCACAGCCCCGATGACTAGATTGACTCGGAAGGGTGCCTAGTTCAGGTGGTCAGATGATTGCAAGGCGAGCTTCTAGAAGCTTGAGACAGCTCTTACTACGGCACTGGTATTGGTCTTGCCCACGGGATCTAGGCCTTATACTATGTATTGTGATGCTTCCCGCATCAGACTTGGCGCAATGTTGATGCAAAACGGCAAGGTCATAGCATATGCTTCGAGGCAGTTGAAGATCCACGAGAAGAATTATCTAGTTCAGACCTAGAGTTGGCAGCCATTGTTCATGCCTTGAAGATCTGGAGGCATTATTTGTATGGTGTGACGTGTGAAGTGTACACGGATCACAAGAGCATTCAGTACTTGTTCAAACAGAAAGAGTTGAATCTGAGACAACGGAGGTGGTTGGAGTTGTTAAAGGACTATGATGTTTCTATTTTATACCACCAAGGGAAGGCCAACGTGGTGGCCGATGCATTAAGTACAAAGTCCTCCAACATGGGTAGTCTTGCATATATTCCGGTCAGCCAGAGACCGCTTGCCTTGGATGTTCAGGCCTTGGCCAATAGATTTGTGAGATTGGATATTTATGAGCATAGCAGGGTGGTATCTTGCACGGTTTCTCGCTCATCATTAATGGAGCGTATCCGGGAGCGGCACTTCGATGATCCCTATTTGTGTGTCCTGAGAGACACGGTACAGAGGGAGGTGCCAAGGAGATGACTTTGGGAGATGATGGCATATTGAGGTTGCAGGGGCGAGTCTGTGTGCCCAACGTTGATGGTATTCGAGAGTCGATCTTAGCGGAGGCCCACAGTTCTCGGTATTCTATTCACCCGGGCGCCACAAAGATGTATCAGGATTTGAGATAGCATTATTGGTGGCGTAGAATGAAAAAAGACATTGTTGCATATGTGGCTCGTTGTCTAAATTGTCAGCAGGATAAGTACGAGCATCAGAGGACTGGTGGGTTATTTTAGAGGATTGAGCTTCCCAAGTGGAAGTGGGAGAGGATCACCATGGATTTTGTTATTGGCCTTCCGATGACTCCGAAGAAGTTTGATGCCATATGGGTTATTGTGGATAGGCTGACTAAGTCAGCGCATTTCATCCCAGTTGCCACACCTATTCATCCGAGAGGTATGCTGAGATTTATACTAGGGAGATCCTTCGCCTTCATGGGGCGCCCATATCTATTATTTCGGATCGGGGTCCGCAGTTCACCTCGCATTTCTGGAGAGCAGTACAGCATGAGTTGGGCACCCAGGTCCAGTTGAGCACAGAATTTCACCCCCAGACGGACGATCAGTCCGAGAGGACTATTCAGATACTTGAGGTTATGCTCCGAGCCTGCGTTATTGATTTTGGAGGCTCGTGGGACCAGTTCTTGTCTTTAGCAGAGTTTGCCTACAACAGCTACCAGTCTAGTATTTAGATGGCCCCGTATGAGGTATTGTATGGTAGGTGGTGTCGGTCCCCAGTCGGATGGTTTGAGCCATGGGAGGCTCGGTTATTGGGTACAGATTTGGTACAGGAGGTCTTGGATAAGGTCAAGATCATTCAGGACAGACTTCGGTCAGCTCAGTCTAGGCAAAAGTGTTTTGCGGATCGTAAAGTCAGGGATGTTGCTTTCATGATTGGTAAGCGGGTATTGCTTCGTGTATCGCCTATGAAGGGTGTGATGAGGTTTGGGAAGAAGGGCAAGCTTAGCCCTTGATATATTGGCCCATTTGAGATTCTGGACCGTGTGGGGAATGTGGCTTATAGGCTTGTATTGCCGCCTAGCTTGTCAACTGTCCATTCATTTTTTTCATGTATCCATGCTTCGGAAGTATCACGGTGATCCCACCCACGAGTACGATTTCAGCACTGTCCCATTGGACAAGGATCTGTCATATGAGGAGGAGCCGGTGGCCATTTTAGACCGGCAAGTTCGATAGTTGAGGTCGCGGAGTTTTCCTTAAATGCGTGTCCAGTGGAAAGGTAAGCCTCCTGAGGGATCAACCTAGGAGTCTGAGTCTGATAGGCCGAGCCGTTATCCCCATCTATTCCCCAACTCAGGTACTTCTTTCTTTTGTCCGTTCGAGGACAAACGATTGTTTTAGAGGTGGAGGATGTGACGACCCAAAGGGGTCATCACCGTAATTCTCCCTTTCCTTGCGCTTCTGAGGCCTTGAAAACCTCTTATTGGTTGCCTCGATTTGCATGCGCAGTCCGGACGCAAAGCCAAAAAATTCTTATGCGAAAATATTTAAATTATTTGTTAAAAACTAAGAATTTTGATAATAATAATGTTATAGTTGACTTTGGTCAATATTTTAGGTAAACGTACCCGAACCTGTGATGTGATTGTCCCGCAGGGTCCGTAAGAAATTTTGGGATCCGGACGTATCCTGGAATCGAAATCCGGGTACCAGGCCCGAGTACAGAGCTTTTATGTGAAATTGTTTTATGAACATGCTTAAGGAAAAATGAAAATAGAAATTGATCCAAAATAGTGGAATCGGGCTCGTATTTTGGTTCCGACACCCAGTACAAGTCCTAAATAGGCGTTAAGCGCTATCTGTAAAGTTTGGTTGAAAACGGACGTCGTTTGACGTGTTTCGGACTAAAAGTGGAAAGTTTGAATGTTTTGAACTTAGAAATGAAAATCATGAGTTTTGGGGGTTGATTCTTTGATTTTGATGTTATTTGTTGATTTGATCACTCGAGCAAGTTTGTTGGATGATATTGAGTTAGTGTGTGTGTTTGGTTGGGAGCCCCGAGGGATCAAGGGTGATTTCGGGGGTGTTTTGAAACTTAGAAAAATACCAGATTTTTCAACAGCTGTTGCAGACCCATTTTCCCTTCGTGATTGCATGCATCAAGTCGCGTTCGCGTAGCCCAGCCTCCAGTCTTCTACGCGATCACGGAAGAGCCCCTGCGTTCGCACTGTGTAACCAGCTCCCTCAACGCGTTCGCACTCCCCACTTCGCGTTCGCGTAAGACACTTGGACCCCCCTGATTTTCTTCTTTGCGATTGCGTGATCCCTATCGCGATCGCGATGCCTCCATACCTCTTTCATCGCGAATGCGTGTCAAGTGTCGCGATCACGTAAGGCAAATTCCTTCAGCGATTTAATTTAGTCCAGAACAGTGTTTTTACGCATTTCTTCAAAGTTTCTCTCACGGGCTCTCCTTCTACACTCTCCATTGACGAACTCCAAGCCCTACTTCACCATAACTCTGTGGGTAAGTGATTCCAACTTCATTCTCCCATTATTTCTTCATCCAACCATCAATTTTCTAGCCCAAAACGTAGAATCATAGTAGAGTTTAGAGATTTTTGGGCATAGCTAGGGTTCGTAGAGAATTGGGCGATTCAACCTCGATTTGGGGTCGAATCTTAAAACAAATTATATATTGGACTCGTGGGGTTACGGTTAATCGGAATTTGGCCCGAGCCTCGAGTTTGGACCATGTGGGCCCGGTGTCGGATTTTGGTATTTTTGGAAGAAAAATTTGAAATGAATTTCTAAGCTAGGAAATTGTATCCTTGTGCTATTATTGATAATATTAAATCAATTTATTTTAGATATCATTGGTTCGGGGTAAAATTCTAGAGGAAAGGCGATTGTTGAGCTTTGAGTTGATATTTTCGGATTCGAGGTAAGTGTTCGATCTAACTTTGGCTTGAGGGAATAGGGTTAGGTTGTTATTTGTTATGAACTATGTGGGGTCGGTGTATAGGTATGGTGACGGTTACCTATGCTCCCGAGTCAAGCATGACTGTGATGTCATATTTGCTATTAAAATTGCGAATTAAAAGAACAATAGTGATAATTACTTGTTACGAGAACTATGAAGTGAAAGTTGAGAACTAAATGAACTAAAGAGAAATTTTTGGTACTTTTCCCTTGTCGGGACCATTTGTTGAGTTGTATTCCCTAGCCCGGACCTATTGTTGAGTTGTATTTCCCCTTCCGGGATTTATTGTTGAATTACTCTCCCTTGCCGGGATATTTTGTCTTGATATATATATATATATATATATATATATATATATATATATATATATATCCTTCTTCCCGTTTGGTTGTGACCATTGATTGGGAGATAAAGAGAGAGTAAAAGAACCAAGGGTGATGTCGTGCACTGTTTGTTGAGAGTAAAAGCACGAAGGGTCATTCCGTGCATTGTTTATCGAGAGTAATAGCACGAAGGGTGATGCCCTGCCTTGTATTTGATATTCTTGGTGAGAAATTAGAGTAAAAGTACGAAGGATGATGCCGTGCATTATATTTGACCATATTGGTGAGGAATGAGAGTAAAAGCACGAAGGGTGATGCCGTGCAGTTGTTGATTAATTGGATTTCTTATTTAATAACTATTTATTCAATTCCATCTCTTGATTGTAGAAGTTATAATTGAACTACTACTCCCCCAGCATGTCCCCTTTCCCGTTTATTTGTTTAAATTCTTGTTCTCTTTCTGTTATTGCATATATCTGTACAGGTTGATTGTGGTAGGTCCAGTTTAGCCTCGTCACTACCTCGCCGAGGTTAGGCCGGGCATTTTCCAGCACATGGGGTTGATTGTGCTGATACTACGCTTCTGCGTCTTTTTTTGTGCACAGGTCAGGACACAGCCTACGGACCAGTTATAGTTCGGGAGTGATCCTTCAGTCCAAAGACTCCGAGGTAGTTCGCTGGCGTTCGTGGGCCCTGAGTCCCCCTTATCTTTTCTTTTCAGTTTGTTTAATTGTATCAAACAGACATATTATGTATTTCTTTCAAGACTGTGCTTGTAGTACTCCTTTTGTCGTCCGTGAGTAGTGACACCAGATACTGGGTAGAGACATGTTGTTAGTTTTTCGCATCTTGTTTTCGCTATTGTTGTTAAAAGACTTCCGCATGTTTTAATTAATTATTTTAATATTTAACACTTTTTAGATTTGAGTTTTGGGAAAATGTTTGTAAAGGTTGGCTTGCCTAGCTTCGACAGTAGGTGCCATCACGACTCCCGATGTTGGGAAAATTCTTGTCGTGACACTCATACTATACTTCTGCACTTATTGTGCAGGTATATATTCTAGTGGTCTTTTGGGCGCAAAGGCACAACTATTGCAGGGACTTTACGATGAGCTGCATCACATGTTACGATCCGCAGCATATGGAGTCTCCATTATAATTATTTATATTATTTTATCTATCTTGTATTCCGGACAAATATTGTGTTATTATTGCACTTTCTAGTAGATGCTCAGGCACTTGTGACGCCGTGTTTTGGGGTGTTTCTAGAATTTGTTTATGATTTTGCTTTCCGTTGAGACACTTTTAATTTATATTTTACTTAAATCATGCGTACATATAATTTTTGATGCATCGATCTCTCTATCTAATAAGATTCATGATTTCAAAAATAATAAAATAAACAATTAAGTTGTATTTTACCGTTGGCTTGTCTAACAACGATATTGGATGTCATCACGGTCTGTAATGGATTTTGGGTCGTGACAATCCTAATGAATAAATATGAGCAAGGTATACATCTCATATTAAATCCCTAGAAAAAAGAAAAACTATAGTGATACATGAACTTGAAAATATTGGTGCAACTACATTTGGGGAAGAAGCTAGATAAATCTGTTATTGCTTTTTATATATTACAAGGTAATATAATATGTTAAGTACTATTCTGTTTATATTTTTAATGTTTCTCTTATTCTCATTATTTAACCTTCCACTTGTTACTTTTTGTCACGATCCAAAATTCCAACCTCATTGATGGCGGCTAGCATCTACTTGCTAGGCAAGCTAACGTGGAATAGAATTTACTAATTTTATTAATTTATAACAAAATATTAACAATAAAAATTATATATGTATGAAGAATAGTAAAATAATACCGAGCAACGAAGTCTAACCATAACCCAAAAGTTGGTGTCACGAGTACCTCAAACTCAATAAAACAGTAAAGGGAGGGGAGAGGATTTCAAGGCAGCGAACGTCGTGCAGCTGTATCTCAAATCTCCGTTAGCGACTGAATCTGAGCAAAAGCTACTGATCACAGCTAGCACCCACTCCAGTATCTGCACAAGAAGTGCAGAGTGTAGTATGAGTACAACTGACCCCATATACTCTGTAAGTGCCGAGCATAACCTCAACGAAGTAGTGACGTAGCTAAAGCGGCCACTTACAATAACTTGTATGCAGTAATAATAATAATAATAATAATAATAATAATAATATAATAATAATAATAATAATAATAATAATAATAATAATAATAATAATAACAACAAAAGAGGAAAAAAATGGAAATACAGCAATTAATTTGTGGAAATGAACTTGAACCTCGCTATCAGAAAGCCTGAATAACAAGTCTCGTAATCTCATATAAAAATACTTAAACCAACACAACAACAATAACAACAACAAGAACAACAACAACAACAACAAGTACAACACATATAATCTGTTGCGGTGTGCAATTCGATCCCTACATATCATGCTTTATCAATCTCAAGTACCACGTATACAATCCGTTTCGACGTACAACTTGATCCCACCATATCATCATTTAGCAACATCAAATATCTGTATAGAATTCATTGCGACATGCAACCCGATCCCACCATATCATCATTTATCGACATCAAGTATCCTCCCTTATTCTACCGTTTCAATTCAATGTCCTTTAATTTCTTCTACGACATGCAATCCGATCCCCAAGCAATTCCAATTAACGTAAACAATCTAATAACTTAATTTACAAGAATTCCTACATCAAAGAATATCAGTACAAAGTAATAAAGGACAACATGACAATCAAAGAATCTTTAAAAATTTGAAGTTTCTACTTTACAAGTTTATCGGTGTCTAACAAACTCGTCAATTCACGCAAATGAAACACAATCATAGAATGCAACAAAGATTACAAAAATAATAAGTAAATAAAGCATATGACTGTGAAAGAGTGCAAGTAAAATAATTAAGGGCAAGTAAAATAATTAAAGGCAAGTAATGATTAAGCACATAGTCAACGAACAATATAATACAAGAATAAATAAATTATAAATTACAATTAACAAATTACAACATAGAAGTCAAATGAAGCATGTAACAATTAAGGCGTGGAATAAGATAATTCATGAAATAATAAAAAACATGAAAATAAATATTTTGACGGTGTACATACTCATCACCTTGCATATACGTCGTTTTCTCATATAATCAACACAATACATAATTTAAAATTTCTTAATTCTCTCAAGTCAAGGTTAGATCCAACACTTATCTCATTCCGCAATCAAATCAAATCTCAACTTCGGTCTTGCCCCGCTTTGTCAAAACATAAGATTCGAACTATAATCCAATAACCCATTCACCCCCGAGCCCGACTATATGATTAGTTTCAAAATCCGACCTCAATTTGAGGTCTAAATCTCAATTTCTAAACATCTCTAATTTCTACCATAAAAAACATAGATTAAAGATTAGAAATCAAGGAATGTTTATGAAGATGGAAGAAAAAAAGATAAAATCTACTAACCTATGAAGTTGGAATGAAATCATTCTTCAAAATCACCACTAGTCTGAGCTCAAACTTGAAAATGGTGAAAAATAAAGAAAATCCCAAATTTTGAAATGCTTAATCTCTGGGCTAAGGTGTTCTTCCTGTTTGCGAAGCACTTGACGCGTTCACGAAGAGTGCTGGTCAAGTGGCCATCAGGATCGCGATCAACCCTTCGCATTCGTGAAGGCTTAGCCCCCCTTAGCTTCGCGTTCGTGAGCCAACGTCCGCGCCCACATAAAGTTAATGCCCATATTGTCCCCATGTCCTATAACCCATCACGTTAGCCGAGGAAAGTCGCATTCGCAAGGGGTAAAACCCTCGCAATTTCATATTTGCGGTCAAGTCTCCGCGTTCACGTAGAAGAAATTCCTCCCCAAATCCATTTTTCTCACTTTCGCGATCACGAAGCATAAAGTGATAGACACCAGAAGATAGCTGAAACCAACAATTTCAACATCCAAAAAGGGTTCGTAGCCTATACGAACTCATCCAAGTCCTGCGGGCTCCAAATCAAATATACACAGAAGTGTAATAACACCTAGAACCACAAATCATACATCAAAATGTATAAAATTTTTAATGAAACTTAAGAATTTCCATATTCACGATCGAGCATCCAAATCATGTCAAATCAACTCCATTTTGAACCAAATTTTTAAGATAAATTCAATAATAGTAAATTAAACTTATGTCACGTCCCGAAATCAAAATTCGTGTTTCGAGATCCGAAACGGGTACCTATAAAGTCAACATGCGATCAAACTTTGAAATTCTTTAAACTTTCAAATTATTAGTTTTTAACTAATCACGTTAAATTAAGTTAGGGACTTTCGAATTCAATTTAAACCGATCATGATCCTTTTACGCATAATATTGACCATAGTCAACTCAAATTATTTTTATGGTAAAAATTCATAGTTTCTTAAATTTTTCACATGAAGATTTTCCGGAACAAAATACGGACAACGCACGTAAATCGAAAACTAATCAAGGTCTTGAAACACGGAAATAATAGCTTAAATTTAAAATGAGATATCGGGTCATCGCACTTTTGGTGTGCTTCCATATAATTTTATAACTTCTTTGCTTCTTCCTTTTCTATTTTTTTTGTTTTTCTTAGTTTTTTTTTGGTAGTTAAGGCTTTTCATTAATCACCAATGAAGTAACATTACAAAATCATAGTCTAGCTTTAACTCAGCTAACTATCTGTAATATAACATTTAAACTCTATCTAATATCCTAACTACCTACCAATACTATATTCGAAGGTGTTGTAATTGTTTTCTAATTCGTGGGGTACCTCTAACATTACAAGTGTAACTATGTCTCTCATAATGGCCGCATTACAGCGAAATGTCTTTTTGAAGATTCTTGAGTTCCTTTCCAGCCAGATAGTATATGCAAACTCAGCAACTACCATTTTGAAGATGGTTGTTAGCCAGATAGTATATGCAAACTCAGCAACTACCATTTTGAAGATGGTTGTTCGACATGTTCGACCCTTGGCTTTGCTTACTAGCCACTGTATTTTCTGGTTCCAGTGATTGTGGTGAGGATAAATCTCCTTCAGCCAGTGCATTGTTCTCTCCCATAATTCAACAGTGACTGGGCAGAACAGTAGCAAATGGTCTCTGATTTCTGGGTGATTTTGACATAAGGTACATTGCTGATCAACACTCATTCCCCAGCTGTGCAATCTGTCTTTTGTTGGAAGTCTATCTTGTAAGAACAGCCATAGATTGGAGGTTGTAAAACACAATTTCTTATTTTATCAGCTTTATTGTTTATTCATTAGTCTAAGATAATTAATTAAAAAATACCTTTTAATATCTTTCTGTTATTTAAAAAGTACAACAAATCATAAATTTTATATTTTACTCATACGAGTTGGTAAAAGATTTAATTCATAATTAAATTTTATTTATTACTTAAGTAAAGATATATTTAAAAAAATTATATTTTAAAAACAAATTTAAATACACAATTGTAAATAATATCTAGCATTTCTTATGAATACATGTACATACCACACATTAATGAGTTAGCAAAAAATAATTCAGTATTGCAGTTTTGATTAATTAATTTAAGTAATAATATTATTTATTCGGAAGATACTTACTGCTTCTAAGATAAATTTTATTAATTTAAAATTATTTAAAATGATATTCAGTATATTTAGATATGTTAATTTGAAAATAAAGTTTAACCAAATGTGACATTGAAAATATATTTTGGCAAACAAACAAGTCATAATAGTTATTGTACTATGTAATTATTAGTGGGTGTAATTACTGCCCTAATAATTACACCGCCATATAATTAGTAATTACACGTTTCTTACGTCTTAGAGAGCGATGGTACTTGTTCTTCTTAATAATATTGTTGAGTGGTCAAGTGTATCTATCCATATTATGATCATCACGAACTGTACTCGGATTCATTGTTGGCTAATGAATCATTTACGCGTGATTGATTAATGCTATACAATGAAAGCAACATATGTTCATAAAGATTGGTGTTCATGTTAGTGACAGTGATAAAAGTGGGCCAATTACTCAGTCAGGTAACCCATTAGTTTTGACCTGTTATGCAAGTTGCAAGTTCCTAGTTCCTGTCTTCCTGGTACGCCATCGGGAGTGGTGTACGGTATGTCTAAAATAGAGAATTTTTCATAAAGTATGTCTTTTTCATCAAATCAATCATTTATAGTACCTTTTGTTATATTATAAGTTATAAATTCATGTATTTAAGCTGTTTTATTCATTAATATAATCAAAAATATAGAAGTAAAATTTGAAATTCTAGCTAAGTTTGACTTGTATTTAGTTGTATTCCAGCGACATTAGCATTAAATACAGTAACGTATCTGCGCTAAAACGGAAAGAAATAAAATCACATGATATTCTCCTAATTTAAATCAACGAACTAAAACGATTCCTCATTAATTTGTATTTGAAAGATACATAATAAAGATTATAACTGAATAAAGAGAAATACATATGAATAATACAGTTGAATACAACAAAATACACCTTAATTCATCTGAACAAAACACTTGAATACAATAAAAATACAACTGAATAAACTCTTGAATGCAACAAAACACTTGAATACAATAAAAATACAACTGAATACAGCTGAATAAATTTTTGAATGCAACAAAACACTTGAATACAATAAAAATACAACTGAATATAGCTGAATAAACTCTTGAATGCAACAAAATACAACTAACTTTTGCTGAATAAAATACTTGAATATAACTAACTACAACTGAATACAACTGTAGGGTGTAATAATTCCTTAAAAATTCCTTTATTGATTGCAGCTATTTGTTGTGGTTGTTGATTCCAAGAACGCAAATTGTTTATAAAGCATCAATTGTATAGTCTGAATACATTTTTTTTATAATTAAGGCTTTTTTATTAATCACCAATGAAGTAACATTACAAAACATATTCTAGCTTTTATTCAGCTGACTATCTATAATATAACATTTAAACTGTATCTACTATCCTAACTACCTATCAATACTATATTCGAAGGTGTTGTAATTATTTTCTAATTCGTAGGGTACCTCTAACATTACAAGTATATACTATGTCTCTCAAAAGGGCTGCATTGCAGCGGAATGTCTTGTTGAAGATTCTTGAGTTCCTTTCCAGCCAGATAGTATATGCAAACTCAACGACTACCATTTTGAAGATATTTTCTCGACATGTTCGACCCTTGGCTTTGCTTACTAGCCATTGCATTTTCTAGTTCCAGTCATTGAGGTGGGGATAAGTCTCCTTTAGCCAGTGCATTGTTCTCTCCCATAAGTCAACAGTGACTGGGCAGAACAGTAAGCTTGGACACCAAAAATGACAGATTGGACCAGTTGAATTCTCCCAGAATAAGACAGTGTTTTGGCAGTCCAAGAAGTGATCTTGGCAGTGATCCTTTCCACTAGAGGTTGCCATTGGAGCGATGTGATTTTCTTGGTGGACAAGGGGACTCCTAGGTACTTGAATGTTAATTGACCTTGCTAATAGCCAAGGTGGTCGAGAATCTGTTTCTGAATATCCAGTGCAACCCCCCCAAAGTAAACAGAGCTCTTGTTCTGATTAGCCTGTAAGCCAGCTGCTTCAGAGAATTGAGAGAAACAGCTGGATAGGGCTATGACAGAAGTAGTTTCACCTTTGGCAAACAGCAGCAAATCATCAGCAAAGCACATGTGAGTAATTTCCAGTTTTTTACATCTGGGGTGGAACTGATATGCTGGATTTCCCTTTAGTTAGTTGTATGATCTGCTTAAGTACTCCATGACCAGAGCAAATAGGAAGGGGGAAATAGGGTCCCCTTGCCTAAGTCCCCTAGCAGCAGCAAAAGGTTCAGTTGCCTCTCCATTGACTAGCACAGAGAAGCTCACTGTTGAGATGCATTCCATTATCCACTTGGTGAAAGTGCTAGGGAAGCCAATCTGTTCCATAACCTGTTGTAGGAATGTCCATTCTACTGAGTCATAAGCTTTCTGGAGATCGATTTTAATCATGCATCTGGGAGACACATGTTGTCTGGTGTAGCTTTTGACTAGTTCATGTGCCAGAATGATGTTGTCTTGGATCTTTCTGCCTGGGATGAAGCATGCCTGGGCTTCACTGATAATGCTTGCCATCACCTTCTGCAGCCTGTTAGCCAGAATTTTGGAGATCATTTTATAGAGGACAGAACATCAAGCAATTGGCCTATACTCTGTGACTGTTTATAGTCTAAATACTTAAATATTCCTCCTCTTCAACTATTTTATGTGAAAGATTTTGGAGTAATTGAACAGAAAATAAAGATTAGCATCACAGATGATCAAAGCCCATCTCGAAACTGTGTCAAAATTCTGCATCAAAAAACTTATTTGCAGTGAAAAAGAAAAAAGTATCAACATAAAATAATTGCATAAAACCAGAATAAACTTAAGTACATTGGTGACGCGGAGCACAAAATTGAGAATTTGGGTGGGACAAGAGTTAAGAAATTAGTGTTTGTGGAAGAAGAGAGTCTAGTTTTATGCAAACAGAGGGAGATTGTATTGGGGTTTGCAGATATACGGTAATTATGTGAGAAAAAATATAAAAAGGGAGAGAAAAAAAAATAATATTTAGCATATATGGTGCCTTAATTGTAGGATGTAACTATATTTGAATTTTTTGCTATAAAGGGTAAAAGGTATTTATAAGATGTAATATTTTAAAATGGTATTTATTAAAAATAAATAGGGTACTAAGGTTTTCTATAGGGTGTAAAATCATTAGTTAGGGAGTGGTGTACTCTATTTGGCCGTCCCCATTTAACATATATTCATTTTTTAAGTATTGTTTAAACTTATACTCACTTTTTAAATAACTTCACGCTTTTTTCTCTTCTTCTTCATCTTCTTCTTCTTCTTCTTCTTCTTCTCCTCCTTCTTCTCCTTTTCCTCCTCCTTCTTCTCCTTTTTCTTCTTCTTTTCCTCCTCCTCCTCCTCCCTCTTCTTCTTGACAGTTTATATAGTATTTGTGAATATATTTTAAGGTAGTTTATGAAGTTTAACATTGGTGAGTTGTTATATATGACGCTTTGCTTTTTACTATTTCTTAGGATTCTTCTTCTTTTTCTTAATTGCAAAATAAGTTCGTTAGATTTATTGTTGTTCTGACAAATTGTTGACTGAGGTTTCCTCTTGATGATATTTGGAGGCTATGTTTCAAATTTGAGCTCATTTGGAGTATATTTAGGTATTAAATTGTATATTGGAATGTTATAATTCGAAGAACAAATTATGTTTCTCGGCAATTTGTACTTCAACCCTATTTTGCCTTGAGTGCATGAAAACATTGGTTGTACTTCAGACCTTTTGACATTAAATGCATTTGAAATGTAATTTTTCACTTCAAACTTATGGGCCTTAAGTTTTGGAAAATGTTTGTTGCACTTCAGTCCTTTTGGCATTAAGTGCATTTAAAGTATAAATTTTCACTTTAGACTTATTGGTCTTAAGTGCATGAAACCATTGATTATACTTTAGACTTATTTGGTCTTAACTGCATATGAAGTGCAGGTCTTTTCTTCAGATTTACTGGCCTTAAGTGTAGGAAAATATTTATTTCACCAGCCATTTAGCCTCAAGTGCATTTGGAGTGCAATTTTTCATTTTAGTCTTATTGGCGTTAAGTGCATGAAAACATTGGTTGCATTTCAGACTTATTTGGCCTTAAGTGCATTTGAAGTGCAATTTTCCACTTCAGACTAATTTTTTTTAACTTCAGACCCAATAAGTATGACGTTGATCGTAATGTGGGTAGACTTGCAATTTTTTTGCAAAGTGGGTATAGATTTAGTTGTGACCCCAAAATCGGGTATAGATGCAAAAGCTCCTTGTTTTCTCCTTCCCTTTATATTCATGTGGTGCATCAGTGCATGCGATAGGCAGAGGCGGCTTACGAGTAAAGCATCCAAAGCAATTGCTATAGGCTCCGTAATTGTAGGGACTCCAAATTTCTTAATAGTTAGTATTTGCGTATATTAATATTTGTTAAAAGATAAATTATTTAATCTTGAAAAAAGTTTGAGTCTTTATCAAATACCTATATATATTACTTATAAAATAATGTTAATAGTTTCTGTAACAATAGCTTTAGTGATTTTTCTTTTAAATTAAAATTAATAAATTCTTACCTATATCAAAGATGGACCGAGAGAGGTTAAATGTGTTGGATATATTATCAAGATTAAACAAAATTATTTGAAGAAGTTGATTATAATTTTTTAATAACCTTTCATCTCAGCAAGAAAATTAACTTTAAATAAGATTACATAGGATTTCTTTTTTTCGAAAAAGGAAAAATTAACTTAAATAGTCGATCGATGTATAATACATATATAATATGTATAAACGCATTTAACCAGCATATAATTTATGTATATTGGTTAAAAAAAATAGTGATTCTATTAGGCTAATCATATAAATATCCCTAAACGGAACTCGAGGCCTCTAGCAGAAGTTTGTGCTTTAGGCCCCCAAATTTGTTGAGCCGTCCATGGTGATAGGTGCCATATTATTCTAATTTGGATCTCATTCAGGGTTTTTTATGTTTAGATTCAAATTCTCCTTCTTATTCTTGAATTGTCTGGTGACACCCTGATAGGAATAAATACATATATTCCCAAACCTGGTACAATATATGTATTATTTAAGTCGAAAGCAATGAGCGCAGATGCATCTACTAGAATAAAAATCTATATTGAACGATTCAGAAGCCAGCAAGACAGAGCTAGGTCCACTGAATCTCCTCTTTGGCTTTAAGGAGACTTGAATTATTGTTGTCATCGTTAATATGTTGCATATTCCCAACTGCAAGAAAAGAATTGGATGCACCATTTTGCAGTAAGTGATGGTTATTCAAACGAAAGTCACCAAGAGGAGGCTCGTTTAATCTTGCAGGAAAACTCCTTCGCGATGGCAATGGCAATGGCAATGGAAAATTCGGAAGCTGCAATGAACAAGCTCCAAAACTCAAGTCTCCGAGGTAACTTCCAACAAAACTTGGCCTTAAACATTCACTTCCAACGAAAGGTTTTCGTTCGAATGGAAATGGAAGATCTTGAACTTGCTCTCTGCAATTTGAAGATTTGAGACTTTTTCGAGATGTCATGCAATTAGATTGCCCGTTTAACGTGGAAGCTGGACGAATGTGTCGGGGAACAACATTTGTCTTGTTCGTTGAAGGCACTTCATGGTTGTGTTTTCCCTCATATGTTGTGATTACTGATTTTAAGTTATCTGAAGCCCTTTCCACATGCTTTCTCACTATGCATCCAGCATTGGTACATTTATAATAGCTCCTACACAGGACACAGAAAACATTTCTTTATAAATTTCAACTGAGTTAAGAGGCAGCCCGGTGCATTAAGGGAATGACCGGACCACCAGGATCTATTGCTTGTAGCCATACGCTGCATTTCTGCAAGAGGCTGTTTCCACGGCTTGAACCCGTGACTTCCTAGTCACATGGCAGCAACTTTACCAGTTACGCCAAGTCTCCCTTTCCAAGAGTTAAGAGAATAGAATCAAAAGAAGGCTGTCAAGGGAACTATAACTATGCATTTGACATGTTTTCTTATAAATAGATACCTGGGGTTTGGGTTCCCTTTGACAACTTTTTGGCCATATTTTCTCCAGCGATAGCCATCTTCAAGAATATCGATCTCAGTCTCTACCTGGAGGACTACTTTTGGTTCTCTCACTGTTCTTGATAGTAAACTTGGTTCAGCTGAATAACTTTCTTTCTTCCTGAGATCAATGGTAATTCCACAACTTAAACAATAAGTGTTGTAAACTCTTACACAATAACCCTCCTCTAAAAGTTTTTTACACTACTATTAGCGTATTTTGACATGTTATGGCTAGTACCTGCCTTATTTTCTAGGTTAATGATCCCATTTTTTCATGGACGGTTGCCTATAGTTATCTTTTAGATAGTCGGATGGTATAAAACTCCGTTTACATTATCAGTGTATAGAGATTAAACTCATTTCAAAAGTTGATAATGCGAAAGAAGAACAGTGGGAAGAAAATGGTACCTTCTTTTTGGCTCTAATTCACACTCATTAACATCATCACCAGGGAATGTACCTTCTTGAGTGACCCAATCTCCATCGTTGCCATCATAACTAGTAAGTGTAGAAGAAAACTCAGGAGTTTCAGCTGATTCAAACATATTCATAGATTTTGGATTGCTTGACATTGGATCAGAAACTTCAGTCAAGACAGATGCAGAGGATGTTCTTTTTAGACTATTAGTATTGTAATTTGTAACATTCTTGTTACACTCAAATTGCTGATTTCTCCAAACAGATGAATTTTCTTGGCCTATTTCCTCCACTTCCCTAACAACATAAGAATTATCCATAATTGGTCGTCGAATATATTGAGTTTTCGGGTGATTATGAGCACCATTGTAGACAATTTCTATAATCTGTCCATTTGGTGCACACTCTACTTTTTTCCTAACAGGACAACTTTGTTGAGTACATTTATAGTAACTTCTTGGAAAATTACTCCCTTTTACGTGCTTTTGTCCGTACTTTCTCCATGTGAATCCATCATCTGAACTGCTAGGACTAATGCTAGAACTGAAAACAGTACCCTTTTGTTCAAATTGGTTTTCTTTCTTGGTAAATTCATCTTGCTGAGGGATTTGTTTATTTGTAAACTCAATGCTGTTCAAAGTTTGTTGTACATTTGTTTCAGTAGGTATCTGCAATTGAGGGGAATACAATACTTACATACCAATGCATTTATGTACCAAGCCAAAGTTCTATGAAGTACACATTGTATCATATCAATGAGATAGTTGATTTTAAGTAAAACATTGAAAAACTAGACCATTTTTAATAGGAAAGAACAAAATCAGACTGCATTAAGATAATCGATCCATTTAAAGAAGGTGCAATTATCGTATTAGATTGGAATAAGGACAAGAGTGGTCATATATATAGTAGCAAAGCCAGAAATTTTGTTAAGGGTGTCGAGATTTAATATAAATGTATAAATGTAATATTTATTTCAAAGGCAAGACTTATCTTATGAATTTTCTTTCTTGGGGGGAATAGGTAACACAAAATTACTCGAAAATCACATTAGAAAAAATATTTGTAATAAATTTTCTAGATCATTGTTGAAGAAACACAATGTTAAATTGCTCAAACTACTTTCAAACAAATATTCTAACTATATGATGTTAATTACTAGCATGCATGCATAATTTCTTTTCCTTTTCCCTTTCTTTCAGGACTATTCATGTACAAGGAACTTAATTAGTTCTATTGTCCATTTCATTTTTGTTTTAGCTTAACTAATTTCTAGTTTGAATTTAACGAGAGGAATAAAGAATTCAGTACCACTGAATTAGGAAACATCACCGGAGAATCAAGCAATGCTGCCGGACTAATGCCGGCAGGTATTGTTAGGACAGCCGGCCGACAAGTGAGTGACGACATGGCTACAGGTAACCCAAGCTAGCAACTTTCTCAAAGTAACGTTCCACAATAACTGCGCTTCATTCCAAAAATAAATAATTAAGAATTTATCCGCAATACAGGTTCCAAGCTCAGATAAAAGAGAAGTGAATTGGTAGACTAATAGCAGCATAAAACGTAGTTAATTTGTATTCATTCTCAACAATACATAATACATTACTAAAGATAAGATTAAAATACAAAAAAAAAAAAAAAAATCATCTCCAAAATACTCGAATGATGTTAAATGGTTTCTTAGGTACCTTAATTTGTTGTATGAACTCATTGCCTTAAAACCACATTTGGCTGCCTAGCATTCAACAATGCTAGGCTTATCATTTCTCCCTCAAACAATTAATCAAAGAGCAATCGAACTTTCACTAGTCATTATTCACTTCCCACCTTTAACTAAAAGCAGTTTCTTGAGTCTCAACACTCAAGCTTTGGTTGAAGTCTAAATTTCCAATAACTAGAGTGAGTGAAAAGTGAATTATTTTTGTTTATTGTAAAGGAAAAAACTACTAGGTATGAGATTTTAAGTATTTGGTTAGCATAAAAATAGGAAACGTCTTTGGTTAGCCGAGAAAAGTGAGAAAGAAGGTTGCGTAATATAGGGACCATATGGCCACGTTTTAGTATCTACCTTTTTCTTATCTTAAAAAAAAAAAAAAAATTAAGTTAGGTATTTCATTACGATCTACTAGTTGTTATCTAATGTAAAGGTGAATAAGGATAACAGATCGTTAAAGTCGCTAGTTGTTATATAAGATTATATTCGTCCATTCTTGGTTTAGATGTAGTTAGTGAAACGGTTAAGTTTTGTTATTCCCATTAAGTGATCTAAATCAGCGGCTACGATTGTTAAGGTTAAGAATAAAGAAGATTAAGGATTTTGGTGGGGAACTCGTAGGAAAAGGAACGACCAACCGAATTGACATTAGAGTACTTAGATCAAAAGAGCTCCAATAATTTTCTAAATCTTGAAAAAAACGAGGAATTTTTTTTTATATAGAATTTCAAGAAGTCGGGTATATAACATCTTTAGTTTTGCATGGCCCTATAGTAAGCAAATATTTTACATGTCAAAATCAAACTTAATCGCTAGCTTACTATTTTTGCGAGAGCAAACCGATTAACTTAACCTTAAGGTCCGTTTAAATCTACATAAACTAATACCGCACTCAGAGAAATTAGTTTGAAATTATATTTTTACTTTTTTGTTTTTTCATATATGCTTCTTCCTTTCTTTCGTAATCTAGATTCTTTAAATTTATGCTTCTTTTATTTTCTCAAGTTTAAGATTGTGCATGGCGTCCAATGTTGTGTTGTCATTATTTACCCGCAAAATGGTACATGATATATGTTGATACAAGTTAATAACAATCAAGCAATTCAGAAAAAGAGATCGAGCAGTGAGCAGTATCAGTAAAACTGAGTTGGAGGTTGACATGGCAATAGTTAGTTATGTTAATTACAGTCACTTAGGAGTTAGTTACAAGTTGTTAGTTGATAACTACTTCTAGAATCTTCAACAGAGCTTATATAGTTGATATACATGTAATTAAGGATTACTTTTGAAGATAATACAATTCTAGTCTTTCTAATTTCATCTTCATTGAGCTATCCCTGAGATAGCTATCACCTTCTTCAAGTTTCAAACTCTTAGATCAAGCTTGTTTAACGGGTGGGCCGATCCGGGTCAATTTAATTAACCCGTCTGGGTTCCGGTCCGAGCCGGGCCGATTTGTACAGTAACGGTTTCGTATCGGGCTGGGTTAATTCGGATAAAAATTGAACCATAAGGGTTACGGGTTGAGGGGGTCGGGCCGGGCCGGGTTTAGTGTATTTTTATTTATTTTGGAATTTTGTATAGTATAATTATTGTAAATTATATTAATACCTTGTAATAATTAAAAGAATACAAGTATATGTCACTGTTCATCCGGACGGGGCCAGTCCGGTCCGGTTACACATTAAAAAAAATCAAACAGACCAAAACCCTCCCCCCAGAACCCAGCCCACCCAGCCCCTACGAACTGGGTCGGTCCGGTCCCGGTTTAAACCGATTCGGACCGGTCTGGAACCGGTCCAACCCAGCCCCTTAGACAGGTTTATCTTAGATTGACTATTTTTAATTAGATTTTGTTACATTGTATCAATTGGTATCAGAGCTTCATGTCCTTGGTATCTTCGATCACGACTCGCAGCAAAAATTCAGAGAAACATATTAAAGAAATGGAGGAAAAATTAACAACTATTCAAGATCAGTTGCAGAAGTTGATGGATGGAATGATGATTATAAATGAGCATAATGTATAAACTGATAAAGAACTAATGGACTTGAAGGAAACCATGGGAGCTATGAATCAAAATGGGAAGGAAAAGGAACCGGTTAGGGTAGAATCTGCTACTGGTCGAGTTGGTTAATAAAAATTTAGCAAAAAGGAAGTGATATTATAAACATCAATACCACACAAGAGGGGGGAGGGGATGATTTTTGTGGTACCCAATTTTAACTTTAAAAGAACCAGGTTCTTCTAAGTATTCTAACTACTGCAGTTTGCGGAATAATAATACTAAAAGTAAAGTGCACAGAGATTTTTACGTGAAAAATACCTGGCTCAAAAGGTAAAAAAACCACATCTACCACTCAGTAGGATTTTTTTAAACTTCCACTAAAATCACTGAGCCAAAACAACAATTACAAAACTCTTTGTAAACCTAAGGATTAACTCTAATCCCAGTGTGGCACACAGCCTCAACTGTTGCGACAGTTTCAAGTTAACTCTAACTTGAATACTTAAAGTACATAATACAATTGCTTCTAAATAAGCTGAAAGGTACAATATAAAACACCTACTACAATTGAACTAGAATAAGAATAAACACAATGGAACTTGTTCTTCTATCTCGTTCAAGTAGCTTCAGGCGTGCATACTTATATCTCATATATATTGATTGCAAAACAGACTTTCTCTTTTGCTCTCAATTATGTTTTACTTCTGCGTATGTGCGATGCATGTAAAAGAGAACAACTTAGTTATTTATTAGATTAGCAGTTAGAGTTGGATCGTAACTCAATTTCTGATCCTCCATTGAGGTTGAGTCCTAGACCAATTCAAGCTCCAAATGTTATTCAGATGTGTTCTCTTCTAATAAGGAGATATCTTCTCATTATCCCATATGCAATCTTTTCGATTAGTTAAGAAGATATTCATAAGATATTGCTGCTTGATCCCCAAGGATTTATTGTCACGACCCAATATCTAACCATGGTCGTGATGGCGCCAATCGTATTACAAGGCAAGCCAATTTCCAAAATATTACTACTAATTTGATTATAATAATTTAATAAAATATTTCCAATAATATATTTTCTGATAAACTAAAACAACTCTAAATATAATTAATATATAATAAGGACTCACAACCTCACGGGACGGACCAAGTCTCAATCCCTAATGGTGTAAACCTACATGCCCGTCACCTAGCATGGGTATCACCACCAAACAATCACATGATATTACTTTCTCCGAGTTTATACCTCAAAGCCAGAGTTAAAACTGTTACTTACCTCAACCGTATAACATCTTACTATGAGATGCCCTTGTCTCTGGACTCGTTCTCCAAAAGCTCTAAATCTAACCATAATCAGATTACTACTATCAACATAGTCCAAAGAATCGAATTCCACAATAAAAACTATAAATTCTAAAAATAATCCGAAATCGGCCAAAATTCGGCCCCCGAGCCCATGTCTCAAAATCAATAAAAAGTGGCAGAATCATAAACCTCGTTCTCTCCCGAGTCTAACCATATGAAATTTATCAAAATCGGACTCCATTTGGTCTTTCAAAACCTCAATTAAAACCCTCCAAAACTCACACCCTAACTCCCTCAATTTCACTTTAAAATCATCAATCAAATCCCAACAACGAAGATGGATTCATGAAATATAACCAAAATGAGCAAAGAATACCCCAATCCATATGGTGAAAATCGCCTCCAAAATCACCCAATCCGAGCTTCCCAACTTAAAATATGATCCAGTGAACAAACCTATATTTAATAAAATTTTCTAGCAGATATTCTGCCTCGTTTCTCATGCCCAACAACCCCAAAACTCATATTTTATATCGAATGGATTTCTTATGAAATTCTAATCAAGTTAGGCTTTTGAATCACTCAATTTGACCTTATAAAGAATGAGATATGTATGTTTTAATATTTGCAAATAGTGTAGATTCCTAAATACGCTGCTAGTGGTAATTTCATAATTAAACTGAAAATATGGCAACCTAACTCTTAGTAAAATGACCATAACATCCTCATACGATGTCGAAATTCGATCATTCTTTTTGCTACGGGTCCATAATTACGATACACATCTAATGCTTCAATCAAAAAAGAAATCGGAGCTCATTTGTTCAATATGATATTATTTATACTTGAAGAAACGACGTCAAAACATAAGAAAAACGAGTGCAATACAACCCAAATCTATCCAAAACTGAATCGAGGCTCTCGGGACCTCAACCAATAATTCCAGCAAATCATATACCACTATCTCAGCTTAGTTGAATCTCCGGAACACCCAAAACAACACCAAAATACCAAATAAACCTCGAATTCAAGTCTAAGAACTTCTAAGCTTCCAACTTCACAAATTCAAGCCTAATTCTACCATGGACCTCCAAATTATATTCCGGACACACTCCTAAGTCTAAAATCACCCAACGAAGCTAATCAAATCATGAAAATCCAAATTCGAATTCGTTTACTCATAAGTTAACTTCTGGTTGACTTTTCTAACTTAACTTTCTAATTAAGAGACTAAGTGATCATTTCCTCCGAAACTACTCCAAACCCAAACCTACCAACTTGATACAACTTATCACAGCTGAACAACCTATAAATAAGCATAGGTGGGGAAGATGGGGCTATAACTCTCATGACGAACGACCGAATCGTTACATTTATCTTCTTCACGTGCATCTCATTTGTATGGGCCATAGCAGCTATGTCTCCCAAGATGGACCACGTCCATCACTTAGTTCATTTGTCAATCTTCGAAACTTCAACTGAACTTGGGCCAACAAATTCCCCCCCCCCCCTGATGATGACAAACTATGTGCTTTTACTGATCAGATAAACTACGGAACTCAGCTGAATCACTTAAAATTTTAACTTATCATCAAGGCCAGATTTAATTAGGTCATAAACATCACTATTCAGATAAGATAGTTTAAGAACAATATCTTTTCCCTTTTGGCATCATCATTAAGTTGCATAAATAATGTGAATCCCAGAATATCAATTATTACTCATGGCCACTAGGGAAACTGCAAGTGAAAGCACGCTTTAGTTAATCAAAAATCAACTTGACAAAAAGAACTATTAAGATCAGAATTAACATAAAGCAAGAGAACTTAATATTTTCATTGGTAAGCGATGCTTCTGCATAGTAGTTCACAAAAAGAAAGACAAAAATTACTAACCATGAGCAAGTATTAAAAGATACAGAACAGATAAAGTCCCTAATTTGGGTCACTGGGGGTTTCTAGACTGATTCACAACAAGACAAGGAAACTTAAGGCTTTGAGGAGCTAAAGGATTGGGTTTGTAGCAGATTAAGCATTTGTTGGAGCATCCCTTCATTCTTCTTTTATTCCTTTCAAGTTTATCTATCAACCCATTCCTTTCTTCCTCCAATTCAACAACTCGAGCTTGAAGCTTTGCAATCTCAGCATCCTTTGTCCCAACTTCATGAACCAAGCTCTGACCTTGCTATTCACAGGAATCTTCACAGATGAACCAGGTTCAACTGGGCCTACACTGAGGAGATAATCACAGGCTTGGAGGGTCTTGATGCCAAAGTGATCTTTGCTGGAAGCATTTTCCCATTTATTCAAGGGAACTTTTAGCTTGTCCAGCATAGCAGTCATAATAAATCCGTAAGGAATGGCACAAGCCTTTGAACCAGTGAGCACCCTGTCTAGCAGCTTCACAATAAAAGTAGGCTAGTTAATCTGCTTTCCTTCCACCAAGCACTACATAAGGACCATGTCCATGTAGTTTGTTGCGTGCCTTCTCTCATGTCTAGGCAGTAGGAATTTGTTCACAAATTCAAAGAGCACTTTATGCTCTGGCCTCATCTCACTCTTTTGTACAACCCTTGCTTCAGGCACCTCCTCATCAGCTTTGGTGTCACAGAAATTCCTACTGATTTGAAGATCAGTAGGCAGTCCATCCAGACAAGGCCATCTTTGCCTTGTATAATCATCATATTCCTCACTAGGAATGTCGAGAAGTTTTCCCAGCTTGGGTGCATCAAACTTCACCTCACCCCCTTCACTGTGCTAGTTACCAGTCCATTTTTCAGAGTCCCATTGGCAATGAATTTAGCGAGCTCATTTCTGGCCAATCTACCATCCATCTGAAGGACCATGTCCTTCCATCCTTGTGCCTCCTGTGCAGTCAACAATCTTATCATGCCTGGCTCCTCTAGGTCTTTCAGCAGCCTTCCCTTCAGAATTTTTCTTTTGCCAAACATGACATACCAATCTTGTCCTATTTTGACTCATCTTCTTCTTGTTATTCACTCTACTCTTCATACTCTTCTTCAGTTATTTTCACTTGTTCACCTTTCACACCTGACCTAGTTCTCTTGGTCAGAGAAGGTTCAACAGATATTGACTTGGAGGGCTTCTTTGCAGAAGACCTGATTCCCTTTGATTTGGCAGTAGGAACTTCCACAGTCGTACTCCTCTCTTGATTGACATGTTCAATCTCTTCTTCCTCTTCTTCAATTGCAGCCTCAGAACTTTCAACCATTTTTTCTTTCCCATTTTCTTTCTTCCTTTTCTTCCTCTCTTCTAGAGCCTTTTGCAGTTCTGCTTCACTTTCCATAACCCTACTTCTGGTGGCTCTAACCCTAGGAGCAGACATAGGTGATGACACTTTTCTCTTTTAGTTGGTATTGACACAACATGGGTCCTTTGTGAGGAAGCCTTATGTTTCTTGGGAGCATAACTAGCATCAACTTTCTTCAGCATATATGCCAAAGTCTCCTCTATAGATGAACCAGGTTCATCTGGTTGTTCACTCAAGTTCACCAGTCCCTCAGCTGCTTCACCTGACCCAATTCCCCCTTACTTCAAGCCTCCTTCTTCTTCACTGCCACAAATAGCTAAAACCTTCCCCTTCTTTTTCTTTCTCCTTTTACTAGATTCAGCCCCTTCAACATTTTTGACAGACCCTACCAAAACAAACCTATTATTCTCCCTTTATTCTACGTCAGAAAATAATAAATAAGTATTTACCTCTCCTGGGGTTTCTTGAGTCTTATCATTGTCAGATGACCCAGTTCTTCTCCATCACTAGCAGAGATGAAATTTTCGGACTCAGAACTTGAGTCGATCTTTTAGGATGTGACTTTCTTTCTTTGACTAGCATGTAGTCTTTCATTGAAAACCCTCCTCAATGCACCAGATGCAACTGTTTTCTTGCTAACATTTTCTAGTGACAGAATCTAGATTTTGGGAATTCTTTAGGAGATGTGGAAGATGAGGTGGTGTTAGGGGAGACTAGTGGTGGAGTTCTAGGGTTATCATGAGGATTGGTCAAGGTGGAAAATAATTTGGAAATTTTGGGCATTTTTGGAGAAGAAAGTAAATGATTACAGGTTTAAGAATAGAGTGACGATTATGAGTGATTTGGTTTTAAATAGAGGTCATGATTAGGTCAATAATGGTAGGCTTTTCATAGGTCATTATGAGTCTAAGAAGTTGAGAATTTTGGTCTCCTTAATGGTTAATGAGAGTTACTAATATTTAAGGAAGAGACCTGTTATACTTAAACTCGTAGTTTCAATAAAGCTGGTTCAATTGATAAAATTTTCATGATGTTTGGTGTATCTAGGACTTCAGCTCATAATTGATAATTTTATCTTTCTAATTGTGCAAAGTATAGAAACATATACGGACTTTCTCATGAGCATATATTGATGAACCAGGTTCTTCAAGTAAAACTTCTCTTGATTATGCCTCAAATATCATAATAGAAAACTTTGTAAGAGATCAATGTGTCATATAAACACATGTCACAAGAGTATACTAGTTAAAGTATGAGACTGAGTAAGAATTAGTCTAGATATTTACATGAATTAAGAACTCCTAACCAAAAAGAATTTTTTTCCATTTTTTTCTTTTCAATTTTTCATTGTGCAATCTGAACTAGACCTTTTAGGTGATCTTAATCACCCTAATTCCAACATGTTCCTTTCAAAGTTTTCTATACTTAGTGCCTTGGTGAAGATATCTGTTATTTTCTTGTCAGTAGCACAAAATTCTATGGAGATTAACCCTTTCTCATAGTTATCTCTTAAGAAGTGGTGTGTCACGTATATGTGCTTATTCTTTTATGATGAACATGGTTCTTTGTCATACTTATATCACTAGTTTTATCACAGAATATTGGTATGCATTGCACTTCAATTCCAAAATCTACCAGTTATTGCTTAATCCACAACAATTGAGCATAACATGAAGCAACAACAACATATTCAACTTCAACAGTTGAGAAAGCTACTGAATTCTGCTTTTTGGTAGCCCATGATACAGATAAGAACCCAGGAAGTGTGCCATTTGTGAGGTGATCTTCCTATCCACTAGGAAACCTGCATAATCAGCATCAGCGTATCTAATTAAATCAAAATTACTACTTTTGGGATACCAAAGACACAAATCAGTGGTGCCTTTCAAATATCTCAATATCCTCTTAACTGTCAAGTGTGACTCCTTTGGATTCTCTTGGAAATGAGCACAAAGCCTTACACTGAAAACAATCTCAGGTCTGCTGGCAGTAAGATACAAAAGTGAACCTCATACCCCTATGCAACTTCTGATCAACTGATGAACCAGGTTCTTCAATGCCTAATTTAGTGGCAGTGGCAATAAGAGTATCTATTTCTTTGGATTCTTCCATTTTAAACTTTTTGATTAGTTCTTTTGTGTACTTCTAATGATGGATCATAGTTCTATTTGGACTTTGTTTGATTTGCAATCCTAGGAAGAAATTAAGTTCACCCTTATACTCATTTCAAACTCATTTGCCATTAGTTTTACAAAGTCCTTACGCAACCATCTGTAGTGGCCCCATATATTATTTCATCAACATATATTTGTACAACAAGAAGATCTTTACCTTTTTCCTTAGGAACAAAGTGCTGTCAATTTTACCTTTATTGTACCCATGGTCAAGTAGGAATTTTGAAAATCTTTCATACCAAGCTATTGGGGCCTGCTTGAGACCACATAGAGCTTTATCTAGCTTGTACACATGACCAGGATACTCCTTGCTTTCAATTCCTGGAGGTTGTTTCACAAACACTTCTTCCTTGAGGTGGCCATTTAGGAAGGCACTTTTGACATCCGTTTGATGAAGAGTGAATTCCATATGTGCTGCAAAGGCTATGAAGAGTCAAATTGCTTCAAGTCTAGCAATTGGAGCAAAAGTCTCATCATAGTCAATACCTTCCTCTTGACTGTAACCTTGAACCACCAGCCTTGCCTTTTTTCTTGTAACTATTCCATCTTCATCTAGTTTGTTCCTGAAGACCCATTTTGGTCTAATGACTAATATGTCCTTGGGTCTTGGAACCAAATGCCAGACTTAACTTCTCTCAAATTTATTTAGTTCATCATGCATATCATTGACCCAATTTGCACCCTGCAAAGCCTCAACAACATTTTTGGGTTCAATGATGGGTTAAAAGGCATCAAACACATTCTTCGATTGAGATCTAGTTTTGACTCCAGATGTTGGATCATTGATGATGTTCTCAATGGGATGAGAACTCAGGTACTTGTAATATTTCCCCACCAACTGGTCCCTGCTAGATGATTTTCATTGTATGCTGCAGAGGAACAGGTTCATGTATAGGTTCCTATACAGAATTTTGTTCAATTTCTCTCAGATTGGTTCCCCTTTCAGGTTGCCCTGAGTGGAAGGACCTGATCCATTACCTGTTCCTTCCTTTGATGCCACCTTGACTTGTGTTGTGGCTTCAGCCAATTGTTTCACTAGTCCAATGGCTTCATCTTCATGTTCCTGTCTCTTAGAAAGAATATTAGATTCATCAAATATAACATGTGCACTTTTTTTACACACAGAACTTTTTTATTAAACATTTTATATGCTTTGCTATGTGAAGAATATAGAACACTCCCTCATCACTTCTGGGATCAAACTTACCTAGAGAGTCTTTGCCACTATTGTGCACATAGCACTTCCAACCAAAAGCTCTAAGATGGGATATGTTTGGTTTTCTCCATTTAAGTAACATAGGGAGTTTTTTCTACGAGAGGTCTAGTCATGCATCTATTGGTTATGTAGCATGCAGTATTTGTAGCCTCTGTCCAGAAGCTGTGAGGTAGTTTACTGGAAAGAAGCATAGTCCTTGCCATATCCTCAAGGGTCCTGTTCTTCCTTTCAACTACCCCATTTTGCTGAGGGGTCCTAGGAGCAGAGAAGTTATGACCTATTCCATTTTCATCACATAATTCACCAAACTTTGCATTTTCAAATTCAAGTCCATGATTAGACCTAACAGATGCAAGTTGATTTCCTAACTGTTTCTGGGTTTTTCTAACAAAAGCAATGAACATTTCAAATGCTTCATCTTTAGAGGTTAGAAACAACACCCAGGTAAATCTAGAATAATCATCAACAAGCACCATTACATACCTTTTGCCACCTCTGCTCATGGTTTTTATTGGACCACAGAGATCCATATGAACCAGTTCCATCATCTTGGACGCAGTTACCATTTTCTTAGATTTGAAGGATGACCTTACCTGCTTCCCCCTTGCACATGCCTCACAAACTTTGTCTTCCTTAAACTTGATATTAGGTAGCCCTATCACCAAGTCTTTGGAGACTAATTTGTTCAATTGCTTTAGACTGGCATGACCAAGTCTTTTGTGCCAAAGGAGGGGATCATTAATTAACACACTTAAACAAGTGAGTTCATTTTTCAAAGAGAGTTGACAAATATACAATGTAAATATTGTTAACTCTCTTTCCCTGCAAAACAATCTTATCAGTAGTAAGGCTAATCACAAAGCATTTGGTAGAAGTGAAATCCACAAGATTACCTCTGTCACACAGTTGTTACACACTTATCAGGCTATATTTCAAGCCATCTATCAAATAGACATTCTCTATGGCATGAGAGTCTGTCTTTTCTACCTTTCAAACCCTAATGATCTCGTCTTTCTTTCCATTTCCAAAGGAGACATTACCTCATTTTAGGTTCTCAAGTGAAAGGAACTGGTCCTTGTTCCTAGTCATATATTTTGAGCAGCCACTATCCATGTACCATATTTGGCTACTCCCCTTCACTTGGACCTACAAAATAAAATCATGGGTTAGTCTTCGGAACCGAAACTAGTTTGAGTCCCTTTCTATGGGCAAAAGGATGAAAATTTTCTGTTCCCAACCAAGCAGATTGTATTTTTCTTGGACAAAGGCTTTGTCTTTTGACTGGCCTTTTATTTTGCAGTGCGTTCATTTTTGTATGACCAATCTTACTGCAATGTGTGCTGATTTTATTTTCAGGAAGTGTGAGGTACTTCTTTTTGGGATCCCATTTTGGAGCTTGTGTCCTAAATTCAAGTCCTCTCTTGTTGATGCTGTGATGTTCTTGCAGCCAGGAGAGTGCATCAGAAGCCTTGTTCCATTTGCATGTTCTGTCTAGTTCATGCTGTACCTTTCCTAAGTCTTCTTTTGGGACCTTAATCAATTCATCTTTCTGATACAGTTCATCTTTCATTTTTCCTAGATTTTCTTCTAGAGTGAGAAATGATTGATCAACCATTTTTTTTCCAGTCCCTGATTTCAATTTAATATTTTAAGATCTAAGTTCTAGGACATTATTTTCAAGTTGAAGAACATGGTTCTTCAACTCAGTATTTCTGTTGCCACTCTCATTGTCCCTAGACTCTAACCTTTTGCATTTTGCTTCTAGGATAACACATTCCCTAGACAGAATATTTTTCTCACTATTTATTATTTTAGACTCATCAATGAAGTTTAATAATAGCTCAACCAACCTTTCTTTAGACAAAAATTTAATCGTTTCTTTAAGATGTAGGATACTTACCTCCTGTTCATCCTCATATTCTTCGATGGCCATAAGAGCTTTCTCATTTTCAGCTTCATCTTCTGAGTCCTCATCTGAAGTTTCTCCCCATGCATCAACCATCGCTGTAGTTGAACCTTTGTTTCTTCTTGGTTGAATCTGTTCCTTCTTCTTGTTTCTCCATTCTGCTCTTTCTTTCTTCCACTCAATCTCCCATTGAGGGAAATTCTTGAACTGTCTTACCACACTTATAGCAACCATCATTTGTGTACTTCTCAGGAGCCCGAGGTTTGTTGAAGGTTGTTCCTCTCTAAGGACCCTTTCCTCTCATAAGATACTTTTTGAAATCTCTGGTAATCATAGCCATTTCATCATCTTCAAGATCTTGTCCTTCTGCGATTCTGAGAGCCAATATTCTTTCTTTCTTTGCAGCATCCATCTTCATAGTCTGCCTTCTCAATTCATAGGCAGTAAGATTCCCAATCAGTTCATCCAATTTTCGGGTAGCAGTATTCTTGGATTCCTGAATAGTTGTGATTTTTCTTTCCCAGGCAATTGGTAGGACTCTAGTTAAGATCTTGTCAATCTTATCTTCTTCTAGGGTAATCCTTCCAAGAGACTCAAGTTCATTTGTCAGTATAGTGAACCTAGTGTACATTCTCGGATGGTTTCTCCGTCCTTCATAGTGAAATTTTCATATTGAGAATACAACAATGTTCCTCTTGACCTCTTCTCTTGAGGTGTTCCCTCATGGGCCACTTATAATGTGTCCCAAATTTCCTTGGCAGTATTACAACTTTGAATCCTGCTGTACTCATCTGGGCCAAGTCCACATACTAGCCATTTCTTGGCCTTTGCAGTCTTTTCCCACTTCTTTATGTCTTCAGCAGTGCAATCAACTCTTGTCTTTGGAACATCCAACCCTTCAGCAGTATTCGTTGCTGTGGCTAAAGGACCATTAGTGATGATGTCCCAAAGCTCATAGTCTTCTCCCATGATGTGGTCTCTCATTCTATTCTTCCACCAGGAGTAGTAGAGATCATTGAAAAGTGGAGGCCTAGCAGCGGATTGTCCTTCCCAGTTACCAGGTAGTGCATTCATGTTGATCTATCCTAAGGTGTTAACCTCTTCAAGGATAACTTGATCTGATACCAATTGATGTAATAAATGTCAGTACCATACAAGAGGGGGTTGATTTGTGTGGTACCCAATTTTCGCTCTAGAAGAACCAGGTTATTCTAAAGTGTTCTAACTATTGTAGTTTGCGGAATAATAAATACTAAAAGTAAACTGCACAGAGATTTTTAAGTGGAAAAGATATAGCTCAAAAGGTTAAAAACCACGACCTACTACTCAGTAGGTTTTCCAAAACTTCCACTAAAATCACTGAGCTAAAATAGCATTTACAAAAACTATTTGTAAACCTAAGGATTAACTCTAATTTCCAGTGTGGCACACAGCCTCAACTGTTGCGATACTTTCAAGTTAACTCTAACTTGAATACTTAAAGTACCTAATACAATTGCTTCAAAATATGCTAAAAGGTACAATATGAAACACCTACTACAATTGAACTAGAATAAGAATAAACACAATGGAACTGGTTCTTCTATATCGTTCAAGTAGCTTCAGGAGTGCATGCTTATATCTCATATATATTGCTTGCAAAACAGACTTTCTCTTTTGCTCTCAATTATGTTTTACTTTTTTGTATGTGCGATGCTTGTAAAAGAGAACAACTCAGTTATTTATTAGATTAGCAGTTAGAGTTGGATCGTAACTCAACTTCTGATCCTTCATTGAGCTTGAGTCCTAGACCAATTCAAACCCCAACCCTTATCCGGATGTGTTCTCCTCTAATAAAGAGACATCTTATTCTTATCCCATATGCAATCTTTCCGATTAGTTAAGAAGATATTCAGAAGATATTGCTTCTTAATCCCCAAGGATTTATCTTCTTCAGGTGCATCTCATTTGTGTGTGCCATAACAGCTGTGTCTCCCAAGATGTACCAGGTCCATCACTAAGTTCATTTGTCAATCTTCAAAACTTCAACTGAACTTGGTCCAACAGGAAGAATTAGAGAAGTTCATCAAGGTGCAACTTCTAATGGTAACTTTTTTACTCGATACTCTAAGGTAGAATTTCCTCGATTTTTTGCCCATAATTTGAAGACTTGTTTTTACAAGTTCAATCAATTCTTTTCTATGGATGAAATAGCTTTTTATCGGGGGTTAAAGCGGCTTCTATTCATTTTGATTGAGAAGTTATTGATTAGAATAGGTCATATGTGAAATCTAACCTACCTGGACTGAGTATGTGATAGCCTTGAATGGAAGGTTTTGGGAAGGGTTTGAAGATCATATGGAAGCCTTAAATAATGTGCAGCAGACTGGCAGTGTTAAGGACTATCAAACTAAACTTGATAGATTATTGAGGGGGGTAAATCTGTCTAATGAAAATAAAATTTGTTGCTTCTCAGGTGGCCTTAATCTAGAATTGAACAAGCCTGTGAGAATTCAGTCACCTACAACACTTCTTCAAGCCTATAGAATTGCTAGGTTGCAACAAGAAATATTTCAGGCTCAAGCCCTAATCCTGGGGTCTCAAGCCAGAACCCACACTGCCCTACTATGTACCCCTAATCATAATAAAAGACAGTATAACTAAAAGAATCCCTTACCAAACTCCATAAACAAAAAGCCTTTTGAACCTACTCTTGACAAAAACACTAGGACTCGTGGTAGAAGATTGAGTGCAACTGAAATGAATGAGAAGAGAGAAAATGGATTGGATTTTTCTGTGATGATAAGTATGTACTAGGCCACAAATGCAGAGGTAACAAACAGTTGTACTTGGTAGAGGTGACAGAAGATGAAGGAATGGAAGCAGATGAATAGGATGGTCTGAAACAAGAACTATTGGCAGACTCAGCTGAGTTCATGGTTATATCATTACAAGCATTTGCTGGTGTAGCAGGTTATCAGAATATTAGAGTTACATGTTACCATGAAAAGAGGCCATTACAATTGTTGATAGACGCTGGGAGTACTCACAATTTTATTAATGAGGAAGTAGCTGCAAGGATGGGCTGCAAACTATTCAAAAATAGTCTGTGAGTGCAGTTGATGGCAGAAGAGTCCAGACTGCTTCAGTTTGTAAGGACCTACAATGGCTATTACAAGTTAAAACATTCTTATCTGACCTCTTACTCTTACCATTGGGAAATGTAGATATTGTGCTAGGTGTGAAATGGATGAATACTTTGGGGAGGATATTGTTGGATTTCAAAAAGAGAACCATTGAATTTATGTACATAGGAAAGAGGCGTGTACTTAGGGGTGAAAATTACTAGCTCAAATCTGCTAAGTATAAGAGTTTGATAAGAAAGAAAGGAGTAGAGGCTAAATTATTTATGATGTCCTTAGTAACAAGTGAGGATGAAAACATTCACCGTCACAATATACAAGCTATACCAAGTACTGATACCTTGCTAGAGCAGTACTTATAAAGTAGTATTCATGTATCCTTGAGGTACCTACTACTTTACCTCCGCATAGGGGTTCTTTTGAATATAGGATTCCTTTAATAGAAGCTTATAATCCTATCAATAAGAGGTCTTACAGATACACTGCGATTAAGAAAGATATAATAAAAAAGCTAGTGCAGGGAATGTTAGACCAATGAGTAATACAACCTAGCACCAGCCTCTATGCATCTCTTTTAGTGTTAGTGGGAAAGCAATATGGTAGTTGGAGACTTTGTGTTGACTATAAAGATTTGAATCAAATGACTATCAAGGATATATTTCTTATTCCCATTATTGACGACTTACTTAGATGAACTAAGTGGTGCTAAGATCTTTTCCAAACTAGACCTTAGAGATAATTATCATTATCTAAGAATGGTTGAAGGAGATACTCACAAGACTGCATTCAGAACTCGTGAAGGACATTATGAATTTTTGTAATACCTTTGGGCTAACCAATGCACCCTTATGATATTAGAGTTTAATGAATGTTGTCTTTAAACCATTATTGAGGAAATCAATATTGGTTATCTTCGATAATATTATGATCTATAACAAGAGTGTGACTGCTAATGTGGATCATGTAAATACTGTGTTTGAATTGATGAAGCAACATCATTTGTACGCCAAGATGTCAAAGTATGCATTTTTAGTGGCTAATGTTGAATACTTGGGGCATTTTATCAGTGCTGAGGGTGTATCTACAAACCCAAGGAAAATTGTTATTGTACAAGAGTGGATTACACCTATGAATATCAAACAGTTGAGGGGTATTGTAGGCTATTATAGAAGGTTTATTCAAGGCTTTGGAACCATATAGAGACAATTTCATGATCTATTGAAGAAGGATAGCTTTGGGTGGATTGATGAAGCTACTACTGCTTTCAACAACTTGAAGCAGGCTTTGGTCTTTGCACCTGTGTTAGTTATGCCAGATTATTCTAAGGCTTTTACAGTGGAGACAGATGCTAGTGGTAATGGCATTGGGGTTGTGTTGATGCAACAAGGACATCTTATTGCTTACATAAGCAAATCCTTAGCTCCCATACATCAAATTCTGTCAGTTTATGTCAGAGAGTTACTTGCTTTTATCTTTGCTGTTACTAAGTGGTCTCACTACTTATTGGGAAATCATTTTATTGTTAAGATAGATCGAAAAACATTAAATCATTTATTGGATCAACATGTGCATATTGACTTCCAAGTTGCTGGTATTTCTAAGTTGATGGCATTTTACTTTACTATTGAAAATAAGAAAGATTCTGAGAACAAGGCTGCACATGCACTATCAAGAAAACTGTTGCTGAACTTTTAGCTATCTCCTTGCTCACCCCTAATAATTCACTACATGTATAGATCAGAACATCATGGAGAGATGATCCAGTTTTGCAGGAGTTAATAACTAAAATACAAACACAACCTTACAAATCGTATACTTGGTGTAACAACCAACTTAGGTAGAAGGGCAGGTTAGTTGTGGGCAATGATCAGCGGATGAGGAAGACTATAATCACCCTTTAGCATAGTACTACTCAGGGATGCCATTCTGGGATGGATGCTACCATTAAGAGGCTACAGTCCTTGTTCCATTGGAAATTTCTCATAACAGATGTCAGAGATTTTACCAATAAGTGTGAGATGTGTGAAAGACATAAACATGATGATGCAGCTTCACCAGGCCTATTACAACTATTACCAATTACTACAGGTTTTAGGATTGATATCTGCATAGATTTCATTAAAGGCCTTCCAAAGTCACATGGAAAGGAGGTGATTCTAGTAGTAGATAGGTTAACTAAGTTTGGGAATTTCTTAAGTCTACAACATCCTTACACTACTCAGACTGTGGCTCAATGTTTTCTAGACAGGGTCTTCAAGATACATGGTATGCCCCTTACTATGACCAGTGACAGAGATCCAGCATTCTTAAGTTCCTTTTTGCAGGAACTCTTTTCACTTCAAGGAGTATGACTGCAAAGATCTACAGCATTCCATCCACAGATAGATGGTCAGTCAGAAGTGTTGAACAGAACCTTGGAAACCTATTTGAGATTTTTTTGTTCAGATAGCCCAAAGAATTGGTCATAAGTAATTCTAAGTCGCGCCGTGTCCTGTCTGATCACCTCTCCCCGATATAGGTCTCCCTCTACCTCTCCTCGTACACACCACAGTTAGTCGCCCACATGTTCTCACTAGTGCATCAGTGATCCTCCTCTGAATATGCCCAAACCATTTGAGTTTTCCTCCATTGGGGCCATACCCACCTTATCTTGAATATCTTCATTCCTAATCTTATCCATCCTTGTATGCTCGCACATCCACCTCAACATTGTCATCTCTACTGCTTTCATCTTCTGGATGTGTGGGTTTTTAACCAGCCAACACTCGATCCCATACAACATGGCAGGCCTAACCACTGCTCTATAAAACCTACCTTTTAGTTACGGTGGCACTTTCTTGTCACACAGGACTCCTATAGCTAACCTCCACTTCATCCACCCCACCCCTATACGATGTGTGACATCTTCGTCGATCTCTCTGGTCCTCTGAATAACTAACCCAAGGTACTTGAAACTACTCCTCTTAGGGATGACTTGAGAGCCAAGCCTCACTTCCACTCCCACTTCCGACGGCTCGGCCCCAAACTTGCACTCAATATATTCTGTCTTCATCCTACTAAACCTAAAACCTTTAGACTCAAGGGCATATATACAAACCTCTAGCATCTCATTGATGTCGCATCGTGTCTCGTCAATTAGGACTATGCCATTAACAAATAGCATGCACCATGGAACCTCCCTTGAATATGATGTTGATGTAAATAAACGTCAATACCACACAATAGGGGGTGATTTGTTTGGTACTTAATTTTCACGCTAGAAGAACCAGGTTCTTCTAAGTGTTCTAACTACTTCAGTTTGCCTAAATATAAAAGCTGAAAGTAAAGTGCACAACAATTTTTACGTGGAAAATACCTGGCTCAAAAGGTGAAAAAACCACGACCTACTACTCATTAGGATTTTCCCAAACTCCACTAAAATCAATGAGCCAAAGACAACATTTACAAAACTCTTGTAGACCTATGGATTAAACTCTAATCCTAGTGTGTCATATAGCCTTAGCTGATGCGACACTATCAAGTTAACTCTAACTTGATGACACAACGTACCTAATACAATTGCTTCTAATTAAGCTAAAAGGTACAATATTAAACCTACTACAATTGAGCTAGAAATAAAACAATAAGATGGAACTAGTTCTTCTCTAGGTTCATGTAGCTGTAGGCGTCCACACTTGTAACTTGCATATATTGCTTGCAAATCAAACTTCGCTCTTTAGCTTTCAAATATGCTTTTCTTCTGCTTGTGTGTGTTTCCTGAAAAGAGAAATAACTCAATCATATATTGAGTTAGCAGTTAGAGTTTGATTAAGATTCCACTTCTTATCCGTTCACACTTCGAGTCCTTTATCAATGCAAACTCCAACCCTTATCCAAACTTAGGATTAAGTTCTCTTCACATAAGGAGACTGCCCTCCTTATCCCAATGCAATCTTTTCGATTATGATCAAAAGATATTGATGATGTGTGATCTTTGGTGTATTATCTTCCTCACGTGCTCTGCATGTGCCTTTGTTGATTCAGCTGTGTATTACAAGATGGACCATGTCCTTCTATCAGTTCATTTGTCAATCTTGAAAACTTCAACTGAAACTTTTGCCAACAATTTCCCCCTTTTTGATGATGGAAAACTCTGTGCTTATTATAATCAGGAATTGTAGACTTAGCTCAAATCAACACTTATAAAATCATTTAACTTTTCATTAAGGAGGTCAGATTTAGGTCATAAACATCACTAGTTCAGAAAAACATTTTAAGCACAATATCTTCCCCCTTTTGGCATCATCGAAAAGTTACATAAATGATGTGAATTTTTGAGGTTAATATCTACTCATGGCCGCTGGGGCAACTGCAAGTGATCACATATTCAATCATAAATCAACTGGAAATAGCTATATTGAACAAGATTAACAAAACGAGAAAAGTTTCATTCATTGATTCAAAAATGTTCCTACCAAGCAGTCCACAAAAAAAAAACATGAAACTTCCAACCATGAGCACAAAAGAGAAAAAACAGACCAGGAACCAAATAAACTTGTCACTGAAATGGGGGGGGGGGGGGAACTAGACTAGAACTTAGACATAGGACTCCTAAGGCTTGGATGAGCTAGAGGGTTTGACTTTTAGCAGATTAGACATTTGTTGTAGCATGCCTTCATTCTTCTCCTTCTCCTTGGCAAGCTCAACTCTGAGTCCATTTCTTTCTTCCTCCAATTCAGTCACCCTGGCCTTAAGCCTAGCAATTTCAGCATCTCTCAGTCCAGCCTCCTGAACTAGGAACCTTACTTTGCTTTTGACAGGAGTTTTAGCTGATGAACCAGGTTCAACGGAGACAGTGCTTAGCAGATAGTCACAGCTTTGAAGAGTATGCCATCTCCCAATTCTTCAATGGAACATGTAGACATTCAAGTACAGTAGTCAAAATAAATCCATAGGGGGTGGCATAGGCCTTGGAACCATTGATCACCCTTTCTAGCAGGTTTACCATGAACACAGGCCAGTTGATTTGTTTGCTTTCAGTCAAGCACTACATAAGAACGAGGTCCATATAATTTGTAGTGTGCCTTCTTTCCTATCTAGACAGGAGGCATTTGTTGACAAACTCAAAGAGCACCTTGTGCTCACGCTTCATTTCACTCTTTTGCACTGGCCTTGCTGCTGGTACATCTACCTCTGATATGGTATCACAGATATTTTTGGTAATTTGCAGCTCTAAGGTTAACCCATCCAAACAAGGCCATCATCAAGAGGGGGGGGGGGGTGATTTGTGTGGTACCTAATTTTTGCGTTAGAAGAACCAGGTTCTTCTAAGTGTTCTAACTACTGCAGTTTGCGGAAAACAACTGGCTCAAAAGGTGAAAAAACTGCGGCATGCTACTCAGTAGGATTTTCCCAAACTCTATTGAAATATATTAGCCAAAGACAGCATTTACAAAACTCTTGTAAACCTAAGGATTAAACTCTAATCCCAGTGCGACACACAGCCTTAGCTGCTGCGACATGATTAAGTTAACTGTAACTTGATGACACAACGTACCTAATACAATTGCTTCTAATTAAGCTTAAAGGTACAATATTAAACCTACTACAATTGAACTAGAAATAAGACAATCAGATGGAACTGGTTCTTCTCTAGGTTCATGTAGTTGTAGGCGTCCACACTTGTAACTTGCATATATTGCATGCTAATAAGACTTCGTTCTTTAGCTCTCAAATATGCTTTTCTTATTCTTGTGTGTATTGCCTGAAAAGAGAAATAACTCAATCATATATTGAGTTAGCAGTTAGAGTTTGATTAAGACTCCATTTCTTATCCGTTCACACTTCGAGTCCTGTCTCAATGCAAACTCCAACCCTTATCCTATCTTAGGATTAAGTTCTCTTCACATAAGGAGATTGTCCTCCTTATCCCAGTGCAATCTTTTCTATTATGATCAGAAGATATTGATGATGCGTGATCTATGGTGCATTATATTCCTCACATGCTCTGCATGTGCCTTTGTTGATTCAGACTGTGTAATACAAGGTAAACTAGGTCTTTCTATCAATTCATTTGTCAATCTTCAAAACTTTAACTGAAACTTGGGCCAACAGATGTGTTATGGTATCCATCACTATGGAAAATAGGAAAGGCCTAAACACAGACCCTTGATGCAACAGCGTAACAATCGAAAATTCTTGGAGTTGCCTCCTACTATCCTAAACCGAAGCTTATATCCATCATACATGTCTTTAATCGCCCTAATGTAGGCAATAGGGACCCATTTATCCTCTAAGCAGCTCCATAAGACCTCCCTAGGAACCTTGTCGTACGCTTTCTCGAGGTAGATAAACACCATGTGATGATCTTTCTTCTAATCCCTGTATTGTTCCACCATACTCCTACTAAGGTGAATAGCTTCTGGGTGGATTGTCCCAGCATGAACCCGAACTGGTTGTCTAAAATAGACACCATCCTTCGCACTCTCTTTTCTACCACTCTCTCCTAGACTTTCATGGTATGACACAATAATTTGATACCCGTATAGTTGTTGAAACTCTACATATCGCCCTTGTTCTTATACAACAAAACCATTGTACTCCACCTCCACTCTTTAGTCATCCTATTAATTTTGAATATAATATTAAACAACCTCATAAGTCATTCCAAGCCTGCTCTACCCACACACCTCCAAAGTTCAACCAGAATTTCATCTGGCCCGATAGCTCTACCCCTTCTCATCTTACGCATTGCCTCTATGACCTCATCGACCTCAATGTCCCTACAATAACTTAATTTATAGGGGATGTCAGCATTCCTCAATTCCCCTAGTACAATATCATGATCTCCTTCTTCATTTAGAAGTTTATAAAAGTATGTCTGCCATCTCCTCTTAATTCGGTCATCTCCTATCAAAACATTTTCATCCTCATCTTTTATGCACCTCACTTGGTCCGGATCCCGAGTCGTCCTTTCTCTCACCTTAGCAAATCAGAATAACTTTTTCTCCCCGACTTTGTTCCCTAGTTCCTTATATAGATGAGAAAATGCTGTCGTCTTAGCCTCCATTACTGTCATCTTGCCTCCTTCCTAGCTAGCATATATCTCTCACTAATAACTCTCTTCTCCTCCTCGCCGATACTCCCTACTAACTGCAGGCAAGCTGCCTTCTTCGCTTCCACTTTACCTTGGACAACTGCATTCCACCACCAGTCTTGTGGACACTGGTGCAGCCCGAAGATATCCCTAACACCTCTCTTGCTGCTTTCCTTATACAGTCCGCCTTCGTCGACCATTTAGTGTTTGCATCTCCACTACTTCTCCAAGCTCCCATTGCCGCTTACCTTCCTTCCAACTCTTGAGCCTTATCCTTAGTCAAGGCGGCCCACCTAACCCTCGGGTGGCCTCGCACTAACCTCTTCTTGCTCCTTATCACAATTGCAATGTCCATCACCAAAAGCCTATGTTGCATCGCAAAGGTCCCACATGGGATACCTTTGCAATCCTCGCATAACCTTCTATCGCATCTCCTGAGGAGGAGGTAGTTAATCTGAGTCTTCACCATCGAACTTCGGTAAGTAACCAAATGCTCCTCCCACTTCGGAAAACATGAGTTTGCAATTACTAGATCGAATGCCTTGGCAAAGTCCAACAGTGAAGTTCCCCCTCTGTTTTTCTCCCCGAAACCAAAGCCGCCATGCACCTCAGTATAACCACTTGCAGACAACCCAATATGACCATTGAAATCTTATACTATGAGTAACCTCTCGGAAGGTGGGATACTACAAACAATTTCATCCAACCCCTCCCAAAGGCGCCTTTTTATTTCCTCATACAAGCCTACTTGCCGGCATGCACGCGCTAAAGACATTTAAAGTACACTCACCCTCCACCAATGTAATAGTCATTAGTCTATCATTCACTCGCCTGACCTCTACCACTGACTCTCTAAGATGGCTATCTACCAGGATACCCACTCCATTCTTACACCTCAAGACTCCAGAGTACCACAACATATACCCATCCACGTTTCCCGCCCTCGATCCGACCCACATAGTCTCCTAGACACACACTATATTGACCATTCTCTTCTAAATGATCTTCTCCAACTCTATAGACTTACTCATTAGAGAACCTATGTTCCATGACCCAATTCTCAACCTATACGTTCCCTTACCTCCTTTACCTCCCCTGCCTCCTGTCCCACACCCTGGCCCTGGCCCCACACTCTTCCCCACCCGAGGACATGCACTTGATCTATCATCCCAGACTGTAGCCACTACCCCTACGACAAATATAAAGCAGACTCGCTAGTGCACAACGGATAATAAATCAAACTAGAAGGCAACAAATGACTATAACGATTGAACTATTGTGAACTAAAGTAATATAAATTTAGCTAACATCAAAAGGGAAACGGTCTAACGGGAGGTACAAACACCTGGGAACCAAACTTGTTTTTATGTAATTGTACGCTCTTGCACTGCTTCCCACAGTCCTTTGCTGACGCTCTTCTAGGTTGCTCTCCTTTGTTAGTGCTTGTGCGCCCAACTTGTCTCCAACAACTTGAGAATTTACCTGAAAACATAGAAAATACCACAACCCAAAAACCAAAAGTGTTGTCACCGCTACCACTAATGTAGCCCTGATAGTAGTAGTGAAACGTAGGAAAAAGCAGAGAAATCCATAAAGTTCACCTAGTACTATTTGGTGATGAAATTACAGCATCAAAAGTACTCCACCAATAACGTTATGCTCAATTTCTTGAAGCAATCTCTAAACCCTCAAGATTCAGTAGACTAAAAAAATTCCTAAAACCCACTTGAAAAGTGAAGCAAACGCCAACAAAAATCCTTAATTCTTGAATGTGATTGTTCTTGATGTTAAAACAGTAGCAAGAATTTAATAGCAAAATATATCTCTAATAAGGGAGTGGGGTAGGGGGAAAGAAAAAAGTGGAGAGTGAGGAAGGGAGGGGGGTGGTCGTCGGCATAGGGTGGTCGTCGTTGTTTAGTGGGGATGGGTGCTTACTTGCTGGTGGGGGTGTTTGCCGATGTTCAGTGGGGTAGGATGGTCTGGTTTTGATCATTGAAATTGAAGAAGATGAAAAGCCTTTCTACAAATTGAGGAAGATGAAACGCCTTGCTCCGAACTCAGCATCTCCGAGAGCACAAATGGAAATAACGACAAATGGAAAGAAAGTTGTTAATTTTAGAGCAAAATAGTAAAATATAGCCTTTTTTCATAGAATGTTTCATGTCCCCACAATGGCTGGGGAACCTCCCTATTATAATTTTACCTAGTGAAACAAGATTCTACGATCAAACTCCTCTTTAAATGATAATAAAAGGGCCATTGATGAGTATGTGGTGGCAGGTTGAATGCTAATATTCTCATTAACGACTGTTAATTTAACACTAACAAATATTCCCTCACTGAATGATATTTGATGGCAAGTCTTTGAACTTGTAATGTCGACTATGTTCCCGTCCGAATCGATCTAGTTTCTGTCCCACACCCGCATTCGGTACTAGTTGTTTTCCAACTTGTCTTTTGTTTATCTTTGGCTCCATGTGTCATCTAACCATTTGGCCATTTTTTATCAACCAATTTTACTCCATAATGTCATTCTTTAGGAATTAGTATCTAGATGGACATATTGAAATCGTGTGAAATCTCTGTTTAAATGATAATTTAAGTAAGTTGCGGATTCCTTGGCCAAACCTACACAACACTTATGGATGGAACAGTCACTTTAAATGGTCTTAAAATCCCCAACTCAATAGTTAGCTTTTGGTGTTTAGTTATACCCATATCCATTTATTTATTATAGTACCAAAATAAAGCTCATGCAAATTTGTTAAATATCTTTATTTTAGAGTGAGCTTAGCCGCTATTCTTCTCTGTTGCTTCTAGTCATCTCCCTATAAATTCTAAAGAAATTATCCAGTTTGACCTTTTAGAGCAATAATGCAACTAATATTAATTAATTCATAAAATATTATCAGTATTAACTATATGCTACAAATATCAGCCCAATTGTCTATCTGTATGTTCCTTCCTCTATTTAGTCCACATTTCCCTCTTTCTTCTTTCGCCCTCACGTAGAGTCAATTATAAAATTTCTTAAGATCCACATAAACTACGATCCATGAAAATGTAATGGATCTAAGTGTCAAATTAAAATTCTTCTAAAACAACTTTGATATGGAGCTAACAACTTGGCCTGACAACTAGGAGTACCAACTAGCGCTAATACATGGCCTTTCACTTGAGCAACTAGTGGTTCCTATAATCATTTGAATGTGCCATATTTTTGTTTCAAAATTTAATTTTTTAACGCTTTATTTAGTAATAGATTATGTGACCTTCTATGTTTTGATGATCTAACAAACTTTAAGAACCAGATGGGGAATCTACTTTACATCCTCAAGTGCACAACAACAACAAGTCTCCAGTCGGGGACATATCCTAACATTTCAGAGTCAAAGAAACAATAGAGGGAATAGATGGATATCAGTTCCCTTGCTGACTGTACTGAGTCAATTTCCCAAACTTTCATATACTGCCAATGATAAATGAAATATGTAGTAAGACATAATCATTTCTCAGATCAATCATGAAGCCATTTCTCCTTAGGCAAAGACCACAGAAAATTTCTGAGCTGAACCTCGATATTATCTTTCCAACATGATGAAATCGAATTAGTTTGTATTCATTAAAGATCCCAACGATCTCATCTAATCTAATACAACTACTCTAGTGACATATCATACCAATATAGATTAAAGCCATAACTTGTGTAATCTGCGCACAAACAACAATCCGAACATACTCAAATCATGAAAATGACTCAAGTGAAAGAGCTGTACCGCACGCTAAACAGTACCCCCACACACAATGCTAAGAACCTGTCACCATATCATAGAAACAGAACATACAGATCTAACCCTCAGGATCATACCTCCATATAGCTTCGCTTCGATGCGCAACTTCATCCAACACTGGTCCACATGAAATACCTCAAGTCAATATGCTCAAAATTGACAACCATGTGTAATATGATGTCTAAAACCAAAGAAATCATCATAACCACCACGAAGCAATTGACATAACATTACACAAACCCGAAAGGACATATCTGATACGCCATCCACCGAGCAATACCCAGTACTCTTCCCACTCGACTTACACTATGAAACCACAATAGAACCACAACATGTGCTCCTCTAACCAACAAATTATATGCTTTGCGACATAGAAAAGTAACTCATAGATAAACGTAGAACACTAATAGCTCAATAACAACCCAATCAACACATCCTTAACCCATAACAACTCGAAGTCAACAAAGCTATCTTGATGCAGAACACACATCCATATAGGTCTATTAATGAACCCCTTATCAAGGAGTGCGTTTGTATCGGCCTGTGTGGTGACTATCGGGGTTTTGAGACCCAAGTGGATCCTTTGTGGCTTGGTATGTTAGATTTTGATGTGATATTGGGTATAGACTGGTTGTCTCCATGTCATTTTATTCTGGACTGTTATGCTGAGATGACAAAGTTGGCAATGTCGGGGATGCCACAAATGGAGTGGTGAGGTTTGACGGGTTATATTCTCTATAGAGTTATTTCATTGTTGAAGACCCATTTGATGGTTAGGAAGAGTTGTCTTTCTTATTTGGCCTTCGTGAGGGATGTCAGTGTATAGACTCCTACCGTTGATTCTATTCTAGTGGTGAGGGACTTTTTCGGATGTGTTTAAAAACACTTTTCCCACACTCCTAAGTGCGAAAACATCTAACAAAGCTAACCAAATCATAAAAATTTCAATCCGAGGTCATCTACTAACAAATCAAATCTTGGTCAAACTTTCAAGTTCTAAGCTTCAAACTTAGAGCTTTTCTTCCAAATTTATTTCGATTAACCTAAAAACCAAAACCAACGATTTACATAAGTCATAATACATCACACAAGGTTAGTCATTCCTGAGAATTGGCGAGCAAAGTGCAAAATCTCAAAATGACCGGTCAGGTCGTTACATCCTCCCCCACTTAAACATACTTTCGTCCACGAATGTGCCTAGATTTATTCCGTAAACCATCAAATCACCGTGTTACCATACCATGCACATACCCAGGGGTGATCCCACATCACCATATCTGATATAGGTCTGATAACAGAATGTAACTGAAATTTCATAATCCAACCTAGCCCATAAACCTTAGAACCACATTTCCACTTCCGAAATTATCCACAAGTATCATATTCTAACATCTATACTATGAATAAGCCCGAAGAAGCTGTAATAACCCATACATGTAGCCTCAGGTTCTATTACATGATATACCACATAACTCCAACACTTGTAGCAATAAAGTATAGTCACAGCAGCTACACCCAACAACTGAATACCGATACAAAACCTCTTATAAACTAAAATCTCATCCCAAACAGTTGTAAAGCTTATGCAGCTATTCCTTTGCGCGCACACAACAAGGCAAATAGTGCAGCAGTCACATTTTGGGGAATGCCTTTCTACCCAATATACTTGCATCATCAAAGTGATATTACTTGGGTAATATTAACATAAAGCAAAGCAAAAATAAGTTACTTGCACATTCCAGAATTGATCAAGCTTTCTCTCAAGTGTGTCAATCTTGCAGGTGACTCCCAAGGCTTCAAGAATAAGAAGTTTACGTGAGACAACCTCCTGGTTTAGAATACCATGAGCATCCTGAACATGTTTTAAAACTTAAAAAGGCTTTATATGGATTGAAGCAAGCTCCTTGCGCATGGTATGAAAGGTTTTCCAAATTTCCCTTAGAAAATTGCTTTATAAGAGGAAAATTTGACAATACCTTATTTCTGAAGAAACAGGAAAGGAACCTTCTTATTGTGCAAGTCTATGTTGACGACATCATCTTTGGTGCAACAAATGACTCTCTATCAGAAGAATTTTCAAAGCTCATGGGAAGCGAGTTTGAGATGAGCATGATGGGGGAATTAAATTTCTTCTTATGTCTGTAAGTTAAGCAAACTCAAAGGGGCATAGAAGTCATCAAAAGTACATCAAAGAGATTCTAAAGAGATTTGAGATGGAAAATTCAAAGGTCATTGATGCCCCTATTTCCACTGCCACGCGTCTCAACGTGGATGAACCTGATTCTCCTGTGAATGAGACCATTTACAAAGGTATCAATATGTCATTCCTATATCTCAAACCAAGTAGACCGGACATTATTTTCAGTATGGGACTATGTGCCAGGTTTCAATCTAATCCAAAGGAGTCTCATCTGAAGGCGGCCAAGAGAATCTTGAGGTATCTTAAAGGGACAAAAGACCTAGTTCTCTACTATCCCTCAGGAGACAATTTTGACTTGATTGGGTATGTTGATGCTGCTTATGATGGTTATCTGGTAGATAGAAAAAGCACTTCTAGTATGGCACACTTTCTGGGATCATGTGGAATCTCATTTGGTATAAGAAAACAAAGCTTCATGGCTCTTTCAATTGCAGAATATAAGTATGTGGCAGCTTCCTCTAGATATGCTCAACTCTTGTGTATCAAGTAGAAGCTAGAAGATTTTGGTGTCTTCTTTGATTGTGTTCCATTACTGTGTGTTAACACCAGCGTGTCAACATGGACAAGAATCTCGTTCAGCATAATATAACAAAGCACATTTATGTGTGACACCACTTCCTTAGAGATAATATTGGAAAAAGGTTTATGTACATGAAATTTTGCAGTACAGAAGATCAAATTGCAGATATCTTCACCAAAACACTGAGCAGAGATTTTTGTTGAAAAGAATCATTTGGCACTATGGTTGATCAAATCAAGTTGAGGACCTGGCCCCTCAATGATTGGCTATGAAAGAAATAAACAGGTAAAATAGCTAAAAGTATTTTCTGGAGAGGTCTAACTCATTTCTATATCGTTACATGTAGACACGCATGACGATTATAGGGCAAACAAGAAGCTAACAGTATTGCACTTTGGCAAAGGGATGCGGCTCTTATCTAATAATACTGTCAGGGAATCTAGTTCCCCTAACACAGGTTAGTAGTCCCTTTACTTCTCTCATGCACAATTTTTTTAAATGGCTAATAGGGTGCCACATCATTAAAAATGTCAGTTTTAATTTTTTGGAACCCAAGCATCCTACTCATTATGAAACTACCCGCGTACCCAGAAACTCAATACCCAATCCCAACCGGTCTCTCACCCCTTTAAATTAATCCAAACGATGTCACTATCACTCTCATAACTGTTCGCATCAAAAGAAAAAACTTTCTTTTTTCTCTAAAACAACCAAACACTCTATTCCTTATTAAACATTCACTACACTTCACCATGTTTGAAAATCTCAAAGCCACAAATGTCCCAAGTCTCATCCCCACTGTGGCTTGATATATTGAAGCGCCAGTGATAGAGTCGAAGTCTCCTAGCTACCCAGTCCAAACCCTTAGCAAGATTCCCAACCACCCACTGTCTCTTCTCCAACCCAGTCAAGTTCTGGTTCTCATCGAAGTCACAAGACTTTGAACCCCAAGATATTTGTAGCTATGACATTCCCTTCTACCTCACCAGAAAAAAGGCTGAGGGAGAAACACTTACGGAGAAGAAATCCAAAAGTCTCCAATTTGCGAGTAGAAGAGAATCCTGAAGCGCAACAGGGTGTGGTTCACAATGGTAACAAATCAGTGTTGAATACACCGGAACTCGATTTGAATGTTGTTGATTCTATGGGTAATAATCTTCTTGTTCTGAGTTTACTTTGGGGTTAAATAACAATAAACCCTAAAAATATGTTGTCAATAGCTATTAGAAAAAGTTTGGTGGGTGGTTATGAAAAGTGTGTCTGAAACTCATGAGTCTTAGGATAGTCTACAGGAAGAGAGTAGGGAAATGGTGCCTATCAAAAATTTGGCACCTAAAAGTATTAATGGTGAACCACATGAGGGACCTGACCCCTCCGCCAAAAGGAGCCCTCTACTTTTGCTTGGGATGAAACTCTTGGTTCTCCACAAGAAACCCAAGTCAGTACTGATCCCGCTCTCTCTTCATTTCTATGTTGTGCCATTGGCAAATATTGTTCCTGAAATGAGATCTCTGTCTAAGGAGGATAATGAAGATAGTGAAGAAGACTATGATAATGTGGCTCTTGCAAGCTTCATTATTGCTAATATGAGAAAGGAAACTCCGAAGGAGTCCAATCTTAAGAGGCCTACTACTAGGCTACAGAAGAAGGAAGCTTTTGAATTTATTCTTAGGCAAAACAAAGAAGAAAAGAAGAACAATAGATAGGTCAAGGATGGAAAATTTGTGAATGAAAGGGTAGTGCATCCAGCACTTGTTGTGGACATCAATGATGAGGTGAATAGGAACCTAGTTCCTTAGTTCGTAAGTCCTCCAAGAAACCTATAGTTCTGAAATCCAGGAAGGATTCATCTGAGAGTGTGATGGAGTTTAGCAACACTGACACTGAAAAGTCTGGTTAGAAAGTAGCTGAAGAGTCTAGTAAGAGAGTAGATGAGGGGTCTGATGAGAAGGTGATTGAGAAATTTGTGTCAGAGAAGGTGTTTGAGAAATATGCAGACAAAGGGAAAAGTGTGAGAAGATCAGTGAAAAGAAAAGCTGGTGAGGAACCTGGTTCCTCCAAAAGGTCCAAGACGCGTCTGGACACGGATGCAGGAAGAGAAAACTTAAGAAAACAAAAGGTGTTGTAGGTAGAACATTTGCCCCTAATATTTTGGACATGCCTGGTATGCGCCAACTAGTGGAGATTTGTGAATCTCAATAGTGGACACATTTATACATTATAGGGAATCCTAAGGAGAATGAGGCAGAAGTGCGCAACTTTTATGCTGATATTTTCACATTGAAGGATGACAACATCTACATAAAGGTGAATAGGGTTGACTTTGTGATGGATGAGAGTGTTGGGAACCATCTTGGGAGTGCCTACTGGCAGCATATCCTCTATTAAAAGGACTTGTTCTTCAAACTTCAGAAATGCCATTTTGAAGGATAATGCAATACAACACAGGGAGCGAGTACACAAGAAGGCCCTCCTTCCAGTGTACCAACTGTTGTTTGAGATGGTTAACAAGGTTCTGCTCCCAAGTGCGGAAAGACATTCTATTACATAACGAGCAGGCATGCTTATCATGGAAGCACTAGGTGCCCACTTCACTATAAACTTGTCTGGTCTAATTATAGAACATATGAAGAAAGTGACAGATTTTAAGGATGATAATCATGGGTTGTTGTATGGTTTCCTATTCACCAAAGTATTTAACTACTTTAAGGTCCCCTTGGGAAAGGCTATAGTGGGTACTCGCAAGCAAACTATCTCCAAGACCACCTAAGAAGAATGGGAGTGTATCAATAAAAGGAGAGGGACTGGCAGCACTTCTACCATTTCTCAACTCATTGACGCTCAGAATGCTACCACTGAAGAGATAAGGAACGTGGTTCCAGCAGTTCACAAGGCACAGAGGTTGCCCGGTTGATGAAGGAAAATTCTGATTTGAGAAAACGGGTCGAAGACCTGAAGGAGAGGCTGCTCAACGAGCAGGTGTCAGCAAATGCTCAAATGGACATCCTCCTTAGTATCCTTGCCTCTTCATATGTGCCTCCCCCTTCTAGTGCTCCCTAAAATCATTTCGTTCCTAGTGTCAAGTTCAAGTTGTTTGTCCTATGCTTTAATCCTTTTTGTTTGAATGTGCTTAGTGACTGGTACTTTTTTTGCTATTTTAATTTGTGGATGATTATGTAACACATGTGGCATGAGTTAACTAGGCTAGACTTCTTTTGTCTTATTTCTTGTGTTTAATAATTTTATGATTCCAAGAGGGGGAAAATGAATTGAGGGGGAACAAGAGAGGGAACAAGTTCAGGGGGAATACAAGAAATATGCATGACACTGCGGTTGTCAATGGAGTTTCAATTACAAGTTTTACATCATCAAAAAGGGAGAAACTTATATGTTATGTGGTCTTCTATGTTTTAATGATCTAACAAATCAGATAAGGACTCTGTTCTACATCCCCATGTGCTCTAGAACAACAAGTCTCAAATCGGGGACGTATCAAAATTTCAGAGTCAAAGAAACGATATAGAGAATAGATGGATATCAGTTCACTTGTTGACTGTACTAAGTCATCTCATCACAGTTGTAAAGTTGTTGCAATTGTTCCTCTGCACGCACACAATAAGACAAACAGTGCAGTAGTCACTTTATGGGAAATGCCTTTGTACCAAATATGCTTGCATCATCAAAGGGACATTACTTGGGTAATATTAACATGAAACAAAGCAAAAATAAGTCACTTGCACATTCCATAATTGATCAAGCTTTCTCTCAGGTGTGTCAATCTTGCAAGTGACTCTCAAGGCTTCATGAACAAAGGACTAGTTTCCTGCATTGAGCCATTACATGTTCTTAGTTGTGTTGCACATTTGATAAAGTAATTTACTTGTAATTCCTTCTTAGTTTAGTAAAGAAGCATTGTGTAGAAAACCGTTTGTATAACCATAAACCTTGTGTTTATGTCTCGGCTAGAGTTAGTCGAGTAGTAATATTTGTAATAAAGTTATTGTAAAGGGGCTTGTAATAGGGCTATTACAAATTAGTGAGGGATTAAGAGTTTAATTCCTAGGTTATAATAGTTTATAATATAAAGTTCTCTCAGTAGTAAAGTTAAAATCCTAATAGTGTAGGTCGTGGTTTTTAATCCCGTGAGATGGAAGTTTTTCATGTAAAACTCCATTTTCTCATTTACTTACTGATATGTGCGTGTGTTCTGTGGGAACTAATGGAGAACCTAGTTCTCTATATAGTTTGGTGGATCCTTAGTTTCTATCATTTAGCCAAAGAGATACTGCATATGAGGCGTTAAAAGTAAATAATACTAGTTTTAAAATAAACCATATTTGATACAATTGCTTAGCAAAATAATTGAAAAGAGTAAAGAAGATGAGCTGAAACTCCATTGGAAGCCATTGAAGCTTGCTTAATCTTGAATTCAAAAATTTAGATTTTTAAAATTGAAATTTATTTCAAATGAATGTTGTTGCAATAGATTGAGTACATCATAAAAGTTTGAGTTTTAATTTTGGGATGATTAGATGAAATTTTGATGTGATTTTAATTGAAAATTTGAAGTAGAATATGAATATGGAAGAAGATGAAATGTGATTTTAAATATAAATTTTGACTCCAAACCAGTACAAATCACCTCTACTAAAATTTTGTCTATCAATCATCTATATGTTCTCAACGAATTTCAACCGTATCTATTAAAAATTTCGCCTAGTTTTTTGAATGTTGCATATCATTGGTAATGAATTTTGAATCCAAACCAGTCCAAATCGTCTCAATATTCCTCAATTTTTGTATATTGCACCATCTATGTGTTTAGTGAATTCTAACCATACCTATTGAAAAAATATATTTTTTGCCTAGGTTTTTTAAATGTTGTATATTATCAGTATTTTTTTGACTATTTTTTGTTGCAAGAGCTAATGACTAATTATTGGTAAGTAGTGTCAATTTGTAGCTATTTCTATAGTTTTTTCGAAATCTAATTAGTTGCCCGCTCGAACCAAACTTTTAACAGTTGCTGGTTAAAGACTAATTCTATAATTTTCAAGCAAAAAAGTACTTGCAATAGGTACTGTTGGAGTTACATAACATGTGGGCATTTTGGGCTGCAGATAGTTTATCTAGTTAAGCCATAGCCCATTATTATTTATTTATTTGATCCAATTTTGTATTCTTTGTAATACGTGGCCCACTCTATAAATAAGTCTTAGATATTATTCTGGATAATTTTTGGCCTAATTTTCAATATACAAATTCTCTATCATTCTTTGTGCTCTCACTTCTCGCTAAAAACCTTAACCATGGCTTCATCAAATTCGGGTAATCTCAGAATTTAATATGGTATCAGAGCCGATAAATCTTTGATCCTTTATCTTCTACACTCAGTGGTGTTTCACCTTGCCGATTTAGTCTCTTCTGATTTCTTAATCACTGGATTTTCTCATTTGATTTTCTTCGGTCTCGCGGTCGCAGTTTTTCTTCTGGTTTTGTTTGTTCTTCTACTTTTTTCTGCTCGATTAGCTTTGAGAGTCTTCAATTTCTACGATATTCTTATGATTCACCCACTCATCGGAGTTTTTGGAGGTTTTCTTCGAAGCTAGGGTTTCAGATCTGAACAACTTTCAAGGCTTTTTTACTTCTTTAAGTCGCGAAGAAGTTTGGTACACTCGTCCATTATTTCTCTACATCTACTGACTTTTTTGTTATTAGGTGTCTATTGTTAGAAATTATTTTTTTTGAGAAACTTTCTGAAAATCATGGGTGATTCTAGTTCAAATACTGCTCCTTACATTCATGAACTTACTAGTCCTTTGTCCCTCATTCCTTCCGATATCCCAGGCATATCTCTCATTGGTGTATCCTTCTCTGGGACATGTTTTGGGGGTTGGAAGCGTAATATGATAGTTTCTCCGTCCGCTAAAAAAAGATAGATTTTATAGATGGTTCATGCACTAAGCCTGATGAGACTTCTCCTCAGTATAGGCAATGGGATAAATATAACAATATGGTTATATCATGGTTAACCAATTCTATACCCCTTGACATTGCTGAGAGTATACAATATTCAGAGATAACTGAGAGTGTTTGGAAGTAATTAAATAATAGATATGAGACTGTTAGTGGTACCAAAGTCTTTAGATTAAGATATAACTTTCTTCCACTTACCAGGGATCTCTAGATGTTTCCTCCTACTTTAATAAATTTAATAACTTTGGGATAAGCAAGAGATCATGCGCAAAAGTCATGCTAGTGCTTGTGCTTGTGCTGCTAAAGAAGGTTTCCGAAAATAAAAGGAAAAAGATAAAGTTCATCAATTTCTAATTGGTCTAAATAAAATTTATGTAGGAGTTAGAATCAATATCCTAATAAGCTGTTAGAAGAAATATCCTAATGATGCAGAAGCAATATCTTAATGATGCACTCATTGCCATCTCTTGACAATGTCTAGAATATATTTCTCCAAGATGAAAAACAAAGAAAGTCCTTCCAAATGCACAAGCTTATTATGAGTAATCCTTTTTCCATGTAAATTCCAACAAGTTTCCTCCTCAATTCTCACCTTAGCAACAATATTCACAAAAACTAAAATTTGATAAACCTAGTCAGAAATTCAGTTCTGATCACAACAAGGATTTAGTGTTTTACAAGTACTGCAAGAGTCCAGGTCGTACAATTGATAAATTCTATAAGTTGCATGTTTTTTCCAAGAATTTCAAGTTCATAAGAGGTGAAACATTTGGTACTGCTGCTAATGTTCAAGGGCAGTCTTCTAAAATTCCTGATCATATCTTTTCACTTGATGAGGATTCACTGGTACCTAGTTTAACTAAAATATACTCATTTGATGAGTCTGCTTCAGCAGTTTAGTCTCAATGAATCATTATTCCAACCTGCCATTATGGATTCTGCAAATTTTGTTGGTAGTTCCTCTTCTTTGCCTATGTGTTTGAATGATAATTCTAATGTTTGCATGTTACTACTGTAGCTGGAAGTATATAGATAATGGATTTTGGAGCCACTGACCATATGGCTTTAAATAAAACCCTTATTTTCAATATTACTACTCTTCATCTTCATTATCGTTGCCTAATGGTTACAAAGTAAATGTCACATGTACTGGTTCCCTTACTCTACTACTTTCTCTAACTCTTCATCATATTCTATACATACCTAGTTTTCACTACAATCAGATTTCAGTAAGTAAGTTGATTTCTCAATTCAAATATTATGTTTTATTCACATCGTATTCCTGTATACTTCTATAGGCCCATTGTCACGACCCAAACCTCGGTCGTGATGGTTCCTGGCCGTAAGGCTAGGGAAGCCCGACCTTATTACCAGTATCACCAGCTTTAGAGATTTAAAAGAAACAATATGCTCAAACAATAAGAGATTTAAATTCCAAAACAGAGCGAATAAATACCGAAATACAACCATCGACCACATAGGACCTGGTGTCACCAGTCTGAGCCTCTAAAAGATGAATCAAATCTAATACAAGTTTGTTCAAAGCTGAAAGTACAATGGTAATCGGGAAATAAATATAAAGGGAAGGAGAGACGATGGCTGCGAACGCAGTGCAACTATCTCAACACTCCGAACTGCTGAATCTGACCATCGCAGGATCTAATCCGCCTGAGAATGCCCTGGATCTGCACACAAAGTGCAGGGAGCAATGTGAGTACTCCGACCCAGTGAGTAATAACCGTAAATAAAGCTCCAAAAGTAAGAAACATAATAAATGCACAACGTAAGCTAAAGGACAGGGTAAAACAATATGTGAGACTGAACAGCTGAATAACATATATATAAGATACAAATGCAAGGGTGCGATGCAATGAATATGATGGTACAATCCAGTGCCCACTGCAGCGTGTAGCCCGAGCCACCCATAACATTTATCATCGGCGGCGCTCAGTGGGGGTGTGTACTGACTCCGGAGGGGCTCCTACAGCCCAAGTGCAATAACCAACCATCTAGCGGCGAACAATCAAACCAGGCCAGTCCAAGTTACCTGACAACTCATATCATATAGTATCCAAGTTACCACTACTTCCAACTACCGCTGCGATGCGCAGCTCGAGCCGCACAAAATCAGTCCAGAAAGTATAACAAAGCCCCTTGGGCCTTAATAAACAATGATCCTCGGTCGAGATGTATTTAAAAGATAGCATATGAGTTTGAAAATTTATAAAATGCGGCTGGGTTTCTAAAATAGTGCTTTAAAATCATGGACTGGTAGAAAATGATATGCAATCATGCTAAACAGTATTACCAATTCCCGAAGGATTCTACAAGTAGGCACTAGGCCCCAAATGCAGCATAGAGCCCAATAATAATCATCACAGTGTGCGTAGCATCAATATAGTATAATCTCACTCGGGGTGGACCAAGTCACAATCCCCAATAGAATCCGACCCCGCAATTATCATGGGGTGTGTATCTCGCTTCAATATAGCGTTACGATGTGAAAGTCAGGGGTTTCAAACCCTCAGAACAACATTTACCAGCATAACTCACCTCTAGCCGGCCGTAGACTAGCTCGAAATTCCCTTTTGCCTCAAATCAACCTCTACGAGCGACAAATCTGGCCAAAACCACAATGAATACATTACAATAGGCTAATGGAATATAACCCAATCGAAATAACTCGAAATACACCAAATATACGAAGTTGGCAAAACACGAGCCCCGGGCCCACTTCCCAAAAAAATTACGAAATTCACATTTTTGGAATCATCGTCTCGCCACGAGTCCATGCATATCAAATTTACAAGAATCGGGATCCATTTGACCCCTCAAATCAACATTTAAAGTTCACTTGGGTTTCAATCCGTAACCACCATTTTTGACATTTAAAACCTTGATTCCTTAGTGTATAATCCATGATTTCACGCCATAATTACATATTCGAGGTCGATGGGTTCACACCTGGTGACCTCCCTCGAAATCCCCCTCCAAAATCGCACAAAAATCGCCTTAGCCGAGGTCTAAAATGTTCTCCCCTTTTTAATTTTAAAAACCTACCGTTGCATTATCCAGATGGATTTCCGCTTCCGCGACCTTATATCGTCTTCCGCGAGTCCGCTTCCGCAACTTCTTCGCCGCTTCTACGGTCTAACTTAATCCCAGCGACCGCTTCTGCGGTTACTAACCGCGTCTGCGACTTCCGCTCCTGCGGTCGATCGCCCGCTTCTGCGGTCTCTGTCCTTCCCTCCTTGGCCGCTTCTGCGGCTCAAATTCCGCTTCAACGGACACTGCCGACGTGGTCCAACGTCCGCAAATACGGAAATACTAGATGACAGACCCCAAAAATCTGATGCAAACTCCAAAACTCTTCATTTAACCACCCGAAATCACCCCGGGCCCCCTGGGACCCCAACCAAAACGAACCTACTCCAAAACATCATACAAACTTGTTCCATTCATAAAAACACGTCCCCAAACACAAAAATCATCAAATCATGGTGGATTCAAGCCTAAGTTTCAACTATAACTTCCAAAACTAACATTCGATCAAAACCCGACCAAACGACGTGCGAATGACCTGAAACTTTGCAGACATATCCTAAATCACCTGACGAAGCTACTTCAACTCTCGGAATTCCATTCCGACCCTCGGATCGAATTCTCACCTACCAATCAGATTTCTCTAAAATTCCAATTTCGCCAAACTAGGCTAACTTCCACACCGGACCTCCAAATTCACTTCTGTTTTCACTCCTAAGTCATAAATCATCCCCCGAAACTAGTCGAGCAGTCAGAAATTCGTTCCGAGCCCTCTAACTCATAAGTCAACGTCCGGTTGACTTTTCCAACTTAAGTTTTTCCTTAAAGAGACTATTTGTCTCATTTCTATCCAAATTCAACCCAAGCCATCTCAAAATCACCAAACACATATATCAACACACGGGGAAGAGTATTACGAGGATAACTGGGCTGAAATACAAAAAATGACGGGTCGGGTCATCACATCCTCCCTAACTAAAACAAATGCTAGTCCTCGAGCAGGTCAAGAAATAAACCCGGGGCCTCAAACAAACAAGGATATCTTCTCCGCATCTCCTGCTCGATCTCCTAAGTGGCCTCCTCCACTGGCCGACCTCTCCATTGCACCTTTACCGAAGCTATGCCTTTTGATCTCAACTTGCGAACCTATCGACCCAAAACAGCCACTGGCTCCACATCATAGGTCAAGTCCTCATCCAACTGGATCGTGCTGAAGTCTAATACATGCGATGGGTCCCCAACATATCTTCTAAGTACAGAAACATGAAACATCGGGTGAACCCCCTACATGCTGGGTGGCAAAGCAAGCATATAGGCCACCTCCCCAATACTCCTAAGAATCTCAAAAGGTCAAATAAACCGCAGACTCAGCTTCCCTTTCCTTCCAAACCTCATCACGCCTTTCATAGGCGAGACCTTCAACAGAACCTTCTCACCCACCATATAAGATACATCCCGAACTTTCCGGTCCGCATAACTGTTCTGACGCGACTGAGCTGTACAAAGTCTCTCCTGGATAACTTTCACTTTCTCTAAGGCCTCCTGAACTAACTTTGTCCCCAATAGTCTAGCCTCGCCGGGCTCAAACCAACCAAATAGACACCTACACCGTGTCCCATACAAGGCCTCATACGGCGCCATCTAAATGTTGTGCTGATAGCTATTATTGTAAGCAAACTCTGTAAGCGGCAAGAATTAAGACCAAGAACCTCCGAAATCAATAACACAAGCACGCAACATGTCTTTCAATATTTGAATGGTGCGCTCGGACTATCCGTTCGTCTGAGGATGAAAAGTTGTGCTCATCGGAATCTGAGTGCCCAACTCTCGATGAAGGGTCTTCCAGAACTAAGAAGAGTCTCACAATAAAAATTGGAACCCCATGCAATTGCACAATCTCACGGATGAAGATCTCTGCCAACCGCTCCGAAGAATATGTGGTACATACCGGAATGAAATGCGAAGATTTGGTCAAACTATCCAAAATCACCAAAATGGAATCAAAGTTCCTCGAGGTACGATGAAGACCACTCACAAAATCCATAGTAATCTTTTCCCATTTCCACTCTGGAATATCCATCTGCTGAAGTACACTACCGGGTATCTGATGTTCATACTTGACCTGCTGACAATTGAGACACCTAGCCACATGACTCACAATGTCCTTTTTCATTCTCCTCCACCAATAATGCTGCCTCAAGTCCTGGTACATCTTCGCAGCACCTGGATGAATAGAATATCGCGAGCTGTGGGCCTCCTCTAATATCATCTCTCAGAGCCCATCCACATTGGGCACGCAAACCCGGCCCTGCATCCGCAACACACCATCACTACCAATAGTCACATCTCTGGCATCGTCATGCTGGACCCTGTCCTTCAGGACAAACAAATGCGGGTCATCATATTGGCGCTCCCTGATGTGCTCACACAAAGAAGACCGAGAAACCACATAAGCAAACATCCGACTGGTCTCTGAAATATCTAACCTCACCATCCAATTCGCCAAGGCCTAAACATAAACTGCAAGGGGCCTCTCCCCAACTGGAATATATGGCAAGCTACCCATACTCACCGCCATCCGGCTCAAAGTATCGGCCACTACATTGGCCTTCCCCCGATGATACAATATGGTAATATCATAATCCTTGAGTAACTCAAGCCATCTCCGCTGTCTCAAATTCAGATCTTTCTGCTTGAACAAGTGTTGAAGGCTGCGATGTTCTGTATACACCTCGCAAGATACTCCATATAGATAATGCCTGCAAATCTTCAAGGCATGAACTATAGCAGCCAACTCCAGGTCATGGACATGGTAGTTTTTCTCATGGGGCTTCCATTTTCGAGAAGCATATACAATCACTCTACCTCGTGCATCAAGACACACCCAATACCAATCCTCGAAGCATCGCAATATACCGTAAAAGAACCTGAAGCTGCTGGAAATACTAACACTGGATCCATAGTCAACAATGACTTGAGCTTTTGGAAACTCTCCTTGCACTCATCAGACCATACAAATGGTGCATTCTTTTGCGTCAACTTCGTCAAAGGCGAAGCAATAGATGAAAACCCTGATCGAACCTGCGGTAATAACCCGCCAAACCAAGGAAACTCCGAATCTCAGAAGCTGAGGACGGTCTAGGCCAACTCTACACCGCCTCGATCTTCTAGGCCAACTCTACACCGCCTCGATCTTCTTTGGGTCAACCTGTATACCATCACTGGACACCACGTGTCCGAGAAAAGCCACGGAACTGAGCCAGAACTCACACTTGGAGAACTTTGCATACAACTTCTCCTCTCTCAACCTCTGTAATACAACCCTAAAATGTTGCGCGTGCTCCTCTTGGACGAGAGTACACAAGGATGTCATCAATAACACAATCATAAAAGAATCCAAATACGGCCGAAACACACTGTTCATCAAGTGCATGAATGCTGCTGGGGAATTAGTTAGCCCAAATGACATAAGCAGAAACTCATAATGCCCATATCTCATCCTGAAAGCTGTTTTCATAATATCAGAATCTCTAATGTTCAGCTGGTGATAGCTTGTACGGAGATCAATCTTAGAGAATACACTTGCTCCCTGAAGCTGCTCAAACAAATCCTCAATACGAGGTAATGGATACTTGTTCTTCACTGTCACTTTGTTCAACTGTCTGTAATCAATGCACATTCTCATTTTGCCATCCTTCTTCTTATCAAATAACACCGGTGCTCCCCACAGTGACACACTCGGACGAATGAACCCCTTATCTAGGAGTTACTGCAGCCGCTCCTTCAATTCCTTTAGCTCGGTTGGTGCCATACGATAGGGAGGAATAGAAATGGGCTGAATTCCCAGCACCAAATCAATACCGGAGTCAATATCCCTGTCCGGGGGCATGCCCGACATGTCTGCCGGAAAAACATCAGGGAACTCCCTCACCATGGGAACCGAATCAAGACTAGGAGTCTCAGCTCCAACATCCCTCACAAATTCCAGATATGATAAACATCCCTTTCCCAACCATCCGCTGGGCCTTTAAGAAAGAGAATACCCTGGTGAGTACATAATCAGTCGAACCACTCCACATAACCCTCGGAATACCCGGCATAGACAACGTGACTGTCTTGGCGTGACAGTCCAGAATAGCATGGCACGTTGATAACCAATCCATGCCCAAAATAACATCAAAATCAACCATGCTCAAAAGCAGCAAGTCATCTCGGGTCTCCAAACCTTCTATAGTAACAAGGCAGGGCCAATACACACGGTCCACAATAATAGTATCACCCACCGGGGTAGATATATGCACAGGGAATGCGAGACACCCTTGGTTAGTCCCCAAATGATAGGCAAAGTAAGCGGACACATAAGAATATGTAGACCCGGGATCAAACAAAACAGAAGCATCCCTGTGGCAAACTGAGATAATACATGTGATCACTATACTGAAGCAACGACATGTCTCTTATCTGGGAGTGCATAGAAACGAGCCTGACCACCGCTCAACCGCTCATCCCTCCTGGGGCGGCCTCTAGATGATTGACCCCACCCTTACTAGACTGGGGTGGTGCTGAAACAGATGGAGAAGAAGAGGAGGACTGATCCCACTGCTGGAACCTACTACCACGAAGTCTAGGACAATACCTCTTAATATGACCAAACTCACTGCACTCAAAGTAACTGCCTAGAGCTGGAGAAGGGGACTGAAGGGAACCCCTCGCACCAAAATGACTAGCCGATCCACCCGGCGCCGAAGAACCCTGAGCTAAAGGAGCATATGATGAACCTTGTGCTGGGAGTGCACTCAATGAAGACTGACCCGGCTACGAACCCTGATAACCATGGCCTCTAGGCGTCCCGTGATAGTCTGGACGGGCCGGCTGATGATTCCTAAAAAGGCGGCCTCTGCCCTGCTGAACCTGGCCCCTAGATGGAGCACTACTGAAACTACTTGATCCACGAGCCCTCTTGGCCTCCCTTTCCTCTCTCTCCTGATGACAATCTGACTCAATGTCTCTAGCAATGTCGACAACATCCTCAAATGTATGACTTAGAACCCTCTCTCGCGACATCAAAATACGGATGGGATAAACAAGTCCGTCCACAAATCTCCTAATCCTATCTCGATCAGTCGGGACCATCCATGGAGCATAACTAGACAACTCTGAGAACCTCATCTCATACTACGTCACTGTCATATCACCCTGACGAAGGTACTCAAACTGTCTCCGCAAATCCTCCCTCAGGGACTGCGGTACCCACTTCTCTAGAAAGAGAGTAGAGAACTCCTGCCACGATAAGGCGCTGCACCCACCGACCTACGCTGCTCATACTCCTCCCACCAATTGAAGGCTGCACCGGAGAACTGAAATGTAGTAAAAGAAACACCACTGGACTCCAAGATCCCTGCGGTCTGAATCATACGTCTACACTTGTCCAGAAATCCCTGGGCATCCTCGCCCTGAGCACCACTGAAAGTAGGAGGTAACAGTCTGCTGAACCTCTTAAGATGACGCTGCTCATTGTCAGACATGAATGGAACCACAACCTCCTAAACCGAGCAACCGGCTGAACTGGAGCAACCTACTGAGCTAGAGCAACCTGCATAACTGGAGGTGTCTCTGGCGTCTGTAAACCCTGAACTGCCTACTCAGGTGTGCGAGCAGAGGGGTCTGACTACCTCCCCCGGCATGTGAAGAAGCTGCCGCAGTAGTAGCTGAGACAGCCTTAGCTAGGCCAGTGAAAACTTATAGAATCTGGGCTAGGGCCTCCCGAAGACCCAGAATCACAATAGGCACAGCCGGTTCCTGAGCGGGTGCTGCTGGAGACTCAACAACTGGTGTCTGGTACTGAACCTGGGAAGCTGGTTGATCGATAAGTGCTACCTCTGCGGCTCTACCTCGACCGCGTCCACGACCGCGTCCACGGCCTCTAGTAGGTGGTACTGAAGGTCGTCCACCTCGTCCGGTAGCGCGTGCTCTCGCCATCTGCGAGAGAATAAAATAACAAAAGTTTAGTTCTCGGATCAATAAAGTCGCACGATAAGAATTTCAAGAATGTGAAACATTTCCTAAAGGTTCTGCAGCCTCTCGAGGATAAGTACGAACGTCTACGTACCCATCCGCAAGACTCTACTAAACCGGCTTATGACTCGCGGGACCAAATAACCTAGGCTCTGATACCAACTTATCACGACCCAAACCCCGATCGTGATGACGCTCGGCCATAAGGCTATGAAAGCCCGACCTTATTACTAATATCCCTAGCTTTAGAGATTTAAAAGAAACAATATGCTTAAAACAATAAGAGATTTAAATTCCAAAACAGAGTAAATAAATATCGAAATACAACCATCGACCACCTAGGACCCGGTGTCACCAATCTGAGCCTCTAAAAGATGAATCAAATCTAATAAATGTTTGTTCAAAGCTGAAAGTACAATGCTAATCAGGAAATAAAGATAGAGGGAAGGAGAGTCGATGGCTGAAAATGCCGTGCAGCTACCTCAACACTCCGAACTGCTGAATCTGACCACTGCATGATCTAATCCGCCTGAGAATGCCCTGGATCTGTACACGAGGTGCAGAGAATAATGTGAGTACTCCGACCAAGTGAATAAAACCGTAAATAAAGCTCTAAAAGTAAGAAACACAGTAAATGCATAACGTAAGCTAAAAAACATGGTAAAACAATATCTGAGACAGAACAGCTGAATAATATATATATATAAGATGCAAATGCAAGGATGCAATGCAATGCATATGATGGTACAATCCAGTACCCACTGAGGCATTCAGCTCGAGCAAACCATAACATTTGTCGTCAACGGTGCTCACTGGGGTGTGTGCAGACTCTGTAGGGGTTCCTACAACCCAAGCGCAATAACCAGCAAACAATCAAACCAGGTCATTCCAAGTTACCTGACCGCTCATATCATACAGTGTCCAAGTTACCACTGTTTCCAATCACCGTTGCAGCGCGCAGCCCCAGCCACCCAATATCAGTCCAGAAAGTATAACAAAGCCCCTTAGGCATTTCTAAACAATGATCCTCAGTCGAGATGTATTTAAAAGATAGCATATGAGTTTGAAACTTTATAAAATGCGGCTGGGTTTGTAAAACAGTGCTTTAAAACCATGGACGGGTAGAAAATGATATGCAATTATGCTAAACAGCAATACCAATTCCCGAAGGATTCTACAAGTCGGCACTAGGCCCCAAACGCGGCATAGATCCCAATAATAATCACCATAGTGTGCGTACAATACGCCAATATAGTATAATCTCACTCGGGGTGGACCAAGTCACAATCCCCAATAGAATTTGACCTCGCACTTATCATAGGGTGCACTTGTCGCCTCAATATAGCGCTACGATGTGAAAGTCCGGGGTTTCCAACCCTCAGAACAACATTTACTAGCATTACTCACCTCTAGCCGACTGTAGACTAGCTTGAAATGCCCTTTTGCCTCAAATCAACCTCTACGAGCGACGAATCTGGACAAAACCACAATGAATACATTACAATAGGCTAATGGAATATAACTCAATCAAAATAATTCGAAATACACCCAAAAAACACGAAGTTGGCAAAACCCGAGCCCCGGGCCTACTCCCAAAAAATAATGAAATTCACATTTTCGGAATCCTCGTCTCGCCACGAGTCCATGCATATCAAATTTACAAGAATCGGGGTCCATTTGACCCCTCAAATCAACACTTAAAGTTCACTTGGGTTTCAAGCCCTAACCACCATTTTTGACATTTAAAACCTTGATTTCTTAGTGTATAATCCATGATTCACGCCATAATTACATATGTGAGGTCTTAGGGTTCATACCTGATGATCTCTCTCAAAATCCCCCTCCAAAATCGCACCAAATTAGCTGAGGTCTAAAATATTCTCCCCTTTTAAATTTTAAAAACCTATTGTTGCATTAATTCCAGGTCGATTTCCGCTTCCCCGACTACTTGACTACTTCTGCGGTGTAGCTTAAATCCCAACAACCGCTTCTGCGGTCACTAACCGCGTCCGCGACATGTGCTCCTGCGGTCGATCGCCCGCATTTGCGGTCTCTGTCGTTCCCTCCTTGGCCGCTTCTGCGGCTCAAATTCTGCATCAGCGGACGCCGACTACGTGGTCCAATGTCCGCAAACACGGAAATACCATATGACAGACACCAAATATCTAATGCAAATTCCAAAACTCTTCGTTTAACCACCCAGAATCATTCCGGGACCCCAGGGACCCCAACCAAAACAAACAACCTACTCCAAAATGTCATACGAACTTTTTCCATTCATAAAAACATGTCCCTAAACACAAAAATCATCAAATCATCGCGGATTCAAGCCTAAGTTTCAACTATAACTTCCAAAACAAACATTCGATCAAAACCCGACCAAACGATGTCCGAATGACCTGAATATTTGCATACATATCCTAAATCACCTAACGAAGCTACTTCAACTCTCGGAATTCCATTCCGACCCTTGGATCAAATTCTCACCTATAACCGAATTTCTCCGAAATTCCAACTTCGCCTAACTAGGCTAACTTCCACACTGGACCTCCGAATTCACTTCTATTTTCATTCCTAAGTCATAAATCATCCCTCGAAACTAGTAGAGCCGTCGGAAATTTGTTCCGAGCCCTCTAACTCATAAGTCAACGTCCGGTTGACTTTTCCAACTTAAGCTTTTCCTTAAAGAGACTATTTGTCTCATTTCTATCCAAATTCAACCCAAGCCACCTCAAACTCAGCAAACACATATATCAACACACAGGGAAGCATACTACGGGGATAAATGGGCTGAAATATAAAAGACGATGGAATCGGTTCGTCACATCCATTTTATAAAGAAGCTTCTAGAGCTTGGTAGAATGGACCATAGAATATACAAATTCTACTTCAACCAATCCACTTCTCCTGCACACCTCACTTCTGAAAATTTTGATAATTCTGCATCTATTTCCCATTATATCATGGAAAGTATTAAATAGTCTACTCTATTGTTCTTGATTAAATTATTTATAGCTTGAATACCATAACAAAAGTAAATGATTTTCCGTTGAATGTAAAATAGATGTTTTTGGATATTTTTCTTAATCTTGTTTCATTACCACTTTGTAATAGTCATCAACATATGAATAAAAATGATGTTATTTGGCATCATAGATTGGGTCATAACCCTTTTTTACAAATGAAAAATATACCTTCTCTCTCCTCTAATTTATCTGCAAAGCTATCTTTCATTTGTCCTATTTTTCCTTTAGCCAAACAACCTATATTGTCCTTTCCAGATAGCTCTTCTCATTCTATTGCTTTGTTTCAACTTATACATGTTGACACTTGCAGTCCTTACCATACTCAATCCTACTCTGGGCTCGGATATTTTTTTGACTATAATTGATGACTATAGCAGGGCAACCTGAACACACCTTATGCACTTCAAAAGCTATGCCTTCAGCTTAATTAAGGCCTTTATAGCAATGGTCAAAATTCAATTTCAACCTCCCATAAAAATCATTTGGAGTAACAATACCTTACAACTTGTATCTTCTAATTCAACCCTCCAGTTGTTCTCTGAAATTGGGATCATTCATCAAACCATCTATCCTCACCCACAACAAAATGGAGTGGTAGAAAAAAATACAAACATCTCCTTGAAACTTTAAGAGCTTTATTGTTTCAATTCAAACTTCCCATCAAATTTTGAGGTGCAAACCAACTTATAAATAGATTTTCCTCTTCAGTTTTATCTAACAAAATACCATTTGAAGCCTTATATGGCAGTCCACCTTTATAGTACAACTTGAAACTTTATGGGTGTCTATGTTATGCCACTGTTCCCAAATGCCATAAGGACAAGTTTCAACCAAGAGCTTTTCATGTGTTTTCATTGGGTGCCCCTATACTAAGAATGGTTATAATCTATTTATTCTCCAGAGATGTTATTTTCTATGAATATGTATTTCCTTATTAATTGGTATCCTCTACTACTTCTTCCTCTATTCCACCTTCTTCCATTCCTCTATTCTCTTATGAGGCTGCTTCTTATTTGCCCACTTCTACTCCCACTACATCTTCTACTCCTTCTGTCATTATTACAGCTATTTCACATACATACTCCTTCTCTATCTGATCTTGCTCATTTGACTCCTCCAATACTTATTCTTGATCCTACTCAGTCAGCCCCTCCAACTCAACCTACTCTTGCACTTAGAAAGATTTCTAGAACCCATCAAATCCTATCTCATTTGATAGACTATGTTGTACAACTTCCTTCGTCTTTTTCTTCCTTGACTCCTTCCTCTTTTTCTGCAGCACAACATACTCTAGATGAAACTTTCTCCTGGGATTTCTCTTCCGGCTACCTCTTCTAATTCTGCCCCTTTGGTATGTAAACTTCAAAAATCTCTTTATGGACTTAGACAAGCCTCTAGATAGTGATATGCAAAGTTGTCACAAGTTCTTTCCTCTAGAAGATTACTCACTCCCTGAATGATTATTCATTATTTGTTAAGAAAAGTGAAACGTCTATTGTTTTCATTGTTGTTTATATGGATGACATCATACTAACTCGGGATGATTTATCTGAAATTTCTGCTCTAAACTCCTTCTTGGATGCTCAGTTCGAAGGTGAAGACTTGGGACTCCTTAATTACTTTTTGGGTATTGAGTTTTTTTATCACAGTTCAGATGTTGTTTTGCATCAAAATAAGTTTATCACTTATTTGCTTGTTGAATACCACTATTCTGCTATTTTGAGGTTATTAGTCCATTAGACACTTCACATAAATTGCTTTTTGATATTGGTAATTTGATCACCCAACCTAACAAATATAGGAGCTTGGTCGGGAAGCTGAATTACCTAACTCATAGTAAGCTAGACCTGTATTTTACTGTCCAACATCTAAGTCAATTTTTACAGGCCCCTAAAATTCCTCACATGACTACTGCCTTACATATTTTAAGGCACTTGAAGGGTACTCTTAATCACGGGGTGTTACTCAATAATTTCTTTGATTTCTCGTTGTTAGCTAATTGTGATAGTGATCGGGCTGCATGCACAGCCTCTAAGAGGTCTATTACTGGGTTTTGCATATATTTAAGTGGTAGTATCATTAGTTAGAAGTCTAAGAAGTAGCATGTTGTTTTTTTATCCTGTGGTGAAGCTAAATACAGAGTCATGAGTAAGGTGGTTGCAGAATTGGCTTGGCTTGTCAGGTTATTGGCTAATCTGGGTGTTCCTTTTGCCACCTAGTTCCTCTGTTGTGCGATAGTCAGGCTGCAATTCACATAGCGAAAAATTATTTCATAAGCATACTAAACATATCGAAGTGGATTGTCACTTCATTCGTACCAATTTTAGCTGATGGACTTATTTCTTTGTCTCATGTTTCTACTTCTTCTCAAATGACTGACATTCTTGCTAAGTCCTTGATAGGTTTGCAGCATCGCATTTTATCTGGCAAGTTGTACCCTCCAACTTGAGGGGAGTGTTGGAGTTATATGACAACTGGACATTTTGGGCTGCACATAGTTAAGATAGTTGGGCCACGGGACAATTATTCTTTATTTATTTGATTCGATTTTGTATTCTTTGTAATAATATGCCCACTCTATAAATAGGGCTTGGAGAACATTCTGGATGATTTTTGACCTACTTTTTAATATACATATTCCCTCTCATTTGTTGTTCTCTCACTTTTCTCTAAAACTCTAACTGTGACTTCATCAAAACCGATTAATCTCCGAAATTAACAGCTCCCTGATGAAGTAAAAAGCCTCATCACTGTATCTCAAACCTACTCTAGATATTTCAAATGACTTTTAAAATCTCACTTTCAGCAATGAAAAAATATATCTTCAATTCCAAAGTAATGTGAACTACAAACCAAATCAAAAAAGTTTTTGATTATAAGAAATAGAACAATGTTCAATAAAATTCCAAAGATGGTGAAGTTAAAAAGAATTGTTGCATTTTCGACATAAAATATAACATTTGAAAATTTCAGCTCTAAAAGAAGAAGAAAAATTATGAAATTATGTGTGAGAGAAAGATGTGCATTTCATATGCATTGATATATACATTATAAAGCAACCTTAACATAAAGCATAATTGATTACAGCAATGTTTTAAAGACGTTTTCAGGACAAGTCTCAGGGCGAGCCCAAGGGAAGGCGCACCAAAAATGTCCTGAGACGATGATAGGGGCGAAACTCTCAAGAGAAGTATGCCCAGCAATTCGGTGTGTACGCCCGAGCATTGAAGCGGGTTTTTGTAGTGAGGCGTAAGTCCAAGAGACTTTTTCAAATTAAAATAAAATTTGCCGAAAAAGCCCTTAATATAATACCCAAATTCTCAAAAGTCATCTAATTAATTACTTAAAAGTTTCAAAAAGGAACTGCAACATTAAATTTAAAAGTCAAAACCCTATTATACTGCTAGAACCCCTAATTTATGGTCTTTCCCAAATATTTATCTTGTCCAATAGTATGCTACTATCTCCCAAAACCAACAAACAATTAATATATTTTTTTTTGGCAAATAAAAACAAAACTCAATCTCCTCCATAGTAGTAAGTTCAAAGTTCAAAGTGCAGGTTAGTCATCCTTTTTGTTCCTCCACGTAGAAAACTTTATTATTTTCAACTCAAGTTACTTGTGCTTGTAAATAACGTATAATCGATTGTTTTGACTAGTTTTATTTTTTGGGGATGAAGCATATCTAAATATATTTTTCACTTATTTATAGGTTTATTCAATTTTTATGCAATTTTTCCTCTTTAAAAGTATTTACTGTAATTATATTATTTTATGAAATATAAAAAATTAATATCTATGGGGCTTATGTCCTGTTCCTCGGGGCTCACGCCTCACTGAGGCATATGTAAAACGCCTCACCTTACGCCCATACTTTTTAAAACACCAATTATACGCAACTTATATTCTTTATAAATTTAGTGTGTATGTAAAATACACCGAGTATACGTCAAATATAAACTCTGGATACGCTGGCGAATTCAGTAGATATAAACATATAAATGTAGGAGCCACCAGCCAAATCAACCAACAAATGATAGGACAGAGAGAAGTGCTCATTCGACTAATCAGTGATCCCTGGGCCATGTCCCTACGGATTGGTTGAAGTGTAGAAATCCTCTTCTAATTTCTTTCTACTCCGAGTAAAATTTCGTTCTTGTTGTGTGAATTAGACCAATCGTGCCGAGTAAAGCTTCAACCTTGTTGAGTGAATTAGAGTTAAAGACCCGATCGAGCTTATGAGCTTGTCAGATTTTTTCACCATCTATTTTTCCTCGAATACGTGAGACTGTGCTGCAATTATAACAGTGTGTCATTCCAAAGCTCTTTTTTAGCAAATGAATACCAGTTAGCTCGTTTTATAGCTTTAAGAAAATGATTTAAGTTTTAGCCCCAAACTTATGGAAGATAGTCGCATTACTAACCCTCAATATAGCATTTTCATAGACTTCTTCAGCCATTGATTCACATTCTCGCTGAAGCAAAACCGGCGAATTCAATAATATGATACAGAAAATTTCGGACAACATAAAACTTCCCAAGCACAAAGCAAGAAGCTGGTTTATTTAAATTCAACAGTGACAAATCTATGTTACAAGTTCTGATCAATTCAAAAATACTTCTGTTCTATTTCTCACAGAGACAACAAACAAGGGATTGGAAAGGAAAGCTTGAGAATATTACTGCCAAGTTTATCGGTTTAAAGGAATAGGAACATATTATTGTTCAACCATGTTAAAAGCTTGGCTCCTTTTAAGTCAACTTGTGAATGGTTTTCATATCAGCAGCTTCCTGGATAGTTCCTTTCTCAACATGATCCCACCACTTGAACAAGAAGTTGTCGACGACAAGTCTGAACCAAGGGGATAGCTTCAAACCTTCCTCACCTGCATCTGCTTTCCTCAAAAGATCTTTCAGTTGTTCTTGGTTCACATATTTGATATCAGCAACTTCATCTGGGTTCGGGTTCACATTAACATCACGGACGATGAATAGAAGATAATCAACTGCACTAACAAAGAAGGATCAGCCACGAGTTAGACCACGTTCCACTCTCTGTGAGATCAAATGCAAGCAACGAATGTATGATACCAGTAATTCCCTTGCAAAAGATCAAAAGTACAACAAAATGCTAGAGACACTAAGATCGAAGTACAAAAATTATGCGTCATTACGTTCATGCTCTCCCCACTTTCCATCAGATGGTGCCTTGTAAAGCATACGGCCCAATGGCGTGAACTGGTCAACAGGGACATCTTCAGCTGGAATACCCAATTCATCAAGCAGCTTCCTTTGCGCAGCGTTTCTTACACCTAAAGTTTGAAATTATGACAGAATTTTGATAGAGCTAATTAGAAGTTATGATATAGCATGTGTTGAACAAGAGAAGCTAGGGTAAAATTAGAATTTCAGCTCAAACAAAGAACATACCAAGAGCATTCTCCTCAATTAGCTCAGACACTCGGTAGAGTGGATGGCTGCAGCATGTATTCGTCCACACCAAAGGAAAGGTTACCTTTGTTGCTGATCGTTGCTACACATAGAACGCGACAATAACATATATTAAGCATTTTAATTTTGAAGGCTACAACGATGCATCTCAACTACAGTAATTTGACGACTTATGACTTCATATTTTATAGCTTCGGTCAATATTAATATTCTAATATTGAGATGATATCTGACAATAACAAGAACTCCCGCCAGTGTACTACATAATCATTCAGCAGATTACTTTTATCAGCCGTTTCTATCACAATTAGTACAACTATTTGAAAGGAAAAATAACAACTGAGGTGTTTTGACAGCAATTACACCACAACACATGCACCTTATTTATGCCACATACCTGAAGAAGAAGTTCGTACTTCGAGTTGAAAAGAAATACACTGAAAGCTCTGTGCAGCAAATTCAAAGATTCAATCTTTTCCATCAAATGACCTGACATCAATAGTGGATTATTGGGGCAAAAATATGAGACATATAAAAACAATGATCATATAAACAAGAACATGATGCTTTCTCTTTTTCTTGTCACGGTTGTGAGTGGAAATCAGAGAAGTTTTCCTCTCTGCTATTTTCTTGGCAGCTAAAGCTGAATGTGAAATTGTAGCCATCCTTCCATCCTCTCTTTGATCATACCCTAGAGTTTACTTTTCTCTAATCCCAGAGATTACTTAGCTACCAGTAACTAAAATCAACACCTTTGATTACCAGATATAAAAGGACAGAAGGGAGGAAAGTTTACTATTCTAGTCTCTCCATGTCTCACTTTCCCATTAAGGAAGAAAATCTAAGGGACTTGTTTCCATATTCCTTTCTTTACAATAAAGCACTTCCAATCATTGCAAAAAGAGTGCAGCTGATCTAGTGATGCTGCATTCCGCTCTCTATTCTTCCACCCTAATAATAGCCATCCTAGCATAGGAACAAAGAATTGCAACTATATAGCCACTTAATGTAGTTAAAAGAATCTACACTTTCTAGACTCTTTAATGAGGCTTTTTCCGGTGATGCAAAGTGAATGCTTTTCGATAGCTAAGCTTTGTAAAGTTTATTTGGAGTAGCACAAATCTTCACAGCATAAAATTCCAATTAGCTGCCTAACCAATAGATTTCCTACTCAGCAGTTGTTAAAAATGATAGAAGAAGAAAACAGAGGTCTCTCTAAAAGGGACACCTCTGAATTTTGTGATCACTTCATCCAAAAGCTTAAACTGGTGGAGAAGCGACATTTATTTATTTATTTTAGGTCCGGAACATGCTCCATTCAAGTAACCAAATTTTTTCATCGGCAAAGCAACTCTTTTTGTTTCTATACCATGTTGAATTGTGAGACTACCTCATTTAAAAACTTAAACAGTTTCATAGAGGACACATCTATTTATTTAGTTTAGGTTTGCAACAAACACCACTTTGATTTAGTTGGACTTTTCCAGTGAAGAAAGTGCGTCTAGCATCAAGGCAAAAGAATGTGAAAAATAGAATGTTCAACGCAAAATGTAGAGAAAGAATCCACCACATATTTGTTGAATATAAATCAGCAAAAATGCAAAATCAAAATGAATCTAGTATGATCTAACTTTTATTTTTGAAAGAGAAATGATGCTGATCGATTCAATAGATGCTATCGCCAAAAGAAGATAAGAATAAGATTGAAAATTGTAGCGTCTTTTTGCTTTATAAAGGAATCTAAAATGTAAAGTATTTAAAGTTAAAAAATCTGCAATTTCTGGATTGCCCACCACCAAACTCCCTTGATTATGCTTACTGAACATAACATGGCATTGATATTGAATCACAGAAACCTTCAATGTCAAAATAAGATGCAGCTGCCTAGGGAATTAGACAAGAAGATACAACACCAGGACATTTTTAAAAGAGGAAGCAAAAATCTGAACTTACAATTATACTTGGTGTCATGACCAACAACCTGGTCATTCTCGTCCACCAAAATACATCTGCAAGAGTTAAAGAAGAGAAAGTGTTAAACTAGGAGAAGACTGAGAAAGTTGCGGAAACTCTATCAGTGCAGATCATACATTGACGACAACAAGTAGAACGAAAATCTAGAACAGTTGGCTTTCTGAGTCATGAAATGCTACTTATGTTCACAAAAGCACAAAGGCGGAGCTAGTTTATGTAGTGCGGATTCAAAGGTACCATTAGCTTTTGCTTACACCCTGTATTTATATTAAGAAATCCATTAAATGTGTCTATATATTAGTTAGGAGCCCAATAACTACAATGAGCAATGGGTTTGTGTGCAAGTTCAAAAGCCCATAAACTTCAGATCGTGACTCCAATTAAAGAGGCAAAAATTAGATCTGATCTTGCATGTAGAATAGCAATCTTCCTTAAATTTAGAAAGTCGAGTATTTTCTCCCAAATATAAGAAACAAATAGCAGGTACGTCATAATTATAATTAAAACAATATCAATCTAGTTACAATTCATTGATATCGCAAGCAAAACAACAAAGCAACTGTCCTATCTTAAATCTTTATAGTAATTTCACATTTTAATCTGAATCCAATACCACCACCACCACCACCAACAACAACAGACCCAGTGTAATCCTACAAATAGGGTATGGGGAGGGTAGTGTATACACAGACCTTATCCCTACGGCTACCACATACTTCCTCCCTTCCAGCTTATTTGAACCTATGTTCTTTTTGATCCGTTCCCAAAGAATGACCCCTTTGTAAATTTGGAAATAATTTAGCTTAAACTTCAAATTCTACCCTTATTGTGAAACTTTTATAACCACACAAATAGTCTGGACCCCTTTCTGACATGTTTAGGACCAGGAATTTCAAAAGTATTCTTTTTTTTCTTAAACTCCGTGCCCAGTAAAATAGGTTTACATAAATTGATATGGAGGAAGTATTAAATTGTGTTGGGCATTAAAGGATAGACGCTCAATCTCAACAGAAAAATGTGTTCTTTGATGAAACCATTTGTTGGGAATAAAATAGACCCATAAAAATAATATTCACAGTATTAGTGATAAACGCGAAACACAAAGTTATGATTAAATCAATAAAAGTAAAAATGCAGCAATAATGATACCAAGATTTTACGTGGAAAGCCTTTTTGAATAAGGAAAAAAATCACGGCCCCGAGAGGAGCAACTAATATTGTAATTTTACACTTTGTAGGTCCGAGTAAAATACTGTAAAAACCACTACAACATTTAAAAGAAATAACCCTCTTTTGATATTCCCACCTCAATACAATATCGCTCACTCTCTATTTTCTTCTACACAGTCTATTTCTCACAATGCCCGAGAGATACTCTCTGCAACTATTGTGTTGCTTTCTTTTTGTGTGGTGCATAAAATGAAGAAGCTAAAGCTCAACTTTTATAAGAGAAATGGCTTACCTCATTAACCAATCAGAATGGAGGATTGGTTGAAAATTTGCAAAAAAAAATTTCTTCCTTCCACCAAACAATTTGGCAGCTAAATTCAAGTCTAAGTCCATCTTGGCAACTTTGGACTTTTGGTAATTGGGGATGGACCCCACAATCTCCCCCTCCAGACCCATTCATCTGAAGGAGGTAACACCGAACCTTTATCTTGAGTACATGCCGACATGTTCTTTGCACAATTCGAACTTGTCTCTTGGTACTACCTTGGTCAACATATTTGCAGGATTTTTACTCGTGTGAATCTTTTTGAATTGAAGTGATACGTTCCCCACTTGCTCACGAATCCAATGATATCTGACGTCAATGTGTTTTGTTCTCGCATGGTACATGGAGCTTTTGCTTGGTTCTATTGCACTCTGATTGTCACAAAAGACTTCATACTCCATATGTCGCAATCCAAGTTCTTGAAGAAATCTCTTGATCCATATCTCTTTGCCAGCTTCAGTAGCTACAGTATACTCCGCTTCAGTTGTAGATAATGCGACATATTTCTACAATTTCGACTGCCATGACATAGCTCCCTTAAAAAAGTAAACAAATATCCAGTAGTGGACTTTTTGTTATCAAGGTCACCTACCATATCAGAAACTGTATAGCCCTTCAGAATTTGATTTGATCCTCCAAAACATAAGTATTCATGTGAGCTTCCTCTTAGATACCTGAGTATCCACTTTACAGCTTCCCAATGCTCTTTTCCTGGATTTTCGGAAAATCTGCTAACAACACCGACTGCATGAGCAATATCTGGTCGAGTGCAAACATCAAACTTTTGATGGTAGAGCAAATAAGGAATCTTGGCCATTCTCTCTTTTTCCTCCGTTGTTGTAGGACACATCTTCTTGCTCAACTTCAGATGACCAGGAAGGGGTGTGCGAACCAACTTAGCACGTTTCATATTGAAGCGCTCCGATAAATGTTCTATGTACTTCTTCCGTGACAAGTAAAGCTTCCTTTCATTTCTCGAACGAGTAATTCTCATGCCCAAAATCTGCTTAGCATGACCCAAGTCTTTCATTGTAAAAGACTTATTCAACTGTTTCTTCAACTCATTAAGAATTCCTGCCAACAATCAACATATCATCCACATATAGCAAAAGGATGATAAAGTCATCATCAGAGAATCTTTGTACAAAAACACAGTGACTTGAAGAAGCCTTCTTGTAGCCTTGCTCTCCTATAACATACTCAAACTTCTTGTACCACTGTCTGGGAGCTTGCTTCATTCTATATAGACTCTTCTTAAGTTTGAATACAAGATTTTCTTTTCCTTTTGCCTCGAAGCCCTCAGGTTGTTCCATATAAATCTCCTCTTCTAAGTCACTGTGAAGAAAAACAGTCTTCACATCCATCTGCTCAATCTCCAAACTAAAACTGGCACTCAAACCAACAACTGTCCGAATGGAGGACAGTTTCACGATATGAGAAAATATTTCGTCAAAGTCAATACCTTTCCTTTGACCAAATCCCTTGATAAGCAATCTAGCTTTGTATCTAGGCTTCAAACTATGTTCTTTAGCTTTAACTTTGAGCACCCACTTGCTCTTCAAAGCTCTCATGCCCTTAGGCAATTTCACCAACTCATAAGTATGGTTCTCATCAGAGATTTCATCTCATCTTGCATGACTTCAATGCATTGATCCATGTGCTCATCTTTTATGGCATCCGCATAACATTCAGGTTCTCCCTCATTAGTGAGTAATACATACTATTGGGTGAATAACGGGAGCAAGGAGTACGAGTTCTAGAAAACCTTGATGGAAAGAGTCAGATATTTGCTTTCTGAAGCAAAGTTGCTTAATTCCTTTTGGGGTGAGGCTTTGTTGACCGCCGCACATGTTATTAATCTATCCCCTGCGGTTGGTTTGCAAAGTGATGTTCCAAATAGAGTTTGGTATGGCAAGGATATTTCCTATGACCACTTGAAAGTGTTTCGTTGCAAAACTTTTGTACATGTACCGAAAGATGAGAGGTCAAAATTAACTGCCAAGACAAGGCAGTGCATCTTCATTGGTTATGGCTTTGATGAGTTTGGTTACAGGTTATATGATCCAATTGAGAAGACGGTCGTGAGAAGCCGTGATGTTATCTTCATGGATGATCAAACCATTGAAAATATTAACAAAGTGGAGAAGCTAAAATCTCCAAATTCTGAAGGTTTAGTTAATCTTGATCAAATTTCTCATACAAATGCGGATGACGTTAATGATGATGGTGATTCCAGAACCATATTCTAGATCAGCATATTGATGGTGATGGTGATAACAATGCTAATGTTGATGAGGTAAATGCTCCTGCTCACGAAGTTGTGGACGAGTTAGATATTCCACTAAGGAGGTCTTCTAGACCTTGTACTCCTTCCTCTCGTAATTCACCGAATGAGTTTGTAATACTCACTGATGGGGGAGAACCTAAATGTTATGCAGAGGCCATAGAAGATGAGCACAAGGATCAATGGATTGAAGCCATGCAAGATGAGATGAAATCTCTACATGAGAACCATACTTATGAGTTGGTGAAATTATCTAAAGGCATGAGAGCTTTGAAGAACAAGTGGGTGTTCAAAGTTAAAGCTAAAGAACATAGTTTGAAGCCCAAATACAAAGCTAGATTGGTTGTCAAAGGATTTGGTCAAAGGAAAGGTATTGACCTTGACGAATTACTTTCTCCTGTCGTGAAAATGTCTTACATTCGGACAGTTGTTGGTTGGACTGCCAGTCTAGATTTGGAGATTGAGTCGATGGATGTGAAGGCTGCTTTTCTTCACATTGACTTAGAAGAGGAGATTTATATAGAACAACCTGAGGGCTTAACGGCAACAACAAGAACAACAATCCAGTATAACCACTTAGTGATGTGAGGTCAGGGGAGGGTAGTGTGTACGCAGACCTTACCCCTACCCTAGGGTATAGAGGCTATTTCCAAATAGACCACCGGCATCTTTTCCTCCAAGAACTTCCCACCTTGCTTTTGGTGAGACTCGAACTTACAACCTCTTGGTTGGAAGTGGGGGTTGCTTACCATCAGAGCTACCTGAGGGCTTCAAGGCAAAAGGTAAAGAAAATCTTGTATGCAAACTTAAGAAGAGCCTATATGGATTTAAGCAAGCTTCGAGACAATAATACAAGAAGTTTGAGTCTATTATGGGGGAGCAAGGATACAAGAAGACTTCTTCAGATCACTGTGTGTTTGTACAAAGAATTTTTGATGATGACTTTATCATCCTCTTGCTATATGTGGATGATATGTTGATTGTGCGCAGGAATGCTTCCAAGATTGACGAGTAGAATAAACAGTTGAATCAGTCTTTTGCAATGAAATACTTGGGTCATGCTAAGCAGATTTTGGGCATGAGAATTACTCGTTCGAGAAATGAAAGGAAGCTTTACTTATCACAGGAGAAGTACATAGAACGTGTACTGGAGTGCTTCAATATGAAACGTGCTAAGTTGGTTCGCACACCCCTTCCTGGTCATATGAAGTTGAGCAAGAAGATATGTCCTACAATAACGGAGGAAAAAGAGAGAATGACCAAGATTCCTTATTCCTCTACCGTCGGAAGTTTGATGTATGCACTCGACCAGATATTGCACATGCAGTCGGCGTTGTTAGCAGATTTTTTCGAAAATTCAGGAAAAGAGCATTGAGAAGCTGTAAAGTGGATAATCAGGTATCTAAGAGCAAGCTCACATGAATACTTATGTTTTGGAGGATCAAATCAAATTTTAAAGGGTTATACACATTCTGATATGGTAGGTGACCTTGATAACAGAAAATCCATTACTGGATATTTGTTTTTTTTTTAGGGGGAGCTATATCATGGCAGTCGAAGCTGCAGAAGTGTGTCGCACTATCGACAACTGAAGCGAAGTATATTGCGGCAGCTGAAGCTGGCAAAGAGATGATATGGCTCAAGAGATTTCTTCAAGAACTTGGATTGCGACCGATGGAGTATGTTGTCTATTGCGACAGTCAGAGTGCAATAGACCTGAGCAAAAACTTCATATACCATGCGAGCACAAAATACATCGACGTCAGATATCATTGGATTTGTGAGCAAGTAGAGAACGAATCACTTCAAGTCAAAAAGATTCAGACGAGCGAAAATCCTGCAAATATGTTGACCAAGGTCGTACCAAGAGGCAAGTTCGAATTATGCAAAGAACTTGTCGACATGCACTCAAGCTAAAGGCCCGGTGTTACCTCCTTCAGGTGAATGGGTATGGAGGGGAGATTGTGGGGTTCATCCCCAACTACCAAAAATACAAAGTTGCCAAGATGGACTTAGATTTGAATTTGGCTGCCAAATTGTTTGGAGGAAGGAAGAAATTGTAAATTTTCAACCAATCCTCCATTTTGATTGGTTGAAGAGGTAAGACATTTCTCCCATAAAAAGAGAGCTTTGGTCAATTTATACACCACACAGAAAGAGAAGCAACGCAATAGTTGCTGAGAGTATTTCTCAGACATTGTGAGAAATAGACTGTGTAGAAAAAAATAGAGAGTGAGCGATATTGTAGTGAGGTGGGAATATCAAAAGAAGGTTATTTCTTCTGAGTGTTGTAGTGGTCTTTGGAGTATTTTACTCGGACCTACAAAGTGTAAAATTCCTTACTATAGTGATATCAGTTGCTCCTCTCGGGACCGTGATTTTTTCTCTTATTCAAAAAGGTTTTCCACGTAAAATCTTGGTGTCATTATTGTTGCATTTTTACTCTTACTGATTTAACCATAACTTAGTGTTTCACGTTTATCACTAATACCGTGAATGTATTTTTATGGGTCTATTTTATTCCCAACATCATTTTCTAGTGTTTGGTTACTTTGAATTAAAATGTTAAGAAAAATCCTTCCATGAAATGGAGAAAAATGACTTTTATCACTTATGGAGAGTAGTAGTTTTCCTTTATAGATATCTTTTAACTCTTAACTTCATATAACTTGCTTCTGTCAATACATTGACCTTGTTTGTTTAACTTTCGATAACTATATCCTGATACCCTATTTTATAACTTGTACGATTTTTTACATAGGACCAGTTTATGCCCAATCAATCAAACGCCAGAAAGATCTAGAAAATGATTGTAAGTAAAAACAAACAAAAAGTTAGCATATGACTACTATTTAATTTAAATGAATAATCAATGAATGTATTTCAAACTAGCCGAGGTTGGCTATATGATTATGAACCCTCTATACTAAGCTTTACTAAAGCTCAATTTCATTTAATTAATATTTGTAATTAATTAAACGTTCTGTCTAAAAATCAAATTCGAGATTCTAGAGATTATGTAAACCTCACACTTATCCCACATTGACATACAACTAGGCTTTCTAGCAAAAATCAAACGATTAGTATGAGAGAGAGAGAGAGAGAGAACGAACTCGTCTTCAAACATGAGACGGCGTTGGACAGCGTCCATATTGGCATCAGCTTCAACATCACCCATTTTGCAGAAAGATAGTGAGATTTGATTGGAGAGGAAGAGAATGAGAGTAATGGTGAAGAAGGTGAAGTTATATAAGAGTAGATTTAAGGTGACAGATTTGAATATCAGTGAGTCAGTGACATGTGGGTTTTGTTGTTATTGCCTTATTGGAGTTTCCGCCATCATTTGTTGATTCTTTTTCATTTCATTTTTACCCCTTTCCTTACATTATTCCCTCCCTTGACCATTACCTAACTTTGTCACTTACTCAGAAATACTCCAACTAACTATGGTAACAAATTTAAGAAGATGGTACATAACCAAAAAAATGAGAAGAATATATATATTATATTGCATAAAAACTATCACTAAAAAGAACAAAAATGAAATAACTGAGAAATTCAAAATTGAGATCAGGGAACTTGATAAGAGGCCACTGAAATACTCCAACTAACTCAACCAAAAAGAAGATTAGTGTTACAAAGCGAAACCTGATAAGAGGCCTCTGAAATTATTACGAAAAATTATTCGAATAAAGATTATCACTAAAAAGAACAAAAACGAAACATAACAATTGGCGATGAGTAAATTATCCAAATGTCTTATTCAATGATACTAGTGCTGTTTAGCTGATATTTTCTCACTACATATCGGTCAAAGTCAAGTTTGGCATATTTGATTTATTTATTTATTTGATGCCTGCAATAAAAAAGTATAAAACTCTAGAGTAATTATAGTCCGCTCGTTTAATGTGTTGATATCTGATTAGATATGCAGTTTAAAACAAGATTTTTATTTTTAAGCACAATTACAGATGAAATAAATTTTATTTTTAAAATATTAAAAGTGCTTTCCTTGAATAGGCTATAAATGAAAGAATGAATGACAAGTAAAAATAAAATACAGAAATGACAAAAATCTGAAAAAGAAACGTGCGCCATCACGTGCCAGATTCATTTCCTTAATTTCATATAGGGGTATACAAACAAAACCGACAAATCACACCAATCTAATAATTCGAGCTAACGAAAAAAAAACTCGACTATGATTTGGTTTGACTTGGTTTGGTGTTGGAAAAAAACACAACCATAATTGGTTTGGTTTGGTTTTAACTAAAGAAAGTCAAACCGAAATCAAACCAACCCGACATTAGATATATAGAAATTTTAGATATATTTAATATATAAATACACTTATTGTAATGTAATTTATAAATATTTCTTAAAAAATTTCATAATTTTATCTTTTAAGGTACTATTTCAAGGTTGGACTTAGAACTTTTGAATGCTCCAATAAGCTTTATAGCCATTAGTATTAGTAAATTAAATAGTGCTAACAATCAATAATAATGCTAACAAAAGACATTCAATTCAATATTACGAACGGGAAAGTATTGGATATCTATTTTTATTTTGAAATAATTTAGATAAAATGCATAACTTATTTTTATTTTGCTTTAGCTTTTAGTCATGTAATTAATACTTCTTTATTAGTCTACTTATTTTAGCATGACTTAGTACTTTTAGATTATGTTTATTTTTACTATGACTTTTTAGTTTAGCAATATTTATATTACATAATTTTATTGCTTTTATTGTTGAATATTTTAGGATAATATCATGACACATCTCATATTTTGTATTATTTTCTTGAAAAATATTTTATATAATTGTATCTTACTAGGATTATTTTGAGTATACGTTATATGTTTGTTCTACGAAGATTTAACCGGAAAAAAATTTGAGAAAATCCGAATAACCCGAAAACTCGAGAAAACCCGAGAAAAATCGATATTGAAAAACCCGAGTTTTATTGGTTTAGTTTGGTCTTTAGATTTAATAACTCGACACAATTGGTTTGGTTTGGTAATTGTAAAATCCAAACCAACACGGCATATTTATACCCCTAGTTATGAAATAAATCCAGTCAACTGAGGACACCTATACCAACGACGGGTCCACATAAAATTTATACCTAGATTCTCCTTATTTCTTTTTTGTATTTTGTTTAATTTAATACTCCTACTTAAAAAGTTAAAACTTATTCCTTTGTTTTGGTAATAATCAGAAATAATTATATGAGTTAAATTTAATTTTCATTTTATTAGACAACAACTATAATATTATATCAAGAAGTATTAAATTTAATTGCATATTAGATTTTTGTAGTTGTTGTGATTTATTCCATAAAACAACAACAAAAACCCAGTATAATCCTACTTAGTGGGGTCTGGGGAGGGTAGTGTGTATACAAACCTTACCCTACCTTGGGGTAGAGAGCCTAGTTCCAAATAGACCCTCGGCATCCTTCCCTCAAAGAACTTCACACCCTGCTCTTGGGGAGACTCGAACTCACAACCCCTCGGTTGGAAGTGGAGGTTGCTTACCATCAGAGCAACTCCCCTTATCTATTTATTCCATATAAGAATTTACAAATGAGAACATATTTGAAAGTACGCGGGTGAGGGGGGGGGAGCAATTATTTATTGTTTAAAGTTAATTGCTATTAGTTGACTAGTTCCTCAATTAGTCGACTACATGTAATAACTAAATAACAATAAGGACAGAATTCAAGATGCTGAAATTAAATGCATGAATTAAAGACACAAGAATTTTTATACTGGTTCGGATTCAATGTGAAGCCTAACTCAGTCCCCTTGAGTTGCTAGGTAGTTCTGTTCAGTAAATGAGTTTCTTTGAGTACAATGAGGATGGTGTGATCTACATTGATACACCAGTTCCTATATCACTCGTTTCTTTTGATAATGCCTCACAAGTGTTATTCTCTTTTTCTTCTCTAACTTGTTACACAGGAGGTCTTAGCAGAGCTACAATATCTGTTTCAAGTAGAACAAAGAGAGGGTGTTTGTTTAGACCAAAGTATATTTGCTAATGGTGTGGTTACAAGTTTAAATATTTTGAGAGAGGCTTGAATTCTAGAAAAATGTGTCAACCCAAGAGATTTGATCATTGGAAAGAGATTGATTCTTTCCAAGAATAAGGTTATTCCGCAACGGCTCTAACTAACGAGAAGCTTTAAAATATTTTCCCTTGGGCGCGATCCCGAAATCTTGATCCTTCCAGATTTAGACGTTTGATTGAATATTCTACAAGATCTTCGATATACTTGATTTATTTGATTCATTTAGTTTAGCTTTGATTAATTCCGTCAGTATCAATTTCTTCCTTTAATCACGTCTGCTTTCCTTTATTGCCTCTGATTGATTCCTTCAATCTTATATACCAATTCATGTGTTCCTTGATCATTGATGATTGATTTTTTCAATCTTGAATGCTATTCTTGAGATCTTATACAAAGAACATACATATTATTTTTATCATTAAAATCAAATCTAACAATATTTGCAACCCAAAAGGCATAATAAGTTGGCATGTGCATGTAACATGACTTTAAAGTTAGGATATCATATGTATGGCTCAAAAACATTTATTACACAAACATAAGATCTCTGCAAATTATGTATCAAAACAGTATTATTAATTTTTTTAAAAGGAATTTTTACGGTCAAATCTTTCTATAACAATTTCATTTGTTCAGGAAATTTTTGAATGTTATAGCAAATTGCTGTTATAGAAAATATATACTATAATAGAACATGGGATTTGGTTCCGAAAAAATTTAACTTTTATAGAGTGATGTTATATAAATATGTTGTTATAACGAGGTCTGATTGTAGATATAATGAATATAACACGAGGAAAATAGAAAGTGATCCGATCAAGCTGTAATATAATCCAGTAGTCAAAGTTTCATGGTTTTGCCAGTTTTCGCATTGGTCAATACAAAATAGCCAGCAGTTACCAAGTCAATGAAAAATAATCACTTTTTTGCTGCAACAGAGACCGTCCCGTATAATATACAGGATTTTTGGTGTATTTGTGTCCGAACTCCAGCATATTATGCTGGATCGGTATACTTTGCTAACTCCTGTATAATATACGGGAGACTGGAGCACCAGTGATCCAAACTCCAGTATATTATACTAGACATTTATTCTTGCTGAAACTCCCGTAAAATATGCGGGAATTCCAGCATAATTATACTTGAACTCCCACATATTATACGAAAGTTCCAGCATAGTTATCCTGGAACTCCTGTATAGTATGCGGGAGTTCAAGCATACTTATGCTGGAACTACCGTAAAATATGTGGGCGTATTTTTCGTATTTTAAACAGTGTTTTCGCTAAGATTTATCTTTACATAAAAAATGGCTAAATTCCGATAACTTTTGAAACTTGACTATTTTTCAACGACCAGTTATAAATGTGACTATTTTTAAATTTCTCCCAATCCAGTGATGTGATTGAATGGATAAATTTTTTTTACTCCCAATCAAAAGTTATACTTCAAATTTCAAGTTATGAAAATAAAGAAAGTCCAGTGGCAATCGTTTTCCCTTTAACTGAATTTTACGCAGCACAAATCGGAATTAATCGTGTCAATAGTTATTTTTAGAAAATAAATTTTTATTTTTCTATGTTACATATAAAACCTTATTACCCTTAATGTTTAAGGTTTGATTTAATTACAAATTCGTATACAAAATTATCAATCATATACTATACTTAATTAAGAGTCTAATTAATGGGCAGTTTTTACTCCTCAATTAAAAGTATCCATATATCACATGTTTCTCTATCCCAATAATTTCTAAGACTTTCTCAACCGCAAGATATTCAAGCATGTTAATTATTTAGTTCCATATCTTCCAATGGCTGATGTTTACTGAGCCTTGTTAAGAAGTTCGAAGCGAAGAAGGCCTTTAACCCAAAGAGATCTTTACAATCGACATCCAAGCATTTGATTTAAAGTTCGAAGCAATAAGAAGCTTTCTTTTGATCCGGATTAATTTCGTCTTCTTGAAGAATTACGGATAGATATTCTCTTCTTTCTGTTTCTTCATCTTTTCTTGTTTTTGTCTTAGTTATTAGTAGATGTATTATGGATCTTGAAACCCTTTTTTTGGAGATTTTTACATTTTCATGCCACATAGGAAATCGTGTATAGTCAACATTTTTTTCAATATAAATTGTAGTTTAATTGTAGTATAAATATAGTAATTTTGTAGACACTCTTAAACACCAATACAACTTTATACAATACTTAAACTGATTTGTAGTTTTTTTGAAGAAATTTGGTAGGTCAAGAGAAAATTTTGTAATCAACATTTTTTTCAACATAGAGAGTTTAATTGTAGTATAAATATAGTAATTTTATAAATACCTTTAAAACAATACAGCATTAAACAAAACTAAAACTAATTTGTAATTTTTTTGTAGAAATTTTGTAGATGAATAGAAAATTTTGTAGTCAACATTTTTTTAAACATAGATCATAGTTTAATTGTAATATAAGTGTATTAATTTTATATATACCCTTAAGTAATACTGTTTTATACATACTTAAACTGATTTGTAGTTTAGTTGTCGATAAATGTATGAATTTTGTATATATTAACATAAAATCAGACTTCCGCTTCTCCATTCCTTCTTCTTCTCCAAAAATACAGAGATGAGACCTATTTTTTATAATCAGATTTTTCCATTCAACTGTAGCATAATTGAGATTTTGGACATGATTGAGTGTTATTGCTGAGGTATTATTTTATATTTTATTGTTTTTTTATTTGTGTATTGAGAAAAAAAGATGAATAATAGATTAGATTTCAGTTTTTGAAGCTTTTAGTCTTTTTTTTGAATTACGAAAAAAATTCGGGAGAGATCAGATAAGGATTTGCGTTCAAATTTGAACTGAAGATCGCTAAGTCAATTAGAATATTCTTTTCTTGATTTTTAGCGCGCCATATTAGGAAAATTCATCTACTATTAATTACTAGTTAATTAATGATATAAAAATTGTAAAAAAACAGTGCACAACACGAATAATTTAGATACTATACATATATTTAGTAATAAGATTCATATATGATATAGATAGAAAAAAAACCTCTTAAAAATGGCGAAGTGTGTCAAAGTGTCAACCAACCATGGTCCATGATACAACCTTTCCAATTTAATTTTGTCATATGAAGTGTGTGAGTCAATAAATGACTTGTTACCTAATTTAAAATCATTATAGTAGTCGAAGTAATGCGACTAGGTTTGGAGTCAGCCGCAACCTTACTTTGAATGACAAATTATATTTTCGGTCATTAGCAAAATCTCTGGACTATGCCCATAAGGTAGGTGAATTGCCGAGTAACTAAGAATCGGTTTGGCAATAAATTTTTTATCGAAGCATATATTAGATCTAGAATTTATTAAATTTAAGTAGGAATTACCTATCATCTTTTATTTAATTGGTTTAATAAAAGATATGATACTTCGTAGTAAAATAAATTGGCGCCATTTATACGGATCTTCTAGTCAAAATTATAGTTTTTCTATATGTAAGAAAGACACAAAAATTTCTTTTTTCCTACTTGCATGGCCTAACATGGCAGGTAATATAAAGGAAAGATTGAAGGAAGTGGCGTGCCTTACCGCTAACCTCCTAAGCACCATCAATGAGGTTAATGGAGAAGACGAGGAGAACGTGACTCCAAACACTTCCCATAGGCTAAGTGGTTCACCTCTTCCTCATGGTAGCATTACCACCTCCATGGAAAAGGAACCTCTGTGCCCAAGCACCACCAACAGTAAAGAAAAAAACTACTAGAAGCATGGAATGAATACGCGCTAACCAGCATATTCGACAAACCTGCCCAAAGGGCGAGCAGGGAAGATGCACAAGTCGACATCACAACAACAACCATTGAGCCGCACGTCATTCCTCCTTTAACAGGTATCACTCACATTATAAATGATGCATATAACGACACCCTTACAGCTATTCTAAGAATAATGGAGTAGATGGAGAACGAGAATGATCGCTTCCGAATCAACGCTACACGAATGTAGGGAGAGCGGTTCGCTAACAGCTTTTACCCGAATAGTGGTTCAGGATTTAATTTTCACAGGGAGCTTGAAGTTATTTAGCCTAGAAATGCATTTTTACTTCTAATTGCACTCCTAATATTTTTGGGCTTTCTTTTGTATAAACAACTACTATTATGATCTAAGGATTAACACTAAATTATGCCAAGGGAATATTGCAAGTTTCTAACTAATATGGAGAAATGCACTAGGGTCATGGCATCACCTAAGTGGTTAACTAACGGGTAGAAACTACATATAATAGATTGACATATTTGGGATTAATATTGTAACTGTTGCACAATTGTACCTATTTTCACACCTCTCAGTAGAGAGAGCGATTTTTTCCAATTGAATCTCTCGAGACCAATTGGGTAGGCCAATTAGACCATGCAACTAGGGTTCAAATAGGGTGATTACTCTCTCGAGATTTAACCCGTTAATTGAGACTGCCATTTCTCATGGGTCCATCACAATTCCTTGTTGGATCAATTTTGGGGTCATAGACTCTCTTTCTCAAGAAGTGTCAAAACCCACTAAGCTAGAATCAATGTTTGCAACCATCAATCCTTAATTAAAGCATAAAATTAACCCAAATAACAAACACTCAATATCAATCTATCATTAAGAAGCAATACCCATCAATTACCCACACTAGGGTTGAGCCACAACTCTAGCTAATGGGTTTAACTAGACATAATTGAAGAAGAAACAGAAGAAATAGAAGAAGAAATAACCATATTAATTAATAACTAAAATAAAACTACAAGAATCATGGAGAAATTAAAGCTAAAGTGCCAAAACAGGCTAAAATATCAGTCCTCACGAGCCCAACTTTGTTCAATACATAAAACTTAACCTAAAAATGGTAAAATGTTCTATTTATAGTTGGCTGAAAAAATTGGATAAAATTGCCCCTGCGGGGTCAGTGCGGGCCGCACAATGACAACCGTGGCCGCACTGGTTGTTTAACTTCCATTGCTATCTTCTCTGAAGTGACTGGCGTAGACCTTGAAAAGGTGTGATGCGGACGCATGAAGTTGTGGCGCGGGCCGTGTGATAGTGATCGTGGCTGCGTGGCATGACATTGTCCAAAACTTCATCTTCTCTGAACCTTGTGGGGCGGACCGCGTGACATGATGGCGCGGCCGCATGATCTGAACGCGGGTCGCCTAACTCCAATCGCAGTCACGTTGTTAAAAACTTGACTTTGCACTTCTCTGAACTCCTCTAGTGCGGCCGCATGCACAATTTTGGGGTCCGCACCACCACCACTTTACTTGGCCTTTGATATTTGAGCAGGTTTCACTCCGTTTTGAGCCGATCTTTGATATTTTGTCACTTTTTCGTTCAAACCTGCAATCAATCACAACCTGTAAGCATTTTGGGACTATTTTATTGCAAATTAGACTTAAAGCATAGGCATTTAGGGGCATAAAACATGTTAAAATCCTACTTATCAGAGAACAAAGCACTTCACGACCAAATGAGAGAGCACCGGGAAAGGACAAATAAGATACCAGGCGCCCCAAAGACACCGGCCAATTTGTAACAAGTGACGAGGTTATACCGCATGCTATACCTAAAACATTCAAGATGCCGCCATACTTGAAGATATATGACAACACAACGACCTTGAGGATCACATCACCAACTATGTCACCGCAGTAAAAGGCAACAACCTCGCCAAAGAGCAAGTATCGTCCATATTGCTGAAAAATTTGGTGAAACCCTAATTGGGGAGCACTGATGTGGTACTCACAACTGCCAACATGGTCCATAGAAACGTTTCAGGAAATGGCTAACAAGTTCGTCACCACACACGTCGGGGCTATGAAAGCGGAGGCGAGGGTAAGCGATATATTCCCCATTAAACATTCACCTTGGAGAAGAGCTCATGGGCTTCCTCTCCTAGTTCAATCGTGTCAGAATGAATCTTCCAAATGTGTCAGAAGGAATGGCGGTAGCAGCATTCCAAAATAGGCTGAGTAGGAGAGGTTCAAGGGCAGCCAAGAAATTGTTAAGTCGACTAATGAAATACCCCTACCACTAGGGATAAAATACACAACGCATATTGCGCCGAGGTGAGAGCAGATGAGGACGACCTCAATGGACCAAACCAATGGTTGACATCAGTCCAAATGGAGGCGAGAAAAGACCGCAGAAACAATAACAGAATGGATCATGCAGGTCCACGCCTCAATCGTGAAAGACACCAGCCATATGTCAGAGGTGCCATCGTACCACCACCCCCTCCCCCTCCCCCTCCCCTCTATGGTTATGGTCTATTCAGTCATTGACCAGGACTCACTGAAATGAGAGAGTTATGCCTCCGTTACTATATGCTCAAAATTTTTGTGTTTTTCCTTCAGAGATAGTCTACACCCTAGAGAAGCTCAGTCCAAAAGTGAAATGGCCAAAAAAGATGAAGTCCAACCCAAACTCAAGAAAGTCGAATTGCCTCTATGAATTCCACCAGGAACAAGGTCATAAGATCGAGGACTACATCGCCTTGATGCAAGAGGTAGTGAACATGCTCTACCAAGGGCATTTGCGAGAATTAATGAATGACCGAGGAAGAGCGAACTTTACTCGGGGACAAGAACATCATCAAGGATCGCCTAAGCCACCGTTCCCAACCTGCACCATCCAAATTATCATCGGTGGAGGTGACAAGCCGTCAGTCAACAATGTAAAGTTCACAACTACCCATATATTGAAGTGATCAATAACCCATAAACGACATGAAGACCTCAAAGAAACTATCATCTTCGATGCGCCGGATGCCCACAGTTTGACATTTCCTCACTATAATGCTCTTGTTATTACTTTGCGTATTTCAGATACCGATGTGAAATGGATTATGGTAGATTACGGACGTGGCGCGTGCATTATCCACTCTTGAGTCCTCACACAAATGAGGCTTGAAGATGAGATAGTGCCATGCTGCATCACACTAACGGGTTTTAGCAATGCAGTTGAGCAGACTATTGAAGAAATCACATTACTCGTTATAGCAGGTGGTATCACCCTGTAAATGATGTTCCACATTATGAATTAAGATACAACATACAATGCCATCATATTACGGCCATGTATACACTCTATGAAGGCCATCCTATCCACCGTATATCAGGTCGTCAACTTTCTCACCTCATAGGGAGTATTCAGCATCCGTGGCGAGCAGCGCACAACCCAAGAATGCTACCGCATCGCCCATGACTGCACCTATACTCAACAGTTAAAGGGAAAAGGCACAGAAGCATAAAAATTAACGAGGTTGAGGTCAAACACCGACGAAGGGAAAGATGACATCAAAGAACCTGATGTCGTAGAAGCTACGGGATCAACTGTTGAAGACATCGACCTCGTTCAGCTCGACAAGAGCGATCACAGTAAAAAGGCCTATATCGGACACAAACTACAAGTAACAACAACAACAACCCAGTATAATCTCACTTAATGGGGTATGGGAGGGTAGTGTGTACGCAGACCTTACCCCTACCCTAGGGTAGAGAGTTTGTTTCCAAATAGACCCTCGGCATCCTTCCCTCCAAGAACTTCCCACCTTGATCTTGGGGAGAATCGAACTCACAACCTCTTGGTTCGAAGTGGAGGTTGCTTAACATCAGAGCAACCACTCTTGTCCAGACACAAGAACAACTAGTGCAGGTAAATTCCATCAATTTCTAACTACCAGTGCAGACTTGTTTGCCTTCTCTCATGCAGTTACGCCTTTCACGACCCAATCCGATGGGCCGCGACGGTGTATGAGTCTTACCTGTCATACACATTTAAGCATACTTCTAGGATATGAAGCTGTATAACATCTTCGGAATTACGAAGATAACATATATGAAGGAAACCTGCCAGCAAGGCATAGGTACGTATATCTATAAAATATAGGGGGCGAGCCGGCAAGGCTGCTATAGACAACTATGCATCCAATAACTGAAAGCTGAAAAGGTCACATATATCCCAACTAGACATATTGTCTACTGACCTCTAACAGAAATATAATTGTACAAAGATGAGAATAAGCCACGTCATACTCATATATATATATATATATATATATATATATATATATATATATATATATACACACACACACAAACACAAACGTATCGTACCAATATCAAAAGTAGCTCTAGATCAAATGGAGCATGCCAACTCTCGCTGATCAGGGATCCTAAGAAGAGGGACCATCAGCTTGCCTACTTCCAACTGCGGGCATGAAACGGAGGCCCCGTGAAATGGGGAGTCAGTACAAAAAATGTACTGAGTATGTAAGGTATGAAAATTTGTACGTAATAGACATAGATGAAATATGGAATATAGAAGCACGTCTTTAAATCTGAATAACATTGTAAATTTGAAAACGTTTATAACGGCATGCACATGCTATAAATATCGTGTCATGCATAGGTATTAGTGTACATAATATCATCATGCCACTGAGGGGATCCCATCGTATCGTCTCGGCCACTGTGGTCAGGTGGTGGTACGTATATAACGCCATAACCTCTTCTCATATCCATAAAAGATATACATATATCACGCCGTCTGAGTCATATTTCAGCCACTGTGGTCAACATCATCATCATATACCAGTTGATCAAGTGGTGGTGCGTATATAACGCCATAACCTTTTTCTCATATCTCATATAAATATAAATACATATATACGCGTATATAATGCCATCTGGTCATAGGTCAATGCACATGAGTAAAATACATAAAAAATACGTAATAATCTCAATATTCCTTTCGGATAAACTTTTCCAACTGTGTATTATTCTGAGACTCATGAACAGAAAATAATATAATAATTTTCATGGGAAATCAAGAATATAGACGCTCCTAATAATTCTATGAACATAGTAATTTATGAAAATTGTGTATTTGCTCGTTTCTTCAATATAATTTAGACCATGCCAAAAGAAAGAAGGGAGGGTCTTAACATACATGTTTCTTGAATTATTTAAAGGAATCTACTTCTGCCAAATTCTTGAACGGAATTTATACTTTGGATTTGAAATTGGAACGAAATTCTTGACAGAATGAGATGTATTTGGAACGAAATTCTTGACTTGAATTATTTGAAATGGAATGTTTCTTCTTCTGAAATTGGAACCAACCTTTGCTATGAATTTTTGAATGTTGGATGAAATGATACTGTTTCTAACTTCCTTGGTTTCAAAACCAAATACAGAATGTGCCTTTTTTTTAATCTAATGAATTGCTTATTTAGTTTCCTAGCTAAGTCTTACTATTTGCTAAGACTTTAGTCATGCCTGGGTTGAAATGATAAAGAGCCATCTTTATCCTCAAAGGATGGTCTACCTGCTCCAAAGGAGTAACTTGGCTCCCCATTAAAAACTCTAACCTCAACATCTGGAACTCCAGTTAGATTCCTAATTGTCCCCATTGAGACATTGCCTCCAAGGACCTCTCAACATCAAAGACAACAATTTGACTATCAAGGATATCTTCTCTAACAACTCTTGGGACTTATCCAAAATCCCCTTTACCCTCCTGGAAGAAATCTCTAACCAAATCAAAAAAATTTCCTACCTTTTAAAAAGAATTTAGATACTCATGTATGGTCACTATCTTCCGGTGGAAATTTCACTTCGAAATCCTGTACAAAAATGCTCCAAGGAAATAACAATTCTGATATGAACATCAATTGGCTTTGGAAACTCAACTGCCCAAAAAAATACAATTTTTTCTATGGTAATGTCTCCACAACAGGATTCTATGCCGTTAATACCTTCACCAATATTGGAATAAACATTGACACAACCTGCACAATCTGCAAAGATGATGTGGAATCCCCTACGCACATATTTTTGACTTGTACAATAGTTCAACAGCTTTTGGATCAAATGGGTATAAATACCAATAAGGACCCCAACACTCATTGGCTACCCTCTCTCAAAAAATGATTCCCCAAACCTTAAGAATTATCACGTTGACTGGCAACAACTTCTTCCTTTTGTCATATGGGGAATTTGGTTAAATAGGAACAATAACCACATAGACAACACTAACCTCTATCCTTCCCTCAAAAAAATTCTTTATAATGCCATGGAATTTCACTTCATGACCTCCCATAGCAAATCCATTACTCAGAACATAACCATCCACATCAAATGACACCCACCTCAAAAAAGTTGGCATAAGCTTAACATTGAAGGTGCCCATGAGAACCTCAAAAGCGGCATAGCTGGTGTCTTTCGAGATGGCAATGGAAAATGGCTCCTTGGCTTCCAAAAAAAAACCACAGCTCTCTGCCCCCTTCATGCAGAACTTCAAGACCTCCTGGAAGGGCTCAAACTAGGCCAAAGATTCAACATAATGCCTCTAGAAATTGAAACTGATTCAACGGATGTCATGAATATCATCAATAATGGCCATAAACTTTTTAATGAGTTAATTATCTTTTGGAGGTCATTAATGCTCCAGCTGAAGGACCAGCCCCTGAGGCACAACTTTAGAGAAGGAAACAAGGTAGGCGATGCATTAGCTAAAAACGCAAAAAACAAAGGCATTGGCAGGCATGCATGCAGAAGTGATATTATTAGCGGCACCACCAGTTTTTGTACAAGAAATGCTAATTAGTGATATGAGTGGTGATCCTATCCTATCCAAAAATATATCTAGTAGTTCTTGTAATAGACTATTTTGTTTAGGTAACCAAAACATTTTGATGGAGGGGCGTGCTGACCTCTCACGCAATGCCTCATATGAAGGCTAATGTACTTTGCTAACTGTTGTTTAGTTATAATATAATATCCCGTATTAATGCTCAAAAAAGATAAAGAGCCATCTAACAGAAATGACTACTTAGTCATTTCCAATTGTATGGATTCTTGCCACGTGGGATAGGGAGGGATAATCTATAAATTTTTTATTTACTTATTAGTTAATTGGATAATGTCATGTTATTCGGTAATTAATTAATTAACCGCATAATTTAAAAATTATAATAAATTACTTAAAATTCTATTTATTTTTAAAATACTTTACATATACTTTATATATTATACTACCGTGGTCATATGATACATATTTATCAGATATTATCATTCGACCCATATTTTATTCCAAATTTTCCACTTTCAACGAAACTCGTTTTATTTAATCCATGTACCCTTTTATCTTTCATAACACTTATTTATCGCTTGTTATAAATAGAGTAAATACGTTAACGTCAAAATGATTTCATACCCGAGTCTGCGTCAGTAAATTGAAAACGAAATTTTAACGTACGAAAACGCGAGATGTAACATCCTTCCTCCCTTAGAAATATTTGTCCTTGATCGTTTAACCTTCCAGGACTTATATAATCTTGGTGGAGTCTCCCTAATAACAAAGCTACTACCAACTCTTCTTGTAAAACCAGTAATTTAATACAATATAGGACCACAATTATTAATAACGACGATGGCCTCACACGACCAATAACAATTGCTAGCACAAGTATTTGTACACGCACCTTGAGGTTAGGACGTCTCAGTCATACCCTTCCCCGGAGGAGGAAATAAGTAGGGATATCTATACTTCATGTCTTCCTCGGACTCCAAATCATTCCTTCCACATTGTTTTTCCTTCAAAGTACTTTCACGGAGGTTACCTCTTTATTCCGTAGCTTGAGGATTTGTTGGTCTAGAATGGCAACCAGAATTTCCTCGTATGATAAGTCTTCTGTAGTTTGTACGTCATCCATGGGCACCTCTCGGGTATGGTCATCAATGCATTTCCGTAATATAGATACGTAAAAAATTGGATGGACAAGCTCAAATTCTGAGGGTAATTATAACTCATAAGCTACTTGGCCCACTCTCCAAATGATCCTATTGGGCCCAATATATCGTGTCTAAGTTTGCCTTCCTTTCTGAACCTCATGACAACTTTCATCGGTGATACTTTCTGGAATACCCAGTCGTCTACCTGAAATTCTGAGTCTCGTCATCGATTATCCACATAAGCCTTCTGACAGCTTTGAGATGCCAATAGCCTTTCCTGTATAAGCTTAATTCTCTCAATTACCTGTTGTACTAATTCTGGTCCTACTTATTTAGTTTCCCCAACATCGAACCACTTTATAGGTGATGTACACTTCCGTCCATAAGGAGCTTTGTATGGAGCCATCTGAATACTAGAATGGTGACTATTATATGCGAACTCAATAAGCGGCAGATGATCATCCCATCTACTTTTGAAGGCTATTACACAAACTCATAAAATATCCTCCAGTGTTTGAATAGTACGCTCCGGCTTTCTGTCTGTATGGGTATGAAATATTGTACTAAGACTTACTTGAGTCCCCAATCCCTTTTGGAAGGACCTCTACAAGTTAGCTGTAAATTGAGCTCCTGTATCCGAGATAGTAAATACAAAGACACCATGCAATCGTACTATTTTCTTAATATAAAACCTTGCATAATTCTCTGAGGAATATGTGGTCCTAACGGGCAGAAATTGGGCTGACTTGTAAACCTATAAACAATCACCCATATCGAATCAAACTTACGCTGGGTATGAGGTAAGCCTACAGTGAAGTCCATCTTGATTATTTCCCATTTCCAAGTCGCAATATCCATAGCCTGCAATAATCCACCGGGCTTTTGATGCTTAATGTTAACCTGCTGACAGTTAGGACACCGAGCAACAAATTCTGCTATATCTGTTTTCATCCTGTCCCACCAATAAACTTCCCTGATGTAATGATACAACTTGTCGCTCCTGGATGGATAGAATAATGAGAATAATTAGTTTCTTCCATAACCTACTGATGCAGCCCTGCATCACTAGGGTCACATAATCGTGCTCGATATCTAAGGACCCATGTTCTATAATATCAAACGGTGTCTTTTCCTTCTGAAGGGTGGTATCCCTATAATGAGCTAACACAGGATCCTCGTACTAGCATTCCTTTACTTCAGTTAATAATGAGGATGTCACCGTATCCTTAATCGAAATTCCAATATGACCTGAGTCTAGTAACCGAACTCCAAGACTAGCTAGTTGGTGAACCTCATGGGATATTCTTCCTCTTTTCTAGCTGTAAATACGACATGCTACCCATATATCAATGGTTAAGGGCGCCGGCTACTACGTTCTCTTTCCCCTGATGGCATGAAATATCAACATCATAATCTTTACGTAGCTCCAACCATATTCTTTCACGTGAATTCAATTCTTTTTTCTTGAAGATATACTGGGGGATCTTATGATTTACATGGATATCAAAATAAATGTCGTGCAAGTAGTGCCTCCACATCTTTAGAGCATGAATCACCAAGGCTAATTATAAATCGTGGGTTCGGTAGTTTTTCTCGTGCTTTATTAGTTTCCTAGAAGCATAAGACACAACCTTACCATGCAACATCAGCATAAAACCCAATTCCATGCCTGGAGCGTCACATAGATAACGTAACCATCGGCCCCTTAGGGAAATGTTAGAACCGGTGCTGAAGTTAATCTGTCCTTTAACGCCTGGAAAACTCTATTCGCAAGGGTCGGTCTATTGAAACCTAGTTCCCTTCTGATTTAACTTACATGGTTATCCTAATCTTGTACAATTCAAGAAATTCCCCTTTCGGAGGCCCAAACTTCATCTTCTATCCCTCATAATTTTGCCCTTATCCCACTATTAGGGCAACATTTCATCTATTCTACATGTTACCAGTCTTAGACTTCTTTGAGTTTATTCGGGCTATACTGAGCCTTCTATAACTTAGAGAAACCATCAGCTCTCTTATAAACTTATTCCCAAGGGCTTATCCACTCTTGTTACCTTTTTACTTATCTTTTCTTATCCTTCATCCCGTCTTCCTAGAACCTTGTCTCTCTACCATACTTTAGCTTGCGACCTAACACATATTTAATTATACTTATTCGCAACCTTCCTTCAACCTACATGCGCCATATATTTCCTTATGTTATTCTGGAACATCAAGCAAGACAACACATACCACTTTGGTCAGAGGTGCTTAGAAGACAAGAAAATTGCGTTACAAGTTTCTTGTAATAACCTGCCAAACGGAGAAGCTACGAACCTTCATTGGTGTTGTGGGTCTAGTAAAAGTCTTCACTGTCTCAGCCTCTTGTGTATCCACTCGGATATCTTTACCTGAAATAATATGCCCATTGAAAGCTACATAGCTTAGAAACTTTTGCATACAACTTCCCTTCTTGTAGAATCCTGAGCACAGTACGTAGATGATTACATGCTCAGCCTCTGAACGAGAATATACCAATATACTGTCAATATATACAATTACAAAAAGATCTAAAAAAAGGCATGAACATACAGTTTATCAAATCCATGAATATTGTTGGGCCATTCGTTAGACCGAACGACATAAGATAAAGCTCAAAGTTTCCATATCTAATCCTGAATGTTGTCTTCGGAATATCTTCATCCTTTACCCTAACCTGATCGTATCCGGATCTCAACTCTATCTTTGAAAAACATTTGGTGCCTTGCAGCTGATCAAATAGATCATGAATTTTGATCATCACCTTATTTAGTTGCCTATAATCACTACACATTTATAAGGAACCATATTTCTTTCTTACAAACAACCCAGTCATTCCTTATGGTGACGTACCAGGCCAACAAGTACAAGTCCATTACTTGTTCCTTTAACTTTTTTCAGCTCTACATGGGCCATTCTGTAGGTGGGAATGGATATTGGATGAGTATGTGGTAGTAGGTCGATGGAAAACTCAATTTCTTACTCTGACGGAAGACCCAAAAGCTCATTAGAAAAAACGTCGGGAAACTCATTCACCACAAGGATGAACTAAATGGTTGGTGACTCTACTTCCGTATCCTGAACCCGAAGTAAGTGATAAATACAACCCTTACTAATTATCCTCCTCTCCTTTAGATAAGAAATAAATTTGTGTTTTGGTGACGCCGTATTACCTTCACACTCCAAAACATGATCCCCTGGAAATTGAAATCGGACTCTCTTTGATCTACACTTGATGTTAGCATAACAAAAGGTTAACCAATCCATACCCATTATAATATCAAGTTCTACCCAACCAAACACCACATGCCCTATCCTTGTTTATTATCGAATCTATCATAAGACATTTCGGGCCAGATTCATATATATATATATATATATATATATATATATATATATATATATATATATATATATATATATATATATAGATTACAATAGTAAAACTTAACTCAGATAACTTATTTAGAAAAAAAGTTTATATACATAGGGGTAGACTAGGTCGTAGACATATCATATCCAAAACTATATACATGACATTGTCTGCAAAAACTCTAAGTAGGCATAACCATAATATATACAAGTCGGGACGGGGCTCCCTACATCCTCATAAAACAACCAAACAAATTTAAAACCCTGACTTGGTAATATTCCAAGAAGAAGTGAAACTCACAAACCAAAAACTGACACATGGAGGAAGTCTGTAGTAGAGGGTCCTTGCCTCATCCTACATAAGAACCTCAATCGGACACATTTCGAAGCGGAATCTTCATGTCCTTATCAATTACCTTCCTCCTCTTAGCCCGAATACTATCTTATTTCTCTGCGTATCCCATAACATATACTGATGAACCTTGATTGAGGGACTCCCAAAATTGTGGACTATCCGGAACCTTGGAAGAGCTGGTGTCCTTAAATATCTTGACATAGTTATGAGCCTGAGGGAATACCAGGTGTGCCAATCCATGCACTACTCCCCCTTACCCTGATCAATGGGCTGTGAAACTAAGGGCCTTGGTGAGGTCGGAACTCATCTCACTCTATCTACTATCGGAGTGGTCGAAACAGCTCGAACGGATGACTCATATGGATCCTCGGATGGATCCTCCTTAATAAAACCCATGATCTACGATGGGTCTGAATCTAGTGTATAACCTATCTCTCTTTCTAATACCTTCGAAGCCTTTTGACCTGTGCTAGTGGCTGTAGTCTTTGGAAGCATCGCTAAAAACGTAATACATTGTTAGGAACACGAATGCTTATATTGCACGATCTAAGATAAGAAGAGAGGATAACATCCTATATGTCATGTAGATACCTGTCTATAAGTGTGGTGCATAACACACTCATAAACAAGACTCTACTAGACATGGTCTGTATACAACCTAGTATAGAATTGCTCTGATACTACTTTTGTCACGACCAAAATCGATGGGCCGCGACAAGTGCCTGAGTCTACATGTCAAACACCCCTAAGCATACGTCTAGGATATGAACCTATATACCATCTTCTGAATTACAAAGATAATATACATGAAGGAAACCTGCCAACAAGACATATGTAGGTATATCTACAGAATACATGGGCGAGCCGGTAAAGCTTCTATAGACAACTATACATCTAATAACTAAATGCCGACAAAGCCACTTGAATTCCAACTAGACATACTGTCTACAGACCTCTAAAAAAACATAATTGTACAAAGACGGGACTAAGACACGTCATACCCATATACATACATACATATATATACAAATGTATCATACCCACATCAAAAGCAGCTCAGGATCAAATGAAGCACGCCAACTCTCGCTGATCAAGGATCCTAAGAAGAGGAACTGTCAGCTTGCCTACTTGCACCTGCAGGCATAAAATGTAGGTCCCGTAAAATGGGACGCCAGTACAAAAAATGTACTGAGTATGTAAGGCATGAAATATTATACGTACTAGACACAGATGAAATATAGAATATAGAAGCACATCTTTAAATTTGAATAACTTTGTAGATTTTAAAACGTTTATAACATAATGCACATGTGTATAAATGTCAAGTCATGCATAGGTATGGGTGTACATAATATCATCAAGGCATGAGGGCATCTCATCATATCGTCTCAGCCACAGTAAGCGCATCATCAACATATACCAGCTGATCAGGTGGTGGTGCATATATAACATTATAACTTCTTCCCATATCTCATATACATATACATACATATATAATGCCTCTGAGTCATATTTCAACCACAGTGCGCAACATCATCATCGTATACCAGATGATCAGGTGGTGGTGCGTATATAGTACCGTAGCCTTTTTTTCATATCCCATAAAAATATAATATACATATATATGCATATAAAAGACCATATGGTCATGGGTCGATGCACATGAGTGAAATAAATGGAAAATACGTAATAATCTTAGTATTCCTTCCGGATAAACTTTTTCAACTGCGTATTATTCTGAGACCCATAAATAGAAAATAATAATAATTTTCATGGGGAATCAAGAATATAGATACCCCTAATAATTCTATGAATAGAGTAATTTATGAAAACTGTAGATTTACTCGTTTTTTTCAATATAATTTGGACCATGCCAAAAGAAAGAAGGGAGGACTTTAACATATCTATTTCTTGAATTATTTGAATGTATCTGCTTCTGTGAAATTCTTGAACGAAATTTATACTTTGGATTTGCAATTGGAAATAAATTCTTGACTGAATGAGATGCAATTGGAATGGAACTCTTGACTTGAATTATTTGAAACGGAACATTTCTTCTTCTGAAATTGGAACCAACCTTTGCTGTGAATTTTTGAATGTCGGATGAAATGATATTGTTTCTAACTTCCTTGGTTTCAAACCAAATACAGAATGTGACCTTTTTTTTATCTAATGAATTTCTTATTAAGTTTCCTAGCTAAGTCTTATTTGCTAAGACTTTAGTCATGCCTTGGTTGAAAGAGCCCTCTGGCAAAAATGACCACTTAGTCATTTCCAATTGTGTGGCTTCTTGCCACGTGGGGATAGGGAGAGATAAATTATGATTTTTATTCATTTATTAGTTAATTGGGTAAGTAATTAATTAACTATCCGCATAATATAACAATGATAATAAATTGCTTAAAAGTCTATTTATTTTTACAATACTTTATATATATTTTATCTATTATACTACCGTGGTCATATTGTACCTTGCATGGTACAACAACAACAACAACAACTACCCAGTATACTCCCACCAGGTGGGGTCTGGGGAAGGTAATATGTAGACAGCCTTACCCCTACCCAAAAGGGCAGAGAGGCTGCTTCCAAGCGACCCTCGGCGCATAGGACAGAATGAAAAGCTGCATTGGAAAACAAAGATAAAGTTAGGAACCAAGACAAGACAAAACACAATAACAAAACAAAGCATAAGTAATCCTGCAGAAATAGCGTAAATGATTATTCCAAATTGTCCACTTTCCGCGAAACTCGCTTTCTTTAATCTGTGTACCCCTTTATCTTTATAATACTTATTATCGCTTGTTATAAATAGCTTAAGTACGTTAATGTCAAGATGATTTCATCCCCGAGTCTACGTCGGTTAACTGAAAATGAAATTTTAATGTACGAAAACGCGAGATGTAACAATGACGGGCATCCCGAAATATATAGCAACGCACAAATTGAAAGTCGATCCACTCTACCCCCGGTACGACAGGCTAGACGAAAATTCAATGCCACAATACATGATGTCGTCCGCGAAGAGGTGGAAACATTACTTGAAAACGACTCTATCGGGGAGTCTAAATGCCCCCAATGGGTCTCCAACGTGGTCATGGTAAAAAACAAAATAGAAAATGGCGAATGTGCATAGGCTTCACAGATTTGAACAAGGCATGCTCGAAAGACTCATTCCCACTGCCTCACATTGATCAACTCATCAACGCAATAGCTGGGCACGAGATACTATGTTTCTTAGATGTCTATTCAGGTTATAACTAGGTCCTCATGGAGAGGAAGACTAGAAAAAAATCTCTTTTATCACCCACCAAGGGACGGACTGTTACAGAGTTATGCCTTTTAGATAATACGCTTAACGCTAGAGGGGGGGTGAATAGCGTTATAATAAAAATTAGCGTAAACTTGCAGAATTAAAAATTTGCAGGAAGTAAATAAGTGCGATAAATAATAAAGTACGCACCGATGTATTCTGGTTCACCACAACACGTGGCTAGTCCAGTCCCCGAGAGACTCTCTCGAGATTTTCCACTAACTTGTCAAGCTTACGGGTGCTCAACAAACCTTTACAACTTAAGGACACAAGCCTTGACACCTTTGCTCGGAGATACAACACTCCAAGACTTCACTGTTAAGCTTACGGGTGCCAAACCAACCTTTACAATCTGAGGACACAAGCCTCAACAATCTTGCTCGGAGATACAACACTCAAGGACTTCGACCAAGGAAACACAAGTTCCTTACAATAAGAGAATCACAATTCTCTTACAAGTGTACAAAACACTAAACACTCAAATAAAACACTCCTTAATGAGTAGATATGAGTGAAAGAAGTAAGCTCAAGATCACAACAACTTTGAACAATAATATGGCTCTCAAAATTTATGTAATGAATGTAAAATTATAAGCAATAGAGAATGCAAGCTTATAGCAATTGTATGATCAGTTGTTGTATGTTGTTGTGTTTAAAACACTGAAATGAAGCTGTATTTATAGTTGAAAAACATGGCATTACCGTTGCCTAATTGCCAATTAAGAGTTGCTGATTTTACTGTGTGACAATTGATTGTCAAGAAGTCATAATCGATTGTTTGCCAATCGTTCCAGAAATCAATCCTAGATTTTACGCTTAACAATCGATTGTCCAAGATCAACAATCGATTATTGGTAACGTTCAAAAAATCATTTCCAGATTTTACGTAAAACAATCGATTATACCAACTAATAATCGATTATTCAGCAACGTTCAAAAAATCCTTTCCAGATTTAATTAAAATAATCGATTATACAAAATCAATAATTGATTACCTGACGGTATTTGAAAACTCTACGACAACAGTCAGCTTCACAATCGATTGTGCAATGTTAACAATCGATTATTTATCAGACTTTGAAAATCATTTTAGACACTGCCTCGTGACAATCGATTGTTATATACTCACAATCGATTATTTAATAACTTTGAAAAAGTCTGGAAGACACTGCCTCAACACAATCGATTGTCATATGTTCACAATCGATTATTTTGTGACTTTGAAAAATCTGATGGACACTGTCTCTGCACAATCGATTGTCATTAGCTTCACAATCGATTATTCTGAGTTTTGAAAAACTTTGATGTACACTGCCTCATCACAATCGATTGTCATAAGGTTCACAATCGATTGTCATGCAGGTTTGAAAAACCTGATGCTCACTACCTTAACATAATCGATTGTGATTAGTTCACAATCGATTGTCATGCAGTCTTGGCTTAACATAATCGATTATCATAAGTACATAATCGATTATCTTAGTCCAGATTTTAGAGGCATGTTTAAAAATCATTTTGACTAAAGTAAATATGCATGATTTAAAATCATTTAGCATTAAATTAAATATGCATGATTTTGTAAAAATAGTTTTACGAGAGAAGCCATGTCATGAGTCAAGTTGTCGGATCAAGATCACAATTAAGAACGACTCATTTAAACTATAAAACTTTGTATTGTGCTTGAATCTCGTTATCCACCAATTGTGCGCTTGTACTTGAACTTCGTCATATATCAATTTGCGCTTGTTTGTCATTCATCAAAACCTACACATAAGAACACACGTTTTAGTATAAAGCCTTGAGAACGTGTTTCCAACAATTTCCCCCTTTTTGATAATGGTAAAATTTAAGCGGGTTATGCAAATTAAACAATTTATAATGACGATTCAAGACAAGTATATATATGCATCAACAAGTATGCAATTTGTTCCCCCTCAATTTATGAATTCCTCCTCAATTTAAGCTTATAAATATTGAGAGTGCATACCCGTTATCTTCTCCCTTTTGCCATTAGCAAAAATAAAATAAGAAGATGCCAAAGATGTAAATAAAACTTGTTTATTTATTGGAAAGAGAGAACAATTACATAAGGAGGGGACAATGAAACATATCACAATAGAACCAAAAGAAATCATTCATCATCATTTCCCGCCTCATCATCCGGCACTGCTTCGAAGGGAACAAGACCCGCATATGGATAATGAACATGGTCAAAATATCCATGGATCTCATGAGTCAATTGACCAACAGAGGTGGTCAAGGAAGCAATTTGGTCGGAAATGGATTGGAGAGTGGGCTCTTGAGGAAGACGAGTTTGACGGGTTGGAGGAGGAGCAGGCGCTGCATGATCACTGTCATGATGAAAGGAGGATTCTGAAATTTCCCACTTCTTGGTACTCTTTTTGAGAGGACCGTTGGAAGTGATGAATCCGGAGGCTTCAAGAAAATTCATGATGAGGAGAGCATAAGGAAGAGGCCTATCATCTCCGATAGCGTCACGCATGTGAATCTTGACGAACCGACACCAATTGATGTTAGCTCCGGTTATTATGGCATGCATGAACTTGGTGTCCTCTTGGGAAATGGTAGTATGGTTATGCTTACGAGGCTTGAGGACTCGGGTGATGAAATAGAAAATCAACCGATAATTGGGATCCATTCCCGTAATTGTAGGACGACGGGAAGAAAGATTTGGATCATATGAAGTAAGTCAGGTTTGATGTAGGAGGACTGTTTCATCAAAAAGGGCTCCGGCCTCTCCGATGTACCGAAAAATGTCTTCACCATTATGAGGAAGACGGGCAATGGTATGAAGGTTTTCATCGGAAAGAAGAATTGAACACCATTTATATTTGTCACAAGCTCACCGTCATCATCCTCATGAAGGTTGGAGTAAAATGCTTGAATCAATGTAGTATTGATGTAAGGATGGGTAAGAAGTAAGAAGTCAAGAAGTTGACAATTTTTGAGCATATTTGCAGCAGGGCCATAAGATTCAAGATACTTGTTGGTTGAAAAGCGGGGAGGAAGAATGTCGCGTTTTTCAAATTTTGTTAAAAATCGAGTAAGCATGTCAGAATTAAAGTATAGAACGGAACCATCTTGATAGGGATAGTTTGGAACAGTAGAGGAGGATGCACCATGCCTAGCAAGACGGGAACGTTTGGAGTGACGGCCCGACACTTTTACTAAGTATTGCTGGAATTTGCAAGAGACTTGAAAGAATTTTGATAGTTTGAGAGCTAAAGTTGATGCTTGAGTGAATAAAAATGAACATATATGGAGCCTATTTATAGAGGGGAGAAAGGCATTTCATTAATGGAAGAAATCTGCAAAAAATTGAAAGCTGAAACAGTCAGAAACGGTAAAAATAAATCTTACTGACCGTTAGACAATCGATTGTTGGAATGAGATAATCGATTGTCATTAAGATTTGACTGAATCTCGGAACTAACACAAATCGATTGCAGAACCAAACGGTAAAAAAAATTTTGAATTACTGACATGAAATAATCGATTGTCAAAATATGGTAATCGATTGTTATGTTACAGTGAGCACAGAAATTTTCTGATTTTGAGAATAATCGATTATATTTTGAAATAATCGATTGTTTTGGAAAAGCATTGCTGAATGGCTGAGACGGAAATCGATTTTGCAGTTAAAGAATCAATTATTTAACAGAACTGCATAATAAACATAAACCATAAACAATCGATTAGTGATACTGCTAATCGATTTTCTGCACAGTAAGATAATCGATTATTTGCTTGGAACAATTGATTGTTTTGTGCCAAAACGTAACAATTCCCCCTACCTTTAGGGTGATACCTGCAAAATAGAATTAAACGTCTCCGACGCTCAAGTCAGTAATTAAAATATAAATGCAACCTAAAATGTATGCATTTAGATCAACGTTTACCCGCATTCAATACTTCATTTGGACATGATTTATATTTAGCACAACATTAAACGCTAAATATTTTATCAAGTCTACTAGCAATAAGGTAAAGTGAGGAACGATCATACCTGTGTAGTTCTTGGTATTGCTCGTCTTACCTTTCACATTTCTGTCAAGATGGTCATCTAAATTCATTGAAGTGACCATTGGTTTGGTGTTGCTCTTTTCGAATTGATTTGGCAACTCCTTGCAACATTTAGATGGACAAATGAAAGTTCCCTCTTTCATTTGCTTAATTTGCAGCTCCAAGAAGAAATTAAGCTTGTCTATCAATGATATCTCAAATGCGATTTACAGATTCCTTGCATGACACTTATTTGTTGCTCCAAAGTAATACAAATATTTTCTAAGATATCATTTTCCACAAGATTTGGAATGCAAGATATTAGTGGCATGAGAGTTTAAAGAAAATAACATTGCCAATATAGAGAGTTGTTTTGAAATTCTGTCATCAAAAAGATAGTAAACTTCATGCAATCTATTTCCCCTTAATCAGAAATTTATCAAGACATACCAACAAGACATAGATATACCAATTGTTATAAAACAATGATAAACCCATTTGTTGGATGACATAACAAGTGTACCAAAAGTTATTTTATTAACAGTGATACAAATTGTTATTTTTAGTAAAGCATATTTCAAACGAGTGTTGACTGTTAACAGATCAACCATACATCGAATTTTGAAGAACATACTAACCATTATCAGACAAAAGGATGTGTTCATCAAGAGACGATTTTTAACAGAAGGATTTTTGTCATTTGTTAGAAACATGAGACATCTCAATTATTTTTCAAAGCTGAGGGTAGCGTTCATCAAAAACGTGAGTGAAAACTTTTTGAAGAATATGCTAATAGATAATACACACCACACAGTATACTAACAGTTATTTAAACCACAGATAGCAATTATCAAATCATGAATGAAATGATTTTATCAAGTTAACTGTTAATACATATCAACAGTTTTGATCTTTTAAAAGCAGATAACTAATAAACTAATTTACACCAATTGTCATTTAACAACACGTTTTCAACATATGAATCAACAAAGCTAATTGATATTGATTGTTGACAAAGATATCTCAATTTTTAACGCACATCAACTATTACGACTAAGCTTAAAGATTCAACAATAAGGGAACCAAATTAACAACAAATAAGTTAATATTGATTGCTAGCACATATCAACAATTCGGTTTTTGTCAAAAAAGGATAACTAACCGAAATTTCCTCTTGATGCAATGAGGTGTCGTGCTCGGTGCATCTACTACAATACTGTAGCCTTTCAAGCACACCTGCAAAACAGATTAATGATCTTTTGGTACCCATGCCATTTTGGGTCCTTGGGGGTTAGGCATATCATAATGATGCGATTGAGTGATATGTCTATGTCGTGTAAAACATGCAGGAGCAATATGACCAATACGTCTACAATAATGACAAGTCACGTTGGGGTTATGCATCCTTCTAGGTTCATAGTAACTTGACGGACGAAAATGGTTTACTCTATTTTCAGCATTATGACTATTGCGCGCTTTATGAACATCATTTCTCCTACTATGAGCAGCATTTCTAGAATAATTATTTCTACGTTGGAAATCATTTCTAGGTGCTCTAAAGGGTTCAAAATTCCTTCTAGTATTTGGCCTATAATATGCATCATTTCTAGGGTAGTTATTTCTAGGTGGTAAGTCATTGCTAGGTCTTCTAAAATGTTCAACATTTAGTCTAGCATGCATATTGGTTCTAGGATTGCTATTTCTAGGATAAGCATTTTTATTATTTGTCCTAGGTTGAGCCTTAGGTTGTTGGGGTTTAGCTTCAACCTTTTCTTTAGACTCATTCGTAAACCCTATGCCATGCTTGGTTGACTTCAAATTATCAAGAACATCATTCAAATTTTTGTGCGAAGAATTAAACTTATTTAATGTGCCATTAAGCCTTTCTACTTTATTTTTGAGATGCAAGCAAGAAGTACACTTTCTAATAGAGCTTTCGGGCTTATCGGTGCTTCTTTTTCCGAAAAACTTGTTTTCCTCTTTCAACTTCTCATTTTCTAAAACCAGTTTTTCAAAATCTTTTTCTTTTAGAGAGAGTTGTTTTTGAAAATCTTTTTCTTGCAACGACAGAGTTTTCTGCAAATCTTTAATAGTCTTGGAAGCATCAACAAACTCACTATGTAATTTATTATAAGCATTTTGCATTTCTTCAAGCGAGTGAGAGTTGGACGTACTTACCTCTTCTTCATTTGCCATGAGACATTGGCCAGTTGATTCATCATATGAGCTGTCCGCTTTTTGAGGCATGCTTTCATACATTTCCTCCAGCTTATCCCACATCTCTTTGGCGGTTTTGTAGTGGGAAATTTTCTGATAGTCTTCCTGATTCAAGGCGCTATACATCATATTTATTGCATTAGTGTTGTATTCACTTACCTTGGCTTTCCAAACTTTTGTTGTCATTTGATCACCATGCTTGATGATTTGCCATAGATAAAAGTTGTTGGCTGTGATGAAAATTCTCATCCGATCTTTCCAATATAAGTAATTATTTCCATCAAATATTGGGGGCAACATGTTAAAATCACCTTCACCTATTCCTGCAAAAGAGTCACGAGTAGAAGCCATGGATGGTTCTCTCAAACTGTTAAGTCTTCAGAGAGTTGGGCTCTGATACCAATTGTTAGATAATACGCTTAACGCTAGAGGGGGGGTGAATAGCGTTATAATAAAAATTAGCGTAAACTTGCGGAATTAAAAATTTGCAGGAAGTAAATAAGTGCGATAAATAATAAAGTACGCACCGATGTATTCTGGTTCACCACAACACGTGGCTAGTCCAGTCCCCGAGAGACTCTCTCGAGATTTTTCACTAACTTGTCAAGCTTACGGGTGCTCAACAAACCTTTACAACTTAAGGACACAAGCCTTAACATCTTTGCTCGGAGATACAACACTCCAAGACTTCACTGTTAAGCTTACGGGTGCCTAACCAACCTTTACAATCTGAGGACACAAGCCTCAACAATCTTGCTCGGAGATACAACACTCCAAGACTTCGACCAAGGAAACACAAGTTCCTTACAACAAGAGAATCACAATTCTCTTACAAGTGTACAAAACACTAAACACTCAAACAAAACACTCCTTAATGAGTAGATATGAGTGAAAGAAGTAAGCTCAAGATCACAACAACTTTGAACAATAATATGGCTCTCAAAATTTATGTAATGAATATAAAATGATAAGCAATAGAGAATGCAAGCTTATAGCAATTGTATGATCAGTTGTTGTATGTTGTTGTGTTTAAAACACTGAAATGAAGCTGTATTTATAGTTGAAAAACTTGGCATTACCGTTGCCTAATTGCCAATTAAGAGTTGTTGATTTTACTGTGTGACAATCGATTGTCAAGAAGTCACAATCGATTGTTTGCCAATCGTTCCAGAAATCAATCCCAGATTTTACGCTTAACAATCGATTGTCCAAGATCAACAATCGATTATTGGTAACGTTCAAAAAATCATTTCCAGATTTTACGTAAAACAATCGATTATACCAAATCAATAATCGAGTATTCAGCAACGTTCAAAAAATCCTTTCCAGATTATAATTAAAACAATCGATTATACAAAATCAATAATCGATTACCTGACGGTATTTGAAAACTTTACGACAACGGTCAGCTTCACAATCGATTGTGCAATGTTAACAATCGATTATTTATCAGACTTTGAAAATCATTTTAGACACTGTCTCGTGACAATCGATTGTTATATACTCACAATCGATTATTTAATAACTTTGAAAAAGTCTGGAAGACATTGCCTCAACGCAATCGATTGTCATATGTTCACAATCGATTATTTTGTGAGTTTGAAAAATCTGATGGACACTGTCTCTTCACAATCGATTGTCATTAGCTTCACAATCGATTATTCTGAGTTTTGAAAAACTTTGATGTACACTGCCTCATCACAATCGATTGTCATAAGGTTCAAAATCGATTGTCATGCAGGTTTGAAAAACCTGATGCTCACTGCCTTAACACAATCGATTGTGATTAGTTCACAATCGATTGTCATGCAGTCTTGGCTTAACATAATCGATTATCATAAGTACATAATCGATTATCTTAGTCCAGATTTTAGAGGCATGTTTAAAAATCATTTTTATTAAAGTAAATATGCATGATTTAAAATCATTTAGCATTAAATTAAATATGCATGATTTTGTAAAAATAGTTTTACGAGAGAGGCCATGTCATGAGTCAAGTTGTCGGATCAAGATCACAATTAAGAACGACTCATTTAAACTATAAAACTTTGTATTGTGCTTGAATCTCGTTATCCACCAATTGTGCGCTTGTACTTGAACTTCGTCATATATCAATTTGCGCTTGTTTGTCATTCATCAAAACCTACACATAAGAACACACGTTTTAGTATAAAGCCTTGAGAACGTGTTTCCAACAATGCCGTTTGAATTAACAAATGCAGGGGCGACATACCAGAGGCTAGTAACTAAAATGTTGAAAGAGCACCTCAGCAAAACCATAGAAATATATATTGACGACATGTTGGTTAAGTTGAATATAAAGGAAGACCACATCGAAAATTTGAGGGAAGCCTTCGACATACTCAAGCGGTACGAAATGAAATTTAACCCCGAGAAATGCACCTTCGGCTTAACCTCAAGAAAGTTCCTAGGCTTTTTGGTGTCGCAGAGAGGCATCGAGGTTAACCCCGACCAAATCAAGACAATAGAAGAAATACCAGAAAACTTGACCAGCAAGAAGTAGGTGCAGAAGCTGACCGGCCGTATAGTCGTCCTGTCGAGGTTTATCTCACAACTTATAGATGCCAAAAATCTTTGGCATGCTCAACAAGGACAAAAGACTCTAATGGAATTTTGAGTGCATCGATGCCCTAAGAAAACTAAAGGCGTAGTTTATCTTCGCACCCGCTACTCGCTAAGGCAGACCCAGAGAACGCCTCCTAATATACGTGGTTGTGTTTGATGTTGCAGTAAGTGCAGTCCTAGTCCGAAAAAATAAAGGTACGCAATCTCCAATCTACTACATTAGTAAGACGTTGGTCGACGCTGAAACGAGGTACCCCCACCATAAAAAACTAGCCTTAGCTTTAGTCGTAGCTTCACGAAAGCTTAGACCTTATTTCTATTGCCACCCCATATCTGTGGTCACGACCTTTCTTCTACGGATCATCCTACATAAGCTCAAGATGTAGGTTGGCCAAATGGGCCATTGATTTTAGTGAGCACGATATAACCTATCAGCCACAAGCAACGATAAAGTCGCAAGTACTTACTGACTTCATCGCTAAAATAATGCTCGAGGTCGAAAGTGAAGCCACTAATAATTCCCCCAAGACATAATACTTATGGATTATGTACACCGATGGCACCTATAACACATCAGATTCTGGACTAGGATTCATAATCGAGGTCCCGACGGGCAAGATAATTTGCCAGGCCATACGGTGTCCCGATATGACTAACAATGAGGTCGAGTATGAGGCCGTGATTGTAGGGTTAAAACTAGCACTCAACTATAGATCACAACGGGTAGTCCTTCGATGTACTCACAACTCGTCGCCAATAAAGTCATAGGGACTTTCCAAATCAAGGAACAAAGGATACAAAAATATCAGGTCGAGATTTGCAAGTTACTGCCTGAGTTCAACGAATACTATCTCGACCAAATACCTTGAGCGCGGAACATCGAGGCTGACAACCTTGCCAAATTGGAGACAGCCACTAAAAGCATAACCGTAAAAGAGAATGCAGTCACTCTCCTCTACTCGACCATCGACCAAATTGAGATACGCACTATTAACCTAACTTGGGATTGGCGCAATTATATTTTTTTCTACCTGCAGGATGGCGTACTCCCAAACGACAAAAAAGAATCCAAAAAGCTTTAAATGTAAAGCAGCCAGGTATAGCATCATCAATAACGATATGTAAAAAAAGATGTATGTTGGCTATCTAGCAAAATGTTTGGGACCAAACCAGACACGATTCATCCTAGAAGAGGCAATTGAGCCTTAGTTATATGTCTCAAACGACCAGGCTAATACTGGCCCACAATGAAAAAGGAAGCAACTAATTTTGTTAAAAATGTGAACCATGCCAAAAGTACGCCTCCAAGATCCACCAAGCAGGCGAGAACCTCCACTCAGTCACTTCGCCTTGGCCCTTTATAAAACGGGGAATGAATATTGCGGGGCCCTTCCCGCAGGCTGAGGTAATGTACGATTTCTTTTAGTTTTGATTGACTATTTTTCTAAATGAGTGGAAGCAGGTGATTTCGCCCAAATACACAAATCACCTTCATATTGAGGAACATCAGCCGCTTCGGAATCCCTAAAGAAATTAGTTATGACAACGGACCCCAATTTACAGGGAAGATGATTGCCGAGTTCTTTGAAAAATGGAACATTAAAAGAATACTCTCCACGCATATCACCCTGCAGGCAATAGACAAGCTGAATCCTCCAACAAAATGACATTGAACTTCATGAAAAAGTAACTCAAAAATGCTAAGGGATTGTAGCTAGAGATGCTGCTAGAAGTGTTGTAGACGTACCGTACCACACCAAAGACAAGCACATGGAAAACACCATACTCACTAGTCTATGGCACTAATGCAGTAATACTAATAAAAGTCAGAAAACCAAGTCTAAGATATTCAAATGAGAGTGGGACAAGCAACGATGAAAGAAGAAGGCAATACCATGACGAGGTCAAAGAACGGAGAGATATGGCTTACATAAGAATGGTAGTCCAAAAACAACAGGTAGAGCGGTACTACAACAAAAAAGAGATGGTAGGTCCACTCAAAGTCATGGATTATGTACTCAAAGCCAAAACACAAGAGAGCAAGGATCCATGGAAAGGCAAGCTGGGGACCGATTGGGATGGCCCATGCAAAATCACAATGGTAGTCAACGAAGGGTCGTTCAAGCTAGAAATAACTGAGGGAAAATTATTACCAAACAATTGGAACATCACCCACCTCAAATACTTCAACTTTTAAGGATGGAAATCCCTCAAGTCATAGTCTTTGTCCCTCACCCGAGTTTTGTACCAATTGGGTTTTCTCGGGGAGGTTAACGAGGTGAGAAAGAGGGTGTCTTGAAGCTAAGTATAAGTTCACCGCTCGACCTCTCACTTACGTCTCCAGGCCGACCAATGAAGGGACTAGATAAACTGTGACTTCTCCATTGTATGCATGAACATAGCAAAAACATGTAAACTTCTCCAATGAATCAATAAATAAAGCGAAATATGCAAACACATGATGTTCACATTTCTCCACCAAATTTATACATTACATCAATCCAGGAAACTGCATTCGACTTTGCTAAAATCGACCTATATTAGATCATATTCGAATTAATTTTAAAGTCAACATTCGACCTCGCTCGAATTGACTTATGTTCGACCTTGTTTGAATTAATATTAAAGTCAACATTTGACCTTACTCGAATTGACTTACATTAAACTCCGTTTGAATTAAATTTAAAGTTAATATTCGAACTTGCTCATGTCGACGCCCACTTTTTCTAAAGGAAAATAAATCGGGTTTACGAAATTATAGGTGGAATGACTCTTTTATCCCCTTTCGAATAATTTGGGCTATGGAGTTTGGAGAGTCAACACCTAATGTTTATAGTGCATTAGGAAATTGTTTAGAGAAACGAGGATGGATTTGAAAGAAAACCAGAGTTCGGGTAAGGGCTTGAGATTATCCCGAGGGGAAGGTGTTTGGCACCCCTCAAGATCCACTAGTGTGGTTCCCGGCCTTGCTTAGTTGTGACTTCAAGAAAAGTAGGAGTAGACGAGAAAAGTTTGCACACAAGGAATATAAACAAGTTGACAATTTTGAAAGAAGAAAGGCACAAGTGAAAAGAGAACATAGTTTGAAGAAAACGTTAATTTAAATAGAGGAAAAGCAAAGAAAAAGGGTCTAGGTTTAACTATAATATTGATCATTCGGTGCAATACCGAACGATTATTCTCATACGAGATATTAGCGCACCGTCATCATCTCCATATTATATCCTTCCCACCCCATTAAGGTATTTAAATGCGATTAGTCTCGTTTACTTACTGCATGCAAATACCCGTCCCGACCTATCAGTCCCAGGGTATTTGGACTTCTAATCCTAAAGGGGAGGAAAGGATGGAGGTATATATGGAGTTTAAAAGGATAAAATATTAAGGCGTCAATCAAAACAAATAACAAATAGGTGTGGGTACAAATCAAATACTCAAAGGCTCATACTAACCCTGTAGATCACAACAACAATTAGTTTACCATGACTTGCACATACTGATTTTGTCATTAGTTAAAGAAATTAAGAGGCGGACGAATCAATTCAACTCATAAAGTTGGATAAAAAGTCTGCATCGAGCCCCTCGGGTCTGGTTTGTTAGTTATTGAAGTCTTAATGTAGAAGAGTTTGAAAGAAAATACAAACTGCAGTAAATTTGTAAATGACTTTGAAATCAGCGGACTGTTTGAGTAGGAAAATGTAGAAGCTATGAAAGAATTTTAGAGGCAGGAACATCTTAAGAAAAGAGTGAGTTACAAGACTGCTTTCAAAAGACATCTCCATGGACTGAGTAAAACATTTAGGCAGAATGTTTGAAATAGTTGTTTAGAAAAGATGCAGATTTGAAACATTTTTAAAAGCATACTGGTTTCCAGGGGTTTTTATTGAAAACACTACATTCGGACATTAAAGACCAATTAACGGATTGTTGTTACTTAAAGCGAATTAGACAAGTTGAGACAGAGTCATATAGGCATGATATCTATATTGAATTCATCTGATTCGTTATTGTTATTAGAACATTAAGGAACTGAGTAATTAATTAACCTACTATTTGCCTAGCGTTTTATGTGTTTCCTATAGGCATGATTTCTATGTTCTTACAATGCAAAGTCCTACAGATATGATCTCTAAACGATTTGCGATATCAAAATCCTATAGGCATGATTTCTAAATGATCTACAATATTAAAGTCCAATAGGCATGGTGTCTAGATGATTTGCAATATCAAAGTCCTATAGGCATGGTTACTAGATGACAGACCCTATAGGCACGATTTCTATATGACATGCAATATTAGCATCTTATAGGCATGGTATCTAGATGATTAAAGCATAAAAGATCCTATAGACATGACTCATTGACTTATGAAAGCAATATAAACCCATCCCACACCCTTTACTAATATTTTCTCGAGTTTTATTTCATAGTTATTACAAAAACTAAAAGAAAAGGACCAAAATAAGTACATCAAAACTAAAGCCATACCCGAGGAGGCTCAATGCAACCTTCAACATCCAACGCATGCGTTTCACCAAATCCGAATTCCAGATTCCAGGGCCTTCTCTTAGAGTGTTTCAAAGTTCCAAGGGTTTTTAGGAACCCAGGCAATGCTTACACTCTAAGGTTGAATGTGGTAACAGAGTAGGGCAATGTGTGGAATTACCAGCCTTTAGGCATCCAAGTTTAGAGGGAACTCTAGGGTCCCTAAGCAAGGGTTACCATAGGGGGGCAGAACTTAAAGAACTAAGAATAAGTGTAAAGTGAGGGGACTAGAGGAAAGCAAAGCAAAGGGTGGTCATACCCAGCCATGGGTAATACTTGCACACCCCTGGCCCTCCGCTTGGTTTAAACAGATAAAGAGCAAACCTTAGAAGTCAGACAAGGGCCTGGGTGGTGATTAGGACACCTCTAAACCCTAGTCAAGGCTCAGCACATAAAGGGAAGAAGGGAATGAGACTTATCTGAGTAAAGGTCCAAAAGGACCTGGTCCCAGGTCATGGATAGCAATGGGATGCTACCCTAACCTAGAACAGTACTCACAAATAAAGGGGGACAGAGGAAAGGGTTCACATGGACAAACAGGACTTAAAGATGGAGAAACATGAAGAATGAACATAACAGACTAGCACAATTACATAGTGCGAGAAAGCTGATCATATAGTGAGGGACATGCAAGAGGGAATTAAACACATAGTTGTGGAGAGTGTTTAACTTAAAGGGACATACCAGTTGCAACTTTCAAACAACAGAACAAACAAAGCAAGAAAATAGCTAGGAAATCTACATCAAATACTTGAGGAAAGTAAGAGAGATTCCAAAGTCTAGCCTTGGCTATCGGCCGGGTAGATAGAACAATAGCACAAGTAATAGTAAAGAAGAGAGCTTTGAGTATGTATGTGTTTTTTGAACTCAATTCTTCCTGTGTTTAAAGAAAAAGAGTAGGGTATTTATAGTTTGAAAGCATGCAAGGGAATAAGGCAAGGAAATAACTCTGTATCAATCATAATCAATCAGGAGAAAGGGAACTACTTTAATTAAGGAGTTCGAATCTTAATAGGAGAGAGTAGAGTGTTTATTTAGGGAAAGAAAATCAAGAACACATTTTGTAGTAAAAAGGGTAAATACATAATGGAAGGTTTTTTTTAAAAAATACACAGTTTAAATTATTAAGGTAAGAATAAAATTAATTAACACATAGTAAATTAAGGAATTAAGGATTCATGCTTAATAATGAACTAAGTCAGAAAATTGTCCAAATCAGATAAGGAAAAATTCAAATAGGTTCACATAATGGTGGTCTGAAATCAACCCCCAGAAATTAGGGTTGTTTTGAGAGGAAAAGGTCTGACTATAAAGGATGCATAAGCTAAAATATGCAAAGGCTAAAATTGAACAGGCAGAGTGGCCATGCAATCAAAAATAGAAGAACATAGCTGTGCGAGAAATTAGAGGGTCTTTCAAAGCTTAGCAAGAATCATAGAACATGAGACGTATTTACATATTAGAGTTTTGAAATCAAACAAGAAGCAGCACAAGACTCAAAACAATCGTACAAAAATGGTTGAAAACCCTAAAAATTTAAGGTTTTTCCCCACAGCTTACATGCAAAGACGAAGCATAGAAGATTAGTCAAAATAAACTCAAGAAAACCCAAAGAGCACAGACATTTCATGGAAGAAAACACGGTAAAAGAAATCCCTAGAAACCCTAGGAAAATACAGTAAAGAAACTACATAGAAAACCATAGTGACAAATCTTAGGAATTATAGCAAAGTAAAAATATAGTAAGAAATAGCAGTAGAACAAGTAAAAAAATCTAGGAAACTCTAGGTTTGAGAAGACGAACAGTTTTGAAAACAAAAATAAAAAAAGATGTAAAAACACTTTGAAATTCTCAAAAATAGCACGGATTTAAGGTAAATCTAGAGAAGAACAAGAAAACCTCGAAAATGGCTTACGGTTTCAGAGAAACCCTAGAAAAATGAGAAAGGTTTGGAAAGGGCTGGTCTGAGTCGGAGATGAACTCGCAAGGCTAGGATACGTCGGAGATGAGCCGGAGATGGCCATAGAACATGAATCAGAGAGATTCTGAGCAAAGGTCTTCAAGGTCGGACCTTGAACTTCGAGTAAAAGGAGCACAAGGGTACGTGGGGGTGAGTACAGGCCACCCAGGGCCTGAGATGCCATGGTTTCCGACGAGATAGGGTGGAAATCGGTGTAAAAGGGGCTAGGGTTTCGGAGAGGAGTTGAGAGGATTTGGGGAAAAAAGGGTTTCAGAGACGGCTATCTGTGAGAAATGATTATGGTTTGGGGGTTGGGATGAATTAAAAAGGAAAGGGGAATCGTGTACCGTTGATTAAAATAATCAACAGCCACGATTTAAAATGGGGTCTAGGAGGGTTTATTTAATTGGGTCTGGGTCGGGTAGGAAATGTAATTGGGTCGTTTAATTAGAGGGTAAATTGAGACTGAAATTGGGTTATAATTGCAAGCAAATATAATTTAAATAGCCAATTTTCCCATTTTGAATTTATAAAAATTAGTAAAAGTTGTATAATCTCAAATTAAAAATAGTGATTTAATAAACAATATGTAGTATTAGTTTAAAAATATTGGGAATTATTTTGTGATTAAAAATGCTATTAAATCGAAATAATAGGCTATAATTACAATTTCATGCAATTTTAGTTTGAAAATATCAAATGGACTTGCAAAATTATTCACCAAAATGACAAGTTTTGGGAGCAATTATTGGATTTTATTGTGCAAAGTAGGCCATAAATTGATTTTAAAAATCTTTAAAATTTTGGGAAAAATACAAAACCTTGGGGATACTTGTATATGAATACACATGCTATTTTGCAAGTATTTTGAGTATAAAAATACATATGGAAAAATTGGGTATCAACAGTTTCCCCTCTTTACCCGAGGAGAATGAAAGAGTTGTCTCGTAAAGATAAGATCGCCAATTTTGACTGGAAACATCGATTGAAAAAGGATCATGACTGTGCTCTGGTTTCTGAGTTTCCTACTATCCCCGATTTTATAGGAATCAGGCCATATGTAGTTCAGGAACCATTGATAGAATATGCGATGGCAATTCGGAAAGACGGACGTGATGGTTAGACCTGAGAGGTTGCGGAGAACTGGAGCGGGATCGCTCATGCTGAGGACCGTGAGCCATCCGGAGTACATTCAAATGGGTGATGTGCGTATATATTGCGTAATTTAAACGTGATGCAAGTTCCCGTTGTACCTTGAATATTTGTCTTCGGACGGTTGGGATGACATCATCAGACTATGGTGTCCTAGGCCATGAAGAGCATAAAAGTAAGGGTTTGCAGGCCATGAAATGATGTTCTCGGGCTACGCAGATAGTGCCTCCGAACTATTATGCCTTTGAATGAGCTGGTGATCTTTAAGCCCATGAGAAGGTGGAAATCTTTCATCCAATTGAATATGAAGGGTAGCGATCTTTCAGTCGGATAAATACAAAGGGTAGCGATCTTTCAGTCGGATAAATACAAAGGGTAGCGATCTTTCAGCCAGATAAACGCAAAGGGTGGCGATGTTTTAGCCAAATAAATGCAAAGGGTGGTGATCTTTCAGCCAGAGCGAGAGTTTAAAAAGTAAGTGGCGATATTTCTGCCGAGTGAGAATTTAAAATGGAGGTGGCGATGTTTCAGCTAGTCGAAAAATAAACGGCGATATTTCAACAATGCAGGGCGGAGACAATACTTAGTCTCGGAAGGCAGATAGGTAGACTTATGCAATGTGGATGGAGACAGAACTTAGTCTCGAAAGCATATAAGTAGCCTTATACAACATGGAGGTAGAGCTAAACCTCGGAAGGCAGAGAGTAGCCTTATGCAAAATGTAGATGGAAACAGAGCTTAGTCTCGAAAGGCAGATAGTAGCCTCATGCAATATGGAGGTAGAGATTTACCTCAGAAGGCAGAGAATAGTTTTTATGCAAAATGCAGATGGAGACAGAGCTTAGTATTGAAAGGCAGATAGTAGCCTTACTCAATATGAAGGTAGAGCTTAACATTGGAAGGTAGAGAATAACCTTATGCAAAATGCAGATGGAGACAGAGCTTAGTCTCGAAAGGTAGATAGTAGCCTTATGCAATGTGGAGGTAGAGCTTAACCTCGGAAGGCAGAGAATAGCCTAATGCAAAATGCAGATGGAGGCAGAGCTTAGTCTCGAAAGGCAGATAGTAGCCTTATGTAGTGCAGGAATGTAAAAGAACGAATAGTAGTAAGTTTTCTTAGCTGGTAGACGATTTGCGATATTAGGACTGGTGGGGAGTGTTGGGTGTAGATAGTGACCTCTGGAGGGTTTTGATTCCGAAGAGCAAATATACTTTGATTCCTGGCCTGAATTCCCGCATCCAAAGAAAAATTGTGATTTTTGTAGAGGGGAGGTTAATCCGTATCCTCCAGCTCTTGGCGTTGTTGATACACAATTTTTTCCTATGTATTTTTTGCACCCAAAATACCTTCAATATAGTATATGTATGCATGATTGGGTATTTTTCTTTAATTTTTATGATTTTTAAATCAGTTTACTGCCTATTTTTGACAATACAAAGGCCAAAATTATTTCCAAATTATTATTTTTAGTAAATAGTGTGTTTCACTCTCATATTTGTAATAAAATATAATTTATGTAATTTGTTTTGCATTTTTTACAAATTTATTTGGAGTTTTTAAAGCTAATTGCATGAAATTGCAATTAGAGCCTATTTTGCAATTAATTATATTTTATAGCTATAAAATTATTTCTATCATTTTTAGATTAATATTTATATGTTATTAATTATTTATATGTCTTCAATTTTTCTTTTTAAACTATTTTAGCTATTTTATCAAATAAATCGGGGGAAATTGGCTATTTAAAAGTTGGCCAGATTTCATTTAATATATAGCCCAAATTGCACCCTATTTCCAGCCCAATTTTGAACCCAATTTGAATGACCCAATTTCATAAACACCGACCCATACCTGTTGATTTTTCACCTGACCCACCTCTGGTTTGATCTGAGCCGTTGATCAAATGAGATCAACGGCCCAGATTTCATTTCCTAAAATAAATAAAATAACCCCTTCCCCTTACCCTTATTTTCAAAGAGACCGCTCTTTTTCTAACACTCTTCACCTCCCCATTCTCTCTAGAACCTTCTAGTTCACATTCTCTGATGGCTTTCGTGGTTTATCCGGCTAACTCGGTCCTCACTTCTTTCGACCCCCAGTTACCATGAAACCCCATCTCATTGTTTCTCTATAAAGCTCGAAGCCCAGAAACTTCCGCCATGGAAGACAGTCATTGAAAGCTTTGCCTGGGTCCATTGCCGACCTTTCTCATTTTCCCTAATTTATTTGCAAACCCTAATTTTTGTTCAAATCTCTTTAATCGATGTTCTTTTAAACAATTTCTGGTTTAATCTCTGCTCTCTACACTACTTCTCACTCAGTATCTCTGATTACATTCATGTTTTCCAACATCTTTATCTTTTTCAAAACTAGGGTTTCCGAACCTCTTTCAAAATCGTTATATCTTTTGATTTTCTTGAGTATTATATGGTTAAGTTTGTGTTATGGTTTTTTGTGTTATCTTCTGGTTATGCCGAGTCTCATCTTTTAAGATTTCTACTAGGGTTCAGCCTTCTCTGTGACTTTCTTGTTTAGGGTTCTCTAATTTTCATGTCAATGGTGTTTTATAGGTCTAATTATTCGTTTACATAATATTCTGCTGATTTTGTGCATCTCTGCAAATCCTTGATTTGTATGTATTTTCCTTAGAAGTTTTACACTGATTTTTGAATTACTTCCTTATTTGTGATACACTTTTCTTACTTAGAACTAATTCCTTGTGATTTTTAGTCTCATCCGTGATTCTTTGACTAATTTTCAGAGTTAATTTATATTTCTTTATCATATTTGTGCATGAACAGGCCTTCAAATATTCACTATATCTTTTCCTTACTTGAAATTATTGTGTATTTAGCCCTTATTGCATATTATGTGCTTTACTACTCCCTATGGTAGATACAATAGTCTAATTGATTCCTTTCCTTTCAAAATAACTGCTTGTTACCGTTTGACTTGAATTTATTAATTAAAGGGGAGTCCTTATGCTGATCTGATTATGATTGATTCCCAGATCCTTAATTATAGATTGTTTCCTTGTTTGTTTACTCGTTTTCAGTGCTATAAGTACCCCCATTCCCTTTCGCATGAGACACGAACACATTGCATATCACACACACATACAGACACACATTCAATCTCTCAAAAATCTCTTTCAAATCGCTCAATGCTCTCTTTCTTTCTTTATTGTTTCTATACAAACTCTATCATTCTCCTATTGAACACTCAATTGGCTGAAAGCCAACATTGAGTGATCTTTGCTGCTTGCTACACTACTTGGGTTCTACTGCATTGTTTGTTTGGGTTTGCCTGCTGCTTACTTCTCTGCACACTGTTGCTCCCACTCTCTGCACACTACTGCTCTCCTTTGTGCATTATTGCTCATTGCTATTATGTTCCATTATCTGCAACTGGTATGTCACCTATTTAAGATACAACTTCCAAAACAACGTGCTCCTATTAATTTTGCATTTCAACTTGTTTCTTGTGTGCTTTTACCTGTGGTTCTGTTACTCTTATTGCTACTAGCATGTATTCATTCTTACATAGTTACTTAACAGTCCCGAAACATCTTCTTGAGGTTGATTATGTTTGGATTTTGGTACAATAAGAACTGAACTCTTATTTGTATCCATGTCTGATTACTTTTCTTTAATGTGTTGTATTGTTTAAGTAGTGTCCTTGCCTATTTGTTCCCTTCCCCTTTTCCCTTACTTGTGTGATTATCTGTTCTGAAACTGGTCAGTCCAAATGAATTTTTTGAAGAACTCTTTCAACTCTTCTTACTATTTTTTTCAAACTGTCTCTCAACTATTTTCAAATCTTTCAAACTCTATCACAATCTCACTACTCTTAGAACTTAGGTTCTCTCCCCGTAGTGTAAGCATTGCTTTGGGAGCCCTGAGCACCCACTGAACTTTATTGCACAAGGCTGGAACTTACACACTTGCACTTGTCAAATGATGATATATTCTGGGTGCCTGGTATTGGCCAGGGGGTTCAAACGAACCCTTAGGGAACTTTGCCGCACCCAAACCTTGGTAAAGGTTGTGAAACTCAAAAGAAGTGAGGTTGGAGATTTTGGACCTGGCTGAAGGCTCCCTATAGAATAACTTCTTATTTTTTCACTATTGTAATTTAATATTCGGGCTGTAATAGTTTGTAAAGAATAATGGGTTTATAATGAATTTTGGAGGGTTATGCATGCTTAGTTAAGGAAATGGGTAGAAAACATGTTCATAGGATTTTACTTACTTATTTGTGCAATAGACACCATGTTAGGACATGCCTCTATGCATATAGAAATCCTGTTCCTAGGTCTCGCCCTTTCTGCTTATTATTCAATTCATAATTACAATCAGTTAATAATCAATGTCATTACCATTGCATTTAAACACCATGTTTTAGGACTTTTGTGTGCATTAGATATCCTGTACTTAGGGATTTTTCTTGCAACTGTTGAATACTTCGCTAATTTGGTAAGACTGGTTAACAAACTCCTTTTAAAATTAGAAACCAATATGCATGTTCACCATCTTTTATATCGCCTAGGCAAGCCTTAGGCCGGATAAAATGGTTTAATCACCTTAAGTCGTGTTTAAATTATTCCACCTATGTCAGAATTCGTTTGTCTCTGAAGCCCTCTAATTTTTTATACAAAACTTCTGCCTATTTTTACCACCCGTGCAAATACTTTTTACTTAATTACTTCTCTTCCCAGCCCATAACTGGACTGCTACTTTTTTAAATACTTTCTGAATACTGTATATTCTATAATTTTTCCAAATTTTAGTTCAAGCTAATGTTTACTATTTTCTTTACAATTCTGCAACTTTAAAATACTATCGTATCTGTTCTGCTACTCTTCCTATCCGAAAACTGGTTTTACCACATGTTCCACGAGTGTTTTTAAAGATTTTCTGCAGATTCCCAAAACTGCTACTGCTTTTTTTAAGTTCTGAACGTTTTTTTTACAACTCTTTTCTACAAATTCTCCAGCCTCTGTTTTAAACTTATGCTGCAGTTTTTAAAAAAATCTCCCTTCCTTAGACATTAAATGTGTTTGAGACGTGCTAATTACGTGTTTCTTCATAGAGGGATATTTGAGCCTTTATATGCTTTACGTGATTCAATTATGTGTAGTCATATTTATTTTGTATGTCGCTTAGCATTTTAACCTTTAAAATTAAGGGTGCAACCTAGTTCCTACCGTATAAGAATAGTGATCCTAAATGGCCTCTAGTCTCTATAGGACAGGACGGGTAATAGCACGCAACAAGCATTCGTGACCAACTCACACGCTTAAATAACCTCTACTGGGTGGGAAGGGTAGAATATGAAGATGATGACCGGTGCACTAATATCATAGGCGACCCCTCTTTGAGGAGTGTATGCGGGTATTGTACTGATGTGATCCATATTATAGTCAAACCTAGGACCTCCTTCTTTTTCTTTATTTAAATGTTTTCTTAAAGTAATGTTTTCCCCAATTGATTTCTCCTTTATTTTTTTTTAAATCACTTATGCCTTTCTTCTTTCAAAATTCCCAAATTTATTTGAATTCCTTATATGTGAGTCTTATTTGTTTGTTTGCTTTTATCCTTCTTAAAGTCACAATTAAGCATGGCCGGTAACCACACTAGTAGATCTTGAGGGTTGCCTACCACCTTCCCCTCGAGATAATCTCAAGCCCTTACCCAAACTTTGGTTTTCTTTTAAAATTCTCTTTTCGTCTTAAAAGTGTCCTAATGCACTATAATCATTAGGTGTCGACTCTTCAAAATTCCATAACCCAATTCCCAAACGGGAATAAAGAGTTGTTTTTGCCCATAATGTCGTAAACCCAATTTCGCTTCTTTTAAGAGGGAAAAAGGGGGCGTCGACAGCATGGCGACTCTGCTGGGGAATTCTTTAAGGCTTTTACCATTACGTGCTTTGTGACTTTATTGATTTCCTTACTGCCTTATGTACTGCTTTAATCATTCCTTCCTAAATACTAACTTGATTCTTCGGGTTTTTCTTTTTTCTTTAACTGCTTGAATGCTTTACTACCTTTACTTCATTTCCATTCCGTTTTAAATTGCAAGCATCTATTCTAATCTTTATTTTTATGAATGTGAAAATACATGTATTTATTTCATTGTTGTAATTGCATCCTTCAACATCATTTTCCACTCGTGCCAAACAAATCCTATAGCAACGCTTATAATGAGTGGTTGCACTCTTCCTATATTATAAACCCACTAAATTTGGCTAAGGAATATTTGCGGTAAAACCAGTCGATCAACAGTGTAGTCGATTGTTCCGTGCCTTTTCCTCTTGAGTTGTCCACTCAAGGGTACCTTGTCTAGCTAGCACTTCAAAAGTAGAAACCTTACTCTGTTAAACTGTTCATGCATCATGGTCAAACTTAGCCTAGTCAGTTATGTCATCCGCATAATGACTCATTAAGATAGCCTAAACCAAAAGTCCATCGTGTTTCCTTGAAACCCAAATGGACGCCTTCACGTAATGTATATTTATTTGGAGAACTAAATACCGTACTGCTAATTATTGATTTAAATAATCGAGTCCTGTGGGGTTAGAGCCTAATATTTTATTTTGCAGAAAATGAGGCACGAAGTCCCCTGATTCGGTATGGTATCAAACATTCACCCAAAGTTACTATGCTGGTGGGAGGATCTGCATGGTAGTGATCGAGTTTTTGTCTGCAAGCACTTAGGGAATCTTCCTTCACTCCAGGAAGTTAGGTTAGACAACAAGATCATTGAAGCTGCTACTTTCTTCTGGGGTAGTGAACGGTCTATTTTCCGCTTTGGGGACCTTTAAATGACTCCGTTGTTGGAAGAAATTGGGGGTCTAGCCAGAATTCCCTGGGATAGCCCGGGACTGCATATGCCAGAAAACCGCAAAGGTAGAGGGTTCTTGAAAATGGTGGGGCTCAAGAAGAATCCTAATCTGACTTTTCTGAAGGACTCCTACATATCCTTCTACTTCATGTACAAAAGGTTCGGCCATAGCAAATCCTACCGCACTCATATGGACGAGTTCGCCATCACCTCTTTGGGGCACATGCATAGGAGGGCCTTTGTGTTCATGTTCTGTTTCTTGGGCATGATAGTTTTTCCGATGAAGAAGGCTAGAATCCATACCAAAGTAGCCATGGTGACCAAATCCATAGGGGAGGGTATCAATGGGCAGACATTCAATATAGTGCCCATGATACTCGCCTAACTGTACCGAGCCTTAGAGAAGTGTCAACAAGGGGCACCGCAATTTAAAGGGTGCAATTTGATACTACAACTCTGGCTCATTGAAAATCTGTGAAGGGAGATTACAGACAAGAGATCATACGTCGAGACTAGGATGACCATATCGCTTTCCATCATCCAAAGCGAATGCGCTTCATGCCAGATATGTTCGCTCACCCGGAAGACGCCAGTGGATGGGTAGAACTATTGGAGACTCTAAAAGAAGAGCAGGTAAAATGGATGTACGAGTGGTTTCCAACTGGGGATTTTATTATTCGGTCAAGGTATGCGCCATTCCTTATACTCATCGACTTAAGAGGAACTTACCCTTATGTCCCTCTCCGAGTCATGAGGCAAGCAGGGAGAAAGCAGATTATACCAAGGGTAGAAAAAATAAGTCACTACCCGGCTGACTTTCTAGATGATGGTAGCCCGCACAGGTGTCAAGCTCAGCATATGTGGCACTCCGAACCCATCTTAGAAAAGGAATCTATGGAGCCAGACAGGTATCAGCCTAGGTGTGCGCCTCTCTATTCAGGATGGCTAGAAGATGATCACATTGGCTTCGGAAACCTGGGTTTCGTCCATTGTCATAGGCTTATTGATAAGAAGACTGCAGCAAATGTCAAGTACTATCAGCTACGCAAACGGATGCGAAAGTGCAAAAGTGAGCATCGAGAAATACAAGAGGCCCAAGAGAAACTAATGGTTGTCCACGCCAACAACCAACTAGGATGCTTGGAGCGGGGTTTAGTGGAACAGGAAAGCAAATTTCTAAAGAGGATCACCGACTGTCAGGAGGCTGAAGGTAACGTAGGTGGGCACTTGGCCCGAACTTACTTGTTGCTAGGACTGCACGAGTTGATGCATCTGTACGAGAGAGGCAAGAATACCGAATCTGGGGAAGGTCCTTCTGGGACCAAGTAGTTAGGATTGTTACAGCTTTCTTGATGTAATAAGGCCACTGGCCACTAGTGACATCCTTTATTTATTCAGTTTGTTTTTTTGACTCGTTCTATTTCTATCAATAAAATGAGGCACTTGATGTTATAAGTTCCCCAAATTTTATTTGTCGCTAGGCCTACCTCGGGCACAACGAGGCACCCAAAATAGGAAACGACTTATATTCCTACAAATAATGTGTTTATATCGCAATATTTTTCTTCCTCAGAATCCGCACTAACTTCTTACATTTATGTTCTTTTTTCTTTTTTATTTTTGTTATTCCCCTCCCTAAAGGTTAGTTCATGCGCTCTCGCACCATCAGCATACTCAACAAGATCCAAGGGTCCTCCTCTTTCTCCAAGTCCTCCCAGAAATAGTAACAAAGGCAATATGGGATATACTAATGCAAGAAAGGAAATTGAAGAAACTTCTCAGAACACTGAAATCACCAAAGAAACTGCTGCTCATCTTGAGCAAACTTTGCTAAGGTTTCGAGAGGAACTAGACCAGGTCCGGAATTTGGCAAGTCTATCCATCACCCTTGCCGCTGCAGATGTCAACAACTAGTTCCCCGCACCTCCACAAAAGACTCCACAACCTACTCATACCATGGTTTGCAACAATGCTCCAATGCTCATCCCTGAGCCCCAAAACACTCTAAACAACCAAGACACCCCTATCTTTGTGGACACTGTACCCCATTATACCCAACCCATCTCAGATGTGCCAGAATCAGATGTCACGAAACTCACTAGCAGGGTTCAAGGCATGGCAGGTAACAAAGGTGTAGAAGGTCTAAATTATGAGGATTTTTGTGTTCAACCCAATGCCGAGCTCCCGGAGGGGTAAAAACCTCCAAAGTTCAAAATGTTCGACAGTACCGATGATCCCAGGGTTCACCTCAGAATGTATTGTGACAAGTTAGTGGGAGTCGGGAGAGATGAAAAGATTCGCATGAAGATGTTCATGAGGAGCTTGAAAGGTGATATGTTATCTTGGTATATCAGCAAGGATGCGAAGAAGTGGACGAGTTGACTAAACATGGCGTCTGATTTCATGGACCGCTTCATGTTTAACACTGAGAATGCGATAGATGTGTTCTATATCCATAATTTGAAGAAGAAGCCCATTGAGACCTTTTGTGAGTATGCTACTCATTGGAGGTCGGAAGCTGCCAAGGTTAGACCGGATTTGGAAGAAGAACAAATGAATAGGTTTTTCGTTTGTGCTTAGGATCCGGAGTACTACGAGATATTGATGCTGATAAAGGGGCAGAAGTTCATCATCAAACTAGGAGAAAGGATCGAAGAGGGCATTTAAAAAATGGTATGGTTACTAATTTTGAGGCACTGCAAGCCACCAACAAGGCCTTACGGTCTGGTGGCACGTCAAAGAAAAAGGACATAAACTCATTATGGCTGCGTAGAGAAACCATTCCCCCGTGAAATACCAACCATATCCTCCAACTCCACTCACATACAAACCCTCTTAAATTACAAGCACCATTACCTACCTACCAAAACCCACCACCCGTCTACTAGTCATCTCTACCACCTACATATTAACCCACCTCGCCATGATATTCCCAACCCGCACCCGTATACCAAGGTTACAACTCCCAACCTCCTCACTACTCATCACCACCTACCCGCCAAAACTTCCCCCGACCTAGACCAAACTTTGAGCACAAACCTCCCAAACAATATACCGCCATAGCCGAGCCAATCGATCAATTACATGAGAAGCTCAAAGCCGCCGGATATGTTACACCCATCCCAGTCATAACTCCAGAAAATCTCTCCCAGTGGATCAACCCAAAAAAGACATGCGCATACCATTACGGGATAAAAAGCCATACCATCGATGAGTGACGCTCGTTGAAAGACAAAATCCAGACCTTAATTGACAACAAGTCCATTGTAGCGAAGGATCCTACTCCCAATGTTCGCAACAACCCTCTACCAGACCATAAGGGTGTAGGCATCCACATGATTGAGGTTGAGGACGACTGGGACCCCAAAGGGTCAATTGGTTAAATGAGACGAGCCCATGAAGCCGACAGTTACTCTTAATCCTACTGTTGTAGAGATCCAGCCATCTGAGGGCGATATGGTAAACGTGTCTGTGCTGTTTGAGTTTGAAGCACCTCCTGCAAAGGTGCCGAAATCGATTGAAGTTGAGTTTGGGATTCCAAAGGCGCCCGCACCAATAGAAGTTACTATGCTACCCCTGAGGGTGCCCATTCCATTCTCCATGTCAGACATAACCCCATTTCAGTCAAATGCCATACTTTGGGACTACACAGCCGAGGCTAGAAGGAAGGGAAAAGCACGCACAGGAGAAACAATCATCGCACAGGGCATGCCTAGAACAGGCAAGGTATACACTCCAGAACATCTAGCTGAGCCCAGCAAGCAGGCCTCTAGGCGTCCTATTGAAAACAGACTCGACGATCTCTGGAGAAAGATACAAGCTAAAGAATATTCGGTCATTGAGCAGCAAAACAAAACACCGGCACAGATTTCCATCTTGGCACTTCTACAGAGTTGCGAGGCACACAAAAATGCCTTGATGAATATATTGAGTGAAGCTTATGTTCCCAGCAACATAATAGGAGGAGAGATGGCAAACATGGTGGGGCAGGTACTGGAGAGTCACAAAATCACTTTCCATGACGATGAATTACCACCAGCAACCATAACAAAGCACTGCACATCACTGTGCAATGTGAAGATCATTTTATCACCAGGATCTTGGTTGACGGAGGTTCTAGTCTCAATATTTGTCCATTGATCACCCTCAGAACATTAGGCGAAGGTTTGCATGAGATAAAAGATGGGGCTATTAACATTAAGACTTCCGATGGGTCTCAGAGGTCCACCCTCGAGGAGATTAGCCCGTGCTTGCAAATGGGTCCTACTTGGTTCGATGTTGATTTCCAAGTCATGACGTGCCAACATCCTATAACATATTACTGGGAAGACCCTAGATCCACGCCGCTGGTGTTGTGGCGTCAACCTTGCATTATGCCGCGAAATTTTAGTGGACCATCAGGAGGTGATCATCTTCGGCGACGGTAGAAACCCTATATATAGGTGACGAAACATACCATCATATTGAGCGAGTCAACGCTAAAGACAAAAACAAATGGTGGGGTAACAAGACCGAGAGCATTTTGAATTGGAGCGGGTATGAACCTGGAAAAGGGCTTGGCAAAAATCTCCAGGGTATCACCAAACCTATCCGGTTGAAGAAGCATGGTACTACCTTTGTCCTGGGGTACGAATACACTTGGGAAGAGTTCAGGGAGTGGTCTCCACCATGAGGCGGCCCGTATTACCAATCGGAGCAGCCATTACCTTAGCTGGAGCAGACATTTCAGCCAGCTGACACTCTCTACGGATTGGAAGAAGATAAGGCTCTTGCAGCAATAAAGAACCTGTTTCTAGAGGAGGACATGGACTGTTATGTGATCTTTGAAGAGGAAGGGGAGGAAGGCCCTTCCATTCAGCCTGTGAACCAAGGGGAGTGCCTCACCAATTGGTCGATCAGGACCACCGTCGCCCGGAGATCTTCGGGGTAGCAAGCCTGAATGAGCATCATGCATCTTTATTATAGTTATTTTTTCCTTTTCGCATTGTGTTTACTTTCCAAAAGAGATGCAATGTTTCAAACATTTATGAATTTAATCAGAGAATTTTCCATTTCATCAAATATCTCGCTACTCATTACTTTTCCCTATTATTTACTTTATTTTTCACACAACATTACTATTACATATCATGATGATGAACTGACAATTGTAACTTGAAACGAGGCTATGCAACAAACGGATATAGACTCAAATGAGGATGATATAGCAGAAGAAGTTCTCATAGAAGTCGAGAATTGAAAATAGGCCTAAGTCCAATTCGGATGAGATTGAGGTCGTCAATTTGGGAGATACAGAGAACGTTAAAGAAACGCGCATCAGTGTGCACTTATCACAGATAGAAAAGGAAGAATATATAGAGTTTTTAAGATAATATGAGGATATCTTTGCATGATCTTATTACGATTTGACTTGTCTCGGCACATCCATCATCGCTCACAAGTTCCCAACAGATCCTACATGTCCGCCGGTAAAGCAGAAGCTCAGAAAATTCAAGCCAGATATGAGTTTGAAAATCAAACAAAAGGTCACCAACCAGGTTAAAGCCAGAGTATCCGACCTGGTTAGCTAAAATTGTGCCGGTACCAAATAAGGACGGTAAAGTTAGTCTGTGTCGACTACTAGGATCTCAACCAGGCCAGTCCCAAAGACGATTTCCCCTTGCCAAAAATACACATCTTGATCGACAACTGCGCCAAGCATGAGTTGCATTCATTCGTCGATTGTTTTGCGGGATACCATCAGATATGGATTGACGAGAAAGATGCAGAGAAGAACACGTTTATCACACCATGGGGGATCTATTGCTATAGAATGATGCCGTCTGGGTTGAAGAATGTCGGTGCTACTTACATGAGGGCTATGACAACCATCTTTCACGACATGTGTGAGCACGTGATTTTTGCTTCACGAAAATTACTCCAAAAGAAATAAAAATAAGAAAAAATAAAATAAATTTCTTCGGTTTACAAATTTTAGAATTTGTGTGGAATTTTAGATAGTTATCTATGAATGTTTATCTTGTTTAATTAATAAAAATACAAAAAAATAAGTGTTTGCGTGCACATTAAAATTTAATTGTGTTTCTAGGAGTTAATTAGACCATAATTTGGTTTTTGAAAGAAGAAAATCACAAAAAAATATGTATTCATAGTAATTTTGTCATTTTAACGTTTAATTGTGTGATTTTATTTTAATTAGGGTTAATATTGCGTGTTAATTATCAAGGCGTTAATTTATATATTTTCTAAGTTATTTTGGTTGATTGTTAAATTAGGAATTTTGGTATTTAAGAATCAAAATAGAATGAAAAGAAAAAGAATAGGGTGAAAAATCGGATTGGGCCAGGCAACCTCTATCTATGAACAATGAAATGACGTAGCATAGTGGTGAAACTACGTCGTTTCGAAGACAATCAATCTTGGCCATCTATTTTATCACGATCCAACGGTCCAGAATCCCTGAGCATCACCCGACCCTGGCCATGCCCGTCTAAACAACCAGAAACGTTCCCCCATCCGGTCTCAAAGACTTACTAAACGACACAGTTTTATTTAAGTACATTAATCTAGGCCATCAATCTCTCTTGATCGAATGACCGAGATCAAACCACCCCACTATATAAGTTTAATCCATTACCGCACCCCCAAACCAAACACTCCATCTCGTTTCCTTCATGTTCATTGTCTTCGCGATTCAGAGATGACCCTCTTTCAAACCCTAGCCGCCACCCCACCCTTTCGCCTAAAACCCGGCGGCCGGTGCTCCGTTCACCACCAAAATTACACCCCTGAATCCCCAAGCCACCCTCTCTCCAAATCCACACCCCGTTTGGTTCGAATCATGTCCAAGCTTCTCGAATCTTCGATCGAAGATTCAAGCCAAACTGAACCCTATGCCAAACCACCCCAAATTCATACCAGTTACCCCCCTTTACCCCCCCCCCCCCCAATCCTTAATCCCCAACTGAATTAGCTCGAACATATGTAAAAACCATCGAATAGCAGATCTAGGGTTCAGCGGTTCAAGTATGTGTCGAAGCTTCAGGAACGATTGGGTTCTATTCAGTATTGTAGGTCTATTTCTCACGAAATAGACATATAATACTGACTAGGATTCAAGTTGGAAAAATCACACTGGTGGAACCCAAGTTCGAAAGGGCACACTGGTGAAACTAAATCAACAATAAGTAAGTCCTTAATTTCGTCTGCCCATTTTTATAATTTGTTTGTCTGTATAAATGGTGTTTGTGTGTGATTTAATTCTCGTGGTTTGCCCAGTACTCTCTTCCTTCTCGTAGGACTGTTTATTTGGTCCAGTTCTTCTTTCAAACGACATAGGGTGTAAATAATCTCATCATTTGATCCATCTTGGTTGTAATTTAGTAGTTCTGATAATGGCTTATTATTTCGAGTTAATTGATGTTAGTTCCCCTGCCCTTTATATTTTGTTTGTTCCTGCATAAGAATCCGATCCTGCTTTCACCACTATGTTAATGAGATAATACAGTCAATTGAATTGAATAGGAATCACTCGCACCCATGTATAATTATGTTCACTCTAGCTTTGTTTCTGTTTTGTCTTGATGATTCCAAATGGCTAGTCAATAAGTTTCGACATAGAACTGGGTTGTTTTTTTGCTGATCATTCAAATTGCCCCATGTGCTATTGTTTGAACATTTTTATCTCAATTACCAATTGTGCTATCATTGAATTTAGTATATTTTCATGATTCCAGTCACTTAGCTTAGTGTAATATATGCATGTAAATCATAGCCTCAATAGTTCAATTACTCTGCTGTTTGATCTGAGTTGTTAGTTCAGTTATGTGATTTTGTTCATATTAGCATTAAAGACTGGTTATAGTTGATAATAAAAATTTTAGGCATAGATAATCCTAAGTTTTGTTTTGTTTACTGATAGTCTGAATTAGAATAGTAGTAGTTAGGGGATTTCAGGGGGTAATTTAAGATTGTAAAAATAAGGAAATCTGGATTTGACTGAGTATCATGACCAGTAGGACTCCAATGTGCTTTAACTTGAATAAGTTAGTAGTGGAAGACCACTAGGTAATGAGAATGTTTGACTGTTTTTGGTTTATTGATAATTAGGAATAGTATTTTAATAATAAAAGTGGAGAAAAAAAAAGGAATGGAAAAGCACATTTTGGGGGCTGTTATTAAAGTAAAGGTTAAGTGGAAGAGTAATGAAAAAAGGGTAGAGTAATAATTAAAGGGGAAGAAAAAAAAGGGTCTTGTTTGAATAAATAGAAGTCATTTGGGCTAGTTAAGAGATCAAATTTTGGAGGGAAGAAAAACTAAAAAGAAAGTCTTTGAAAGAACTTGAGATTTTAGAGAACAACAACAATAACAACAACCACCCAGAATAATCTCACTTAGTAGGGTCTGGGGAGGGTAGTATGTACGCAGACCTTACCCCAACCCTTGGGTAGAGAGGTTGTTTCCAAATAGACCCCCGGCATAATTCCCTTCAAGAACTTCCCACCTTTCTCTTGGGGAAACTCGAACTCACAACCTCTCGGTTGGAAGTGGAGGTTGCTTACCTCAGAGCAACCCCTCTTGAGATTATAGAGAACAATTCTGGAAAAAAAGAGAGCTAAAACATCCAGAGAATAGAGAGAGTTAAGGCTGGTTTTCATCTTGCCAAGTCCAGAGATTAGAGTGAGGGTTTAAGGTTAAACTAACACAAAAAGAGTTTCAACCTGTTTTTTCTTGAGTGCTACAAATCACAAAGTATTGTCCCTCTCTGCTTTGTTTTGTGTATGCTTTCTGGGGTTATTGGGATTCATTTGGTATTGCTACTTGGTTTCTTGAAGTTGCTATTGGGTGTTCCTAAGTGTACTGTTGGTTTTTCAACCTGTTAACTGGGTTATTCTGTTGTGTTTTTTTAGCACTGGTTCAGTTTGAGTATTGTAGTTCTTCTGTTGAAAGTTCTTGGTTTTTCTCCTGCTTGGTTATAATCTCCTGGGTTTCTTGCTACTGCCATTGTTCTATTGGTGTTGCTAAATCTGGATGTGCTGTGTTGTATTACTGTTGCTGCTTGCTGTTGTTACTATTGCTGATCCTCTTCTTCCTCTTCCTGTATCTTCAAAAAACTAGGTACACATTCTCGAGGTTGATTTGATGTAGCTGTTGAAATGAGGAATTGAAATAAAAGGCTCACTTTTACCTCTTAATGCGTGTGCGGGAAAGTAGTCATATTAGAATATACATTAGGTGATTTGCATTTGCTTAGGATTATTTTAAGCACGCGTTTATGTTGTACAATTAGGCTGGAAATTGGATTGTATAATGTGGATTTTAAACCATCTTGTATTGTAAAATTTGAGTAAAAACTTGTTCAATCAGCATAGTGCTTTTAGTATAATTAGCCAAATTCTTTTATTACTTATCCTTTATAGTTCGGAACATGTTATGAAAGCTGAATGTAGATCATGGTAGTGTCAAAATTGGGCCTAATAGTTGACTTAGTAAATGCTAACACTTGAAGTTTCAACCCTAGCAAATCGGACTTAGGATCAAGGAACATGCATTTAAATTAGTAAAGTATGTTGATAGCTCGATTTAGTCGTTAATCATTCAAGTATAAGCATATTCTTCCTAATATTGTAATGATACTTTAGTTAGGCATAATTCAAGTTTTAAAAAATAGAAATGACCCATATCCTTTAATTGGAAAATATGTACCTATTCTTACTCGTTACAAGTTACAGAATGCATGTAGAATAACTTGAAGCAAATTCATTAATATTTGCTTATAAGATAAGGCGTGAAATGATTTTCCATTTTCGAGTTTGCGGGCATTCTTCTGTTTGCCTCTAATATAAAACTAATAACTAATAAAAGGCCCGATCTTAGTTATATATTAATCGAATAGACTACGGAGTTGGTCGCTTAGCAAATTTTCGTGTTCTTTTCCCAAAATGACTGACACGTTAGTCTCTCTAGGACGCGTCTTTAATAAAATTACCTCCCTAAATACGGGTGTGAATTTATTAAACCCAAATCCAAATCTCAATGAAGTTGAAATATGTCAACGACCACATGTACACCGGTTGTGATATGGTTCGAGATACGTTTTCACGACATCGCAATTCTCTGTAAAATAACAACAATAATAATACTGATAAAAGCGGTTCAAAGTTAAAATTTGCTCATAAGTTCATACTTGTAATAAAATCAGATAATTAAGCCGAATATGATAGTTGGGCGACCGTGCTAGACCACGGAACTCGGGAATGCCTAACACCTTCTCCCGGGTTAACAGAATTCCTTCTCCAGATTTCTGGTTCGCGGACTGTCAAACAGAGTCATTCTTTTCCTCAATTCAGGATTAAAATCGGTAACTTGGGACACCATAAATCTCCCAAGTTTCGACTCTAAATATTGATAAATAATCCCGTTTCGATTGTCTTTTAATTGGCGACTCTACTGAGGACAATGCTAGCCCAGAACCACTGATTCATGGTTAGAAGTTCGAGCTTAGATAGATTGTTGTGTTTAGCTTTATCTAATTTTACTACAAGATCTATGCTTAATGTGCTAATTGACTATTTTTAGCGCTTTGATATTTCGTGATTTGTATATAAACTGTGCCAAAACCCATCTCCCTCTGAGTCTTCTGGAAATCAAAATTGGGCATTTGCTTGACATAGGCTGCTTTCTTTGAGATATTTGAGGTGCTTGGCACCCGGTGAAAGATTTTAGTCACACATGTTTTAGGCGAGGAGTGCTGTCAGTTAAACCGGAAAGCAATGCTACTGGCTAGGCTGGTCCTCTTCGGCTCGAGATGTCCGCTCGAGTAAGCTAGGTCTAGAATAAACACCCAGGATAAACCTAGCATGACAAACTTCATGCCGGATCCCTAGTAGGAACTTTTATTTGCATCATGTGCATTTGACTTAGGGGACTCAACACAGGGGTTGGGTCCGTTAAGGACAACCAACCTGAAATGAAAAAGACCATCCTGCTGCATCCTGTTTGTTTTACGCATTTATTTGCTTCAGACATGCATGCTGATCGGCTTTGAATATGGGGAAAATTTGAAAAAAAAAATAATAAAGAAAAAAAATATAGCAGTTGGAGAGTTAGATGATTAATTTAGAAAAAAAGGGAGTCTTTTATGTCCAAATGCTGTCGGAACTTTGTCGAAATTTTTAGAAAATGAAAAAGAAAATATTTTACTTTGCTTTGAAAAGAGTCTTTTATTTTTGCTTTGTTTTCAAATTGGAAAGGAAAAATAATTTGTTTGCCATAAATGAAAAAGAAAAACAAATATGTTTGTTTTCAAAAATTAGGTAGTTTATTCCTCCAGAACTACGTAAGTTTGATTCTCACCGGACGTAGGATACGTAGGCGACCCATATCGGGTTCAACTATTCTGTAAATGTCAATGATTTTGTTATATGTAAAGGTAATATCATTCTTAAGTAAAACAGCCAAACGCCTAGGAAAAGGGCGCCGAAGGACTGTTTCGCAAGAACGTCTATCTATGGTCATTCCATAATTCGGTGAACAAAACACAGCCTTAAAATCTTCTTCAAGTGCTAAAAGTACGTATTGACGACACCGAATTTTACTTTAAAATAGTGGTGATTTTCTTTTTGTTACTGAGCGGTTGGAATTTGGGAATTCACAGGAGAAGAACCCCCAACGGAATATTACTCACAAAAGTTCTGGTTCGATAGTCGATTTTCTGATACAGACAATATGGTGGCAGACCGTAAACATGGAAAGGTGAGCCTAGCATACCTTGAATTGTATCACAACCAGGATGTCCCTGAGCAGAGACCTGAAAGATCCTTAAGATATGCAGTCGATCGGGAGAAAGAGATAGAATCTAGAGTTAGAAATACTAAAAAAGAAGTGGCACAAGAATTCCAATCTAGTATCAACACTTTGCAAGAAGATAAGGGAATACTATAGGCAGCCATGGATATATAACAGGCTGATTTTGAGCAAGAAAGGGTTAAATGGGCACGAGAAAGGCAAGAGCTCAAATCCCAAATTCCAACCGCTCAGTAACAAAAAGAGAGAGAAGCTCAGACCAGGGTGGTCCGTGATAATGAGCGCATGAGTTACACTCCACTAATCAAAGGTTTGAGGGACCGTCTAGAGGAAGTTGAATCAAGCAAAACGAGCCTGGTTGCAGAGTTTGAAGCGGAGAAAAACCACTACCAAAGTATGATCAATCGGCTGGAGGGGGAATCGCTAGAAATTCGGCACCAGAAGGACATGGACTTGGACTGCGAGCGTGATGTGCTGGACTTAGCAGAGACCCGTGGTCAGCAAAATCAAGAATTACATATGGCTTAGGAATACGTTAAGGGACAGATCCTTGAGTTATCCACCTACACCTCAAGAGCGTGCAAGAATTGTCAAGGAATGACACCTGAAAAATTTGCAGAAGTATCATTGAGCATTGCTCGTCATATATCTTCAGATTTGGAGAGGATATACCGCAATGTTGGGGTCAGCCACGAGGACAAGGGCCTTGATTACAACAGCGCTGATTGATTCTAGCATTCTACGGCAGAGACCAAAGTCATCTTCTAATTATGAGTATTTCTTTTTTATTTTGTCGTTTGTAAGGATCATTTGGTGTTTTGAGTATTGTGGTTTTCTTTCGTCTTAAAAAGTTTTTTCAAATCGTATTTGGTTTACCTTTATGCACCCTTGTTTTTGAATCATGTGCCCAAAAAGAAGTTTGAAAGTCAATGAAAATATTTTAGAACTAGAAAATTTCATACACGAAATACGCTGGGTCTGATTCATGATGGGACATGATACGTAGGCAATCTATATAAGATTCGACCACTACTTTCAAATAAAAAGAAGTGAGAGAAGAAAGAAAGAGAAAATAATGGAGGGAAGTTGAAATGCTTGAAAACAGGGCGAATAAAATAAGCTGGGATGAATCATGCAGTCTGAGAAAAAGCATATTAGAAATGGTTTACTGTCTAAGGACATTGCATCCCCCAACGTGCGATTATGATATCTGTTGAAACTCTAACGCTAACAAGTTTGTTGTTTTTCCAATCATACCAGTTAGTTTGTTAGAGCGTACTGGCATCACACCATTATCAGACAAGATCAAAAGGGCCCATACCAGAAAGCATGACTGGGTCAAACAACAGTGTTGAGTCAATAAAGACGATGAGTCTAATGCTGAAAGAGGCCATGGAAAAGATGTAAAAAAATGAGGCTGAAAATGAACGAAATGCAGTTGGCTTTGGCTAAAGCACAAAAGGGGCCTGAAGTACCCGTTACTCCTACCCTCCAGCCAGGACATACACCAGAATACCCTTCTCCTAGTCCCTCAACAAGCTTCCCGAGCCATCACTACTATAAGGTAAGGGATGTCTATGACCCCCAAGCTCCACAACCCAATCAAAACCCTCCTCCACCAAATGTCCCTATCTTTGTGGCACCTCCCCCTGCCCCACTGCACAGATCATCTAGTGAGCCGTTGTTTCAAGCTCACGATGCACAATATTACCCCATGAACTCACATTCAAAGCACCCGAGCCACCTACTTATAATCCACACTTGGAGGTCCCGGCGGAAACTGAAAAGCCGACTAAGAGCCTAGAGTAGGACAGGGTAATGCGGAAGTTCAAAAACCTAGAGCAGTCCTTCAGGAACATGCACTGGTTGGGAAACCAGGTCAACGTGGCCTACAAGGATCTATGTCCTTTCCCTGATGTCCAATTACGGCGGGGTTCAAAATGCCCAAGTTTGATTTATATGAAGGGCATGGCAATCCTATGGCTCATTTAAGGGGTTTTTGTAGCAAGATGAGGGGAGCAGGAGGCAAAGATGAGCTACTGATAGCTTACTTTGGCCATATTTTGAGTGGGTATGCCCTAGAGTGGTATACAAGGCAAGATCCAAGCAGGTGGTACACCTGGGATGATCTGTCGCAGGTTTTCGCCGGACACTTCCAATACAACGTCGAGATAGTCCCAGATCGTCTCACTTTTCTAAAGCTTGAGAAGAAACTTGGGGAAAGCTTCCGGGAATTTGGATTCCGATGGAGAGAACACGAAGCTAGAGTTGATCCTCCAATGAGAGAGGGGGAGATGGTAGATTACTTTCTACAAACCCTAGAGCCAACTTACTTCGGTCACTCGGTGACGTCAGTTGGCAAATCCTTTAATGAGGTAGAGAAAATGGGAAGAATGATAGAAGAGGGGCTCAAGTCTAATAAAATCCTGAGTTACTCAGCAATCAAGGCAACAATGCAGGCCATTAAGAGCGGCACAGGAGGTGCGCTCGGAAAGAAAAAGAGAGAAGAGGTTGTGACAATAGAGGTAGACTACTGGTCCAGATCTAGAGGTCCTTCCCTTCGTTACCAATCCAGACCCTCTCACCCAAATTGCCCACACATTCCAAATTACCCTCCACGGCCCTACTACCCACCGCAAGAACAACATTTCTTCGTCTATCAAGCCCAAAATATACCAACCTCCAGCACACCCGCAATGGCGCGCGCCAGCTCCACATAATACCTACCCAGCTCCACATAGCACCTACCCAGCTTCGCAAAACACCTATCCACCACCAAGGGCCTACAGGAATCCCGTAGGGCCAGTTTTCCGGGGGAATCAGGGTTTTAGAAATGAAAGGGTTCATAGACAAAGAACATTCACTGAATTAGGAGAAACCTAAACTACTTTATTCCATAAATTAAAACAGTTAGGTTTGTTGAGTCCTATTGAGCCCATATTTCCAAATCCTTTACCCCAAAATTTGGAACACTCGGTTAGTTGTGAATATTGTTCGGGAGCTCCCAGACATGATACCGAGAAGTGTTGGAAGCTAAAGCGTACGATACAAGATCTTATTGACACCAACAAGATCGAGGTTCAGGCGCCAGAAGCACCCAACATCAACCAAAACCCATTGCCAGCACACCACGAAGCCCACATGATTGAACTTGTGCACGAAGAAGGAGATCCCAAGAAGCCATCATAAACAGTGATGATGTTCCCTGCCACTCAAAAAGAAAAATCAACTAGTGGGGAAGCATAGGTACAGGTTAAGAGGGAAGATTTCAAGCCGATGGTGATATGAGGGAATAGCCCATCCGCCACTACAAAGAAACCAGAGCCAGCAAAATTTGTTGTGCCAGGAGCATCATCTGCCCCTAGGGTTGTTGTGAAGGGGGTCTGCAGGGAACCAGTCATCAAAAAGCCGGTAGTCTAATTGCCAATGATTGATAGCAGGGTCGTGCCTTGGAAGAATGAAAAGGGAATGATGACGTACAAGGGAAAGCCAGTGGAGGAGGATAGTTGCGAGGCACATGGACTGACTCGATCAGGACGGTGTTTTGCTCCCGTAGAGTTGATGAAGTCCAACCCAGTAGTGGTGAAGAAACCCGTAACGGAGAGAGAGGCTGAGGAGTTTTTGAAGAAAATGAAGGCTCAGGACTACTCCATTGTGGAGCAGTTAAAAAGACTCCAGCACAGATTTTGTTGCTATCATTGTTGATTCATTCCAGTGATCATTGCCGGGGCCTAATGAAGATCCTGAACGAGGCTCATGTTGTAGATAAACTCTTTGTAAATCACTTGGAGAAGATGGTGCACAAAATCTTCGAGGTAAACGGAGTGACATTTTCCGATGATGAATTGCCAAAGGAAGGTACGGAACATAATAAAGCCTTATACTTGACGGTGAAATGTGAAGACTCGGTGGTCACCCGAGTATTGGTTGATAATGGGTCAAGAGACAACATCTGCACGCTGACTACTCTGAACAAGCTTAAAGTTGATCATGATCGGATTCGCAGGAACAACATCTGCATCCGAGGTTTTGATGGAGGTGGTACTAACACGGTGGGTGATATCATACTGGAATTAACCATCGGTCTGGTGGATTTCACCATGGAATTCCAAGTGGTAGATATGGCAGTATCATACAATCTTCTATTGGGGCGACCCTGGATCCATGCCGCTAAAGCAGTACATTCTACATTGCACCATATGGTGATAGTTAAGTGGGAAAGGCAGGAGATAGTAATGCATGGGGATGACGGTACATGCATCGTAGGTGATGACGTGGTGCCCTTCATAGAAACAGATGATGAAAAAGGGCCATGGGCATACCAAGTTTTCGATGGGGTCTCAGTAGACAAGATTTCTGATGTCGAGAACCTTACACTTACCAGGATTACAGCTGCGGCCTTCATGATAGCCTCGGAAATGCTAAACAACGGGTTTGTACCAGGAAAAGGTCTGGGAGCTAAGCTTCAGGGTATTGTCCAACCTGTATCTTTGCCCAATAATTTAGAGACCTTCGGGTTAGGTTTCAAACCAACAGCAGCAGATGTGAAGCGAGCTGGGAAAATGAAAAAGAAAGTTTGGGTTCTTCCCAAACCAGTTCCATGTCTCTCCCGATATTTTGTTAAGGCAGGTGTCAAAAGGTTGTCGGACCCAATGGATCTTGGACCGTTGATTGGATCAGATGGAGATATGGATCAAGGTTTTGAAAGGTTGTTTGCTTATGTCAATATGATTGAAGTTGGAGAGGGTTCCAGTAGAGCAGACATACAATATGTGGGGCCCAGGGCCAAAATCAACAATTGGACAGCTACTCATCTTCCAACTCGGAGGGAGTCTTAGTAGTAGGCTCTGGATTTTCTTTCTTGTTTCCTGGTTTATTCCAGAGTTGTAATCAAGTTTAGATTTTTATTTTTATTCAGTAAAAGCGTGAAACTCTGTTATCCTGCATTTCTTAAAAAAAACAAAGTTTCCTTTTCTTATTTTGTTTAATTTTGTTTCTTTTTTTCTGAACAGTTCTCTTTTTACTGGTTCCAATTACATGGCGTGCACAATGGATCTTCAACCTAGTCTAAATAATAAATCTGACTCTGAATTAATTGCACAAGAGGTCGATTATGATGATGAATTAGAATATGTGGAAGATGATGCCTTTGAAGAGATAAATACAGAATTAAGTCATTTTGAAGAAAAACCTAAGCCTAATTTGAGTGACACTGAAGCCATCAATTTAGGAGATGCAGACGATGTTAGGGAAACCAAAATCAGCATCCACATTGATCTGAACATCAAGGAGGAACTAATCAAAGCACTCATCGAATTCAATGATGTTTTTTCATGGTTGTATGATGACATGCCGGGTTTGAGCACAGATCTAGTGGTTCACAAATTGCCCACTGACCTGGAATGCCTTCCAGTCAAGAAAAATTTGAGAAAGTCCACGACAGACATGAGTGTGAAGATTAAAGAAGAACTGACCAAGCAGTTGCAGGCAAAGGTTATTCGGGTCGCTCGATATCCCGATTGGTTGGTAAATGTGGTACTAGTACCTAAGAAAGATGGGAAGATCAGGGTATGTGTCGATTATCGCAATCTGGACAGAGCAAGCCCAAAAGATAACTTTCCACTACCCAACATCCATATCTTGATCGACAATTGCGCTGGGCGTGAAATCGGATCCTTTGTGGATTGCTATGCCGGTTATCATCAGATCTTGATGGATGAAGAAGATGCAGAAAAGACAACTTTCATTACGCCATGGGGAACTTATTACTATAGGGTAATGCCATTCGGTTTGAAGAACGCTGGAGCAACTTACATGAGAGCAATGACTATTGTGTTTCATGACATGATGCACAAAGAGATTGAGGTGTATGTAGATGATATGATTGTTGAATCCAAGCGTCAGGAAGACCACGTAGCTGACCTTAGGAAGTTTTTATAAAGACTTCGAAAGAATGATATTAAGCTCAACCCGGCCAAATATGCGCTTGGGGTTCCATCTGGAAAGATTTTGGGATTCATCGTCAGTCGGTGAGGCATTGAGTTAGACCAGTCAAAGATCAAATCCATCAAGGAATTGCCGCCGCCGAAAAACAAAAAAGAGGTATTGAGTCTGTTGGGAAGGTTGAACTATATCAGCAGGTTCATCGCTCAGCTCACAACGACTTGTGAACCCATTTTCCAGTTACTAAAGAAGGATGCTGCGATAGAATCGACAACAGAATGTCAAGAAGCCTTTGACCAAATCAAGGGGTATCTATCAAATCCACCGGTGATAGTCCCACCTGAACTAGGAAAACCATTGATTCTCTATCTGACAGTATTGGAAAATTCATTTGGTTGCGTACTGGGGCAACATGATGTCACAGGAAGAAAAGAGCGGGCCATCTACTATCTTAGCAAGAATTTTACAGTGTATGAGGTTAAGTACACTCAACTTTAGAAGACATGTTGCGCCTTAACCTGGGTGGCACAGAAGTTTAAACATTATTTGTCGTCATATACTACTTACCTCATTTCACGCCTTGATCCATTGAAGTATATTTTCTAGAAGCCTAGGCCCACAAGGATATTGGCGAAGTGGCGGGTATTACTCACAGAGCTCGACATCATCTATGTGACGGGAACGGCTATGAAAGCCCAAGCATTGGCTGATCACTTAGCTGAGAATCCTGTTGATGAAGAATACGAACCTTTCAGGATGTATTTTCCAGATAAAGAAGTGATGCATGTAGAGGACTTAGAACTGACTGAGGATCCAGGGTGGAAGATTTACGTCGATGGGGATGCAAATGCGAAAGAAGTTGGAATAGGAGCGGTGCTTATCTCTGAAACAGGACCTCACTATCCTGTTACAGCTCAGCTACATCATTATTGAACCAACAACATGGCTGAGTATGAGGCATGCATTCTGGGCTTACGGTTAGCTGCGAATATGGATGTTCAAGACATCTTGGTCTTGGGAGACTCGGACCTTCTGGTACATGAAATCCAAGGTGAATGGGAAACAAGGAATTTAAAGCTTATACCATATCTTCAATGCTTGCACGATCTTAGCAAGCGATTTCAATCAGTAGAGCTTAGACACATCCCAAGAATTCACAATGAGGTTGCTGATGCTTTGGCCAATTTAGCATATATGTTGCACCACCCAGACAAGATTCATGTTGACCCGTTGCATATTCAGGTTCGTGATCAGCATGCTTATTGCAACGTGATAGAGGAAGAAGTGGATGGCGAGCCATGGTTTTATGATATCAATGAATACCTCAAATGGGAACATACCCAGAGCAGGAAACCGGAGATCTAATGAGAGCCATTCAGCGGTTGGCCAATGGATTTTTCCTCAGTGGGGGAGTACTATACAAAAGAACCATATATTTGAGATTGCTGAGATGTATAGATTCTGGTCAGGCTACGACAGTAATGACAGAGGTACATGCTGGAGTCTTTGGGCCACATATGAGCGGATATGTGTTGGCAAAGAAGATTCTGTGAGCAGGATATTATTGACTCACGATGGAGCATGATTGTATCAGTTTCGTACGAAAGTGCCATCAGTGTCAGGTACATGGTGATCTAATTCATTCTCCGCCAACACAATTGCATACAATGTCAGTGCCATGGCCATTTGTTGCATGGGGAATGGATGTCATTTGACCTATTGAACCAACAGCTTCAAACGGTCACATGTTCATTTTGGTAGCCATTGATTATTTCACTAAATTGGTTGAGGCCAAAACTTTCAATTCAGTAACCAAGAAGGCAGTGGTGGATTTTGTCCATTACCATATCATCTGTAGATTTGGCATTCCGAGAATGATCATCACGGATAATGGTGCTAATCTTAACAGTGGTTTAATGAAAGAAGTATGTCAACAGTTCAAGATTACACACCGTAATTCCACCCCGTATCGGCCCAAGGCTAATGTGCAGTTGAGGCAGATAACAAGAACATAAAGAAGATACTAAGGAAGATGGTAGAAGGATCCAGGCAATGGTGTGAGAAGTTGCCATTTGCATTGTTGGGTTATCAGACTACTGTCAGCACTTCAGTAGGTGCAACTCCTTACTTGTTGGTATACGGAACTGAAGCAGTGATACCAGTAGAAGTTGAAATTCCATCGCTTCGAATTGTCGCTGAGGCCGAGATCGATGATGATGAATGGGTCAAAGCCCAATTTGAGCAGCTAAGCTTAATTGATGAAAAATGATTCGCAGCAGTATGTCATGGCCAGTTGTATCAGAATAGAATGGCAAGAGCATACAATAAGAAGGTACGCATTAGGAAATTTAAAGTAGGACAACAAGTATTGAAATGGATCCTACCCCATCAGATTGAGGCAAAAGGCAAGTTCACCCCGAATTGGCAGGGGCAGTATATTGTGACCCGAGTGTTGTCCAATGGCACTTTGTGTCTGGCAGATGTCGAGGGAAGATGCATCGACATGGCTATCAATTCTGATGTAGTCAAGAGATATTATGTGTAATTTTCTTGATCATAATTTTGGTTTGTTTATTCGTTTGTTTGTACTTGGTGTTTATCAGATAATAAAATGAAGGAGGCAATTCTTTCTTCTACCCAAACACTTTTTACCTTTGATTTACCCACTTGAGCCTTACTTATTCTTTCATACCCCTCTCAGGGAATCGTTAATAAAAATGAAAAATAGAAAGTCACAAGAAAAATAAAAGAATAGTAGTTTGAACTACGTTCGACCTGATTCCTCAAAGAGGATACGTAGGCGCCTCACGACTCGGTCATGATGTAACAAAAGTCAAAAATTCCCCAAGCAGGAAAACTGGGGCAGAAGTTTTATTTTTAATTTTGAAAAGAGTTTTCATTCCAAGAGTTGTAATGTTTCACCCGTCAAGTTTTGAATTTATCTCCTTTTCTATTAAACCCCATATGAAAACCCACGTTGGTGACCAAAAAAGACCTCCCGAACAGCATCCGATAGGTGCCAAGGCAGGAAAATGAAGGCCGAGAATAACACATTAGTTCCCGATTGGATGGGAAACAGGAGTTGAAAGAATTGATGGCCATAAGAATTCCCAACAGAAAGATGCTTACCCGCGACACCCCAATCCCAACTGAAAGAGAAAAATGAGAGAGTCTTATCGGTGAAAACCTTCACAGGCACCATAAGGCGATGTTAGCTGAGAGAAACAAAATGAGAGAGTCTTATCGGTGAAAACCTTCACAGGCACCATTAGGCGACATAAGCCGAGAGAAACAAAATGAGAGAGTCTTATCGGTGAAAACCTTCATAGGAACCATAAGGCGACGGGAGTCGAGAGAAATGAGAGAGTCTCATTAGTGAAAACCCCTCGAAGGGCACTATGAGGCGACAAGAGGAGATTGACGAAAAGGATCCGCATTTTGCGAAGAGTTGGGCACCTCTTTATCCCCAACACGTTGAAGACATCAGAAATATTGATTAATAAAAATAAGACTGGGTTGATTAATTCGGAATGCATGATGTGATCGCAGACCACCCAGATAAGTTCCTTTTTCTTTTCCCAGCATTTGTTCATAAATTGTTTTCTTTTTCTATCTTTGCTTTTCTTTGTTTAAGAGTCTTTTCCAGAAATTTATTTTAAGAAAGATTTTTTAGAGCTTACTACCGGTTGCCAAAAGGGTACAACGCAAAGCAAAATGTGAAGAGGACAGGACAGAGACAAGGCGATAAGGCAAAAAAGATGCATGTTGGAAGGCTGAATAATATATTGGTTAAAAGGTCAAGGAGAGTGGGGAAGAGCCGGAAAAATGTCTGGTTGAGGAAATTATGGACCAAGTTCCAAGAGTATCCCCAGCACAACTCCGATCGATTATCGACCAAGTTCGAGGTGGACGGACCGCAGAGAATAGGGAAGGAAGAAGGGAAAATTTATCTTCAGCAAAATAACCCCAGCATGTTTTGAAACACAAAATGGGGAAGGGGTCAATGGACAAGCCATCCCCAGTAGAAATGTCATCCCAGTAAATGACATCATCCCCAACAAGTTGTAGGAATGCAAAACAGGAAAAAAAAACAATCATACCCGGCAGGAGCACCATAACCGTTCACCACGTTTTTAAACTAACAAATTTTTCTTTGATTTGAAACAGGAAAATAAAATTATGATGTTGGCGAAAAGAAAGAGCTCTAGAACTGGGGCAGAAAAGTTTTTCCCGCGGTCAAAAAATTTCTCAGATAAACGAGGAAATAAGTGCAAGTTACAAATGAAAAACAATTTTGAAAGAAGTGGATTCCCCTAACAGTTTGTGGGAGAAAGCAATACAAGAAATCAATCTTGGAATAAGCAAGATAGCCAAGTTTTGAGGGTATTGGTCCTTTGAAGTAGTACTGTTCCCGCCATTATTGAGAGGAGTAAAATAACCAATTTTAAAGAAGGAAGATAATTACCGAGCAAGCGTTATCCCCATCGAAATTTAGAGAAAAAGAAGAACCCATTTCAAATTGATGAAGAAATCAGGAGCCCGCCTGTAGAACAGAGGATTGCTGTATTTTGAGTTGTTGAAGCCAGGAGCCCGCCTGTAGAACGGAAGATGTTATTTTAAGTTTGTTGTTGAAGTCGGGAGCCCGCCCGGAGAATGGGGGTGTTACTTTTAGGCTAAAGTGAGGAGCCCGCCTGTAGAATAGAGGTTGTTATTATTTCAGTGGAAAAAGTCAGGTGCCCACCTGTAGAACGGAGGTGTTACTTTTAAGCTGAAGTCAGGAGCCCGCCTTCAGAATGGAGGTTGTTATATTTTAAGTTGAAGAAGTCAGGATCTCGCCTGTAGAACGGAGGTATTTATTTTAAGTTAAAGGAATTAGGAGCCCGCCTGTATAACGGAGGTTGTTGTATTTCAAGATTGAGATGTCAGGAGCCCGCTTGTAGAATGGAGGTTGTTATTATTTCAATGGAAAAAGTCAGGTGCCCGCCTGTAGAATGGAGGTGTTACTTTTAAGCTGAAGTCAGGAGCCCGCCTGTAGAATGGAGGTCGTTATAATTTAAAGTTGAGGAAGTCAGGAGCCCGCCTGTTAGAATGGAGGTTGTTATATTTTTAAGTTATGGAAGAAGTCAGGAGCCCGCCTAGAGAACGGAGGTTTGGTACATTATATTGCTGATGAAATCAGGAGCCCTCCTATAGAATGGAGGTTATATTATTTTAAAGTTGAGAAGTCAGGAGCCCGCCTGTCGAACGGAGGTTGTTATTATTTTAAAGTTGAGAAGTCAGGAGCCTGCTTGTAGAATGGAGGTTGTTATATTTAAGCCGATGATGAATTCAGGAGCCCGCCTGGAGAATGGAGGCTGATCTATCTTTATGTTGATGTTAAAGTTAGGAGCCCGCCTAGAGAATGGAGGTTGTGTCATCTTTTAAAAGTCGAGTTGGAGTTAGGAGCCCGCCTGCAAAATAGAGGAATACATTACAAGATCAAATCAGAAGTCAACAATATAGAGGGTTACAACAAGAACCCCCAGCATAACAAGCTTTAATAAAGGAAGCAGCATTCCAAGCAGACAGAATGAATGACGAAACTTGTCTTCGAGAAAGCAAAAGGGCCAGTGTCATCCCAGCAGTTTGCAGAGCGGAGGAAACACAGGCCGACAAGAAAGCAAGGCAGCAATGACAAGTGAAAGATAGATAAGATCTTATGATCCATAGTCTAGCCTAACTTCTTATTTTTCTTTTAGCACAGTGTAATAAGGAGATTAGTAAGCTGTAGCAACAGCATGCAGCAGCAGTAACAGCAAAAATGCAATCACATGGTAGTCCCAACTACCAAAACTTCCCAAACTACATTAACCTGATCCCCTTTTAGCTAGGGATATGTAGGAAACCTTCGAAGCAAAAGTTCGGTTAAATCTTTTCAAAAAATGCTTCACACAGAGTATTCTAACAGGAAAAAATCGCTCGTATCCGCTCACTTTATCTTTGTACGAATACTCTTTGTGTTTTCGAACAAAGAGGGGCTGCTGTGAGCACGTGATTTTATCTTCACAAAAATTACTCCAAAAGAAATCAAAAGAAAAGAAAAAATAAAATAAATTTCTTCGGTTTACAAATTTTAGAATTTGTGTGGAATTTTAGATAGTTATTCTGTGAATGTTTATCTTGTTTAATTAATAAAAATACAAAATAAAAGTGTTTGCGTGCACATTAAAATTTAATTGTGTTTCTAGGAGTTAATTAGACCATATTTTGGTTTTGAAAGAAGAAAATCACAAAAAAAATGTATTCATAGTAATTTTGTCATTTTAACATTTAATTGTGTGATTTTATTTTAATTAGAGTTAATATTGCATGTTTATTATCAGGGGGTTAATTTATATTTTTCTAAGTTATTTTTCTTGATTGTTAAAATAGGAATTTTAATATTTAAGAATCAAAATAGAATGAAAAGAAAAAGAATAGGGTGAAAATCGGATTGGGCCATTAATTTTGGACCAAAATCAGGCCCAAAACATCTTTCCTACCTGGTCCAAGCAAGCTCTATCTCTGAACAATGAAACGACGTAGCATAGTGGTGAAACTACGTCGTTTCGAAGACGATCAATCTTGGCCATCTATTTTCTCACGATACAATGGTCCAGAATCCCTGAGCCTCACCCAACCCTGGACAAGCATGTCTAAACCACCCGACCCGTTCCCCATCCGGTCTCAAAGACAAACTAAAAGACACCGTTTCATTTAAGTAGATTGATCCAAGCCATCAATCTCTCTCGATCGAACGGACAAGATCAAACCACCCCCACACTATATAAGTTTAATCCCTTACCCCACCCCACCCCACCCCCATACCAAACACCCCATCGTGTTTCCTTCCTGTTCATCGTCTCCGCAATTCAGAGATGACTCCCTTTACAAACCCTAGCCGCCACCCCACCCTTTCGCTTAAAACCCGGTGGCCAGTGCTCCGTTCACCATCAAACTTACACCCCTGAACCCCCAAGCCACCCTCTCTCCAAATCCACACTCCGTTTGGTTCGAATCATGGCCAAGCTTCTCAAATCTTCGATCGAAGATTCAAGACAAACTGAACCCTATGCCAAACCACCCCAAATTCATACCAGTTACCCCCCCCCCTTTACCCCCTCGTCCATAATCCCCAACTGAATTAGCTCGAACATAAGTAAAAACCATCGAATAGTGGATTTGGGGTTCAACGGTTCAAGTATGTGTCGAAGCTTCAGGAACGATTGGGTTCTGTTCAGTATTGTAGGTCTATTTCTCATGAAATAGACATATAATAATGACTAGGATTCAAGTTGGAAAAATCACACTGGTGAAACTAAAGGGCACACTGGTGAAACTAAATCAACAAGCAAAAATTCCTTAATTTCCTCTGCCCATTTTTATAATTTCTTGGTCTGTATAAATGGTGTTTGTGTGTGATTTAATTCTCATGGTTTGCCCAGTACTCTCCTCCTTCTCATAGGACTGTTTATTTGGTCCAGTTCTTTTGTCAAACGACATATGGTGTAAATAATCTCATCATTTGATCCATCTTGGTTGTAATTTAGTAGTTCTGATAATGGCTTATTGTTTCGAGTTAATTGATGTTAGTTCCCCTGCCCTTTGTTTGTTCCTGCATAAGAATCTGGTCCTGCTTTGACCACTATGTTAATGAGATAATACACTCAATTGAATTGAATAGGAATCACTCGAACCCATGTATAATTATGTTCACTCAAGCTTTGTTTCTTTTTTGTCTTGATGATTCGAAATGGCCAGTCAATAAGTCTCGACATAGAACTGGATTGTTTATATTGCTGATGATTCAAATTGCCCCATGATCTAATGTTTGAACATTTTTCTCTAAATTACCAATTGTGTTATCACTGAATTCAGTATATTTTCATGATTCCGGTCACTTCGCTTAGTGTAATATATGCATGTAAATCATAGCCTTAATAGTTCAATTACTCTGCTGTTTGATCTGAGTTGTTAGTTCAGTTATGAGAGTTTGTTCAGATTAGCATTAATGAGTGGTTATAACTGATAATTAAAATCTAAGGCATAGATAATCCTAAGGTTGGTTTTGATTACTGATAGTCTGAATCAGAACAGTAGTAGTTAGGGGATTTCAGGAGTATTTTACGATTGTAAAGATAAGGAAATCTGGATTTGACTGAGTATCATGACCAGTAGGACCCCAATGTGCATTAACTTGAATAAGTTAGTAGTGGGAAACCACAAGGTCATGAGAATGTTTGACTGTTTTTAGTTGTTTGATAATTAGGAAAAAGTATTTTAATAATAAAGTGTAAAAAGAAGGCATAGAAGAACATATTTGGGGGGCTGTTATTAAAGTAAAGGCTAAGTGGAAGAGTAATGAAAGAAGGGTAGAGTAATAATTAAAGTGGAAGAAAAAAAAGGGTCTTTTTTGAATAAATAGAAGTCATTTGGGCTAGTTAAGAGATCAAATTTTGGAGGGAAGAAAAACTAAAAAGAAAGTCTTTGAAAGAACTTGAGATTTTAGAGAACAATTCTTAAAAAAAAAGAGATAGCTAAAGCATCCAGAGAATAGAGAGAGTTAAGGCTGGTTTTCATCTTGCCAAGTCTAGAGATTAGAGTGAGGGTTTAAGGCTAAGCTCACACAAAAAAAGTTTCAGCATGTCTTTTCTTGAGTGCTAAAAATCACAAAGTATTGTCCCTCTCTGCTTTGTTTTGTGTCAGCTTTCTGGGGTTATTGGGATTCATTTGGTATTGCTACTTGGTTTCCTGAAGTTGCTATTGGGTGTTCCTAAGTGTACTTTTGGTTTTTCAGCCTGTTTACCGGGTTATTCTGTTGTGTTTTTTTAGCACTGGTTCAGTTTGAGTATTGTAGTTCATCTGTTGAAAGTTCTTGGTTTTGCTCCTTCTTGGTTATAATCTCCTAGGTTTCCTGCTACTGCAATTGTTCTATTGGTGTTACTAAATCTGGCTGTACTGTGTTGTATTACTGTTGCTGCTTGCTGTTGTTACTGTTGCTGATCCTCTTCTTCCTCTTTCTATATCTTCAAAAAACCAGGTACACATTCTCGAGGTTTATTTGATGTATCTGTTGAAATGAGGAATTGAAATAAAAGGCTCGCTTTTACCTCTTAACGTGTCGCGGGCAAGTAGTCATATTAGAATAGACATTAGGTGATTTACATTTGCGTAGGATTATTTTAAGCACGCGTCTATGTTATTCAATTAGGCTGGAAATTGGATTGTACAATGTGGATTTTAAACCATCTTGTATTGTAAAATTTGAGTAAGAACTTGTTCAATCTGCATAGTGGTTTTAGTATAATGTAGCCAAATTCTTTTATTAATTATCCTTTATAGTTCGGATTAGGTTATGAAAGCTGAATGTAGATCATGGTAGTGTCAAAATCTGGCCTAATAGTTGACTTAGTAAATGCTAATACTTTAAGTTTCAACCCCAGCGAATCGGACTTAGGATCAAGGAACATGCATTTAAATTAGTAAAGTATGTTGATAGCTCGATATAGTCGTTAATCATTCAAGTATAAGAATATCCTTCCTAATATTGCAATGACACTTTAGTTAGGCATAACTCAAGTATGAAAAAATGGAAATGACCCATATCCTTTAATTGGAAAATATGTACCTATTCTTACCCGTTAAAAGTAATAGAATGCATGTAGAATAACTTGAAGTGAATTCATTAATATTTGCTTATAAGATAAGGCGTGAAACGATTTTCCATTTTCGAGTTCGAGGGAATTCTTCTCTTTGCCTCTAATATAAAACTAATAACTAATAAAACGCCCGAGCTTATAAACATGTAATTAATTAGGATTTTTCGCTTACATTAGAGACGAACATAAATATAAAAATGTAGTCACTTTAGGAAAGTCCTTTTAATAATAAATGAGGCATGTCTCGCTAAAAAATAGTCACGAGTTACAGGGCCCTCATTAGTTTTATAACAATTGGATAGACTTCGGAGTTGGTTGCTTAGCGAATTTTCGCGCCTTTTCCCAAAATAACTGACACGTTAGTCTCTTTAGGATGCGTCATTAATAAAATTACCTCCCTAAATACGAGTGTGCATTTATGCAACCCAAATCCAAATCTCGATGAAATTGAAATGTGTCGATGACCACGTGTACACCGGTTGTGATGTGGTTCAAGATACATTTTCACAACATCGCAATTCTCTATAAAATAACAATAATAATAATATTGATAAAAGCGATTCAAAGTTAAAATTTTCTCATAAGTTCATAATTGTAATAAAATTAGATAATTAAGCCGAATATGAAAGTTGGGCGATCGTGCTAGAACCACGAAACTCGAAAATACCTAACACCTTCTCCTGTGTTAACAGAATTCCTTATCCAGATTTCTGGTTTGCGGATTATTAAACAGAATCATTCTTTTCCTCGATTCGGTATAAAAATCGGTGACTTGGGACACCATAAATCTCCCAAGTGGCGACTCTGAATCTTTATAAATAATCCTGTTTCGATTATCCTTTAATTGGAAAAACTTCCTTGTGCCTCGCGGGGCGGAAAGAGGAGGTGCGACAACATTATACATAAAGAAATTGAGGTATATGTGGACGACATTATCATCAAGTCCATAAAAGATGCAGATCACATGGAGGACTTGCGAAAATTTTTCAATAACTAAGGAGGTATAACTTGAAACTGAATCCCGCCAAATGTGCATTCGGGGTTCCTGCCTGAAAGTTATTGGGTTTCATTGTGAGTCACTGATGAATAGAACTGGATCCATCAAAGGTCAAATCTATTCAAGAGTTTCCACCGCCGAAGAATAAGAAGGATGTAATGAGTTTCCTGGGGAGTCTCAACTATATCAGCAGGTTCATAGCTCAGTCTACCGTCATTTGTGAACCCATCTTCAAGATGCTGAAGAATGACGCTGCCACCAAGTGGACCGATGAATGTAAAAAGGCATTTGACAGAATCAAGGAGTATGTGTTTACGCCTCCAGTCCTGGTTGCGCCCGAGCCAGGGAGGCCCTTATTGCTCTATCTCGCTGTCTGGGATAGGGCATTTGGTTGCGTTTTAGGGAAACATGATGAAACGAGAAGAAAGGAGCAAGCCATCTACTACCTCAGCAAGAAGTTTACCCCGTACGAGGCTCGGTATTCCTTGCTGGAACGCACCTAGTGTGCTTTGACCTGAGTCTCTCAAAAATTGAGGAATTATTTCTATGCTTACACTACCTACCTCATATCAAGGATGGATCCATTGAAGTATATTTTCCAGAAGCCTATGCCTACTTGCAAGATCGCTAAGTGGCAAATTTTATTTAGTGAATTCGACATTGTCTATGTCACCCAGAAGGCAGTAAAAGGACAGGCTTTGGCAGATCATCTTGCCAAAATTCCTGTATAACGGGAATACGAACCACTAAAAACGTATTTTTCCGACGAAGAAGTAGCATTCATAGCAGAGGACATCGTTGAATTCTATGATGGTTAGAGGATGTTCTTCAACAGAGCTGCAAATTTCAAGGGAGTTGGAATAGGAGCAGTCCTACTATCGGAAACTGGTCAGCACTACCCGGTATCTGCCAAACTCAGGTTCCCATGCACCAACAATATGGCCGAGTACGAAGCCTGCATCTTGGGGCTTAAACTGGCCATTGATATGAACATTCAGGACCTGCTAGTGATCGGAGTGTCGGATCTACTCATACATCAGGTTCTAGAAGAATGGGCTACCAAGAATTCTTAGATACTCCCCTATCTACATCACGTACAAGATCTGAGAAAGAGGTTCAAAAAATGGAGTTCCAGCATGTTCCGAGAATACAGAATGAGTTCGCAGATGCACTTGCCACTTTATCGTTATGAACTTCATTGACCCTATCCAGGTCAAGATTCATGATTAGTCGGCATATTGTGCGCATGTTGAGAAAGAAGCCTATGGAAAACCTTGGTTCCATGACTCAAAGAGCACCTAACAATAGGAGAATATCTGGAGCATACTAATGCTACCCAGAAGCGCACACTTCGGAGGTTATCCAACAATTTCTTTCACATTGGAGGAATCTTGTATAGGAGGACTCCCGATTTGGTATTATTGAGATGTGTCGATGCAACAGAAGCAACCAAGTTATTGGAGGAAGTGCACTCAGGAACCTGTGGACCGCATATGAATGGTTTTTTTTAGCAAAGAAAATACTCCGAGCAGGGTATTTTTGGATGACGGACTGCATCCAGTATGTCTGAAAGTGTCACTACTGTCAAATACGTGCAGATATGATAGAGGTACCTCCCAAACGAGCTTACTACGACGAGCTCACTATGGCCGTTCTCCGCCTGGGCAACGGATGTTATTGGACCAAACGAGCCTACCACATCAAACGAACACAGGTTCATACTAGTGGCAATTGATTACTTTACTAAGTGGGTTGAAGTAGCATCGCACAAAACGATAACCAAGAAAGTCGTGGCAGACTTTGTCCGCGACCATATTGTCCGTCGGTTCAGAATTCCAGAGTCAGTCATCATTGATAATGGTTCTAACCTAACAGCGACTTGATGAAACCAATGTGCGAAACTTTCAAGATCAAGCACAAGAACTCTATAGCTTATAGACCTCAGATGAATGGAGCTGTAGAACTAACCAACAAGAATATCAAGAAGATACTGAGGAAAATGATTGAAAGGCACAAGCAATGGCATGAGAAGTTGTCACTCCCTTTATTGAGATATCGCACTACAGTCCGCACATCAACCGGGGAAACTCCCTACATTCTAGTCTATGGTACAAAGGCCGTCATTCTCGCTGAGGTAGAATTCCATAATTTAGAATCATACAAGAGGCATAACTAGATGACGCAGAATGGGTCAAAGGTCGCTACGAGCAGTTAGCCCTTATAGATGGGAAAAGAATGAACGTAGTTTGTCGCGGTTAGTTATATCATAACAGAATGTCCAGAGCCTTTAACAAAAGAGTCAGACCAAGGAAGTTCACACCAGGGCAACTGGTGTTAAAGAAGATATTTCTGCATCAAGATGAAGCCAAAGGGAAATTCTCCCCCAACTGGCAGGGTCCATACATGGTTCATCGGGTTCTAACTGGAAGGGCCCTCATTCTTGCAGAAATGAATGAAGAAGCCTGGCCAAAACCAATCAACTCAGACGCAGTGAAGAGATACTACATTTAATCATTATGCTTTCCTTTATGATGTAATTTGAACTACGCCTGACCTGATTCCCATTTAAGAGGGGATACGTAGGCAGCCCTATGAGTTCGATCACATCTTTAATAAAATTCCATTTCCCACCCGCATTTGGAACTGGGGCAGAATTTTAAGGAGGACCCTCAAAATTCCAAAGTCAGTTTGCTAGCTTTCGCATCAACATCGACCAAGTAAACTGGGGCAAAATGTTGAGGAGGATCCTCAAAATTTTGAGGTGAAGCCGCCTTCAGTCATTTAGCACCATCGTTAATGGCACCAGCCTAGTAAACTAGGGCAGAATTTTGAGGAGGACCCTAGAAATTCTAGAGCAAACAAGGTTGTCATGCCTTGAACCATGTTGCAGTTGTTAGTTCAGCATAAATTATTCTTTCTTTACTTATATATGTACATTTGCATCATGTTTGTCAAATTTTTCATATAGATAATTTGGATCACTATCGTTCAGCAATGCTACCCCAAATGGTACAAGACGTCACAAGCTGAGAGGCACGAACTAACCTCTCCCTTTACAGAACTCACGATTTTTCTTTTGATGCAGGAATTCGGGACACAAATTAGTAATGCATGTGCTCTACAGAGTCTAAAATCTCAAAGCAACTACTCAATCACAAAGTTTACTATCTACACCAAACATCTCCCAGCAGCCATGATATCGCAATCAACTACCAGCTAAGAAAACCGTACTATCTTCTCCTTTACATTTTCGCACTGCAAAGGCTATCTTCTGACTTTGGAGACTAAGCTCTGCCTCTATCTGCATTTTGCATAAGGATATTCTCTGCCTTCCGAGGTTAAACTCTACCTCCATCATGCATAAGGCTATTTTCTGTCTTCGTGACTAAGCTCTGTCTCCATCCTGCAATTTGCATAAGGCTATTCTCTGCCTTCCGAGGTTAAGCTCTACCTCCATCCTGCATAAGGATATATTCTGACATTCGAGACTAAGCTCTGTCTCTGCATTTTGCATAAGGCTATTTTGTTCCTTCCGAGGTTAAGCTCTACCTCCATATTGCATAAGGCTATCTTCTGCCTTTCGATACTAAGCTCTGTCTCCATCCTACATATTGCATAAGGCTATTTTCTGACTTCCGAGGTTAAGCTCTACCTCCATCCTGCATAAGGCTATCTTCTGCCTTTAGAGACTAAGCTCTGTCTCCATCCTGCATTTTGCATAAGGCTATTTTCTGCCTTCCGAGATTAAGCTCTACCTCCATCCTGCATAAGGCTATCTTCTGCCTTTCGAGACTAAGCTCTGTCTCCATAGCATTTTGCATAAGGCTATTCTATGCCTTCCGAGGTTAAGCTCTACCTCCATCTTGCATAAGGATGTCTTCTGCCTTACGAGGTTAAGCTCTACCTCCTTTATTTTGCATTCAACTGAAAAATCGCCACCCTGTTTCATTTGGCTGAAATATCACCCCTGCATTTAATTTCTCGCTTTGGCTGAAACATCACCACCATTGCATTCATTCGGCTGAAAGATTGCCACCTTCTCATGGGCTGAAATATCGCTAACTTATTCAATGGCGTCATAGTTCGGAGGCACCATCTTCATAGCCCGAGAACACCATTTCATGGCCTGCGAATCTTTATTTTTATGCTCTTCATGGCCCAGGACATCATAGTCTAAGGACGCCATCCTAATCGTCCGAAGACAGCATTATGGTCCAACGGGAACTTGCATCACGTTTAGATTGTGAAATATATACGCACTTCACCCATTGCAAGTACACCAGCTGGATCACGGCTTTCTCAGCAGGAGCGATCCCACTCCGGTTCTCCGCAGCCTATACGACCTCCAAACCCCGATCAAATCTTAAACCCCGTTGCGTCCGTCTTTTCAAAATTTCCATCGGCATATTTTGTCAATGGTTCCTAAACTACATATGACCCGATTCTTGTAAAACCAGGGATATGTAGGCAGCTCAGAAGCCTGAGCGCGGTCAAAATTCTCTTACAATCGTAATTGCGGTCAAAATTGGCCATCTTATCTTTACCCGACAACTCTTTCATCCTCCTCAGGTAAAGAGGGGCAGTTTTTGATACCCAATTTTTTCCTACGTACTTTTTGCACCCAAAATACCTTCAAAATAGTATATGTATGCATGCCTGGAAATTTTGGAATTTTTCTTTAATTTTTAAGACTTTTAAAATCAATTTATTGCCCATTTTTGACAGTACAAAGGCCAAAATTATTTTCAATTTATTATTTTTAGTGAATAGTGTGTTTCACTCTCATATTTGCAACAAAATATAATTTATGTAATTTTTGCATATTTTTTACAAATTTATTTGGAGTTTTTAAAGCTAATTGCATGAAATTACAATTAGGGCCTATTTATCAATTAACTATGTTTTATAGCTATAAAGTTATTTCTAACATTTTTAGATTAATATTTAGATGTTATTAATTAGCTATATATTTTCAATTTTGTTTTTAAAACTACTTTAGCTATTTTATAAAATAATTGGGTGAAATTGACTATTTAAAAGTTGGCCAAATTTCATTTAAAATATAGTCCAAATATCCCCCATTTCCAGCAAAATTTTGAACCAATTTGAATGACCCAGTTGCATAAACCCCGACCTATACCCGTTGATTTTTCACCTGACCCACCTCTGGTTTGATCTGAGCCTTTGATCAAATGAGATCAACGGCCCATATTTCATTTCCTAAAATAAATCAAATAACCACCTTCCCCCTACCCTTATTTGCAAAGAGACCGCTCTCTCTCTCAAACACTCTTCACCTCCCCCTTCTCTCTAAAACCTTCTAGTTCACCTTCTCCGATGGATTTTGTCGCCTCACCGGCTAACTCCGTCCTCATTTCTTTCGACCCCCAGTTACCATGGAACCCCATCTCATTGTTTCTCTAGCTCGAAGCCCAGAAACTTTCACCATGAAAGACGGTCGCTGAAAGCTTTGCCTGGGTCCATTGCCGGCCTTTCTCCATTGGGTTTTGTCCTATTATGCCTTATATTGCACTATTAATGAGTTTCACAGCCAGGTTTCGGACTTTCCCTAATTTATTTGCAAACCCTAATTTTTGCTCAAATCTCTTTAATCTCTGTTCTTTTAAACAATTTCTGGTTTAATCTCTGCTCTCTACACTACTTCTTACTCAGTATCTCCTATTAAATTCAAGTTTTCCAACATCTTTATCTTTTTCAAAACTAGGGTTTCCGAACCTCTTTCAAAATCGTTATATCTTTTGATTTTCTTGAGTATTATGTGGTTAAGTTTGTGCTATGGATTGTTTGTGTTATCTTCTGGTCATTCCGAGTCCCATGCTTTAAGATTTCTACTAGGGTTCAGCCTTCTCTGTGACTTTCTTATTTAGGGTTCTCTGATTTTCATGTCTATGGCGCTTTATAGATCTAATTGTTCATCATTTACGTAATATTCTGCTGATTTTGTACATCTCTGCGAATCATTGATTTGTATGTGTTTTCCTTAGAAGTTTTACAATGATTTCTGAATTACTTCCTTATTTGTGATACGCTTTCCTTACTTAGAACTAATTCCTTGTGATTTTTAGTCTCATATGTGATTCTTTGACTAATTTTCAGAGTTAATTTATATTTCTTTACCATATTTGTGCATGAACCAGCCTTCAAATATTAAGTATATCTTTTCCTTACCTGAAATTATTGTGTATTTAGCCCTTATTGCATATTATGTGTTTTACTACTCCCTATGGTAGATACAGTAGTCTAATTGATTTCTTTCCTTTCAAAATAATTG